>JAWNNB010000155.1:0-1237897 GCA_035043285.1 Drosophila subsilvestris
ACATTCTGGTCACACCACGAAAAAGAGGGGAACATCAGCTGGCGCAGTAGCAAATGAACTATCGATTATCGATGTCAAAAGAACAGATAAAGATAACAAAGACGCAAAATGAGCGATGTATGTATAAATCTGCTGGGGTATAAAATCGTTAATACATATTTCCCGAAACATATTGCAGCTTGAGGACATGGACAGCGAGCGCTTGAATGAGCTGGAGTCCATTCTGTACGCGTCCATCCATTACAGCGATCATGGAACTGCGGAAGCTGGTGCTGGTGAAATCACACCATCAGTGGCCGAACAGCGGGCCGTGGATGCACAACACATGCCACCACCGCCACAGCAGCAGCAGAAGGCGCAGGTCCAGCGCATTGTCAGCGAGAAACGTGTAATCAACAATGCAGTCGCCAAACCACGCTACTGGGTGGAGGGAAATGAGGGTGGTGCAGCCAGCAGCACAAAAACTCCACATGTTTCCACAGGTGAGCAATCCTAGTGAATGTTTTGTCATCAAGATGGCCATAGAAATAGAGTCTGGCTCCAAGCTATTTCCCAACTTTGGTTTCCCCTTCGAAATTTCGGTTTAAAATTCTCTTCTTTCGGCCATGAAGTATCTGAATCAGCTGCTGTCGCTGGGTAGCACCATTCTGCGTATCCTCTACGAGTGGTTGGGCCTGTTGAATCCCGGCTGCATAGCACTAGCCACGCTGAATCTGCTCTACATAGCAGTCTGGCTGGACTACCATTTTCGGCTGTATGGCTACGATTTACTCTACTGGCGCGAGGAGCTGAGCCAGTGCCCCAGTGAGTACTTGCTCACGTGCATCCTGTTGACGGCCTCGATCCATGTGCTGGGCTCTGTCGTGGATGTCATTGTCTTGTCGGCCCTGCTGCGTCGTAACATGCGGGAGTTCAACAAGCCGCTCCTCCACTACGAGGAACGCTATCGACGGTTCGTGTTGATACGCCTGGTGCGGCAGCTGGAGCACGCCCTGCTGGTGCGGTCGCTCTCGGCCCATGGCAGTCAAGTGCTGCTCAAGAACATGTCCGATGCAAAAGGGCTGATCAATGAGGCGGTCAACGTGTTTCGCACCTCGGCGAAGATCCTGCTGTGGCCCAACAGATCGGATCTGCATGTGGATCCGTTCATCCTGTACCACATAAACGAGGGAGAGCTGGAGGAGCTCAACGCCCAGGGCTATTGTTTGGCCGATGTGGCTGCCCGCGATCTGGAGAATGAGAATTTAAACTATTTGCTTAACCCTTTTTGGTATTAAAATTCCCTTTCAATCTCACAACAGATTGAGCGTGAGGTTGAGGTTTCTTCTTGGTTCCTTATTGATTTGAGTTCATTCTTAGTCCATGGTACTTGTGTCTTTCCAGCTGCCGAAGTCACCTCCACCTGCACTTCAACGCCCAAGGAGGCAGACAAGCCAAATGGCAAACGCCCGTCACTGCCAAACAGGAAGGAAACGCTAAACTCCCCAAAAACACCACAGCCGAAGCAACAAAATCAGCAGAAGGACAAGGTGAAGCCTTCCCCAAGGCAACAGCACCAATCAGGGCAGAAGGACAAGCAGAATCCATCACCAAAGACACAGCCACAGCCAAGAACAGAACAGATGGATAATAAGTGGAAGAGCTCACCAAAGCCACAAACAAAAGCAGAAAAAAGCCAAAACCTGCACAGAAGCCACAAGCAGAGCAGAAACCAAAAACTCAACAGCAGCAACAACAGCAACAGGCGGATGATGAACCCGAACGCTTTGACCAGAAACTACTCGTCGCCATACCCTCAAACTGGCCGCCCAAGAAGCAGAAGGGAAAGCAACAGCAGGTCAAATCCGAGCCGGGACCATTTAGCAAGGCCAATCGCAAGCTGATGCAAATGGAGCGCCTGGCGGCCAAGAAGCTCAAGTCCAAACAGGCGCAGACCAACAAGAAGCAGCGCAAGCCAACGGAACCTGTGGCATTTGTGGACTTGGGCGACACATCCAACGACGATGATGATGATGATGTGATACTCGTGCCACTGCCACCTGTGCCGGTGATCGATCTGGATACCAGTGACACGGAGCAGAACAGTGTAGCGGATCAATATCACGAGGAGAATGCCATGGATGCTGCCGATGTGGAATTGAGTATCTCGTGCATCACCCAACCGGAGGCAGGAGCTGCTTCTATGACGCCACCGCTGTACTCGCCCTGCAATTCGGTCTTGTCCAGCGATGATTTTATCGTGCAGAAGGACCAGAGTCGCCTGCTGGAGGACAGCGCTCGGGCCACAGATGAGGATCTACTGGTGCTGACGGAGAACGCCATCAGAGAGGCTGCCGGCCAGCAGGATGTCGATATGGAGCAGCAGAAGCCAGAGGCAGATGCAGATGTAGATGTAGACGTAGAGGCACCTCCAGAGGCCGATCAAGCGGCCGAAACCTCCTCCGAGTACGAATTTGTGCCACCCTCGCGGCTGGAGGAGATCAAGAAGAATTATCGCGTGGACGATCACCAGCAGTACCGTGCTCTGGATGTCTACGAAAGCGAATCGGATCTCACCGAGAGCGGCATCTACTCCAAGGCCAGGGCAAAGTCCACGCCCACCATTATACGCAGCGTGGAGTCGCCCTCGGATAGCTCCGATGTGGAGGAGGTCGTGGAACCAAACGTGAACAAGATGAAGCGGCTGCGCAAGCGCCGCTCGTCGAGCACAAACCAAAGCCAGTCCGAGCCCAACAACGACGACAACGAGGACGATACGGACAGCGAGGATGGGGTACAGCCCACAGGAGTCCCAGGCATTGCCCGTGGCATGGCGGTGGAGCGTTGCAAGCGCAAGATACGCCGCCTCAGCGCTCGCCGTAGCTCCGAGGATATTCAAAGGAAGGGGCCAGCATATCCACGGATTGCCAATCTAAAGTCAATACACGAGTCTACCTCCAATTCCGGTTCGGATGATGATCTGCCCAGTGCCCGGGCCATAGCCGAGCGTCTGCTGGGACAGGGAGGGAACCATGAGGTTCAGCAGCTGCGCGAAGCTCAAGCAGAAGATCCGCTGGAAACTCTTTCAGTTGGCAGCGATGCAGACTCCCAAAATGAGGCAGAGTTCAACAATGCCGTCACCGACCGCGTCTTGGCGATCTTTGAGCGCGTTGATGCCGCCACACGCAAAGCCAACCAAGCGGAGGTGAGCCGAGGAGCTGTCTCGGAGGCAGAGGAGCCCTACCAGTATGCAGCGGACACTACGATGCCAGCGGAGGACTGTTCCCCGGCGGAGAAGGAGGACGACGAAGAGGAGATCGAAGCAGAGCCAACGATCAAGGTGGAACGCAATCTCGCAGAGCTGGCAGACGGACCTGTGCCCACGGGCGGGCAACTGGTTGGCTGGAATGAGGAAATGTGCTGCTTCTACAACGACAGCTGGCAGGGCGAGAACTTCAGTGTCCACAAAATCCAAAGAGCCATGAACGGTAAGCATTGGGAGCGGCAGTAGACCACTGTTGACCACCACTGGTGTTTCATTGCAGCGCGTCGACAGGATTGGAGGATCATTAACGAGGACCGATACCCGGTGGTTCGTCCTCGCTCACGCACCAAGTGCACCAACTGTTCCGAAATGGGCCACATGCGATACAAGTGTCCGCGTCCACGCAAGCCGCTCGTCTGTCACATGTGCGGCAAGGCGGGCCATGCCGAGCCACGCTGCCCCAATGCCATCTGTCTGGGTGTAAGACACGCGAATTCCCCGTTGACTGTGGATCACCAAAAATAATGCAAGTTTCTTTCTGTTGCTTTCTCAACAGTGCGGCGCCAAGCAGGCGATGTATGTGCAGCAGTGCAACAAGTGCACATTCCACAGTCGCCTCATCTGTCAGCTGTGCAAGATGCGGGGCCATGGCGTGGACAACTGCCCGGACAAGTGGCGTCGCTATCACTCAACGGTAAGCGAGTGCAACTAAGCCTAAAGATTCCTCGATTAAAACATTCCTTCAACCCCCTTTAGATCCGCTCGAATGTGGCACTGCAGAGCAATGTGAAGTACAATGCGAAGCAGTGCAGCTATTGCGCCGGTAAGGGACATCTCTTCGAGAACTGCCGCCAGCGCATTGGCGAGTTTCGCAGCCAAACCTACGCTTCGCACATTGTGTCGCATCAGAAGACCTACAAGGATCGCAGCGGAAATCTGGGCTATTTGGGGGATCTGACGGCCTTCTTTGCCAACGATATACCCTTTAGCTTTGCGTGGAGCGATCCGAACATACCCATGAACAGCTACTATGCCAGGTTTCTCACTCAGACCAACCTCGCCCGGCCACAGAGCAGCAAACGAAAGGCCACACCCGTTGCCATACTGGAAGAGGTGCCGGCTAAATTTTATACCCATGATTATGTGCCCAATGCCCAGGCGAAGGCAGCTCGTGGGCAAGTCGTGGCCGCAGCGGAAAATCTGACCCAAGAGAAGGCGCCTGAAGCAGAACAGGTCCCAGAAACAGAGCAGGCCAAAGAACCAGAGCAATTCCCCGAACCAGAGCAAGTTCCCGAAGCAGAGCTGGCCCCAGAACTCGAGGAGCAAACTAATGAAGCAGAGCCGTCCATGGAAGGAGAGCAGCCCGTTGCGATACAGCGTGAAGAGATCTCGACCAGTTTCGAGACGCAGCCAGAGGAAGCTGCCAAGCCGATGGCCAGCACCAGCCGACAATCTGTGGGCGCCCATGAGCTGGACTCGGACTCAAACTACAGCTTCTCCGAGCACTTTGAGCTGCCCACGTCGACGACAAGCGACGAGAACGACATACCAATGGAGAAGAGTCGCAAAAACAGCCATCCCATGGGCCCGATGCCCGATATTATACCCTTGTCCGGAGGCAACGATGACGAGTTCAACATCTCCTCCAACAGCCAAGGCATATCGATGTGCGTGAACAGCAGGCGCATGGAAAGGATGGATGACAGTGCGGTCACCGAGATGCCGGATGTGCCCTGCGAGGGCAAGATTATTATGGCCCGCGACCTGTCCGAGTACTTGTTCAGCCCAGAGGGCTGGAAGTTCCTTGTGGAGACCTCCTATCAATGCCAGGTGACTGTGCGCATGGACTTGATGACCTATGGCTATGTCCTGGTGATCTACGGTCTGAAGGAGCATCAGGAAGATCTGCAACTGAAGCTGCTGCACCGCCATAAGGAGGTCAAGCGCAAGAGCGTTGAGTTCCAGACCCAAAAGCCACCGAAACGCGTTGATGTTCTCATCCGTTTCCTAAGGGACGGCATTGTCAGCCTCAACAGTCACCTGGGCAACGCCAAGGGCCTGTACAGGACCATCAAGCAGCAGGAGAATTTGAACACTAAGAATGGCTTCAAGTTGGCGGAGAAGAAGCGACGCCAACTCAACATGATCCTGGTGGGGCAGGCGGGCCTGTTGAATGGCAACACGCACTTGGATCAACTGCTGGTGCTGTTGCAGACTCTGCTAACAGATTTCTCGCCCGACGACAACGCTTCGCCGGCGATGCGCACCGAAATCGAAGATCACTGGCGCATGATCTTCACCGCGTATCCCCATCCTAAGTACGAGGAACTGCTGGATACCTATGTCCACTTAGATCTGAAGAATCGCCTGCCCACGATGAACATTGATCCTGCGCTCTTGGGACTGCCGCCTCTTCATATGGGAAGGGGACAGCCGACGCCACAGCCAGCCAGTAAGCGGGCCGTCTCGCCAACGCCACCGTCACCAGCCTGGCAGCATATGGCACCGCCACCGCCACCCAAGCAGAAGGCGAAGCAGCAGCGTGCAGGTGCAACGCAAGCACAACAACAACAGCAACAGCGTCCAGCCGGAGCAGGACAGGCACAGAAGCAGCAACGTGCAGGCGCAGCACAATCCCAACAGCAACAGCGTCCAGGCGCTGGACAATCCCAACAGCAGCAACGGCAAGGAGCAGGAAAACAGCAACAGCAGCAACGTCCAGGACCAGGGCAACAGCAGCAGCAGCGTCCAGCAGGTCAGCCTCAAAAGCAGCAACGTCCAGGAGCAGGACAACAACAACAGCAGCGTCCAGGAGCAGGACAACAGCAGCAGCAACGTCCAGGAGCAGGACAACAACAGCAGCAACGTCCAGGAGCAGGACATCAGCAGCAGCAGCAGCGTCCAGGAGCAGGACAACAACAGCAACCTAAACGTGGCCAGTCCATACAGATGCCCTTCAATAATCCCCAGCAACGTGCTCGGGCCGATCTTCAGCTGCGCAATCCGGACCAGCAGTTTGCGCGACTCCTGGGCGAAGTGAAGCCAAACGCGCGTGGCCTGGATGCCAACAAGCCGTCGGTATTCTGGTCGCGCGAGTCGCTGCAGTACATTGATGATCTGTTCAAGATTACAACCAAGTTGGATATGCGCGAGCGACTGAATCGCGTGCTCCAACGATCGCAGCGGGGCGAACTGTCGCACAACGACTACCGCGCTGTGATCGATCTGCACTTGCTGCTGTCGAATCAATGAGGGTGACTCATTGGAGGGGGGGATCTCTTATAAGGGGAATGGGAATTCGAATGAGAATGAGAATGACGATGATTCAAATTGTATAACAAAATCCACCAGATCTAATACTGGGTATCGTATCTGAAAGATATTACCCAGAGCCGACCACCGATTGAATAAATAACTGACTAATTTCACTCTCTCTCTCTCCTGCCATAACTTGCTACTTTAATGATTCGCGGATCAATAACTCAAATCTGGATCTACAAATCATAAAATATAATTAATGCTTCGGCTTGGCTAGCCTCTTGAACCTGCAGTTGGGTCGGACGCTAGGCCGCTGTGGTCTTTTGCGTCTGTTCCTGCGTGGTCGTGGACTGGGCCAGCCAGGGGCAGCGTTTCTGGAGCTCTATGCGGTATTTCGGATGACTGATGGCATACACAAACGGATCAATGCAGGCCACCAGCTTGCACGTGCCGCCCGGAATCATTGTGGCACCTGGCGTCAGCAGACTCTTGTCGCCAAACGCTCCGATTAGCGACATCACTCCATAAGGGGTTCACGACACGAAATGGCAATCCGTATCTCGGCCGTCTCCTTGCTCTTATCCACGTTGGAGCGCAGCGATTCCACGTTCATTTTCTTGGCCTGTTCCCGCAGGGCCTTCTCGTGGTTGAAAACGTGTCCCACTATCTGGCTGTAGTAGTACAGGATCATCAGCGTGGGACAGACGAAGCTGAAGAAGAGGATGGTGCCCACACAAAGAGGCGGGTGTCAAAGTTATCCGAGAGATAGTCGAACGAGCAGGATGTGAATTATTTTCAAAATAAAAGGTTTGCTACCGCCGAATTCGATCCGCTTATCGCACAAAAATACCGATATACCAAAATATCGATCAATAAATATATCGATATATTGCCACCACTATCGATGGTTCCATCGTTTAGATAGAAGCCAATTTTTCCCGCAATTATTCTCAAAAAATAACACAAAACAATATAAAAATACAGCATGAATTACTCCCGGAGCAAAAGGTAAGATGGCGACATACCAGTCACGAGCACATGACCAACACAAATTAAATGTCCACCAGCTCGCCGTTGGTGGAGAAAAGCTTGGACCTGCGTCTCCGCGGCTCCCAGGCAAAAACATATCTCAAATGGTGCACATTTAACGTGGCGCTCCTGTCACTGCTGCTGTTCGACTTGTCGCAGACATGCCCCTCTCTGCATTGGTCGTACTTCTTCATGGCCGAGTGCTCCGTGACCACGGTGACGGCCCTCAGCGCTCTGGCCTGCCTGGTCAAATATTTGTGGTTATGGTTAAGCGGCGAACAGGTGCTGGGCACAGATGTGCAAAAGTGTCTGCTGGATGGCTATGATGGTGAGGAGTGGATTCCGGGGTGTTTGCGAACTATTCTGATGCCTTCTCGTGGTCGCGTAGACAACTCTTTCAGAACCATCTTCACACGGAAGGCGAAGAAGCCGCTTTGCTATGAGGCGGACACCGATTTTGAGGATGATACGCCCATTATCAATTGGCATTCATCGTTCGAGGACTCCTGCTGGGGCTCTCCACCGCAGCGTCGCAGTCCCAGCATCACAAGGACACCCCAACAGCAGCATCAGCACCAGCACATGCAGAATGCCTCGTACAACAGCTCGCCGATGATGCACAACAGTTCGCTGAATGTCAGCAATATCAGCGATGATTCGCCCTACGCCGAGCTGCGGCCCGACGACTTCCTCACCGATGCCCGCCAGCTGCCGGCGCTGATGAAGAACGCCCGACGTCAGCGCAGCATCTTGGAGAATTCGGATGGGCCGAGCGTGCAGCACACGAGCTCCAATAATTCGTTCTGGAACTGTTGCAACCAGCAGTTGAGCCGATTGCGGACCATCTATCAGCTAGCACCGCCGCCACCGGTCTCCACCGAAAACGCGCCCACGTCCATTGAGGAGCTTAGCTCGTTCCAGTTCAAGGACAGCAACTCGGAGGTCATCAATCGCATCTCCACGGACAAACTGTCGCAATATGTGGCAAACCTCAGAAATGTATGCAAAATGCTTTCACTCTGCCCCAAGGCCTCGATTAATTTCCTTGCTTCTTTAGTGGATCTCCACGACCATACTGCAACGCCTGGTCAACGAGATCAACCATGTGGACGAGATGTTCCGGCAGCGTGGCCTCAACGACTTGAAGATCGGAGCCGTGAGCCTGGAGCGGCTGCGCAAGACCGCTGATAACCAGCAATTTGTGCAGACCTGTGCCCCCATTCTACCCGTGCTGCTGCCCTTTCTGGACACCTTCAGCAATCAGGAGTACTTGGTGCAACGAATCAAGGAGCTGTCGCAGGGCTCCTGCCTGGCCGATTTCCGCTGGAACTCGGGCAACTCGCACAACGGACAGAAATGGGGCGACCACTTGCCCACCGATGCAGCTGTAAGAAACGAGCCACAGAAATCCCTAGAGTTCAGTTCATTAATTGATTTCTTGCAGATTATTTTCCATTTGTTTTGCGTCTATTTGGACAGCCAACTGATGCCCATGCCCCAGGGTGGGGGACGGCCCTTCCACTGCCGCTATGTGCTGATGCGCGACGAGAAGCGCTCCACCAAGGACATTGTGAATGCCGTGCACAACAAGGCCCACTGTGCCATTCTCTGCAGCAGCAGCCCGCTCAATCCCAAGTTCAATTTCATCAGCGACAAGGAGCTGCACAACTGCGTCTACGACAGAAACAACTTGTTCTACGTCATCATTCAGTTCCTCATCTATATGCGTCAGCAGCAGGAGTCGGCGCTCGAGGGCGTCAATCTGGGCAAGAGTGGCATCAATATTATGTGCGTTATTGAGAACTGAATGGAACACACAACTCCGCATAAGAGACTGTCTCCCCGCTATATTTTCTAAGCATCCCCCCACCATTTCATTTGTACTCTTGACTCGCGGCTGACTCCTCACGCCACTGTTCATATATTTTGTTACTATTAAATTATGCATTTGTAATTATTAAGTCAACATTCGCGACTATGAACGGGGCACAACAACCTATGCGTTGCGGTTGCTGCGGTTAGTAGGCCTATGGCCCCCCCCCTCTCAACGTTCTCAAGTGTCCTGCGATTCCCATGCTTGTGTGGCGGGGGCGCTTTCGATGGCCCCTGCGGTAATTGTGGTCAGTGCCTGGCCAACAATTAACTTGCTTGGCAGTCAGTTGGGCACTTGGCACTCTCTCTCTCTCTCTCTCTCTCTCTCTCTGTCTCTGGCTGGACAGTAGCAGCTGCCTGACTTTAATTGCCTTTTCATGATTCTCAATATTGCTGAAAGTTGTTTTGCTGTCCGCTTGGTCAATGGCCCAGGCCCAGGCCCAGGACCAGGCCCCCCCGCTCTAGCTATAGCGATTGCCATGTGCACCTTCTCCGGCATTTTGCACTTCCGAAAGTGACAAAATTAATGGTTTCCGCCGAGTACGATGTCGACATTTTGTCGAGAGACGTTGAGAAAATGCTGCAAAAGAAGTGCACGGCACGGCACAGCACACAAACTCCTAACTGCTGCATATACTCAGGGATTGGGTTAGAGTTGAGGCGCTGTGGCAAGTGGCAAGTGAAGGTATCGGCTCTCAGCCGGCCGCATTACCATTTCTCTTGGCCATGCTCATTTCTGGTCTCTGTTCTTTGCTCGCTGCCTGCCTGCCTGCTTGCTTTGACGTGGAATCGGTTGGCTGGCTTGGCTGTCCTCTCTGCTCATGGGTTGGCAGGATGGGCAGGATGGCTTGGCTGGCTGGCTGGCACCTCGAGTGAGTAATGTGCCTGGGATGTCAACTTTACACTTTTATCCCCCGTATTATATTTGCTCCACCTACACAAACACTCACAGCCCATCACACCACCCCCCACACCTTCCCAGGGGTATACAGCAGAGTTCTTCCTCATGTCCATCCCCTTCCTCGCGTCTCGCGTCAGCGTCTCCCTCTCCCTAAGTGTGATATGTTTTCCTGATACTTTTTCTCAAGTTGTAAATTGGCTTAAAAATAATTTGTCAAAGCGACGGAGCAACGGAGATGCGATGCCTAAATGGGAGTTGGAACTGGAGCCTTTTTTTTACCAGCTGGGATGCTTCTTCTCCATTTTCTTGTCACAATATTTGGACCCAGGCTGTGGGCTGGGAGTGGCATGCCGCGGCGCGCCTTTAAAAGAAACGAAACGAAACGCATGTGCGCGTCTTCATATCCAATTAGAAAAGTTTTCCTTCGACTGCTCCGTAATTGTGTTGATTAGTGCGGCTCGCTGGGTTGGGCTGGGGCTTCATCTACTTTTTTCCTTGGGTTTGAGCTTGGGATTGGGCCTGGGATTGGGCTTGGGAGTTGGCTGCTGTTGACAAAAGGCGACATGGCTGGTGGCGCTGTCCTGTCCCCAGATGCAGACACTTTAAAAGAGAGAAATGCGCATTAAATTCGATTGCCAATCGTCGCCGCACACTCTCCTTCAAGGGACGTTTTTTTCTTTTGCTTTGCGGCTTACACAAATTTTCATTTAGCAGCCAGCGCTTTGAAGGAGGCTTTATTTATCCATCTATGCCAAAATGGAAGTGTTCTTTGAAGCAACTGTGTCAAGGAGTGGTTGAAGATGTGGCTGCCATACAACATGGGGCAATGAGCGCTCCATCATCAGTATGGGCAGGGGCAAAGCTTCGATTATGAATGAATTAATGGGAGTTTGTGGCCCATTGTGGGTGGGTCAAATGGCACTGAAAATTAAAACTCTTCACTTTGAGTTGCTTTATTCCTATTCAAATTCCCGACAAGTTTCACGTGTAATTTAAGATTTATCGCATTTGCGGGCCAATCCATTAATGATAGATAAGCAAAAACAGTTTCCAAACAGTAAAAAAAAATGAAACACAAAATAGGAAACAAAATGTGGGAAAAAAAAGAGGAAAAGGAAGGAGATATCTGCTCAGTTATCTCATGCGCCTTTGAATAATTAATTTTTACGTTTGCTACAGCCACACAAACCACACACACACACACACACACACACACACATTCCACACACATGTGTACATACATAGGAGAAGGAGGAAGCATGCGAATATCCTCGATAGACACATTCACATCCACATCCCTGATGATCCGATTCAGATACGGCTCCAAGTCGAAGTTGGAGGCAAGAAAGCTGCAAATCGAACACGCAGGTTTACATGCGCCTAATCCGTTTGTCAGTGGGTGGGTGGGTGGGTGTGTGGGGAATAGCCTGGAGCACCCCTTCACACATATGATATCTTGCCCCCACCCCTGTGCCATCCCCTGCCGAAAAGCCTCAAGCATGTCCGTTATTTTGTTTACAAGAAAACATAAATCTCGGCTCCTGTGGCCCTGTGGCAGTGTGGCAGTGGCTGGGGAGGGGTTGGGGGCTGTCTGTGTGCGGTCGAAAGGATTGCCAGCCGTTGCCGTGTGAAATGAAACATATCATCACATCCAGGATTCCCCACTGCCATATCTGTGTCTGGCTGTGGAGTGGAGTGCTGGAACCAGGGTTACGGCCTCTCAGAAAAGGGTTTGAGTGGGTCTGACGATGGCGCTGGAGCTGGCTGGCCAGGCGCAGCTTTGGTTTGCACGCGTCAACTGTAAAATCCTTTTGACATGCAGCCAGCAAACTCCTCGGTACGGTACGGTCCGGCCCCGATTTCGGTCCGAGGCTGGCCATAAAAAATGTGGGTGCCCTTATCCGTGGACGGGGATGGGAATGGGGATGGGTGTACCATGCCCGGGTTGGTTTCAGTTCAGCTTTAGATGCTACAATCCAATTATAAAGAATTTTAAACTATGTAGCGTGAACAGAGGAGGCACTTAAAGTGGGCGACCTAAATAGAAAAAAATAAAATAAAACCAGGTTATTAGCGGATGAATCCTACCCCCATCTGGGCTGTATCTTTCTATATACTGGCGTACGTGTGTGTGTGTGTGTGTGTGTGTGTGTGTTGTGTGTGGTGTGTGGGCAAGTTATTAAAAGGAAACAAGTTCTGACGGGCCACAATCAGTCAAGGGCTCACCCAGCTGAGCTCCTTCAGACCACTCCCCACTCCACTCTCCCCACTTCCCACTTCCCAGTGGAGTGTGTGTATAAAAATTGACGTGAAATTTATACGCCATTCCACATTTTGGGTTGCAAGTTGAAGAAAAAATATAGCAACAATCCATAAAGTAAATGTAGCATTTAAGCAAACAAAACCAGGCGACAGAACAGAACAGAACAGAACAGAAGGAAGAGAGAGCTAGGATTGGGTAGTATCAGCAGTGGGTTGGGGGAGGGGGACAGTGGGGCGGGCAGTGGGGATTCCAGTGACAAAACACTGGAAGCCAAAACTGACAGTGACAACTGGCTGAAGTGGCAGCGATGAGGAGTGTGAGGAGAGCAGCGTTGATGATGCTGCCGCCCCAAGTAGCAACAGAGTAGCAAAAAAAAAAAAAAAAATTGACATAAGCGGATATGTTACCCCCAGCATCTGGAGGATGATGTGCCCCATATAGGCAGTGGCAGAGACAGTGGCAGCAGCAGCAGCAGCAGTGGGGCAGAGAGACTAGCAGATAAATTAATGCGATTTTTCATGTTGCATGTTTGAGTTTGATTTATGCAATTATATGTCTCTATACGGGAATGGCAGGAACAGGAGCACATGTGTAAGTGTGTGTGTGTGTGTGTAGCATAGAGCAGTCCAAGGAGGAGTGTGAGTGACATAGAACTTTTGTCAAATACGTCTAAAAGGAGTCATTTTTTATATTTGATATAAAGCGGAAATGCTACGAGCATTTCCCGACAAATAAAAGCAGCCACAGGGCTGTTACGATACCCTGTTAAAAGTAGGCAAAGAACTTTTACTAATTGTTTGCCACTTGCACTCGAAAATCGAAAATATCTGCTGAGGCACAGAGCAAACTTGGGACGAGCGAACTATCCCTAATTGAAGGCAGTTTCCAGGAGCAACAAATATGTATAAATAGGTTTTCTACGACACCCCAAGCCAGTGGCAGTCCCTGCCACAATGAAGCAGCAGCTGCCGCAAGATGACAGGCAGCAACTATGGAGTCCAGTGTGTCCAGAGTGCGGGGAGGGGGTACTGGCTGCTCATGTTAATTTGTCATGATGCCACTTGCTTACTACTTCTGCCTGTGGTGCACACACACACACACACAGGCATGCACACACATTGGGATTGCACAACAAATGGACATTGGTCTGCGCTGGCATCGTCTGTCTGTCTGTCTGTCTGCCGCCTCTTCTTTTACCTGGGAATCAGAAGTAGAAGTACAACCTGTAATCTGGGCAGCCAGTACGCAAATCCGATTAAATGCAAATGCCCCCGCAAAACCCAACAACTACCCAAAACACACCCACACACACACACACGGAGCACAGATTAGTTGCGTAAGTTCTATGGAAACGGGTGGGTGGTGGGGGGTGTGTAGATAGAGCAGTTGGAACAGGTGGAGCAGCAGCAGCAGCAGAAGGAGAATGGGGATGTGAATGAGGATGAGTGTCAGTGGTTGGCACTGCAGCAATCGTCAGTCAAGCAAATACTGCAGCAATTCCACTCCCAATTGGCAGGAGTGCCTGAGAGCCGTTCCATACTACTAATTAATATTTCAATGAACGAAAGATGCATACTCGAGGATAGATCCTCAATCCCCAACTCTTTAAGCGCCGGCCAAGAAGCTGCAAACTTCAAAACGGCTACGGCTGCTGCTGCCAAATAGTTGAGCATGAAAACTCATTTCGACCATTAATGGCTGATGGGTTCGGTTCGTTCGCCATAGCGGAGTGCGGATTGCTGGGCAGTGGGGTGGGGTGGGGGCTTGGCATGTCTCCCGCGCTTCAAAGGAAATGACAGCCATTTCCATTTTTAGCAGCGCCTGGGAACGCTCACAACTGGCGCTCCAAACGGAAGTGGCCCGGCCATAGAGAGTGAGGGGGGTTCTCTCTTTAAAGCGAACTACACCAAAATTGCTGGCTTAAAATATGCGCCAAAAATGCTCCACAATGGGAGAGCAGAGCAGCCACTATCCCATCCCTGTTTACAGTATCCAGCAGTATCCCGATCTCCCAGCATTGTCGCAAGTTTGTTTGGCCCTCCCACCCCCCGACATCGACATCAACAGCGACATCGACATCCACATCCACATCAGAATTTTATGTAGCGCACGAAAATTCGACCAGGCCAGGAGGAGCGCCACTAGAAGAGAATGAAGAGGAGAAGGAAGAAGGAGATGGAGAAAAATAAAAACGCCACTTCCGTTTTATTTGCGCAAAATTAAATAAACCGAAATATGGCGGACCATATTGGCGCATAATGGGCAAAAATATTCTTTTCATTAATGGTGGCCCCAGGCCCCTGGCCCCAGGCCGCTGGGCAAAAACCGACACAAGTACTCGAACTCGCACTCGCACTCATACATACATAGATGGGAAAGAAAATAAATAAACTGCGAAGCGAAAAAGGAAAGCCGAAAAGTAAAAGCTCCGACCAGCTTATTGTGTATAAATATTTGGTTGACCAGGACAACCGGCATTGGGTAGGATGTCGCAGTATGTCTGTCCACTTTGGTGGGCTGGATCTGAGTGTGGGTCTCAGTCTGGGAGTGCTCATAATTGGGAATGGGATTGGGGCCAGGAATCATGAAACGATTGTGACAATGGTTGGGTTTATTTAGTTTGATTGGATCTGCAGGATGGGGCCAAGGAAACGTTAGTTATAATAGTTTATATTACTTTTGCTATTAATATTATAATGATTTGGAAGCCCCTTAAATGAATACGATATTGATCCTGAACATGAAGCGTCTGTATACCTACATATGTATGTACATATGTATACGTATACAAAATTGGGCTATGGCTTTGGTGTTTTCGCCCTCATTGAGTACTTTTTATATTTCGATCAGCATCAATGGCCATGGCAAAGTCACGGCCGTCTGTCCCTCCCTTTGGCATTGTTCTTAGAGGAGTCTGTCTGATATTACACTGAATAAAGTTTGTCTCACAATGCTGCCACGCCTTTTACCGCCCCCTTAAAGGGTGCAAAAACTTGAAAGAGAGAGAGAGAGAGGCCTTGACCTACATACATTAGTTTTGTGATCTACACAACTACTATGCTCTCTTGCTCAGCCTCACAATTGCGTTCTATGCTGAGTGACAGGGAGAGAGAGACAAGGACAACAAATGCAGATTTCTAAGCCCGAGTTTTATTTCGATTTTGTTCTTAGCTGGCAGAGGTTTCCTGCTCTCTTAACTTTTCGGTTCCGCTTTAGAACATTGCACTGATTTCACATTCAGTAGGAAGAGAGAATCAAAGGTAAAAAACTCTTCAAATCAATCTCATTTGCTGAGAATCTCATCCACGCACTTTTCTTCTAGAATATTCGCCAAATGTACAACACACACACGCACACTAAGCCTCTCTCAGACGCTCTCAACGATTGCAGTTCCTTCACCTTCACCTTCGCAAAGACAAGCGTGGGAAGAGAGCGCAAAGTCAAATTTAAACTCCCGGCGGAGACGCATGTTTGTTCATGTCGCGGAGCTAAAAGTTCAGTTAAAATGTGCAATGAAGTTCGGAAAATTATGAAAAAACCCGTGTGATATGTTTAGCAAGTGTTTTAAAGGAAAATCTTCCGGAAAAGTGGTGAAAAGTGTTGGAAAAAGCTGGAAAAGTGAAACTCCATGTGGGAGGAGAGCCAAAGGATTAGGGAAAAGCAAAAAACGATCATATGTTTTTTCCATATGAAACGGCAATTGCGTCGCAGTTTTAGCGCTGCTTCCAGCGCACGTTTCCAGCTATTGGAATATGAGTGTAAAGAAGGAGAGAAGGAAAATAGCGGAATTATCCATGGCGTAATGTGACCACCGCCTGAGTTTTTTTTGTGTTGAGTTTTTTTCTCTTGTTTTTGAGAGAGTTGATGCAAGGCAGCAAGCAGTGAGTGAAAAATGTAAAGAGAGTGAAAGTGTTAAAGCTTTATCAAATATGTTTGAGAAAACAATAAAATGTCCCGCAAAAACTAAATAATGATCGGAAATGTTGAGCACTTTATAGCCGCAAAGCAAAAGCAACGGAAACCGAGTGTTTTTGTTTTGTTTTTTCTGTTAGAGAGACGGCAAGTAGTTACGGAAAGGAGCACAAAGCGGCAAGCAGTGAGTGAAAATTGAGTGCATGTGGAGGTGGTCTATGAGACGGCAAGGGGTGCCATGCGGTTTCGGCAAAAAGTGAGGGAAAGAGTGAATTAATAATATGCCCCGCAAAACTATAGAAAGAGCGGAAAAAGGCCCCGCAAAACTTTGGAAAGAGCGGGAAATAATAAAAGGTTAGATGGCCAAAAAGTGAGTGAAAAGTGAAAATAATAAAATGCCCCGCAAAACTATAGAAAAAACGGAAAAAGGCCCCGAAAAACTGTGGAAAGATCGGGAAATAATGAAAGGCTAGGTGGCCAAAAAGTGTGATCGAATACGAGTGAGAAAAACAATAATATGCCTGATAGCGCATGATTCCCGCAGAGAAACATTGCCGTTCATGTTCCATATAAGCACCAGGCGGCAAGCTCTATCAAATAATGTACATACATATGGTAACGCCACGATATTTACAAGCAACAACAACACAACGCAACAAAAGAACACCTCAAATAATATTAGACGCTAAAGCATTATGGGAACCGGTGAGTCCGTCTTATGATTTCCTTTTATATTTTACTTGGTTTTTTTTTGTATTTGTATTCTCTCTATATTTGCATATGTATATTTATATTTCCTTGTATTTCTATTATCCTCGCATTCCCTTTTTTTCCCTCATTTTTGAATGTTTATGTGATTTCGATCAGTGAACTTCTTCTGGTTTGATAGTTATCTGTTTTGATTGTCAGGCAATAAGCAAATAGAGTATCTCGATAGGCCGCCGGATCGGCTGTTTGTAGGTGGAACTATCTGCAAGTGCTAACTCTCCTGTTTTATGAAATACTCAAATGTGGTACATAATGTGGTGCATAATGAAATGCTGTACTGGTACACAAATGGAAAAGTGTGCAACTGTTTTATGCGTTTTTTAACGTTTTAAATAGTATTTTAATTTTGAGTATCGAATTGTTTATTAACTTGGGCTTGTGGTTTTTCTATACATATGTGCAGAAATTTTGATTATGATTTTCTAGGAAATACATTTCCCATTGTGCGTCTCCTCCCACTTTCCAAGCATTCATCTCATATAATAATATATAATATTAACTAAATCTCCGAGCAGGTCCCCAATTATGTCTAGACAAAGCTGAAACCCGGCTGTACATCAGCACATCCCTGGTCCCTTAAAGTCCGTCCAACAGTGGGAGAGAAGCGGAGGCGGAGACGACACACGTGTCCAGGTCCATTCGGCCTACGGCTTCGCTGGTTGCCAGCCATATGAAAATAAACCAATTTGCATATATTTTCGAAAAGAGATACATACATAGATACTCCCACTGGCAATGGAGAATTCCTGGAACGCAACGAAAAATAAAATCTGTAGGAAATCACTCATACGCACAGTGTACCACAGGTTGTACGGGTGGGGTAGGGGTAGGGAATAACTTGAAAGGAAATACAAAAAAAAAGAGCAAGAAAATTGCCCAGCGGAAATTACGCACTGCGGGAGCACACTGTCACTGCCTCATCTGTGTCCTTGGAGGGAGTTGTAATCGCTGGCGGTGTCAGTTGTCTTGGCCTGGCTAATTGAGTAAATTTACAAAACCGCTTTTGTTGGCCCACTTCCGTTGCTCTCATTGGTAGTGTCCGTAATTATAAATCAATTGCTTGCAGGGTGCTTTGTATTTGGCTTTGCTTGCCCCTAGCCACAGTCCCAGTCCCAGTCAAAGCTCTGGCAGAAAGTTGCGTGACATTTGGCAAATCCTTCGGGCAGTTTTCCACAGTCTGAGCATTGGCGTGCCACTCCTGATTCTCTGCTTTTGCTTTTGCTTCTGCTTCCCGTTTACTTGCCCTAGTTCGTGCTTTTTCGCAGGTCCTTCTGTTTGCCCAGGTCCATTGCTCGTTTGCTTTCAATCTGCGTTTGGCTGTTTTCAATTTCTTTTGGAATTTGTTTTCCACGCGCAAAAAAAAATCGAAAGAATCAGCACAATTTCATAACCCCAGAGTTCGCCCCTGTGGCTGGCCCTATAGACATTTATAAATATATTCCAACTATACCCGCTAGCCGTTGATGTTAGGGGGCATGCTGCATCCAAGCAAATGCATAAGGAAACCTCAACAGATAGCCGATACTTTATCGTGTTTTCATTCCCGCGTAGAAGGTATCTTTTAGTCGGAACCTTGGGCACAGATTTCGCGACTTGTTTTTATGTGTTTATATTTGATGCGTTTGCCGTTGGCTTTGTATGCAGCGGTGTGGGTGCATGGACGGAATCCTTGTAAATATTTCTTTATGAATCTGTGGGTGTCCGTGTCCCCATACATACTCGTATATATTTGCTACAAATTCCTGATTTATATATACCCAGATGTGTATTGATTTGGTGCCCATGTCTCGATGTCTCGTACAGTGTGTGTTTGCCTTCGGCGGCTGTGGAAAATGGCCTCGTAAACGTTTAATAAAATATGATTTCAATTGATTCGAAACTCGCATTTAAGCAGTACGTACTCATACTTGACTACTCGCATGTGTGTGAGTCGGCGGTACCGGATTCCCTCAGGCAATCAATAAAGCAAAAACAAAGTGCCCCAAACTGAGAAAGAGAGAAGGCAAATTCCCAACTCCTTCTGTCTGGGTCTGGGTCTGGATCTGCGTGTGTCTGTCGGTCTCCGGAGGCATTCGTTCGCCTTGACATGGTCTGGTCCGTCCCCAGTTATCCGCTTAGATCACTCAACTAAAAAACTCAATTTGCATATTAATATTATTTGGGTTTTTTTTGTGTGTTCTTGTTGCTGTTGTGAGGCCCTTTTGCCGCTGGGTCTTCATCCTTTTATCAAACAACAAAAAAGAACAGCAACGAAGGGCCAGAATCAACAGTAGTGAATTGAATTTGCTCTGCTTCAACGCCTTTGCCATCGTCCCCCTTTGATGCGAGTATGAACATGGGCAGGAGCAGGACGCCCACACACACTCATGGGCCATGGGCAGGTGCGTCCCAGGTGCATACTTTGGGGAGCTGCTTGAGGAAACTCTGCTCAACATTACAGCGTTGCTCCTTCCCTTCCCTTCCCTTCCCGCCTGCCTGCCTGCCTGCCTATTCGTTTGTGTGGGGCTTTGTTCAGCTGCCGGACAAAAGCAGAGCAGGGCTGTCAGTCAGTGTGTTACGGCAATTTCATTTTTATTGGAATTATGTCAGTGTTATTTTGTCATAATCATAACAAGAACGGACTCCTGGCTTCGGGGTGGGGGGCGATTGCTGCCTTCGCAGCCTTAAATACCCTTGCAGATTCATTGTTCCTATGGCAACTGTCATAGTCGTGGTATGATGTTGATGCAATTCAGCTGAACCATAAGCCAGCTCTTCACACTGCTTGATGTTTCGTCTTGAAAGGATTTACTTACCCCCCAAAGGGATACAAACCAATTCTAAAGGCAGAGATTTATGTATATCTACATATTCCAGTCGGTTAAAGAACCTTTCGTCGGCTTTAATAATTATCCACAATTAACTTGAAACTTTTGCACTTGATTTGAGTTCGCCAAACAAACTCGAATTAATAATGAGATATTGGCTTTGGGGTTTGGAGCTGGCTCTAGGGTTTTTGGTTTTTGGTTGCTGGTTTCTGGTTTCGGTTGCGGGTTTCGATTTCGCCTGTGGGTTTGTTTTGACGAACGCAAATGAAACTGAATAATTTAGCATTGCGGAATATTTGAATTTAATATTTCATCAGTCTGGCGGCAATCGGAATTAGAATGAATTAGAATATAAATGGGCTACCAGCCAATGTCCAATCCGAGTGGCTGCAGTCAATCATCCAGACATGTTGGGCGGCACTCGGTATCGTCCCCGTTTGCCGGATGGAGAACTCGCTCCAATGCCCTGGCCCGTGGCCCTCTATCGGAAGCTCAATCACATCTCATGGCCCCTTGAGGTGGACGTGACTGCCAGGACGGAGCACTTGGAGCGCTTAATACTGATCGTTGGCTTTGTGATCTTTTGCGAGCACAACGAGGTGGATTTTCATTATCTGATTGTGAATCGGAACGACATAGACAACTTTCTGACGGGCATGCCCACCTATCTGATACTGGTGGAGATGCAGATACGCTGCTTCCAGCTGGCCTGGCACAAGAACCGCTTCAGGAGCCTACTGCAGCGCTTCTACAAGGATATCTACGTGCAGCAGGAGTCGGAGCCGCAGCTCTTTGCCGACATTCAGAGTCAGATGCGGAGCACGAGGATCAATTCGATTATATACCTGCTGGCCCTCTTCAACTTTATGCTGGTGCCCGTCCAGAATGTCATCTACCATCGCCGCGAGATGCTCTACAAGCAGGTCTATCCGTTCGACAACACGAAGATGCATTACTTAATACCCCTGATGGGGCTCAACTTCTGGGTGGGTGTCATCGTCACCAGCATGCTCTTCGGAGAGCTCAATGTCCTTGGCGAGCTGATGATGCACCTGAATGCCCGCTACGTACAGCTGGGGCAGGATCTGCGACGCACGGCCCAGCGCCTGTTGCGGGAGGCCAACCAATTTGAGATGGCTGCCAGCTATCGCCGGGCACTCACCCACATCCTGCGCCGGAATGGTGACCTTCATGATTTTGGCGAAGAGATCGAGAAGGAGTTTAGCTTGCGCATCTTTGTGATGTTCGCCTTCAGTGCGGGCCTCCTGTGTGCCCTCAGCTTCAAGGCCTATACGGTGAGAGGCAAAGTTATCGCTTTAATAGATTCTTATTCTCATTCCCAATATTACCTGTTTCCGATGTTGCTTCCCCTCCACAGAGTCCGTTCGGGAATGTGGCATACATTGTGTGGTTTCTGGCCAAGTTCATGGAACTGCTATCCTTTGGCATGCTTGGCTCCATCCTCTACAAAACGGTATTACTATTCCCCGACCTACATTCCCCCCCCCCCCCTGTACATTTCTGCTAATCTTCTGCTTGAATTTGATCTCTGACAGACGGATGATTTGGCACTGATGTACTACACCGCCGACTGGGAGCAGGTGGTCCATCAATCAAAAAATCTGCAGGAGAATCTCAGGCTCATGAAGCTGGTCACTTTGGCCATTCAACTGAACTCGAGGCCGTTCTTCATAACTGGTCTGAACTATTTTCGTGTTAGTCTGGTAGCAGTCCTTAAGGTGGGGGATTCAGCTAAAGCTTTAACTATTTTATTAACCTATCTAAATTAACAGATCATTCAAGGCGCCTTCTCGTACTTTACCTTTTTAAATTCGATGCGCTGAGAACTGGCCATCGATTTCCTTTCAGTTTATTTTGCTCATTTTTTCCCTCTAGTTTTATTATTCCACATTTGTGGGTGTTTAGGGGTTTGGGAAATATTCGTATTCAAAGATATTAAAACACGTGCAGGACTGTGATTTATGGAGCTGCAAATGCAACTGCAACTGCAGCGTGATGCAGAGTTAGTGCATCATCAATCCAACTTCAACTGCACTCCACTCATAAGGAGGAGCACATTTAAAGCAAATGAAATTTTGCTGCTGGTGCTGTGTTGACAGCTGCAATCCAAAGACGTTACCCGGGCACATCCATCGATATCCATATAGCCATAACTGTCAGCCAGCCACTATGACTGAGTGGCAGCGATTGGCAGGGCTTTCGAGTAACCAGAGTGGAGTATATAGAAGGGGCACATTGCAATATACATACATACTACATATATATTCACCCTATATTACATACTACATACTCGCACATAAATATCTATATGTAGCAAACATAAATCGGTGAAAAAAATGTCGTTACAAATATTTTATAACAGGAAATCCGTTATTTATACGCACAGCACATTGTGCTTAGAGGGGGTTGGGAGGTAGTGGGCTATGAGAGGGAGTACTGCGTTCAGCTTCAATCGGCACTTGGCAAATATGAATGAATGAATGTTGTTTGCCTGTCTTATGGCTTCTGCTCCCCTCCCTCCCACCGAGACACAGCAGCAGTAGCAGCAACAACAACAGCGTCAACCAGTTCTTACCATCTGTCCGAGGGACACCATCATCATCCCATTGCCTGATTGAAGCGACAAAATGCAAAATCCTTATGAATTGGCTACAATTTTATTTATTATTACTCGTTCTACTATTTGCCTGTGACTGGCACTCGGCACTCTACAACGAAAGGCAAGGCAAGGCAATGCAAGGCGCTTTTGCTGTATTTCTATGGCAGCTGCTGCTTCTCTCCACCTATCAGCAATCGCCCTCCACTTCAGGGAGTGCGATTCAGAAGCAAAAGCAGCAGCAGCTCCTTGCGACAAACGACTTGTTTTGAGCCACACAAAGTGGCGTTCCCAAGGCGATTCGATTCCATTATGAAGAAGGCTGGCAAACCGATGGCAAATTGCAAAGGCGCAATTGATATTGGTTCTGTTCCGTTCCGTTCTGTTCTGTTCTCTACTGTGCACTGTACTAACAAAGTGAAAATGCCATCAATAGGATGATGCAGAAAAAGAATACCAAGAAGAGCATCAAATGCAAGAGTTCTTGAAATGATTGCCAACTACTAATAACTGAACCCTCTTTTGTGGAGCTGGGGGTGTAAACCTCTTGAATTCTTAGAAATATTTCTGCTACACAGGCAATACCCATAAGGAGTGACCTATCCTAGCCGTAAAGGAAATTTAATTAATTGTTTGTCTACGCAACAAAGAACTTAACCAGAACGCCTTTATTTTTTTGTTAGCAATTCTGTGACAGAACTAGGAAAAACTCTACTTAATAAATCCGAATTTATACCCAAATTTCCACCAATGAATTTATGTTTTGTTAAATTTGATTAAACTTAAACCCAAATTAATTCCGGTAAAGTTAAAGTCCGCCCCCAGAATGGTTCGTATACCGAAATGGTGTCGTCGGACCCTTCGCCTGATCCGCCAGAAACATGAGACGCTGGCCAAGGGCACCATTATATGGCTGATGCTGGTGGGGATCATGCACTATAGCTACGTGCGGCATGACTGCGATCTGCTGTGGTGGAAGTGTCAGCTAACCAACCGGATAGTCGGCCCCATGGTGGTTATGCTATACATTATCATTTTCAAGGTGTCCCTCATCCTGTCCTTTACCCTCTGGAGCTACATGAAAAAGGAGGACAAGGAGCAGGAGATATACGAAGTGCCCATCTCGGAGGTGAAGCGACGCTATCGTCGCTTCATTATGATGCGTCTGCTGAAGGCTGTGGATAAGTATGTGCATCGTCCACTGTGCGAAGTTTTGCGTGCTGACCGCGTGAGGAGGCGCTTTCTGAGGCGCCGCTCGAAGTTCATCAAGGAAGTGGAACTGTTTTTGTGGAATGCCCGCAAGCTGTACGAACGCACCGACGATCAGCTGTACCTGCCCCTGCACCAGGTGCTGCTCGTGGATGATCAGCGTGAGGAGCTGTTGCTGCAGATGGGCTACGGCGAACGCCTGAATTCGCTCAAAGATTTGGACATCCACAAGATGGTCTACGGTTAGCACGGTCTACCAACAGAAGCAGCAGCGGCAGCGGCAGCAGCAGCAATATGCGGTTGCCAAATTTGCAAAACTTTTAAATTAGATTTCGGCAACAATCCTTACCCACTCCTGCCCCAGCTCCGGCTCCCCGCTGATGGGTTGGCTCTTCCATTTGATTTCCATTTTACCATCATGTTAATTTTAATGGCCCACGCGCACTCTTAGAACCTTCCACGCGCATGAAAAATATATACATAATACGAGTATGTTGTGCCACCACTCGAGTCCCCAGAGCGTGGGAGTTTCTTCTGATTTCTTCACTGATAACTTTGCGGGGGGATGATGGCGCTTTAATTGGAGTTGGATAGGTGTGAGTGTGCCGCGAACGTTTCATTCTTCAGCGCTTAGTTTTCGTCTGCAGTAATTAATGAACATTTTTGTGTTTATAAAGGATTGAACAATTTCAGTTAAAATTGGGAAGAAAATGTCATAGTTATTTGCTATTAATTAAGATGATTCAGAAGATTTCTCGGAAAGTATGTGGCTTTTATTTTATGCCTCACAGCTGGCAAATACTAAGAAATAAATGTGTGGCTGCATAAAGTAATTATTTTTATTATTAATATTAACTTAAATACATTTGGAAGTAGTATTAAAATGCGTCTAATTAATTTTAGTATTGCTAACATCGAGGCCTTTGTCTCAGAATAAAATAAAATAATAACTGAGCTCAGCCCTTCCTAGACATAGTCATAATCCATGTCAAGAGCCTCGCGGTGGTCCGGCAGTAGGGGATTGTAATGCTTCATATGTCCTGCTGGTGGTGCTGCAGGCGGAGTGAGTGGTGCTGAGGGTGAGCCTGATGGCCGTGGTGGTGCCTGTAAATGTTCCGATTGCCGCCGCCAGTGACCCCCCACAGGACGCAGTTTCAGCGGCGGCGCCGAGTGGCCGAGGGGCTTCTGCTGATAATAATGCTTGTGAATGGTGACGGGACGCAGGCCCAGCTTCAGTCTTTCGGCCCGCTTGTTGGCCAGAAAACGCTTGCGGTCGAAGGCATCCACATTTTGCTTGACCCCAAAGACGAGATTGAGGAATGGCTTGACCAGCACACTGAGAGCCACAAAGCCCAGAAAGCCAAAGACCGCGGGAGAGATGAGCGTGAAGAGAAAGACGCCCAGCGTGAAGGGATTGAGAACCGTGAAGAAGGCCACGAATTTGACGAAGGGATAGAGCACCTGTCCCACATGGCTGAGGTACTCCTTTTTCTTCTTCTTGAAGAGGTTGTTGTGCCGCAGGAGATCCTTGATCTTGCTGAAGGGACGCTGGGTGGTCGTCGGAGGCTGCGTAGTGGTTAGGGATGGAGTCTGGGCGGGATAGGAGGGATATCCAGCGTCATGTGGATGCTGGTGGTAGTAGTGGGGCTGCTTGGTGGGATTCGCGAAGATCAATTGGGCCGGCTGGAAGAGGCCCAGTCCTGGGGAATGCGTTGGCTCCGGCTTCTGTTTCTTTCTCTTCTTGCGCTTTCCCTTCTTTTTCCTCTTCTTCTTCTTGTCCCCCTTGTCGCCCTTGTGCTTCTTCTTCTTGCGCTTCTTGCGTTTCTTTTTGCGCTTCTTTCGACGGCGACGTCGTGTCCGCTTCCTGCGTCGTCGAATTCTCTTTCTTCGGCGGCGAATTCTCTTTCTCCTTCGCTTCTGACTTTCTTTGGCTCGACCCTGCGCCTGCGGCACGCCTTTGTGTTGTGCCTCCAACTCTCCAGCGATGGGCTCCAGCAACTCGAAGCTCCCTTCTGCTGCTACTGCATCCTCTTCATCCAGATGATGCTGATGCTTCTTTGCCGCTTCCCTATGAGGGCACCCACAATGTGGAAGGGTTTCATTGTGGTGGTGTGCCTGTTCGCCTGCTCAAGATCTTTGTCCAGCTGTTGCAGGACACGAAAAGGTTTTGGCGTCGTGGTTTTACGGTCATGCACCTGCTGATCCTTGTGCAGGGCCTCGAGAATGTGGAAGCTGGCATTGGACTGCAGGGAGTGCTGCTGTTGCTGCTGCTCCAGGGCCAGTTGTTGCAGCACACTGAACGGCTTCACTGTGCTGGTCCGCTTCAGCTTCTCCACCAAGTCCCGCTCCAGTTGCTCCAGCAAATGGAGGGGCTGCCTGCTGATCCGTCTGGGTACGGGGTACTGCCGCAGCTGGGCTCGCCCTTCAGTCTTCTGTTTGGATGGGGGATTGGCTCTGGCATAGCCGTATAAAGTTTCGTATATTTTTGCAAAATTAAAAACATGAAGAGCTTCCACCTCTGCCGCCCCTGACGCTGCTCCAGTAGTACGCCGATGGGCGCTGTGGCCGCTAAACCCGAACTTTGCTAATCCTTCAATCCGGCCCCCTGCCTGCTGCGCGGTCTGCTCGTTCTGCTGGGTGCGTGCCCGGCCGCAGTTTTGTAAAATCAACAGAAATATAACAAAGTTGCTAACACTTTTGGCACTTGGTCCCTGCCCCATTTCGATTCATGTTGCCCAGAGGTTGGGGGTGTGGGTGGGTGGGTTGTCCTGGCTACGCTCTTGGCTTTTGCGATTCAGTTTGATGTTTGATTTAATTTCAACTTTTGCGTTTCACTTGCCAACTACAACTAAAGTCCGGCTCTTGGCCATTGCCACTTCATCAGCTCGGTTGACGACGTTGACGTCGTCTCTCTGTCTCTCTGTCTGTCTGTCTGTCTGTCTGTCTGTTCCGTTCTGTTCCGTTCTGTTCTAAGGAGCGGGACTCTTTGAGCACTTTGCCAACTTGTTGAGCGGTGGGTCAAAGAGCAGGCAGACAGCAACCATTTCACTTTAGCTCTCGCTCTCGCTCTTGATTTCTAGTTTGTTTTCGCTGCTCCCCCACCCCACCCCACCACAGCTTCAGTTTTCTTTTGGCTTTGCTTGTAGTTTTGTTATAAAAGTAAAATTTATTAGTACTTAGTACATTATCAACGGTTCTGCTGCTCGTTATGGTCACCCCTCCCCCAGTTCTCCCCCATGTTATGACAAATTTCCGTATAGCCAACAACTTGCCAGGCCAAGCCAAGCACTTAATTATGTTTTTTGGGCACACAAAAAACAAAAACCGAAAACTGCTGTCTGCCTTTGGGGCCAACAACTTCTGCTGCACACAGCACCCAACAAACCAACAGCCAACCAACAAGAAGCAGAACGAGAACCAGAAGCAGTTTTTGAACGAAGCTCAAACGAGGCCAAGACTATCACAACACGAATTATGTGAACTGCCGTCATGCAAAAGACTTTGGAAAGTACTTAGTGGCCAATTGCAGTTACCAGTTACCAGCTACCAGCTACCAGTTCCCACTTGCCACTTGCCACTTTGCTGCTGCTGGCCCCGACTTTACCCTCTACAGACAATTTCATGGCTTTTTTTTGTGTATATATTAACATATTTACGGGCTTAAATATATGTTGGTATGCTTATTAGCAGTTGGCGCTAGCTGCCTCTATGTAGCTTCCCTTCATTGATTCAGCCATTACAGAGTAAATATAAATCAGAATTAAATATTTTTTGAATGAAAATACTCGTAATATATTTTTAGATACATAAGCAACAAAAATAGAAATTTAAATACAAAATTAATACAAATGGAATACATTGAAATCTCTGCTAAAAACAAGTCTTCATAGACTGATTATAAACTTAATGCTAAGTTCGATATTCGTATTTAATCCGTTGATCTGCTTCATTCACTCCATTCAAGATAACTTTTTAGATATTCAAAGACACCGCTTACTTACCCCAGTTAGCATCTTTAATCTTTAACTTAATTACACAAACACCAAGCTTCTGTCGCTCTTCATTGGAGTACAATGTACTACCCTCCGTTCCCTTGATGTTTTTATACCCCTACAACATTTGGAGCACATCAATTTTTTGGCGTGTTGAGTGGTTGGGGAGGGGGCAACATGTGCTTTGGGTACTTACAAAATTTACCAACGTTACGTTATGCCATCTGCAGTCAATGCCATTTTGAATAGCCATTATCCTAATTGTTTATTATGGATTTTGATCAGAAATGGGAGCATTACAATATGTGTCTGCATTTAACGATCTAATCTTTTAGGGCGTGTAAGCGATACACAGACAGACACAGACACACATTAGCTTGGTAATAAGCCATAATAAAAATGCTATAAATGCGCATAGGGACAGGTGGTGTTGATAAGCCAGAAGCTCCACACGAAAAACTCTGCCACTCTTTTGACAATTAAGCGGCAGCATGGATGGCATGCAATATGCGCCATCTGTGGTATAAATGGATGAATGGACAAATAAAACAGAGGAACATCGATTGGTTGTCACCTTGGAAGCGACTAACTAAATTTGATTGCAATTTTGCCCTGTGGCAGCAGGGAGCAGGGGAGTCAGGGAGGAGAACATCAAAGTCAAAGCAGGGACTAAAATTCAATATCAAGCAAGTGACAGACACACCAATAAAATTCAAATTCCACAAAGAGAGTTGCAAAATATATAGTTTTGTTCGCAATGTTTGGCCTGCTAGGAGGAGCAGGACTCCGACTCCTGACCCTACGTTTCCCTCACAGCCCAGCGATGAGTCGACGCAGCAAGCTGGATGCCTGCAACATGTACGACAAAATGAAGTTTGAGTTCACCAAGGAGAACAAGGTCCGAGTCGACTCCATGCTCACTTGGTATCCGGAAGCGGAGCGCCAGGGGGCGCTGCTGCCACTGCTGGACATTGCACAGCGCCAGTACGGCTGGCTGCCCATCACGGCCGTTGTGGCAGTCGCCGAGCTGCTGAAAATCGATCCGATGAAGGCCTACGAGACGGCCAAGTACTACACAATGTTCCACATGAAGCCGCGCGGCAAGTTCGTGGTCTCCGTGTGCACCTCCACGCCGTGCTATCTGCGCGGCGGCGACGATCTGCTGAAGGCCTGCTCGAAGATGCTGCGCCTGAAGCCAGGCGAGACTAGCAAGGACATGCAGTTCACGCTGAAGGGCGACTACTGCCTGGGCGCCTGTGTGAACGGGCCCGTGGCGAGCGTCAACGATGACCTCTACGAGGACCTCGACGAGGTGAGCTTCGAGAATATTTTGAGTGATCTGAAGTGCGGCAAGGTGCCGCCCGCAGGACCCTGTACCGGACGCTGTTCCAGCGAACCGATCGATGGGCCCACCACACTGCTGACAGACCCACCGCCAGCGGGCTACATGATGCGGGATTTGGATGATCCTGGCACGAAATGCAAGTAGCCTCGTCCTGGCTGCGTCCTTCATCCTTCATCCTGTGTTCAGTTTTAAAGCAATAAATTTCGATTGCCATTGGCAACGTGGCAACGGCAAATAAATTCGAAAGAGTCCTGCCAACAGCTGTTGTTTTGCTAGCTTCTACTCATCCGCATTCGGATTCGCATTCGCATTCGCATTGTTCTCGTTCTGTGTCCCTATCCCTGTCCGTGTCTGCTGCCATTGCTGCAGTTTATCCCTGGCCAAAGGACATGCCTTGGATTTCTGCAATGCTGGCACAATAAACAGACAACAGCAATGACAAAACAAGAAGGAGACAGCGTCCCAGAGAGCCCCAGAGTCGAAGATATCCATACCCTAGATGCAGCAGGGGCAGCCGTGCTGATGGGCGATAATGAGAGATTGTTTCTTGAGGGCTCTTCCTCATAGCTGGGACTTCACTCTAACTGTAACAGCAGCCTAAAACTTTTGCTAACACTTCGATTTACCTTCTGGCAAGGGTATAGCCAGTGCTGTATCCCTGTAGCCAGAGCGTAGCCGAGCCCAGCCCATGTCCTGTCAGCCATTGCAGCAAGTAATCAGCTTTTGTCTTGTCTCCTCTCCGGAATGCCCCTGCCATGCCCTGCCCTGCCCTTGCGTGCTGCGGTTTGACCTCAGCCCGTGGGGCATGCCAGCGCCAGAAGCATTCTAATAAAATGTTCAGCAGGAAACAGAAGCAGCAACAACAGCAGCAGCAGCAACGGGAACTTCAAAAGCTGCCAGCAATCCCCCCCACCCCACCGATATTGTTTTGGCCAAAATAGTTTTAATTGTTGCGCGCTTCCCTAGCCCAAGGGCGGTGGGCGCTGCTTTCAGTCCCAAACCTTAGGCAGGATCTAGGAACCCCCTGCCACCCACTCGCCCACTCGCATAGTCAAATTACAATGGATATTTTTCAGTTTCCATAAATCTGTTTGTCGCCCCGCCACCGCTTTTCGTTGGCACTTCAATTGCCATCAACCAGGCTCTATGGTGGCTGCCCCCTTCTCGCCCAGCTGTCACTGACATCCGGTCCCCGCTCTCCACCCCCACACCCTGTGCCAGCGCATGGTGTTGAATTTTTAAATGAAAATGAAAATTGTTGCTATTGAAAGTTTTTAATTTGTGTGCGTGCGTTTTAATTTTATTTCACGTTGCGGGATATTCAATCGAGAGGAGAGAAGTCCACTGAGTTTTCTAGGCTGTTTGAGACGTTAAACAGAGGTTTCTATGTGGCCAGTAGATCCACTAAGGTGTCAAGTTTTATGGGTTTCCACTATGTAAAGTTAATGTAAGCTTCAATAATATATTTAAAGGCTACTCAAGGCTACATTCGGATTGTTTGCAAGCTTTTTTCAAAGAGATTCAATTAGTTTTCTGCTGAGTTTATGGGTGAATGGTAATGTAAATAAGGAATAATAATTTAATTTAATAATTTAATTTAATAATTTAAGTTAATAATTTAATTTAATAATTTAATTTAATAATTTAATTTAATAATTTAATTTCATAATTTAATTTAACAATAATGATAAATAATTCAAATAAATAATAATAATTCCAAAGTAAAAGTCTCTGATTTTTTTAGAATAAATCTTTTCCCTTATTTTTGCCAATGAGCAACTGCAAAATTCAAAGAGTATGAAATCTTCTGTGTCACTTTCGCTGCTGTGTTAAGTTGTCCCCTGATTCGTGCCCCTCTTACCATTGCCCCCGCCTCAGTCCAGTCGCATTTTGCGTGATTTTCGCCTGCAAAAACGGCACCTTTGGGAAATTAATATCCTTTTTGGATGGGACGGTTCGGCGGGGGGAAGAGGCATGCACGAGGAGAGAGTCAACAACATCACGTGGCTGGGGCGCGTGAGCGGCGCTTGAACTTTTGCGGCCACGTTGCACGTACTCATGCCGCATGCTCCTCCACGCCCTCATCAGGACACCGAGGACTAGCACTCGCACTCGCACTCTCACTTGCGAGCCCCGAGCGGGGCTTTGTTTTAGTTGCTGTCGTTGACAACTTTTGTTGTTGTTTCCTCCCCCTGATGCCTGTCCTTGCTCTTATCCCTGCCAGATTGCATGGTCTTTGACCAGCACCCAGCACCTACCCACCCCCCCCACTTTAGTGTGCCACCCACCTTCCTTTTGCGTAACTTCTTTCGCGTTCTTTATTACTTTTTTGCGCAATTACTCGTTACATTATTGCATTTCATACTTTTGATACGGGCACCCCCATATACACCGCCCCGGAGGGCGAAGGTGGCTTCCACTGGAGGAGGCAATGCCAGAGCGAAATAATTAGAAAACATTTCCCTAGCCTCCAGAAAGAGAGAGAGGGGTGGGGGGGGGTGTGTCCAGCCACTTTCAATTGCCACTTGTGTGCATGTGAATGAGTTGCATTCACTCTGTTCGTGCATTATGTGGCAGCGCAGGCGGCTTTGTCGCCCGTTCTCCTCGAAAAAAGAAAAGTTTTCATTTGCATGTTTTTAGTTAATTGAATTTATGCAGAAATTTCCGCTTTGCTGCACTGCTCCACTGGGCAACGGGCGGGCATTTATATAAGCGCCAACTGGCTAAAAATATTAAGCATACGCCACCCATTGCCGTTGCACAGCTTATTATCTCTCTCTCTCTCTCCCTCTTGCCCGTTTCCCCGTTCTCTGTCTTTTGCTGCTCCTCTGGTCCAGGGGGCAGCTCAGGGCCATTAAGTGAGACGGCTGACTCTTTGACTTGCCCAGCGTAGCAGCAGAGGCTGCCTTGGTGTCCTTTGATTTCCTTTTATGTGCCAGCCATAAAGTGAAACGTCGAAGCAGTCTAGAAGCGAAAAGATGCTTTAGCTTTTATTACATTCCAGGAACAGCAGCAGCAGCGGCAGCAGCAGCAGCATCAAAATCGGTGGCAACACAGCCATGTCATCAGCTGGCCATAAATGCCTCCATTGTTGGCCCCAGGAATGAAGTTCCATCACACACACATGACATGTGGCAGGGGGCAGGGGGGCACGGGCACTTTGAAGGCTTCTCCGTTATCCATTCGCCTCGTGCGTTGTCAGCCGCATTTAAATTTGATTTTTATTAAGCGCAAAAATCAAAGTGGAAAATTTATCTGCCATCCCAGGCCCCTGCCCTCTGCCCACCCAAAATGATTGTATATCTGAGCATGCCAAGAATATTTCAATGCTCCTCTTTCTCCCTACTGCTCCTCCCTTTATATCTGCTCTGGCACATCTTGTGTTCTGCTCTGTAGAAGTCTCTCGTATATAAAAGCAATTTTATTGCTCAAGTTGTGCTGCTCGATAGGATAAGCCCCTCATTTATGCCCGTTGCCGTTGCTCGGCAACATGTTGCCGCTGTTCCTGCCACTGCCACTGCCACTGGCACTGCTGCTCCTATCCACTCTTGACTGATGAAGCAGAGGTGGAGAGGGGCATGTGAAGGAGGGCTTGCCATGAGCCAACTATTAAAGTGCTGTTAACTTTATTATTTCGAGCACTTGTTGTATAATGTGGCAGCGCTGTCATGGCAACTTTTAGCCATAGTTTTCTCGGAAAAAAAAAAACAAAGCCGTCAGCAATAAGAGACAGAGAGAGTGAGAGAAACACTGAAGTGGGGAGAGTGGAGAGCATCACCAAAGTCATAATTTGTCAGAAGATGCTTGCCACATATTTGTTACAAAATATAACATTTTCTATGTGGCACTTTTCGCCCTCCAGCTCCTCCCCTTCACGACGCAAGTTTTACTGATGTAAATTCTTGTCCTGTTTCCACAGCAGAAAATATATACATATATTACTTTCAACTTTCTGGCTTCCATTGGCTTGGCTAAAAATGTTTCGCCAAGTGCTTCGATTCGGGGTAAAGAAATCCTAATAAAGAAAGCAACAGAAGCCAGTATACAGCCACAAGAAACATATTTATTTTTGATCAGTTGATAGGTAGCTTTGGGACCTACAGAATTGCTAAAAATTAAACCCCAGAAAAATCTCAGCTGAATTGGCAGACGTTTAGACGTTTATTGAATAATTTTGTTTCTAATATTACGTTTATTTATTTTTATTTATTTATTATAAATTTGTAGTGCACAATGAATGCAGAGCAACCAAGGCCTTTAGGCTCGGATATAAAATATAATATTTAAATCAAATATAAAATGAATATTAAACGCGTGCATTTCCACTGTATCAATAACATTATTTGTGGACAGAATTGCTGACCCGATTTCAGCTTAATTTCATGGCACAATATTTTAGACATTTTGGCAATAAATATTCATTTAATTTTGGGCTCTCGTTGGAAAATAGTAATAACATTTTGATTGCTTTTATTTCGCTGTAAACAAGTAGGTAAATATTTGCATGCGTACATTTTCATATTTATTTAATGACAGTTAAAGTTCAATCTAAATTGTTTTTGTGTGTTTCACTTAGATGTAATAACATTTACTGGACTGTATTTACTGGATTTAGGATACAATATTGAGCACGTTGTTTTAAAATTTAATTGAATTTAATTTTGGTTGCTTTGTTTTGGTTTGGTTTGCGTTGTGTATTCTTATTTCGAGCCGCGATGCCCAGTCACAACTCTTGAGTATTGAATATCAACAAGAATTGCGTTTGGACAATCATAGCTAAAAATCGAATTAACCAAATATTTTGATACGATTCGTCGGCACTCCTCTGGATGCTGCAAGCTGAGAGCTAAAAGCTGAAAGCTTTTCCATCTGCTTCTGTGTCGTGGGAACTTGACCAAACTGCTCCCTGGATATCGCATGGCACTTCATGTGGGTAGGGGCGGAGCTGCAAATGGGATGAAGAGAATAGATGCGAAAATGGGAGCATTGTCAGCTGCTGCTCCAATTTTCCATTTTCGTCTGCATTACACGGTGCACCCGCCACCCGCAGCCGCCATCCTGCCTCCTGCTTCGAAGTGAACTTTTTCGCTTGCAACTTAATACCGAGATGGCGATGGCGCTGGCAATGGCGATGGCAATGGTGATAGCAATGCTTGCTTAAAGTCTTTCACTCTATTATAGTCAACACACACACACACACACACCACAACCCACAGATATATATATATACGATGGCATACTATATATACTCATAGTAAGTATAAAGGGTGTTCAAATTTAGTGGGGGAGGACGCTGTCAGCTTGGGGCTTCGACCATAAAGTGTCGGAAGAATCACAAAATCATTGTAAATGTTGAACGAATCTCGTATTACACGCAAGGGGCTGGCTGTGGCTGTCCATCCAAGCATATGCAGTGGGAGGAGGAAAAGGAAGGTGGAGGAGCAGAAGTAGGAGTAGGAGTTGGATGAAACTTGGGACTGCCACTGCGCTGACACTTTGGTTCGCCGGGGCGCCTGCACTTCTTGATTAAATTTCTGCACTGCAAAATGAACTGAGTTCACACCGCGCACATAGCCAGCCAAGTCTTCAACCTCAACCTCAAACTCAAACTCAAACTCCATCCGACTCGCGCTTTAGTACGCTACCCCCGCAGCCCACGACTTGGAGTCATCACTGAGATGGACAGATGGACGGACAGCTGTATGTCCGTTCTGGCGCTTCCTTGGGGTTTGGTTTGGCGTGTTTTGTGGTTTTTATTTTGCAGCTCCAAGCTCCACGCTCTACGCTTTTATTGTGGCTTTGACCAGCGCTTCCTTTTTCCCCCTTCCCCCGCCCACCATTGTTGGCAACTGTAAAATGCATTCCTGCGTGGCTCGCCTTTTCCTTGCCGTTATCTTTTGCTTTTTCTTTGCAATTTCCCCAGGATCAGATAGTTGTCCGTGTCAGGCAGCTGTTATTACAATATCCTAGCTGGTCTCTTATTTTTTGTTGTTGGCCTGAAACCGGCAACGGGGCAACCGGGCAACGGGTTACGGGTTACTTTCAGGATAACAACATCAAACTGTTCTCGTTTCCTTGGTCTGCCTTTGGTCTTTGCTCTCTGGATGGATATTCTTTCTCCGCTGCTGCTGTTGGCCATTAAACTTGAAATTAAATTGTCGTTTCATTCTGCTAGCAATTTTTATGGCATACAAAAAAGGGGAGCCGCTCTAATTGGAATTGATTGAAAGTTATTTGATGTTTGGCCTTTTTTTTTGCGGCACAAGCCCCCCCCCGCGGCACTCAACATAAACCCAAAAGAGATTCGCTACGTGGCTGTGTTGCTTTTTATTCATCAATTTCCAGGCAGCTATCCCTGTCGCTTGTACTCTCTCTCCCCTTTCTCTCTCTTTGGGCATGTGTATCTGTGTTTTGTTAATAGACTTTGTTGTAGGTAATTAACATAATTTAATTATGTGCCTGGCATTAATTTTACGCACGAAATTAAGTGTTGAATTTTAAGTGTCTACACTTTAATTGAGCGACATTTGTACCTATATATATTCCCCCAGTCCCAGTCCCAGCTCCACCAACACCCCACACACCATGCACACGTACAGAGTGCTGGGTAGTGGCAGGTGGCAGGTGTATATTGGACCTTTGGGGAGTCTAAGCAAAGTTAAGAGCTGTGAGGGGAATTTAAAATTTGTAGCTCGCTCACGCACTGTCAGTCACTCACTCTCTGACTCTCTCTCTCTCGCTTTGATAGTGATTTTCCACTGCCTAATAGGTATATATTCGTCGTTCCATTATTATTAAAATTATTTATATTATAGTTAGCATTTTTAACTGTTTTTTTTAGCATACTTTTATGGGCTGCCACACGTTGCATTCATGGATAACGGGTATCTCTCGACCGATCTCTTTTGGAATGGAATTCTCCCCAATTCTCGCCATTGGAATGCTCCCCAATTTTGTTTTTGGTTTAATTGTTATTGTGTTTTTTTTTTGTCTTTCCTACGGTATGCGACCAATTAAATGCCTGTACTAATAACAATGATATTTTTGGGCTGCTGCTGCTGCTGCCGCTGACTAATTAAATTAAACAAAAAGTAACACTCACTCTTTGTGGCAGGGGCAGGGGCAGGGGCAGGGAGAGGTAGTAGAGGGTATGGGGTGGGGTATCGTATCTCATGCCTGGGACTGTTGCTTTTATGGGCAATGAAACGTTTCCCTGCCGCTCCTGCTTTGGAGCCTTGGCTCCGCCTTCAGCATTAAAAGGGCTTCGACGTGGGGCTCGTAAAAAGTGTGGGGATGGTATGCCTAATAAAAATGCCGCAGCACGTACGTCAACCTGCAGGCATTAGTCCTACTTATACTTTACACACACCCAAAATAAACAAACACACACACACACATACACATATATACGACCCTATGTGTGTGTGTGTGTGTGTGCTCTTCTACTCGTATCTGCCAGGATGAACAAGAAAAACGGGAAAACTCTTGGCTGTTGTTATTAATTTGCAAAGCGCAAACTTGTTCCTTGTTCGCCGACAATATCCTGTGCTGTCCTCTGCTGTCGCCCGATTCCTGTGTAGAGAGAGGGTGGAGTAATAAGCTGAAGCCTCATCCTCCTGGGCCATCCTTTTATTTAGCTATTTGCAGGCAATTTGATTTTGTTTTTATGCCTTTTTTGTTGTGTTTTTGTTTTGTGTGCTGGGCCCCAATGTGTCAAAGTTTTACCGCGACGAAAGAAAGGTCGTCCCAGCCCTGCCACACACCGCCATCCAGAATGCCCATCTGTGGCACACTTGGCCATATCGAATTGCACTTGGCCGCCGGTCCATTAGGCGAGAGTCCACTTGTCGCCCCCAGTGCTTTTAGCCACTGCGGAAGCTGAAAAGCCCAACGAAAAACAAAAGACAGACACAAGAAAAACTCCAAATATTGTTTTTGGTCGGTCGGCACACAAAATACGTATAAACAGATACACAGACAGACAGACAGGCAGGCAGACAGACAGGCAGACAGACAGACAGACAGACGGTGATATGGAGAAGTCAATGCGGGAGAGTTGGCTGTGTAAATTGAGCTGCTAATGGCTTTGGCCAATGCCAAGGCAAATACAATGCCTGATGAGGACAAAGGCATATTAAAATAAATATAAATGACGCCCGCCCTCTCCTTTAACCTCGAAAACCAGTCATTTGTGCACCCTCTATAAGAGGAGAGGGGAGACCCTTGGGTTCCCAGAACAACATCATCCTCATCCGCATCCACATTATTATCTTTTGCATCATATGCCCAGCCCTGCGCAGCGGCTGAAAGCAGCCACTTAATCCCGCCTAATCCCGCCTTTCGCCTAAGCAACTTTATTAGGCCACGTTGACTGCTACTTTGGCGGCACTTGAGTGCCAACTTGAACTGCACTCGGCTCTGCAACTAAATGTTGTTGCTGCCACTGCTGTCTCTGCCACTGGGGCAGGCTCTTCTGTTCGCCACTCCGCGCTACTGTCTCTGCAGATGTTGCACCTGGCCCTGGCCCTGGCCCTGGCCGTGGGCTCCGTCGAGTGGCTGACAGTCGGTTGGCTTCTTGAAAAACTGCCATTAACTTGTTACAACTTCCGGCGCTGCCATCCAACAGTAGCTTGCACTTCCGATGATATGCTGAGTGGCCCACCACACCCCACCCCCCCCTTCAGCCCTCACTCAGTCCTATTTATGCTCGAACTTTTTTCGCCATTTTCTCTTTATTTTATTTGCGCCCTTAACTTTTGCCCTCCACCTACCAGAGCGCCCACACTTCATCTTGCTCACACAGAGAAGAACAGAAGAACGCATATTTAGTTGACATTGGTGATGGGGGGTGTGGGTGTTCGCATTGTTTGCTTCTGCCGGGCTCCTTGACAGGATCTCGCACACACACAGCCAAACGATTTGCGTCAACGGCACCTGGCTCTACTGGCATCCATCCATCCATCCTCCACACCCACCCAACCGTGAAGTAAGAGCGCTCCTATCGTCGTCTTCGCCGTCGTCATTATAATGAGAAAATTGTTTCAATTATGTTTGTGTTTAGTTGCTTCAATTTGCTAAGCAACATCATTAAGTGCCCTACCAAGACCTGCCCCTGCCCCTGCCCCTGCTCTTGCTCCGCCCACTACTACTCATAAAAATATAATTTGAGTAAGGGGCTGGGCTGGGCTGGGTTGAGGCGCGAGGGTTGTTCGGGGGCGAATAATACATGAATAAAACAGAGGGAAAAACTGAACACAAAACAAAAATTGCGCACGTGAAAAGTTGACTCTGTTTCAGCTCACGTTCCTCGCCTGCTGCCTTTTTGGCCATGTTTTCCATTTCTCAGCTCACGTGGCCATGACGGCGCCCTACGGAAGTTGCCAGCTCTGCCAGACCCAGGAGGGGAGTGGCAGGAGGCAGGAGCGCAGTAGCGCAGTAGGAGGGCGGCAAAGGGGAGTTGCTAATACTTTGATTTTGCTGCTGCCGCACAACAAAACTTTCACGAGGATTATTTTCACATTACAAACAAAAGCGAACGCCACAAGCACTAGAAATATTCTAACCAAGCGGAGGAGAGTCGTTTTGTTGACTTTTCCGATACCCTGCAAAACTTGTCCAATTGTAGGTAGGCATGCGCTGCAAGTGCAAATTGCGAAATGTTTCCGCATTAACAAAGGTAATTAATAATCTTAGCGATACATTTTTGATATGTGGCATAAATGTGGAGCACACAGCCCATTTAAATTGAATATAATTTGTTTGGTAATTAAATTGAGACCGTTATGAAAATTGGCTTAATGCTTGCACCCATTTCATTGTATAAAATGTAGACTACAATTTATGGCAGTTATTAGGAAATTGCATGTGCATTAATACGCCCATTAAATGTTCGTTTAAATTATGTTGTTTAATTGCCAATAATTGCCAAGAATGTATCCAAATAAAAGTACCTAAAACTGCCAGAACTAAGTAGCTGCAGAGTCGAACCAACTCCGGACTCGCATTGGTTCAACCGCAGCAGCAACATCAGCGGTAAGCTGTGGAGCGCTGCCACTGCCACTGCCACTGCCAGATGCAATTAAAAGTCATTTCACATAATTGTTATGCGCATACTTATTATGAGCAGTGTAGAGAAATCCGCCACTAGCTTTAGGCATCCTTTTTTTTTTAAGGGTAAACCAAAATAAAGCCAAATCATGAACAAAACTATAAACTAAATGTCTAGCTGGGGCACATGCATAAATATACGACTATACGTACATATGTACATATATATATGTATGTATGTAGCTATATTAAGTCAGAGGCACTTTATGAAGCCATATTGTGGCGTTGCTTGGCTTGGTTGCTTGCTTGGTACTCGTATCAGTGCAAGGAAATCGCACAAAAAATCTCCTTTATTGCATGCACAGCACGTTTCATGTGTTTGTCTGACTCGATCCTGGTGCTTGCGAGTCCCTGGCCCTGCCCTGCTCTTGCCCTGCTCTGACTCGTCCATTTCCAGCGTTCATTTGCAAGCCTCAACGTTGGGTTTGGGTTGGCAATGTGATCAAGCCTGCAATTTTAAGCAGAGACGCCCAAAGGTGCGGGCCAACGGACCGAAGGGGTGCGGGAAGGGGGAGCAAAATAAAGTTTAATTTGAATGCTTCTGTTGAACGTCACACGCTCCCGGGATTGGTATGTCCTCTCCCAGTACGAGGGTAGTCCCTGGCTCTGCAGGCGCACAAAATCAAAGTTATTTGTATTTATTTGCAAAATCGTGCGGCGCGTGCAGTAGCAGCAACAATGCCCCCAGACAACATGATGTATGTAGAGGCAGTGGCAGTGGCAGTGCATGTGGTACCGGGGGTCCTGCAGCTCGAACCGACTCGCTTCATTGCTTGCGATTGCCGTTACAATCTGCTTATTTGTCCTACCTCAGGAGTCCTGGCCCTAAGACCTGCCTGCCAGTTGTGTAGCTATGTAGCTGTGTAGCTGTGTAGGGGTCTCTACTGCAGTTTGGTATTTGTATTAGGTGCCCTGCTTTGTGCCTTGTATTTTGCATTGCAGCACGTTACAATTTCCGAGCGAAATGTTAAAGTCAATATGGGAAATGCACAATGAACCAGGCACAGACTCAGACTCAGACTGAGACAGCTACAGCTTCAGCTTCAAGCCCTATCTCTGTTCCTCTTCCACGCACGTGCGTCACGTTCCGGAGCCAGGGCCAGAGCCAGACAGAGGCAAAGACACGTTCCCCTAAGCATGACTGTAGTCCCAGCCCATCCCAGTCCATCCCATAGCCAACTCTATTCAGCTTCAGGCCAGGTCGTGCCAGCATGCATCGACACCTTGACGGAATGAATTGACTTGAGCCCATAACTTAGTCAGCGCTTATTTACACTTCACATTGGCATTTCCCATCCGTTTAAAGTCCCTGCCATGGCAAGTGAATATTTCTGGTCCTGCGATAATTGCTAAGCAAATATTTACCACAAAATCTGAAATCTTTTTACCCCCCGAAACAATTTGACAGTCAGGCGAAGTCGTAAATTTAATGTTTTGAATTGAAGTTCAATTTTAATTGGTTTGCAAATGCCTGTGCCGAGCCATCCATCTCTCTCTCCGAGTATCAAATCATATCGACTGCTTATCAAAAATGTATTTACGGCACACAGGCAGCCGGATGAGCTCCAGCTCCAGCTCCAGCTCACTCCTGGCTGCCTGGCAAGTGCAAGGCAAGTGCAGTTTGTCCTGAATGCAGCCAGAGAATGCGAATGCAATGCATAAATTTACGGCTTGCCATGCCACAGCACAGCAGACAATTAAGAATGGGGTTGGGGGCTCTGAATGGATATGCTGGAAGAAGATTGGCTGGCTGGCTTGTTTCTGGGGTAGCTAGCGTGTGCCGTGAATGCATAAAATGGGATATCTCGAAGCTCGCATGCAAAGCGAAGGCGTTGCACAGGCTTTGGTTCGGGTTTTGGTGTGCTACCATTTTTATTTGCTTACTGGCAAGGGTAATTCGATTTTGCCAGAAATGCAGTGCTCCCTGTTCTCCTTACCAATCCTACATATAAATTATGTAAAATATTTATGTACTTTTCTTTGTTGGTCTGCTGCCACTCACAATATATGCTCATGTTTATAGCTATCAAATGGAACAAGATTCGGCAAGGGTATCCAAATCTTCGACACACGAAGCTTTGCTTTGCTATCTTCTTGTTGCCATAAGGCCATAAATAAAACAAGCGAACATGGCGTTGGCGCGGCCAAGTACCCTGCTACCACTTCTACCTCCTGCTCTCTCTCTGTGTGTTCCTACAAATGTGTGTCTGGGCGGGCAGCTTGTTTGTATGTAAAATGATTTAAATTCAATTTGTGGCATTCGTTATCGATATCAAGACACACACGCACACTCACACTCGCACAGAGGCAGAACAACAAAGGCCCACAAACAAACAAACAAACAAAACACACTCAATTACATGCAGTAAAATTTGTTTTCAATTATACATACGATATACGAGTACATACATATATGTACGGTACATGGTTTAGATGGCTGCCATTCTCTCTCTCTCTCTCTCTTTCTCTCGCTCTTTGAGTGTGTGTGTGTGGGGATATATGGGGGCGTATACGCAATATTTTATGCATCAACTTTAAAGAGTTCCTTGCCTGGTTAGCGCTGTATGGTTTATTGTATGCCACTCGTTTTTTTGGCCACTGACTTCTGTTCTGGCATTAAGTACTTACACTTATTTGTACTATATAAAAATTCGCATTTATTTTTCGGCAGCAGCTTGAAGCAGCAGCATGTGTTTGGGAAACATTTTGCCACAACTTTTTTCACTGCCAAGGCAACACACAGAGTGGTGTGGTGCCACAGCCCCAAACCAGACCACATTCCCTCAAATAAAAAAAGGGCTGGGGAAAAGAGAGAGAGAGGGGTGGGGGGGGGGGGGGGAAGCAGAACTGCAGCGCTTTGGAAACTTCAACTTGAAACCGCAATTTACTCATTTCATTTGCTAGTTGCGCGGTTTTATTTTCGCTTACGAGCGAAATCCATTTGAACAAGAGCTCAACTTTCTGCGTTCGTTCGTTCGTTCGTTCTAGTTTTTCCAGCTAGCTAGAGAGAGTTTTTCCCAGCCAAAAAAATTCATCCAGTGCTGCCGAAATACACAAAAACAAAAAAACCTCACACGGCGGTCCTCAACTTCAAGTGGCAGGAAAATTCTTTGCTTTTGGCCTTCTGGTTGCGCTGTGTGGGGGGTGGGGGTGCAAATTGCATGGCGCCCAGCTCATTAAGAGTCGACATGCAATTATAAAAGCAATGCACAAACCCAAACGGCGTTGGCATGGAGCCCGAAATGAATCAACGAGTGAACGAATGAACAAACGGGGCCTGAGGCCTGGGCCTGGGCCGCGCCAACTCAAATGAAACTCAATTCAACTCAAAGGCAAAACGGTTTATTTCGTACGAATACGTTCGCACAAAAGTCGGCCAAAATGTGCGTCATTACACACACACACACACACACACACACATAGAGGGAAAGAGAGCGACTGAGGGACAGACAAGCAGACGGACAGATGTTGTTGGAGGAGCATTTCACGTGTTGGCCACTTGACTCATTAAAAAGAAAAGATTGTCCCAGCTTTACGGGTGCCGCCGACATCTTAGATACCCTAGCAATATATGATGGCTACACTAATGGGTATTTGAGGGTGCCATGGAGTCACGGGAGTCATACCCTCCACACACAGAAGGGTATAAAAAGCCAAAAGGGTTTTTTTCTGTTGCACTCGCCGTGTGTCTGTGGAAAAGCGCTTCAATTGCAGTTTCAGTTTTCCACTTGCCTTTTGCCACTGCCCTGAAGTGTTGATGAAAGCAGCGCCTGCTGCCACCCCAACCCACCCAACCAGAGGCAGCTTTATTTGCACAGCCACAGCCACCTGCCCCACACCCATTCCACCGATCCTTTTGGCAGACATTTTCATGTAGCAATTTGTAAGCACTTTTAAGCCGGGGCACAAGAGCTCGTTATGCCACTTTTCAATGAGGCAGCAACTCAGCAGGGGGATGTATGAATGTGGGGTAGGGGTAGGGGTAGTGGTAGGTGGGGGAAGGTGAGTACTACTTGTATGGCGCTCAACAGGTGCTGCATGTCGGACCAAATTAATTATGCATTATGTACACACCGGAGCAGAGTAGAGTACGAGTAGCATGCGAGTACGAGGACGAGCGCATTGAGTTGCATAATTCGCCAGACACACACGCAGCCCAGCCCAGCCCAGCCCTCATCCACCCTTTCTCTGCGGCAGAGGCTACTTACCACTATCCTTGTGTCCTTGTGGCTAATCCGCCAGTTCCAGGTGCTGCAAAAACAAGAGGGAAAGGGAAAGGGTAAAGCCGCTGAATGAATAGAGGAAGTCATAGCGGAAAAGCGGAAAAGCAAAGCTAAGTAACTCGAATGGAAATTCGTTCATTCATTCACAAATGTGACTTCAACTTCCGCCCTCCACTCCGCACTCCGCTCTCCGCTCTCTATCCTTTGTAATTAATAAAAGTTTTAGCAGAAGAAAACACACACACACACACACACACACATTCTCGCTCCCTGCCATAGATAAGCAGCAAGTTTGTTCGGTAAAAACTTTGCTCATTTCTCCCCACTCTACACGGAGTATATGTGGGATTTCCACCGTCCCTGTGGCTTTGCTGCCCCTTGGCACTCTATAAATTGCGTCAAATTAGACAGAAATATTTAATTAATCTCACTGAAAGTTGCTTTATTGAATTATTTGTGCAGCCTGGCCTGGGTGGCGTGGGGTGGGGCGGGGCGAGGCGGGGCTCTTTGTGCCTCGCTAATGTGCCAGTGAAAGTGGCACAAAGTGTTTTCAAACTATTCTAGCCAAAGACTCATTAAATGTGGCGCACGTGGCGGCACCGGCTGCATATACTCGTACGTATGAAATGAAATGAAACCCGTGAAATATTCTCATCAAATTTGACTCTCAGTGAATTCTGAGAGCCATCCACTCTGGCCGCTGGCCGCAATCTCGTGTTGGGCATGCCAATTGTCATTAGGATGCCCCCCCCCCTGCTGGGCGACAGGAAGGCGGGAACATCTGCCATTGACAAATGACACGATTTACATTATACTTGATGCAATTTTTCAACATGGCAGCCAGAAGACTGAGCAAAGCAGGGCAGGGCAGCCGACATGTCAAGAGTGGACTCAGCAGGCGGACACAGCGGCGGATAGGACAAAACAGGAGCGGAGAGGAGAGGAGAGGACAGGATAGCAGGCAGCGGCAAACAAATGACGCGCCTGCATGTTGATGATGATGATGAGGCGGATATCTCTGACTCTTTCTTGCTCTTTCCGTGTGTATGTATGTGTGTTGTTGTGTGTGTGTGTGTGTGTGTGTGTGTGTGCGAGTGAGTGCATCTTAAGCGGCGGAAACGGAAGTCATTTGGGCAACGTTCATGATGCTGCCGAGACGAAACTGTGGACTGTGTGCGCCATATTCCCCTTTCCAGTCTGTCGCTCCATTTGCCGCTTGATGGTGCAGGAATGACGAGCTTTATGGTGAATGCAAATATACATGTATGTATGTATGTACATATATATGTATGTTCATAAATATATGTATGTACATATTTCTATTTGTTACAGCGCTGCTACTACGCACAGAGATTTCTTTATATTCCAGAAAGTATACCAGAATTTAAGAGATCCAATCCAAAGACAGGAATGATCTGCAAAGTGTATCCAAAGCTTGCCTTTTTCTTATTTTTAATTTACACCAGCAAATTCCTCAAAATAGTTCCCAGAGAAAACGAGAGAGAGAGAGAGAGTCAGAGCAGATGAAAAATAAGTGTAGAATTGCGCATAAAAATTGCAAATGGAAGGGCCATCCGTGCTGTTTCGTTCTTCGTCCTTGTCGTGACCATTTCTTATTCTATAACTTTTTGTCGTTTTGTTGCGCTGCACTTTTCGCATCATTTTCGCGTCGCATTTGCCTCTGCCGTAAACTTGCAGCACAAATGTTGTGCCCAGCATAATTGACATAATTTGTGGAGCCAGAGCAGGGAGCAGACAGCAGAGCAGTGCAAGGACATGGCACTGCACTCGCATAACCTATTCATACACTAAGCGAAATGGTGATGCAACTATCCTCTTGGATAGAGTGATCCAATTTCCACTTAAGCCACGTTGTGGCAAAAAACTTCTTTAGCTAAGAAAAAAAAAAATTCTCCATTTTGGAGCACATTCTGGGGACACTCTGGGAACAAAAATCTCCATAGAAGGGAAAATGTAAGTTTTTGTTGTCTGCATTCACAGACATTTCCCATTAACTAAATTTCCCATGTACAAAGGAGGCTGGCCTGCCTGTCCGTATGTCCATCCGTTCGTCCGTCCTATCCCCAGACATGACTTATATGTTTTGCATGGAAATTGTGTGACAACGGGACTCTTTGACCTCCGTCTCTCCATTTTGGGCCACTGGCTGGGGCCTCTGGCTTGGGCAGGGGCAGGGCAGGACAGGGCAGGGCAGGGCACGGCCGGAAAGTCGATAAAGACGTCGGAAATGTCAACATGATGACAACAAATTTGTAAAAAAATTTCTTGATTTATTTGGCTTCCCCTAAAATAGCAGCACCAGGAGGAGGACAAAAAAAGAACAAGAACAGCTAAATGAAAATGCTTCAGTGTTGTGGTGTGGAGGGGGCGAACGCATGCTGGGCTAATGGCAAACTGTACTGGTGGGCACTACTCCCTCATCCTGCTGCTGCTTCTGCTGCTGCTCCTGCCACTGGCCAGGCCATTCAATCCCACCAGCCATCAGCCACACAGCTCACGTAATGAATGCGAGAAAAGGAAAAGCGTAAAAAAGTTGCTGGCAGAGATTCAAAGTGTAGTGGGTGTGTGGGGGTGGGGGTGGTTGATGGAGAGCTGATTGCTGGCGGGGCGTGTGTGTGTGTGTGTGTGTGTGTGTGGTTCGTTGGCATATAATTTTCCAATGTTGACAGGCAGCAAAAGTTAATAACGCTCCCCATAGACGATAATGGCCGGACCACAGCGATATACAAATAGTCAAGCAGAACGCTAGAACTGGGAGAGCAGCGCCCAACCCCCAACCCCAACCCCGGTACCCCCGGTAATAACGTCACAAATGACCGAGATTTAGCAACAGCGAACGAGGGTCAACTGCGGCTGTCCTGCCCAGAACGAAAGTCACCTACATCAATGAGGCGAGGCCATGGCATGGTGGAGGGCGGCAGATTGTGGGCATCTGACGTGGGTGGACTTCAATTCGATTGATGGCTTCTACTTACGCGTAAGTGGTGCAAGCGGCAGGCAGAGCCAGTAGGAAAATCTAAAAACTGAACAAACTTTAAGAATTTAATGGGAAAACTACATAAATGAAATGCATGAAAGGTGCATCTAAAATAAAGGGAACTGATAAAGTGGGAACTAATCGCCAGCCCAGTAGGTATTTTCTATTCAAATTGTTTAATGGAAAGGAAATGCCTTTGGATCTCTATTAATTTTCTGTCACAAACACAGCGTGTCACGACCCCAACTCACGCGAAAATGTGGCCTGGCCCGTTACCTTGGCTGTCACTTTTAGGGGTTGCCGCCGCGCTAGTCGCTACACTAAATTGCGGGCAATTAACTTGCTTGATGACTGCTGCCAATCACAGGGAACTGGACCCCGGACTTGAACCCGAACCAGCTCCAACTGCGGCCCCTGTCCCTGCCACAGCTACGCTCCCTTGGAGATTTTTAAACTGTCGCTGCGTTTCCTTTTTCTCTGCTTTTGTCCGTGTCCCCTTATTTTCTTTTTTGTTGCTGCGGTTTAGCCTGGCCAGGGATTTTCATTTTAATTTGCTAAATACATTGGACCCTTGCAGCCCCTCCCCACCAGATGGATGGTTCTACTTGGATTGGAGTGGAGTGGAGTGGAGTGGTGTGGAGAGGCGAGGGGTGTAGCGGTGGAGCTGTTCTGGCTCGTACATTAAGGGGATTAGCGACGTTAAATGCTTTGATTTAGGATACGTGAGCCAGTAGCGATATGCGATAATTAATTCGCAGGTCACCCCTGTGCAGGAATGCAAGGAGCGGAAAGAAAGGAAAGGAAAGAAGTGGGGGAAGTGCTGCAAATTGATGCATATACATACATACATACATACATACATACATATGCATGCCACCACACAAAAAGTAATAAGCTGAAAGCTTCCGAAGGATGACGATGACGTCGCTGATGAAGATATGAAGCCAAAGTCATTTACAATGCGGCTGCAAAGGATGCAAAGGATGCAGAGATGCAGATGCAGAGATGTAGATGAATACGGAGAAATGTGCACCATTTTGCGACGGGTTGTCGCCGAAATAATGTCAGCCATTTCCATTCTAACCCACATAGCACCTTGCAGCAGTCTCTGTCCTGCACTTGCCACTTGCCACTTCCACACCCACACAAAGGATTCATGTGCATTCTCGCATAGGCAAAAACATAAAACACAATGCAGACGGCAATGCAGAAGGAGAGCCGCCGCCGCGGCAAATGAACATAAAATGCCACTTACTTGTCCAACAGCCACGCCCCAGCATAGTGGCTCTGTGGGAGGGGGGGTGTCCTGCGGGTACGGGGATTGCTGCCTGAGTGGTGCATTACTTTTGCATTCTTTATGAGAGCAGAGAGCACCTCTCTCTCTCTCTCTCTCTCTCTCTCTCTCTCTCTGCATTTGTGAGTGTACATTTTGGGATTGGTGTTCCGCGTATTTCTGGGCCCGACGACGAGACAGCGGAAATTTAATGCCTGCAGCAACTTCATTTAACTTTTTAGCCCGCCTCAAATGTATCTGGTAGCAGGCAAAACCCAGCCACCCCCGCATCCCCTGCCCGGCCATCGAACATGAAAATGGGTTAGGTGACAACAAAAAATGGGGCGGAAACTAGAAAAGAATAAAAGGAAAAGGTTAACCAGAGGTATAGAGAAACGCTTTGGGGCTGGAAAAAGAGAGAGAGATAGAAGCTTGGGGGCAAGTAAAAGATACAGAGAAAAGGAAGCGTTTTGGTGCAAGCAAAGAAAACGGGTAAGGGGGAGTGCGGGAGCGAGGGCCTCCTGGTGGCTGCTGCCACACAATCTGCCATATCACTGACAGTTTTATCGACTTAACAAAACTAACTGCCATTAGTTTCACTTTGCTGCGAGTGTTGCTGAAAAGCCACGACAGTTGCGCCCCACCCCACCCCAACCACACCCCACCCACACCCCAAGCACCACTCCGGGATGGAGGGACTCCAGGACATAGCACGAGTCGAGGGTCGTGGATCGGAGTTTGGTTTGTGGATAGCAAGACAAAGGAAAAGTAAACACGGAAAAAATGGAACACCAACAGCAGAATGGAGATAAGCAAAATGGAACACGAGACATGGGACATGGGCCATGGGCCATGGGAGGATGTGTACCACCCACCACCCAACAGCCTGCTGCTGGCAGACGTTGAAAAATCACTTTAGCATGACCCCAAAATGTCTATTTCATTAATACAAATAAACCCGGAAGGGCAGGACGAAACGAAAGAGGCAAGAGCGGCAAGAGCGGCAAGAGGGGCAAGAGGGCAGGGGGAAATCGGTGGGTATCGAAGGAAATGGAAATAGAAGCCCCAATAGAGGCTACCGACCAAAACAAATCGTTTGTGCCGGCTGCAAAGACATTTCGACAAATTAAAATGAACATGAAAAGCGGCGGCAGATAAAGAGCAAATGGTCGGGTATCCTCTCTCTCTCTCGCTCTCTCTCTCTCCTGTATAGTCCAACGACCAGATCCGTCTGTCCACGTTTTGCTGTTGTTGTTGTTGTTGCTGTGGCACGTCTTTGCCTATTGGCATTAAAATTTGTCATTCGGTTTTTGTCCCTTTTTTTGGCACTCAATAAGATTCGTTTTTTGTTTATTTAGGAAAGAGTATAAACACTTTTTTAAGAACTTTGATGAAAGGGCTTTTAGAATTTTCTCAGATTTACAGAGTGCCAAGATGCTTTTAATTATAATTGATTGATTAGACATAAAAACTAAAATTTATATTATATATAAATTTGCATCCTTTTGAAGCCCACAACAAGCCACAAAAATGTACTAAAACCCTTTAAAGAGCATTCGAACTTCGCTGCTTGACATTACACGGAATTTTACTCTGCCTTGTATTTTGCTGCTTCGTTTGCCTTTGTTGCCTTTGCATGTTCGCTCTTGCCGCAGGTTATCCAAAAACTACTTGAGATGCCCGGCACATGGCCTGGGGTGGGGGCCAGGCCGCAAAAATGGCTTAGATAAACAGCTGCAGACATGGCGTCTCTAATCGAGCAAGTGCTTGAAATAATTTTGAGCAAATTCATTGTAAAAACTTTTGTCGATTGATGGCCCTGGCGAGGGTCAGGATCTGCGAACACGAATGGGAGGTGGAGGCTGTCATTGTTTGTTTGCCGCTTCATTTATATTTGTATTTCATTAAAATTATTGCCAGGGCGTGTCTCCCTCCTCTACATCCATCACTCTTTCTCATATACACTACCCCTTTCTCTCTCTCTCTCTCTCTCTGTATGTGTGTGTGTTGTTATCTGGCCCTTGTATGGGGGGGGGAAAACTAATTGATTGGCACACTTTTTGCCGAGGCCTGATCGATTGATTTAATTTATTGTAAAAAGTTGCTGAAATTGATGAAGGAAAAAAGAAAGACGATGGCCAGCACACACAAAAAATAAAAATAAGAATAAAAACCCGACATCAGGCATAATACCATTAAGCCATGACGGAGCGGAAAGAACGGATGAGAGTGGTGGGAGGGGGAGTGGAAGTGGAAGGACTCCTGGTAATGTCATCAAAGTGGCTACGAGATGCATAAAGCGGCAAGGCAGCAACGGCAAACAACCGAAAGACTCAAAGACGAAGGGCGCAGGCTAAAAGCCAAGGGAAACCAGAGAGAAAGCAAAGTGAAGCAACCAAAACCGAAGCGCAGGATACTCTTACAGCTGCGAAAGCAGAAAGTTTTAGCTTGACAATCGGGGAAATAGTTTTTGATTAATTTTCCATGCTAAATATTCAAAACTATTTTTACGCCAAAGAACTGAAACTATTCCATCTCGTACTTATGTATGAGTAATTGTACCTTCTGAAAGGAAGTGTACACAAATCGATAAGATTCTGGAAAGTGGCTAGAGGCGCAGTGGTCGGCAGTAACACTGCAGAAACAGCGGAAAGATGAGTTCAGATGAGATGAGATGTTGATGATGATGATGATGATGATGATGGGGCTGCTGCCACTGCCCCAACGTCTTCGTCTTTGCTTTGAGCCTGCAAGTTGCACACAAGTCGCCTCCTTTGTGCATGAAAGACAACTCGGAGGGGCGCTGGGGGGTCTTTCCTCTTGCAATTTTCATTAATCAGAGAGAAGGGAAACGGAGCTGGTGATGGTGTCGACTGGCAGATGCTCTGCCCAGTTCAGCCTCTCGCTCATTTGCCAGCTTACAAAAGTTGGAGGCGACTCCTCGATGGCAGCAGTCGTCCCTGCAGTCGTCCCTGTCCCTGCAAGCGTTCGACCTGGTCGCGTGTCATTCATCAATGTTGGCCCAAAAAGGAAATGCTGGTGCCTGGGAAATTAGCTCTGCTCTGCTCCGCTCCGCTCTGCTGTGCTCTTGCAACTGACATCAAAGGGTGTTGTGTCAAAGGAAAGGCGGTGGGGGGCGCATAGCTACTCGCTGCTGACAGGGGCTGGCAAGTGCAATGGCAAAATAATTTACACAACTTTGGTCGACCCACGGAATTGGAAAAAAAAGAAAAGCAAGTTAAAGTTTGAAGTTGGAGCTTGGAGCTTGGAGTTTGGAGTTTGGCGTGGAAGCTGGGGTAGTCAGGCGGAAGATGCTTTTCAATTTCCGTGACAAACGCGCAAAATGTTTTTGGGGCAAATTCAATTTGGGCCACGCACATCCTTATACGAATACAAGCGAGCCAAGGAAGGGGTCCAAACCGAAACGAATCGAAGCGAACCACGTAGGGGCACTAAACGCTGTCGAGCATTTAAATCCAACATTATTGAGTTTTGCCAATGAATATGTCAACGAAAATGGAGCGCACGCAACGCCAGGACCTACATACCTCGCCAGGCGAAGACACATGTCCTGATGCTGGTCGGATGCTGGATGCCTAGTTGTCCCTGGCAGACGACAATCAGCTAAATAGACGAGCCGAAATGTCGAACTTCCCCGAGTGACTGACTGGCTGACTGACTGAATGAATGACGGGGGCTGAGCAAATGATGAGGAATGAATGCGAAATGGTAATCAGCATCTCCAGCATCAGCAGCCAGCAATGGCAATGAAAATGGAATCGCAATGGAAAATGCAAATGGAAATGCGACCGATGGGGAGGAGATGGAAGATGGAAGACCCGCACGTTTTGATTCCGTTGATTCAGCGTCAAAGTCAGCCCTAAGCTTCCTTCCATTCAACCGAATAAAAGTCAACTCTTCTCTCTCTCTCTCTCTCTTTCTGTGAGTTGTTTAGAAGTTCGCAGAGGGTCAGAGATGCACTCAATGCAGAGGCATTAATCAAACATATCGAACGATGTGTCCATGTGTGAAATTCTGCAGGCCACTGATTACGGATAAAGCTGATGAAGGAGCAGCAGAAGCAGCAGGAGCACCCACAGACTGCAGACAGTGTATGCCACAGTGGGTAGTCCAAGTACGTGGCGCCCTGAGTTATGCACTGAAAAATTGTTGAGAGCAAGACGAATGGCAAAAGCAGAACCAACGCGGGCACTTGGTCAGGCCAGGCCAGGCCAGGCCAGGCCAGGCAGACATTCGGCGGGATAAGAAGTTACAAAAAGAATAAACCGTAATACATACATACATATATATTGATATATACTGATATATACTGATATATACTTACTCGTAGAAAGCTAAAGATAAAGATAAAGCCAATGGGTTGTACGTTGGATCTTGTTTGGGGCAAGCAAACATCACGTTGCCCCCTGTTTGGGCCTCGCTCTTCTCCTCGCTGCCATCGCCCGCACTACTTTGTGCGCATTTTCAATTTGTCAAACGCATCAGGGAATGAGCCTGATTGAAGTGCCCGAGTACTGCCAGGAAATGGAAATGGAAAATGCTCAGCGGTTGTCTTTAAGCCGACTTCAGCTTCAGCTACAGCTACGGCTCTGGCGCTAGCCGGAATTGCCATGATTAATCATAGAGGCAGAGACTCCAAGTCTGTGTCCTCGGCATCCTTTTGCCACGTCTGCAGCTTCTTCTTCTGCTGCTGCTGTTGCTGCTGCATCGGAATGGGGATGCTTCTCCTTCATGTTGTTGCCAGTTTGTTTTACAGGCGGCAACATAATTACAACAACAATGCCCGAGACTGTTGTACGCATAATTGTGTGACAACGGCAGGCAGGCAAGCAGGCTGGCAAATGGGGCACAGTGGCAGGATGCAGCCAGGATACTCGCACACACACATACACACACACACTCTGGAGGAAACTTTTGCCAGGGCGCCTTGGTTTTGATTTTGACACTTTTCATGCAACGCCTCGGCAGACTACGCCCTCTGCCTCCGCCTCCGCCTCTGCCTGTGACACCTCACCTCCTGATTGCCCCGCAGTGCAAACAAGGCTGTCATAAATGCATTTTATGATTTTAATGAGTTTTCTGTTTATGCTGTGGAGGCCCACCCACAGAGGCGAGGCCTCCACCGGAGAGGCCTCTTATCTGCTGGGTACCTGTCAGGGGAGTGGGGAATTTGGCGTGATTACGCCCGTTACTCATAAAGCAGTTCAAAGGGTAAATTGTAAGAAAACTTTCATCATTAAATGCTCTTTATCACTTTAAATTATAATTCTTGTTTAGAGTGTGTCCAATAGGCCGCCAATTATCGACTCAATATGGGACGACATTTCGGATTGTGTGTTTGCTGGCCGAAACTGTAATTAATGCAACTGATTTTAATACACGAGTAGTTTGGGCCAAAGACAAAATATAATTACACTTTGATGGCCATTGAGGTGGCACACGGAAAGAGCGAGAGAGAGAGAGAAATCATCGCCCCGAGGTGGCTGGCAAAGTGGTTTCATTTGAGAGTCCAAATCAAGGTGAAATATTGTGTGTCCAAATATAATGAAGCTTTGATTGCACTCAGCTCTGTGGCAAGGAAGCTCAATAATTTATCTCACAAATCGGACAAATATCAAGCTTTTGTTTTATTTATGGTCAGCTACCTACACTGGACCTGGACCCCTGATACCACATTCATATACGAGTATACGAGTACGAGAATGTATGTGGCACTGCCCCCTGGATATAATAACGAGTAGCATTAATCATAATGCAGTACAAGTGAAGATGGACACACACACACACACACACACACACAGATGAGCTGCATGGATGCCATGTTGGTGTTATAAAAGTTTGTTGCATGATAAATGCTGGGGAAAACCGCAGAATATCATGTGAATGATTGCACTCATAAATAATGGCCACCAACACGGACGCACTTGGACGCCGGGGATATGACAGCAGCCTGCACTCGCTCGTACCTTTTTCGCATAATTTATGCCAACATATGCATGCATTTTCCTATTTGTTATTTGCATTTAATTAAAAGCAAGTGCAAATCCAACAAACAAGCGGAAAAGCGCAAAAGCGCAAAAAATTAGCACCAAACCCAGGCAGATGTATTCAATGATTTTTAATTAGAAATCAAATAAATAAAGCGTTTAAATCAATGCCACCACCCCCCTAACCCACCCGCACGTGTGACACGCAGCAGCCACAACAACAGGAACTGCCACAGGCAACAGCAACAGCAACAACAACTGCCTTGCGGCAGACGGGCGGGGTGGGGAGGCGAACAAACAACAAATTCGACAGCAAACAAACATTAAAATTTTGTCCTTTTTTTTCATGCCGATTTTTGATTGCAGTCTGCTGTGCTGACAAAAACAAACGAAACTCCGAACTGCAGCCTGCATTTTCCGGTCTAAAACAATTACTAAAACATGACGGGCAGGCAGCTGAAATCGAAGCTACAGGATACCCTAACAATAGAAGGTAGAGAATTTTCTTGCATAGAAACAGAAAATATTTAAACAACTTTTGGAATAGAAATTGTATTCTTCTTTATACGTATTTATTTCGCATTGCACGAATTTGCTCAAAATAAAAATACCTTTTTGCAACACTAGGGAAATTAATCGAATCACTGTGAAAGCAACCTGACCACGCCCACCTAGCACAGCCTACCATCTGGCAGTTTAGTTCGGATACCTTTACCCTTCTGCCCTCCTGCCCTCCTCGTGTCTTCTAGCTTTCCCATTTTCCATTGTTTGCATATGAATCCGAGAGTTCGGATTCAAATCCACATCCAAATCATGTCCGTCGGCCATCGCTCAACTGTGTTGGGCAGCAGCGTAGTAGGGGGCGGAGAGGCTGAAGTGCTTTTGCCATTTTTTATGCCACGGCAGACCCTGGGTGGGGGGCATGGATATATTCATACTTTTCTACCTATTTTTATCGCCTGAAATTTATGGCTTTTATTTGAGGCCATCGAAGATTACTTTTTGGCACTGCCACAAATCACAAATCACAGATAAAAATTTTAGGCCGGAAAATACAAAAATTAACCAGCATAAAGGTCGATTTATAGCGATCGATTTGTAGAATAAATATTTATCTAGATATTTAATTTAATGTTTTGGCATTGCCAGCAAAATAAACTCAATTGTTTTTGTGTGCTTCTGGTAGGTTTCTCAGACTGCCGAATATCTTTTCTCCAGTGCCAACAGCTGCTGCTGTTGTTTGTGGCAATTGTTTTTGCATATCTAATCGAATGGAGCTTAATCGCATCTGCCAATTATCCCCTGGCCATTCTAATTGGGATTGCATTATTGTGGGAGTTTCTGGTTGCCTTTGCTGCCACGTTCTTTATGTTATGTATGTATCTTCAATCTCTTTATCTATCTGTGTGTGTCTGTATATATTCCAGAGTGCTGCTATATGTGTGTTGTGCTGTGGTCTGAAGTGCTGCTGTGCTGCACTCGCACTCAAACTAGAAGCAATAAAAACGCATAAATGCGATCAGGGTGCAACAGCAAATAATTGCCAATTTAATGCGCATTGTTCGTGTGCACACGGAGCAAAGTTTTGCAGCCGTAACGGAGTCGAGTACGGAATCCGGACTCCAGCTACGTGTTCGTATCTGTAGCATGTCCATGAGCATGTCCATATTCGTATCTGTGTTGCTGTTGTTGCTGGGCAGGGGCTTTGGCCGTAATTCAATTATGTTTGTCTTTGGTAAATCAGCAAAATAATTTCGCTTGTTTTGCAGCTAGCAGATTGCCATTTCATTTGGAGTTTGTGTGCAGTCTGTCTGTCCGTCTGTTTGTTTGTATAGTATACGTATGTACGTATGTGTGTATCTGCTTGACTTTTCATTATGCAGGATGCGTCACGTGTGGAAAGTTTTGTAATTACTTTTCCCAGCCAGCCAACCAGCCAACCAGCCAGCGCAGCCCATTCAACACACTCATCTTGCACTTCTAATTGCGGATAACATTTTAAATGCCAAAAGCAGAAGCTAGACAGGCTATGGCACAATCCAAATGTTGTTGATTGACGAAATGCCACACACACACACAGAGAGACAGAGAGAGAGAGAGACACGTCGAAAGATACAGATACAGATACGACTGGTAGGAAAGTGTGGTGGGAGAGTGTGTGTGCTGCCATTGTCGGCAAGGAATTCAATTGAAATTCAATTTAATTGAAATCAGCAAAATCGAAAATTCATTTGGGCGGCACAAATTAAACACATATGACAGTTGCATAATAAGAAATTGTGATGTCATTTCAGTACAGAGATTCTCCTCTCTGCTCTTCTGCCCCCATCTATTTACAGTAAACACACGCTCTGATGAATGTGGCGTGCGCGTGTCCAATTACGCTGACATCCTTGTTGTTGCTGGCTGCTGCTCTGCTGTGCTCTTATTTGCATATGCACATTATTATTTTCGTTTCGCTTTCGTCTCACTTTATCTCAGTTTATTTATTTTGGTCGCGCATCCAGTGCCGAGTCCTGCAACAATTTCCAGCCCTTTTTTTTTTACTTTTCCTCTTCTCTTTTTTTGCCTTTACACAAATAAAATGAAAACCAGTCGAAAAAAAAAAAGAAAACTGCATCTGCCTTTCTGTTTGGATACGGATTCGGATCCTGACTCTGGTTCTGATTCTGATTCCGATGCCGATGCCGATTTTGAATCTGCTGTTGCTGTTGCCCGTTTCTGTTGCTGTTCCTGCAGAAACGCGTTGCTCAATGCACTGATGCGTTTTAATTGGAATTTCCGCCTCTCGGTTGTGTGAAAAATTAAAATAATTTCAGCACTGCCATCATTTTGGGGGGAGGAAAAGCCCCTCCTGTAGAGCTGCCTCAGCTGTAAACCGCCGAGTCTGGTGGATCGTTTGATGTGGTTCCCAGCAATTTGCCAGTTTTGTCACGGATACTGTTCTCACTCAGCGCCCGACCCCAGACTTCTTTTTCACAAAAGTCCATCCACACAGCCACAACCGACGCTTCGGGCCTAATGACGTTAAGTACACTTCTCGTGTATTAATTATTCAATTGTTAAACGGAGACAACCCAAGTAGGCGTCGCCGAGAGCATATCTTTTGGCGTTTAAGAATTTAAGAATTTATTTTTTTTTTTACTATTTTTCGCATTTATTGTGTAAAATGAAATATGACGAAATGAAACGAAAATTAAGCACATTTTACCTTTCACTAAATGTTGATCGAGCCAAAGTGGCACTTGACATTTCCCTTGTTACCGAAATATGTAGCTACAAGGCAGCCACCGCCACATAACAAATGATATATGTATATAAATGATAAATGGGATTCCCAGAAATTCTGACACAACGGACGACATTGATGAAATGCCCCAAAATTTAATTGACCATTTGATGTGGCACCCCTGGGCGGCACCACGGCCACGGAACTGCTCACCAGCCCAGCTCCTGCTCCCACACTTTGTGTTTGATGTGGGGCTTAGAGCATTGAAGGCGCCACCGTGTCCAAATGTGTCCCACTAGGGGTGGCCTGTTAAATGGGTTTTTAAATAAATTCCAGCCACTTTGTTTGTCTGTTTGCTCCTGCGGCCTCATGGCCTCATGAACAGCCGTAGCGGGGGAGATGGGGAGAGACAGCGAGAGAACTGATGCCCTTTTTTAACGTCCCATAAACGTGCCCAACGGCAAATACTTTTTTAAATGCTAAATAAACATTTTACGGCTGCAAAAATACTTAAAAACGCTTAAAACCGATACCAAACGTAACACGACGCTGACACCGACGCCGACGGCATTTACAGCGTGAAAGGACTATTTACATACAGAACAGAATTAAAGCATAAAGTTTACTTTGAAAGGAGATATGTACGTATGTATGATGAAACGGACATTGCATATCATTTATCAGAGCAGAAATGCGTTTTAATAGGAGCTCCCCTTGAAAACTATCAATTAAAATCAGGCATCATAAAATGTTATTTGAATGACTGCAAATGCAGTCAGCATTTCTATCCATAATCCTGCGGATGGACAAGCTATTACAAAATGTAATCTCCTGTATTTTATATCTCCTGCTTTAGATCTAATTCCATTTCCCTTGAATACAAGTGCCATGGATCCTTGTGCTAAACTTTGCCGCAACCCAAAAGTGTAAAGTAAACCCTTTGAATTAAGGATACTTGTATAAATTCATCCCCGACTAGACCCAACATAAATTCACTGCTAAAATCTTTAACCCGAAACGCCCCAGTCTTAATTAGTCCCCGGTTCAAAAGTGTGAAGGATACGCCGATCTGCGATATTTCGTTACCCCAGCGCTGCCAGGCATCACAATGAAAATGGAGCGGAAAAAAAGACGGGCAAGGGAAGGCAAAGAAAGGGCGGCGGGAAGACCATGTAAAGTGCTAACAAGGTAGCTTAATTTTTGACGCATTTCTGGCGTTATTATTATCACCCTGGAGCAGCGGCAGTACATCGAGCAGGAAGCCCAGCTGCTAACGCTTAATGTGATGAAATTTAATAAAACACAACAACTTGGCCTGGGCCAGGCATGCCGTGGGGTTTGTGGGGTTTTGGGACGCGGAAATTCCTGTTAAATTGTGGCCTGTTGTGGCGATTAAGTTGCCAAATAAAGTGCAGCGAGCGAGCGACAGAGTACAGCCAGCCCCGACAACAAAAGGGGTTAGGGGTTATGGTTTGAGCAGGGTTTTTTCGGCATATAATATCAAAGGAATCCGCCGGTCGAACACCAGACCCCCCACCCCCACCGCAACCCAGGACATGTCTTGTTTGAGTTGTGATTTCTCTGCTCCGCCCGCCTCCCTGCCTGCCTGATTTTTCACTTTTAATGAATTCATTTTAAAAATTGTTGCTCGTCCCTCCTTATTTTGTTTCGTTTCCTTTTCCTTTTTGCCGCTTTTCATTATACTCGCAACCTGGCAGGCGGGTATTGTGATTTTGACCAGCTGTTTGACACGCAAAGAACGAAGCATTTCCTCCGACCCTATCAAGTAAGTATATTGATTTTGGCTTCTGGAGCAGCGCCAAACCTTTGCAATGAAAACATTTCACGAACTCTACTCACTGTTTCCTAAGGCGTAAACGCCAAGATCGAAGCACTATCCGGTATATAGAAAACTTTTCAGAACTTAATGGCTACATTAGTCAAGTATCTGCCATAGAAAGCATCAAATTGTCAAGGGTATCCAAAGCTTCGATGTCTTTCCTTTTTTTTTTACTTCCGCTTTTCATTTTATTTTAACTGCTTTTATACATTTTTATGCAATAAGTTTCCAGCGCCTCCGTTTGTGTGTCTCCCCTTTGGCGCTGAACATAATTGAAATCCATTTAATGAAAATGCGGCCGCAAAAAAAAAGAGATCAGAAAAGAAGGAAGAAAAAGTTTGCTCCCAGGGGGGCGGCGGCTGATAAGACTGCTGGTGCTGGACTGAAGGGAATATAATTAATGAGCAGGAGTGGGGAGTGGGTAGTGGGGAGTGAGGAGTTGGACAAAAAGATTATCTATTGATAGATTACGGTGTGTGTGTGTGTGTGTTGGTGTACGTCGAGCAGCAGCCACATCCGGATTGATTTCGCACAATGTCCAAATGGCCGAATGGCCATCGATGCCTTGCAAAGTATAATTATTGATAAATTAGGCCCGGGACGTTGACGTTGACGGTGACTGTGACATGACAAATGGTGGATCGTCCACTGATGTCTGTTCTGTTGTTTGTGGTCGACGGGGATTCTCCGATTCTCGGAGAGCTGGCCACACCCACTCCTGATATTGATTTTCTTTCTTAGTTCGATGACTGCAGCAAAGTAGCCGAGAGGCAATCGAAATGCCATTAGAGAGACAAAGTTTAAAGCGCCAAAGGGGCAGCAGCAGGAGGAGGAGGAGGGTTTACGGACCTGCTGCAGACCCAAGTCATGTCGAGCATTGTCCAAATACGAAAAGTAGCAAAAAGTTATTTATTATATTTGCCAAAGTGCAAACACAAAAGCCAATGGGCTGTAGCTGTAGCTCCAGGCTCCAGGCTCCCAGGCTCCCAGGCTCAGGCTCGGACAGGGGGGCCACCTACTTCCGTTACGCACTCTTGGGCAGCCGTTATGGCTCCCTCTTGGCAGCCATTTTGTGTACAATTTGAAACTTCCGTTCAATTTGGGACTATCCCTAAAGCCCCCTCACCCCTCACCCCACACACACACACACACACTGTAAATGCAAACAACAATTGAAACTTCCCATCGCAAAATCGAGGCTAATAAGGATCAATTGTGCCTATCTCTCTCGCTCTCTCTCTCTCTCTCTCTGCCTGATTGATCTTGGTTGGATACTCGTACGAGTGGATACGATACGATGTGTGTGTGTGTGTGTAAATAAAATATTATAATTTGCTCACAAATGAAATCAATTTCAATATCATTTAAATCGAGGCCGAGCCCCAACAACTGCCAGTCATGCCAACCGGGGACATGCCACCGCCAGAGTCAGAGTCGCAGCCAGAGCCAGAGCCAGAGCTGGAGCTGGAGCACTCAAGGATACAGCTGTGAGTGGGGCAAGCAAGCAGCAGGCACTAGAGTGACGGTGTGGCGGTGTGGGCTGGGCCAAGTCCACAGACAGTTGCTTAGCAGCTATTATGTGCACATGTTCCTCTCTGTTGAATTGACTGTCAGCGGTGTGTACGTACGTGTGTGTGTGTTTGTGTGTGTGTGTGGGTGTGTCAGGCATCGACATAGATGTTTGTGCCAGCCCCTGTCCCTGTTCCTGCCATCATTTGGCCTCTGGACTCTGCCTCAGGGCCATTTGGGACTACTTTTAGATGTCGACTTGAATACTTTGTGCCTCTTCTGCCGCTTCTGCCTGTTCTCTTCGTTATGTGGCAGGCAATGCCCATAACAAAATCAAACCACATCAATTGTATACGGTAAATGGCCAAGTGGGACCTCTTACATATTCATTTGGCTTTATTTCTGTTTCTGTTTCTGTTTCTCTTTCTATTTGTATTTGTATTTGTATTTCTGTTGCTGTTTCCCCTCTTAAGTGAAGTTAAGTTAAAGTTGCTTAAATGAAATTCATGCTAAGCGCTGCTGCTGCTGTTGCTGCTGCTGTTGGCCAACTCATGCAATTGTCACTTGGCCATTGTAGCAGCACTTGGAGCAGGAACGGGGAGAGGTGGGACTGTTGCAAAATGAAATTAATTTTGCGTTTGCAGCAAGCACAAAACACTCATACGACATGTTGTGCACGCTGCCAGTGACATTTGTCCTGCTGCCCCTCCTGGCTGCCTGGCTGCCTGGCTGTACATTTCCATTTCAACTTTGGACACACATGAGTGGGATTTCGTCTCGGTTACAGTTTCCAGTGGATTGCTCTGACCATGGCTCCATCTCCGGACACTCGGACTCTGGCTCTATCCACCTGGCTGCTTGCTGGTGGCTGGTTGCCGGTTGCTGGTGGTAAAAACATTTTCGTTTTCATTTCCATTTGCAACTTGGACAAAATTGTATGCACAGAGCGACAAAATACTCGTATCAACAGAACACAACACACGACAACACAGCAAGGGACAAAGCGACACAAAAACAAAAAAAAGAATGCCAGAAAATAATGAAAAAAGTTTTATAATTGCATAAAACTTTCCAATTAACAAGCTGTCTTTGGTTTTGGCCTGCGTAATGCGTTTCATACACCCCCAACCCACCCCCTTTTTGTTCTGTTTCCTGTTGCCGGTTAGACTGCCCCCCAGCCGCAGAACTGTCAAAGCCGACAAACCGGCAATTAGACATAAAGATGTGGGGAAAAAGAGTCAATTACTGTGCCCCACTGGGCTGGAACATTGTGGGCGAAAAGGATTTTACATGCCTTGCAAATATATTTAAATTATTGAAAATGTTTCCCCAACTTCCCCACTGGTTGTGGAATATTAAGGCGGAGAGAGCGACGCATTATCTATGTACAATCCACTTGGATGGATGCCATAATTTGAAACTCTTTTTAGCCACAGAACAAACATTTAAATTATTGCACACTTGTTTTAATTGAAAGACATTCTTTCGACTTCCTCAAGCGTAAATATCAACAACTTCCTTTGTACAAGCTGCAGGCGGAAGGACTCGCCGCCCTGCCCTGCCCTCTGCTGCATGAAGGGAACATGTTCATGTCTGTCTGCTAACATGCCAAGGCGGCAGCTAGGCCTGAAAGGAGTTACCTCCTCAGTTCGGAGCAGCTCAAGTCTCCCTACTCAGCAGTTGAGTTTGAGTCGGGTCTGAGACTGAGACTCTGTGGCTAAGGGTTGTGGCTGAGGCCTGCCAACATTTCATTAAGTTTTGCTGCAAAAGTTTTATTAAAACAAATACGTGCCACAGCCACAGTAACACACACACACACACACCCAAAGAGAGAAAGAGAGAGTGGGTGTGGGTGGAGACTTACGTCTCGTTACATTTTGGCCTCGATTTTTAGCCACCATAGTCTTTTGCCTTTTGCCTTTGCTTTGTTCTTCCGTTTGCCGTTTTGTATACTCTTACCAAAAAAAAAGGGTATAATGATTTTGAGCATATAAATTACGTCTATGTGCCTGCCAGTGTATCTTAAGCTTCGGCCTTTCGGCTGCTATCTATTTGGCTTTTTCTTTCCTATTTGTTGCTTGCGGTCGGTGCAGGCAAAAAGTCAAGTCAAGTATATTTTTGGCTGACTTTTGCAACATACATACAACCGAAATGCAACAATTTCCTGAGAGCTGTGTTCCCCCCTTTGTAGCCGCTGTGTTGCTGTGCCACTGCCTCTGGGCATTGCTTAAGTAAGTTGCTTAACTCCCACAACGATGTTGGCGACGCCGTTGCCAGTCCGTGGCGGCGGCAGCGGCAGCGGCATCGTCTTTTGTTGTCTTTGCAGGCGGCGCCAAAAGTCACAAAAATACACAAGGACACAACCCGAGAAAATCCCAACCACTCGGCACCCACAGCCCAACCCCATGGAAGGTACATTTCGCACGGTCATGTAAGCTGAACAGCAAAGTAAAGTAAAGTCAAGTAAAATGGCATCTGGAAATGTAAACTTTTTGCAGCTGCACTTCTTTCTGAATACTTTTTACCACTGACTTTTGAGTTCACTCTTGCCCACTCCCCTTGATGCCACCTCTTATCAGGGCTCCCTTTTGCTCAGAGACTCTTTCTCTGTCTCTCTTTCTCTTTCTCCCTCTCTTTTTTCCTGCTCAAACTCTGTGTATTCCGTTTGTGGGACTGGGCTGGGCTGAGCTCTGAGCGTGGGCTGCATTTAAAAGTAGTCACCAAAGAATCTGCAATTCAATGCCTGCGAAAAACCACCAAAATCCCCTTGCATAAAATTCTTCTAAAGCAACTTTAAGCGCATCGAATGATGAGAAAATCCTCACCGTCATTCCCATCACCCATCAACCCCATCATCATCATCATCATCATCAGAGCTGATTTGATTGTACGAGGCATGCCCAGGGGAATTTCGAATGTTGCCAGACATTTGATTTGCAAATTCTGGCGACATGTGTTCGCCAAATTGAAAATATATAATGGAAATCAAATCAAAGGTGATACGAGAGACGAGGGGTGCGAGTATTACGAGTAGTTTTTTGCGTTGCATAGATTTTTCTAAGGCTCTCTCGCTCTTTTATCTTTTGAGAATTCTTTTGAATGAGTGGCAGCAATCAGATGGGTTTGCATGCCAAATAAAATTAATTTGCCTTGGAATTAAATATGATAGGACTGCATTCCATGAAATGTTTGAGACAAGGAGAAGGCTGACTGAGTGGCTTAATTCACACAGAGTTAAAATTTATTATTACCCACAATTTTTGTATGTTTTCTCAACTATCAAGAAGTTATTTTAAACCCATTCATTAAATACTTACCACTCGACGAAAGCTGTCCACATATGGTTGCCACATCTTGGAATCTATCAATAAAAGGAAAATGAAAATTCCGATTAGAGTTTGTCGCGTGGGAAAACTGAAAACTGATAGAACTATCCAAAATGGGAGAATAAATTAAATTGCCAGACGTAAATTTGTGGCAACAACTTTGTCACTTGCCAAAGACACCAACAACATCGACAACAACAACGACAACAACTTGATACATTTTAGTGTTTTATCTCATAATTAATGGCGGCCGACTTGGAGGTGGTCCTGGTAGGGTAGTGGGGACAGGGAACTGGAAACTGTGTGGGGATGTGGGCGGAGCAACTGCTGCTCAAAACAGACATGAAATTAATTGCGCTTTACGCGGCACGATAAACGCTGCAGCCCAGCCTCAAACCAGAGCCTTTTGCAGGAGCAGCAGCACAAGCCAGGACGCAGACAAAAGCAGGAGCAAGAGCAGGAGCCTGAACTGGAGCTGGAGTTACAAATGAACTGACTCGTGACGGTAGAAGGAGGAGGAGGAGGAGCCTCGCACACCATAGCGAAACTTAACTGAAAATGTGTTTGTGTTGGCTGGCAACTAGGAAGAGGAGCAGCAGCTGGAAGAAGGGGTAGCGCCAGGATGAGAGGACCACAACGTGGACCAGGAGGCAGGCGGCAGGAGGTTCCACAAAATTAATTAAAAGTAAATCCAGTAAAAACTATTAAAGTTAAATTTGGCATGAACTCGACCACAAATCAATCTGCCACACAGTGTAAGCGCTTTATGTGCCACAGGACAACGGCCAGCCAGCCAGCCGCGTGGTATGGTTTTGGATGGGGCATGCGGGCGTGGGGCATGTGGCATGGGGCATGGTAGAATGTGACATGGAAGAACCACTGACAGCTGGAGAGAATTTTATTTCGGTTTCAGCGCACATCCTGTCGCGTGTGTGACAACGGGAATGTTAAGCTGTTTATGAAGCGTTTCAAGTCATTTTCTGGTTTGTTTTATAGCCGCTACCCATTGAGTTATGCCATCGAGGGTATTTTGAATTCAGTCAGAGATATGTAACAGCCACAACACGGAGACTTCAGACTGCTACTCGACTTCACTGTTCGCTATCCATTAATTCGTGGGATCTAAAAAAAAAATAGAAGAAATGTTCCCAATTGTCCGCCCGTAGACAGGCACTAAGGATATAAATAAATGATAAATAATAGAGAGGGTCTCGGCTACACTCAACCGTGGAGTAGACATTGGTGTTTTGATGGCTGTCATATGTCACACACACACACACACAGAGAGAGAGAAAAGACAGACACACCTTAAAGGACTGACAAGGATTTGCCGTAAAGTTTTTAAGTGCCAAGTTTTTTGTTTTTGTTTGTGTGGTTTCTTCAGGCTTATGTACGGTGACTTGCTCACTTTCAGATCTATGTATCTGTGTTCTGTTTTCTGTGCTCTGTGCTCTGTGTCCTGTGTGATTTGTTTCGGCCTAACCCCCACAGGCCTACCCCCAAGCACTTCAATAAATAATCACAGAAAAGCTCCATCAGATCTTGATGGCATGGAGGGGGGGGGGGGGGGAGCAAAACCAAAAGCCTCTGGCTCGTATATGATTTGCATTAATTTGCTACAGATTTTGTCAAATCACAAAGCAAACACAACAATGGCAATTAATTAAAGCACATTCTTCGGAGACACAAGAGGCAGGACAGGGCTTAGGTCGGCGTGGAGAATTCCCCAGTAATTCCAACGCTTTGTCAGGACAACCTTTTATATCAGTTTGATGTAGTCTGAGGGCGGGAAAAGTTTTGCATGAAATTAATTTAACTACCCTCAATCCTCGTAACTCGCAACTCGCAACTCGCAAAGAATGCCATCTAATCTGTTGCCATTTGTGTGCGGCCTTCTTATTGATTCGCCTGCCGATGGTTCCGGCAACTTTTGTGCCACAAACTTGGGACACCCGACCCCACATCACCAGCATTGCCACACTCTAAGGAAAGAGAGAGAGAGAAAGAGAGATGTAGAGAGCGAGTTTGTGTCTCTTTTTGTGCTATCAATCAATAGACCATTTACTATAACAGCAGTTTCAGTTGAAGGAGAGCTAGTGAGCAGATTGCTCGTAATTTGATATTTACTTGAAGGACTCACCCACAGCCCCTTCCTGGCCACACTCCTTGCCGAAGGACAATTTTACAAGTCATTCATTTTGCAATCAGGGCGTTGATTTAATTGGATCGTCATGGCACACAACAGAGTCCGCCTATAATATGCCATTCATAGCCACGACACGGAACGGAACGGAACGAAATGCCCATGAATCAAACTGAGTAGTTTATTATTTTGTGCCCTTTGTCTCTGCCTGCACAGTTTTCGCCTCATTTTTCACACAAAAATTCATATGGGAATGCCATACCCTCGTTGCATTTTTCTTTTTTACCTCTTGTACTGCAGTCAAAAGTTGAAAAAATATCCACAAAATGTATGAAAAAGTTTTTACAAAAAAAAAAAAAACAATAATAAAAAATTGATGTTTTTTCCCGACACGAGTGCCATTTGAAGTCGTTGTTTTAACAACATTTTGTTGATCAGAAATTTTAATTGAATTGCACTCTACGGTAATGTTTGGGCAATTATGTCGCATGCAAAAGAAAAATTTATATGTACAAACAGTACGACAAAAATTTAAATAAAACATTTGGCTGCAGTTGACATCAGAGTTTTATGATCGCCACAAAGTTTATGAAACTAATTTGAGTTCATGGAAATTTCATGCTGCAGTCTGCAGATAATAAAAGAAAAAAATAATAAAATTATTGTAAAAATAAATGGGAAGTAAATGAATAAAATTGGATTTGGTTGATAAAAATTATAGAAATTCTAGGCCAATGGCTTGGTTATTGGTTAGCCTTTGATCCAATTAGGGCAGCCCAACAAATGGAAATGGATTTAAACGGATGCCACGAGCATCATTCTATTTATATCAATCGGTTTTTAGCGTTTTAAATTCAGTTTTAATTGCACAATCGGCTGTATGGGAGAAAGTTTTCATTTTTCTAAGAATTACACATATACAAATACTCGTAGATACATTTATCTATAAATATTAACCAATTTAGTGACTGACTTTAAAACGATTGATACATACCACTCGTCAGGGACTTACCTATTGCACTTCCCCTTAAAAACCCTTTAAGTAAATAATAGCTAGTTTTCGTTCACGTTTCCTGTTTTGCCTTCCTTTTCATAGACCACTCGGAGCTATCGAAGGCAATTTCAGCCATCGTTCATCGATTTTTGAATGTCTTCCCACAGAGGGGGATAAAACTGAAATCGAGACCAAATTTAGTGCTCTTTTATGGGATATCTGGGCGAAAGTGTTCACGTTAATGTGATGAGAACATAAAGCGCTTGCAATCGCATCAAACGGTTATTTAGTTAAGCTTCCTTCTCTTCCACCAGACACACACACACACACACACACACACGCATACACATATATAGATCTAACGCCTCTTTTTTTTAGCCAACCCCCAAGGCCGGGGCCACGCCCATGGCCTGGGTACATGGACAATATTACTTATGTATATTGCCGCATAAGCCGTCACTTGTAGGGGAAAGTACAAGCAATTTGGGCTAGCCATGAGGGTGCTGTGCTGTGCCACCAGGCGGGGGGGGGATGTGAGTGGCTGGGTTATGTGGGTGGGCGGATAAGAAACGCATTTGTATTAGTTTTACGCGCATTAGAGTCTCATTGCCTGGCTTAAGGGCACCCACCCACAAACCCCACATAGAAACAGGTTCTCGAGCCACAAGTCTGAGCCACAAAACCGCACCAGGACCCAGGACCAGAACGAGCATAAAATAAAGTAATAAAATTCTTAGCTGTGTGGGCCATGGGCCATGGGCCATGGGGTATGGGTAGATAGGGATAGGGGTTAGCCGGGGGGCATGGGTGTAGGTGTTTTGGGTAATATCTATAAGATGCAGACATGTATATATACATATACATATACATACATACATATATTATATTTATATGCCACCAGCGTTTGTCTGTGCGAATGTGTGAGAGAGTGAGATAGAGAGAGAGACACTACGTGACATTTAAAGGGAGATAACAGAGAAACATCCTGAAACCCAAATCGAATCATAAAATACAACTCGAAACTCTGGCTCTGGCCCTGGCCCTGGCCAGCTGTCAAACTATAATTGCCATTTTAAGTGAGCATTTGAAAAGCATTTATCCCAAAGGGATGGATATCTGCTAGCTGCTAAAATGTGGAATTGACTTTATTATTCTATTTTATATTACTTCATTCCAGTTAAGTTCCCACTAAAGTAAAGTATATAAATCTAACTCCACTCCAGCCAAAGCTAGTTTTATCGGTTGTGGCATTCCAGTTGGGTTTATCTGCTCTATGTTTTCATGCTCCACCTTGCACTTAGACAATAGGTATATGTACTTCATCCCGTTCTCTCTATATTCCTCCTTTTACCACTCACTTAAGCATCTTTTTTGTCCTTCAATCCCAATAAATTTCTAGCCGCACATAATGTAAATTTATTCAATTTACAGGACTTATAGGACACCGCCTTCAGCAATCCTTACACCTTAAAAAATGTTGCCTTTTTTCTTTGCGTACTCCCCCCCTCGTATAATTTTAGCTTGAGGAAAATCTGATTCAATCCTGGGATTTTTGTTGCATGAAGCAAACAACATCCATGAAGGGAGGATAGATTTCTTGTCATTGAAACAAATGCAGCACGAAATGCACCCGAAAGCCCAATCAAAGCCAAATTACCTAACGACTAGCGTCATCAAGTGGCCTCCCACGACACCGTACACCGCCTGTAACCCACCATCAAGGCAGCAGCAGCAGGAGCAGCATGAGCAAGGCAGCGAGGCAGCATCCAGACAGCCAGCCAGGCCGAGCGGCAGTAAGCTACTTGAGCTGATCTCGGGCAGCTTAAACTTTTTACGGTCGCATGGAGAGCATCAGGAACGGGTAGCAGGAGCATCATAAAATGGGTAGTCGACCAACCGTGGCTGCTACACGGGCAGGAGCGGGCAGAGGAGGAGCAGCGGGAGTGCCATGAAGAGTAGTGGGGGAAATTGCTCAAATCAAGTCAAGTTTCAACAACTTTTACTTGATTTAAACCCATTAAAAGTCACTTTTTTAACACTTTTGGCGCCCAACGTCGTCAGCTAAAAACAGTGGAGACACAGAGAGAAGGAGAGGAGAAAAGCAAAGAGAATGCAAAGGGGAACAGAGGGAGCCTGGAATCTTGCAGAGAACTCACCTTGTGCCATTAGCGCATGACGAGATGAAGATGGAGATGAGGAGGTGGTTGGAGGTGCTTGGAGGTGAAGAGATGAAGATGGAGCAGGAACACGAACACCGACTCTGATTTGTTGCAGACAATGAAGTATACATATATATTCCTGTATCCTGTATCCTGTATACCTGCATAGGAATGCCCTTGGGGTGTGCTCCCCTTTTAAAAATGAATGCAAGCGCAAAATCGTAAGCCAGAGATGAGGATGACGATGACGATGACGGAGGCCCCTCCTCCAGCTCGGAGCTGCTGCTGCTGCTGCTTCCCACTTGAGTCAACAGCGCGAATGTCAGGAAGACATAGACAATGACAATCGGATGAGTTGTGAATGATAATGGAGTACTCTGTACTCCTCTCTGTTCTCCTCTCAGCTCTCCTCTCTGCTCTCCTTTGGAGTATGTGTGTGTCGGTGGGCGGAGTAGCTCTGTGGGGAAGATAGGAAATGGCAAATACATAGATGAGAGATGGATTGAATGATAAGTAGCTGCAGACAGTCAAGGCAAACGACAGCTTAACCCCATGCAGCGCATCCCTGTCAAACAGTTTGAAGACGATGACAGGGAGAGAAAATATAAAAAAAGTTAGCCCGAAATTAAGGTAAAATATTGGCAATATATTTGACTCTCTTTATTTATTGAACGATATTGAACGATTTTAGTTGAGGAAATGCATCAAATGAAGCCAGAACTATGGGGAAACAGATCCGAATTAACAATAAATATGGGAAATCCCGCATAGCGAAGAAGAAAAAGATTATTTGTGATTATTAGGCTCGTGTCAAGCCACAGAAATGTGGGACATTGCGGACTTAAAGGGTTAGCTGGCTTATCAGCCATCTTCGCTTTCCTGCACTGACTCGCATGATGTCCTTTGTTTCCGGCATAAGTCTGATAATCTTTTTCCGACCGACACTCCTTAAAGAATTAATTAATTTAGAAAGCTTACATAGGGAAACGGAGAGGGTTGGCTGTGCTTGGGCTTAGGATTTGTGTCACTCAATTGCAAATTATTTAAATGCGGTTCGCGCCGAGTGGCGTGCATGACAATTACGCAGAGAGCAAATTGGGAGCTCCAGCTTTCGGAAACGCAATGCGGCAATCAAGTCTATGCGATTGTGCCTCCATTTAGGGGCAGCGGCATTCACAGCGCTGGTACGCACGATTGCTGCCCCCCAGAATCAACAGCGACGCTGCTGATGCGACGGAAATAATTGTCTTGACACAGATAATCTCGTTACCTTTCGACCGACCAGCAGAGGTCCCCAGTTCCCCGGGTCCCTGGCCTGGCCTGGCCCCCATCAAACAGGCCAGAAGGCCTTTTTTGTGCTTTCCATTTATTTGCGTAATTTATGCCCCACCAATGCCAGGGGCGCCGCCACGCACACACAAACACATTCAGCCTCATTTGCCATTCCCTCTGGTGCGGTCCTCCATCAAACTGTTGCCTGCTTGTCTTTGTTAAGCTTTTCCGAGGGCAGCCAGAGACCGAAGGCCCCAGCTGCTGCTGGCGCTCTGTTTAAAATTCAAATCAAATAACTTCATAAATTTTGGCGCAGCTCGTTACTATAACGATGAGACAGGGGGAGAAGCTGAGGTGCAGGACTAGGCGGCCTGGCTTAGAAAAATGTCTAAAAGAATACCTTAAACATATTTAAACTAAAGCCACCAATGGGGGGGGGGAGCTCTGCACACAGGAATAAAAAGGAATATCTAACATTCTAAATTTCCCTATTTTTTTTATTTATTTTATTACCTTGACTCTTGATTTGGGCTTCCTACCATCCTAGAGTATCTGTTCTTCGACTCTCGACTGCTGTATCACGTTTTTATTTTGTGTGTTTTATCTAGGCTTGGCCATGTCTCACTTGTCACTTGGCATAGTCTTCAAAAATGTTGATTTCTTGTCACAATTTGTTGACATTCATTATTTTGTTGGTTCCTTCATTCGTGTTGCCTTTCTATGTCCGCAGCCAATTAAGATGGAAAACAGCAGAGGTAGAGACAGGTAGCAAAGAGAGAGTTAGGTGGGAGCATGAGAGAGAGAGAGAGAGAGACACGTTCGACACATGTTTGTTGCTGTCTGCCTGATGGGGCAACGTGTCGTATGCTTAACATATTGATTTTGCTCAGCAGAGCAGCGGAACAGCAGAGACAGCGGCTCTTCATCGCCTTTGCTGCACTTCCTGTGCCAGGGCACTTCCGCTACTGTTTCGGCTGGCTCGAACCTCTTGGCTTATGCCTTTCACCTAATTGCACAATAAGGACCGAAGACCTAAAAGACGACGGCAAGTGTCGAGTCGAGTGGCATAGTCTGCTGCAATTTCCGCACTTGCCTCGTATTGTTGATGCATTCATCAGTCAGTCAGTCAGTCAGTCAGTCCGTCAGACATTCTGTCAATCTTTTGGCTGAGTTGCTGCTTCCCACTCAGCTCGCCAGTCAGCTGAAAGACTTTAAATTGTTTCCCAGCTTAAATTAATTTGTGTGCCCTGGCATAGACTCTCACTCCCACTCGCATGAGTGTCTTCCACCACTCGACTCGACTTGTCTTCCATTTGGGGCTCTGTCTACTTTCAACAGAATTGCTAGAGCCCCTAATAGCTAAGGCAAACATTCTTCAGCCACTCAAGCCCGCACTCCCCACTCCTCCACTTCTATTCCCTCTCCCTGGCTCATTATTTTTGCACAAACAATAACATTTTGGATGGAGAAGCGTTATGTATTTTTCAACTCAATTAGAAAATGTTTACAGTGTGCATGAAAATTTGATGGAATGAAATTGGAAGGGGAAACTTAGCTGCGAGTGAGAAACTTTTGTAAAAACAAAGCCCAAAACTGAAAAGTGTAAATGCCGCCAGCTGAAAGTTGGCCCCTAAGTGTGGGGCGGGCAGGGGGTGTGCATCTACTTCGTTTACTTCCGCAAGTTAAAGCCGAAAATGGCAAATGGCTCCATTAAGCAGCGAGCAAAAGGAGTCAAGGTGAGATGCCGTTTCTTACTCGTTACGCTATTATTATTAAGACTTATGGTTGATGCACAATAGCAGCAGCACTCGACTGTAGACTGGATACCTCCCCACACCCCACACAACACACAAAAATCATGTAAAGTGCGGGGTGCATAAAAATGGCCAAAAGCGCCAGCCTGGCGTCACCAACTTGGCCAAGTTTTGTCCGATTGCCGAACGCGCGCAAGAGAGAGAGAGAGAGAGAGAGAAACTGCCGCGTCTGCACAATTTTTTAGCCATGGCGTCAGGTTGTCGCTGCTGCTGTTGCAGCAGCCGGATTTTCCAATTCCCTGCACCTACCACATACAACACCGTCAGCAGAAATGTCTTTATATGCGGCCAGCCACAGGGGCACAGCCACAGCGCACAGCCACATGGCACATGGCACAGACAATCAATAGAAGCTGCCGCCCCGGCATTTCTGGCTGTGCTGGCCAACTGGCAGCGTCGTCTGGCCATAAAGATAGCGGAGCCACTCATAAACTTTAAAGTTCGAAAACTAATTATGCCTATGGCCTGGCCCGTCCTGTCCTGTCCTGTCCGAAAGGATGCTCTACTGCATTCCCATAAATTAAGATCGGCCAGGAGTCCTTTAGCTAATTTGCTTTCGGCATTTTGCTGCATTTTATGGCTAATGGTTTTTGAATAACAATCGGTGCAGGTCCAGGCCCAGGTCCAGGCCCAGGTCCATGCCCGTGCTCGTAAATGTCTGCCCTGCTTTTGGCTGCCGGCATCGTTTCCTATATATATATATATATATATATATATATGTGACTATATATATACTCGTACATGTGTACATATTTGGTGGCTTAAGTGCCGCATTAAAACAAGTAGACTCTGGGCAGGATTCCTGCTCCTCCTCCACACATTCACATCACCATGACAATAAAGGCAATTGACGAGCAGGCAAATGTCGAAAACAATGATTAACGAGCTGGCTAGATGAAATTGGGGGAGAGCTTTCGGTATGGACTCGTGGCTCGTGCGGCATGCCACTCACAGAGGCATATAAAAAAAAAAAAATAGAAGAAGTAAAACCGAAATCCGTATAGCCAGAAAAGCAAATGGCATCGGAGATGGATGACGGCCAGTGGTGGATGAGGAGGAGGAGATCCAGGACCTGGAGATACTCGTACATGCTCCAAATCAAGCTATGGAGTGGAATGGCACGAGGGGTGGGAAGGTGGGAGGTGGGGCAGGCATCATCAATGATTTAAATTAATCGTCGTAACACACGCAAATCTCGCACATGACAACCAAACGACAGCAAAAGATGAGCAGCAGCAGATCCACAAGGAGCGGGAAGAGAGATCTGTGGGAGCGGGGAATGGATGCCGGATGCGAGACGATTTCTTGTATTTTTTTCCTGCTGGCAGGCGGATATGAAGCCTGGAATCACCATATCAGGCCAAATTACAAGCGCAAACATAAAATGGCTCTGCCAAATGACTAAACGAAGTGGCAAGCAGCAGCGGCAGCAGCACTTGATGCCATTTCCTACATCCCACCGCCCTGCCCCACCCCGTCCCGGTAGCCGTCACATCCTGTTGTCGATTTTGGTGGGACAGGAGGCGAGGAATCGACTTAAAAGGCAACCGAGGCCAAATTAAAACGAAACGTTGCGATGACGCTTACGATGAAGATGAGGCAAGGAGGGGGAGTGGCGCATGTGTGTGCCAGGCGAATGAGATTGAGGAGGGGTTGTGAGTCGGGGGGTTGCTTTGGGATGTCTTTGCATTGACGCAAATCAAAGCCAGAGTTGGGCAACCAATCAAGGCGGATAACATGTGAAGTGGGCGAAATGGAGATGCTGCCACTGCCACGGCCACTTCGACTGCCACTGCTGTCTGTCGCTGAGCTATTTTGACAGATTAACTCACGCGTGGCAGCAACATGCATGCCACGCCACTCCATGCCACCCACTGCCCCATTTCTGCTCGCAACTCCCCCTCCCGCACTACGAACTCCCAACTCTGTCAATTGGTGATGGGGCCGAGCGCTTTGACAAACAAGCGGGCAAAAAAAAAAAAACCAAGAGAAAACTGGACACTGCCACACACCAGAACTGACTCCAACTGAGCAGCCGCCAGTCAGTGGCAGACACAGAGAAAGAGACAGTGCCGCAGTGCCACATTCAGAGGCATATCCCGAATCGTAGTCCGCGACTGAGCTGGAGAAATCGCGCGTAAAAATACGAATGCAAACAGTCAAATCAAAATGGTCGAAGGGGCAAGGAAGAAGGAGGAGAAGTCAAAACGAATAGGGAGTGTCCTTTCTAACATTGAGAGGAGTTGGATATGTTTTAGTTTCGATTTATTTTGCTTTTTTATTGCTATGAAAAATGCTTAAATAAGCCTGCCTCTTTCTTTAAGCTTCCATTCCACTTAAAATGAAGAAACAAAAGATTTAACTTCAAATTTCTTGCTGCTAAGCCAACTGCTTGTCAAAGTCAATTTAACCGCCAAATGTGAGGGCATGATTAACAGAAGTCTACGTATGTACATCCGTTTGGCAGTGTCAGCCATTTGCCGCTTGCATGTGTTAAATTTAAGTTTTGATTTACGACCTCAACTTTGTAGGCTGTTTTTGTTTTATATAGCCAATACACTCCACACCCACACCCACACACACCCACACACACACACACACACACACATGCCCGTTTTGATAGTGATAAATTGCGCTGTCAGAAGTTGGTAGCTACAATCGCAAAACTGGCTCGACGCTTTTTATTTTCTCTCCGCTCTTTGCTGGGACTGGGACTATGGCTGTGGCTGTGGCTGGTGCTGGGACTGGCACTCCGTTGTTTTGATACGAGTATCCTTTTCCTAAAGAAGGGTATCATGATTTTCGCACAGATGTTTGCCACACACATAGAGGGAGCGAAGGCACTCCATTAAATCTAGAAATATATATATATTTATGCTCGAATAAAGTATCTGTGGAAATTGTAGTTTATTTTGTTGCCCAGTTTTATCGAATCAAATCGAATATATATTTCCCAATGGAACAATGCACCTTCCAAGGGTATCCAAAGCGAGGCTTTTATTTCTCTCTGCTCTTGCTGCTAAGCCAACTGTCGGACCAAGTTGAGTGGAGTGGAGTCCCAGCTGCCGTGGAGTCAGCAAAATGTATACTTTATACGGGGAGCAGCAGCCAATCCCATCAAGATATCTGTGGCATGGCATAGGTTGCAACAACTACACCTACACGCTGCCACCCTCCACCCGCCACAGATGGATATAACTGGGTTATGAGCCCAGCTTCAAGCATTTAATGGCTGTTGACAGTCGTGTTGGAACAAAAAAAAAAATAGCAAGCCTCCACCCCCTGGAGTGTGGAATTGGCCAAGAGAGAGAGAGAGAGAGAGAGAGAAAGCCAGCCAGCCTGCCTGTCTGCCTTTGTTTCAAGCCTTTCGCTGTTGGCTCTTTTTTATGGCCAACTTCTTGACGGGGACTGTGCAAGTTATGTGCTCATTTCATGGCATTGTTGTTGGGGGCTGAAGTGCGCTTATAAATTTGTAATAAACCTGCTCATGTCGTTGAGCTGAAGCCCAGGCAGGACCAGCCAGGAGCAGTAGCAGTGGCAGGCGCCATTGTGTGATTTGTGTGTTGTGCGCATTCGTGGACCCCAGGCAATATTGGCAGAGAGTGCGGACTTTAGCTAATTGTGGACATTAAATATTAAGAACTATTGGCCATAATTCGTTCTCAACCCTCAGCCGGAAAATTACACATGCAATTGTGCTCCTTTTTATATACACGCCAATGAACCCTGAAATGTGGATGGGGGGTGGGTTGAGGCTGCTTTCGGATTAGCTGCCATTTGGTGCGGACACAGCGGACTGAGTGTCCGTTTTGGTCTACGCATAAATTATGCAAAATGATTTATAAGCGAAAAGGCAAAAGCGAAAAGCGAAAACCGCACAACGTAAAAACTAAACATTGACCGAGCGCATAAATTAATTGAATTATGCAAGCCATGTTTCGTTCAGTATACGGTATACCCCTGCTCTACCTCTGCCCTGTCCTTGCCCTACCCCTGCCACTACCCCACATCACAGGGGGAAAGGACAGGACAGATCCATTCATTATTATTATGTAAATGTTGTACTTATGGGAGGATGTGTGCCGCCTGTGTGCCAGGCATTTAATCAAGCGATTTTGAACTCCCACTTGATTAGCGCCTGGCTTAGTTGACAGATTTATGGAGTCGCAGCTCCAGGGAGAGAGAGAGAGAGAGAGAGAGAGCGCTTAAAGCTCAAACAAAACTGAAATCAATTTTCCATGTGGCCCACCGCACACTGGCGCCACGCCTGCTTGAGGTTTTTCTGCGTGTGCTCCGCATCTGGCCCTGCTCCTTCCCTCTGCTCCTGCTCCACGTTAAAGACTATAAAGACTGCTTTTGAAATCAATAAACCACGCACTGCTTTTATGAGCCCTGAGCTTTATATGGATATTGTAGTGTGTGGGAGATTCTGTGTGTGGATGTGGGTGTCTGCCATGAACATGACATGTGTCTGGGCCCACACCCTACGTGGCTTCGTGCTCCCCCACCTCCACCTCTGGGCGCTGTCTAGGTTGGCAACAAGGTCTTTAATTTCTTAGTAGCTGCATAAATAAACTATAAATTCAATTTTGCCATACGCAAACGACGAGACACTTGGCACTCGCTGGATAGATCACTTGAACTGCCCGTGCTATCCGTACAGTAAAGCCTCGCAAATAATGGCCAATATGCAGCCCAATTATGGGAGGACAACTGATAAGTATCCCCAGGGTAGCCAGTGTGCCTTCGTACCCCACTGTATCCGCTGCGAAAGAGCAATTGCCAGATTCGAATTGGTTGCATATTTTGCTCAGCTTTGCCCATAACTTATATAAGGATTTATGCCATACGGCGAGTTCAAAAAATGAACAGAAGAAGGAAAACTTTTTCGACTGCTGCTACTGCTGCTGGGGTGAAAAGAAAAGCAGCAGCTGATGGAAATGGGAAACGTTTATCGGGCCGTAAATCGTGGCTCGGTTTTATGCGAATGCAGCACAAGCAGCCGTACGTAGAAGCAGGACTGTGACTGTGACTGGAACTGGAACTGAGACTAGAACTCGAATGTGCTTAAAATTTAATGACCCTTAAAGATCCAGTCACAGGCAGGCGACTTTTATGAGCTGTGTGATTGCGCGGCGGCATGTGTGAGCCACATTTAAGGACACGACACAAGACACACAAGCACACACGACCAATCACAGCGAGAGTCAATCTTGCAGATATACATACATAAAGACACGGATACAGGCACAGACAGTCGTACAGCCAGATACAGAGAGAGAGAGGGAGAGAGCAGCGGCTAAATGCAAAAATATGCAAAACGAAATGCTGTCATCAAAACGTACAATCATCTCCACAAATACAGATACAGATACATCCGTGTGGTGGTGGTGGTGGTCACCTACTCGTATCCTGAATGGCCCAACTACCTGCACCCAACGCCTCGTGGGTGCAGTGTAAATTCGAACAAAAGTTTGCAGCATTGGCGCGGCGGGGCAACCAGAGGCCAGCAGTCGCCCAGGCAAACCAAAATCAAACCAAACCGATCGCCCATCGAGACACAAAATGGACGGGCGGCAATCGGAATCCCCAGCTGTCTATGGGATAGCCCGGATTAACAGTTGGGGCCAAAATGAAATGGATAGGAGGCAAAAACGTTATGCCAGCCAAAAGGCATACAACAGTTTAAGCACTCGCTTTCCCCTTTACTCTCATTTTTTTTTTGGGTATATACCATTTTTGCAGGCCAGGCAAAATATTTTTTAATGACAAAACGTTTTTCTGGTGCGTGCTTTCATTTCCATCGTTGACTGTGAAAATTGTTCTAAAACATTTACTTTAGGGTATCTACAAGTTGTTATAACTGCAACAAATTTTTTTATCTCTCTCTCTCTCAGTTTTTCCTGCATTTTTTTTTTGTGTTTGCTTTTTTTCCATATTGGCCGTGTGCGCTTTGATAAGTGAAAATTGGAAAAATCCTCACTTTGCATGCAAAAATAATTACGAAAATATTTGCAAGCGGGGCAGGCAATGTCGCTGTCATTGTTGTTGCATGTTGTAGTTGTTGCACGTTGTTTCTGTAGCGTGTGTGTGTGTGTGTGTCTGCATCGGAGTGCTTAAATTGTGCAGCAGATTTGACAACTTTAAGCACCAACTTCAGGGCTGGCATTTCATTTCAGAGCATTTTCAGAGGCAACGCATCGGCAGTTAGTGGCTAAGCACGCGGGCTTAGAGGCGGCTGTGGACAGCTGAAGGGTTTAAGGGAGAGGGGGGGGGGGCTGTGGTATATGGAGAGTCCGGCGAACAATGCAATGACTGTGCCCTAGAGCCTAGAGGGCTCTATTGTCATTCGCCGTGCATGCCAGGGGGGCATGCTCCCCACCAAAGTTAACTGACGTTCATTTTGTTTTCGTTTTCGATTTTTTTTCTTTGGTTTGCCTTTCAAACTTGTTTTGTGTGTGTGTTTTTTTGGTGTATTTTTTTGTTTTAGTGTTTTTCTTTGTTTCTGTCTGCAAATGAAAAGGCCATCGAAAACAAAAGCCGGCGTTGCCTATAAATAGCGTGAGCCCAACTTGACTTTCCACTTGCCAAGTTTCTGGCACCGCCACTGCCACTGCCTCACATTGTGGCTCCATTTTGGCCACCAGCTCCTCGGTTTCTTCTTATCTGTTTATGGAGCATTTTTCGTGTAACTTTTGCTGCACTTTTTTTCGACTTTTTCGCTTTTCTTATACACTCTCTCTATCTCGCTTGTTGTGCTCTCCTTTGTTGTGTTTTTTGTGCTTGGAACGAGATTTAAAAATTATGCGCTGCCTGCGCCCATAGATCTGGTTGGGATTTGCACGTAATGCATCGGTCGGTTCGCCCTTAACTATTTTACTTAATTGCATTTTGCTAACCACACACAAGCAAACACACACACACACACACACACACACACAGACCCAGCATGGGGGCCTGGCATCCACAAATCTAATTGCAATTATGCAATTTGCTGCCAGTTAAGCAAAAAACATATAATGTGCCATAAATTTATGCAACGATAATGCGCGATTCGCGATGTGGGTGCGCCGATGTCAACGCTTGTTTGCAAATAAACACAAATCGCTGGTCATAATTTACACACATCCCCCCAGCCCCCATTCCCCCGATAGTGTGAGTGCTTTATTTAAGTGTGTGTGAGTGCACTCTATATGTGTGTTTGTGAGGGGGGTGTGTGTGTGTGTGTGCTAACATGGCAACACATTCAACGGCATTATTCACATTGGCTACATTATAATTAACAACAAAAAGAAAAAACTAACAGCGCGATAGTCGAAATTGCGACTAAACGATACCCCTGACAGCCCTTCTGTTGAAACTTCTAAAGGAGAAACACTCCAAAATTGTTAAGAATACTACAACAAGGTTATTTCTGTGTCAAAGATTAGCTATCTATAGGCATGTATATTTGTTGATTTTTTACCACTTTTAAGTAAGATTTAGATACATATTATTCTCTATTATAAGATCGTTAAATGGCATGTCAAAGATGTGGGATAACAAAAAAGAATTCTATTGAATCAATAATGTACACATACACAATTTCATATATGTACATAAGTATGTATCTACGAGTATATATTCTTCTTTCTGCCTCTCCCCTATAGAATATACTCTCTTATTCGAATAGTAAAAGGTATTTAAAACCGGCAAAAATATCGAGCTATGGCAACAATTGTTTATTGTATTTAATAAATTATTTTTGCAGCTCCACTCCAACAATTTTGTTGTATTATTTTTTTTTGTTTTATTTTAATTGCATTTCAATGTGGCAAAGTGTGTGACTTGGGCAGAAATGTGTTAAAACTCTATTAAATTATATGCAAATCACGTGCCGGGCCAGGTCATGATCAATTTTGTGTGTGGGTTTTTTTTTTCATTTTGAATATGATTTTTTATGGTCCTTTGCGCTTTTAAAGCGAAATTTCAGTGTGAATTATGTGAATAAGTAATTTTTAAATGCCAGTTAATTGGCAAATGGCATAACCTTTGATTATAATACGAAAAATAAAAAAAAATATGATCTTTCGGTGGATTAATTGTCTATATATTTCAGTTAATTATATATATATAGAGGCTAAGCCCACTTGATTGGCGTTTTGATAGAGGATGTTGCTGTGACTGTGGCTGTTTTCAAATTGCTATTGGCCCTCTGAAATTGCGCTAAACTTGGCTAAATAACAGAATTAATGAAACATTTCCAACGGCAACGGACTGGACTCCGTTGGACTCCCTGCTGGCTGTGCAAATACAGTTATTTATACTACACTCAACTTAATTACAAGCAACAGCAGCAGCCGCAGGGAGGCGCAGCTCTCGTCTCAGACGGACTGTGGCAGTAGGAGGCATCACAGCATCACAGGATCGTAGCATCCAGGGAGCGTAATCCGGCTACATAGCCACGGTTCATTAATCAGGCGCGACTCTAAGCCACAACAGGCTACCTACCTACCGAGCCACCTACCAGCACTCCTCTTTCTAGGCAAAAGACAGAAGGAGCCAGCAGCCAACAGGATGGGAGCTGAGAGTAGATGCCAGGGAAAAAATTAACAAGCAACTTAACACTTTAACGCCTTTCACTTCACTTTACGATGCCTGCGAACAATGTAATTACTTCAAAGTAAGAAGATGCTGACCTCCCCTTCCCTCCCCGTCTCAGCCACTGCTCCTGCTCCTGCTGTTACAGGATGCTGCGGCAAAGGGTTTGAGTTTTGGATGAACTAACTAAAAGTCTGCACTGGACGCTTGGTTGGGTTTTTCGGGCAGGCGAAGGAGCCAGCGCCGACTGCATTACCATTTGATTATAGAAAACATTTATTTAAGTTGCTAGGGCAGCGGCCATGGGCAAGGCAACTATGCCATTATGTAGACCAGCCAGTCAGCCAGTGAGCCAGCCACCCACACATCCACAGGATGCCTGCCTACTATTGCCGAGGCTGGCAGGCAAGGTGCAGCATGCCGAGGCAGGCCAACAAACTGCACCGCCAACTAACCACAATGCAAATCCGCAGAGCAAACAATGTCAGGTGACGTTCGGACGGGGGCTGCCACCTTCTCCGGTTGGCTCTAGGCTGCGGCCTGGATTGTGGGTGCTTCAGTGGGCGTGGATTGTGGCTGCTACTGTGTGGGTGTGGGTGTGTGTGTGCAAGCCACTGACAGCCTGACAGACAGCGGCACACCTTTGGAATCAACTTTGAACGGGCCCCGCTCCTGCGCCATACCAAACCCAGCCCCTCCGCCTTTCCGGCTGCACTCAAATTGGTAAACGTTGACTCCACGCCACGCCACTCCACTCCACTCCACGCTGCTCCACTCCACTCGAGTCGACTCAACGGCCTGTGCACGTAATTCAATCTGCAGTTTCAAGTTATTCCCAACATCAGTGGGACCCGAGCCGAGCCGAGCTGAGCTGAGCTGAGCTGCAGCCTGCCACCGTGGCATCTGTGGCAGATTTGCTCGTCAGTCGTCGCGTCGTGAGCATGTGTTAACGGCTTCGTCTACTCCATCTGTCTGCCTGCCCTGAGGCAACTGGCAGCCATTTGTCTTTGCCTTTGCCCCACTGACAGCCGGGACTTGAAAAAGAGACTTGCCGAAAAGCAATGTCCCACCCCCCAGCACTGCTAGCTGCTGGCACAAATGCCAAATGGAATCGTCCAATGGGTCCAATGGAAAGCCAAGCAGCGGAGTGAACGATATCAACTGGGCTAGGCTCTGTAATTAATGCTATCAGAGTGGCCAACTGTGACAAGCAGACAAGGGCTAGCAGAATAGCTCCACGTTCAATTTGTGGGCTTTGAATGGAAATTATAGCTTGTTAGATAGCCCCGGTTCCACCTTTAGTCTAAATTATTCAGTGCTGTAGTTCTCGGTGCAACAACTTTATAACTTTTGTGGCAAGCCAAGACCCAAGGAGCATTTTAGACAGAAAAGGGTAAAGAAAATTCCATCAATGATGGAAACTTTAAGCATAGATAGAAATATTTAGCACACAGCTGAAAAAGTCTTCTCGTTGTTACCTGCGGACGGGTCTAATTTTGCAAGTAACTCCCAGCCATTTGGGCTGATAAACCCTTTGCTTCTGGCAGATGGTAAGGTAGTTCGCGCCGCAGTTTTCAGTTGATTGCAGATGAGACGACTTTGCGAGCGAGTGCCAGTGGGCAAGGGTCAGGACGAGCTAAGGCTGAGCCCCGGGCAAGTGGCAGAGGCGTGAAGCGACGGAAATAACAGACAGAACACGCATACGAGGGAGGGGGCTATGGGGGAAATTGGATTGAGAATATTCTTCCATCCGTAGGTAGAGTGTGCGTGTGTGTGCGTCTGCAGTACATAATTAATTTAAAGGCTCCCGCCCCGCTATGGTAATGTTTGCAATGAGTGTCAGCTGTTGGGGTTCGCAACTATTTATCATCGGGCGAGTGCATTTGCATGGCGTGCCGTGGCGTGGATGGCAATCGAGTTGATTTATTATAATTACGCTGCAGTTGACAGTCGGAGCGGTAAATGGTAAGCGGTAAGCGGTAAACGGTAAATGGAGAAGCAGTAAATGAAGAAGCATGGATAATGCCATGAAAATTGATTTGATTACACACAAACACACACACACATATTAATTAACAATGAGCCAGCAATGACACGGCAGCTTAAGTCACTCCTTAAAAAAAGAAAAAACTTACCCATCATCAATCCGGGGAGGAGTGATTGAAGCGGATTCTTGCAGTCTTTCATTTTCTCGGATTTTCTTGGATTTTCTGTCCGTTGGGCATTTCACTTGCATTTTTGTTTGTTTATTTTTAGTATATTTCGAGCTTACATTTTTATAAATGTCTCCTCCAAAGAGTGCGGGGGAGGTGGGCTAAAGCTAAGCTCCCACACATACGCCCACCCCCACACACACACACACACACAGAAACACACAGAGAAACACGGACTCAGCATATGGCAAAAGGACTCGGGCAGGATGTCCACACTTTCGCAGCAAACCCAAAAGGCGCTAAATAATAAAAGAAAATGGCCGCAAAAGGGAAATAAAACAATTTAGTAAACCAAAAACAAGTCATTTTCCGCCAGGATGTCCTCCGTGTTTGCGTTCCAGTGTTTACGGGTGTGTGTGTGTGTGTGTGTGTGTTTGCGTGTGTGTGGGGGCGTTTAACTTTCGTTGGCGTTTAACTTGGGGCGTAGCCATTGTCCTCGCAATAGTCTTTAAGTCTTTAACTGTGGTCCCTGCTGTAGTCCTTTTTGGTCACTCATTTTGGCGCACACAGCACAGGGAGAGGTATAAATGTCCTGAACAGTTTCGCAGTTTTGCACTTGAACAATTCCATTCAGATGGAGAGAGTTCATAGATATTTTCTCTTGGTTGGGTTTTTCTCTTGGGTTCACTTTTGAAATCACTGAGGAAGCTGGAAAGCCTGAGTCCTGATGGTGGGGAGGGGCAGGACGAGCGCACACAACCAGCGCTGCCGCAGGACGACAGCCAACTGTGCGATGGGGCCGAGCGCCATGGCATTCGTTTGGACCGTGCAAAGCAACTCCAACTCGAACCTGTTCGACGACTCGCTGTGGCGCACAAGGACGATTCGCACTCGTCGTGGCAACCCACGCCAACCACCCCCGCTTCCACTCACTCCTTGCTGGCCGCGACACTTGTTACGGTTTCGGGATTGGGGCTGGCCGCTGTCGGCTGGCGTTGAAGCTGGGGTTCGGTGCTGGTCCAAGTGTTCGTGCGTGTTTGCTCGCAGCTACCGTACAACGTGTCGTATGCGCACTTTTGCGGCATTTTTAACTGTTTATTCCGAGTGCGCCTCCGCGCGCAGCCCACACCCACAAACTAAATGGGGGGAGGGGGTGGCGTGGGACAGAACTTGCTCGGAATGAGACATTCTGCCATGGCACTTCAAATTTATTTTCTCATTCAGTCGAATTCGACATTGAGGGGCTCCAAGTTTCACTTGAATTTAGAATTGAATAATCTTTAAAATATTTATTTAAAATTTAAAATAATTTTTGTAACATAAATAAAAGGTTTCAATTCCATTCCCTAAAAATCTTTCAACCGCTACACCCAGCTGTACTTACTCCCAAAGCAGCTCTTCCTACAAGAACCAAATTAATTGAAGCGTTTCTTTTGTTTTTCTGTCAAGTGCAATTTAACAATTAATCAATAATAATCAAGTTAAGAGAAATGCATGACGGGCCACTTAGTTCGCTCTGGGAGCTGTGAACTAAATTTACTTTACCATTTATGTTTAGCATGACAGCAATTACAGATGATTTATTTAAGATTTAACATCAATTAAACTTTAGTTCTGGCAATCACTAAAATACACAACGAATCCTGTTCAACCAGCTTTAATCGGATAAAACGATTCGAAATACTTATTAATCCCATTGTATTAAAATAACAATAATACCTCTCATATCAATTATATTAACCGCATGTAATATACCTACACGTACACCTATGCCTATGAGGAAAAAAACTAGTTACATTTTAGAAGCTTTAATACAGTGTAATCATTATTAATAAATGCAACAAATAAATCCTACTTAATTATTTAAATAGATATATGAAAGGATTTACCTTTATAACTCATTTTAAATCTATTAATTTTATTCCAACAAAGTTTCCCATTTAAATCCTAGCAGCTAATGCAATACAGCGCACCAAATAGTCGATCATTGACGTGCATCTATCTATCGATTCTATCTATATTCGATTTACTAAACATCCTTGGGGCTAAGGCAACAGCAAACAATTGACAATGTCCCGCCAGCGATTGGAAAAATGTCTGACACTATTATTTAGCAATCTAAACGATTTTGAGCGAACCGAACATGAACTATTTGCCATCTGTGCTGGCATGGATGCAGTTGGATGTAGTTGGACGTACTCGTACTCGTATTCCCCATTGGAGTTTCTGTTTGTGCCGCACGATGCGTGTGAGTATGTGGCTACGTGCCGTGCCGTGCCGTGCCCGTAGCTCGGTGATTTGGTAATTGCAGCATCAACAATGATGTCATAGCGCATACAGGCTTAATGTTTATGCACGTGTGTGTGTGTGTGGTCTGTGGCCCAGTATATCCACTGGCCATAATATGCAAGCGGCACAATTAACGGTAACCAGTCGAAGTGCCAATGAGGGCCAGTGAGAGTGAGAGCCGAGCAGCAGCAGTTAGCCAGACAGGCCTGCGAGCTATGCAAATATGTCGAACACAGTCAATTAAATTCGAACTTCAAATGGAAAGGCAATTGGCGAGTGTTAAAGCGCCAAAAGGGAACCAGGTCTCAGGTCCTTAAGCCGGGCGGATAAACATGTCTGGGAACATGCCGGGAAATTTGATTAAATTTTCAAAAAATGTTTTCCCACTCGAACGAAAATTTGTAATTCAAATTAAAAGCGCAAATAGAAGGGGAGGATGTGGCAGGCACAACAAAAGGAATACCAAATTACTAGTGAAGCGTCCATCTCAGTGTCGAGGAGCTGCAGTACCGAGGCCGAGAGCCCTGGCAAAAGGCAATGAAAGGCAGTCAGTGGAAATGACGGCGCTCAGCGCGGGCAAGAAATGAAGGCAACTAAAAAATAGAAGAAGAAAAAGCAAAACAAAAAAACAAAGCAGAGAAAATAGAAAATGCCGCCACATTTGAATGCTGTGAAGCAACAATGTTGCATTCCACTTGGGCACTTTGTTAGGGACTCTGTGTACGAGTGTGTACATATAGTGGAGGAGGCAGTGGCAGCAACAGTCATATTGTGGCACACCCTGAATGAGGGGATGAGGGATGAGAGCTGTGTGTAACGGCAAAGGAAGACAAAAGAGACTCTAGGACAAAAGGGCGAAAAGTAAAAGCCACGCAGGCATTTGGCACGGAAAATATTTTAAAATTCCAGCAACGAAAGTGCAGACAAAACTCTTAAATGACGAGCAGCACGTGCCCAAATAAAATGATGCGCATAGTTTGGGGCAACGGAGAAGAGAGAGAGAGAGAGAGAGAGAGAGAGAGAGAGAGAGAGGTCTGTGTCCCCATATGGCTTGGCTGAGGCATACAATATATAAGGAGCAGCCTTATATAAGCCTCCTGCCTCTTCCGGGTTCTTTCAACTCAATTTTTGCACAGGGCGCACCCAGACCGTATCCGTATCGGGGCATCCCTTTGCAGTCCCTTTTTGCCGGGTGTGTAGGCTCAGCATCTGGGTTTTTCTTTTCGCTGACTTTTCAATGTGCCACATCGTGCAACATTAGATTGGACTTCGTCGTCGTCGTCGTCGTCGTCATCCCCCCTGCGCTTCTCCCCTGTCAGACGTTGAGCTTTTGCGATGCGATGCAGATGTGTGACAAGTGCATGTGAAAATGGCTTATTTCCACTGATGTATTGATAAACATCAATGCCGTATGGCGGCAGCAGAAAGGACAACGGCTGCAGAAAGGCAAGAGCTACCAAATTTATATTCAATTGGCAAAATATCAGAGAATATTAATCAAATGATTTTTTTGACTCCAAAAGGGATACATATATGTAGGTAAAAGTTTATGTTACAATAGTTTCAATCAGAGACAGAAGTCAGAGTCAGAGACAGAAATTAGAAACTGATTGGAATATTCCACTTAAGTTCTGTTCAATAAATCAGGAGGTCAAAGGTTTATTTGGAGCACTCCACTGATTTCCATTTGGAATTGGAATTTCATGCATCATTGAATTTCACATATCATATTTTAAATTTAATTTTTCATTCACATTTTTCACATTTTTATTTTTATTTGCGACTCAGTCAAAGGAAATAAACATAAAAAGTTGTTATCATTAAATTATCAATCAAATATCTCACAAGCGTTCAAACAGCCGTTTCAGCATCAGCGTAAATTGATATAATTTTTAATATAATATTTATATTCAAAGATGAAATATTATTCCATTGATTTCCATTTGTTCTTTTACCGAATGGCCATACCCTTTAAATAATTGCTGGCCATTAAAGGTAGATGTGATTTTGCAGGGCATACAACAAGCCAAACATTTACACATTTAATCGCAAATTAAAGGATATAGTTTGGATTTATTTTAAAGACTTAATTAAGATAATTATGGTGCATATAGTGCACCGATACAATCCGGAGGGATATATGCCAGTCGAGAGATTTTAGTCTCACATTCCTTCGTGTTAGTTGTCGCTCTCAACTTTGTAATCATTAAGCGTGATGTGTGCAAACAGGCAGATGAAAATCAGCTGAAAAATACATACTCCATGGAGGGGGAGGGCCGATTACCGCTGGAGGAGCATAAATCAGATGTTATTACGCTGCCTGGTGCGCGGTGCCTGGTGCCTGGTGCCTGCCGCCTGCAAATGACAATCAATGGCAGCTAATTAAAGTTCTCCAATAATTTGCGAATTTATACACTCGAAATCCGTTTTTTCGCATTCGGTTTGATTTAAGAAATTTGCATAAAATAAACATTGGCATTTACGAGTAAATCACGCAGTATTTGTACAATCTAAAAAGAAAGAACAAAAATCAGAACCAACCAGAAAAATACAAAAAATAAAAATATAAATAAAGAAAACAAAAGAAAAAAAGCGAACAAATTAAAATAACAAAACACTGAAATTCGTGGGGCAGTTCTCTCTGGCTATAATCAATCAAACGTGAAATAAATGAAAATATGCTGAATAAACTGAACAACAAATCGTTGTCTGGCCCAAACGGGATTCCGTCTTTTATTTTTTATTTCTTTAACAATTTTTGTGTGTGTTTTTTGACATGAACTCTGGACTGGAGTGGAGTGGAGTGGTTGCTGTCTTGGCGCTCTGCCGCTCTTTAATATGACTTCCTGAACCATTAAATTTTAGCATAACAAACAAAATACTTGCCGACCATTTCCGTTGGCTTGTTTCAATGACATTTAAGCGACACAAAAACGAGAGCGAGCGAGAGAGACAGCGACAGAGACAGGACGTATTCAAAACAAACAAAAAATACAAACTGCAAAGTGCAGTAAAAAATTTGTTGAAATATGCGACGAACACGCTCCTGTCTCACTGTCCATGTTCCAGGCACCGAAATACCAAAAAGAAAATAAAAGTATATTGAATATTGTTTAATATTCGGACTGTAATATACCCAGGCATAATAATGAGTACCTGTTAATACACCTTAACTCATTGTAGGGAATTTCGTTTGCATGTCAGGCATTGTATAACTACTGGGGTATTAAGAAGTAATTAAACGATCAAGTACGAGTTTTAGTAGCAACAAGGGAGAAGGAATGGTTGAAAAAATTCGAAATTGATCTGCGATCTGCTTGGACTTGTTTATATTACTTGATGGCCGCTTTCGTTTGCTTTGTACAGTTCATTTAAGGAATACAACATACCCATACGAAGTACAATTAAAGGGTATAGAAATGAATACCGCGTACGGCTGCCTGCCACGGCTCGGTTCGGCGCTACTCGGCGTTTTATTTGCACTTCAATTTTGCCCTCGACGACGGCGCACTTTATGGCGATTGCAGTCCCAGCTGCACTCGGCTAACTGCACTGCAGTGCATGCTAAGGAGCCGCGAGCCTCCACTTGGACTTGGTCTGGGGAGTTGGACACGGACTGTGTCTGGGTCTGGGGACTGCTCGGACTCGGACTCCGACTCCCAGTGGTAGTCGTAGCAGGAGTAAGGCAGGAGCTGGCAGTTCGCTAGACAAGTGCTACTTACAGCTATTTTATGCTTGGAAATGTCCTTTTGAGCTTATCAGCGCTTAAAATCGGACAGAAGTCAGCCGAAAAATAATGGTTGGTTGGGGGGGGGGGGGCACCCCAACGACGGCAGGACCCCACAAAAAGACAGCTGCAGGTGAAATGCACAGTAAACGAAACGAAATAAAATCATGTGACACTTTGTGGTTAATAATGCGAGGGTATGCATGCAGGACGAGCGCAGCCAGGGGGTCCTTTTGTCTCTGAGCACCCGAAAAACCGGTACAACCCACAACCAATTGGCTTCCGTGGAACGGGACAAAATGAGTTCCTGGCCGTGGCGGTGGCGGTGATTTAAATGCAAATTTATTATCATGCAGCAGTAAAAAAAAAAGTTATATAAAAAAGCCACGCGGGGAGTGAGGATGGGGGGGGGGGCTTCCACAAAATATAAATAAATGGACCCACAACAACAACAAAATATGTAATAATAATATTTACAGTAGCAACAACAACAATAAACACGAGGGGACATTTTTAATTTTGTCTCTTTTGCATTTACATTTTGATTAAAACAATTTGCATATCACCAGGATCGTCCAGCAACCGATTAATTGATTGAAAACAATTGGAGAATTAATCACCCCAATGTAGCAGCAACATAAAATCAAGGCCAGGAGTTGCAAGTAGAACGAAGGCAGCAGCCTTGAATGGGCTGTGATTTAATTACTTAATCGGAGCTACGGGTATTAAAGTAAAGTGTGCTAGTCCAAGTGAGATTTATAACATATTGCTGCTCAAACTTTTTCTCTTATGGTCTAAGCAAATTTGGAGAAGGTTCAAACAAAGGCCCCGCCGCACACATTGCCACCGTCACTGCCGCCGTCACTGCCTTCTCATCGTTAGTCATTGCCAGGGCCTGCCTGCCTGCCTGGCTGCCTGCCTGCCTGGGAAGCAAAATTGTTCTGACAGCGGTTACTCGTTGGGAAAAAAAGGGTATATGGGATGCGTGAAAACATTACATGGAATTTATACTTGCAATCAGGCACGAACTGCCAGTCTAAGTCTCAGCGTGCCATCTGACTAACTTTATTTGCTTGTTCTGATATCATTGCAGGGTATACCACATTCGGTAGTGCACTGCCTAAGCTTTCTTCATGTTTAAGTTTGCCATTTTTCAACAACTCATCAATCTGTTCGATCTGCCAGGGGCACGAGTATGCTACTTAACGCTTCCTCTAACTTATGCCAGGCACGCACTCGCTGGCCCTCTCCACTCACAAATGCAGCAGCAGCATCAGTCTTTGTCTTTCTCTGCAGCACAGTCAGTCCCGGAAGGGCAAATATATGTAGCTGGGCAACGTTCGGTCGATTTGAACCGGGCTGGAACCAAAGCGGAAGTTTCACTCATGGGCCTCAAACCACCGCCGCTGCCACTGCCGCTGCCGTTGCTGCCGCCTGTCGCCAAAAACTTTTTTATTATGTATTTTGCGCTTTTATTATTCATCTATCATCGCTGTTATAGTTTAATAGAAAGTTTAAAAGTCATCATCATGGCCTCGGCTTCGGCATAGCCATCGGCAATGACTTGCCAAGCACACTAAGCGCCATATGCTCTGATCTAAGCCAACTGTTCCCCACACATGACATGAGCCTGAAGAGTCTCCAAGACACTGCAGCCCCCGCCCCCCGACGACTCCATCTTCAGTCTCCATCTGCTGATGTTGCTAGCCAAAAGGCATTTGGCAGGATCTGGCCATCAGCCAGCAGCACAGACAGGAGATAAACAATTAAATTTATGCAGCGAACGTTTCATTAGCAGTCGATGGGGAGGAGACGGAAGAGAACCGACTAGAAGGAAGTCTAAGAGGAGGAGAACTAATAGCAGGACAACGAAAAGGACTTTTGAGTAGCAGACAAAATGATTCCTTGCTTAGTTTTTTGGCTGTAACCAGAGGCCCAGGCAGCCGTTAGTGTTAATTAACTTGGCGCGAAGTCAAGTGCCCAAAACAGACAATATGGCCCATGCCCCGTTGCCATACCCCCAGTTGCACTTTGAACTTATTTTACTGACAGGACATGGCTGCCTGCCATGGCCGATACGGCTACGGCTACGGCTAAGGATACGGATACGAATACGAATACGGAACGCAAATTCAATAAAAATCCCCAACTGCAGCAGCAGCAACGGGCCATGAGACGTTAATGGGGCGGCGGCCAGTGGCAACGCATGCAAAAAACCAACACAACCGCAAAGTGTTTCTAATAAATTGTGCAACAGCAACAGCAACATCAGCAACAACAACTAAAACAACAACAAGTGTTTAAATTTATCGCATCTGCGATTTACTCTCTCCCTCAGACAAACACACACACACACACACACACACACACACACGCACACTCGCTGTACGACTCGCTCGGACTGAATAAACAATATTTTATATGAGCCAAGTGCCCCAGGACCACTCTACCAGCTCGCAGCTCGCAGCGCTAACTAAACGATGCTGAAACATCGAGAGGAGCAGTGTGTGGGGGAGGGCAAGGGTAGCAGACCAGCGGATACCCCCTTTGGATAGCCTAATGGAAATTTAAGGGTTAACTAATTCTGCTCAATGTTTGCAGTTTTATTTATATAAACTTTTTTTTAAATTATTTTTAACCATTAATTCAGCTTTTTTTATTATCTTAATTATCTTTGTTTTATTTTTCATATTATTCCGACTATTACGATTTATGTTCAGCCGTAAAATACTCTCTACATGCCCAATATACCCCATAGATCGCACAGACTATAGGGTATACAAACCACGAAGAGCAATTATGATATCGGGCATGATTTTGTGGGCAATTGGCTTTAATGGCTACCAGGGCAGGGCAGTCCAAGCCAAACGCTGTCGCCAACAGCAACAGCATCCAGCAGCGGGCTTTCCCTAGTATACATATATCTTCTTCTTTTGTATATATCTTCCTCTTCTTGTATATATCTTCCGCCCCTCAGCGCTACCCATACATACAGCTGTATGTGTGAAATTTATTTAAATGCTGCCAAAAGGCAACACCACAGAACTGAAGCTGACACAAAAGCGTGGCCTGATGCTGAGCAGGAGGCTGTGGCTGTGGCCTGATGCTGCTGCTGCTGCTGATGTTGTAGTCCCCAACATTCGTAGACGGAGATGTAGGCGATACTCTCAATTGGCCTCCGTTTTTGGGGCTAAAGTGTCGCTCTAGCTGTGTATTATTAGCACCGAGCTGGGCCCACTGCCAGCTGCTAGCTGGGGCCTAGAGAGTCCCGATGCCTATCGGGGAGTAGGCAAAACCCATCTAGCCAGCATCCTTTTCACTCCCATTTTCCCCATTTCCCTCTGCTCTTGTGGTGTGGTTATTTATTTGCTATACCCTTGCAGAGAGTGCTATGATTTTTCGTAATACCCAGGGGCAGGCCATAAAAGATATATTTACATAAAGATTCTTGATTAGCATGCAGTGATCCTGTCGACATAGGCATGACTGTGTGTCTGTTCTCTCATTATGTATTATAATGCCATAGAAAGAATCAATTAAACATAAAACGTAACCATTATGGGAAAGTACATATGCCTCTGAAAGAGTATCAAAAGCTTCGGCCTTCAAAGTTAGCCTTGCTTTCTTGTATATTTTTATACATCTATTTTTTTGTGGTTTGTTTGCGGGCTGCAATTTATTTTTATATTGCTTTATATGATAATCGTTTGCATTAAAAATCGCCTGCCGTTTGTCCGTTTGTCTGGCTCTTTAGGCCTGTCTGGCAGTTGCCTTTGCCAAAAAGTGTCGTTGTTTGTATTTATTTATTATTCAAAGTGTTATCGGTGACAGAGCAGCGGTGGTGCTGGCGGTAGTCGTGGTGGTGGTGGTGATGGTGGTGGTGTTGGTGTCGGTGGTGTCAATGTTGTTGGTGGTGGGGTGTGGGTGTCAGTGTGGCATGGCAGCCAAAAACCCAAAGGATTAGTTATGATAAATGTGTTCTATAAGCGTGACACTCGCATACACACACACACACACATTGAGGGACAGATAAAGAGATACGGGGTGAGAGGGAGAGAGCGAGAGAGCGAGCGAGAGCGAGAGCGGGTCATGTCCTGTCCCATTTTAATGCACAGATAATGAGTTCCTTTGTTGGCAATATGTCAAATCGCTAGGCCAATATTTCAGCCTTCGTCCTCAGTTGGGAGACAGAGAAAGGATTGAGATTGGGGGATTGGGAATTGGGATACATTTTGCCGTTTGCCGTTTACCATTTACCATTTACCATTTTGGTGTTTACCATTTTGGTGTTTTGTATATGCGCGTCGAATCGTGTTAATTGCCCCCACCCATCCACCCACCCACCACCAGCTCACAGAGGAGTCTTTCAGTTCGTGGTGTAGGGGCGGTCGAAGGGGAAACTACTGTGATGAGATTAGTTTGCCAAGATTATTCGCATATAAATCAGTGGCATCAATGCTGGGATAAGGTTACGCAAGACACAACATGAAATGCTGATAAATATGGGCGAAAACTTGGAGAAGAGAGAAATCAATTAAAATCGCTTCAATGGGTCTGAGACTGCTGCTGTATTTTCCTTTCCTTCTTCTCATTTAATTTTGCTGCTGCTGCTGCTGCTTCTGTTGTTATTGCTCATCGGTTGCCATGGATAATACTTAATTAGTCGTGTGGAGAAGAGTGTATCGAATTTATCAATGAATATGTCACATTAGGCTCAACCCAAAGGGTAACTAAAGGAAGGGGGAAAGGAAACCGGAAGATACTCGTAACAATAGACAAAGGAAAGGAGTATCACACACAAATGCACGAGTATGTCTGCATGTACATATCTTTAGTTGTGGTTTAATGTGCTTTAATTTCAAATCATTTTATGTAAGCAGCAGGACATGTGAAATATAATTTCTACACCGCAGAAAATCTTATGGAAATCTTATTATTATTATTATATAATTGTAAATGCATAAATCTACACCTTTTATAGCCCCTAAGCCACGGTTATAGAACATCGAAAAGTTGCATATTCCTCGGCCACACAATTTTCATTCGATTGTTGTTTTTCTTTAATTTTTTTCGTCCCATTCACATTCACACAGCTGACTTGGAGAGGCAAAAAAAATGCAATTATGTAAGTCAGCAAGCATAATCGATGAACGCCCGCGTTTGGCATTGATGTAGCTGCTCCAGCTCCTGCCCCCACACTGCTCTTCAGCTGTTCCCCATTGTTGCTCCTTCGATGTGGACTCTTCGATTGTTTTTCTGACTTCTTGCTGGGGACTTGGGGGCGCTGCGCATGAGTAAATGTGAATGTGATTGCCCTATCAAGACGTACATACATACATAGGTGCTTATAAATTCGATTAAATTAACGCCAGCCCGCACGCACACCCCACCCCACTCCGCTCCACTCCACCCTCTTTAGCCTTTCCTCCTGCCACTGCCATTGCCACTGCTCTCTTGTGGTACTCGTAATTTCAATTTAATCGCGTGTCCTGAACGCGTGACTGCCGATGTGTTGGCTAATAAATATTTCACTTATTTCACGATTTTCACGCCTACTATTTGATATTATCCCCGCACCAAACCACCGTGTCCTGGCGTTGACCCTGACGCCGAGTGAATTGTTACAAAACGTTTTCACCATTTTTCTTGCCTGCTCGCACATTGTCAGCGCTTTGTGCCCGTGCTCGCCACCAAATGTGTGGAAAGGTGGGCGGACGTGTCTCGGACTTCTGAGTGCCGACTACTGGCTGCCGGGGGGGTGCGGGGTGTTGAATGCCGAGTGCCGAGTGCCAGTGCTGCCGGCGGCATGGCGTCTCTCAAAATGAGTTGACACTTTGCATGTCAGTGTAATTTTGAAATATTAATCATATGGTATGGCATGTGCAGCTTTGGCGACGATGACTGCTGCCTGCTGCCAGCTGCCTGCTGCTTGCTGCTTGCTGCCTGTTCCCGCCACAGCCAGCCTGAATGGGGGAATGTTTGCTTGGCATGGCATGAGTATGAGCCCCACAGCTACAGCTACAGCTACAGTTGGAGCTGTAGCTGGAAGGGGCACAGAGCTGGAGCTGGAGCTGTAGCTAGAGCTAGAGCTGTGGCAGGATGATGATGAAGGCAAACTATTGTTGCTGCTGCATATTACGTTACAGGCGAACATTAAGCACACACACACACACACACACACACACACACACACATATACGAGTACTCGCATAGAGTTCGAGACCAGAAGCAGAACCAGGACAAAGGAGCATTGGCTGCATAATCAAATAGAAAATGTTCGCCCTCTACTGAATGGGGCACTGAGAGAAATATATTTAATTTTAAATTAAATGATGACAAAAGAATTAAATTAATTAAAATTAAAATAAAACATTAAAAATTGTTTATATTTAAATAAAAGTAAATTCTGCATAGTTCATATGTAATTTCTCTCAGTGCATTACCCTGACTCGACGAGGTGGCATAAAGCAATTATTGTTGCATTTTATGGCCTTTAATGTGGTAATGGTTTCGGGTAATTAACAATTATGTCCAACTACAAATGCGACACGTTGCCGATTGCGTGTGTTGGTTGCCGTTGACGTTGCCCTGCCCCCAAGTCTGTGCCACAGTTTCTGCCCGTTGTCCGCAATCTCAATCTCGTGGCACTTCCTTCTTGAGGTTATTACAAATTTTGCATATTTCAAGTGGCTACCAAAACTTCAACTCAACTCCAGCTACAGCAAACCACCTCCTGCACCCTGCACCCTGCACCCTGCTCCCTAGCTTCTAACAGAGCACCGAAGGGAAACTTAATTTCCATTTTCCAGCTGCAGCAGCAGCAGCAGCAGGAGCTGTAGCAGCTGAACAAAGCAAATTAGCCATGGCTGTGAGAACTAACTAAGTGGTTTGCTTATTGTTAGTTCGTTTGGCATATTAAAATTTCAGAAATTGCCAAGCAGCGCTCCCTTCCCACCCCACCCCATCCCACACACACTTTTACCCTGTAATGTGCCCTAGTGCCCCCAAGTAGGACGGGGATCAACTGCATCCCGCCAGATTAATTACCCATGCAAAATGTAGCAGGCCACTGCCGGAAGTGTCCCGGGAAGGGTGAGAGAGAGAGAGAGAGAGAGCCAAAAGAGCCAAATCCCAGCGACCTAATGAGCCAAAATGCATCGAGAACAATGGCTGGTGCATATTTTATGTGTGTGGCTTTACGAGTACGAGAGTTCGCATGATTAATATTTCCATTTGAGTTGTAAGCTGGCAAACATTTTGAGTGCTCCCCAAAAATATTTGCACCATAAACAGAATTTATGAGCGATCATCACGCGAAGTGTGTGTTTGGCTGTTCTCTCTTCGTTTTGAGCATATTTTTTCCTTGCCCCAGTGTACAGTTTTAGCACCTCATTTGACAGTTAACAAAATTACAGGTGTCTGCGCACACCTGTTGCGAGCATTTACATTAATTCATTGTTCTAGACACTTTTTTTCATGCAGATTAGGGAAGGCTTTGATTTAGAGTGTATTTTTGATTGTTGGATGGGGTCTCTTCATATTTCAGAATCCCTAGACTCATCGCTGATTTTTAATGGCATTTCCTTCTTAAAGTAGGTAAAATACTTTCTCTGATATATCTGACAGCCATATCCATATTGAACTTTCATCATTCCATAATCCAATTGTGACCAAAAATGCAGCAGCAACTCGTAGCGATTTGATGTCCCATTGGATTTTCGAAATTTCATTTTAAACAGCAACAGTCTCTCTTTTGGCCATAATTAAAATGAGCCAACCTAATGGGCGGATTATCCCTCAGTGCCATTGCCACACCCACACCCCGAAGTCGCTTAGACCAGGTCCATGCGGTCCATGGTCCAAGCCCGCAGAGATCTGCCCATTCTGCGGTCGTGACTGGACCTAGCCAAAAGTCTATTAACGTACACTGAAACTGTTAATTTTGCTGATGCAATTTTGGCTCAATTTATTGTGCACCCACACACACACACACACACACACCCACAATAAAAAAAACAAAAAAAACGAAGTGTGCGTGTGTGTGCGTGTGTGTGTAGCAAGGGAGGAAAGCGGAAGCAGAGCAAACGAGGAAAACGAGCCGAAATTGAAAAGCCAAAGTACATAACAACAAGCTGGTGGCCAAACGCAGGACTACCAGCACCAGCCCCACTATCACCCCCAAAAAAGTGCCAATCCCAGGCGCGAAAATCAATATAAATATGCTAGGCACATGGCCCAGGCAATGGTGTAGCTCCTGCAGCTCCCTCTCTCTATCTCTCTCTCTGTCTGTCCTTGCCCTGCCATTGGTCTCTTTCGCTCTTGAAACATGACAATTTATGTGCATTTTGTATGCAGGCGGCTGGCTAAATAGACAAGGCGAGGCGAGGCGAAGCAAGCGCCGTGCGTGCGTGCGTGCGCCATGCCGACAGACCAACAGAACGAGCATAATACAATGCCTGTGCCAAGGACACCCACAGCATACCCCGCCCCTCTGCAGCCCGACGCCACGTAACGATAAAACTTGAAAATGCTGTTAGGCTACGAAAAATTTGTTGCCGGACTTTAGCGAAAAGCGGAACAGTGCTAGGGGTGCGGTAGGGTAGAGTAGGCCTAATTTGACACCCACTGCCACACCCCCACACCCCTCCACTGACACAGCCACAGCCAGAGCGGAAATGCACGCACCATTGAGTGGTGTAGGAGTATCTGCGTGTGTGTGTGGGGGTATCTATCTATCTATCTGTGTGTGGGAGTATGCGTGCAATTTCAAATTTATGCACTGCACTGTAAACCAGGCAAACATTTCCGCCCTCAAACCCTGCAGCTCCTTTTCCCGGAGAGAGAGAGAGACAGAGAGAAAGCAAAAATCGAATGCGTCGCACAATTGTGAATTATTTACAGCAACTTTTGGGCCTGACTGCCGCGACTTTCGACTGGGATGCGACGCTCTGGTCAGCGACAAACCTAATTACAGTAGCAGTCGCCACACCCCCGCCCAATGCAGGAACATGCATAGAGAGAGAGAGGCTACTGCGTGGCGAGCAAAGGCAAAGGCAAAGGCGTCCACAATGGTCGCCTTTGTGGACTCGTTTAGCCGCGCAAATTGCTGTCCATTCAGTTAGCTGTTAGTGGCCCTTTGCCACTTTGCCACACGCTCTCATACACACTCACACACACACACACACACACACACACACACACACTTACACCTCTCCCGAATTCAACTGCCAAGCCACATAACTTTGTGCCGTCCCTCCCCTCTCACCAAGCAGCACCAGCACATTGCGACAACTGACTTTTCAACTCGACTTCGAGCCGACTGCAGTTTTGTTGCTGCTGCTGCTGCTGTTGCTGCTCCTCTTCTTGTAGGAACAGGCAAAGGAACAGGAGCTGGCCTGCTCCTGTCAAGTGGACAACGTCAGGACCTCTTTTCGCTTTTAGAGCCTGCAACAACAACAACAACAACAACAAAAAGGGAGCGAAAAAAAACAGCCTGCTGCAAAATATTGTGCAATGCGCTGCCAAATAACAAAACAAAATAAAAGTTTCGCTGAACCAAAAGGGGGTGCGAGGGGAGGACAAGAACGACTTGTGGATACTGAGTAAATTTTGAAATTTCGGAAATATTTTTGGATAAAGTTTTTAAGCATTAAAAAATGCTACGCGTATAATTAATATATTTATTGTAATAAATAATTACAATTTAAATAAGCATTTTAGTGTTTTCCATTAAGTGAAATATTTCTGATTATTGCTATAATGGGCATGTGGCCGAGACTACCCCTGGGTATCCGCAGTGCCCCCTGGGTATCAGCGTATAAACAGCAACAACGAAAAACCTTTAACGGCAAATGTCGAACCACGTAGCCAGCCTCGACCCTCGAATGTCGAACTGCTCCGCAACGGCCAAATGCGTTTGTCCGTGCTCCCCCGCCTGTGCCTGCCCCTGTCCGTGTCCGTGTTCGTGTCTGTGTACGGGTTCTGGGTTCTGGGTCCGTGTGTCTGTTTTATTTTACTTTTGCATATTTTTTGGCGTGTTTCAACTATACTGCGGCTCTGTCTCTACATTTTTCAAGTTGTCTGCGTTTGACGTGCACGGATGGGCGCTCCACTGCGTCGGCGGCAGCAGCGGCGGTGGCGGCGGCGGCGTCGGTTGGCGTAGTTACAGTTTTGCCCATCGACTGACTGCCACTCCCACTGCTCCCCCCCCTTGTGCGGTTGTGGTTCGTTGCTTGGTTATCGCCAGCGCCACTACTCACACAGCCAAAGACCCACTGCCTTTGCCACTACGCGGAGGACCCAAGCACCCGGGGACCGACCCAGCGACTTGGGTGGGGGGTGGCCTGTCGGTGAGCCTGTTTTTTAGTGCCTTCCGTTACCATTAAATTTTACGTTTTTATTAGCGCGCACCACACTCCCACTTCCACTCCCACTCACCCCTTTTTTGCCAGCAACAAGAACAATTTTTGAATATTTCCGTTTTGGCTGGCAGTTTTCGGTTTTCGGCTTGTCTACAAAATGCAGTTTTGCATGCACTTCGTCCGGGCCACACACACACACACTTAAACCAGGAAAAAAGTCAGTCCAGCGCAGAAAGACAATAATAAGTGCAAAACGAGAAGCGAAAAGCGAAAAAGCCAACCAAAAAGAGAGCAGGCAGAAAATCAACCAACAACAAAAAAAAGAACACATTGCAAAATGGGAGAACAAAATTGCATTGCGCTCGAAATGCTATGATGATTTTTTTTGTTTGCTTCCCCTGTACCCCTTTACCTCTTTTCACTGCTTGCTTATGGCTTATCAACGTCTCGGATCGGTCGGTCCGTGTGTAGGGTGGGGATGGGGTGGTGATGGCGTGGCGTGGCGTGGCGCGGGTTGAGGGTGCCAGCAAAAGTTGGCGCAGAGATAGCGGAATATTGTCGCTGAACAAGAAGTGGAATATTTTCGGCACAGAAAAGGGGGGAACAGCACACCCACTAAGAGGCCACGACGGGGCATAGCCAACACCAAACCAATGTTGGGGTTGCAGCTGTGGGCGGCTTCAGGTCGAAATCGAACATGTCCTGGGTTGCAGGGGACAAAACAAGACTCAAAGAACTCAAAGAACTCAAAGAACTCAAAGCCCTCCAAGTACTGGGGCTGGTGGAAAAAAGCTCAAACCTTCTGGGCTTTCAGCCACAAACAAGTTCGACATCCACAACGGCGGGAGGGAGGGGTGGGTCGTAGCCCAGTTCGACATCATCCAGTTGCAGGGGCGGAAAAACTCTTATACGAAATCTGAGCAACCCAAACGGAAGCACTCAGAGCGAGCTCGAGACTCAATCTATTTTCGGAAAACCAAGTTCAAAATTCAACGAAAGCAACGAATAGCAACGATTAGTTTGAATCGCTCGATTTTCTGTGGGTGACAGGCAGGCAGTATGAATCTCTGCAAATGGCTCTGGCGGCATTGCGTCAATTTCCTCTACAACAATTACCCGTGCGTTGCCATCTACAGCAGTGTGGGGGCCGTGGTGACGGCCTATCTGCACTACCACCTGAGTATCCACAGCTTCGATCTGATGTACTGGAAGAACATGGCGGAGACCTTTGCGCAGGAGATCGACGGCTTTCAGCTGTCGATGCTACTCATCATATTCCTGATCAATGCCGTCTTCGTGTTCGTCCTGCTGAGCGTCTATCTGCGCCCGGTATTGGAGCGAGAGGATAGCGAGCTGACGCTGCTGGAGATCAAGGATCGCTACGCCCGCTACATTCTACTGCGGCTGATTGCACGCCTTGACCGCATCCAGGGCCGGCTGTCTGCCCGGCGGAAGATCCTCTGCCTGCGCCACTATGCACGCGCACACGGCAGCATGGCCAAGGCGGTGGCCGTCTTCCGCAAGGATGCACGCAAACTCATCCTGCCCAACGAGTCGGAGATTATGCTGCCCATCGAGGATATTTACCATGTGGCCGAGGATGATGAGCGACACCTGCGGCGCGCCGGATACTACAAGCTTGTAATCGACACCTCCGACGAGACCGTCAAGGGACTGTTCAATCCCAAATAAAAGAGCAAAGGTGCAACACTCCGCTCAACGTGGATCGCCGTCAATGCGATTACATATAGTATGTAAAAGCTTCGATTTCGATTTAAAGTTTAAGTAAAATTCAGTCCAAAGCTGCTGCCTGTCAGCGCCAGAACTCTGTGCCTCTATAATTGCTTTTATCAACTCCACTCTGTGGCCGCTTCCAAGCGGAGACATCGGAGTGCAGTGCAGTGCGGCCTTAAAGCCGTTTTATTGTTTCAATTGTTGTTCGGTGCGGGCGCCTTTTGTTGCCCCCCTCCGCCCCACGCAGTTCCATGCGACTCGGGCAGGAGGCGGCGGTGCAGGCGGGGCAGGCTTTTTATGGCCGCAATGTGCGCCAAGCTAAACAATAACAAGCAAGTCGGAGACAGAGCTCTGGCCGGGACTCCAAGCAGTCGTCGTCGTCGTCGGGCCAAGCCAACAAAAACAGAAACCGAAACAGAGACAGAGGCAGAGACACCGGCTACCAGGCAACAGAAAACGGCAACAGAAAGCGGCAACAGCGGCAACAGCAGCATCTAAAACTAAAACTAAACCAAGGAACAAAAAAGGTTACTTTTAGGCACCGAAGCTTATATGCTCTAGCAAATGCATTCCTTCATTTTTCAGTGTAGGATTTGTGCAACATTCAAGCCATATGTTTTTTGTATAAATGAGGCACTATGTATATGGCTTAGATCGATCTAGTGGCAAATCTCTGATCTGTATCATAATACCCCTTTGTTAAGGGTATGCCCGTGCTCATACAAATGCCCGTCCATGTCTGTACAGCTCAAAACAATATCTAATGTTGTCTACGGCAAAATGTTTTGCCAGTGGCCTTTTTTGTTTTTGGCCATTTTGCAGTTGTTGCTGTTGTCCTGCAGGCCTTTTGTGCTATGTTCTCGTCTTTAAAATAAGCTAAAAGGTTGTGCAAATTCAAGCCAAACGAGGGAACTTAAGCAGAATATACGAAAATGTTGGTGTAGCACAAAACAAGACAAAACAAGACGTACGCAAGTAACGGAACTTAAGTAGATCAAAGTGGCTGAAAATTCCCCTTGATTCCCACTGGAATACTGTATAAAGAATTGACTTGAATCAACGTTTATGAATGGGTGGGAAGCCTGTGATTTCGATGCAAAAAATTAGGAATATGATGTGGAAGGATATTTGCTAAATTTCTTAGGTTATAAAAACATACGATTATGGCATATATTTTGATGCGTATCTTCCTTAAATATAGATACAAATTTTGTGTTCTTTGGGTACATTTAATTTGCCCCAATTTTTCTTTACTTCCTCCAGCAGACACTTGCTTGGTGTACCCCCTTGCAAGGGGGGTGTAGACACATTTCCGCTTTTAAAAACTTCATGATAATTTTTTGCTGCCTACTTTTTGGGGCCAGTGATAGGCGCGTGCCACGCTTCGGCGGTCCCAAAAAGTAGGCAACAAAATATTTAACATGGAAAAAACAAAATTCCGGGGATATAACAAAAGAAGCTACACGAGATTTTTTTAATTTTAACAAAATTTCGTTGGAAGCTAATGCGAAAATGCTTACCAAATGACAGCCTAATTTCAGTTAATGTACCGTTACCGTATCGTACGCGTACCAGCACGCACACACGCAAACACACACACGTACACACTTATTGGGTCCGTCCGGGAATATGGCAAACTGCATTACTTCATTCACAATGCGCATTTTTTACGAGTACACCGGATTCAGCCACCCACTGCCCCTAGCTGCTGCTGCTACTGCTGCTGCTGCTGCTGTGGCTGGTGAAAAAGACATTAAGTAGATTATAGTCTGATTGCATATTTGCGGATATGCGCGCCATAAACACGTTCAGACGTGCTGCAACCGCAACAGCGGCAAACACCGTACAGTGAGCACACGGCAGCGCAACAGCCGAAAGCCAACACGAAAAAAACACCGCTGTTAGCGTGCAAAAACAAAAAAAAGAACCACAGTTGGCACATAAATGGATGACAATCGAACATAGAGATTCCCTTTAATGCTATTCCTTATGCACTTTTGATGCTAAAAACAAAATAAGATAAAAACTAAAGGAAAGCAGCCGCTTACAATTTTGTTTCATCCACAAATAGAGAAATACTCGTACCTATAGGGCAGATGCGAATACCTATGCAAAAATTTGCATCTATTATATTTATTCTCTTTTATTCTATGAGGAGATCTCACTGACACAAATCTGACCTCCTATGAAGCCCAATATATCCACGAAATCTACGCTTAATGGGTATTAAAAATGTGATGGTTGGGACGGGGGAAAAACAAACAAAAAAGAAATGCGAACAAAACATGAAAACGTACGCGCATCTAACCGCAGACAAAATGACGCCGCTACTCACGACACAAGCTCCCCACCCCCTCTCGCCAACTACCCAGCCCATCGCCCACCTCTGTTCTGCAGCTTTCCCTTTGCCTTTGGCTTCAGTTTCGGCTTCTGTCTTGCCTGAAAGAGTACAAAGCCCAGCGTCTGTCTATGGCTGTGTCTGTGTCCTGCCGGAAGCATAGAAATTTTCCAAAAACACATGTAGAGCTTCTGTGTGTGTGTGTGTGTGTGTGTGTGTGCGGCGGGTGTGTGTCATAAACCCAAATAGCAGCTATTACTTTATCGCCGAGGCAACGCCACAAAATGGCTGTCTATTGCAGCTAAATGCTGCCAGCGGCTTTCCTTTGCATGTATGTGAATGTTTGTGTGTGTGTGTGTGTGTGTGTGTGTGTGTGTGTGTGTGTGTGCAGCTCAAGGGGCTGGGTGGTGTATGTAGGCTAAGGGTGTGAGGTGTGTGGAATGTGGCATGTGGGGTGGGTGAAGGTGCGGGTCAGGGTGTTAATTTCATCATGGTGAAGGGAGCGCGGAGGGGAGCAAACGACCCGCAAGCAATAAACAAATAATCATAAATAATGTTGCCTTTTTAACATCGAGCTCTAAATTAGCTATTAATTGCTCCACCGCCAGCAGCACTTACCCACATCCCACAACCGAAGCGCTGATGGGGTGGTAGGTCAAACCCAACTCCGCCCATCCCCTCCCTACTTAAGAAGCGAACCCCATTCCAATCACAGCTGCTGGTTCAATTAGGCTTACGCCTTGCAAATGCAAATGCAAATGATGCCGAGCCAGAGCCAGAGCGCCATATTAGCATACTCGGTATTTCTGATCGCCGTGCGCCATGGGCTCACTACAATGGGACTATTTGGAAAGTTAGTTTCACCGACAGTACTTCTGCATCCGTTCTGCGTCAACTGATCCAAACACACCTGCAAATCTGCACTAAAATTCAAATATTTACTGGCCAACAAAGTCAGAGCAACTGGACTCATAAATGAAGAATTTAAAGTGCCTGCCACAAGGCGAACCAAATTAAATGATACTTTTCTTCTGTGCCTCCATACATTTGAAAGCCTGCCAAATACAGCCAACAATTTCAGCCCACTGTGCCGTTTGTGGTGAGGGAGGGATGGGGGGAAGGGCGGCACTTTAAATTTGATATTATATGATTGCCATGCAAGGGATAATTCCACAGCATTTCAGAGTCATGCGAGTAGTTCGAGCAGGCAGATGGGCTGGCAGATGGGTTTAGCATATGCACACGGACTTCAATCAGCTATGTAAAATCTATGTAAAATATTTATATTGCACTGATGCATCATCCGGGGGGAGATGAGCCGAGCTGTGCTCGATGGCCGAGTGCGTAATCAGAAGCAGGCCAGGAGCAGAGCCAGCGAGCAGCGAGCAGCGGCCCCAAGGAACCAACATGGGAAGTGGCAAAATGGAATTTACATAAACATGCCCGATACATGCCGGACAGTTGAGATACTACTACTTACTCGTACTACCATGCAGTACCTACATATGTACCATTTGTTATGACATTTTGATTATTTATTTAGACAAAAGAGAGTTGGCTGCTCTGCTCCTCTACGGTTCCACAAATGGTTTGCATCTGAAGAGAACACACACCAAATTATTATTATCAAATAAATAAGTGCTCAAGTAAGCAGAGGCCCCAAAAACTTTCAAGTTTTCTCTTTGTGTGTGTGTGTGTGTGTGTACATAAACGAGTATATTGTATCATGTGCATCCTTATGGCAACACAATTTGCTGGAAAATCTATAGCCTGCAACTTTGTGTGGCACACACACACACACACAGACAGCTGGACACTTAAGATCTGCATTTGAGTCCAGCAAACAAAATTGCTTCAAATGCAGCATAAGTAAATGTTTGCAAATAAATATGCATGCCCCAAGATAGAGATACAGATACCCATCCCCCAGATACACATACGGAATATGTATGTACGAATATGTATATTTTTGTGTGAATTTTTCATAGCTCTGTGCGTGCAGTTATGGTAGAGAGAGAGAGAGAGATGCCAGGCCAGGCCAGGCCAGGCCAGTCCAGAGCCAATTGTGGCCAGGCCAGCATAAATCACTTAAAATTTGTGCCAAATAAATACGGCAAAAGCCACAGAATCCAAAGATTTTCTTGGTAAAAGTCAAATTCCGTTCGAAGAACTAAACAAGTTGAAATATTTATGCAAATCAACTGCAAAGGTGAAATATGCTTCAAATTTAATGCCAATAAATGCCTTAAATGTTCAAAGGGAAAGAAACATTTAAATTCAAGCCACTAATAAATGATGGAATTCCACTGGAAATATTACAAATTATTGATACATCAATAATGGAAAATTGCATCCGAGTCGAGCGAAATAAAACAGACATTTCGGGGAAGGAGAAAATATTTTACTCTTTCTTAAACTCTTAAACTCTAAACCCCTTAATAAGAGGCAGGAATAGCCATGCAATGGATGGTGGGGAGAACTGTAAAATAAACTAAAAATGTTGCATGAAAAGCTTCCACTCGATCTTGCATCAAATCCCCAGATAAAAGTGCCTGATTTAAGAATACAATTTGGATTAAACTGTGACAACTCTAAGGGGTGGTGTAGGCAAGCAGGAAGGGAGGGTGTTTTCGGAATGCAAGTGGCGCCTCCAGGCACATATGCAAAATGGAAACTTTGAGGCAGCCGCAAGCCACTCAGCCAGCGCCAGACACAACACAATTCGAGTCCAACGTGTCGTATGCGCAACCCAAAACTTGGCCAAGCGTAAATGGATACATTTTGAATAAGAACGAACGAGCGGGACAGATTAGAGATACAGAAGGAGAGTTGGGGAGTTGGGGAGTGGGAGGGAGGGAGAGTAGCGCTCAAACAAAACATGATAACAATTAAAACTTTGTACACTTGGCGTATTTACATTATTCATTTCGTTGCTGGATTCCCTTGTCACATTCCACATTCCCACATTGCACTCGTCGTATTCCCTTTCAGTATTGTGGGGTATTGTGGCCATGCTCAGATATTTGCAACCTAAAGAAGAAAGCATCAAAAGTCAATTTAGGATCGAATACGCTATGGAATATCCAATAGCTGCCAGTTTGAGTTGTTCTTTGCCCACTCACCTTTCACTCAATAATTCTCCACTACCGTTTCTATTCATAAATTCTGCATTTATTGTTCTTGCACCTGCGCGATCACTTTCACGTTAAATTTTCCCCATGGCTGTATATCACTTAAATGATTTCAATAAAATTAAGAGAATTACGTGCTTCGGCCGTACTTCAGTCTTTTCTTTCTTTTGCATTCGTTTTTTGTTATTTTTTTCCTTTTGTTGCATGCCACATTCTTCTGACAATGCACACACATAGGCACACATGTATGTACATATGTAGATCTCCGGCTAATGTTCATTTGTTGGTCTTTTGGCCACTTGAATGATGCCAAAACATCAAGGAAAATGCATGCCAGTAAGAGACAGCCCACACAATGCAGCATCGGAGCGGCCTGCCCGTGTAAGAGAGAGACCGCATATTAAGTACTTAATGACATTTTAAAATAAATGTTAAATTTATGACAAAATGTAATTACCAAAAAACCCCCCCCCTCCCAACCACCCACCACCACCATTCCATTTTCAGGCGCGTACAGCTACAGGTCGGCGCTGCATGAAATATGAAACCATAATTACTTTAATTAAGCAAATATTTTTTCACCCGCAAAATTCGTTTCATTATTTGCCTTCACACAGAGAGGGAGGGCGAGGCATTGATTGAGCATATTTATTAAATGGTTATTATTGCTCGCGCATCGCACACCAATAAATTGATGCATTTTAATTAACGTTAAAAAGGCCAGCCAGCGCCTCATACCTATGTGCATACATATAGATACATATATGTATGTACATACATACTATTCGAGAGCCAACTCACCGCTATGAAATATTTTTTGAAGAGTTTACCAAACCCGCAGGTGCAATTTTTTTGCTTTTTCACCTCTATAAATAGACATGACGTCTATCTGCAATCTGCGCTCCAGACAAAGACTTTTTAGGCGTTGCCTACACTTGGAAGTGAAAGATTTCTCGAAGTAAAAATATATCACTCAGGCAGGGCAGCTATAAACCACCTGCAAAATGTGGCCAAGTGACGTTTCGCTGCACAAGTACATTACTAAGAAAGTAAATAGAATTTTCCAAGAATCCGAATCTGATAAGCCGGGTAATAATAAAAATACTCGTACAGTGTGTTTATTTATTAATATTCTTTATTGATATCCGAGCGAAAGTACATATGTATACATACATATGTATGTACATATGTTAGTAAAAGTATATATGTAAGCATCTGAATGTATGTATGTATGTATGGTATGTATGGTGTAGCCCATTGAACGGGGTGCATCATAGTGGATACTAAAATGAATAAAATTGAATAAGTTTTCGATGCACTTCAAATTATGAATATGCATGTATGAACAGTACCTATTTATTTCCATTTTTGAACGAATGAATAATTAATAGCACGATAACCACAATGATCACACTTGCTATAATCCCATATTTCCGTTTGTTGTTAAAAGGGACCGCTCCAACCCTACTTTTTGGTTCCATTACGAATGGTACGTTCTCGTCAGTCCAAATAGCAGAAGCTGAATGACAGAAAGTGCCGTCTTCGAGAATTCATAAACCGAGTCCCTCCGAAGCTTGTCGTGGGGTAAAAGATTGCGCGCTCAGAGAGGATCATGCTTTAACCTATGTATACTTGGTGTCTCGGCCTTTCTCTGGGCCTGACTAGGACTACGTCTGTGTCTCCCTCTCTTATCTCTCTATCATCGAATTTGTTCAGGGCATGGTGGCACTATGAAAGGTGGTCCCATCTCGAGAGCTGGTCTCTTTTCAGGGCACTTATTTTTGCCAGGTTGTGTAGCGCACGAATTTTTTCAGTCTTCTTCTTCTCACGAATAAAATTCTTTCTATTTTGATTTATCTTTTTTTTTTTGAATTTTTATTTATTTTCTTGAACATTTTTCTGAATTGTGAATTAAAAGTTCGTATTTGTTTTTAATTATTTCGATTTATTTATTTATTAGCGAAAAAATGTTCTCGCCTGTCAGCGTAAACAATAACGAGAAAGCGAACGTAAAACGCTTGCTATCTCTTTCTAGCACTTGCCTCTCTGAGAGCCGAGAGAGTGGATTGAAAATATAAGGGTCCGCCACCCAACTGATGGGACCACCTTATATATATTCCACCCAGCGTTCGCATTTCTGGAGCAATGAAAAATTTTCATTTGCTACGGCTCTTATGTGTTTTTGTTTTTGCTACCATTCTGCGGTCTGTATTTTATTCATGCGTAGGTTAATAAGTGAAATGATAAACGAATTTTATTTAAGCTCAATTCTTCTATTAAGTAAATAGGAACCTATGCAAATACAAACTAATAATTATTAATTATAATTAATCCTCTTCTAAAAACAAAACCAAATTTTCGATTGCACTATGTAAGTGGGTTGAATTAAGCCTGGCTAAAAGTAAGTTTTCCAACGTTTCATGACTTAAACGATTTCGGTTTACGCATTAAATCAATACTTGAAAGTGCGAAAACAAATTTCCCAAAACGCATTTTAGCAAGCGACAAGCCTAAAATAACGGTAAATTACGAAGCAGCGATCGCAGAATGTTAGCAAAAACAAAAACACATGAGAGCCGTAGCAAATGAAAAATTTTCATTTGCTCTGCTCTCATCTCGCTCTCAGTTTTCGGCAATCGCCCCGGCTACGCAGAGCACATCATTTCATTTTCTGCTCTTGCTATTGTTGTAGCATATCAAGCAAAAAAACTACAGAGCAGAGCAGAGCGAATACTTTTTCGTTGTTCGGCTATGGCTCTGTTTAAAGTCAGAGCGGGAGCGAGAGCATTGCAATATATGCATAGCTCTTGCTGCTCCAGAGTAGTAAATGCGAACGCTGCTAAATTCAAAATACAGTTAACATCACAAGACATCAAGACATCAATGTGTACTAGAGCACCTGGTCGTGCGTCACTTTAGCAAACTGAGCCGCGATGATATCATCAAGGCGATCGACCTGACCAGGTTCGATTACCGCGACGCATTCCGCTCGACTTTCGTTAAGAGCGTGCAGAGGCAAATTGGAGCTGATCTGGGTGCTGCCCAGTATGCGTTTGTACTATCAAAGCCTATCCTACAAGAGCAACGGCCGTCTGTGGGAGCGACACGGTTGGGCCGGCTATCTCGAAGCTGGCATAGACGAGACCGGGTTCAATCTGCGCACTCGATGCATTCATTTTTTTAAAGTGACGATTGGCCACAGCCAAGAGGGACTCAAGCACATGGACGTCGTGCTTGCCGGAATCACTGCCTATTTGACGGTCTGCTCCAGCTGTTTCCACGGTTCATTGCGTCAGCTATACGAAGAGCAGCAGAAATGTAAGGCAGCAAAGTTCCTGCATGAGCGTTAATGTTGGTACATCTGGTGACTGTTTTGATGGAGCTGCGAGAATGGAAATTTCCTTACATTCAGGCTGGGATGGAACTCGCGAAATGCTGCTGGAATACATATATGTAATCATCCGTTCGCGGATGGCCAGACCGAACGAAGTACTGCGACAGGATCTGTAAGAGATTAAACTGATGAGTGGAGGTCATTGAAAAAATGCTCTTACCTTCACTTATGTAACTTTAACATGGTGTTCAAAAGGATGGGCGTGGCGTACGCGTAGCTACTCTGGCAGTAAATAATATAGTCTGTGTCTCTTCGATGCGCTGCTCCCTGCGACACGCTCTGTAGATTATATGGCAGATCGGTTCATCATTTGAAGAGTCAACCTTTTCGATTTCGGCTCTTTGGATGACAAAGATCCCTAGATAAGGCTGGCCGAGATGCCCGGGTAGATTGTGTACAAGAATTATTGGTTTATTTAAACAATTAATTTAATATTCGATGGGTGGGGTTCTCAACGACATTTTATTTGCTGGCCTAAACGCACATACACACATACATACATACATATGTTGTAAATACTTAGTACAGAATTGAGCTACCGTTTTAAATTGGGATTTGTGTAGATTGGAATATACAAAATCTAATTGCTGACTGACACCGGGGTGCGCCCTCACTATAAATTCGAAAGTGCAAAAATGTTATCAACTTGAACAGTTTATCAAAAGGCCCATTGCTTAATACAAGTATATGTACATATATACTAAGAATACATTTTTGGGCTAATTTTATTCATTAATAAATTAATAAGTTATTGGTTTAATGCAGACAGATTTTCATTGAGGAGGAGCACCACGAGTTGGCCTTGGGTGCGCGCATATAATTGTATTTAAAATTTATTCCTTGCGGTTTGGTCTTTTTGAAGTTTAATTGTTCCATTGATTGATTGGTAGGCAAACATTCATTAAAATACGTTTGTGGTGGGGCTTCGAAAATACATTCAAGTGCAACAAAATGTATGATAAAATGTGACACATTTACAGTGCGTTTCAAAGCTAGCAGACAGCTGAGGGATTTACAGACAGAACATTAATTACTCCATTGATACACCAAAAGAATGGCATCTCAGCCCTAAATGTGTGTACTCATTTGTACAGCATACATACATAGGTTACATATTCGTTGTAGTCTGTTCTTATAACTTTGATACGCACTGTAGGCATGAGTTCAGTTCATGAAAATAACAACAGATTTAACCTTACACTTCCATGAACATTCCGCATGCAAACACATTCGAGAATCTAGCTTAAATCTTGATTTACTTTCGTGGACAAAACAAATGAACGCGACACCGAGCAGTCAAGTTCTTGGCAAATGAGTTACAGCGAGGTTACAAATGAGGCCACGTACGAGTCACCGTCGCAGCTGCCAGTCCACTGGCAGTGACCAGTGGTCACGTCGCGGGACTCGCGGTTTAATTTACATCAAAACTTTAAGTACAATTAAACAAAAGTTGAAACCGAAATCTAAATTCAAAATGCTCTATGAGTTTCACACACAAATTGAATTGGATTGGTTGCCCATGCAGTAGGCAAGACTTAGAGTTAGATCATATTAATTTTAGAATTATTTTTTTTTTGCTTCGTTTCGTTTACTTAATAACTATGTAAATATCTTCAATTAACTACGCAAAAACAAATTGCGGATAGGGCGAGTCGCATGCCTGTACTGGGCTCCCGCTGCTTTAGGGCCTGTTGTCGAAGCCGGCAAAATCCGAGGCCTCCGACTCGTCGTCGTCCCGCTCCACGCCAATGCAGTGGATGCCCGTGCGCAGCATGGGCGTACCCTTGCCCTTGCCCAGCACCCGGGCGGCAATCACCAGCTGCAGCAGCTCCTTGGCGTTGCTCGCGCTGACAATGTGCAGCACTTCACGCAGCAGCTTCTCCTTGTAGGCAAAGAACTCGATTTTCATCTCGAAAAAGTCATGCTCGTCGTGCTTGGTGCCAGCGAACTCCGTTATCCGGCAATGCAGATTTGGTGTGGCGCTCACAACGGGCACAAACTTGCTGCCCGGCGCACCCGTATCGCCGAACACCGTTGTCGGCAGCTTCAGATCGATCAGATAGCGATGGCTGATCTGCAGAAAGCCCAGACTCACAGCGATCGTGTCGCCCGAGCGCTGATATGTCACACAGCTGTCCGACTCAAAGCCATCCTTCACCGTGGCCGCATCGAAGTGTACATGATGATCTGCAAAGAGAGCAAGGGAAAATCGAATATCAATTAGAAATTTGTGAGTGGGAAAGAAATAATGGCCCTGGCCATGTGCCTAGTACTGTGATAAGATTATCTCAGATCTGTACATACGTACCGCATATTTGCGGCTTGTAAGTGTAAACAAAAACTTAATTGAAAATGAAAATCCCATTTGTTAAACAAGCAGATTGGACGAACTGAAAACTGTGCATATTTTACCGGAAATAAGACGCCACAGCAGTGGAGGGGGGAACAAAACGGAACCCGCCAGCCAGTGGAGGGAGCGGAGGGGCGAGTCAGGTGGAAAAAACATACAAAGTATTCTGAGTAAAACAAACCGTGGTGTGGTATAGATCTGGTGGCAGTCTCGCGTCGTGCCTCTCCGTCCCTCCCCTCGGCCACTCGCCCACGGCGATTCAAGAGGAAATTGCGTGTAACCCCCTAATTAAACGCGTCCACGACCCGCTCTTTACTTCTCTCACTGCCTTTGGGTTTAAATCGCATTAAAATTAGGTCAATTGGGGGCGGGGAGGGCCTGCACTCGCGTTTCGCAGCGTCACATTTTTCGCGCATTCGAGCAGCGACTGTGAAATTGAATTTATGAATAAATACGAAAGAATAGGCTTGGATTTTAATTGATGTTATCGCGCCAATTGGATGTACAGCGGAATGATGAATGATCTGTAGAGGCACTAGTAGTATGCATAGAGTGGAGAATTCATTATATGTATATAATGTTAACAGAAGCCTCATACACCTTGGACGCCCCTTTCTTTTAACAGCCTTCTCTTATTGGGTGTTCCCATCACGTTCGACTGGCATCAGATGATCCATTATTCAGACGTACTGCTAAACCACAATTAAAATTAGCGTGCACCTGAGACGTGGCATATGCAGGCGTACAAATAATGTATATTTATACAGAGCGCCATAAAGTGGCTGCTTGCAAATGCAATTAACAAATCGCTGGCAAATGTTTATGCAGCAATAAAAACTTGACAGCTTAACGGGTTTCTAATCGGGCATTCGGCTCATGTATAACTAGAATTATGGATAGCAAAGTGGGAAGAGCTAAATAGTTGAACAATTAATCATGGACTATTGCCTCATATTTCACGGGCCCCGACAAAAGTCTTGTCTGTCTTATAAATAGATTATTTCGTATTTGTCCGTTGGCACTCATAAAATTGTGTGTTGGAAAGTTTGTTATTTTGGGAGCAACGTTTCCACACAATTGTGGAACCAACGGAACAGTGCGTTTCATGAGAGTATTCTATTCAAATAGAACAGTTTCCATAACAGTTTCTGCGACTGAAATGTGTGACTAAATCTTTCTATTTCCGTCTTTAGCTTACAGATTAATTCCTATCTGTATTTTACTTTCGCTACGCACTGTAGTAAGCTGAAAATAAAACGTTCAGATATTTTTCGTTCTGTTGTCATTCCACGAATGAAATATCTGGTTAAATTTCTGCTATTTTTCGGATTCTTCTTTATGCTGCTATTTGTTTTTGGCTGATCGCCCGCTCAGCAGAACGTCATCGTAATTCAATCGTAATTTTGCAATTTCATTTGCAGGAAATGTTGACAATAAACATTTATGTTTAATTTTGTTGTTTTCACTTTTTGTGTCCGCTTAATGCTGTATCATGTGAAATTGAAACAATTTTCCGGTACTTCATTCGCTGGATGTAAGCAATTTATTGTAATCCAACTTAATCTGATTTAACAAAGAAAAGGTACAGACCTGAGACCTGAGACCCGACACCCAACACCCGAGACCTTTCAATGTCGATTCATACCCCCACCTCAACCCCCTGTCCCCCTGCCAAGCGACCTCTCCCAAGTGTCGGGCGGATTGTTGTTCTTTTATAAATTTCATTTAGAGTCACGCTCCAGGCATTGCCACACGCAAACACACAAATACACACACTGCAATCTGTATGGAGAGATGTGGAGGTTAGGACGGAGTCACTTACTCTCTCACGTGCACCCCAATCAGCATTGATTAATCATTAATGAATATCTCAAATTGGCATTGTTGGAGATACAAATTTGAATAGATGGAATTTTGGGCTAGCTTTATTCCATATTTCTCTATGTAAACAAATGGTCTGCTGTCTGTCTGAGAGATTGTCAATCAATTGAGTTCAATTTCAATTGGTTCGTTTACTCAAAGCTGATTCTAAATGAATGTCTTGGGTTAGGGTATTGAATATTGAATAATATGCATATCCATCGATCTGCGTTCTACCTTTCCTGCCAATCGTAGGTTCTACATACAAATCCAAAGACTGAGACTGAGACTGAGGCTGAGGAGACCTGTGTCCAGTTTTTTGTCATCGGTCTTTCATAACTAATTCAGCTTTGCTAACCGGAACAGCCATACCCCATGACGGTCATGTGGGGGGGGGGGGGGGGGGGATGCCATAAAAAGGCATATGAACATTTTCTGTTTGTGGTACGTGCCAAGGCATTGCCCGCAAGGGAAGGGTTGCGCAAAACCTGCAGAACAGAATTCTGTTCAATGTGCTCGAAATTTTAAAAGCAAAACAATTGCAAAAGGTGTCGTGTCAGCCCAGCCCAACGGGACAAATATCAATCACAGAAACACCTCGTGGTTGGCCCAGCGGGGGGGACTGATGTTGCTCTCCCTCAAGCGGGGCCAAGCAACGTGCTCGTGCTGTCAGTCCCATAGGCCCAGAGGCTATAAATAGCCCAACTCATGTGCATTACACAATTGCATATCACTCTATAAACAAAGGCAATAAAAACAAAAAATAATACAAAACAATGAACAGCGAAAAACCACTGCTAGCGTACTACGGTGCCTGTGTCTGTGCAAACAATTTAATTAACCCAAAGGCCCACGGGTTGAGGGGGTGTGGGAACTGCACTGGTGACGTTGAAAGTGTAATCTATGGGTGGGCGGGCGCTAAATGAATTGATAATTAGGACTGTTCGTGTTAGGGATGTCAGCCAAATGATAGCAAGTGCTAACTCATGTCCCATTTATGTGAGGTAGCAGCAAAGTAGAGGGCATTGCATGCACATGGGAGACTTTTGAACACTCTACGCTACACGCAAGATAACAGCGTAGAAGAGCTCTGCACTCAAGTACTGGCTAAAAACAGTTTGCAGCTAAACTCTTCATATATTTTTATAGTGGATTTTCATTAACCGTAATGCAAAGCAGTTGCTGGGTCATTTAGTCGGTACCTAATCCGGCATGCACTCAATCGAAAGAGAACAATGTAATGTTGCTCTTACAATCCAATGTCATTGGCGGCTAGAAGCGCGTAAAGCGAGACATAAGCATAAACCGACATGTCGCGACATCTTCAGATCCTGCTTAGTCGAAAGAGAACAAATTAAATTGCGCTCTTCACTGCCTCAGGCAATTTACAGTTACTTTACTTGCACAATAAATTCAATAGTGCCCCCACACACACCCCTGCCACACTCCCACAGAGAGCACTTGAAACTGTCCAGCAGAGTGCGATAAACCGTAATTGATGAAAGTGTATAAAAAGCAAAAGGAAAATTATTTATATGGCAGACGACGACAATTCATTAACTTTTGCCTGGCAGCGGGGTGCGGTGATCATAAATAAAAACTAATCTACGACAATTTAAGAATGTTTCTATCAAATGTTTAAGCCCGGGCTTTGTGCCTCAAACCGATAAGGGGGCAATGGCGCTCCACACCAAGTCACGCGAATTGCGGTGAATAGAGGAAAAAATCATCGATTCCGCCTGTAAATGTCATGAATTTAGCATTATGGGTAGTGGAAAAAGCAGGGAATGGAAAAATTGAAAATTGGCTTAGGTTTGACCATGAACAAATATTATTTTTAATATTGCGACAGAAAAGCAGGAAAACGGCCAAAGAACAACAATAAACGTTGCAGGCCAGAACGAAATCAAGAGAGCAGAGCTAACAAGAGCGAGCGACATAGGAGGGATAGAGAGAGGGAAATGAATGCGTACATTTCAACAAGAAATGTTGAAATTTATACCAGTTTGTACCAATTATTCTCCGATGAATCACTAGTCAACTGGTAAATACCCTTTCTTTACTGCTAACCATCTAATGGTAGACGGAGAAGTAAGTGGTTATCAAGGATTGTGTCGATTGTGTTACTTGGTAGCAGGGTGAGTGAAAGTAGGGTAGAAAGGAGGATAGAAAGCGGAAGTGTATATGAGTGTGACAAGAGAGAATGACGGGCGACTAGTGAGAGCGAGAATACTCTACCTCTTATAAATGAGCCTTGCCAGGAGGAAGCTCCCAATCACACACACACACAAGCACACAAGCACGCACACCAGTGCAGTACATGTTTATGAAAATGCATTCAGCAAAAGGTCAAATGGGAACATTTGTCCCACTTCTTGATCTAATTTTAGCCAAAACTCGTGGCAAATTCCAATTAAATACACAAATCCCCACAGAACCCTCCTCTTTGAAGCAGGGAAATACACTGCCGGCTTTGGTTAATGATATTTTAAGGCACTTTTTGTTAAGTCTCAACTGGGCGGAGCGGCGCCTGCTAATGGTAATCGCATTTTGGCTTAGAGCACGCCACCTAATAGCTAAGCAAATATAGACCGAGTAAACAGAAACTTTTAGTTACCTTGATGATCCGCAGCGGCTTCGTCGCACATTTTGTTGCTCTGCTAAATGCCCGCTGATTGTGTCGTGTCGGGAGTTGTGGTTTGTGTCTTTTCAGATCACAAATTGAATTAGACTGGAAGGCGCGTTCCAATGAATGAGAGCAGGCGACGCCTGCGAATGGTAGGCGTTTAAAGAACGTCCAACAGTCGATATATTCTTGTCCGCTTACTACCGCTCTTATTTATCTTATTTTGTTCTCTTATTAAAATGACACTTCGGTTAACGCGGGAGCGTTTTTGTTTGGCGGGCGGGCGGTTTTGTTGTTATTAAAAAGTTTTTTTGCAGTATGACCGCGGATTTATCGACAAAATATACTGCCTGACCCTCAAAAATTTACCAAAATATACCATGTCATAATAAAAATATACCGTAAATATACTGACGGACACGAAAAAATGCGTTGATATTTCTCGATTTTTATGTTCGGTTTAATATTACTAGGTAGCTAGCCCTCTCAGCCCTAAACAAATAATTTTATCCGATTCATCAATAAATTTTGTACAAGATTAGCTAGTCTTCAGAAGTCCTTTCATTGGATTGTCTAAACAAGAACGGCCAAAATACTTTTACCATTTCATTTGGGTTATGTTGTTCTCTGGAGTTGGCCATCTCTAGATTAGATATACTTTTATATACCGAAAAATGTTTGTATTTTTTGTGCGCTAAATGGAGTTTTAAAAATAGATTGGATCTTGATGTAATTTTTATATAAAGAATATATTGACATTGATTTTTTAAATAATAATATTATAGCCAAGTACACAGCCAACAAATACCGCCTATGCAGTGCATACGCCCAAAAGCTAACCGACATACCACCATTGCCACTTTTGCTGGCATTTTTAGGATATTTTCATTAATAGTGCTGCCACCCCCGTGCAATTCGCGCTGCCAGACCGCCTAAAGTATATATTTTTACAAAATGGTGGCTTCTCCTATATTTCTTGCGCGGAGAAATTCGTTGTAGCAGCGATTACGAACAAAAAGCACGCATTTTAGCCCAAAACTAATTAAAATTATAGTGCTATAACACTTACAGCAACGGTGGCTGTCCCGTGTGGCTGGAATACGCGTGTGAAAGTCAATGCGGAGAGTGCACAAAGCAAGTGAAAATTGTATTTCCATCGTTCGAGTAGCAGCAGCAGCACAGAGCAATAAAAACGCAAGCAAGCATAGTGCGTGTGTGTGTGTGTTCGTGTTTGTGTACGTGTGTGTGTATGTGCATGTCGATTATGTGAGTGTGTGTGTGTGTGCGCAAAGTGTATGCAAAAAGAAGAAGAAAAACAGAAGAGCATTACAAAAAGTAGAAGAAAAAAAAACAGCGTATTGTTGGTCGTCTGACGACGAGTTTCACGCGCCCAGCAAGCAACAACAAAAGCAAAGCAACAAATACAGAGAGAGAGAGACAGAGAGAACGAGCGAGAAAACGTAAGGAAAATCTACAACAAGTGTGCGAAAATTAATTATTACTTAAGTGTGTCACTAATTTCATTTGGAAAACGTCAAAGTCGTAGACGTCGCTGTCGCCGTTGCCGTTTCCGATGCAGCAGCAGAAGTTGCGCAGCGTCGAAATCGAAAAACGAAATTGAGGAGAAAAAGAGAGAAAGAAGAAAAGGCCCTGTTGATGGTTAGTTTACTCGCAACGGGGGTGTCCAGGGGTCAGACGGGGGAGTCTATTACGAGTTTTTTTTTATTGTTTTTGGGGGGTAGCGTATTAAAAACCACCGACAGGCGACCAAAGACACGACACGGACGCGCAAGAGGCTCAACAAATTTTCTGAAAAGGAATCACAAAGCGCAATAGTAGCAGAGGAAGAGAAGCAGAGCAGGCATCAGCATTGCAGGAAGCAACAACAAAGCAAAGCCAAGCGACAGCGTCAGCAGCAGCACCAGAAACCACAACCCACCACCGTCATGCCCGTTTGTCGTCGGCGTCACCGTCACCACCGACGCGTCGCAACGCCGCTGCCATTACAACCGGCCACCCCACCGTACAGATGCTCCTTGCTCCTGGCCCTGCTCCTGATTTTCGCTGACGCTGCCAGAAGAAACAAACAAAAAAAAACTTTTAAGATTTTTATATGTAAAAATATTTTTGCATTGTTTTCCCAGAAGGCGGTTCTCCTTCTCTCTGTTTCCCTCTCTCTTCTGTTTTGTTCTGTTCTGTTCTGTTTAGTTTAGTTTCCAGTTTTTTGTGTGTTGTTTTTGAACTGCTTAATCATCTTCGTCTCGGCTCTCACCTACGTCATCTCTTCGCTTTCCAGCTGTGTCTTGTGCAAATTAACCAAAATATACATTTCCGGCCGCCCGCGCCCCCTCGCTGAGCATCCAACACATCGCTGTCCCCCCCTCTCCCGCTGCAATATCGTACCCTCTGCGGAGACTGTGGAGAGAGACCGGGCCCGCCTGCTGCTGGAGCCGTTGCCGCTGGGAGGAACGCCGCCTGGAAAGGGGCTCATCGGGCACATTTACCCTGGATTCATGGTGAGCCCAAGAAGAAGACATCTGCCCAGCCAGGCGTATATTTAATTATTTGTTTGCCTAATTCGATACCCAATGGGTCCCCGTCCCCCCCCTGTCCCATGTCCCATGTCCCGACCCGCCCTGGTCGAGTCTCATGTGTCATCTGCCCCTGCCACAGGCTCGAGGTCGTTGCTGGATGGAAGGGTTTCTGGGTTAATGGAGGAAACTATTTTTCAAGCGAGTGCCATCAAGGGAATAATCACTTCAAGTGTGGGGGGAGTGCTACTCATAAGCACTTCACAAGGCTCTATATAAGAGCTTATACGACCGACCTGTCGCAGAGAAGAGTATATCATTAGTTGAATACCAGAATTTGTGTTCATTTCTGAAAACATTTACCAGATAAGGGGGCCTACTCAACTGATCTAGATCTTTATCGCAGCACTTAAGATATGGAGTGGCACTCTAGTGAGACAGGCACCATTGTATCGCAATTATAACGATCTGTCTGCAAGAAGAGAATAAATAGTTGAGGAAAGGGATTTTCCACGTATTTTCCAGGGGAATTATCAAATGGTATGAAATTCTGAACAAACCCCCTCTGTGTAGTAAATAAATTACAGTTACTTGGCTGCACATTGTTGCCATTTTCTGTACACTTCCATTACTTCTCTCTTCGAATGAAATATTTCAGTCAAATCGTAGAATCAAGATTGTAATTTCTGGTGATCCACATTTAAAATTGCAATTGGATCGGAAGAAGACAGAGAAGATAAGAGCTAAAGGCCGTCATCTGATATTTACTTTAGTCTTACTCGAAAATCCCGCCGACTCTCGTTCCTATGAACTCTAACCATTATCTCCTTCCACCTGCTTTCCCCGAAATCCGAACCAGTACCCAAGTGTACCCACCCTTAAGGCACATTTAGATCAATTTCGAGAAAATACCCTAACAATTTGCAACGCTTATCGGCTCGGCCCGAACCGCCCATTTCCATTTCTTATCTCTCTACCCCCGCCCTTCACACGTGCGTGTAGTAAGAGTGGTGGAGAGGCAGAGAGGTGCAAAGAGAGTCACAGCCGAGGCCACCTGATTAGAGACGCATAAAACAAAAGCTGAAGTGTTTAATTAATAAATAACGTGCTAATAATGCATTTAATACAAAAAGCGAAACCAGCTTTCGGGGCATTAGTGGAATGGAAACAGGGAAACAATTCAACAACAAAATACATAAAAATGGTGTTGAAAAATGAGTGTTCCCCTTGCGGTATGCCGTCCCTTCCACTCCCTCATCCGCCAATGAGGCCAATGGATGGGTAGCCTCGATTCGGTTCGGTTTTGCTTTTTATTGGTTTTTGTTTTTGTTTTGAAAAGTATTTTTCGTGTTACACAGCTGGTAGGATAGCCTTTGATGTCGGGGTTTTTGTGCGCGCTCTCATAGTTTATTATTAGTCATTTGGCTTATTTATAATGTGCCGTTAAAGTTTAACTTTTATTAATCTGCTCGGTTGCGCTTTTAATTTATAAATGCTGCTTATCTGATTGAAATGTCCGTCCCCACTCGGCCCACTCGACTCGAGTGTCGATTTATTGATGTCGATTAGAAATCAACGAAACAGTTTGCACTGCCCTCTATCCCTCCCATCTTTAGAACACCTTGCAGTGGGGTTGTGAGAGGGGGGTTCTCTTTCCTCTTCCTTCCGTTCTCCATTACATAAGAGAATTAATTAGCATTTCTGTACTGAGTTGCTAAGCGGCTTGATCTGAGGCTGAGCTGAGCCCCATAGAAGTGTGAACCAGCACAACTCTACTCACAGAGATGAGTGCGTGTGCGTGAGTGGGCCGCGTGACACAGTAGTTTTGTAGACACAATTCGAGTGGAATCATGGCAAAAATAAGGGGATAGGTTAACACTGATAAAAAAAATTCTTCAAAAATAATATAAAGTATATGGCCTTGACATAAGCTGTTTTCAGATTGTTTTATTAACAAAACAGATTAACCATTAATTATGAAGTATTTGCTGAAGAGTCTGAATACTCTTGCCAGTACAATTCGAGTGAATGGCATAGGTGCAGGAAAACTAGAGTTTTCTTTATATACTTTGGACGTAGTTAATTAGGGAGACCTGTCACGCTATCACCTCTGGGCAAACACTAGACTAAAAAAATCCCAGTTACTCGTTTGCTGCTATGTGTTAACTCCATTTAGCGATAAGATAATTAGCACACACACAAAGTGCTTATTAAAATATATATGCACAAAGAGCCGAGCGAGTTATTTGTGGGGCTGTCTGTTGTCAGCCTTTTAATATTTATTTTCTCTATATTTATAATGTAAAAAAAGAATTTAAGCTCTTGTTAATCAGTGTTAAATCAATGAGCCGTGCCGGGGCCCAGAATGGGTGAGAATATAATGTAAGAGCGTGTTAAATGGTGCCATAAATCTTTGGCCTTGGCTGTAATTCGATTAAGGAGAGGGTAACAACAGTGGAAGGACAAGAGAACGAGCGAGGAAGCAGAGGCAGAGGCCCGCGCAACAACAGTTTCACATGCAAAGAGCTCATTTAAACACTCGCACAAACAAATAAAGACGGTTCCATAAACAGTAGATGAAAAGGGACAACAATAAGGACAAGAAATAACAACAGGCTACAGAAAAGAAAAGAATGTTGAAAAAAACGAGCCCCAGACACATGGGTACCCTACCCCTAATGTGCCCCTTCAGACGACAACAACACATCCTCGACACATAAGTAACACGAAACAATTTCCAAATGAAGCGCGGATAAGCCGCAAAATCCTTAAAATACTCGATAAAATTACATAAAACTAATCGCACAAGCACACGCACACACACACACACACACACACACATACACACAGAATCGGAGACAGGCAGATAGACAGACGCACACACAGCCATAGAAGAGGAATTGGCTGGATGGGACTTGGGTCTGGTACTGGGTCTGGGACTGGGACTGTGACTACTGCTGCTGCGAGAGGGGGACGAACAGACAGACAGACAGTTGAGTGGCTGCTGGCGGTGGGTAACGGGAAGCCAGGGCGAGCAATGGGCAGAGGAGAGGCGACGGCGTGCAAAATGATGAAGGTATCTACACCGACAATCTGTTTAACAACTTCATGAGCAAATCCAACAAATCGTATGAAACGAAGCCGACAGCAGACACGACAGACGACCCCCGTTCGGATCGGCTCGGATCGGGCCAATGGATGCGCACAGGTTAGCGCTTGGGTAAAGGCGGGTGGGGGGGACGTGGTATGGTTGGGTGCGGTATGGGGTCGTTTATTTGGCTTTTGGAACGTTGACTCGCCATCCAAGGTGTATTTATATGGGGTGAGGTCTTGCCAGAAAGCGCTCTTAGGATAGTTGACCATTTTGTTGCCGGACCGTATTCTGTTTGACAATACGAGGGGAAGAAAGCGCGAACAGGCATTACAGGCATGCCTCACTCTATAAGATTATACTATGGACTCGTCGTCGTAGTCGTCGTCTCGTCATCATCATCATCATTGCCGACGGCGACGCTGCTTGAATAGATGCTCAATCGTTTGGGTTGAATGAAGAAAAGCATGTAGAGTTGTATCAGTATGTGTGCCGCCTGTGTCTGTGTGTCTGGCAGAGATTGGAGCATGAATAGGAATTTGTTGTGAGGGGTGTGGTGGGGGGGCCAAAGGAGAAGCTGGAGGAGCTTCGTGAGTGCCACTGCGGTGGCATAATGTTCTTGTTGATGTTGAGTAATGGGCATAACAACTGTAAGCTGAGATGCCGCCTGTCCAGACCTACTACGCGAGTAGTATATGTAGAACTGGAACCGAACGACCGACCAAACGGCCCGACCGCCCGAGCAAGCAGTCGAAAAATTTCTGAACAGAAGCACACACAATTCCATTACTCGGGGATACTGGATGGGCTCTACTGGCCAAAAGAAAAGAGAAATTTGTTTTATGACTTTTTGGTTAAACGGCCACAGCCAGTCGAGTGTTGCTCTCTCTCTCTCTCTCTGTCTTTCTCTATTTTCTCCCTATCTCTATCGCTAGCAGTGTGCCCCTACTTTACTAGCCTTTGTTTGCTTCTTTGCCCCTTCTGCAACTCTGTTTTGACTTGTGAAAATTTGGCTTTCACAACACGAACTAACACGTACATACAAACACACACACACATATGTGTACATAGTATACCGACGTATATATGTACGAGTATGTACATATAACCGTACGTATGGACATGGCTCGGCAAAGTGCCTACCAACCAACATTTAATGGGATTTCCGTACTTGACACGAACCCTTCAAATAGACAGATGCAGGCACCGTTACCGAGCGGTATGCTATGCCATGGAGTCTCTGGTATGGTATGGTATGGAGAGTGGAGTGCCTTTTGCCCCCAGACGGACCGGACAAATGCCTATGACGAACTCAATTGGCCATGCTGCATGATAACTTTTATGTGTGTGTGTGTGTGTGCTTGTGTGTGGCTCGGTTCGACTTGGTAATTAAATGGACTCCTCTCGGCACGGCTTAATAGACCAGCTTTTTGTTGGTTTGCCCTGGGGAATGCGTTAGTGATGGGCACTTTGGTTCGGGTTTTTTGGGTGAATTTCAGTGGTTCCGTTGTCTGATGAACCAGACAATCAATTGATTACTTGATTTACAGCGAGGCCAGAACCAACCACAAGGAGAAATAGAAGAGCAATTTCAGAATCATTTAATTTTATAATTCGTCAGAGTTGACCGAGTTTTATTTTAGTGGGTTGATTTATGTGAACTAGCCAACAGATAAACCAATTGAAAGAAACCAACGAACAAACAGGAATGCAATTGTTCCTCGTAGGTAATTATGAAGTATTTTGAGTCTTTTGTTCGAATTCCATGTGTAATTATATAGTTTTATTGCTGTCTAGTTCGGCTTTTGTGTGTATTTCAATTGTGTCTAGTTCATTTACTGCCTAGCCAGTTTATTTATTCCGTAATGAAAAAACAATTGAATAAAGTATCAATGCAAAGGATTAATAATAGAACTGTGGGCCAATTGGAGTCAGTCGAGTAGTTCTACTTGCAAAGTTACACTCAATTGAGCAAGCTTACAACGAATGAACCAATGTTAAGTTTGCGGTAAACAACCCCTAAGAAATATAGACCCCTAAATGAATACCCTTCCTTTCTTATGGTCGGTCAGGGGGGTCGACTAATTTATTTACTGCTATATCACTTAAATTTCTCCATCAGCCGGGGACTAACCTAATAATGTCTCGCCGAGCGGTTAAGGGGTGGTGGTGGTGGGGCTGCAGATAAACTCTCAAGTTTATGGGCCACCCTTAATGTACAGTTACGGCGCATTCATCTGGCGGCAGTGGAATTTTAAGTTGTCTGTCTCCCTGCCTACTACTTGCCCTGCCTGATGTCTGCTGCTCTTATTAACGCAGCGCGCTCTCTTTCGTAGTTGTTGCTGTTGCTGCCTGCTGCCTATTTGTCAGTCAATTAGTCAGCTTATTGGCAAGCGATGATTGCAGAGAGAGAGAGAAAAACACGCTACAGCTAAAGCAAAGGAGAGCTGAAAAGCCAGTTAGCCGACAGCAGCAGCAGTCCACAGCTTTTCCATTTCAAAATTACACTCAGCCAACGCACACAGACACCCAGGAATACTGTAAAAGACAGCAAGTGGGAGCGAGACAAGCATACACACGTATAGGCAAGCTCAGGCTCAAGGTATATTCAATAGAAGGTAAGGCAGTCTTATGTACCTAGTACATGAATTAAGTTGTGTACGTAGAACTTGTCCAGTTTAATGACATTTAGTGACTGAAGAAGATGTTGCTGCCTTACCTTCTATGTTAATAGACTTTGCTTTTTTACTACTCCCCTGCCTGCTTGTCTGCCGTACCTCCCCCTCTTTTATTCATTCACTCGCGTCCGTTTAGCCGCGTGCGTACACACAATTTTCCGCTACTCATGCTACAAATTGTTTATTGAATTTCCTCTTTCTGTGGCCCATGTCGACAGCGTTGCCACGCTGTTGTTGTTGCTCGCTGCTGCCTGCTCTCCAAGTTTTTATTTTCATTTACATTTCTCGCTTTGTTTTCGTTCATGTTTATGGGCTGTTTAGAAAACAATTTGCCACGGCAGGGAGGAGACGGCATGCCACCGCACCGCACCGCGCACAGCACAGCACAGCACACAGGCCATTCAGTGTAGGAAGAGAAACGAGTTGTTAATCTGATGGAACTTTATAATACGCGATGACATTAATTGAGAGACAGACGGACACGCCAGTTGAAATTGACAGCATTATTGGCCTTAAATTTGCACGCAGGTCAGCCCGTCGTCCATCGTCCGTCGTCCGTGGATGAAGAATAGCAGGAGGAAGAGAAAACCAAGAAGAGGAAGAACCATAGCCGGAGCAACAACAGCAAGCAGCTTGGCTGCTGACTCACAGAGTACTCGAAAACGTCACGTAGTCAATGTACAGACTGCTCTCGCTCATGCTCTCTTTTCATGCTCGCTATCCTGCTTCTGCTCCTGCTCACTGCTGCCTGGTGGCCTCTCAGTGTGGCTCTCCTTGTCAGTGTGTGTGTCCTCTCTCCCTTTCTGCCAGTGTGCCATAATTTGTGGTCCTTTAGGAGGGTATGGTACGGGTGTGGAAGGGAGGGCGGAAGAGCCGGAGAACGGCACTTTTCGGTGGTGGCAAAATGTGGCTCTGTTCGAGCCTTTCGTTTTGTCTTTTTCAGATTTTATGGCTTTGTGCGTTTACAACGTCGCTTTTTGTAGTACATTTGTTTTATAACAGACCCCGCCGACACACCGCTGCTTCCTGCCCCCAAAGCTACCCACAGCCAGAGCCCAAAGCCAGAGCAGAACAGAGACCCAAAGACAGAGAGCCCAGAGTGCCAGCGGGAGAACAGCAGAGGAACAGAAGAGCTTAGCACACTGCTTGCAGTTATTACACAATTTTTCCCCAAGCGCCAGGGGCCCAGAGGCAGAAGCCAGAGCCAGTCAGCAGCCCCCACTGTCGCCCGGCAGGTGGTGGGTTGTGGGGTGGGGTGAGGTGAGGTGTGGTGAGGTGGGTAGTGTAGAGGGATTCAGCGGGGGATTCAGTCGCGTGCCCTGCGCCGCCACCTTCTGTTTGTGTTTATACGAAATTTTTCCACTCACGACTCCCTCATAAAAAAGTTTTGTGCTGCCAGTTAAACCAGCAAGCAAGCAAGCAGTAACCAGCCAAGCAGTCAGACCCAAAACGGCAAGACCCAGGCCAGGCCAAGCAGGGCACAGAACAGGCCAGGCCAGAGGAGCTGCCAACCTGGTGTGGCTGCTGATGTCGTTGATAAGTGTCGGCCCCAAAACGCAGACGACCGTTCGTTGCACAGTGGTTAAAAATGGTGCTTAAAGCTAATTAATTTGGATAACACTTTACATAATAAATATGCCAAAGTAATCGCATGTCATCTGTTATAAATGATGTAGCGAGAATTTTCATGGCAGAAGGCAATGTAAATATAAATCCATAAATAGAATTTACAGTTATAACAGATCCACTGGATTTATATTCATTGTTACTGAAAACAATTTTACCAATGGATCGTTAAAAGTAATCCATAAATATTTAAGCAAATTCACTTTAAGTAAGCATTTATTTACTATGTATTAGGGTAACATTCTTCAGCACATATTGCGGGGTTAGTCAAACAAAACAGGGATGAAATATTCATCCCCCCCGCCATGAAATGTAATGAATATTTCATACGAGTGTTTGACTTGGGGGGGTTACCAAAGTGCTACCGATACCACTGTGCAACCCCAGGGCTAGTCGTGTGTGCGTTCGTGGCCTGCGCTTTTGGTCCGCCTCCGTCGGGATCGTTGTGCAGACCCGTTGCCGCTCCTTCTCTGTCCCTAGCCCCGCTGTCGTCAGTCATTTAGGCGGCGTGTCGTGCCTTATTGAGTGTAAATCTGTCGACAATGCACACATACACACGCTCGTACATGCATACATATATGTATGTATGTATACCTTTTTTTTTGCAGTCATCGCGCGCTGGCACTGCCACCGCGGTCGCTCTGTCGCTGTCGCTGCATTTAATTAATTGATTTTAATTGCCATAATTTGTGTGCCGCTGCCACACAACCGCAACACCGTCGGCATTCCTGATGAGACGTGAACGCACTGTGTGTCTGTTTCCCTCTCACTCTCCCTTTCGCTCCTCTCTCTCTCTCTCTCTCTCTCTCTCTCTCTCTCTGTCACTGTGCATTAGCCATGATATTGATTCATAAGCAAATTCAATGATAATTCCACACTGGGGTGGGATGGGATCTGGTCGGAGTGGGTCCATGAGAGGATGCTTACTTAGCCGTTGGCTCCTCGTTACAGTTATTCGCGAAGTTACTTGAGCGGAAAATCTGTTTACAGCTGCACGCACACTTGAGAGGGCAGACCTCAGACCCGGACAAGATGAAGCAACAACAAAAAAAAAAAAAGAAGAGAAGAAACCAAAGCAAAGCTGAAAAAAAAAGCCAAAGCGATATAACCAAATGGCAACAAATTTCAAATACCCTTTAATCTGCTTCTGAATACAAATTTTACATATTACAAAATTATTAGAAATTTCGTCTTTTCCCTTAAAAACATTTGTTGTAACCCGAAATTTCTATATAATGTCTATCCTGGAGGCTAAGTAGCAAACGAGGAAACGTTTCCTTCCTTATATGGGTAACAAACATATGACCAATAGTATACCTACCCTAAGAAAGCGTATTAAAGCGGCACAAAATGAGTGAATGAACAAACCAAAGCATACGTCTGTCAGCCAGTCCGACATTCTGCAGTACCCCCCTCTTCGAGGCAGACGCATTAACATATGCAAGCGATTAAGTGGCAGAGGGACTCAATCGTCCGACAGCGTAAACCCCTAATTTCCAGACCCCGTCAGCCGTGGCCCCCAGTTTCCACTACTCTCCCTTCTCTGTCTCTCTCTCTCTCTCTCTCTCTGGGTTACTCCATCGTTCGCACATTACATGGCATTATTTTTATGGATTATTTATTTATGCATGTTGATGTGAACTTCATCGCTTTATTGAAAAATACTACTGGTACTCTCCTCCCACTCACCCCCTCTTTGCACCCACCCCATTCACCTCCCCACCGATTCGATGCGATCCGTTTTTTATGCATTTTCTCTGTGTTTTTTGCAGTTGAATTTTCATATCGTAGAGGGCATAAAAAGGCTTAACACTGGACCGGAAGCGTGTTTTTAAAGGGTGATGGCGGCCTCCACTCAAGGAGAAATTCGAGTGGGTCCCGGCCACCAGGTAAACGATGTCTATGTACGTACATAACTCTCACAAATCAGAAATTCAGCTCACGGTAACAACAACAAAAATTCAAAAAAAAAAAAAAACAACAACAAAGAACTACAAAATTCAACAAATATGCCAAAGAGAAAAAAGAACCAACAAGAACAAATAAATAAAGTAGAGAGAAATTTTTTTTTTTTGTTGATTGCAAAAATTGTAATTTATATTCCTTTGTTCTTTCTTCTGAATTTCAATGAATTTCTCAACTTTCAAACTATATTTCACAAATTGCTTTATGGTTGTAGTCCTTGGAAGGGAAGGAAGTACGGGAAGTAGTAGTAGCACTTCAAGAAATTGCATTTTCCAAGCAGTTTTTATTGGGGTTATAAAACTCATAAAATAAAGAAAAGATTAGCAAATAACTCTGATAAGGAACAGTATAATAAAATTGCTACAATTCATATACTATATAGATGGCTAGAGAAATTCCAAGGATGGCCATAACAACAAGTGAGAGACTGCCATCTTCTATTCTGCTTATTCAGCAGCAAAAGAAAAAAACTCTTTCAAGAACTGCTCAACGTTCTACCTACTGCCCAGTAAATCCTTCAACCTTCTCGTTTCGTTAATCATTCAATACTTCCCCTTCCCTTCGATTAAAGGCTACACGAAGAGCAATTTATTTTAACATTAAATGTCCTGCCGTTACTCTCTCTCGCTCTCTCTTGTAAATAATTTTCTTGTACAAAAATTTTGCAACTAAAGTTCTTTCGATACAATTGGCTCTCTTCATAGTTCGAGTTTCCTAATTGGTAGAAGTTGAACCACCAAAAAAAAAAAAAGAAGAAAACCACAGATCCCCAAATCCCAGATCCCGCCTGTCCCGCTTCCCATTCCCATTCCCGATCCCGATTCCGCTCCCAAAATCCCCAGTATCCGAATGAAATCCGTAGCACACATTATACATTATTCATACATAATCATGCATTAGTCCTAAGAATTTCTGTATCATCGTGTACGTGTAATACGTATATCGGCGGGTATTATTCCCCACCCCCACCCCTTAGAGCCCTTCAGGTGTTGTCTTGTGGCGTGGTGTGGATTGTGTTTTTGTGATTGTGATTGGAGATGTGTGTGCGTGTGTGTGACTAACAACAAAATAAAAAAATAAAAATAAAAAAAAATGAAAAACTTAATTGAGCGCACCTCTCGTCCTGTGATGATGGGTCGGTCGGTCGGTCGCTCGATGGAGTTTGATTTTCTCTCTCTCTCGCCCTTGGAGTCATTTTTAAACTAATCCATAAACATTTTTGTTTGTCTCCTATGACGACTGAAGGCAAAACTGCCCGATTATAATCCAATCTCAAGCTTCCCCATCGACAAGGAAACCGATGAACGTGAACTAGAGGAATCAAGATGGAGTCCAGGCGTTGTGGCCGATGGCGATTTGTTAATGTTCTTGCGTGCTGCCCGCTCGATGGCCGCATTTCAAGGAATGTGTGATGGCGGACTAGAAGACGGTTGTTTGGCTGCCAGTCGCGACGACACAACAATTAACGCACTCGACGTGGTGAGTGCTGAAATTTGAATGAAATCTTATCCAACTGTACACTTATCCCCTGCGTATCTTCCGTATAGCTCCACGATTCTGGCTACGATCCAGGCAAAGCTCTACAAGCACTAGTTAAGTGCCCCGTTTCGAAGGGCATCGACAAGAAGTGGACCGAGGACGAAACGAAAAAGTTCATCAAGGGTCTGCGACAATTTGGCAAGAATTTCTTTAGGATCCACAAGGATCTGCTGCCGCACAAGGACACACCCGAACTGGTCGAATTCTACTATCTGTGGAAGAAGACGCCCGGCGCCAACAACAATCGTCCACATAGGCGACGCAGACAGAGCGCCTTGCGACGCAATCGTGTCACGCGCGCAAATAATAATACACCTCCCAAGAAGGAGGACACACCGGAACCACAAACTGCGACGACGGCGGCGACGGCGACGGGGTCGGGGTCAGCGTCAGAGACGGCTCATCAGAGTCGCTCATCGCCCGCTGTCTCCAAGGAGGAGAACAGCTCTCTCACCGAGGACGACGCCAGCGAGTGTGACAGTGATTCGAGTCTGACCAACAAAAGGGATGAATCACCCTCTAGGATGAGGACGCGCAATAAACAACAGAATAACAACAACAACAACAACAATAACAACAGCAGCAGCAGCAACACCACCAACAGCAGCAGCAGCAGCAGCACGGCCAGCAATAGCGGCGGTGGCAGTGGCGGTGGTGGTGGTGGTGCCTCCGTCGGTGGCAGCTCTGCGATAGGCGGAAACGCTGCTACAGGCGCCACGGCCACCAATAGCTCCAGCAAGGATCAGTCCAACACCAACAACGCTGTGGCCAATGGCAAGCGGCCCAAGCGAGGCTCCGAGACGCCCGATGCGGCCGCCGGTGGAGCCTCCGCGGTGGACAGTCCCAAGACACCCACCAAGGCTGTGGCCGAGAGTTCGGCCACCAAGCGCAAGGGCGGCAAACAGGATACGCCCAACAAGAAGAAGCGCACCGAACAGGAGCAGGCGAACGACCAGCAGGCGGCCAGTGGTGGAACGGGAGCGGCAACGGAGGAGAACAGCAGCAACAGCAGCCTCAAGGAGAAGCGGAAGCAGCAGCAGCAGCAGCAGCGGGCCGACAGTCCCGTGGAGAGCATGAACTCGGACAGCAGGCCGGACTCGGTGCTGGACGATGGCGAGTCGAATACCACGGACACGACCACCGCCGAACAGCAGTCCACCAAGGACAGCAAGGAGCTGCTGCTCAACTGCAAGGAGGAGCGCGAGATGGCCACCATCGATGGTGGGGGGCTGGGCCATCTGGAGCCCAAAACGGAGGAGAAGTCCATCAAGGCAGAGATCGCCTCGGAGGATGGCAGCAAGGAGGCGCTCTCGATCAAGAACATGGACGAGGAGACGAACATCCAAGCGCCAAACAGCGTGGATGGGCTCCAGCTGCTCAAGGACACCGCTGCCAGCACGATCCAGCAGGACGGCGGTGTTGTGCCGTTGGCTAATCCTGTGGCAGCGCCTCTGACCATGAAGGTGCCCACCATTGCCACCGTGGAGGCGCTGAATGCCTCCGTGGAGCGCAAGGAGGCCATCGAGAAGATGGAGACCTGCGATAGTGATCCCGATCTGCTCAAGAAGCTGGCCACCATCAAGCAGGAGGTCTCGCCCCAACAGCAGCAGCAGACGCAGCAGCAGCAGCAACAGCAACAACTGAATCCGATATCCATTCAGCCGCCACCTGCGTGTCCGCCCACGGAGGCGGTGTACATCAAGAAGGAGCCCATGGACGACTCGATGGATGCCACCTGCAATCAGAACAGCAACGAGCCGCAGGACCTCAAGGTGAAGATTGAGATCAAGAACGAGGACTCGCTGAAGCACAACGCGGGAGGGCTGCCGCTCACGGGGCCTGGGGCGCCGCCCACATCCATGCATTCCCATTTGATGGCCGGCGGCGAGAGTGGTCAGCCGCCCATGGGTGAGCCGCTGCATCTGTCGCATCTGCCGCACGGCCAGCAGCCGCTGCAGCCACCACCCGTCAGCTATCTGATCGATGGCCAGCTGAAGTACGGCCCACCAGGAGGACAACAGCTGCAGCAGCAGCAACAACAGCAGCAGCCTCCACAGCCGCCGCAGCTGCACAGCGATCCGTCTGGAGTGGGTGGCAATGGTGGGCCTCCTCCTGGCGGACCCAACACGCCGCAAAAGTACCCGCCCGAAATGGAGATGAAATTCACGCCGCAGGATCTCAAGTATCCGCCGCCACCGCCGCTGGACGCACTCAAGTACAGCCAGGAGATGCAGGCGGTGGCCGCTGCAGCAGCCGCTGCTGCCGCCGCTGCGGCTGGCAAGTACGACATGAAGTACATGATTGAGCAGCCGGGCAAGTATCCGGTGGAGCTGTCCGCTGCCCACCAGCCGCCATCGAAGCAGGGCTACCAGGACTCCCTCAAGATACCCGACGTCAAGTCGGGCTTTGGCCATCTGCCGCACAACATGGCCGCGCAGCTGGATGTGGCCCACAAGTACGGGCCACCGCCCACGTCCCAGGAGCAACAACAGCAGCAGCAGCAGTCGCAGCAGCCGCCAGCGCATCAGGTGCCACCGGGTGCGACGCCACCGCCGGGCATAGCCATGCCCAAGCCGCACTATCAGCACGATGTGCAGACGCCGCCATTGGGACGGCCCTTCGAGCCGGGAATGATGCACAAGTACGGAGATCCGATGGCGGCCAAATACGGCCCGCCCCAGCCGCAGGATCTCAAGTATCCGATGCCACCCGTCGGCTCCGCTGGAGGACCGCCTGTGGACGTGAAGCCGTACGGCGAGAATCTGATAAAGTCCTCGCCGTACGGGCCGCCACCGGAGAGCCCCATAGACGCCTCCTCGCGGTCGACGCCGGGCCAGGACAGCCAGGGCAGCAACAGCAATTCGCAGCCCTCGTCGATGGCACCGCAGCCGCAGCAGTTCCAGTCGCCGCATCCCTCGCCTCACATGCCTTCACCCGCTGGCGGCGGCCTGCCGCCTGGGATGCATCCCCAAAATCTCATCCACGGTCTGCCGCCGGGTGTGGGCGGCAGTGGACCCCAGCCACCGCCACCGCCCACATCCCTGCACCAGCAGCAGCAGTCGTCGAGCGGTCCGCCGGGCATGCATCCGGGACTGCATCCGGGTCAGCATTCGCAGATGTCGGTGGCCTCCTCGATGCCGCCCAGCTCGATCGGCATACCACCCACGCTGTCGACGATGGCGCCCTCGCATATGCATCCCCACATGCATCCGCATCATCTGCAGCAGGTGCTCCATCGGCCGCACGACATGCCGCCCAGCATGCATCCGCACGCGCCCATGGCCATGTCCCTGCAAGGACATCCGCAACACGGTCACGGCCTGCCGCCCTCCCACGCCCCCCAACAGCAGCAGCAGCCGGGCGGTCCTGCGGGCACAGTGCGCACTCCCTCGCCAGCCCAGCATCCGCCACGCAGTCTGCACGATCCCCAGTCGCGGGAGCAGCCGCCCACATCGCAGCCATCGACAACGATGGCGGGCTCTGGAGGAGGTCACGGCAACCCGCACCAATCCCCGCATACGCATCGCACCTCGCCGCTGCCAGGACTGGCGGGGAACGGACATCCGCCGCCGGGACTCATTGGCCATCCGATGCCCATACATCCGCATCTGGCGCATCTGCCGCCGGGTCATCCGGCGCATGCAGCTCTGGCCCATCCCGGACACCATCTGCTGTCGCATTCGATAGCCGGACTGGGACCGGGTGGGGGACCCATCGCACTGCTAGCGGGTCCCGGAGGATTGGGCCTGCCCGAGTCCGCGCTCAGTCGTCGCACCCCGCCCAGCCATATGCCCCACTCGCACGCCTCATCGGCACCGAATACGCCCCATTCGGTGGCCTCGATGACGTCCAGCAGCATGGCCCTCACCACCAGCACGGTGCCGTCGTCGGCCTTCAGTCGTGCCAGTCCCAGCGTTCAGATCTCGAGTGGAGGAGCCGCACCAGGCGGTCCTGGCGTCAACAACTCCTCGGCGGCGGCGGCTGCAGCAGCAGCTGCCCATCGAGCAGCTTCCCCAGCCAGCAGTGTGAGCAGCCTGAGTCGCCAGAGTCCACTGCATCCGGTGCCCCAGTCGCCGCTTAGCCATCATCCCTCATCCTCGGCTCTGTCGGCGGCAGCGGCGGCCGTAGCCGAGCGCGATCGCCATGCGCTGCTGCGACAGCAGTCGCCGCATATGACGCCGCCACCCGTGTCGAATGCCTCGGGACTGATGGCCAGTCCGCTGAGCAAGATGTATGCCCCGCAGCCGGGCCAAAGGGGGCTGGGAACATCACCGCCGCCGCATCTGAGACCGGGAGCCTCGCCGCCAGTCATACGGCATCCGCAGATGCCGCTGCCATTGCCTCTGATTGCGCCGGGTGGAGGCATGCCACAGATCGGAGTGCATCCCGGCCAGTCGCCGTACCCGCATCCGCTGCTGCATCCCTCGGTCTTCTATTCGCCGCATCATCATCCCTTCAACTCGCCCTACGGCTATGCGCCGTACGGGCCTGGGTTCCCGGCCTACATGAAGCCTCCACCACCGGGCGGACCGCTGGATCCTGCCGCCGTGATGGCCGCGCACCATGCCGGCCTCCAGGGTCCGCCGCAGCAGCAGCAGCAGCAGCGGCAGGACGAGCAGAATGCAGCAGCCGCAGCTGCGGCGAGAGATGCAGCCGAGAAGCAGCACCACCAGGCGGCAGCCGCAGCGGCAGCCCAACAGCAGCAACAGCAGCAGCAACAACAACAGCAGCAGCAGCAGCAACAGATGAAGGGTCCGCCTCAGCAGCAGCAGCAGGGCGGTCCACCGCCGAACAAGCCGCCGACGCCAAAGACGCCCCAGGGTCCGGGGGGACCGGGTTTGCCAGTCGGCATGGGTGGGCCTGGAACTCCAACGGGCCTGCCGCCAGGCGCCTATCCGGGCTCCCATATGCCCGGCTATCCGCCTGGGCCGCCGCACGGTTCGCCCTTTGCCCCGCAAGATGGTCAGCCGCACGGCATGAAGCCCACTTCTCACATGGATGCCCTGCGAGCACACGCCCACTCGGCCAATTCGGCGGGCATGGGCGGAGGCCATCATCCAACGGAGCCATGTAAGAGTGAAGAGTGGTTAGGGAAGATGTCAGTCTCTACAGCATTTGTTTCCCCTCTTCTTGCAGTGCCCATTGACATTGAGCCGGATCCGGAGCCAGAGATACCCAGTCCCACGCACAATATACAACGTGGTCCCAGTCCCGAGGCCAAGCCGGACGACACCGAATGCCATCGCTCGCAGTCTGCCATGTGAGTATACCAGAGACACGAGACACGGGAGTATCGAGTGGAAAATATCTGTAATCCTTTCGTAATTCCTTGACAGATTTGTGCGGCACATCGATCGCGGAGATTACAATTCGTGCACGAGAACGGATCTGATATTCAAGCCGGTGGCCGATTCGAAGCTAGCACGCAAGCGGGAGGAACGGGATCGCAAGCTGGCCGAGAAGGAGCGCGAACGGCGGCAGGTGAGTGAAGAGGTGGGCAGAGGGGAGCAACTAGAGCATCCAGCTAATAAATAAATTCAATTCTCTGCCTACCCACAGCAGCAGCAACAACAGCAACAGCAGCAGCAACAACAGCAGGCAGCAGCCGCCCAACAGGCGGCACAGCAGGCCAAAATGAAGGCGGAACTGAAGCCCCCATATGCGGATACGCCAGCCCTGCGACAGCTCTCCGAATACGCTCGACCCCATGTCGCCTTCAGGTGAGTGCCTGCCACTGAACGTACCGAGCGACTCTTCTATTCTGTTTCCTTCTTCAGCCTCTGGTGTTAGGATTCTGTCCAGTTATTGTTACCCCCTATACCCCCCTTCCCCCATTTGTTCTTTCTTTCTATGTTTTGAGAGTCCGTTGAGTGGACGTTGATTCTTGATTGTAATTATTTCAATATTCAATTTCAGTCCTGTTGAACAGATGGTGCCATATCATCATCCAATGGGCCCCATGTACAGAGAGAGGTACAGTACCACAAGAAAGCCTGAAAGATTCCCCACAACTGCACCATCATGCACCAGCCAACACCCAATCAACCCAATTCATCCAACTCCTTCATCTCCACTCCATCGCCACAAATACTACCCTAAACACGATCCCTCGCAATGGAATTATTATCCAAAACAAATTGATACACAAACAGTGCGTTACAGAACTTAAAAATCAGCTTAAAACTTTACAAAATTAAATTGATTGCTCGACTCGAGATGCACAAGCGAATGTGGCAAAAGAGAATTTCCGAGAACAGTAAAAAAAAAGTTATTAAATGTGTTCTCTGAGAATAGCAGTAGCACAGTGAAGGCAACAAAAAAAATACATGTCGTGTGCATGATTTTGTGCTTGTTGTTGGACTGCTCCCAAATTCACAGCTTCGTTTGCTTTAGCTGTTCCAAAACTTACCTAAATGGATATACAAATATTCGCAATTAAATTTTAAAACAAGTTCTGCAACGCACTGATAACCGACCCCGCACAACCCCTCCAAGACATCCAAAAAGCCCCTGCTGCTTTTTAAGAATTCTTCATGATTTACGGTAGCCCAAAAGCCGTCAAGATTTACGCTTGTGTTTATTTATAATTTGCCAACGCACCTACCATGTCACACCTCCTACTCCATGCCATAACCAACACAAACACATTGATATCCCATTACTGGACTGCCCCTGCCCATCCGTTCCCGTGCTCATTCGGTTTATTTCGACTTATTGCAGGGAACTGGAGGAAATCAAGAACGCACAAGCCGCTGCGGCGAGTCAATCACGCCTCGATCCGCACTGGATGGAGTACTACAGACGGTTGGTTATCACCATAATGCTCCATTAATATTGTATATTAATTGTATGTATTGTTTTCGTTCTATTCCTATTACAGCGGCATACATCCCTCACAGTTCCCACTCTATGCGAATCCAGCGATATCGCAAATGGAGAGGGAACGTTTGGGTATACCGCCACCGCATCACGTAGGCCTTGATCCGGGCGAGCACATGGTGCGTATGGTAGGCCACACTTCTTTTTTATACTACTATTATTATTCCATATTCATATTCACAAGATCAATCGTATTTGGAACGAACCACAAAAACGCAAAAATCAATCAACCACAAATCAAATCCGAATCAAATCGAATCACTCTGTTTGTCCACTTTGTCAGCTATCTCACAGATCCACACACACACACACACACACACACAAACATATAATAAGCAGCGATGCTATAAGTCTTTCAAGTTGCAATCCAAACCAAAACAAAAACAAAAACCCATAACTCCTCCACCTAGCACGTGTACGAGTACTGTCTGTCATGCTGTGTTCATTTTTTGTGCTAACCATACTCCTTGCCATGCCATGCTTGCCTCTCTAACTTTGCGGGGGTAGGCGCCGCCGCCTAACCATCAGTCGTGCCATCTAACCCGCCATTTCGCTAACTTAAAAAACAACAAAACAAAAACGCATTAAAATACATAAAAAACAACAACAACACCCAATCAATCTTCTACTGTTGGCATTCCACAAATGCAGCACTGGCTCTTCTCTTTTGAAACTTTCTACGATATTCAATAATTTTCAGATACGATTGACGAGAGAATATCATGCACACTCTCATACTCATTTACATTTGCCTTTGCATCCACAGCCGCAACCACCGGAGGCCGGTTTTCAACTGCCACGTGAGTTTGTATAGCCTCAAGAGGTTCCCCCCACAAAAAAAAAAAAAAAGAAAAAAAAATACCCCTGCTCTGTTACCATCAATAAGTACACCAATAACTGATGTTTATTCTCTTTACTTGCTGTACTTACTGTAGCGAATGTTGGCCAATATCCACGCCCAAATATGCTTATACCTAGGGAGCCGCACTCGGATGTCCTGCTGCGGATGTCGTATGCCGATCAACTACAGGTTTCCCAAATCCAAATTTAATATCCTAACTCATTAATTACATATATACAGTATTTGCAGGCCGCCGAATTCCAGCGACAATCGCTGCACGATCAATACTTTAGGTGAGTCTCCACCCCGGCATGAGAAAGAATCCCCATCCAAATTCAAATCAGGCCTCCCACCTCATTGACATTTAACATTATCTTGAGTTTTGTGCTTCCGTTTTGCGTTTTATCATCAAACCGCCTCTCTCTATATCATCTCCACAGACAACGGCCCAGATAAGTGGACAGACGGCAATTGTAGAGACCAAGCAACTGAACAAAGAACATACTCCCCTGGCCCATCGCACCACTGTGGCCGTGAGGAAATGCTTTGTGTGATTTTTGTGTTCAAACGTTTTACATTTTGTTTTCCCCCACAAACAAACACTCTATAAATATCATCATCCTCGACAACAACAACAACAACAACAATAGCAGAGACAAACGAGACGTATGGGCAGCTGTTGAGCATCCAGAAAACGAAACTAAGCGAACTTTAAGTTGCGCAACGACCTCTCATGATTTTATGTGAAAAGTTAGTACATTCTCATCATATTCATTCACTGTACTCCACTGCATTATCCCCACTAAGAATGTACCCAGAACACACACTTGAAACCTAAACTAATCCATATAATATATTTCTATATTATAGAAATCAGCTGCGTTGATGGGGATCATCGGATAATGGCTCTTGAAAGACTACAACTACAACAACACCCACACATGTAAACCAGGAGACGACGACACCAGACACCACTTACTGACCAAGGCATACAGAATCAAAAGAAAAGAAAAGAAAAGAAAAAAAATCATCAACTACAAGAAAAACCAACTACAAAAACTAAACTAGACAAAACAAAACACGATGGTCGCAATATTTTAAGTATCCTCTTTATAGTGTATAGTGTTAAATTCTAAAACTTAAAACCAACAAGATGTTAAATATCGTTTAAGATGACAAAACAAAACAAAACAAAACAACAACTGATAAGGGCAATGGAACAAAAACCAACCAACAAACAAACAAACAAAAAACTTGGCACACGCAAACTTTTTATTGAGGTCTTCAAGCTACAAGTAAGAATTGTGGCAGCACTTTGACTAAGAAAATTTACGGATAGGCACGAATTGATCAGATAACTAAGCAAAAGCAAAAGCAAAAAAAAACCAACCAAAATACTTGCTGCAGGAGGCAAGGTACATCAATTAGTATAGGAAAAGTGGAATGACTAAAGGAGAGTGAAGTGAGTCAATGGCAAAGAAGAGTTTACAGAATGATTTCTCCGATGGAGACATCAACATCGATATATATATTTATATTCGAGTGTATTGTACAAACGGGTTCTCGGGACGCATTGATTTATCATTTTTGACAAAAAAAATAAAAAATACAAAAAATTTGTACACTCAACTTCCCATAGATACTACGCAGAGTATAATTTAAATGTACTTCCAGCCACAAATGAACTAATCTAATGTATGGAACAGATCATCATATGATTGCTGCTTAATATTTTTGACTGCTTAGCTAAAGACGAACGGAATCGAATTCTACTTCGATTGCTGTAGTCCCATTAGTGTGTTATACTTGTGTTAGCCTAGAGCCAGCTTTGCTTACCCACTAATTGCTACTCATTAATTTATTATTTTGCTATGACTAGAGAGTATTATATATAGAATGGGGCAAAACAGTTTTGTAATGTAAAAAGTGCATAATAAATAATGGAATATTAATTATGGGTATTATACATATGTGAATGATTTGATGCTGCTGCTGCACAGAAAATAAATAGTATCTGTAGGACAAGGTGGACGGATGGTTGATGGATTCATTTGAAGCAGCTGCAATTTATCGTGTGCTTAATTTATATTAGTAATTTATACAATTTACTATACGCAAAAAGGATGCATTATATACATACAAATATATATATTTAAAGCGAGGAAAAGAAAAGAAAAACAAAAAAGGTTTATATTAAATATAAGGCCAACAAAGGAAATGAAAATGAATGGCGGCACGATAATAAAAAAGGAACGAAATGATGGGCAGAAGAGGAGAGCATAAATTATAAACTAAACGAAAAAATGCATATTTTTAAATAACGTTTTTTATTTCACATTTTGAATATACACATGGATATAAATATATTTGTAGCTATATATACATATGTAATGTAGTTATATATACATTAAATTAAAGTTTATTGTAGAATTGTCTTGCAGCATATTCAATGGCACACACACACACAGACACAACCAACCATATTTTGAGTAGTTAATATTTAAGATTGTAAAGTGAAAAATCCAGGCATAAATATTTATATATACAAAAGCCCCCTCCCTACCACACACACAAAATGCAGCTATATATTTGCATATGCTATATATATATATATACAAATTATAAGGCATACAAATCCATTTACAACTTGAAGATAAAAAAAAACACAAAAAATAAATTATTGAAACCTGTAAAAACTAAGTAAACAAAATAAAATTAGTTACATTAGTTACAAAATCCGAGAAAATATATTCATTTCAACAATTTTTACTTCCCCTTGTGCCACCCCCCGGACATAGCAAAAACTGCCCCCAAAAACAGCGGTAAAATATTATTGGGACAGTTCAAACGATTGGAAGCCATTATTTATTTAATTAATTATTGTATGGACTTGGAAACCGAACAAATGGAAAGTTTAGGAAAGCAAATTGCAGGAAATATATACAACAGGAATTATTTAATGAAAAAAACGAATTATGCAACGACTTGACAGCGCTGTTTTTATGGGTAAGAACAATTACATGGCAAATTTGTTTGTAAGACTCTGAATATCAGAGGAGCAAGTAGGAAACTTATCTGGGATGGACATACTGACACCTTCGTGCAGGATATAATTCTGGTTTGTCTTAGGCAGGCTACATTTTTAGTGCGTCTAAAATGGAGACTAAAAATGTCTGTTTTGATTCTAGCTCGTGCTTCAAATAAACTCCAGTTTCCGCTCGTTTCCGTATAACATTTTATATTTTCGCTAAACTACCTAATTCTATACAATTTCTTAGCCTAGGCGATGACCTTATTTCACAATTGTTTAAATAATTGAGTATGTTTTAATCAGTGGCTTGGTTAAATGCATTCCGTAAATATAGTAAATAATAAATATCAATATCATCAAGCAGAGGATGGATCTAGACGAGACGGGCAGCCGAGCAGGTGGCCGCCGAAGGAGCGCTCTGGGGTTCTGCCGAAACGCCATTGCTGATATCCACTAGACCCATGGCCCCAACCGAGGCGCTGGCCAGCACTCGCTTGTAGTTGCTGCTGCATTGGGAGTCCGCCACGGAGCGGCCGTCACCCTCGTCGCGACGACATAGCTCTGCCGCAAAGGGTGCCCCCGCGTTGCTCGTGTGATTTTCCAGGCGTCGCTCCAGAATGTCCGCCGTGGTTAGCTCGCTGGCCTGCACCATACTGCTGGCGGGGACATTGCTCAGCCAGGGCTTGAGGCTGCTCTTCTTCTGAATGGTGGCAGCCTTGCAGCGGCAGATGACATCCGCATGCTCGCCGCAAATGGGGCAGGTGGCACGGTCCGCGGCGGTAATGGCATTGGATGTGCCCTCCACCTCGCTGCTTCCGCCTACCACAGTGTGCATGGTGGCCCCCGAAGAGCTGCCACTTAGCTCTAGCTCGTTGACGGCATCCACAAGGGTTTTCAGGCCTCCATTGGACTGAGGACAGCCCTCGCCCATCACGTTGCCCTCCTTCTCCTCGTAGTTGGGGCTAAGCAGCAGCTTGGAGAGCGGCGGCGCCAGTCCCAGGCCCAGATTGCGCTCATGGTACAGCTCAGAGATGCTCGGTGTCAGTTCGCGGTTCATGTGCCGCATCATGCTCTCCTGCAGGCACTTGGAGCTCGTCTTGGCCGCCGTGGGAATCTCCTCCGGCTTTGGCTCGCTCAGCAGCAGTTCGGTGTCCGTTTGGGAGAAGTACAGGCTCGCGGGATTGAACACCACACTGGAGACCTCCTCCTCCTCGGGCAGGGCCAAGGGTTTCCTGCTGGCCGCTGCCCCAGCTCCCATGGCATTGCCGCCGGGCGCACTCAGCTCCGTGCGCACACTCAGCCGGTCCATGAACAGGGCATGCTCCTTGTTGACACGCGCCGCCAGCGAACTCTGGGCACTGCCCAGCTTAATTTTGGGCTTGCTGCGTCCCCCGAGGCCCACACCCAAATTATGATAGGCTGGCGGCCGTGGCGGGGGCAAAGGTGGCTGCTGCTGTGGCATTGCCACGCCGGCACCGCGTCGCAGCACCGTCGCATGTCCGGATCCCTCCCAGTCTGTGGTGCTGCTCGCCGAGCTGGAGCTGTCCGGCCGTCTGCTGTTCACGCTGCTTCCGACCATTCCGGCGGCTGCAGGCACCGCCGCTGTTGTGGGCTGCGAGTAGAGACTCCGGATGCGTGTCTGGTGGGCGAGGGCCAGCGTCAGACTGGGATCTGTGACAGGTGGACTGGGTGTAAAGGCGGCATCGCTCTCGCCGCCACCGCCTGGCCGTGAGACTCGGACAGGGGCACGCATACTGGCATAGCCGAGACGCGGATTGGCCAGTCCCAGGCCCGGTTGAGTGGCATAGCCGTCGGACAGCGAATGCTCGCTGTCGGTGGTGTTGGCCAGGCTGGAATCCAAGCCACCTCCAACTCCGCCTCCAGCTCCTACAGTCACCTCTGTGCGTCCGCCATCTGGTTCCCCACGACGCCGCACATACGAGATGAAGGCGCTGCGCGGATGCAATGGCAGCGGCGCTTTGCCAGAGCTCACCGAGGGCGTGCTGCTGGCCGTGGGCTGTACGGGTGGAATGGCATCCATTTCCGTTTCAGCCAGAGATTCGCAGCTGCTGCTCTGCGCCGAATCCATGCCCATGCCCATGCCCATGCCCAGATTCTTGGGTGCCTCTCGAGTGTCTGGCAGAGAGAGGAATATAAAACAGATTAATACGAGGATTAGGATTACTCCCAAAGGATTACTCTGTGGAAACTCACCAAACAAGGCCAAAAGTGCCTGTAGAACAAACTGGCAGTGGCGACGATTCGCCTGCTTGCCCGTTCGGAGGATCACTTGGTCCGCCCCCACCTCGGTCAGATCGAAGCCCACGGAGGCGAGCAGCTCGTGGCAACCTGCCACGCGCCACAGGCGCACACTCAACGGCATCTCAATGCAGCAGGCCTCCTCCTGCTTGATGGCACCCACACCCACGGCTGCCGCCACACTGGCTGCGACGGCGGGCGGGAACTGTGCCAGAATATTCCGGATGACGGCAATGATGTCGTCCGCATGCTCGGCACTGTTCACGTGCACCAGCTTGGCCAGCGCCTGCAGCGTGGCGGGCGTCAGAGCCAGCAGCGCCTGCAGACTGGCCGAGCACTGGGAGAGACGCTCCTCGGGATCCGCCTGCGGGAAGAACACGCTCGAGGGTATGCCATTGGCGGCAGGCTCGAAGCGAAATCCGACAGCCATCAGCAGATCCTTCCAGCCGGCCACGGGACCCGCCTTGTTCTCAATGCTCTGCTGCGTCGTGTACATGGCATTCTTCTGGCCGCGATGGATGCGCTGCAGACTCTTCTCCACCAGATGCAGGCACACCCGCAAGGCATCCCGACAGCGCTCTGGCGTGCGCAGCAGCTCGCACAGGGCATGGCCCAGCGCCACTTTGTTCGAGAGCCTCACATTGCTGCCCACCAGCAGGAATCCCGCCCAGTTGGCCGGATGGGCAAAGTGTTTTGTGTGCTGCACCGTTTGCATGGCCTCCGCTAGGGCGCTGCTCAAGAGAGAACGGGAGAGAGGGAGAGAGATAGAGATTGAGATTGAGATTGAGAGAGAGGATTAAATGATAACACAAGGCAACAAGGTTTTGTTGATTAAAAACTGAATTTTGTTTTGAAGGTAATTGGGAACGCTGAATCCAGCTCTGTACTTGGTTATTTCCTATCAGATCGAGTTTTCGCGATATACCGTTATATCCAAAATTAAGGCAATTACCCTACAAATAGTGGACTAACTGAAAAACGGTTTACCGTATTCAGGCAAACAAAATATTTGAAACTCGCCAACAATACTGTCTATAAGTCGTGCCTACATTGGTTTTACATTTGACCAACAGATTCAAAGATAACGTTGTAAATTTAAAAAAAATAAAAATTACCAAAAAAAATAAATATAATCTTGTTTAAAAATTAATAAAAAAAAATAGGTGCAAAAATCACACTTTTTTTCTAAAGACATTTGGTTTAACATATTTTAAATGTGATGATATTAATTTCATTCCAATCAGTGCTCAAAAAAAAAAAATTTTTAGTAGTTATTTTTCATGCCTTTAACGTTGACTGCGCAAAAGTAACAACGAATACTGAGACATGATTCCTAGAACTTTGTTGAAGTTTTTTACTAAATTGAGGTGGCAGATTTCAAATATGATCTCCATTTTTGTTCTGCAGGTCGCGTTTTAAGTTACAGGCTTTCAAAGTATTTTTGACTTTCTTCCAAAAATTTCAAGTTCAAAAAGTCATAACTTTACTCCCCACTCAGCGATTTTCAAATTTGTTTTTTTTTGTTTTCTTAAATATGTAACTGTGTTATTGGAAAAACAAGCAACAAATTTTGAAAATCGCTTAATGAGGAGTAAAGTTATGACTTTTCTAACTTGTATTGAATGAAAAAAGTGAAAAAAAACTATAAATACCTGTATCTTAAAAACGCGATCTGATGGAGAAAAGTGGAGATTAGATTTGAAATCAGCGACCTCAAATTAGTAAAAAAAAACTTCAATCAGTCTTCAATCAACACGCAAAAAGTTCAATTTTGTTCCCTTGTGTAATCTCTAATAATTATTATAATAGGAGAAAATCTCTTACCGTGCCGCTCGTGCGCCCTGCAACAGAGCCGAGTAGAAGGCACGCAACAGGATCTTGGCCGCCGTCTCCGGCACAGGCCACAGCGATATGAGGACGGCACCCGCACCGGCCATCAGCCAGCCGCCAGCCAAATGGGCCACGCCGGCGCCCGTGATGGGCTCCACCGAGTGGTAAGAGCTGAGCACCACCAGACGGGCGCTGAGGCGCAGCTGTCGCAGTTCTCCGGCGGCCAATGTGAAGTCCGAGAGTTGTGGCTCGTGCGGCTCCTTCTGCTGCTGCTGCTCGGCGGTGACCACATCGCCAGGACTAAGGACGACGGCGCCCAGTTGCCAGCTGATATTCGCTGCAAAGTGTACGCATTCGGCGGAGGGCAGCTCTGCCAGAACAGACTCCTTGGTGGCATTGGAGCCGGCCAGGGCGGTGGCCTGAAGCATGTCCGCCACCATGGCGGCCTCCTGCAGGGCTGCCGGCGACTCGGCGCCTGCCCAGCCCCAGCGTTCGGCGAGACTGCCGGGTACGCGGGGACCTCCCACCACCAGAGCCTTGGGCGGACGAGCCCGATCCCGCCGCGCCTTGGGGCGACTGCGCAGCGACTGCAGCGAGGGAGCCGTGAGAATGGCACAGCGCTCCGACAGATACTCCCCGTCCTCGCCGGCCGCCCTCAGGATGGCAAAGGGCACCAGGTACAGAGAGCTGTCCAGCACGAGGATAAGCTCCCGTCTGCCCTGGCGCGACAGATTGGCCGAGGGCAGGAGGTCGTCGAAGGGAGCCAGCAGCAGGTTGTAGAGGGTGTGCAGGCAGGAGGGTCCCCGCCAGGCGGGCACAGGCGGCGCCCGACGCGAGCTGCGGCTGCCCACGGAGCGGGTGGATCCTTGCAGACTGGCCACCGAGCCCCCAACGGAGCCCAGCGAGAACAGGGAGCTCAGCGAGTAGTTGGAAGAGTTTAGCAGCTGATTGCGGCTGACCATGCGCAGAAAGCCGCCTCCTCCGGCTCCTGCTCCGGGCAGATCCTCCAGCAGCTGCTCGGTGCTGGCCCGCCAGCCGCTGCCGTCGCCCTCGTGCAGCAGACTTTGGGAGTTTACGCCCAGATTGTCCCGCACCATGTTCACATAGCGCTCGAGCAGACCATCGCCCTGCGGCTGCTCCCGCCCCTCGTCCTCATCGTCCTCGTCTTCCAGTTCCAGCTCCTCCTCCTCGCTGAGGGAGAGGGGCAGCTGCAAAGTCTTTGCATCGATGCGGGCGGAATGGAAGCGCACAATTCCCGTCTGGGGATGCAGCAGCCAGGCAAACAGCTGCTCCCCGGCCAGACTGTAGTACAGCACGGGCATTCGTCCGCGGTTCACCGTCTCCTGGATGGCCTCGCTGTCCGCCAGCGGCGTCTTGTTGCTCTCACTGCCCACGACATCGGCGCCACCGCGAGCCTTACACCGTTCGGCGGCCACCAGGGCCTCCTCGTTGCGCTGCAGTGCGACCAGCAGCTGTTGCAGCAAATGGTAGCAGTTCGTCTGCAGATCGTAGAGGGCCAGACGCGTCTCCGGACTGCGTTGCTCGTGACGCACGGCTTCCAGCAGCTGGGCGGCAGTCTCCAGTTGAAGGCGAGCGCCCTCGGCATCGCCAGAGGAGCGAAGTGCAAGACCTAAAGAAAGGAATTTCATTGATTAATCTGATGTGCAAGGGTAAATAGGAAGAGTTTATGCCAGTGAGATCATTGACATCATCGCACCATCGTACAGCATAAGCCGAGTTCATTTCTTTGTCGAAAACTGCTTAGGAAAAGCATGTCGAGAGGTCTAGAAAAAAGTGTTTTCCTTATGGAATGACTACTACAAGCAGGCTACTTCCTTGTCGGGTGGTCTTTTCTTTGATTTATTTGCAAATGTTCCAAGGGAAACCTGGCACAAGAAGGTTAAATGGAATGCTCAGGATATGCGACTCCTGAATCGACTCATGATTAATCCTACTTATGAGAAAGTTTTTTTTAAAATGTAAAATAGTTAGTTGTGACCTATGTCCAATATGTAACACCTGATTTTCAACTGCACAAGGCGTAAATTTAAAATATTTAATTGTTACAACTCCACGCATGATTTGTTTAAAGCAAATGTCCTTCTACACATGAGGGAACTCGCGAAAATTTGTAAGAGAAGCTAAATTCGACTTTTGATCTCGCGTCGTTAAAACACATCAAATGTAATTGTGGAAGATTTCTTTTTGGTCAATTACCTACATATCTCTACGAGAATTCGAAATATCAATTGAATGAATACAAATTCGATCATATCTATGAATACTAACAGAAATGGCAGTAAAATCGCACATATCGATGCAATCTGGTGGACACGGACTTTGTCTATAAACGGACATACAGACTCCTACATAGATGCTGCTCTAGCTTATAGTATGTGTATATAAACTTGATGGCCAATTGGCAGCCACTCACCCAATTGATGTCTTATCTTGGCCTCCTCCTCCGACTTGCCAATGGACTGGGCGCTCGTCAGTCCCTGCCGCAAATACTCCACGGCCTGTGGGTGCTGCTCCAGCTGATGATGGACGCGACCAAGCGCCAAACAGGCTGTCGCCTTGCCGAGACGATCCGCGCTGAGCTCCAATTGACGATCGTAGCACTTGAGGGCCTCCGCCTGCTGGCCGAGGGACTCGTGCACGGCCCCAAGATTGCCAAGGGCTCGAGCTTGCAGCGAGGGAGCAGCCAGATCCGTGCATATCTGCAGATCCTGTCGGTGCAGCTCCAGGGCCTCTGAGTGCTGGCCCATCCGCTGCTTCACTTGGCCGAGGGCACACATGGCATCCGATTCGAGGGCGCGATCCTGAAGCCCTTGCGCCAGTTCCCGCTGATGTTCGAGGCAGTTCAGGGCCTGGGTGTGATTCCCGAGAGCGGCATGGACATGTCCCAGATCCCCGTAGGCCAGCGCCTTGATCTCGGCACTGTGCAGCTCGTGGGCCACCACCAGGCGCTTCTCCAGGCACACCAAGGCCGCCGGCAGCTGTCCCAGTGAGCGTCTGGCCTGTCCTAATCCCCGATAGGCACGCTCCTGATCCCGATGGCTGGCCAGCCCCAACGCCAGCTGCAGCTGTCGCTCGTGACACTTGAGCGCCTCCTCGTAGTCGCCGAGCGCTGCATAGCAGTCGCCTAGATGACCCAACGCACGTGCCCGATCCGCCTGCGTGGACGGCAAGGAAACACGCTCGAGGGTGCCCAATTGCGCCTCCAGGCACCCAATGGCCGCCTCGTAGTGGGCCATATTGAGACGCGCTATGCCCAGATTTCCATGGGCCTGTGCCTCCACTGCCGCGTCCCGCTGCTCCTGCGCACGTTCCAGCTGCTCCTGGTAGCACTTGACGGCGTTCGTCCAGCTGCAGAGGGCCATGTGCACGGCACCCAGGTGGCCATGGGCGCGACACTCTCCGGCGAGGTCGCACAGCTCCTGGCGCAGTGTCAGCTCCTGGGTGTGATGTCCCAGCGCCTTGTCCCAGCGCCGCATCAGACGATGGGCCAGTCCGAGTGCCCCGCAAGCAGCCGCCTCCATGGAACGGTCGCCCGCCGCTCGAGCCAATGCCAGCTGCCGCTGGTACAGTTTGATGGCCTCCTCGTGGGATCCGGTGCGTATGAGGATGTCGCCGATGTTGCCCAGTGCCCGAAACTTTGCTGGCAGCTGGTTGGTGGCATGTGCCACGGCCAGGAACAGTTGCTGGCACTCGAGTGCGGCGGCAGTGTGTCCCAGCGCCAGATGCGCCAGTCCCAGATTGCAGTAGGCTCTGCCCATGTTCGGTCGATGCTGGGCATCCTTGGCGAGCGCCAGATCCTGGTCGTAGTAGCGCACCGCTGCCCGATAGTTGCCCAGCGAGAAGTGCGCGTAGCCAAGCAGATGGCAAGCCTTGCCCTCGGCAGCCACGTCGCCCAGCTCCTGGGCGAGCATCAGATAGCTCTCGTAGTGGGGCACCGCCTCCTCGTACTCCTGCCGCCCGCTCAGACAGTTGCCTAGGTTCAACAGAGCACACGCCTCCCCGGCCGTGTCCTTGAGGGATCGCGCTGTGGACAGGTGCGCCCGGTAGTGGGTGAGCGCCGCATCATGGGCGCCCAGCGCTTGGTAGGCCACTGCCAGGTTTCCATGCGTGGCCGCCTCTGCGCTGCGATCGTGAACCGCCTGATTGATGGCCAGCTCCTGTTTGTGGTACTTCACCGCCGCCTCGTAGGATCCGGCCATGTGGGCCATACGCGCCATGTTCCCGTACGCCCTGCCCATGCCCGTGCGATCACCCAGCGAGCGGGCGATTCCCAGATGCGCCTGATGCAGCTTCAGCGCCGCATCGTGGGAGCCCAGCAGCTGATAGACGATGCCCAAATTCGAGCAGGCTCTGCCCTCGCCCAGCTTGTCCCTGGCAGCCAGCGCCATGGCCAGTTGACGTTCGTGCCAGCGTTTCGAGGCATTTGCATCGCCGGAACAGCGCGCCGCATGCCCCAATCCCGCATAGGCAGCCGCCTCCATGGAGCGGTCGCCGAGTGCCTGGGCAATCCGCAGCACCTGCTCGTGGCAGGCGGCAGCTTGGGTGAACTGTCGCCGCTGGTGATGCGCCGAGCCGAGATTCGAGTAGGCGCGCGCCTCCTCCACCTGGTCGTGCAGCTTGCGGGCCAGCCGCAGGTGCTGCGTGTGGCAGTCGAGCGCCGCCTCGCACTCGCTGAGCGCCAGATAGACGGCGCCCACGTTGCCGATCTCGCGCGCCTCCTGGAGGCGATCGCCGAGCTGCTTGAACAGCTGCACGCACTGCTTGTGGGAGGCCAGGGCGTTGGGGAAGTCTCCGCTGGCCGTGTACACGTGTCCCAGCGAGGTGAGTGCCGAGGCGGCCGCCTGCGTGTCCTTGCACTTCATGGCCAGCACCAGCTGGTAGCGATGCGCCGTTAGCGCCTCCTTGTAGGCGCCCTGGCTGAAGTAGGCGGATCCGAGATTGCCATGTGCCCGACACTCGCCCGCCGTGTCGCCCAGCGACTTGGCCACCGCCAGATCCTGCTGCATGTAGCCAATGGCCTGGTCCAGCTGATTCAATGCCCAGTGGGCGGAGCTGAGGGCGCTGAAAACGGATCCGCGAAGCTTCAGCGAGCAGCTGCCGATGCGTAGAGCAGCCTCCAGCACGGCCACCGCTGCCTGATACTGCGCTGCCTGCAGCAGCTCCTGCCCCACCACCGAACTGACCACAAACGGCGACTCCTGCAGCTGCATCGTCCTCAGCTGCTGCAACGTCGGGTCCAAGGCTGTTCGCAGGGGACTCTTCAACGAAGCCTCCACCAGGCCCCCCATCAGCTGCTTGTTGGTGGGCTCCTGGGCTAAGCCGGAGGCAAAGGATGCCAAAGCCTCGCCGTAGCGGCCCAAACACTGCAGAGCCACGCCCTGTCGGAAGTACGCCTTCGGCCACTGGGGGCAAAGCTCACGCGCCTGCGTGGCATCCTGCAGGGCGGCCGCAAACTGTCCCTGCTTGAGTAGCGCCGCCGATCGGTTGCTGTAGAGGATGTGGTTGCCGGGATCCAGCTGCAGGGCGTCCGTGTAGAGCAGCACCGCGGTGGCAAAGTCTCCGTTCTGGCAGGCGGCGTTCGATTGGCGCACCTTCTCGAGGAAGAGGGCGCGGTTGGCGGCAGGCAGCTCCGGATTACATTCCGGTTCGTTCTATAAGAGACAGAAAGAGAAAGAGAGAGAGCGTGAGAGAGCGTGAGAGAGGGTTAAGGATGAGCGGTGGATCAGAGTTAGCATTGATTATGGCCAAATTGCTGGCATGAGCATTGCCTGCCGCGACTGCCCCTGCGAACTGCCTCTAAGTAGAGCAATAAACACAACTGTACAGCGGGGATGGAGGAGAGTAAGGATGGGGGAGGGGGCAGAGACTCGAGACTCGAGGATGATTGCACACATCTGCCGCAGTCATTGGAAAGGTGCACAGTGGGTCAAAGTGGCAGGTTCTCGATAGTCGATTAAAAATTTAAAAAAATAAAAACTAAAGCTAGGCTCAGATAAAAAAAAGGAGACATACAAATTCATATAGCACAAAATAATTTCATTTAAAAAAATACTTAAAAAAAAAAATAATTCAAAAATTTAAAAATTACAAAACCCACAAAAAGAATTAAATAATAATGCAAATAATTATCTAATTATCTTATTTATCTAAAAAAAATCGTCAAGGCTAAATCTTTCTTCCAGAAAAGTATCCGCTCAAGGATCTCATCCGCTATTCTCGAACCCTGCCCCACGGTGCGGTCGTCACTGGGTTGTAATTATGTTAAATGCCGACGCACCAGCCTCAGCCTCAGCCTTAGCTCCATCTCCAGCTCCAACTGCGGCTCCAAGTCTCAGTGGCGTGGCCCTCTCGCAGTGGTGGTGGTGCTCAGGTATGCGGCCACCGAGTCACGTTTCCCGGCCAACTGCTGTTCGCTCCCAGCTCCCGATCCTGTTCGCCTTTCCCCCTGCTCTGCCTGCCACCCGCCGCCGCTCATCAAATGCGGAAGCAATTCCACGAATTCGTGGCCCAAGAACTGAGCCACGACTGGCAGCAGCAGTTGGTCAGAGGCAGGGACAGGCAGGGGCAGCAGTCGAATCAGTAGCAGAGCGCACAGAGGAAAAAGTGTCGGAGTGCTAGAGTTGAGGCCTTTTTTGGCATAAGCCACCAATGGCTGTGGTCACGGCCACGGCCTGGACGAGAGACCAAGACAAGACGAGAGACCGTGACAACGACGTAGAATTTTTTACATATTTTTTGAAGCAATTAAATGCAATGAGTATGCAAATGCATTAGCCCGCTCCCGCTCCGAGACGATACGATACGAGACGAGACGAGGCCATGGTCAGCGGGCCAGGTCCCGCTGTGGCTTCCTAGAAAACGTGCCCCGACAAGTGTCGATGTGGATGCCCCATGCCCAGGTCCGTTGGTCCGTTGGTCCGTCGGTTGCCGCGCCTGTCGCTGGCGGGGCGTGAGCTACGGATAACGTGCTTAGATTGGCCTTCTGGCCACTCTCGGACCGCTGCACGGTCTCCGCCAGGCGTATAAATCAGCCAACAACAAAGTATCTGACAGATGCAGAACGCAATTTTCGTTTTATGCAGCTTATAAGAGCCAAGACTTCAGCTCAGACTTCAGCTGCAGCGATAAGCCACAAATGAAGAGGGCGTTACCACACAAAAGAAACCCCAAAACTCTCCTTCCTTGCGAAATGTAGAAGATTCCTCCTGCCGCGCCTCCGCGCCAGCGTTGGCGGTGCTAGGCGGCTGAGCAGAGATCTCGCAGAGAAGATTGTGTTGGTCAAAGTCAAACTCAAAGTCAAATAAACACGCACAGAACATGCCCTCGAAATGGCGGAAGGGAGCGCCGACGCCGCCCGCGCCGCTCTCTGCATTCTCTCGAGTCTAGAGTATTAGCAGATGTTATCATTTACCGACTAAAATAATAATAATAATATTAATAGCAGGCAGATCCGAGAGGAATGTAGAAGGAGAGGTACACAAAATGCGATCAGCCAAGGCAGCGACCGGATAAGCTTTAAACTCCCTTCAAACTGTGGGAATCAGTTCCGACTGACATGATCTCCTCTCCTATCCTCTCCTCTGCTCTGCTTCTCTTTGAATCTGCAGTTTACTGTTTCTAGTGCAGTGCCTGTGAAAAGCTTTCCAAAATCTCCTTCCTTTCTATTCTTTGAAATTCCGCATGAAGCTAAGCCAACAAAATGTATCCGTTTTGATACCCTTTAGAGTGTGGAGTACTGTAGCTTGGACACATATGTATGTAACTTTGATGTACAATTATTCTTATGCAGAAGAAACAGGTTAATCCCATCAGATATATGTACATATATAAGTATCTGTAAGTAATCCTAAAATTATCCAATAAGTGCATCTGCAGTTTCGACTTATCCTACGTTTCTTTCGTTGCCCTTTCGCTTCGCCTTTGCGCTGCTCGCGCCATGCTGTATGTCAATTTAGGAATTGGCGCCCAAATGGCACATAGAGAAGTCATGTAAAATGATACGCTTGCTATCTCGCTTCAACAATTCCAGCTAAATTGGAAGCAGCATCCACGGCAGCAGCAGCAGCATCCAACAGCAGTTTAGAAAATAGTCAAAGACGGACAAGAATTTTATGCAATGAGAAAGGGAGAAAGAGAGGAGGCTGGCAGGCAGCCAGAGACAGAGACGAGAGAGCGGCAATGGGAAGTGAGTCCAAAGAGGTATTCAGGAATGTAAGAGAAAAACCTGCGATTCGAGAACTGGTCGGCTGTTTGTCGGTTGGCAGTTGTCCGCCCAACAGGCAAGAGCAAAGGAAAGAAAAAATAAATATAAAAAGAAAAAGAAAGAACGCCACAAAAAAGTGGCACCCATAGATGCATTCGGGCAGCAGTTGGGTTTCGCTTCGCCTTCGAGTGGTTGTTGCCTGGAACCAAATGGAAGTCCATCTCATCTCCTTCTCCTCCTCTCTGTGTTTGTCTCTCTATGTGTTTGTGTGTGTGTGAGGCCCCCGAGGCTGGGCACTGGGGACTGGGTACTGGACCCCGGACCCCGAACCCCGGGACCATCGATAAAGTTCGCCGCATTGGAATGCGAACAATTTCACGATTGCTTGTGGCGCACATTGGCATGTTCTGCGCTCAACTTGAGAATTTTGTTGCAATTTAACGCGTAATAAAATAATTAGCTGCGGGCTCCTCCTCTCCGGCTGCGCGCGTTCCAATCTCCCTCTCCAGCTGTGTTTAGGAAAGCAGTCAATTCCCGTTGGAATAAGAAGGAGCGTAGGTAAATGAGGTGCAAGGTGACGACCTTGATGCTGAGTAAACTCTTCAGAAATGGAGCGATTTAAGAGGAAACCTCAGCTGATGCTTCGTGAGCATTTCAGTGCATGAGCGTGGGCCACAGGGGGTGACTAATCCCTCGAAAAGACGCATAAAATTAAGTCGCATTTTTAGGCCACTTTTACCCCTTCTGTCGACACTTCTAAATAGCAAGAGTTGTGACCTTCCTAGTTAACCTCTTTAATCGAATTAAGTCTCCCCTTTTAGCTACGCTTCTGCCTGCCCGCTGCTTCCTGCTGCTTCCCGCTGCTGTTTCTGTTTAAGCATTTCCTATCGTCCGTCTAGCTGCTAAAGGGACACTCCGCTCGAAATGCGGACGCAGACATGGACAGCAGCCAGTCAAGACAGTCATTCAGTCAGGGAGCAGGGCAGGAGGGTTCCAGGGATCTGTCTTTGAGACATGCGCCTGAAACTTATCCAACATCGTTGACGTTGTCGTCTGTTCAGCCCTCTTCTTCTTCTTGTTCTTGTTGGTTGGGTTTTTTGTTTTGTTTCTGTTTTTGTTTTTGTCCCTGACATGACAGCGCGGAATATGATGAAAGGGCCAGAACCCAGAGCCAGAGTCAGGGTCAGGATTGGGACTGGCACTGGCACTGGCACTGGCACGGGAGGTTAGTGCAAGTCCAAAAATGTTTTGCGTTTTGGCATTCTTTATATACCCTTACACAGGGCAGGGTACAATGGAACTTGTAACGAAATTCATGCAGTGAAAATATATAAATTTTTGGCAACAAATTCCAACTTAATGGCGTGCCTCATGGCTCAGTAAAAATATATTTAAATTGGACAACTCAATGTGCCTCATGTCATCCAATCTGCAAGGGTATCTAAAGCTTCCTCTTCTGATTATTACTCCTTCTTCATTCCCTTTCTCTGCTATGCTTTGCTCGGCTTTTGTTTAATTTTTGTCTGCTCGTTTTTGTTGTTGTTGTTGTTTGTGGCTAAACCCTTTTGTAGTTCTGCCGCTGTTGAGTTAATCAGCATTGAAATCATTTTGCCATCATTTTGATTATTGCCTGATTGTTTCTGCCTTCCTGTTTTGTTGTTGGATTTCTTTTCTTTGCCATCTTTTCTGCTTCTTGAGGTTAAATTTGGAGAGTGGCGGCGTAATGCCTGATTAAGTTTTATACACACACATACATCTGTACATATATTTGAAGGCCATAAATAATTGTCATGGTGTTTGAACTGCAAACTGGAAACACTGTACATACATGGCCAAACATGTTTGTGCGTGTCGAGTGGCAGAGTGGCAGAGAGAGAAAGGTATAATATATACTCAAACTTTATACAGGGGTTTCTATGTATATATTTTGATACCCTTTACCACTTACCTCGGAGAAATCCCGCTGCGACATCTTATTTAAAAGCTGCTCGCCAGCGACGGCAATTTTGGCATTGTTCTCACTGTTAATGCTATTGGCATGATGATTATTTGCATTAAAATTTAATGGCAAATTTATAAGATTCTCATAATTCGTCATTTGTATGCCACAAGAAGAAGAATCATACCATCAAAAAGCGCCTTCGTTCTGCAACAAAAGAAAACAAGAGAACAGAGATGAGAGAGAGAGAGAGGGAGATTATGTTTATGTATAGACAGCCGGGAGAGTGAGGTGGAAGAGAGAATGATGGCGGGAATGTAAAAGCAAAAACAAAAGCTCCCAGCCAAAGACGACTGACAATGAGGGCTTTCAAATGCCAAACGAATTCTAGGGAAAAACAACACTGAGAAAAACAATTCACTGACAAAAATAATTTCAAGAGTTCGGCATATTACGACACAGCTAATCGAATATGTAAAATAATCCTAGTATTCAAAAATAAAATAACTCTTAGAAATAGTCGGAATTAAAAAATTCCGCACAAAAAATAGCAGATTATATTTTTCGTTAAAAGGTTTACAAAAAATTTGTTTGTTTTTGTTTTTTTCAGTGAAGGGACGAACGCCGACAACGACGCCTCTTATGCAAATATTGGCCCGATCCTCAGTCGCAGTCACATAAACTTGACAATTGAATGTGGCCATAAATTTGTGGAGCCCGCAGACGTCTCTCGTCTCTCCCCCCACTGTTCTGTCCTGTCACCTCGTAGCACTTTTCGCACTGGCCTGAGCTCAGTGGGAATTCTGTTTTGCGCGAACAGATTCTGATTGCGCCATCCATTCACTTGCCAGAGGCGCCTGGCTATCATCGCCATCGTTGGGGTTGGGACGACACCAGCCACGCCCCAACTCCCGCCCAGATGGACTTGTTATCATTTAATTGAGTTTGCGGTAGCTGCAAAACTCTTCTTAGAGAAAGTTTGCATCAGAAAACATTAAACAGGCAGCAGGCACCAAGCCACAAGCAACAAGCTGCAAATCGTAATTAAAAAACCCAAATTGGCCAAATCAATTAAATCTCTGCTTATAGCGGAAATTGGTAGCATCTGAGAGCCAAACCGACCCAAGCCAAACGGTTGTTGTTGTTGTTGTTGTTCTGTACATAGAAATGGCTTTTGTGTGGCATTCGTGTGGTGTGTCTTTAAATAGGTTTCCAAGGGGTCTTGGTTGCGGCTAGAAGCCATATGTACGGGTACTCATACGTTAGCTGGAGGCCTTAATTGAAATGTTATGCCGCGCAATGACAAAAGACTTGAGTGACAGACGGGGTTAACCGCAAACGCCATTGCCCCATGGACTCTCTCCTCAAATGTTTGAATGATTCTAATAGAGTTCCATTGGATGCGCGGGTAGTGCACAGAAACAGAACAGCAATGGAATGCTAATGAGCGAGCCAATACAATACAAGACGGGTCCAAAGGGTCCAACCGATCTACATAAATGCATAAAAGAACTTCCCATCCTCTACTCCCCATTCGGTTGAAATTTTTCGTAGGCGCTTGGAATTCTAATGAGAAAACCACAGAAGAGTAAATACATATGCTGACACCAATGCTCTGCTCTCTGGCTCATCAGATATTTAACTGTTTTTGGCTTCTAAAAATGCTAGCGCAATGCCTGTACTTCATCGTGTAACCGTTTTGCACTGCTTGCCGATTGGTAGTTGATCCGTTTTACAATTTTATTGAGTGGAAGAAACATTGGAAACGCGCATTGAACATACCATACCAATGGGGAATTTGATGTCGGCATTTATGATCATTTCTGTGATATTTTTATGATCCGTTTCGATGCACTCAATGCCGGGGCAATTTTCAAATCAATGAGCATTAAAAAATGCATAAACCGTAATGCATTCCACCTGGCTCGCCTTTCGCTCTCTCTCTCTCTCTCTGTGTATCGCTGTCATAAAACGCTTATCAATTGCCTTGCCGCCTGTGTGGCGGCATTTTTAACAGTTTGCTTTTATTACTTTTATTGGTTATGTTTTCTTTCTTTCTTTTGCACTTTTTGCACTATTACTCTTGTTATTAGTTTCTGCGTCTGCTTATTGTTGCTGCTGCTGTTGCCTGCCTGCCTGCCTGCTGCTGTTTGGCTTTTAACGATTATGAAGCCAGGTTTCATGGATCCAAATGAGCTAATTTAGATGCCTTGATGGTTTTATAATTGTACTTGCACGCCGTCGTTTTTATGGCAGCTCTTTTTATGTCTGTCTGTCTGTGTGGATGTGTGTGAGCACAGCAGCCGCGGCAATGACAGAAGGCAAAAGATGAGCTGCTTTTTCCCCATTTTATAGAGTTTTTTTTTGTAGTTTTGCACTGATTTTTGCTATGGCATGAAGTCATATGGGAAATGTTTTGATTGTGTTACATATATCAAATCGCTTCAAAGATTACGCGTTTTTTTTGTTGTACTTTTTGCAAGTTCGTGCCTTAAGTCTTTTGTATTTTTTTGGCATTTTCTTAGAAATTAAGTCATATTGTGGTAGTGGTTGGGCTATTTTATATTTCTCTTTTTTAGTCATTTTTTATTTGTAAATTTTAAGGTTCGTGTCCTAAGTCTTTTATATTTCCTTAGGAAATATAAATTTCATATACTTTTATTTGTGGGTTTTTTTAGCGTGAAGTTGAACATATTTTAAATTTTTGAACCGATCCTTGTCTCTCAGTGCATTTCTTTTCTGTGTATGTATGTATTGTGTGGAAAAGTCAACAGCTACAGCGACAACACCAAGCCAACAAAAACATGAACGAGAACCACTTTGAATTCCTTTTGTCAGGTCATTAGCGTTAACTAAAGTTTTGCCTTAAAGTTAGACTCCTTTTGAATGGCCACAGTACCCCCATGTTGCCCCATCCCATTCCACCCGACACTCCACTGCTCCACTGTCACAATAACAAAGTGTTGCAACATTGTTGCATTCGGGGCTACGTTGGCGGTCGTTTAACGAGCACAAAACCCAGCCCTGGGCACCACCAGCAACGACAACAACACAAAGCAGGAGGGAGGACTTGCAACATCAACCAAAAAAAGAGAGAGAAAAAAAGAAAACATGACCATCCATGGGGACCCAGCCAGGGACGAGGTGTACACGCTGGTTCTTTATTACAACTTCTATAAATGATTTCCGCTATTAAAATGAAACACTTTTGCATAATTTTTCACTTAGAAAGGACAACAGGCCACAGAGCCAAAGAGCCGAGGTCCCAGGCACCCAGCAGGGTGGGGGGCAGAAGAAATTCCTCACGCTTTATAAGGCCCGCCAGGTATGCCCGAAAATTCCACACACCACAAACGCCTACCCAGCCACAGACATGGACATGTCCAGACTCGGGAACCCTCTGCTCTACCCTCAGTACGAGCATGTGGGTATCCATACAGAAACTTCGTTCCTCGTCATCGTCATCGTCAACGTCTTCTTCGTTCGGGTTTTGATAATGCGCCACCGCCTACTTCTCCATCTCCCTCTCCATCTCGTAACCTGTTGAAATGTGTGACAAATTGGGCGTAAAGAGTGGCCCATCCTCATCCCTACTCACCCCCCCATGCCACTCAACTTCACGTTCTGACTTTATTTCTACCACCATAACCCCTGGCCATGCAACGACGTGGGCGTGACAACGGCGATTTTGGTACCGATTTTTTGGTGTCTTTCCTCTTGGGCCGAAAGAGTAAATTTTTGGAGCGCGGTCTTCTCAGTACAACAATTGAGTCATAAATTTTATGTTTATTAAACTGTAAGCCTGAAGTTCATACCAGTGGGAAGCAGATGCGATGAATAAAGGGTGCTTAAGTGCTCAGATATGTCACGGAAAATTAGCTTTATTTTGCCTATAAAGATGAGGAAATTCCATGGGGAAATTAATGAATTCAGAGACCAAAATCTTAGCTTCTTTACTGCTTTAAATACTTCCGTCTACATTTTCTTTAAACCTGCTGCTGCTGCTGCTGTGTTGATTTTTCCCAAGGTTTTCCTCCAGCCTCCCCCCCCTAACACTTTTGAGACTTGTTAACTAACAAATCGGCAACAAAATTAATCACACAAATACGAAATGTGTTGCGTTTTATATGAGGTGTTTCGGTTTTTTGTTGCGCTTTTGGCTTTTCATGGCCTAAACTGGCAGCTTGTACAATTTCGTGAAAACTCATTAAAATTGTTTGCTGCTGTTGCTGGTGGTTGGGAAAAACATTAAACTATTTCCCAGTAGCCACGAACATGAAAACAGCATGGAATGGAAAAAGGAAACAAGGCGAACGAACGGCTCGGCGAGCGAAGGAGAGAGACATGGACATGGATGTAGACAAAACGAAAAGCAATTTTAATGAAGCCAGAGTTGGAGGCCAGGCGGCACTTGTTGTTGTTGCTTTTGCTGCTGCTGCTGCTGCTATGATGCTGCTGCTGGAGCTGTTGTGGCAGGCCGCATTGTTGCTGCCTTATAAGCGTGGCATGCATTTGTTGTCCGCAATGCTGCTGCGAGTGGCACGATGTAATTGACATCATTAGACTAAAGCGCAGCGAGACCGACTCTGACTCCGACTCCGAGTCCGAGTCGGGCCAAAAGGAGCTCTAGAAAGTGGCAGCCATGCTGCAGCAACCACCGTTAGCCGGTTACCGTTCTATGGAGAGCGAGCGAGCGAGCAAACGACCCACCGCAGTGTGGTCTGGGGCCCCATTTAGGGTCAAATTATGCAAATTATTAAATGAAAATCAAATCTAATATAATTATTTTTATTGACCTACGAGGCAGTCTGAACAGAGGGGGTAGGGTGGCCCCATGGGATTTGAATTTTTAATTTTCCCATGTCACATAAATTTCTTGTTTAAGCATTTTTGGTCAAGACTTTTGGTTTGGGAACTTTTTGGGTTCACTTCACCCACCTTACGACTACAACTACTACTACTCACCATGGATGGAATGCCGCCTTCAGACTGGAAAGTTCACCTTGTACTTCTCTCTCTTTCTCTCTCTCTCCTGCTGTTGTTGTTGTTTTTTCTGTTAATGCTGCTGGTTCTCTGATTTTCTCCTTTTTTTCCGTTGTTTTTGCTGGCTACTTTTCTCTTTCTGCTCTTCTTGTTTCTCGTTTTGTTTTATCACAGACTGAAGAATTATTTTTAAATTAATTTAATTGGTGAAAATATGCGGAAAGAAAATGAGTGTCAACGAGAGTGAAGAGCCCGAGGGAGTACGAGAGGGCGAAAGAATTTAGAAGAATCCTTTTCGGAATATATGCATACATTTGTATTTACAGTGTTAAGTGACTGTACACTTTTCAAATTCCTCACTAAATCATTCGGATCCCGATTAATTGTAATTAATTTTTCCTAAAACAACCAGCCACGACTGCGGCCCTCACTTTGCAGTTTTCCTTCACTCTCTTTCACACTCTATCACGCACACACACACACACACATTAACGCACGAAAATATTTGTTGCCGTAGTCCATTTGCAGTTTTTGCGTTGCATAAAGTTATTAAAGTTATGCAGGCCGTTGTGTTGTTTTACATTTGCTTTTGTTGTTCTTTGCATAAATTAAAAATTCATTTTTATGGCTTTTATGTGTCATTCTCTTTGGGAATTTATGTAGAATACGGGCTGCTGTTGCTTCTGCGGCTGCTGCTGCGCAGCCAACCAACCAACAACAAGAAGCAACAGATGAAGCAGAAGAAGAAGCAGGCCTGTCCAGAGTCGCACTCACACACCTCAGACGAAACCACACACACACACTTACACATGCGCGGGTCAAACAAGTCAAGCAACTTTTTTTCATCTTTTTGCTGGAAGCGGCCAATCTTTGGATTGCCTTCCTTTGGTTTTTTCGTTGTTGTTGTTGTTGTTGTTGGGTTCCTACAAGTTCTTGTTGTTGCTTTTGTTATTAGTGTAGCATTTACTGTGGAATGCACCAAAGCGAGAACGTTTTGGGGGAAAATTACGACAACTACACAACCAGTGCGTCCGTCTCGGCCAACATGAAATCGAAGTCCATGTTGTTTGGCGAAAATGTGGAAAAATAAATGGCCTCGATTACGAACCAAAGAATAAAATGGAGCAACACAGAGGGATACACAGTGCATAAATTCCGAGAAACGCCAACAGATGTCAAAGCTACCTGGCGGAGTTCAAAGGCCGTTGCCGAAATTTTCTCAGCTTTTGTTTCGCATTTCTTTTCTCCGAACTCACTTTACAAATTTGCCACAATTGCAGCAGCAGACACTGGACTGTAAGTTGTTTTTTTCGAAACCGAGATACCGTTTGATTCCTTCACGCGTGCGCACAACTTCGGTCAGTGTGACCACGGATTAATCGACAAAATATACCGCCTGACCCTCACAAACATACCGAAATATACCTTGTCATTATCAAAATATACCGTAAATATACTGACTGACATGACAAGATGCGTTGATATTTCTCGATTTTGATATTCGGCTTAATATTACTAGCTAGTTAGCCATTTCAGCCCTAAAAAAAATAATTTTATCTAGTTCCCCAATAAATTTTTTACAAGATTGGCTAGTTTTAAGAACTCCTATGAATTTAATTGTTTTCATAATAATGTTCAAATAAAGGCGGCCAAAGCATTAAACGAAAGTGTGAACTCCGGTCACACTTGGTCATTGTTGCTGGTCAACCAAGTTTCTGCATGCGTATGGTCATTTGTATACCTTATTTCCTTTAATTGGTGCTACATTTGTTTTTCCAAGCTGCCATGAAACATTAATAATGAATTTGTATTAGATTGACATGTTATTTACCCATTAATGCATAAAATTGGTGTTGTATATATGTATATATATCCCGGTCCCGATATTGGTGCCCATATGCTTCAAAATTTCGTTCATATCCTTCAAAACATAGACTGATCAGTTTCTGCATTAAGTGGAGCCTGATTTACAAACATTACCTCAATTCTATTATATCCTTTCTCCCAAGGGTAGCAGCCTTGTTGCGCATTCCGTGCAAAGTTGCAGAACAATGCTGCTAATTCATAAGAAAATTCATGTTGCCGAAAATTTTCCCATACGAATTAAATGTATCTAACGGGCCACATTTTTTGAAAAACCAGCCCAAATTTTTAATGCAAATTTCGAACGATTTGATTGGTTGAAAGTTTAAAACGCGTAGCAACCGTTACTTTTGGAACGAAATACTATTTTCTGGGTACAAAAACAAAATATGTATGTATTATTGTTGAATAGGCCGTCGGGCGTAGATTTAATAGCCATATATCTTAATTTCAAATAAGTCCGTATTTTTTAATAATATTTTTAAATTTCGACGATTTTAAAAACCCACTACGATTTGAGAGCGAAAAATGTCGGTATCGCTAATGGAGTTTGGCGGTCATTTTGAAAAGTACTTTAATTTACTCTAAAAAATATATATTGGAACTGGATTAAATATACTTTTATATACCGATATACCTTAATTACACTTTGAACTCGATTTCGACGTCAAAATATCGTAAAGTATATAATATACCGCCGTCACCCTACTTTCGGTACCGGAGTTTTTTAGTTTTTCCAGCAATGCGGGATTTGAGTGCGATTTAAGCCAGCATGGTATAACTGAATAGGGTGAGTCAAGATTGACTTAAATTCCCCACCTAATGTAGGTACACCATGCTGGCTTAAATTAAATGCGAAATCGATAGGAATTACTGTTTTTTTATTCGAATTTATTTAATCATATATTTAAAGCAATTCAATAGAAAGGAGTAATTAAAGTTATCCAATCTTGTGGCTACTAGCTTTTATTATTTTTTATTACTGATACTAACAAAATATCAAAATCGAGGAATATTATTTATTTCCAATCATTAACAAAAGAACAATTAAGGTGAACTTATTTAGTTTTTCGATGTTTTAACCAGTAGGAGTGAAGATACAGACCACCCACTACCCATACCCAACCAATAAGCAAACTACCTCCAATTATTTTAAGCAAATATATATATTTCTTTATTTCGTAATAATCAAATTGAATAAACTATTAAAATGAGGACCTAAAATAAACTATAGAACCATACTTAACCATACTTGTTTTGTACCTGAAACGTTGGGTCCAAGAATCGTCACATATATCACACTTTTCATTCCTCATCACCTAGCGGTATGAAGGCAGGCAGTGCCCCTAACTTTGGTCGTCGACGGAAGCTGACTGGTTCCTCCTCCACGGGCAGCTCTTCTCCGCTATCGCCATTTGGCTGGTCAATGGCAGAGGACTCGTCCTGGGTCGTCTGCTCGCCTTCGCACCTCCTAAAGTACCGAGAACTGCTGGGCTGCTCCGTGCCTGGGTTAGCAGCCGTCTGTGGTGTTTCCTGAATGCCGACAGATTTTCTCTTCGTCCTGGTCTTGGGCTTTATCAGCCGCTTTGAGGTTTGCTTGCAGAAGCAGCACTTGGCCAACTCGCAGGTGCCCTTGCGCTCCAGCTCGGGACAGGCAAACTCGTGACGCTTGTTGCACTTGAAGAAGCAAATGAGTTAATAGGATGATTGGCCATTGGAGCAGGGCAACTTACCTCGGCAGCAAGCGAGCAATAGCCACGCACAAAGTCAATACAGATCTCGGTATTGCGGCTAAGCTTCTTGTGCAGATACGGGCAGTCCTCGCGCACACAGACGCCCCGCAGATAGTAGCGGCAGACGGGCATCTTCTCCAGCGTAACATTGTGCGACAGCAGGCAGTCGGATTTGGCGCATTCGCCGCGCAGAAAGCTGAAAATGGTTAAGCAAAGTTATGTAAAGAAAGTTACCGCTGAAAGCCCCCACGCGGAACACCATCGAAGAGTCGCTCCTCGCACGGCTTGGCACGGCACCAACCTTGGACAGATGGTGACCTGTCGCTTGTCGTGCAGTTTTCGGCACTTTCCGCGACTGTGCGCCGCGCATTTACCGAGCTTCTGGTAAATGGCACACGGCACATTTGTCTTCACCAGCGACTTGTTGAGCAGCGTCAGACTGCGTTGCCTGGCGGTAATCAAGTGGGCGCGCGACAAATGATTCGTGGTGCGTATGAACACGTTATTGGTCTTGGCCGAGGCCACATAGGTCAGTCCACCGATATCGATGCGACGGAGGGTGGTCCTGTTTCCATTAAGCTGGGCTGCACCACTAGCAGCTGTTGTTGGTGACGATGCTGCCTCGATGGCAGCTGGTACTCTGGTTAGACGGCAGCCCGAGGGATCGATGATAAACTTGTTGCCGCTGACAAGCAGAGTGCGGCCGGACACTGTTCGCTTGAGGGTCCTGGGTGTCGTGGATTTGGTCACAGGTCCTGTTCGGGCATCCAGCTTGGTGAGCTTGTTCTTCGATATCTTCTTGTACATCACTCCATGTATGCTGACCATGCTCAGCGACTTGTTAACGCTGGCCTTGACCACTTGCGGCTTTGAGCTAATAGATGGGGAATAGATCGACATGTGTACTGTGGCAGAGTCGACTAGGCATTGGGCTAACCTCGGTTTTTCGCTGTCTCCGCCTCGTTGGTACGCTGCAGGGCGTATTGGCCCACAAACTCCCCCAGGGTGCGTCGCTTTTTGACCAGGGGCGTAAACGTTAGGGAAATGGCACGCACCAGCTTGTATTTTGTGCGCTTTGCAGGAGGTGGAGCCGTGGTTGTGGGCGTTGGCTTAACAGCTGGCTGGCGCACGATTTTCCGTTTCGATATGCTGACCAGAGGCGGCTGGGGCACAACAACAACAACGGGAGAGGGAACACGCAGCGGGGCAGACTTAACGGGCGCCTTCCGCACCAGGCAAGTGCTGGCCTTACTTATGATCTTTGCCTGCGTCGTGCTGGCGGGAATATGTGGCGTCACCTCGGCGGCGGACACCACCCTTTCTTGGTAGATTGGAACGCAGACCTGTTGCTTCATCTCCTGGATCCGCTCCTGACGGCGATACTCCTCGTACATGGCCCGCTGGCGTTGCAGGAAGTGCGGGTTTATATGGATGGCAGGCGGTGGCTGCGACTGTTGCTGTTGCAGGGGCTGAAACGGATGAGCAATTCGGCCTTGCAGTGCCATCTGAAAATTGGGATTAATATACACTTTGCGCGTTGCGGACGGCAGGATTTGCTCGGTGCTCAGGTGTGGCAACATTTTGCTAATCACTTATCAGTCGTTCCGTAATTTAAGTCTCTGTTAATCCTTTTAACAAACCAAATTAAACAAATGTCAAAATTAAATGGCATGCCTTTGTTACGTATTTTCGATTCCTAGTGATGTCACTCGAACGATTACACAAAAGTGCGATAGGCATTTCGACCAGTGGGTATATAAATAAATCATGAAACTTGAAGGATTTTGACGCAGGTGAAAGATATCCTGGTAATTTTTAAGAAGAATTTACAAAAAGCATTGTTTTCTGAGGTTTAACTCAAGGTTTATTAATATAGTGCGGTTATGTGGGCAAAGCTAGTTTTTTTCTTCGGTAGATTTCTGGTATATTTTCTTGCGGTCACACTGTTAACAACGTGTGTGGTGGCTGCTTTGAGAATTCTAAGCGAAATTTTATTTATTGACTTCAAAATGGGCAAAGATCGTGGCAGGGGACGCAGAAACCATCATTCTAAGCCTTACAATAAAAATAATTGGCGTGGTCAGAAGAAGGAGCGCTCGCAGCACAATGGAAACCCGCGCAACAGGTGGGGAAACCAATGATTTTGGCGTGTGGTGTGGTCCGGCATAACCGGCTTCTATTTCGTTTCCAGATCAGCGCCACAGCAAAAGTCCACACTGCTTGAGAACCAGGTGGGCATCACGGAATTCACCAATGCGGATGCTCCCGGATTTACGGGCATTTTGAAATCGCGCTTCTCTGATTTCCATGTCAACGAAATTGATACCGAGGGACACGTGCTGGAACTGAATGATTCCATCGTGCCAAAGGCAGTAGTAGAGGGTGTGTATAACGACAGTGCCATGCAAATATTCAGGTATATGTATATTCTTATCTTTATTCAAATTGCAGCCGTGGATCCGGAAAAGTTGGCTGAGTGGCGCAAGGAGCTGGAGGAGGTGATTGGCCCAGAAGTCTGGAAGGATATAGCCAGCTTGGCGCAGGCCAAATTTGATCCAAAGACTGAGCAGAAAGTAGAGATCAATGTGAGCAGCCTGGACAAGGACAAGCGCACGAAAATACATCAGCTGGTGAAGCAGCTGTACACGGGCAAGCTAGTCTCCACCACACTGGGCCAGCCGCAGGCGAAGGAGAAGCCGCAGGAAGAGCAACAGGTGCCAGCGGAGGAACCAGCAGCCATCCCAGTGGAGGAGAAGAAAACCATACGCATAATGAGACCAAAGCATGGACGCGGTAAGTGGAAGGCAATTGCTCGAGAATCTTCATCAGCAGAGTTCCCATTTGAACAGGCGACAATCGGTGGAACTTTCCTGGCGAGTATGTCACCTTCCTGGTGCACAAAACGAATATAGACACCGGTGAGGTGGCCTCCACCCTAGCCTCGCGCCTCAAGTAGGTTCCCACGCCCACGTCTCCCATAATTAAATATCTAATTCAGTTGCTTGACTTTTCCACAGCTTGCGACCCTCGCAGGTCAACTACTGTGGGACCAAAGACAAGCGCGCCAAGACGACGCAGAATTTCTCCATCAAGCGCCGCTCGCCAGAGAGCATCATCAATGCAGCACGGGCCATCCGAAATGTATTCTTCGGCAACTTTAAGTTCAGATCCACGACCCTTAAGCTGGGTGATCTGCAGGGCAATCGGTTCCGCATTGCCTTGCGTCACATAGCCAAGGAGCGGCAGCCAGATATCGAGGCTTCGCTGAAGTCCCTCAAGGAGCGCGGCTTCATCAACTACTACGGTCTGCAGCGGTTCGGCAATAGTGCCAGTGTGCCAACCTACGAGGTGGGCGTGGCGCTGCTGAAGCGCGACTACAAGTTGGCCTGCGAGCTGATCCTGAAGCCCCGGGACACGGACATCGAGTTCATGCGTGCCATACGAGAGGAATGGTGGGAGAAACGCGACTCTGCGGCGGCGGCTGCAAAGTTCTATGGGGACAAGTTCATCGAGAAGAAGCTGCTGGATGGCCTGGCCAGATTTGGGGAGACCGACTACTCCTCAGCTCTGCGGCAGATACCCCGCAACATGCTGATGTTGTATCCGCATGCCTACCAGAGCCTGATCTTCAATCGCATCGCCTCGAGGAGGATCAAGGAGTTCGGCCTTAAGTTGATACCCGGCGACTTGGTGTATGCGGAGCAGTCGGAGGCAATGGAGGAGGACAGCCAGGTTGAGCCGGCAGAGACTGAAGCTGCGGAGACTGACGAAGATCTGCCAGACGGTGTCGAAGAGGATGTCGATGCCATCGCCCTGGAGGAGGAATCGGTGTTCAAGCGCAAAGTGCGAGCGCTGAGCGAGGAGGACATTGCCAGCGGCAAGTATAAGCTCTCCGATGTGGTCCTGCCCCTGCCCGGTCACGACATTACATATCCCGCCAACGAGTGCGGTGCGTGGTACGAGGAGATGATGGCCGAAGTGGGCCTCTCCTCGGAGCTGCTCAAGCACAAGGAGAAGACGTACGCCCTGGGGGGTGCCTACCGCAAGATGATCATTCAGCCAAACGACTTGAAGTGGAGTTTCAGGCGCTACAACACGCCCGAGGACACACTGATAGCCTCCGACTTTGAGCTGATGAAGGGCATTCCCATCACCGCTGAACCCTCCGAGGAGGAGGCCAAGTATCTGGCCCTCGTGCTGGAGTTCTCATTGCCCACGGCTGCCTATGCCACCATGTTGCTGCGCGAGCTATTCAAGCAGGATACCTCGACGGCCACACAAATGCAGCTGGAGCAGGAGGCGATGACTAAGAAGGAGGAGGAAAAGGATACCCCAGTCGAGAAGGAGATTGGGGTGGAGACTGCGTCGGAGGAGACTGTGGAGCCAGAGAAGGAGAACGAGAAGGTGGCGGAGGGGCAGTAAGGTACGCCAACAGAAATCAATATGCTCAGGGAAATCAATTTTACGCGCGTTGTCCGATGCTCCGTTATTTGTATGCAATGTAACTTCGAGCCACAACCACAACAATAACAATGCGCACGTTTCCGCTCTCTCTCTCTCTCTCTCTCTCTCTATATATCTCTCTCTTCCCGTGCTCGGTGCTCGGTGTTAGCACTCTCTGGGCGCCCAGGCGCCAAGGTATATTCCAGCATAAGATAAGGCCCGCTGACCCACCCTTAGTCTCTCTCTCATTCCGATATAGATTTGTGCCTTACCTGCCATTCAGTGTACACTTTGGACCAAGCAGGACCAGGACATTCTTTGGCTGCATTTATTCGTAAGCTGTCAGGCAAAGCGAAAGCTTTGGACGCGGCGCAGTTCTACCCCCTGTCCAACCGTCGCACGTCTCTCTGTGTGTGTAGTTTAAACAAATTGCTTTCAATGCACAATTAATACACAATAATTCTACAACAACAACAACAACAAATAAAGTTCAATTTAACCGTTACACGTGCAACAAGAACAACAACAACAACTACAAAAGAAAGAAAGAAAAGCCCAAGGTGAATTGTTGGTTAAAATATTAGTAGAGCATTTTGGGCGCGATTTTTAAATGTCGATTTTATTTCAATATTTAAACTAAACGTAAACCTATAAACAACAACAAATGGCACGCGAATGTTAAGGGGATTGTGAATTAACATTTAATTGAAACTGTACAATTGTGGGATTGGATTTTGAGTGCCAGCTTATCGATTTTTGTTTGTGCTTTGGACTGAAATCAATCAATAATTTGGTGTTGAAACCGAATGTGCGGGAAGGAGGATGAGGAGGAGGTGGTGGCGGCGTCGGTGCCCTGGGCCATAGTGGAGAGGAGTAGTTTCATGTAGTAGTGGGCTTTGTCGGAGGTGCGTTTGCTGTAGGAAGGGGTGTGTGGGGACGCACAGTAGTTAAGGGTGGTGCACGGCGACGACGCGCCTTCGTTCGTTTTGCTTTGGTTTTTGTTTTCGCTAATATCGCATGCTCTGCGCTCGCGGAGTCATCAACATTAATAAACTAAATGCTTGTTTTGGCGTCGTCGCGCATACCCCCTCTGCCTCCTCCCCACCCCCATCCACAGACTGATCCAGACAAGGGGCTATTGGACATGTTATTGCTTGCGCGCGCACTCTTTGACCAGTTCCATAAACTAAACTGCGTCATAGTAGGAGTTTTTGGCGTGGTTGAATTCGATTTTTGTGTGCACAGCACCCATCGCACCCAGTGCCACCCACCGAAGCAGAGGAGAGGTTAAATACAATCAAAATCTAAAGCTGTGAGATCCTATTTCAGGCTGGGATATGCATCAGTCCTGTCCAGGGTCCGTGTACAAGGAATTTGTATTTGGTAAGGACTTTAAAGTTCCGGACTCGCCTTTGAATTGTGAGAGTAAGGTGTGCTGAAGAAATCGTAGAATTCTTACTATCAAGAATGACTCAAAGCTTGTTGTTTTGGTTTTTGTCTGTAATGTTTAATTCACTTTTATTCGGGTTTTTGTTAACATTGATGTGTTGTCAAGCGGTGGCTGGTGGACTGCCGAGTGTGGTATCTGGTGAATTGCCCAGGTATTGTCTCTGGGATTCTGGCTGATGAACTGCCCAGGTATGGTCTCTGGGTTTCTGGCTGATGAACTGCCCAGGTATGGTCTCTGGGTTTCTGGCTGATGAACTGCCCAGGTATTGTCTCTGGGTTTCTGGCTGATGAACTGCCCAGGTATAGTCTCTGGGATTCTGGCGGATGTACTGCCCAGGTATTGTCTCTGGGTCTCTGGCTGATGGTCTGCCCCTTCTTTGGCGCATCTTGCGCTTTATATCTCATTCGCCGATGGTCGATATCGTACGTCAGATCTTGGCGTCAGCGACTTTTGATTTCCGCTTCTTTGTTCTCGGGTGTTACTTATTTTTATGCTTAATCGGTAAAAGATATGGTACCACTTCCATAAAGGTGGGTCAGTGGGTTTTGATTGATTTCTGTTTTGGTCGTATGTTAAAATTTTATGCTTACTTAGTAGAACATGGTGTACCCCCCTGCCATAAAGATGGGTCAGTGGGTTTAGGAGTGATTTCTGTTGTGTCTGCACTCCGGAAATCGTATGGTGAATAGGGGTTTATTAGTTGCGAGAATTTGGCGTAAGCTGTTTCTGTTGGCTTGACTTCTTGTGCAATTATGCCCTGATATTTCTTATGCCGGTCAACTGACGCTGGCGATTGTCGAATATCGAAATAAAGTCTACGAGTGCTATATTGCGACATAGAGCAACGGATGAGGTGTTCTAGTTTTGCTGTTTGCGAAACCGTTTTGTATTGGATTTGTCGATTGTGCAACACGTGATATGGGAAGTGCAACGAGGGTTCTTCCAACTCTTCTTGGCAGGGGATTATTCTAGATATACGGTACTTCTTATATTAGGGTGTAGATAGTATAGCCTAAGGAAATGTAGCGATCCATGGTTCCCATGGTTCGTTACAAAGCTAATCAGTTCGTTTAGGGTCAGTAACTAAATAACTAAATCATCGATTGGCTTACATTCCAAAGCACGCAGATTGCATTTGCACAAGTACGCAATGATTCTTTTTCCCGCCTTAACGCAATCCTCCTCACCCAAGCCCTCTAGCAGGACGCCGACGCGTTTCATGGTATCGGCTGGTGTTAAAGCGCGGGGTGGGGAAGAGGGAACTTGGGCACTAACACTTGCCATGGCCCCCGTGCTCTGTTCGTCCATTGCCTCTTGCAGCGTATCCTCTTCGTCGTGCACCTCCTCAATGAGAGCATCGGATGGGTGGGGACTTCTTACAGCCATGCCACCTGGCTTCAGGAATCGCATTTTGGGCAGCAGGCTCCAAGTGGAGCCGACACCCTCGGCTTCTTTGGCCAATTCCTGGTGCAGTTTCGACTTGAGGTGCTGCCAACGGGTTGTGCATGTTTTTACTACAGGAAGAAAGTGCATGGAGTTTAGGAACGCACAGCTAGTCAGGATTGTGGCTAACTTAATTACCATCCGTTTGCAGCGATGTCGCAATGGTGCGCCAGAGCTCCTCTTTGTCCTTTCTCTTCAGTGCGTATGGCGTGCTGCGGATTTCACGCTCAAAGAGCTTGGGGTTGCAGCGTATCAACCTAATTAGACGAGAGTCAAAGTCGGTCATTGTCGCCAGCAAAGGAAGCGATTTGTTTATTTTCTTGTGTATTAGAGCTGGGAAAAAATCGATTCAAACATCGATATAATCGATTCTTTGTTTTTTGGGTAAACATCGATTATTTTGTTTGGAAATCGATGTTTTTTTTGCGACCAGTTGAACAACATTCCGTCACCAATTTACCACAATTTCTGATTCTGGACCAATAAAAGCAAACAATGGATCTCTATTAGCCATATGACATTAGACTTAGCCAATTTTGGTGCGTAGAGAGGGATAGCATTATAGACAAAATGCAACATTTTTGTTGGTAGCCATCTCTAGACACGTCTAATGACTTTCAGTCGAACTACTGAGACGCTACTTGATACAAAATGATGTTTTCCAGCAAAAGACAGCCACCAAGCCAGCAAAATTGTATCCGCAAAGTCAAATCTGGCGCAGCGCTGCTCCCAGCTCAACTGTACGGCCAGCTTGACACATATAGATCTCTCGCCCTGACTGCAGGCATTTCCCATAAGGCCATCTCTATTTTTCTAGCTAGTCAGTTAGAAAAGTCTAACGTCATATTGCTATTAGCAAAGTCTAATGTCATATGGCTATAAAAAAAAATATGTGTTTTTATTCGATTTAATCGATTAAAATCGATGTTTTTGCCTAAAAGATCGAAAAAAATCGATTCTGCGAAAATCGATTTTTTCCCAGCTCTATTGTGTATATTTGTAAATAAGAAGTGTGACCGCGGAATTAACGATGAAATACCACAGCTGACCCTCAGAAATATACCGTTTCATTTTCCAAATATACCGATAAAGTGTTGGACAGGGCTGTTATCATACCACATTGGGTGGTGGGTTGGGTTAAGGTGAAAATAATGTTTGAAAACTTGTTTACCCCAGTCTCCCGCAATTTATTGATTTTCTCCGTATTGATTGTCGTTGTCAGCAGTGCGTGCGAGGCGCTTTCGGCCTCAAGATGGCCGCCGAAAACTATCACCTAAAGTGGGACTCGCATCTGTCCTACTTGAACACTTCCATTGCCACGCTGTACAAGTGAGTAAATTAAATTAGATGAAATTTGAAAAGTTTACCATTAAATACGTTGTTTGTCGTTGCAGGAATGAAAAGTTTGCCGATGTGGTGCTGTACAGCTCGTACACCAGCAGCAGCATCAACTCGGACATACCGACGGTGGGCATCTCGGCGCACAAGTTTATACTCAGCTCCTGCAGCCAGTTCTTTGCGACGATGTTCGAGACGGCGCCGATTACCTCGCCCAACGGCGTCATATACGTTGTGCTTCCGCCCGATCTCAGCCATCGGGCCATACAAATCCTCGTGCAGTACATGTACAGCGGCGAGGCCACCGTCTCCAATGACATCCTCAATGAGGTGCTGCGGGGCGGCGAGATTCTCAAGATCCGTGGCCTCTGCCGCTCCAGCGCTTCCAACAACAGCAGCACCACAGTCACTTCCTCCCACTCGCACCACCATCCGCATGGCGGACATCTGCATCAGCGAGAGCCGTCAGCGAGCGCCATGTACGTGTCGAATGGATCGCGTTCGACGCTGCCACCGCCCATGTCCGCACAGCTGCCTGGGGGCGACATATACGGCAGCAAGCCGAGCAGCAGCAGCAGTGGCTCCGGCAGATATACCATCAAATCTCCCACCCTGCCACCACCGCCAACGAACTCCACAACGCTTCTGGGATGGCAGCATCCGCATCCGCATCATAATCATCATCATTCCCATTCGCATACCCTTCAGCAGCAGCAGCAATTCCGTGGCCTGGGCGCTTCCGTCATGCCAAAGGACAGTCCCGTGATTGTCAAGTCCCCGAAAATGGCCGCCCACACGGGTCTGCTGAGCGTGGCGAGCAGCAGCAAGCTGGGCATATCCGTAAACAAGGAGGTGGCCATAGATCCCGAGGATAAGTGCTGCTATGCAGCCGCCAGCAGTCAAGTGGAGCCACAGCCGCCGCCGCCATCATCATCGACGACGACCGCCGGAGCAGTAGCAGTAGCCGGAGGAGTTGGAGGAGTTCCGCCTCCGCCAGCCATGTCCATATGCACAGAAGTGGGCTGCAGCAGCTGTCCCCTGACCGTGGGAACGGCCACCGAGTCGACGGAGACCACGCTGCGTCGGCCAGAGTACGAGGAGCAGGCGCTCTGTGATCGGGAGGATGTGGGTCTGGTCTACGAGCGCCGGCTGCGACGTGAGAGTGCCTGCGAGCGAGGTGAGTGTACAAGATGGGTGGGTCTTGGGTATACGAATAATTGGATTGTGCTCCACAGCTCACGAGTACTATGAGGCTCCGCTGCACTTTGCCACACCACCGCCACATCCGCACAGCTTTCTCAGCATCAAGCAGGAGCCCAGCGACTGGTCCAACAACCCACCAACAGCGCCCAATGCCAGCAACAACAATCACGACGAGGGCGGGCATCTGTCGCCCAAGCAGCCGCTGGACTTTAAGATGAGCGCCGTCAAGCTAGAGCTGAACCGCGACCGGACCACGCCGCATGAGGAGTCCGAGGAGCACACGCTGCGCGACTACAACAACTTCAAGCAGCTTCTCGTGTGCGAGATATGCCAGAAGTCCTTCGAGGACACCAAGACCCTCGTCCGACACCTGGGCACACACGCCAACGAGCCGGGCTCTGGCACAAACCTCATGGCGGCCAGTGGCAGTGCATCGACCGCTTCCAGCAACACAAACCTCGCGATGCGAGCCCTCAAGACCTATGTGCCAAAGAAGCGACGCAGAGTATCGGTGAGTCTCGTGGGGAGTACGTCCAGTGCGTGGGAAGGTGCCTAACCATTTGCTCATTCCTTTTGCAGCAACAGGAAAATAATATGGATCATGATCATGTGACGCTGCTCTGTGATTTGTGCTCCACGTAAGCGAAATTCAGTTGCTAAGATATAAAGAAATTAATTTGGTTCCATTGCCCTGCAGATCCTTTGAGACGCCTGCGGAGTGGGTGCGTCATATGAACAGCCAGCACACGGAAATCGAGCTGGCCATGTTCAACAGCAAGAAGGATGGCGAGCAGAAGGGGTGTGTGTCCTAAAGCCCTGCCCCCCTCCCTACCTAAAAAAAGCCCGAGCAAATGATGAACTCTGTTCACTTGCAGCCATCAGCAGCAGCAGCAGCAGCAGATCTCCACCAACAGTAGCAGCAGCATCGGTGGCAGCAGCTCTTCCACAGTGTCCACCAGCCAAATGCAGCCAAAGTTCCATTCCAGCTCCAATCGAACGACCCAATCTCAAGTCCAGCCTCTGATTCTGAACAAAAGGAGCAACGTTGTGGCAGCGGCAGCAGCCACAGCTGTTTCGGCCTCACCCACTGGCCTCTCCTCATCGCATGGCTAAGGCCCCAGCAACACCAGAGAATGGCAGGCATCATCCTTCATCAACCCAATACCATTTTGTTCGATAAATTCAAGTCGTTCCAGTAATCAAAAAGGATAAAAGATATATATATTAATGAAACAGCAAGAACCGTGATCAAAATGCAACAAGTTTGCATATTTTATAGAGCAACAAACAAAATACAAAAAAAAAACAAGAAAAACAAACGAAACTATTAACGAAACTTAGAAATCGGAAATCGTCAGGCAACGATGCAAAACAAAACAAAAACATCAAAATAATTGCAAAACGAAAATGAATATTCAAAATAACAACTGTAATTCAAATGAGTAGAACTTTTTTTAGCGTGTATTGTATGTGTTTGTGTACTGTACTTAGTGTAAGCAACTAAACTTATTCCCCCAGTAAATGATTTAATTATAGTAAGAACAACGCGCAATTGATAAGAAACGATTCCTCAATCGAACAATTTTTCAATTTAAATTTAAACATGAATGTTTTTTAAAAGCAAATTAACTTGTAAGCCCTTCAATGTGATGCCAATTATAATCAGAAAAGTTCTTTCTGTCTGTCTGTCTGTTGAGTGTAAGTGAAAAGGAATTGCATTCCTTGGATTATATACCACAATTCTTACTCTATAAATCCCCTCCATTTAAGCAATAGAAATAATTTAATGCAAATCGTTTCAAGGGCTTTCAAATCAGGCTTCGGATACACCGAAACGAACCGAACCGAATAAATAATTATTCCTTAATTTATTCGTATTATTTTTGTAAACGCGATTTATTTCGCAACACACACACACACACACACACACACACTGATAACTGATTAAACTACAGTAATATATTTTTATGCAGCAGCAATATTTGTTAAATATGTATGTACGTATTTTTTGTATATTTTTTATATGACTTCAGACAGGAATTTTCGTGAATTTGTGTAAATAGGATAAGTTCCAATTTTAAATGAGGATACCAACTAAAATGTCTCTAAATGTGTGTATCTGTGTGTAGTACCAGTTGGGAGGTTAACTTAACCAAAACAAAAAGAAAAATCGAAAACTCTCCCCCCAATCGATGTATGTAAAATTGTAAAGATATATACATGAATATGAATATATGTAGTATATATATATTATATATTGAAAAGCCGGGCGTGATTATTAATCAAATAAGTAGAGATGTATGAACATTGATAATATGTGAACGAAGCAAAAGCAAATTGTAGCAAAAGCGTTTTAATCGCAATATAATAAACGAGGACATTAAGAAATCGGTTCTACATATACTCGTACGTACTAAGTATCGAAAGAGCCAGAACTGCGGCAATGGATTTCGTAAGAGTCATCCATGTTCAGGAAAAAAAGCTCACCCTCATCGTATTGCAAAGCTTTATAAATACAGAGCGACAGCAAAGAGAAACTTCAGTTCAGTTAGCAAAGCCGGTTGGTTGCCTTCAACAATATTCAAATATTAAGTGAATTTTTTCCATTAATTTACCTCTTCAAACAAAAACGCCATAATGAATTCTGGCAAACACTACGCAAAAGGTAAGAGAGAAGGGAAGAGCGAAGGAGGGCTGCTATTTCACCATAACATAAAAACAAAACAAAAAAAACAATTAAATTCTCCAACATTCCACTAATTGCTCTTCTTCGCGTGCGAAGAAACTAACTGATTAAGAGAGAACTCATACAATGAGTTGGCAGTTTATTTGTAGTTAGTTATTCTCTTTAAATTATAGCACAACAAGTGGGAATGCCATAGCTTATATTTCTATTTATGTATGTCTGTGTATAATGGTTACTCGATCGATATCTGTGGAAAGAGTAAGCCATAGTCTGTACGCCAGTGTTACGATTGGGAGCTAAGCAACTTGAAAACCAAAATAAACCTGTTCTATGTGGGATGTGCTAAGGAATATATGCAACTACATAATGTACGAGTACTCAGACAGTACAGTACTTCGGGTATGCAGAAATAAGTCAAATTTAACAGGGTCAATACAAATTCCATAACTGGAGAATTCATGTTTAAAGATAGACAGTTTGGGAGAGCTAATCACTGAATCACTGAATAATTGAAAGCACCCCTTGCGCTCTAAAAGTATAGGAACACCACAGACTACATACATACATACATATATCCGTCATAGATAAGATACAGGCAAAGAAAATGTTTTTCATGCTCATTCATGGCCTTATCAGCTATTTAGCTACATTGATATTATGATCCACTTATTGGTTGAATGATTTGCGCATTTTTAGGTTCCGTGAAACCCATTCTGGCCGACGATGGACAACTGCGCCTGTTTTCGATGCGCTTCTGCCCGTTTGCAGAGCGCGCCCACCTCGTGCTGAATGCCAAGAAGGTGCCGCATCATATCGTCTATATCAATCTCACCGAGAAGCCCGAATGGCTGGTGGATGTGAGTCCGCTGCTGAAGGTGCCTGCCCTGCAGCTGGCGGCGGAGAAGGGCGAGCCCTCGCTCATCGAGTCGCTGATCATTGCCGAGTATCTGGATGAGAAGTATCCGCAGAATCCTCTGCTGTCCAAGGATCCGCTGAAGAAGGCCCAGGACAAGATCCTGTTGGAGCGCTTCAGTGGCGTCACCAACGCCTTTATGAAGATCCTCTTGCAGAGCACTGGCCTCGATGACTACTGGCTGGCCCTGGACATTTTCGAGGAGGAGCTGGCCAAGCGGGGCACACCCTTTTTCGGTGGCAGCAAGCCTCTCTACGTGGACTACATGATTTGGCCCTGGCTGGAGCGTATGGCTGTGATTGGGTTATTCCTGAAGGACGAGTACAACTTTGATGTGAAACGCTTTGCCCGGATTGCCAAGCTGATTGAGTTGCTCGAAGCGGACGATGTGGTGAAGTCCTTCTATGCCACGCCCGAGCAGCATATTGACTTCTGGAAGAGCCGCCAAGCGGGCAAAGCCAACTACGAACTGCTGTCCTAGATCTCAATGCTCAATGCTTGATTTTATAGTTTTTATTTTTATATACTTTTACTTTTGTGTGCAATTTCTGATTCTGATCAATAAAGTTTGGAATAGAACAGAGAGGTTCCACTGTACTCTGTGCTATGTGTGTCAGCCGCAAAGGTTGACGCCGCCGCCAAGTTCAGCCGGGTGGGTGGGTAATGGTAGACGCGCCGCCAAGGACGCGTCGCTGTGGCTCTTTATATATTTGGTCGAGTCGGTTGATGATTTGTATCACTTGCCTCGCCGCAGCAGAGCAGAGCAGACCACACCACACGCAACATGAGCAACGGCAGACACTTGGCTAAAGGTGGGTACATTCCGTTCCTCATTGCGTTCCTGTGCCTCAACAAAGGAATCCGAATCCCCAATTGTAGGCTCGCCCACGCCGGATGTGCCCGAGGATGGGATACTGCGGCTGTACTCCATGCGCTTCTGTCCGTTCGCCCAGCGTGTCCATTTGGTGCTGGATGCCAAACAGATACCCTACCACAGCATTTACATAAATCTCACAGAGAAACCAGACTGGCTGCTCGACAAGAATCCGCAGGGCAAGGTGCCCGCCCTGGAGCTGGTGCGCGAGCCGGGTCCACCGGTGCTGACCGAATCGCTGCTCATCTGCGAGTACCTGGACGAGCAGTATCCACTGCGGCCGCTCTACCCGCGAGATCCACTGAAGAAGGTGCAGGAGAGGCTGCTCATCGAGCGCTTCAACGCGGTCCTGGGCGCCTTCTTTAGGGCATCGGATGGCGGCGATCTGGAGCCCTTCTGGTGTGGCCTGGATATCTATGAGAAGGAGCTGAGCCGCCGTTGCACGGACTTCTTTGGTGGCGAACAAACGGGCATTCTCGACTACATGATATGGCCGTGGTGCGAGCGCTTGGAGTTGCTCAAGCTGCAGCGTGGCGATGACTACAGTTTCGATGAGCGGCGCTTCCCGCAGCTGGTGAGTTCCCCCGTTGGATGAGTCTCTGTTGATCAAAGGTTAATTTGTAATCCGTTCAGTCGCAATGGGTGGAGCGCATGAAGCGGGATACGGCTGTGATGGCCTTCTACATGGAGGCGGAAGTGCAGGCAGAGTTCCTGCGCACCCGCAACGCCGGCAAGCCCAACTACAATCTGCTGGTCAAGGAGGTCTGATTTGTTGCAGTATATTTGAGTTTAGCTTGGAATGAATAAAGCACAGATGCAGGAGGCCCGTTAAGCCCTAAAAGCTATGTCGTAATGCGGCTTGCCCAGTCGCTTTGAGCCCTGAAACTCTGCGTGCAGTTGGGCAGCCAGAGCGGTCTTCCGAACAGCCGCATCCTGAGCCACCAGTTCACGCCATTTGAGCTGCAATGAGAGCATTAAAAAGGGCCACACAATCAGTTGGATGGGAAGAGCTTACCAAGAGACCAAAGCGCTGGGCATCCAGCTCATACTTCTGTTCCGTGGTCAGCTTTAGGCTGGGAAAGCGCTCGAACCAGGGCCAGATCATGTAGTCCACAATGCCAATTGTCTGTCCAGCAAAGTAGGGACTTGCTCTCTTGGCCAGCTCTTGCTCGAACACATCCAAAGCAGTCTCAAAGTGCGTGAGGGCATCTTTCGGAGCATTGGGATTGCAGGTCAGCACTGGATACACGGCACTGACCACCGGAGCAAAGCGTTCAATCAGAATCTTGTCCTGTGCCTTTTGCAGCGGGTCAGTGGGAAACAGACGCAACTTGGGATACTGCTCATCGAGATATTCGGCAATGATGAGTGATTCCACAAGTGTGGGCTGCTCCCTGACATCCGTCAGCTGCAGGGCGGGCACCTTGCCCAGCGGACTGTAATCCTTGTACCATTCGGGCTTGTCAATCAAATCGATGTAGATTTTGTGATGGGGAATTGCCTTGGCATCGAGAATGAGGTGAACCCGCTGGCTGAAGGGACAGAATCTCATCGAGTAGACACGCAATACTCCGTCCTCGGGCAGCTGCGGCTTGCTGGAACCTGCAAGTATTATCAGAGCTTGGTTAGTTCGTGTGGCAGTCTGAAGATAACAGCCCAAGTGGTAGGTTGAATGCCCTCGAAAATAAACGAGTATTTGCGAGTACATACGCATGTATGCATTTACATATGTATATTTAATGTTACTGATTCAGAATCCAACTTGAATACACTCCTATATTAATCTCTCTTTTACAAGCTACTGCCCCGTCGGAACATCCTTTACAAGGGCTCGAATGCCAAGTCGTAGTTGACCTTGCCCTCGAGGCGGGTGCGCATAAACTTGGCATGCACTTTGGCATCCAGTGCAGTCGCCTTGACAGCCTCGTCCTGAGCCACCAGGAGGCGCCAGTTCAACAGATTCGCATAGCGTTTTGAGTCCAGCTCGTACGGCTCGGCCAGCGTGTACTTGAGGGCGGGGAACCGCTCGAACCACGGCCAGATCATGTAGTCCACGATGCCAATTTGATCGCCTCCAAAGTAGGGCGTTCCGCGCTTCGTGATCTCCTCCTCGAACACATCCAAAGCGGTCTCAAAGTTCTTCAGTGCATCCTCGGGTGGGTTTGTGGTGAAGAACACCGGGTAGATGGCACTGACAGCGGGCGACAGTCGCTCAATGAGTATCCTGTCCAGGGCCTTTTGCAGCGGATCCTTGGGAAACAGGGAGCGCACTCCCGGATACTCCTCGTCCAGGTACTCGGCAATCACCAGAGACTCCACCAGAGACGGCTGACCCGGCAGATGGGGCAACTGGATGGCTGGCACCTTGCCCAGGGGACTGTAGTCGGTGTACCACTCGGGCTTCTCGCTCAAATCAATGTACACCTTGTGATGGGGGATCTTCTTTGCGGCCAGCATCAGGTGGGCGCGCTGCGAGTAGGGGCAGAAGCGCATGGTGTAGTAGCGCAGGACGCCATCCTCTGGAATATCCGGTTTGGGCGTACCTGTTGATGACGAGGACTTTATTGGCACTGACGTCATGCGGGAAATGTCTGTCTATAATTAATCTATATGTGCTAAAGCCGTCCATTTTTGTTGTTGCCTCTCTTGATATTATTGCGATGCAGATAAAACTACGATAACAAAATCCATTTCCCACTAAAATGCCGCATCATAGCATCAAGTGTGTGTGAAATGACCTTGAACTAACCTTTCTTAAAGTGCTTTTGCGGTATGGACATGTTTAAGTTTTTAATAAAGTTCTTTAAATTCTTTAAACGCGAAATTCGGACTTCTTGCTGCTGCGGCTGCCTATCGAGTGATGTGAATGAAGACGCTATCGCAGTTAAATAGTGGCGGAACCTTATCGATAACAATTCAAATTTAATTTTAATATTTTAATTTAGAATATTTACAATATCTGTAATATAACTGATTTCGTTCCAGCAAAGTAAAAAAAACAACAAATTTTATATAAAGGCTTACTCCCGTCTTGCACGCTTGGCGGCATGGCTGAGAAAGAGAAAATGGGAAATCTTAGTCGTGTATGTTCTGGGGATTGAGCCTAGAAACCTACTAGAGCATATTATAATCTGCATTGCCCGCACGGCGGGAGCTCATGTATTTGGCATGAGTCTCCCCATCCAGATAGAAACTTTTCACGGCCTTATCCTGCAGCATCAGGTCGCGCCATTTGAGCTACAAAATATATACATTTTATAATTATAATGACAATTCAGGTGTATCCCAGAGTGTACTCACTAGTGTCACAAAGCGCTGAGCATCCAACTCAGCTTGGGTGCCGTCGTCGTGTTTCAGGGAAGCAAAACGCTCGCACCAGGGCCAAATCATGTAGTCTAGCATGCCCGGCTTGGAGCCGCCAAAGAAATAGCTACCACGCTGCTTCAGCTCATTCTCGTAAATGTCCAGCCCTGTGTTCAGATCGGCGAGGTCCAGATCGGGATTGTCGTCGAGCAACAGCTTATAAATGGCTGTGATGAACTGGCCAAAACGTTGAATAAGTATCTTGTCCTGGGCCTTCTTCAACGGGTCTGCCGGGTAGAGCAACACTTCTGGATACACCTCATCCAGGTAATCGCATATGACCAGAGATTCAATTAGCACTGGATTACCGCTTTCCTTGACCAGTTCCAGTGCCGGCACCTTGGCGGTGCTGCTCATCTTGACAAACCAGTCGGGCTTGGCTTGCAGATTAATATAGATGCTGTGATATGGAATGTTCTTAGCATCCAGCACAAGATGCACTCGGTGAGCATAGGGGCAAAAGCGCATCGAGTACAAGCGCAGTACGCCATCGTCGGGATGGATGGGCTTGGTGGAGCCTGCGAGTGGGTGGATTGTGAAAATGGATTCAAAAACGTGGGACAACCACACATACCTGTAGTAAAATGTTCAGTTTCGCCCATTTTCACCCGCTTAGATTTAATCTCTGTTTTGTTTTGTTTTGCTTGTTTCTGATAATAATATCGGAGGAGAATATTCGATGATTGTTTGAAGAGTATTTTAAATACTGTGTGGTATTTTTTGATGTTTCAACTGAAATGGATATTATCGAATTGAGGTAATGTTTGTAACTTCAGAATCCAATTAAGGCCGAAACTAAAAACTAGACAATCTTGTACAAAATTGATTGAGGAGATCGACAAAATCGTTTTTATAAGGTCTGTATGGGCTAATTAGCAAGTAATATTAAACCGAATATCAAAATCATGGAATACGATTTCAATCAATGAAATATAACGTTATCCCATTGTCGACCAGGGGGTATTTAGTATTTCCACGAAATTTATGTAACTTTAACATATTTTATGCATTACAGGTCAAAGATGTCGGTGGTCATTTTTGTTTTGTAAGTAAAGAGGAGGATGGAGCTACAAGGAGCCTTCACAAACAGTATTATTTTCCGCGGTTTAACAAGAGGCGCTAAACTTTTGAAATAGGAGAGTGTTTAGTGGGTTAAGTCTCAAAAACAGTGATGCTTGAGAAAAATCATCGAAGTCTGCAGCGATAACTCAAACATCGAGGTTTCTCAAAATTTTTGCTGCGGTGCGTGCAAGAGTGAAAATGTTATATGTTTAAATATGCTTAAATCAATCGAGTTCTCAAGATGATTACAGTTAACCAGCACCTTGCTTAACTGTGCACGTGTGTGTGCGTGTGTGTGAGTGGCGTCTAGTCTCTGTGCAAGTCGGTCGGGGCTAAGTTTTTACCGCTGGTCTCGCGCCTCCCTCGCCGCTGAAAAGTTGCTCTTTTGGTAGATTTTCTGCGTTAATCTGTAATTGAGATTCGGCGTTATCTCGCCAGTACGTATACTATACTACATCCGTCAATCCGACGTCACAGGCAGTGTGGGATCGGATCGAAGTAATCATTGAGCACCATCTCGGCCCTTCACTATCACTCTACACTCTGCTGCGCGCATCTTTGCAACTCTTGGAATTGATAAATATGTAAATGTGATGTGTTAAACAGTTCAATAAATAAACGTGTGTAAGTGTCTCAATATTTTCCTAATTAAAGATTATTTAGTTTAGTTTAGTGTGTCCCAGTGCATTGGAAATGCATGCGACGGGCCCCCTCATCCGCGCTCCTCTTTACCCACCCATTCATAGTGTATTTATAGCTGCCGCCTTCCCTCCATGTGCGAGTTTTAAGTCTTCTCTTGCGATTTGGACACCTGCTCTCACTACCATATGTACATGCATACATATGTATCATACTTAAGTGCGAGAGTTATACATGCATGAGTATGTATTCGGCACGTTTTTATGCTATTTTGGTATATATTTTTTTATATATATTTCAAACACGAACCCAAGTGCAATTTTCATTTCCATTTTCCTTGCTATCATTAAAGGCTAATTACGCAAAATGATTTTGGTAAAATATGCGATAGAATGCTTATCGACAATGACCCATATACTATCAACATGTGTTTTGCTCCACATATGTACGTTTTCAGTGTGTTATTTTAAGACGTGTTGGCGGACGCGATGTCGATGGCTATGTAGGTGGTGTGCAGTGTGATTCATAGATGGGATGGAGAAATGGATGGCTGCTGCCCACCGATGATGGTTTGGTTCCTTATCACACCCAAAGAGTATTCTATGGCCAGTCGCAATTGCTCAGAGAGAAATCAATTATTCATGGAGGTACAATATCAAAACGCCTTCCGACTCGCCACCGTCACTCGAGAAATCTAACAAAAACGCCAGTAAACACTGCAATAATATACTGTTTACTCAACAATTCTATATGATAGTATAGATATCTATGTATATCAATGAATTATTTATCACATTTGGCGGGCCCTTCAACATCAGTTATGTGTCAACCTGGCTCTCTGGCTGTACCTGTAGCATATTAAAATGCGCAACTCGCGTAGTTTAGCAGTCGGCCAACGAGCAACGACGCAAGGTCAGAGCCAGACCCAGAGCCTCGTCCCAACCAGATCCGTTTCGTTCCCATCCAGACACTCATTATATCATATATATTTAGACGTGGTCGACCTCTGCAAAGTCACTTTTGATAAGCTATTCTAATTACCCAGAACTCCGAAATAAAATCATGACCCTCGACTGGCTGTTAAAAAGCTCCAAAGCCAGGAGCTTTCGGACAATGATTTTTCGTTTTTGTACCGCAAGAAAAGATAATGCATATATTTCTGTGTAAATAAAGGTACGAGTTTTCGTGTTTGTTTGCTGCTTACCTGTGGGGTTTTCGATATGAACTTCTTGAATGTTCCGAAAAAGATATGCTGGCCAAAGGTACAGCTGAAGATAAAAGGTGTATATAATGGCGGTACGTTCGCAGGTAGCGGCGAAGTTTATTTCATTCTGCCTGCCTCTCTCTCTCTCTCCCTCTCTCTGTGGCGTTGTCTGTGTGAAATTTCAGCTTGCGAGATCTGCCGGCAAATGGATTACGTCAGGGTTTGTTGTATGTCGTGCGTGGCGGGTTTTAGCGAATGAAATTTCAGGCTGTAAAAGGTACATCAGTAGGTATGTATGTATATGGTGAAATTCTATTGTTAGAACAAAGTGTAAATTGGAGATATCATGCAAAATGTAATTAGATGAGTCAGCCAGCGCATGGCTTGCAGAGTGCCAAAAACAGCTGCGGGATTTGTTATAATTGGTTTGTGTGTGTGGTGAAATTTCAGTTCTGAAGGCGGATATCTCTGTGAAAAATCGATTCGCATGAGTCAGCAACAAGTTGGAAAGTTTCCAGACTAAATAGAATCTTCAAATAATCAACAAAATCATTATTTTAAAAAGGAATTTTAGACCAACTTAAATTTGACAAGCTGGCATAAACCTTTGTACATACATACCTTTGAAATGGGAGATACCATGCGAAGTTTAAATCTTTCGATTTAGAATAAAAAACATCCCAACGTTCAAAGAACTCCAAGGAATGCTTCGTTTTTAAGTTTTTGCAATGGAGATATTCTGCGAAATTTGATTTCGCTGACTCAGTAATGGGTTCCAAGAAATTCCAACCAAATTGAGGATAAGGAACATAAATTTCCACGTATTATGTGGAGATATCAAGCGAAATATAATTTGTTGAGTCCGCTCCCAGGTTTCATACATATGAACAACTTTGCTATTGAATTTCAGCTTATAACATGGAGATATCATGCAAAGTTCCATTTCACTGAGTAAGGCATACAGAGGGCAATGGCTTCCAGAGTACAGAAGGGGTTTTTCGGTGTTTTTTTTTTTGGTGTAGTTTCAAATTATGTCCAATGGAGATGTCATGTGCAGGTTTTTTGTGTACTCAGCAGAAAGTTGTATGACTTTGGACTTAAACCAATGAAGCTTTGACGTGCACATGTATCGATGGAGCTGGCGTTTTAGTGGGAAGGAATTTATTTAAAAAAGTCAAAAGAGTTAATCAACAATTGTAAATTTTTCACATATTCCACAGATGATATTGATATTACGTAAATTTACAAGTGCTTCTACTGATTCAATTGACGGGCCGGGCTTTTAAAAAATGCTTACAATCCGTAGATGTAATTCGTTTTTAAGGAGGAATATTGTAATTTCACGAATTTACGTGTCTTTCCTACATTGATGCAATAACCTGGCTATAAAACAAAAAAAATTAAAAATCGGTGAAATGGAGTGAAATTAAATCAGAAATTACCCTTTTTATGGGCTTTTATTATTGAAAGATTTCGAAAATCTTAAGCATGGTACCAAGAAAACTATGTGTACATTTAGCATTCTAGCAAAACCCAATTTGAATAAAAGCATTAACATATTGACATTTTCCATCAGTTAATTAACATTAATTCCATCCACAGCTTGGTCCGAACTTGGAGTATTTTGTGGTATCCAAACGACTCTGAATGTTCTCTTTTTGCTGCGCGTTGGACATGGTCCGAAATCAGCCACGCCCCCCCATAACCATCTAGTATTGCACGCCTCCCTTCGATCATGGGCATGCTTTAATGTGTGTGGGGAGGTCCCCACCCCCTACACACCGCAACACATTTATGGCCACAATTGAAACTGGGCTTATAAATCGCACGGAAAGTGAGGCGCGCTGCTCAGTTGGCGGTTCGGCTCGGTTCGGTGCGGTTCGTTATTGGATCGGGTTCAGTGTCTTCAATATTGAGTGCTATAATAGATATATGCACATGTGTATGTACTCGCAGCTATTAGAATATCTTTTTTGCTTAATTGTACTATCAATCTGCAGCTGTGTGCTTGGGCTGCTTGGGCGCATGCGTGCCGGACAGACACAGAAAGAAAGTGAATTTAATTGCTGAATTTATTGCCATCCCCCGCTCCACAATTATAGCAGACATTCAGTGAGAAAAAAAAGCGCGCGTCCCCAGTCAGTTGCAGTTTTTCTCTCAGTGATGTTATTTAAAATAAAATCACGCGAACTGAATTCAAATGAGGCTTGATAGCGCAAAAAAAGAAACAAAATACATACAATGAAAGAAATAAAGTAACAAATAATAAAACAAATCAGTCAATGGCGGCGGCGGGGCACCAATTGAATGACTGCAGGGATTGATTGGGAGGCGGAATTGTGGGGTCAAATTTTTGGCTGTGAACGCAATTCTGGGGCTGTGATATTCCAACGGGAATGTCAGCATCGGGTGCAGATTTTTGAGGAGTTTTGCATACGCTTTTGATTGATTGATTTTTATTGAAACGAAATTAAGTTTGCATCAGAATTGATTGGAAACGAATATCCATAAAAAAACGACAGTCAAAGGACAGACAGAAACAAGGAAAACTTTGCCTCACATCGACGAAAATTTGATCAGCTTTAATTCCCATTTGCTCAACAAGTGAGTGCTGCAGGTTGGGCCTTTAAGTGAACTCGCAACCTTTTGAACTATCTACCCCTGCCACTACCTTGATCCTGCGCAATTTTCAGTGCCAGCGCGTGTCCTTGTCAATGCCGAATGTGCAATGCGAGGGCCTCGCCGCCCACTTCCTGTGTGACCTTGACGCGCCTCTTGCCAGTGAGTCTTATGCAACAACAGTGACGTGTGCTTTGGCTTGGCTTTCCCTTTTTATTAAGTCGATAGTCGGGCAGGCGGCAGGCAGGCCGGCACCCACCACCTGGCCACCCACGTGTTTCCGTTTACCACACCACACCACACCACACCACACCTCCCCTTCCACCCCCTCCTCCGCCTCCTTTGTGTCGTAAATATTCGCCCAAGTTTTATCAATAAATTGGATAGCAATGCAGGAACTGTCGTGGAGCTTGTGGCATTAATGCGCAATTGCAAAAAATTGTTCGAGGTTTGCCTGTGCCCCCGCATGAAAAGTCTAATAACAGCAGCAGCAGCAGCAGCAGCCAAACAGCAGCAACAACAAGTTGTTACATTAACGAAGCAATTTTCAGTAGTTTTGGTTTTGGGAAAACTTTAAAAGTCTCGCTTTTGGCGCGTGCCCGTCATTTAAGGCACCGCATGGCATCGGCGACGTTTGCAGTACGCAGCGCAACGAGCAGAGCCCCAGACCAGAAGCACCCTTGATAAAGAAATTGATAATAAAAGTGATAAGTGGGGATAGAGGAGTGTACTTTATGTAATTCCAATCAAAAACGCTGGGACATCTTTGCTGTTATCACAAATAAATGTTCAAACAATTAAACTTGGGGCTAAAAGAACACTGAAAAATTGATAAAAAAAAAGGCAAGTAAAAGAGTGCCAAAGAAAGTTGCAAATGTCGCAATGAAAGTTTTTTGATTGGCTCTGAAAATGCTTCAAACTTATAGATAGATCTTTAAGTAGATCTTTGGGTGCAAAGTCCATAATCTTTTTCGTTTGATATGATCCAGATTGATGTGGTTTCCTGTCTCCCAAAGTGTTTCCAAATGAAAGATCATAGTTTAGTGCAATGTTCCCAGTTAAAGATCAATGATTGATGTGTCTTCCTATCTCTTTAATGCAAACTACAGAATGCATTGGCATGATCCCCATTTATGGACAATGTTTTGAGCACCACCTGAAAACCCAATTGATTGCTTGGGCGGTCTGCGGTCTGCTGCTGTGTCTATTTTTTATCGAGCTTTTTCCCATATTTGGAGGTGTCCACAACCACATCCACGTCGCTCGTTCGTGGCTGTCAAACGAACTTGAACTTCCGCTTTGGTTGGCTGACTATTTTGGTTATGCAATGGGCCACCAAATGGGGCATCACAAATGGGTGTATTGTAAGTGGTCTGGTCTCTGGTCTCTGCTCTCTGCTCTCTGCTCTCCGATCGGGCTTAATGAGTGTGGGTTGGGATAACGAGCTAACGATTAGAGTAGAATCCCCTCCCCCCCTATAGAATCTAAACGTAAACATTTCGATTTCTGTGTTGGTTGGTTTATTGTGTTTTTTCTTTGACTTATCCTCCCTCCCTACTCTGTTCCATTGCAGATCAGAACTCAGATGATTGACTGATTGATTGACTGACTGAATGACTGAATATACATATATAATGATTGCTGGCCAGTAAAGCGAAACAAACAAAACGAATCAGCATCAGAAAAATCCACAATTATTTTGAGCATTTATTTGTTTGAGCCAGCGAGAAGAAGAAGAAGAAGAAGAAGAAGAAGAAAGGGAATAAGCGGCCGAGAAGATGGCGCGTCACATAATGGCCGTTTGTGTGGTCTGCCTCCTGTGTGCCCATCGCCTGCACTGCCAGGATCATGTGGAGAGCCTGCTTGCAGGCGCCACCGTGAAGCACAGCCAGGAGCAGCTAAATGCGCGCGTCTACACCAGTCTCTCCAGTCCCTCCAGTGAAACCACCGATCAGAGACAGCAGCTAGCTATCGACGATACCCAGAATTACAGCACAAGTCCGCCCTCCAGAAGAGACAAGCGGCACGCGGAGCATGGCCAGAGCCATGGCCACGGCCATTCCGAGCCACATGTCCCGCAGATCACCAAGTACTTTCTCGACAAGCTGATGGCCCAGCAGGAGGCGATGGACAGCAGTGGCTTCAGCAGTTTCCTGCAGCAGATAAACCTCCCCTCGATGGTCTCCAGCGAGGGAACCGTAAGTCAAGGATGAACTCTTTTTATTTGGTGGATGCCACCATTAATGTCTCCTCCCCTTCTTTATGCAGTGCGTGCCTGCTAGTCGCCTCGTGCAACATGTCCAGCCCCACGATCTCTCCCATCACAGTCACAGCCACAGCGAGGAGTCGGAAGGAGAGGAGCTCCAGCTAAAGAACTGCACCCTGAGCAACAATGGCACCAACTCCAACATTGTGTGCGCACCCCTGCTGCCACACAACAGCAGCAGCAGCAGCAGCAGCGCCTCCCCGCATATGCCAGTGGAGCCCACAAACTTTACACTCAGCGAACGAGATATGCTCCATCTGTGTCCTGTGCTGCTGCACGAACTGAGAGCGCAAACCGGAGGCTGCATAGAGCTGGATGTGCTGGCCGAGATCGATAGCACGGAGAAGCTGCTCGTCGGGGAAAAGGATATGTTCTATGGTGCGTTGAATCTGCTCTCAACTTTCTGCTGTCTGTTTTGCTTATTTTCGCTGATCTTTCAATCGATTTCAGTGTGGGTCTATGCCTTCATTTCGGTGTTCGCCTGCGGCATCCTCGGCCTGGTCGGGGTGGCCATCATACCCTTTATGAACTCCCGGTATTACAAGCACATAATCCAGTATCTGGTGTCGTTGGCCGTGGGCACAATGACTGGCGACGCTTTGCTTCACTTACTGCCGCATGTGAGTAGGCAAGGGAATTTTGTCCTTCTTTTCTGATTCCTAATCCCTGTGATTCTCTTTCCGTGACAGTCGCTGGCTGGACAGGATGAGCGAGGCATGATTATGAAGGGTTTGGGCTGCCTGGGCGGCATCATCTTCTTCTACATAACGGAGCATGCGCTGACCATGATCTCCGAGTGGCGGAAGAGCGTGGAGAAGAAGGAGACGAAGAAGCCATCGCGTGCGAAGGTGATGCGTGATCCGGACTCGTCGGTGAACAACTCCGTGGCGGGGGACAAGATCTGCAAGCAGAAGTACAGCTCCTATCCGTACTGCTACGATGAGATTACGATGAACAACAAGCAGAGCGAGTGGATGCATCTGCCCGGCGACGGAGTGGCTGCCTCTGCGGCAGGGGCAGGCGGCGATGCGGCGTCCGCCTCTGAGATACGCAATGGCCTCACCGATCACGATGGCTCCAGTGAAATGGCAGCGGCCGCAGAGTCGCTGCTCTCCACGCTGCACAGAAACTGCGTGGAGATGAACCACCACAACCACAATCACAAGCATAACAACCACCAGCAGCAGCAGCATCAGGAGGCGCAGGAAAACAACACCATTGTCACGGATCTGGATGGGAATGCTGTGTATGCCGCCTCGAACAGCAACAAGGTGATGGCGGATGGTGGCAAGGACGGCAAGAACGATCATGTGACAGTCATTCTGAGGGAGCACGAGTCCTCGCATCATGGCCATAGCCATCGGCATGGACATGTCCATTCGCCGCCAGAGACGCTGAGCGCCGTGGCCTGGATGATCATCATGGGCGATGGGCTGCATAACTTCACCGATGGCATGGCCATTGGTGCGGCATTTGCCGAGAATATTGCCGGTGGCTTTTCCACCTCGCTGGCCGTCTTCTGTCACGAGCTGCCGCACGAGCTGGGCGACTTTGCCATTCTGATGAAGGCGGGCATGTCTGTGAAATCGGCTGTGTACTACAATCTGTTGACGGGTGTCCTCAGCTTCATTGGCATGATCTTTGGCATTGCCTTTGGCCAGTCGCAAGATGTGGCCCAATGGATGTTTGCCGTAGCAGCGGGTCTGTTTATATACATTGCCCTGGTCGATATGGTATGTCACGCGATGCCCCATCTAAGCTTTATATCTTTAGCTAATTATTACTTTTATTCCTACCTGTAGATGCCTGAGATATCGGCCTCACACAAGTCGCTGGCCCAGTTCCTGCTGCAGATACTGGGCATGCTCAGTGGCGTGGGAATCATGCTGATTATTGCCCTCTTTGAGGGCGATCTGATGAGCGTATTCGGCACTGCGCCGCCCAGTGCCGCCCACCATCAGCACGTGCATTAGAGCTAGTAGGGAAGGGAGCAACCAACCACCAACTACCAATCGCAGCGAATCTTATAGCGTAGCGTATTATGTGAATTGCAGCGAATTTTGTGTATTAACTGCATTTTTTTTGGCTTTCCGTCAGTCCTAGGATTTTTGTTTCAATTATTATTTGTTTAATTTTTTTTATAAAGACTTTTTGTTACACCTTGCACATATATACACACACCACACACTCACACACACATACAGCTAGATCAACAGGTTATCAATTATCAAAAAGAAAGAAGAAAGAAAAGATAAAAGGCATTTGTTATCCAGTTTTTGAAACACACACACACACACAAACAGGCAACATGCAACATGCCACATGCCACATGCAATGCGGTTCATTTTTGTTCCTAACTTTTGCTACAAAACTGAAAAGAAGAGAAAACATTTACAGAGAATAGATCGGAGAATGTATGGAGCACGGATCCACAGATTACTGATCTGCGACACTAAAACGGAAACGGAAACAGAACCTAAACACTTACGAAACATACGATTGTAGGTTATATATATATATACATAAATACATATACACACGTACTATATGCATACACACATATGTACACTATATGCATGGGTACATATACATAGTTATTTTTGTATTTTGTAATAGTCTAGGGTGCGCACGAGACGTTTACTTTACGCGAGTTTAACACACATTCTATAAGCAAAATGTCAGCTGTTACTTAAAGATTTCGAAGCGTAATATATCTACTTTTTGAGATCAAACCCAAGCCCTCCCCCCCCCCCCCCCCCCCCACCCATTTAAGTTTAATTTATTATCGTATTTGTAATACATTGAAAGGAAAAAAAAACAAAAACTATTCTACATGCACGCGCTCACACATAATTTTGCCAACTCTCCCGAAACGAGCTTTCGTTTAATTATTTTGTAATAAAACAAATCGGAAATATACACATAATTGCATTGCCCTTATTTTATGGTTTAATTTTGATTTGATTTTGTATGTTTTATTTGCGCACACAAACTAACACGAAACGAAAGTGATTGTGATTCAAGACGAGTAACTAAACATTTTTAAAATGCTGCGACTTTAATGAGGCAACAAACATCCCACACAACACATCGCCCACATCCGCACATACACTGATCTGCAAAAACGAAACTACGACGAGTATCACTTTAACTGAGCAACTAACAATATTTTCTAAAGAGCCCACACACACACTATGTATATGCTAAAGAGGCAGTAAAACCTATAAATATACCATACTTAGCTGTAAGCTCACTGAAAACTACGAAGAATGGAAATCAAAGGATGCGGAGAACGAGAACTTTGGAGAAATTGATGTAAAATTACTTTGGTGATATCAAGCAAAAGGCAATTGAAACGACTAAACGAAATAAGTTTACAATAATATTAATTAAATACATAAATAAATATAAATGTATGTGTGTCGTGTAAGTGTGCACTAGCACACGCAAAATGGCACGTATTTTGCTACATTTAAGTTTAATTTAAACACTTTTTAAATTATCAAATAAATGTTTTTCCACCTCAAACTTCGTAAACAAAATGTGTGTGTGCAAAACAGTTTGAATTTAGCGGGCAGACAGACAGGCGATCAGTCGATGAGACACATAACATGTATCGGTCGAGGTAGCCCTGGTTTTGATTTGTTTATGTTTTACCTTGTTTTATAAATACTACAATAGAAAGGAGTCCTAAAAGTTAAATCATCTGGCTAAAATTGATTTATCTATCCGCCGATTATCTCAAGGTGTTAAACTTCTTAAATAACACGGGGTTAAGTGGGCTACGTTCGTTTTTTCCTCGGTATATTTACGGTGTATTTTGATAATGAAAAGGGTATATTTCGGTATATTTCTGAGGGTCAGGCAGTATATTTGATTGATAAATCCGCGGTCACACTGTCCCTCACTGCCGCTGTCAAAATAAAATTGTAAGATGCTGCCAACATTTTGCAAATTCCTGGCCATTTACTGCATATTTGCTAAACACACACATGCGACGACCAACCTGAGTCCAGGGGCCGTTGGCGTGCACCGTCGATTCGAGTACAAGTACTCGTTCAAGCCGCCGTATCTGGCCCAAAAAGACGGAACCGTACCATTCTGGGAGTACGGGGGAAGTAAGTAGAAGAGCTCCACGTCAGTTGTTTTGGCCCATTCTCCGCTGTCAGCGAGTGCGAGCGAGATGGCGATGGCCCGAACTGGCTGCTGCCAAGCTGCAAAGTGGACACGCAGGCACTTTGTTTTAATTTAAATTTAGCCCCACACGGCCACTTGGACACCACGATTACAACATGTTGCTTTGATTTTCAGATGCCATTGCCAGCTCTGAGAGTGTGCGTGTGGCACCGTCGCTGCGTTCGCAGAAGGGCGCCATCTGGACCAAAACGCAGACCAACTTCGACTGGTGGGATGTGGAGATTGTGTTCCGTGTGACGGGACGTGGTCGCATCGGAGCCGATGGTCTGGCCTTCTGGTACACCGCCGAGAAGGGAGACTACAATGGGCCCGTGTTCGGCTCCTCGGACCGCTGGAATGGTCTGGGCATCATCTTCGATTCGTTTGACAACGACAACAAGCACAACAATCCCTACATCAGTGCGGTAGTCAACGATGGGACCAAGCAGTACGACCATACCAACGATGGAACGACGCAGATGCTGAGCGGTTGCCTCAGGGATTTCCGTAACAAGCCCTTCCCCACCCGGGCGCGCATCGAATACTACAACAACGTGCTCACCGTCCTCATCCACAACGGCATGACCAACAACAACGACGACTACGAGCTGTGCATGCGTTCGGATGGCGTGAATCTGCCGAAGAACGGCTACTTTGGTCTCTCGGCTGCCACCGGCGGCCTGGCCGATGATCACGATGTGTTCCACTTCCTCACCACGTCCCTGCACGCTGCCGGCCAGGTCCAGGAGCCCCAAAAGGTGGACAATCAGGAGAAGCTGACGGCAGAGTACAACGAGTATCAGGATAAGCTGGAGAAGCAGAAGCTGGAGTACAAGAAGGAGCATCCGAATGAGGTGCGTGCTGCCACGACAACCACTGATAAGGCCATCCGCCCAGCGGCTTATCTGTTCCATTGAAACGCCATAATCTGTTTATTGATTTAATCGCTTTCGTCTGCCTCTCTCTCTTCCAGCACAAAGACGATGAGGATTGGGAGGAGTTCTACGAGTCGGAGAACCAGCGCGAGCTGCGTCAAATCTGGCAGGGACAGAGCCAAATTGCCGAACATCTGCGTGAGCTGTCCCGCAAAGTGGACGAGATCATTGGACGCCAGGAGAACACGTTAACGCTGGTCTCCCGCGGCCTGGCAGCCAACGCCGGACAGGCCCTGCCGCCCCCAGCCGTTGGCGGTGTGCCCCAGCAGCAGTTGTCTGGCGGCGGTGTGGTCAGCCGATCCGATGTGGATTTACTGCTAACCAATCAGAATGTGCTGCTCAGCTCCATACGAGAGATACGGCAACTGGTGGGCGATATCAATGTGCGCACTGATAACATTCAGACAAATCAGAAGCACGCGCCCACAGCCCAGATCCAGTCCACCGGCTACGATGTGCAAACGCTCATAGCCGAGATGCGTGACGGCATGAATCAGGTCAAGCAGGGCATCTCCCATGTGGGACAAAAGTGAGTTTGGTTGCCGTAACATACCCAGTGAATGATCTTTGATGCTCAACTTCCGTTTACGTTTCTTTGCAGACTGCAATCTGCGCCACAGGGTGCAGCACAGGTGGCCAACTGTCCCACTGGCAGCTGTGTGGGCGTCACATTGTTCCTAAGTGTAACCGTTGTGCAATTGCTGCTAGTATTTATCTATAATATATTCAAGTGAGTAATCGATCTAGAGAATCTACCATTAACTTTTGCCAACTAACTTTTGGGTTAACGTTTGCAGGAACCGCAGTGAGGCGCAGGCGAAAAAGTTCTACTAGGCCAACAAATTCTGAAACGAACACCACACGGAACCACACACACACACACACCTGACTAGGCGCAACTAAAATTTAGTGAAAATTATTTACTTAAGACTACAGCTCAGAGTGCTCAACAATTATGCATCTAGTATGTGTGAAATTGTTTCCTTTGTTGTATTGTATCTAACGAATATTGATTGATTAGTCAGGTGCCGGAATGGAACGAAATGGAAGCCATTAATTACTTAAACTTAAACTTCAACATGAAGAATGAACAAGAAATCTGAACAACAGTCGCAGTCGCCCTCAAGACAATGCCCAAGCAATACAAAACCGATCGAAGAAGCCACAAGACAAACCTTTATACCAACCCCCCTTCCCCACACTCCCCACACTAGAACATAGTCTGATGAAGATGTTTTCTATTCGTTTACTAGCAGGGCAAGTCAAAAGCCAATCTATTCTCAACGCTGCATATCATCATGTGTGTGCAGGCATTTCTTAAAAAACAAACAAACAAAAACAAACAAAAAAAAAATCACATAAAAATTGAAAAAAAAATCTATATAAAATATATGTATGAAATGATTCCGTAAATGTAGCTAATTTTCTATATATATAATTTTCGTTTATAATTTAATGGGAGTGCTGGAACGGCAACAGAAATATTTCCAATTTCCAGGAGGATAATAAGCCAGCTTTTTTGTTGTTATTTAGCCTGAAAATGAATTTATGTAAGAATTATAATAATGATTGATGGATGGAACGAACTTCTCTCTCTCTCTCTGCTCACTTAAGTTTTTTGTTTTTTCGTAAAGGTTTTTATACTGAATAATATTAATTAATATACAATACTTACTGATAAATTATGTATGTACATATGTATGTATGTATGATTACAAATGGAAGCCAAGTGGGTGGTTGTTTTTTTTATAGAAACGCATACGAGCATGAGTAAAGTAGGTTGTCCATTCCATTCCACTCTCGATAGAAATGTTTAAACTGAAAAATAAAAATAAAAAGAAATCCATTTATAGAAAGAAATCAACTCCAGCGAAACTTTATCCTGCAAAACTTTATCTATTTTTCTTTTAGTTTTTCTTTATTTTTATATTCCTGCGAATGTCTGCGCCAGCATAAACTGTAGGCCCCCCTCCAACATTGATGAGAATGCGGCAAAAATGGCGCCACTTGGTCGCCTAGTGCGTGGGGCACGGCAAGGGCAGTGGCAGGGGAGGGGGTGAGAGAGTTCTGGTGAACTTTGGCCATAAAATGTAACTGCCATTGGTGGCATTGTGGGCACACAGTCCCAATGTGGTTTGGGTGCCATTCTCCTTCTCCCTTCTCTACTGGTTAAACAAACAAAAAACAGTCAGGAACATACAGCCAAAGATAAATGGACAGAAGCCAACGGCAGTCAGGGGCCATGTTATAAATTCAGTCCAGGATTGGGGTTTGGCGTTGGGGATCTGTAGCTGAGTCGAGAGTGTGTGGTTGGATGGACGGAAGCTGGCCACAGGCACATGGCCGAACACGGTTTATGTAAGCCAAAGGCTTCTTATGTACTGGCCAGAGTTTCCAGTGCGCAGGAGCAGGACCAGTACCAGTACCAGTACACCAGTCGCACATGGCTGGTGCAAGGGTAGGAGGCGCCGCTGAAAATGTTAGGGGGGGAAGTGGAACGGCTATTAACATTTTATAACAGCCAATCGGAGCAAGGCTCACAGGGTTAGAAAATGGCTTCAATGTGCTTTGGGGAATGGGTAGGAATACACTGAGGGAATATTCTTATATTTAAGATGTGTGATGGATAGATAGATACATAGATACTTAGTAGCAAACAGCTTCTCTTCTTAATACTGAAGGATATACATATGTACATATATATTGCTTGTCAAGTAAATAATTAAAAATAAATACTATTGCTTGTGAAAAAGTAGCACCAAACAAAAAAGAATGCTTAAAAAGTGATGCAACATATTAAATATTTATCTTATCTTCATTTTAAGTAGCTTTGTGGTTTTAATTGTTGAGAGTTTAAATAGTTCAATACAAACTGTGGATATAGGGAGATATATGTATGTATAGTAGAGTTGGGTTGCTCATGAGTGAGTGAACAAAAAAGAGCTGTTCACTTCAGTGAGTGAACTGAACATGTTCACTATTTTTTTGTTCAGTTGCTCACTTGTTCACTCAGTTGTTCACTAGTTCACTCAGTTGTTCACTTGTTCAGTAGCTCACTCAGTTTCAATGTTTTTTTACTCATTTGCTGATTTTTCACAGTTTATTTTTGTGGTACATTCGAAATACATATATTAAGATGCACATATGTATGTATGAGTGAACAAGAGAGCAACTGAACAAGTGAACAGCTGAGTGAACAATTGAACAACTGAGTGAACAAGTGAACAACTAAACAAGTGAGCAAGTGAGCAACTGAGCAAAGTGAGTGAGTTTGTTCACTAAAGTGAACACTCTTTACCCAACTCTAATATATAGCATAAATATATGTAAGGAGATGTTTAAATAAATGTACGAAAGAGTTAAAATGATGCTATACACAATTCTTTGTATAACTACTACAATGGTTAAGATATTATTTTAGATAAATATATTCTTTAAGCAAACTAAGTGAAATGATTTCAGAAATCGCTTATCTCATACGAGTTAGATGTGCTTTTAAAGATTGGAAAGATTTTATGGTGATTGATTTTCTCTTTTTAATTTTTGGACATATTTATTGTTAGATATCGTCTTCTCCTCTTACATCCGTACTAGATCTAGTCTTGTCGATATTTGAATTGTCATACTACTTATTCTGAGAGTTTGTTATAGATATATTTTAATAGATTAAAAGTCAGCAATGAAAAGGCGCTATATTTAACAATTTTTCAACCATTTCCTGCATTTTCCATCGCTTGAGTTCTTTAATTATATAAATTTGAAACGTTTGTTAGGCTCCTTAAGTTCCCTTCTATTAAAAATCATAAAATCAATGCCCTGAAACATTCTTGAGTATATGTACATATGTATGTATATTTACAACCATCTACTGAAATATAAATTGGTAAATTTCTAGATTCTATTCCAATCCATTTAAGCTATCAACCAGATCAATTACGAGTGGTGTACCCTTAGCCATCCCCCGAAACAGATCTAAAATATTTTTAAATATAATCCATATTGCATATTTACACATCTGTGGAGTTTCAGAGTTCGCCACAATCCAATCCATTAGTAAATGAAATTCATAAATCGCTACCGGAATCCACGCTCTGCTCTCCTACTCCTACTCCTACTCCCCTCTCCTAACCTAAAATCCATAAACCAACATAACCGACGACAGTTTGCAACATTTGGCAAACATTTGCGACAAAAAGAAAAAAGGGAAAAGGGGAATGGAAATCAAAGTCAAAGTGGTTACAATGTAACGGGGTGGCTGTGGATCGTACGTGTAGCTGTAGTTGTAGCTGTAGCTGTAACTGTGTTGACATATCCCTCGCCCATGTCCTGCCACATCCCCCTTCAAAGAGGAGGAGGAGCGGAGCACACTACTGGCAGCGTGACAAATGTTGCGCAAACAAATGGATTACATTGGGCAATGGGCAATCCGCATCCCATCCCATCCGTCGCCAGACAATGAATCATAAATTTCCATAACTGTCATCCGATCTGGGCAGATTTCTTCTGTATTTCTGCTCCTCAATAAGGAAGCAAATTAGCCATCACAGGATTACTCAGCCCAGAACGACAGAACTTTTGTTGCGAATCCCTAAATTGAATTTTTGCCTCTTAATTTGCTAATGATCCGAACAGAGCTTACGGAGTGGAGTTCCTTAGGGGTAGAGTTTTATAATCAACAAAGATTAAGGAATTATTGTTGGGTAGAGTTCTTAAAACAGCAGATAGATATGGCACCTAAAAGATGGTGAATTTCATTGAAATTCGATCTTTGGAATGATGCCAAATGCTTTGGACTGAGAACTTTAAGAAACTCGAGAGTATCTGCATTACCACACGCCGATTCCGTTAATTCTTAATACTCCTGGCTGTACCGTAAGGCGAGAGAAGGCTTCTGCTTCACCCAAGGTGCTTCTTGGAATAAGATTATGCCATTTAGCAGCCGAGAAAGATAATTTAAGCGGGATAATTATAGCAATATCCAAGCGCAAATTCTTCAAATAGTTTTCACAATTTCGCTCTAAAATATCTTATAAATAAATAAGAATTTTCATACATACATCAGACATTTCTCTGATGATGCATGATACTTTTGAGGATACATACGTATATCCTCAGGAATATAACCTAAAATATACCTATACAAATTTCTAGGATATTGACGGGTTTTGTAATTATATTCTAATAGCAAACATATATTTCTAGTAACAATTTGAGCATACTTTTGGGATATTAATGAGCATACATATTAACCCCCCCAGCATGAATACAATTTTCCCGACTATAATAAAATCTCAAAGTAATTTGAAATCAAACAAGATTTATGTAAGTATACTACACTGATAGAAAAAAACCAAAGTAAAATTAACTAAAATCATATTTGAATTTAAAATGCGATTTTTTAATGCAAAACATAGTCAAATTAAATAGAATTCACTTTGATTTAAATATAAATGTATTAAAATGGCTTTTTTAATACGTTCATATTTAATCTTATTACAAAAAACACCTTAAAATAAATATAATAAATTAAATTTAAATATGAAATATATTAAAATTAAATATAAAATATATTAAATTTATATATATGAATATGAAATATATCAAAATTAAATATAAAATATATTAAATTTATATATATGAATATGAAATATATTAAAATGAAATATAAAATATATTAAATTTAAATATTTTCATATTTATGTATATCAAAATGTAAGTGAAAAATATTCAATATTAATAAAACCACTCTTGGATGAAAATCAATGGCATAAAAAGAGTGAAAATATTAAAATTGCAGGGCTTTTTTCTATCGGTGTACTAAAGTAATGATTAAAAACTCATATTAATTGATTTACAAGTGAGAACTTTTTCTAGATCTTTGACAGACTGACTACAATTTATTCATAGATTAAAAAAGGTTTGAAAAAAAGGTATCTTTTCCTGCCAGTAGGTGTCTTTTCCTCCAACAAAAGAGATTACGACTTAAATACATAATTAAAACTGAATTCCCGAATGTTACCCCCTTTAGAGCAAAGCGAAACCAAAATCCCTACAGCTGCCGAATAGATTCCGTTAAAATTTCCATAGGAAAGGAAAGTCTCCCCAGTGTCGGCATTGTGGGAAGGGGAAGGGAACAATGGATTCGAGTCTTCCATTCGCATATTATTTGTGTGTTTGTGCAACTGCTTTAGTTTCTGCGATGCCATTAAGTCGCGGGCCAGGCCAGTGGATGACAATGGATAGTCCATTAGACACAAGTCACAATTCCATTGAAGCATGAGCCACAGGACGTAGTAGTTCTGTGCATCCTGCAGCCTGCATCCTCCACTGCATCTAAATCTCTTGCACCCTTTTGTGAATGTTTTTCTGAGAGAGAAACCAGAACAAACGTCGACATTGGGATAATATTTTGCGCTTTTTGGTATGACGAATCCACATGTCATACACGAATCGAATTCCCCCCCGCCACACATCCGTTTAGCGGGCAATCAAGCGTGTAGGGCAATTCAATAAGGAGAGGAAAGGAGGATGGGAATGGGAATGGGAATAGAAATGGTATTGATAGGGGTGGGGGCTGTGAGAGAACTTGGAGAACTTTATCAACACCCATGTCGGCATTAGTTTTGTTTACAAACTTTGCCCGTTGCCTTTTTGACATTTTCTGCTCTTGGGGTGGACGTGGCACTGGCACCCCAGACAACCAGACACCCAGACACCCAGACAGACCGAGCGAGAGTCAATTCCCCTGCCCCTTACCCATGTGCGATCCCTTTAAGGGGTGGATTTGTTGCTTGGATTTTTATTTATGAGCACTTAAATCGAAGCGCAAACTAAAATTGCACATTGCATCTACATAAATATGCAATTGCGGGCGGGCATGTGAAAATGTTTCCCGCTGATAAATGATGACTAAAAATTCTATATAGAAAATACTGGGAAACATTTTCAGAGTACTCTCACTCCATCCCATCCCTCATTGTGGCGTCACCCCATCAGGATACTGTGTACTGCTGAGATGACAGCTCCCGATAATGGTGACATCAATTTGAAACTCAATTGAGCTCAAGCTTGTTCCTCGGGCGGGGGTATCTCTCCGTCTCTGGCTGCTCTTCCCTTTCTGTTCCTTGTTAAATGCTGCCGCGCTATCAGTGCCGTTTATCGTCGAGCACTCTCTGACTGGGTGCGACAAGTCAGCGAATTGGAAAACGCACGAGGAATGAACTTTTTTTTCTCCTCCATCCTTTAGCTCAACCTCTGCGCTGTCCTCTCTGTGGTGGACCCATCTCCCAGCCGCCTCGCCTCATCGCTGGGGCGTTGCGAGCTGTTTACATGTTTAATGTTTGCTTAATTGCTGGCCCTGGCCCCTGGTCCCTGGCCCTCTCCCTCTGACAGATGACAGAGCTCGGATAAGGGAAATCGTCTCCTAAATCTTGGCATGTGAGTGCTTGTTTTAGTGGGGAGAATTTAAAGGGTAGGGGGATTCTAGTTCATGCTTTTGTAGAAAAGTTATACAGCAATCAGTTGGAGGTTGAGCAAAACCATTTGTTAGACGAGTGGCATATCTCAAAGAGAGATACATACGTAGAAAGAGATTTCAGAAATAGCTGCGAACTTTAATAGATACCCTGATAGATTCCCGCTCATTTGGTTGCAAAAATAGTTTGCATTTTAGTTCCATATATTTGTATATATGGAAATGGTTCGGCTATCGAAGGTGCTTTAAGATCAAAGCTAATTATTATAGAGTTCCATTTTCTACAGAAGCCCTGTCCTAAGTCCCACAATTAGGTTCTTCCTTCGTGTTCCAAAAATAACAAATATTAGTTCCATCCCTTTTGGTTTTCCATCAATATAAAGCAAATTAAATATTAAAACTTCGATAGAAAATAGTTTGTTTAACTGTTCTCTATATTCAATATTAAAGATCTTATATGACAGTCATAGAAAAGCCAGTGGCACCAAATGAGTCCAACAGTTTCAACAATTTCCATGCCATAAATAAGTTAATGCCTCAATTCGAATCCATATCAATAAAATCTATCAATAAATGAGCGAAAATAAATGCGAAATTTTAACTTGTTTATGGCCCACAACTGGCAGTTGGAAAACCCAACCCCTGGCCGGGCCACCAACTCCTCCACTTGATGGGCAGGAACTCTAAACTGAATCAACCTCAACCTCAAACACGGCCATTAGGACACACGGCCCGGCCATGTCCTTGGTCGGGGATAAATACTCCATTGGACTGTTGAGTCATTAAACAATTTACACAGCCATAAATTTACGCAATTTACTTAGTGAACAAACACACACACACACACACACATACACACACACAGAGGATGCGGGATAGCCCTGGCAATAAAAAATACCCCTGCACGGTTCACGGGAATGAAGAGAATCGAGAGAGAGACGAGAAGCATTAACACATCTGTCCAGATACAAAGTGCCGCCTTGCCTGGCCCATCCGCCTGAGCGATTAACTTTTTGCATCCTTCATGCTTCGCTAACTCCAGCCACACCCAGCCACTCCCCCTGCCACATTCGCATCCCCAATCATGATTATCATCTTCATCTGGAGCAAGGACATCCATCGACCACGCTTGGGCAGGATGTAGATTTTCAGGATTGCCGCCGCTGCCTGTTTAAAATTTTAATGAAATTGTCATCAATTAAAATTTGCTCTCTTCCATGACCATGCCCCCAGACACGACAATGACACACCCACCCACCCATCCACCCATCCACCCATTCGTCCTGCTCCTCCGCCTACAGTTATGCTCCCTTTTTACGAGCGAAACGTCCATCCGGAGACTTCTTTGGGCTTAGCCCGGCAGTGTCGTGGATCGGTTATGACTTTGTCGTGGCTCGTGCCTCGTGCCTGGGATCGGTCGCAGCTATAAAAATAATTTGTGGCCAAAAATGCTCAACCCCCCAGCCTCTCGTTTCAAGGGTTAAGAGCGTGCCAAGGGACTGGGACTGGGACTGCGACTCTGACGGCTGCCGGCAATTTGTAGTCGTTTGCTTGTTTTTCCAGCCGCCTCTTAATGGGTTTTCATAAATTTTTATTGTTCTCAATATAAGTTTTTTATTCTCGCCTTTTTGTTGTTGTAGTTGTAGTTGTTTGTGTGCGGCATGCAAATGTCTTTTTGTAGTGCCTTCAAATTTTTCGGGGAATTTGTTTTGGGGGAAGCAGCATTCAAAAGGAGAGGATAGCTGTTGAGGACGATAACGAGTATTTTTTGTGATGCAATAACTATTTTTTTGTTGATTTGGAAGTGAAGTTTTTTATATTTTAAAACTTTATATGGCACGAGAGCTGAACAGATCCTGTATCACATCACATCCTGCTGCCTCAACGTGAATTTTGCCACTGGTTTTTCACAATTTTATCACCTTTTAGGAATAAACAGCTCCCTAATTAGAGATCTTCTTCAAAGGATTTGGATTGGTTGCAACCAGTTATGAGTTTATTTTTGAGATTTAAATATGAAATATCAATTAGTCGCTGTAAAACTTATTTTATTTTTAATCCGAATATGACTCTGTTTGATGCTTCGTATCGTGAGTTAAATGGAAAAGTTATCCATTAGCTGTTCGAATGTCTATAATTTCTGTAGAGCCCCGAAGAAGATAAATAGTTGGAGTCTCTTATAATTTGGGTCTGAAATTGAATTTTTCACTTATTAAAACTACCAATAAAAACGCCACTTGAATACGATCTCCTCACTCCTCATAAATATTCCCCTTTGCCTTATCTCATAGTTCTGTCTACTGGTTTTACTCGTTTTTTCACAGCACATAAAATATTTAGTTTATTAATTATAATTAAAGATTTTTATGGCTTCGCTGCAGAACTTTGCAGCCGCAATTAGAAACCAGAAAAGAGACAGAGAGAGAGAGAGAGTGCGGAAAATAGAAAAACTATCAACCCAAATTGGATGGCAATAAATCTCCGAAAAACCCGTCCAAATTTTGGTTGATAAAACGCCGAAATTATCACAGCCCCTGGGCGGAAGATATATGACCCCGAGGAGGGAGAGGCACTCACAGAGAGTTAACCCATTAGCCAACCGGAAGATTGTTCAATTAGTGTCCAGCAATGGGCAATGATGCTGCTGCTGCTGCTGGTCAGTCCCAAGTGGGTCACTCGAAAAAGGATTCGAAAAGGACTCTGCTCTCGCGGCTTTTTGTGACGACATAAATCTTGACTTGGCACCGGAACTAAAGCAATGACGCAGCAGGAGCCGCACAGGGAGCAGCACATGTCGATGGGTTTTCTGGCCAACAGCCAGTCATAACAACGGCGTGGCGTGGCGTGTGTGTCCCAGCCCATTCCGAGATTTATCTATCCCGCCAAGGGGTGACTACATGTGTACATGCATATCTCTGTGCCTCTATTTGTTGCAGGGTATCGAATGCCGGATGGGCGAAACGACAGGCGTTCGATTGAAATTAATTGAATTTGTGCACAGCCCAAAGCCAAGTCCAGGGACTCAATCGTCTTGACTCTGCATGAAAGGAGGCGGGGCAGGACTCTGTGCGAAAGGAGGAGCGTGTAGCCGTGGGACGCGCTTGTTTCCTGTTTATGCTCGAGATGTTTTTCCAGCATAAATTACGCGCATAAGCATATCTGTAGCTGGATATCTATGATATGCCTGACAATAAGTAAAAGGGAAGTAGCACAAAAACAGCAACATTAAATTTATTTTTATTTCGCCCTAAAATCAACCCCAAAAGCAAAGGCGGCCCCCCCACAAACAGCCAAGCGCTATATGCGGTCCGTTGGTTTCTCTCAAGTCATGAATTTTTCTTGTTCTTGTATATTTTTATGATTTTATGTATTACCCAGCCAAGAAGTTGTTTTTGCACTCGTAGTTTTTGTTTTTGCCCACTAGATTGCCATCGGGGTGGGGTGGAGGTGGCGGTGGGGGTGGCTGGCTATAACTTATGGTCGTCCGGTCGTCTCTCTTCTCTTTTCAATCGCCCAGAATCATGCCGGAAATGATGATCGTACGGAAAGGCAGACAAATTTATCAAAATGTTCTCCCTTAAGCCCTGGCCATCATTAATCACGCTTAGTCTCTTGATTTCCCCGCTTAAAAATACAAATCTACTGCCTCTTTAAGTTGTTTTTAAATTGCCTGCTGGCTTGCATTAGACTTTTGAATATGGCGCGCTCTATCTCTCTCCACCCACGACTCTAGAGTTGCCAGAGAGCATGAGTGTGCACTTAACAGCGCCCTGTTGCGCTTAACAGCGTTCCGAAACACACAAATTCAGACGGTATATTTTGTATATAGGTTTTTGTAATTATTGTAGCACACACACACACACACACCCAAACATAAAACGTAACTAAAATTTAACAAAGATAATGACAAAGAATCTGGGTTTTAGTATGTTTTTTTGGGAAGGCATGCGGAAGGCAATTGTCCCAGTGTTGAATTTCGCGCCAACTTTTTTGCTCAGAGAATGTTAAAAAATCCACCTCCACATTAACATTTAGCAAGAGAGAGAGAGGCGCTCAGCTTTCGTTAAGTTTCGTTAAGCTGCTAAGTTTCGTTAAGTGCGTCTTACGTTAAGTGCGTATGAAATAAAGATTCATTGTTGCTTTATTTCATACGCACTTAACGATAGATACATTTGATTCGTATGGGAAAATTTCCGGCAGCATGGAAAATGATTTAGCAGCATTGTTCTGCAACTTTGGCATTAAATGCGCAACAAGACTGCTACCCTTGAGAGTAAGGATATTATAGAATTGAGGTAATGTGTGTAATTTCAGGCTCCAATTAATGCAGAAACTAATCAGTCTCTGTTTTAAAGATATAAACGAAATTTTGAAGCATATGGGCACCAAATATAGGTATCGGGACCGGGATAAATTTATATATAAAACACCAATTTTATGCATTAAATGGTTAAATAACATGTCAATCTAATACAAATTCAATTTAATGTTTCAAAGCAGCTTTGATAAACAAATGTAACACCAATTAAAGGAAATAGGGTGTACAAATGTTCATACGCATGCAGACTCTTAATTGACCAGCAACATTGACGTCACAATCCGGTTCACACTTTCATTTTTTGATTTGGCCGTTTTTGTTTGAACCTTATTATGTAAGTAATCCACTAATCAGGATTTCTTAAAAATAGCCAATCTTGTACAAAATTGATTGAGGAATTGGATAAAATAATTTGTCTGAGGCTGAGAGCAATAACATGCTAGTAATATTAAACCGAATATCAAAATCATGGAATATCAACGCATCTTGTCGTGTCAGTCAGTATATTAAAGGTATATTTTAAACCTGATAAGGTAATTTTCCGTATATTTCTGATGGTTGTTTGGTATATTTTGTCGATAAATCCGCGGTCACACTTTTCTACGACGATTTTTTTTGTCAAGTTATTTACACAATTTTAGCACTCTTTAAACTCGCTTTTTCCTGTTATTCTGTAAGTTAACAACAATTAAGTGTGCCTACTGTGATATGGAATGGTGGTGAGCCCAGTGCTAGTGCGGGGGGCGGTCAAAAATGCGTGTGTAAATTCAGCTGCGACGGCGGCGGCGGCCCCTGACAAGAATCGTATCTTTGTGGCACTTGTTGTTGTTGCTGCTGCTGCTGCCTGGCTGGTGGGGTGGGTGTGCTCCTCTTGGGTGGAGCCACCCCCAGAGGCTGCTCCCAAAATGCCGCCTGTTTGTGATGGTCACGCGAACTTTTAGAGCCAACAAAACAATTTGGTCACCATTTCAACGACTGGGACTGGGACGCCTACGCCCGCAGCTGGAACGTGTGTCGGTGTGTGTGTGCCTGTTTGTGTGTGTGTGTGTGCGTACGCGCTTATGCTAATTAAATGCAACTTCCAGTCCTGGAAAAGAACCAAAACGAAATATAATTCAATTAAGGCAAAAGTTCTCTCCCCGTCCCTGTGGACGGCCTGGATGGGCGCACTTATCAATCCAACTTCTTTATCGCCTGTGATTGAAAAGCCAGTCGGCCAGAGTGAGATAGCAAGAGGGGGAGAGAGAGCATTCCAGACGATAAGATTAGTGCGACGATGCGGCCAGGCAACTTCTTGACTCGAAGAATCCACTGATTGACACAGCTGCATGCCCTACCCGTACACCCATGCCATCCAGACAGTGTTTGCAAATTGTTTTCAAGTTAATTATGAAATTTAACCCTCACTCTATTGTATACTGCATGTCGGTACAACCCCCGGCTCGTGCGGGCCTCCTGCTGTTCAAAAAGATTTCACTTTTTAACACAATTGTTTCAACCGCCGGCTGGCGGCTGGCTGGCTGGGAGATCAATTGTGTCCAATAATTGGGCCTAATTGAGAGAAAGGGGGAGAGAAGCAATACCCCGTTCGTTCCGCTTCATTTGTTTACGCACTTTTCACTCGAGTCATTCTTACTGCTGCATCATTGCCTTCATCATTGGCGCCAAATTGCTTAACTAATACTTTTTCTGGGAAACTTCCAATGAGTAAGCTGCCACTTCCACTCTCCCGCTTCCGTTGGCTCTGGGCCGGAGGTTGTGTAAAACAAAAGAGTGGGACAGAGAGGAAGAAGAGGAAAGAAACAGCCATTGAAAGAAGATTAGTCATCGAGTGATAGGAGGCGGCAGGCAACCCACTGGCACGGGTCCATCACCTTGTTCGCCTCTTCCTCTCTCTCTCCCCCCAGTTACCTTCCTTTTCTTAGTTTGTTTTGTTTACATTTGTCTGGCACCCTCGCTCTTTCTCGCTCTCCCGCTCTCTTCGAGCAACGATCACCGAAGAGCAACAGGCGGAGTGAGAGAGCCGCGGCAGGTGCTCTCTCTGATTAGAAGCACGCTGCTTAGGAGCTCTCTCTGTCTCTAGCTGTTTCTGTGTAGGCACTAGGCCCCTGCACGAATCCACATGATTCAAAAAATCCCAGTATACTCATGCCCCTTCAATGCGTTCGATCATTACGAATCACTTAAAACCGGATCAGAGCACTGCGAATCAATATCAGAAAGATTCGTTCGCATGTCTCTGAACTGATTCAAAACACTGAACTGTTCGGATCTGACACAGTAAAAATTATGAATCATGTTTCGTTCGGTCCATTTTGGGGGTGCGTTTCGAATCACTGGAGAAAGCCGAATCGCTGATTCAATTGGATCGGACGAAGCGAATACCGAATCGATTCGATTGCCCGTTCATGCAGGGCTCTAATAGGCACCCTAGGCTCTCTCTCTCTCTCTCGCTTTTCTGTGGCGCTCTCCAACTGTTGCTCCCACTTTTGTGTGGCTCTTTGCTCGCTCCAACTGTTGCTTCTCTCTCTTGAGTCGCCTGCGTTCGGCGCACGGTGGGGGCATCAGTTGAGTTGAGTTTTACCCGTCGTCGGATCGTTGTCGAACAAGTGCCGTGGCCGATATCGCTTATATGTATATATATACACATATATATCCAATCAAAAATATATATGCATTGCGTATCTCCCATTTACGTGTTTGTTTTTATATACGAAAAAGAGCCATATAATCAACAGAAAGTTTAAGGCTTAATTGTGAAAAATAGCGGATAATAAAAGCAAATAAAAAGGTATAAAAAGAATCGCCAAAATGCTCGATAAGTGTACATGAGTGCATGTGTGTGTGTGTGTTTGTGTGTTGTTAGTGCGGCGTGACATATGGTGTTATTTTTACGCCAGCCACAGGAATAAAAATATATACTTGGTCATATATTTGTATATTTGCCATAAATAAGCAAATAAATTGTGAATTTAGCCAACGACCTTTCCAATCAAATTGGTTGCTCTTGCCCTACGCGTGCGCAACGTCTGGACGAACCCTTCCACTCATTGAAAGCATCACCTCTATATCTCTGAATACTCACATATGTATGTGTGCGTGTGCTTCCAAAAGTTTTAAAAACAACCAGAAAATTACCTCATCGCTCTGCCCGAAACGTAGACGTCGACGTCTGACGCTGTCTGCCCCTGACTTTATGCTTATACACACTCGTATGCATACGTACAAACATATCGTACATACATTTCATTCTATATTTCTTGTTTGCCTAGCAGAAGCAGCAGCTGAAACGGCAGCAGCTGGCAGCCACCCACTTCCCTGCCCCTCGCAATGCCTCCCCTCCTCTATGAGGCCAGTATGCTTAAGTAAAAACTATCTTCAAGATACATACTCTCAGATTTGTTTTGCATTTGTAAGTAGATTTATTGTTTTTATACCCTGGAAATGTAATGGGGATGTTCCGTATTTGTTGAGAGACAGTTACAGAAGATCTGAAAATAAATTTAGATGTAGAAAGGAGAAGCCAGAAGGAGAGAGATTCATACAATACTGTCAGTGTTGTTTGTTCTAGTTTATTATTCAGGTAACAGGTATCCAACGGTCGGCACCCCTCATACGGAAGGTTCTTACTTATTTCTCCCTCCTCTGCTGTTCTCTCTGCTTCGTATGTTTGATTACCTTTTCAATTTCTCGCGTTTGCCTTCGGTTTTGTTGTTGCTGTTCTTGTCATAAGTCATTGCCAGCGATCGTGCCAGGTTTCTCTTCTTAACTCCCTCACTGCCTTTGCCTTTGCATTTGCCTTTGCTTTTGTGTGGTTTTCCTCACATTTACTATACCGTTTGTTTGTTTGGCAAATTTCGCCCGTCGCTCCATTTCGTGGGGGCGTATTCTTTATTGTTTATCCATTATCTAAAAATGTCAATGCTCGTTTACAAAATTGTTATTGCTCTCTCTCTCTCTCTCTATTTCTCTTTCATTTGTACGATTCGTTTGGGGCTCCGGCAAAGCTTTTGACCTTATTAGCGGTTTCGTTTTTGGAATGTCCGCCACATAAACACGCTTCGGAAACATAAAGAAATCGAAATCCAAGCTCATTTTCACTCCATGCTGTCTCTGTCTCTGCTGTCTGCTGTCTGTGTGGGCAGTGCATCAGTGCCCCAACGAATATTGAATGTGGATGTGGATTGTGGACGTGTGGATGGTTTTGTTTTGCATCCGCCATGCCCCAAAGTGGTGCCTGCTGCCCCTGATCTGGCACTGGCTCTGATCACTGCGTGTACATTCGGTTTTCGATATACATATAAGCAACAATCCCCTCCTGCCATTGAGCAAGCGCCAATCTATCCGTAACTCGGTCACTTGGAAACGTTTGTGGGCAGTCCCCAGTCCCCCGATCCATTGCCCATTTGTGGGCAATCCCGCCGCCAGACAAGTGACTGCATTTTCCACTTGTACGAGTATTTTGTAGCCTCTGTTTTTGTTTCTTTTTGTGTGTTTCTGTGTTTGTGCTTTGTTTTTTTATTATTTTTTTGCATATTTGTGGTTGCTTTTTTTATTAATTGAGCTGTATTTATTAATTGGTTTTTGTGCTCTCTGGTAGGAGGTAGTAGGGGGAAAAGGTCTCTCAATGAGTGCTGGACAGGCAACTTTCGAAAGATGTGCCAGGGATTTGTTTTCATGGATTAAAGATTATTCAATAATTTCGAAAAAGTGTAATTAAAGTGTTTCTTGCAAGCGTGAAATTTTGAATCTTTTGATTGATTTTGATATGTTCATAATGAGAAATGTCAGTTAATTCGTTTTGATGTTGGCTTACAGTAGGCGTGTTTTGGGAATTCAGGTCATTTCGAAGGTTTTGGCATTGCAAAGATCAAGATTCCACTCTCGAGTTGATCGAGGAAACAGTTTTCAACACTTTCAACCCTTGTTACTCCAGTAAAGGGAACAATTCTGATGTTCTGTGACTGAATGCCATTAAATAAAAATTCATCTCTGATTCTACCATAGTTTTCCAACCAATTGTTACAATTTTCTATGCCCAAATGACAAGCTCAATTAAAGTAAATTAAACAACAATATCAGAATTCAATGCAGAACAATAACACCAACAACAGCTACAACAATAACTTCTGTGTGGCGGCAACTAAAAGAGAGCAACAATAATAATAGTAATATAATGTCGAGCAGACGCGTACAGTGTAATAACAATTAAAAAAGTAAAAATAACAACTGGTGCCGCTCTATTTTTTCAACGCCTCAGCATTTTTTCAATGGTTTTGTATTGCATTTGGACAGGGGGGCTCCATGCACAGAAATATGTACATACATACATACATATGTACATAAATGTGTACAGTAGACTCTCTTTAATGGGTTACAGATTGATATTTATTTGGAAATATATGTATGCTCCGATTTTAGATGCACAAAATAATACTTTTTGGCCAGCTTTGGGCTTAACAATTTTCGATATTCTGATAAAGCTATTCGCTATTGTGTTTAATAATAATAAGATGAATACTTTTACTTAAAAATATTTACATACAGATGTACATACTTAGCATGTCTTCAACAAAGTAAAAATATGATTCAAAAGATTTCATGTCTTCCTCTGCCGCTCACAAGCATCTCTTGGTCTTCTTCAATTCTCTGCAGTTTCCAGCTTTCGTGAGTTCTAATTAACGAAAGACCACTGTACAGTGTGCATTAACATTTGTGTGTACGAGGTATGTAAGTTTTTAATGCCGATTTCAAACTGCTGCCACACACATGTTTCATCATCATCTCTCTTCTCTTCTCTTCTCTCTTTTGCACCGCAAGACGCGAAGCAACAACAAAAATGCTGAATAAACAAAGCGAGACAACAGACAATGAGCAGAGCAGCAGAAGAATAGTGGGAGGAGGAGTAGAAAGCACTATTCCATATTGAGTTCGATTGGACTGGATTGGATTGGTGATTGGGGGGGTTTCGTTCGTTCTATCGTATTATGGAATATTTTATTGTTTTTGAATGTTTCTTAATTACGCGGAACTCAAGTGGTGGAGCCGGAGGTAGTGCTTGCTGGAGGTGGAGGCTGGAAGTGGTAGCTGGAAGTAAGATCTGAAGCAGTAGCAGAACACGACACACCACATCTGTGTGTGGTGGTTGAATGATCGGAATTTTTGAGCATTTCCTTTTCGATTCGCATTCCCATTACCCGTTTTTGCACGCACACTCATCGCGTTGACTCATCCGCACACCCATTAAGAATGAGAGGGAGAGTGTAGGGGTGGTAGGGGTGTAGGGAGGAGACAGCGAGGACCCTTCTTGTTTACTATTAATGCTGATAAAGAATATGCATGCCTGTTGCCTGCTGCCAATCAGTTCTAAAAATAAACTCGGGAAAAACGAAGCGAGTATTGTCATTGTCATCGTCATCGTCACCAGACGAGTATCTCCATACTCGTATTTGAATGCGAATGCGAATGTGCACACAAGATTTATGCAAAAATTAATTTCCAGTATCGACTACCGAAAGCATTGAGTGTGAAGAGTGGGGAGGGGAAAGTGAGCAAGCGGATGAGACAGAGGATGTGTGTTTACTACCCTTCGGAAGTTTTGAAGATATTTTTATCTCCTTATGGCTGTAGAGATCACACACAAAGCGGAACCACATAGATCGCTTATAGAAATATATTATAATTTTATGCAATTGTCTACATATCTATCTTCCAAAGAAACGATCGATCTGCAAGGGTGTGCTAAGTTTCGACTGTTTTTCCTTTTAGTTTATTTAGCATATCTCCAGTGGAAGTGGGTTGGGTTTTGGGGTTGGGTCCCCACCCGATCTGGTTGTCGCGTCTGTCTCTCTCTCTGTGTGTATCGTAAATCCCTGCTTGATTACGTCAGTAATTCATTGGTTTTTCGTTTTATTTTGTATTCTTTTTGTATTGTTGTTTTGGTGGGCTTGAGGGCAGCGCCAACACGCAGATAGGCACTTCATCAATCTGTCAGTATGTCAGCTAGTCAGAGAGTTAGCCAGTCGATTCGATGCGGTCAGTCGACATTTGTTAGCCGATTTCCAACGCTTTGGGGCTTGTGGCTTGCATCCCCTCGCACAGTGGGTGGAAGTGGCAGTGCCCTGAAAAAAAGGGGTTAATGGGTATCAATCACAGGAAATCTATCATTGAATGTGAGCCAGGATTATTGGCAGCTGTAATACCCTAATAGTACCCTGTAGATACGCTTCATAAATAAATGGAAATAAATGGTAATAATTCCTGGAAATCTGTGGCAAATTCCTTATAGCAATGCGATACTCTGCTGCTGGCCCCACATTTGTAGCATTCCATTCCCATTGCAAATTTGATTATCTGTGTGTGGACTTTTCCCATTTTTTTTGTACATGCCTTTCCCTTGGAGGAGGCGGTAGATTGGCTGGCGTGTCCATTGGCAGTTATCGCTGAGCGCTTGGCCTTGCCTTGCAATTTATTTTCATCTATATCTGCTGGGGTGGGGTGGGCCTGCTCTCTTAATCAATGGAACTGCTTTGTATCTGTGTTCTGTGTTCAGAGTTATTTTCTTATTTGGTTTATGGATGGTTTGGTTTATGGATGCATTGGCATTCAAGTAGCAGTAGCCTTTCCCCTCTCTCCCCTTCAACTGCAAGTATACCGCCTCTCAGGGATGCTCCTGACTATACGATATTTCTCTATGCTATACACATATGTATATTATATGTATTAAATAAACATACATACATACGTATACATACACATGTACATATGTATATTCATGTATGTATTTGTTTTTGTGGCACTGTCGCTGCTTTTGGCACTCACTTGTGCGAAAATCCATTGGAGCCCGACTGGCGGGAGCCTAATTTTTTGCCGTCTACGATTGACGCCGTCCGAGGAGCTGAGTAGCGCAGAGGAAGGAGGTGAACTGTGCGTGGAGGGGTTCCTTAAGTGGGCTGCAGCTGGGGGAGGGGCAGTGGGAATGGGGGGAATGGGAATGAGGGTCTTGGCATCCAATCATAAAATTGCTTGGCAATGTCTTTCGTATGTAGATGGAACGAAACGACGAACAAAGGACGGAAGGAAGGAAGCAAAGTCTATGGGGATGTGTGTGCAGGAAATGTGATGTAAAATTTCTAGAGGGAGCAAATACACTGCTTGCAATAAATATGCTGACAGGCCAGATGTTTAAAAGAATTTTGTAGAACAAATTAAAATATTTAATTCATTATTTCTGCTTTAATCATGCCGTAGATCTGTAGATAAAAGCTATACAGAGCATCGAAAACATCCTCTAAGAGGCAGACATTCCATGAAGAAAATCCTTTAGCTCTGCCATAAATTACAATTACCAAAAGACTATAGAGACACGGTAATTTTGTAGTCTTTTCTGAGATGAAAGACGAGACGAGGAATATCCCTACTTATCATCACAAATTAGTGTACGGATCCCGCGTCACAAGGCATGCATTGTTCCGTCTGATAAGCTAATTAGCTCACGATTCAAGGACACACACACACACACTCCTTGATAAAGGACTTTAATTGGAACATTGATACGTATCAGTTGGTTGACATAATTTGGCCACATTATGAGATATGTCCACCACCTTGAGGCCCTTGAGGCTAATTGAAAATTACAGACCAATCACATTCATCCATTCGGTGGGCAGAGAAGTGAGGAGAGAACCCTTCTTGCATTCTTTCTCTCTCCAGGGGCTTCTCCCACGCGCGCACTTGATACGACTGCCTGGCTGACTGCCTTCCTCCCCCTTTTCCTTTTGACGTCACTTGTGTCGATGTTCATTCGATTTGATTTGTTTGTTTGCCTTTTTCCAAAGCCAGCGGTGCCGTCCTGAATCACCCATCCTTCATCTGCGTTTGTTCGTTTGTTTGTTTATTGTGTATTTTGTTACTTTTAATGCATCTTTTATCTGGGACTTTGCCATCATCAACATCATTGGCTGGGCAGCATTTCCATTGTTGCTCTTGTGGATTCGATGATGATGCTGGGATGCTGATGATGATAGCGATACACAAATTTGTGCCCCATTGTTGGCGACCACACGGTACCGATGACAGACGGGAGATGGGAAACGTTTCCCTGACGACAAACGGGATGTCTTGTTTACTCAAATTACAGCCACAGACGACGGGCCGGGGTTATCTCTGAGGTGGAATATTCGTACAGAGAACGGGACTTCCCACAAGTCAAAACTGTGACCACTTGACCCCCCCCGAATGGCAGGGAGCGAGTAAGCCTTGCATCTACTTCGCCGCTCTCGACAGTCCTTTGTTTTTCCTTAGAAGAATTGTTTATTGACGATCCATTGATCGTTTTAAAGCGGAAGTTGAATGCCCTCCAAAGCGCGTGAGACGGGGAACACAGCCAAGGGAACGTGACTGTTGTCTATATGAGGTGCTAATGGACAAAAAACAAACAATAAAAATCGCCAAGTAAACATTATTTGTTTATTCGTTGTCCATCATGTTCGTTTCGCTGAGAAATAAAAGCCGAGACAACTTGAATGTACAACTTTGTATAACTTACGAGTGCGCGACCTCTGGAATGAGCACAAAAAATAAATGATATTGCAGTTAAAAGAAACGAAAAAAAAGTTTGGAATAAATTCATAACTTTTACAATTGTTTAAAGAACCACGAAGAGGGTTGGGATATATTAAATACGAGATCCTAGGGTTCAATTTATTATTACAAGCAAAAAAAACTTTCCCTTTAAAACTTTTAAGCAAGAAAAAATAATTTAAATTTTATTTGAACCATTTTAATCATTTAAATAGAGTTTTATATTATTAATTTTCTCTCATTTTCAAACAAGTGTTGGTTATATCCTGATGATCCATATGTTCAATATACCCTATGGAGTGCGAAATGTTTTCTTTCAACACGTAGTAGTACGTGTTTAAAAATCTCATAATTGTTTCTCTTAAACTTGGGTCAGCAAAGAATTCAGAAGAAACACACAGAAAACAAAAACTAAAGCCCTTTTTAGATGGCAATCATAAAACATAATCGCAATCGTTAAATCATTTTTCGAGAAAATGTTACTAGATCGTGACACATTCGCCCAAAGGCAACCACTGCTTTTTCTGCTCTTTCTGTTGACCATTCAGATCGTCTTTTTCCGCTGACATCAAATGTAAAATGATTCTCTCAGGCGGGACGGACGACTAATCATCGCTGGGGTCTGGTCTCTGGTGTGTGTTCTGGCCATCTGTTGGACCTCTAAATGCAGTACATAGAAATACTCGAACAAATTAAAAATTTCTATAAATTCAGCGATGACTCAGTGACTCAAATGGGCAGCACATAAAATAATCAAATGAATAAGAAGATGCTACGAGACTCATCATCATCTGACAGTACAGTGAAAGCTAGGCGGAGGAACCTAGGAGAGCCTAGGAATTCTCTGCTTCATCGTGTCACCTAGTAATAATGGGTGTGTCCGTCTGGCGGAAATTCTGCTGTAAGAGACATATTTTTCTTGTATGATTCTGCCGGCTTTTTCGATGTGCTGCTCCTGCGATCCGTTCTGCATCGTTCTCCTCCGATCTGCTGCCAAGTTCTATTTCCAGTGTAGCGTGGAAATCGTGTCAGATAGATCGAAGGAGTAAGGGAGCAGGAGGAGGGCAAACACTCTTGCTTTCTTTTCATTGATTTGTTGGCTCTGGGGAAAAGGCGGATCCAAAAGATTTCAGATGCTCTTCAAATGCGAGTAATGCTAATGCTTTGTTTACCTTGAAAAAATCATAGTTCTCTCTCACGCTGATGCTGTGTATTTATAGCGCCCTGTATATATAGAATGGACATATCCCATAGACACATACATATATATGCAGATACGATATAGGATTGGGGCACAGATCCACATGAGAATGAGACGCGTATGAAAGGTGCCAAGAGGCGGTGTTTTTTTGGAGGTCTAAAATGTTGTTTTGGTTTAATTAAAATGTGAAAATCTAAAAAATAAAAATCTACTTTTGCTTTTATCGTAGAGGGAACTAATTTTACGCTTTGTGATCGTTTTTTTTTTCACGCTACGCTCTGTATTTTTTTCAACAGTTTATTTAAATTTTTCTCCTCGCTTTCGCTCGTTGTTCTTGTTGTTTTTTTTGTTTGGTTGTGATGTGATTTATGGCAGTGGGAGCTGATTTAAGCACTTGCATGTGTAGTAGTCAAACGTAGCGTCATCGTAATATATGATGTATTATTTTTTTTAGATATGTATATTTCTGTGTGGAATATACGCTCAGTGAGGTGTTGTATAAATTTGCAAGCAAAAGATTGACATTTGTATGGGATTTAGGGACAGAATTCGTAATAGAAATTAATTTGTGATGTGATCAATGAAGTCTGTTTGTTTTACTCATGAGGTAAATTTTTATGAAATTGAAAAAAAGAATTGTTCAACTTTTTTCGAAGATCGTTTTTTGGTTTTAATTTTTATCTTGAAAAAGCCTTATTTCTGTACTACACGCATCATGCGTTCCACTGCCTTTTTGGTGTGCATTTCTCATAAAAGCTTCAGCTTGGTGTCGCTTGGGCCTCTTGAACGAACCTTTAAAGTGGTAAAAATGCTAAATATTGCCTATAAATATTTTTAATAAAGAGTTATTAATATTCCCTTTTGAATCAGGTAGAAATGTTTGCAGTTGAGTTTTTTTTGTAAACAAAAACAGATAAATTCATTTGTATAGCGATGTGTAATTACTCACTACCCTTAGATATTATCTTTAAAATAATGGAATCTATAGCATAGCTCAAATTCCTTAGATAAGATGCATTGATAAAAGATGTCAAGCAGAATCTCCCATTACTCGTTTTACTTATGAGGATTAAATTAGAGATTTCTTATACATTTTTTCAGCTTTTTTCTGATTAAAGATATAGAAATAAAGTACGTGATAAATGTACCTCGAAGGTGGATCCCTCCACATGAAACTTTCCACACAATTCGTCTAGAGATGATCTCTTTCTTTCTCTCTGTTTCTGTTTAGTTCAGTGAACTCTACTCTTTCTGTATGTTAAATGCGACCAAGTGTCCCTGGTTTTGGTTTGTTGTCGTCTGTCTTAGCCATAAACCACACCTCCGGGAACTGCGGGAACCCTTCTTCCAGCAGTGGCTGCTCCCATTTATGGGCGACTGAAACGAGTGGAACGTGCCTCTGGTCGAGAGAGCGAGCGAGCGAGCGGGCACCACCTCTGAGCGAATGCGAGTGTCTCTGTATGGCGGAGAGCCGACATCTGGCCACATGTCAGAATCGTGCCAAGGTCTCCGATTGTGTTCTCTATAACTACGTGACGTGACGTTATCGTTTTGTAATTTTGATTGCTACGCGAAAGAACATGCAACATGGAACATGGGAGTACGAGTATTTATGCGACGAGATATAGACCCAATCAGCCGTCGACCTACTAAGGCAGGCAGAAACTTGTTCAACGACGCCCCCACGCTCCCCCCCACGTCCCCTTCGGAAGACGCCTACAACTATCGCAGTTTCGCTTTCATTGGCAGAACGAGAGAGAGAGAGAACAGAGGATCGAGCACACACCCACGCACGCTTTTATCTAAGGCAGGCACCTGCAAAAAGAGAGAACAAAAGAGAGAGAGAGAGAGGGAGCCGCATTCCATTCATTGCTGGAGCCACTCTTTCGCTCTCATTCTTACTTATAATCTCTCTCCAGCAGCAATCTCTCCCCCCCACTGCTGCACTGCTTTGGGGGCCATGCAGCACTTTGGGTGTTGATTGATACTTTTGTTGTTGCTTCAAACAAAAGTCTGCTAATGGAAAAGTCTGGTGGCAGGCAGAGGCAGCATTCCTTACGAATGGATCTATGGGTTTGATGCTCTGCGCGTCGGCTGTCTGCTGTTGCTGTGGCTGCAGCCTTGGTGGCATTAACCGCAATGCCAGCATCCAACATGCAGCATCCAAGAGCCATATATGTGCAATGCATGCCCCATGTTCAGCAGTTTGCCTCCTCTCTTGGCCGCTTGCCTCTTTGCCGCCTCCTTTGAGGTCGAGTCGTAGCTAATATGGAAAATGAAAACAGGAAAAATTCTTAGTGCGTTTTCAGTTTTCTGTTTTCTGTTTAGCAGTGTGGAGTGTAATCGTATCCTCCATCCATCTATCTATCTATATATGTATCTATGTTTCTGCCTCTTTGTTTCTGTTGCATTGATTTTTTAATCGTTTTCTCTCTCTCTGATCTTTTATTTACAGATTTTTCTACACACGGCAACCGCAACAACTGCAACGAAGTAACAAACAAACAAACAAACAACGACAACAGCAACACTTAACCACGCACCACTAACACATACATATATAGAAAACCGACCAACTTTAGTTAGATATTATTTCCTCTTGCAACCGAAAAAAGAATCAACTGAACACTGAATCGAAGATCACATTAGCCAAGATTTCGAGCAGCGGCTAAGAACGAGAACGAAAACGAAAGGTGAGTGCTAAAAGGTGCTAAAATTATATCTATCTATATTTATAAGTATTTGCATTCAATTATCACAAACTTTGAGCTGCGGAATGCCAACTGGTTTTTTAGATGTGAAAAAATACTTAATATACGAAGGTTACGATGGGGAATATATTTTGGGAAGGTTCTCATCTGCTTGCAAGTGTCATTGTAGTAAAACTTAAATGTTCATATTCGCCCATAAGAAATTTCTTTAAAGTTGGGTCTCTCTTTCGACTATAACAAGGGGGAAGATGTATTTAGGGATCGTCTAACAATCTATATATTTATAGATTCAAACGTTTAGAATCGGTTCAACCAAGGATGTAACAGGAATGATCTAGTATATGATCTGGCCGCCAAAGAGTTCCGCCAAAGAGTTCCGCCAAAGAGTTCCAAGTTCCCAGAAATATGGAATGCAAATGTAATTGAGAGGAAAACCTCCTATTACGAGTATTGTATTGTATGTTTACCCAAGAAATGCTATGTAGAATGACAGAGTTTATTGGAATATGGGCAATACTCGTACACCGATAGAAGAAATACCTGAAATTTTAATATTTTCACTCAAATATGCCATTGATTTTCATCCAAGAGTGGTTGTGTTAATATTGAATATTTTTCACTTACATTTTGATATAAATATGAAAATATTTAAATATAATATATTTTATATTTAACTTAAATATATTTCATATTTAAATTTAATATATTATATTTATTTTAAAGTGTTTTATATTAAGATTAAATATGAACGTATTATAAAAGACATTTTAATAAATTTATATTTGAATCAAAGTGAATTCTATTTAAATTTACTATGTTTGTATTTAAAAATCGCATTTTAAATTCAAATATGATTGTAGTTAATTTTACTTTGGTTTTTCTATCAGTGTAGGAATATACAAATAAACCTCCTTGAAAGATACTAAATTAGAAATTCTTTTAATTGTATCGTTTTATGGTAAAATAATCTTATTTATTGGAGTTTTATTTCAATGTTGGATTTCCTCAATGATAAAGTAAATTGAGTTCTATGTAACTATGAACATTATCTTGACAAGGGCTCTTAGTGTTTGTTGAACAACAACTATCAACTACCTCTATCAATTTATGAGCTGTTACTCATTATAGAACCAATTGTCAGTGCTGCCCCTCACTGCTATCAAACAATGTGTTATAGTTATTATAACGAAACTATATGTAGCTTCTGCGCTTAAAATTGTTTTGTTCAGTGGAATCGGAGTTCCATTAAATTTTTTCCATGAAGTCAGATATTTTCAAATAATGTTTGCACCTATTAAAAATATCTCTTATTTTTGTGTGTGTTTCACAATGAATATATATACATATGTACATAGATCGCAAATATCCAATCTGCTTTCTGCTGCTCTCAAATGTTTATGCCTTTCCCTGACTGAGCTGCCAGGAGAAATCCCTTGTAGCTGGGCAATTCCCACAATTTTTTTCCCCACTTAACAAACAGAAATAAAAACTGTGCAAATTACATAAAAAGGCTCCACATTGGCGGCCACAACCCTGGCATTCTGTTTTACTTGCCAGAGAAGGGGGACCACGAGGCAGGAGGAAAAGCAATCAGGGGGGCTGAAACATGGCCCTCGTCTCGCATCGAATGTGGTGGTGGTGTGGCATCCACAGCGAAGGAGTAAACGTGTCCCGAGACCCGTCACAAGTGAAAACTGTGCAGATTCCTTGGCTGCTGCTGCTGCCGCAACGGGACTCCTACGCAGGACCCCACACGCGCAACAAACACCGTTATATGGCCCCCAGACAAAATGGTGGCTTTGGCGCCAGAATGTCGCGCCAGTGGAGCTTATTTTTTGTTGTTTCCTCTCGTTTCTTCTTCGCTTTATATGCGAGTTTTTGCGATTGCACAGATAAGTGAATCGAGTGGGGGGAGGGCAGAGAGTGGGTGGGCGAGTACAGTGTCTGCCATTTGTATGTGTTTACTCAGAGATTTGTTGCATACTTTCCAGGGTTCGTGGCACATCTGACAATTAATCGCAGAGAGAAAATCAACTAATTAAATGCAAAAACCAAAAGAAAATACAGAAATAAAGCGAAGAATCTCCCGCTGCTACTGCTACTGTCAGACTTTCCCCCAGTTATATCAGATACATATATAACCCCCCCCCCCCACACGCCGATATATACCAAAACATTATTCATTTTGCATGCTCCCCCTTCAGATTGGGGTGGGGTGGCACAAAAAACACGTTAGTAAATGGAAAACAACAGCAAGACAATGTTTTTTTTTGGGCAATGTACATAAGGCGAAGAAAGCGAAGTTCAGCCATTGGTGGTCCACCGGGCCACCCATTGGGCGAACGAAAGAGTGGAGGAGGAGGAGGAGGAGGGGGTGGACAGAACGGACAGAGCTCTGCTCTGTTGGTGGTGGGTTGTAACATAAAAACCCAAAAACTAAAGTGAAAATAAAAAGCCAAAATGCTGAGCCACCACCCCATTGAACTCCCCTGCTCGCCTGCTGCCTCCCTGCTAGAAGTCATCCTGCTGCCTCCTGCCTCCCTTTTAGGCAATTTTTACGATCTCATCGATGTGCGCACTCCTCACACATGTGCAGACACAAAGACATCCTTTTCCAGCGCCCAGGACACATGCCATTTCACACACAGCATCATCCAAAGCAGCAGCAGCAGAGGCAGCAGCCGCAGAAACAGCAGAGGCAGAGGCAGCATCCAGCAGCAGAGGCAGCAGCCCTTTTGGACTCCTGGAGCATGCGCTTCTATCATCTGGTTGCTGGCGACGCTGCGTCGCCACTCTGGCGGTGGATTCACACAACGGTTACGACTTGTGGAATGAATGATGTTTGCATCAGAAGCTCACGATGTGTCGCCGGCATAGCACATCATTCTAGGCCTAGCCGCTGATCGGGCAGCACATGCCACACTCTGCCGCCACAGCACTGCCAGCCACGACACAGTCACACAGTCACAGCCAACAGACTGTAGACCGCTGACTGCAGACTTCACACACTTCAAGTAAAAGTTAAAGTTGCGCGTTTTTTAAACCGTTCAGTGCCTGGATCTGATCTAATTTGTTAAATTCTCGTTAAGTTTTTGCTCACCAGCGGACAAGTGCCTTTTTGTACCGTTGCGGTTGCTTGTTTTCACTCGTCATAGTAGTTCGTGCCTTAAATAATATTTATATTGATATTAACACTAATATAATTATGAATAATAATTATACGTTGTCGTTGTTTGTCGTCGAGTGCCTTTGAACCAAAAGATCGATACTTTACTTATTTATATAGACTCTAAGCGGGTCGTAGGCCCAAAAAACTAAAAACGAAAAACTCTGCCACTAATTTGCCTTAGAAAACAGATTAAAAAAAAACACACAAAAAAAGAACAGACATTTGTTATAAAATCTTACACGTTTTTAAAGATATATACAAAAACCAACACACACACACACAAAAATCTATTATTATATACACGATATACACGAAACGAATGTAAAGGCTTTAGAGAAGTAAATTTTAAAAACGTTATTTGTTAAAGAAAGAAAGAAAAAATGCTGAAGAGTATACACCCCCACCCCGCCCCTCAAAATTGTTAGCACTTTTTGCCATATTCTTTTGTGTTGAGTATTTTTAAATAATTATTCAGTTTTCGGTTCCGTACAATTTCTTGTACAAAAAACGGGAGAGGACGCGCTCCTCCGTGCCGCCGCTCCGTTTCCAAATAACACCACAAACGTGCCTCAGCTCGTCGAGCAGCTCGTGCCCCCGTAGGAGTCGCAGGACTCTGTCGTCGGCCGTCAGAACTGCCGTCGCAGTCAACGATTTTTAAAATCTCCCCGAACCCCCAAAAAAAAACAAAACAAAAACAAACAAAAAACACCACACCGTTACGCCTTTTGATCGAAGAAGATCTTTTAACACCAAACAAAAACACACACAAAAAACTTAAAACATAAAACATACAACATACAACACAAACAAACATACACCTAACGCCCGTGCGTGCCTTTATACTCGTATAAGAATTAAGCCCGTAACCGTAAATCTAACACTAAGACCTGTGCCTTAACGTGTTTCAATACGAAACCAACGGAAGTAACACACACACACACACCATAACTTCTATATACCACGATGACTTTTACACGATGTGCGAAAAGTAAGTAAAATATACAGAAGATATAGAATACACTCGTAGAAGAAAGATTAAATCGGGATAACTTATGATTTTAATTATTTCATCTCTTCAAAATAATTGAAAATAAATAAAAAAGTATTTATACGAGAGTCCCATCTATAGATAAAGAAGTTTCCTCCTTCTTGTTCTGTGGGCTAAAAAGTCTCTAAGTCTCCACACATCCATTAGGAATTCGGAGGCATTGGTTGGTTCCACTGGGATTCTGCCTCCGACGATCATTTGCAACTAAAGTGTCGTGTTCGAATTAATCTAAACCTTCCACGAATACTACATAGTTTGCCCCCGTGGAACAGTTGAACAAAAGCCTTAACAGAAATCTGTAGTTTCCACCGAATTCGATAGACCTGAAGGCATGAACAATTTCACTTTACATCCATCCCCCCCACATCCAATTAATTAGTTGGATATCGTAAGAAAAACGTAGCTGGCAGTAAATTACATCCATTAGCAGCACAGTGTGACTTCTGGGTGGAAAGTGGCTGCCAATTAGTGGCTCCGTTTCGACTCCGACTCCACCTCTGACTCCTGGCATGGGGGGGATACCATTTGCATTTGAATGTGGTGTCGGTTGGGGGCCCAGCTGTGGCTAAGGTGGAGGCGGAGTGGTAGTAGGAGGCGGACTCTGTGGCACACTGTGGCGCCCACTGTGAAAATTCGTGTGTGCCGCGGGGAAAATTCGCTTGTCGCCCCCCCCCTCTACCTACTCTATTCCATTGCCAGAGTTTGCACTAAAATTAACGAATACATTCTTGTTTATTATTATGTTTTATTGGCCATCTATTATTTCGGTTTGGTGCTTGGGGGGATGGAATCAAGAAAACTATGTACATGGGCAACGCGATACTCTCTATAGTTTCTGAAGAGATCTTTTGTGCCATTGAATGATGGCTTTTTGTTTTTGTATTTTCTGATTGTTTGTCTTTGAGCTCTGAGTGAAATCCATCCATGCAATGTCCACACAATTGTCGCGCATCCATTTTCCTGACTGTCACACTGACAGTTTTCCTTCTTCTCTTTGTCTGAAGCTTTTCTGTTAAGGGAGGATGATGTGTTGTTGTTCGTACTTTTCCATGGCCGCATGCCAGGACATGCCGTTAATTGAATTCATAGACTCAAAGTGTCGGATTACGTTATCCGTACAGCAGGGAATTTAAATGAAATTGTGTGTTTGTAATGTGCTATTTATTTCTTCGATTAAAATACATTTGGGTTAAATTTCCAACTGATTTCCTGTTTTTAAGGCGATTTCTATTTGAGTTTTTCTATGGTTTTCTAGAGGAAAAAAGATGAATATGTCCACAAAGGGGAATAGCACTATAAATCATCAGAAAAATACTATAAAATTCTAGAAAACATTTAACTATTTAAATCTATATTTAAATCAATGCAATTTCGGTTTGAAACGAGCTGTTAGCAAATTTGTTCCATTCGGAGCTTAACAGAATACATTTTCCAGCAATAATGAATTTGCCTTGCCCTCAACACAAATGTTCAAGTCCTGCGCACAAACCTCCCCTGGAACCTGTCGGACTGTCGCGCAGTGCAGCTACGGAGCCGCCGGCGGATCAGATTACGCAGTGGCTGACAGCCTCGCCTTGTGCCTACCCCCTTCGAATCCGCTTAGGCTGCGCAGAACGCTGGACACTTTGCCGGGTGGCGCCACTCAGGCGCATTGAAGTCTACACACAATCCGTGAGACCATGGGAGAGAAAGAGAGGAGAGAGCGTAAGAGATAACTCTCCACTTGGGGTGGCAGAGAGGGTGACTTTTGGCGTGACGGCTGCACCCTTTGGGCCAGCTTTGACTCTCCTTCTCTTACTTACTCTCTGGAAAGCACTGCGCAGGCGTTGTGCTCTCTCTCCCTCTCTTCCTGCTTCTCTGCGACTGGAACCACCCTCCACCAGACAGACAATAAATACGGTTAACGCTTAACGGGATGCTGACGTTGCCGTTACACACAGAACAGCACAGCACAGCATCCCATCCCATCCCCCTGGCGAGGCGACTGGTCCATCGCGTGGCAAAGGCTGGATGATGATTCAGTTACGTGCCACATTTTGTGGCCAGCAGACGTGCATCTCTCCCGAGCAGCTACAGCTCCCAGCTACCGCTACTCCGACCCCGGCAAGCCAAGCAAGCAAGCAGCAGCAGCAGCCGCCATATGGAACAGACGTCGTCCTGCCCCCTTATAAAAAGTAAATGTCCCAGTGTGTGTGTGTGCCGTATCAGGATACTCTCTCTGTGTGTCCCCTCTGTGTGTCCCTCTGTGTGCGTGTTTGTCGTCTGCCGGATATTTCAAGTGCTTCCGGAAAACGGGTTTGCCAAACAAAGCGAAGAAAACAAGCAACAAAACATTTGTGTAAATTATTGATTATTTCGCAAAAGAAAAAAAAAAGGGAAAAAGAGAAGCAGGAAAAAAAAACCATCCCAAAGAGTGACACAGTTTGAGAGCAGCAGCAGCGGCAGCAGCAGGATCGAAAAGCGGGCGACAGAAAATCAATTACGGCGTATGAGGCGTATGAGGGATGGAGAGACGGCAGAAGGAAAAGAATGGAGAATGAGGAAAACTTAGCTCAAAGAAGAAAAAAAACAGAAAAAAAACCAAAAGCGACAAACGTTGGCAGCGGCGTTGGCGTTTGGGCATAATGACAAGAAGGCAGCAAAAAGAGAAGAGAGCGACCAGAAGGAGGAGGAGAGAAGCTAGAGGGCAGTGGCGTAGTCAGTGCCGGATTGGGGTGGAGGCCTAACCCTTAGCGCCCACCCCCCTAACAGCGGCACAACGACACTTCTCAATAGGCCTGCGACCGGGTCTTTGATTTGGCAAACAGAAGTGTCCTGTGTATTCGTCCCTTTTGCTGCCACTGTCACTGCCTTTCTCTCTCTCGCTCGCTCTATTTGTGAGAGCGACTGTGTGTGTGTGCGTGTGTGTGTGTGTGTGGTGTGTGTTTGGGCAGAAGATTTTCATCAGCAATTTTATCGGTCGTCTGCGTTTTTGGGTGGTGGCTGCCAGTGCCCTCATCCGGCAAACACACAGGCCCTGTCACTGCCACTGCTCCCCCTGCCTGCCAGCCTGCCTGCGTATCTCTTTGTTGCCTTTGGGGTGGTTTCGGGTTTTGGGTTGCTCGTTTTGGGCTTTTCTTCTGATTCCTCCGGTTTCTGGTTTCTGATTTCCACTTTCGGCTTTCACCGATTTTCTTTTATTTTTTTGTGTGTCACTAAACATAATTCTAATGCTCTTTCCCCCTACTCGCCCCTTTTTTCTGCAGTGCCTTTTGCATTTTCCGCATCCCACAACAAACTAAGCCTAAGAAAGAGACGACGACGAGGAGAAGGAGGAGGAGAAGAACGAAGACGTAGACGTAGTCTTAGACGAGTGCGAGGAAGAAGTCGCCAGCAAAATGTCCACACTATCGCTGCGCATCCAGCTGGAAGGCGGTCGTGTGACCAAAATGATCCAATTCCAACCAAACACCACAGTCTTCGATGCCTGCAAGATCATCCGCGATAAGTTTGCCGAGGCAGTGCAAGGACAACGTAAGCGCAGAACCCTCTCTCCCTACTCCCCCTGCGAGTAGACGAAACTAAATTCGGGCACTTTCCTATTTTTGCAGCCAGCGAATATGGCCTGTTCATATCGGACGAGCAGAACCAGCAGGGCGTGTGGCTGGAGGCGGGTCGCACCCTCGGCTACTACATCCTGCACAACCAGGACACGCTGGAGTACCGCCGCAAGCTGCGCACCCTGCGCGTTCGCATGCTGGATGGAGCCGTGAAGACCATTCTTGTGGACGACTCCCAGCCGGTGTCGCAGCTGATGGTCGTCGTGTGCACGAAGATTGGCATCACCAATCACGAGGAGTACGGACTGGTGCGCGAGGACAATGAGGCGCAGAACGAGAACCTGCCAGACAACAAGTTTGGAACGTTGACCCTCAAGCGCAAGATCATGGAGAAGGATCGCGATGCCAAAATGGAGAGTCTCCGCAAGAAGCTCAAAACGGATGATGAGAGTGAGTCCTTCCCCCCCTGAGTCCCTAGTTCTGCCACAGGAGATATTTATATGGTTGATTCTCTCTCTCTCCTCCAGTGAACTGGGTGGATGTGAGTCGCACCCTGCGGGAGCAGGGCATTGATGAGGCCGAAACGGTTCTGCTGCGTCGTCGGTTCTTCTTCTCCGATCAGAACATCGATTCGCGGGACCCCGTGCAGCTGAATCTGCTCTATGTGCAGGCCAGAGATGCCATTCTAGATGGCACGCATCCCGTCACCCAGGACAAGGGTATGTCTACAGCCCTATGGCTAGCCAGAGAATCTCTTTTAATGCCCCAAATTCTCTTTGCTTAGCTTGCGAATTCGCTGGCATCCAAGTGCACATACAATTCGGACCGCACAACGAGGCCAAGCACAAGCCCGGATTCCTAGAGTAAGTCCCCGACCCTGCCATGGAGAGAGCCATTCCATTAATTCCCCATTTTCACTTGACAGCTTGAAGGACTTTCTGCCTCAGTCGTATGTGCGCGTCAAGGGCATCGAAAAGAAAGTTTTCATGGAGCATAAAAAGCATTCGGACTTCTCCGAAATCGATGCCAAAGTGCTGTACACCAAGACCGCCCGAGAGCTGCCCACCTACGGCACGACCTTCTTTCTGGTCAAGGAGAAGATGAACGGCAAGAACAAGCTGGTGCCCCGCCTGCTGGGCGTCACCAAGGACTCGGTGCTGCGGCTGGACGAGCGCACCAAGGAGATTCTCATCTCGTGGCCCCTCACCACAGTCCGTCGCTGGGGCGCCTCGCCGAACACCTTCACGCTGGACTTTGGCGACTATGCCAATCAATACTACTCCGTGCAGACCACGGAGGCCGAGCAGATTGTCCAGCTGATTGCCGGCTACATTGACATTATCCTGAAGAAGAAACAGACCAAGGATCACTTTGGCATCGAGGGTGACGAGGGCTCCACCATGGTGGAGGAGTCTGTGGCCCCATCAAAGTATGTTCATTGATTGCATGTTTGCAAATTCGTGTCTAACTAAATGTGGCTTTACTCTTTCTAGGGCCACCTTCTTGCAGCACGAAACGAACCGCGTGGAGCAACTCAATGTCGAGAGCTTGGCCCATCCGGGCATTATGCGTCCCTATGACGGTAAGTGCGCTCTTTCTCTTCAACCTTTACTTGACTTTGCACTCGTGCTTGAGCTTTTTATGATTTAAATTTAGATGTATTCTCCGATCTGATATTCTGACTATTCAGACATCAATTTTTGCTTGATTTTTAGAGGATTGCCCAAGGGGGATCTCATAGATCATAGATATATTAATAGATTAATAGATGTTAAAGTAAAGTTAAAACTAGTAGAAACATAAGCCTTCAAAGCTGGTTTTCCAATATATTTCCATTAATAGATTCCTCAGATTTTAAAGCCAGACTTTCATTTCTTTATCAGTCGATTATTCAGGGTAATAATTTGAATTTTATGTAGAGGAGGAAACTTAAAAGAGTTCTTAAATTATTAATCGATAGCATAGCATTGTTATCAATTTGCTTGCTTTTATTTGCATTTCTTTGTGTATGCTAAAATTTTAATTTGTAATATTTGTTTGTACCACCCCCGCGGAATCCCCACACGATTCAATTTGCAGGCGAGCGTTCGTTCACGCAAAACGAGGTGCAGACCGTACAGTATGGCGCCTTCGTTGGCCAGGTGAACCATGCCCACCAGCCCCCAACGGTAAGTAGGAGTTGCCCCCGTTCCCTGTCCCCCCCTCTGCACCCACTCACCACCAGTTCACTCGTCAGTTACTGCTTTTGGTTTCATGCGCATTCCTCTTGAGTTGCCACTGCACATAATACGTACCAAGATCTCCATAAACAAGACCTAATCATGCCACAGATGAAACCCAATAGAAACTAACATTAAACATGAAACATTTCTCTGACATGCTGCAAAATCTCTGAACCCCAAAGAAAGTGGCGACCAAAAGTTTCAAAAAGTATGCAATCCCGTGGGAGTCTGCTCTCGGCTCAGATACTAATCGATCCTTTCCGCTTCCATCTCCTCATCTAGACTAAGGAAGTTCGAATTAGTTCTGTAAATCTAACGGAGCCGCAAAGGGCGCTGCTGGGCTACATATCCGCTGGCCAGGATGTCTTGATACGCGCCGACGAAGAGCTGCGCACAAAGGTGAGCCAATGCCAAAGGGAATGGCCTTTTGCTTATCCATACTTCTCCTGCAGGCACCCATCCAGGAGCTGGGCAACGATCTGCGCTCCATTGAGTGGCGCGAGAACACGTTGGACACCTCCAAGCAGGCGGTCAGCAGCCATGTGGCCACCATGAGTGCAGCCACCGCACAGATCATCACCGCCTCGCAGCCGGACGAGGTGGACACGGAGGCCATCTCCGCTTCGGTTTCGCAGATAGCCCAAACCATACCGGAGGTGACGCGGGAGGTGCGTCTGATTGCCGCCCTCATGGAGAACGACACGAACGGGGATCAGCTGCTGGAGGCAGCGCGCAATCTGTGCAACGCCTTCAGCGATCTGCTGAAGGCAGCCGAGCCGGAGAGCAAGGAGCCGCCACAGAATCTGATCAATGCGGCCAGCCGTGTGGGCGAGGCCACCACGCATGTCCTCAGCAGCATTGCCGAGGAGGAGGTGCCCGAGAATCGGGACCTGCACGACATGCTCCTGGCCCTGGCCAAGGCGGTGGCCAACACCACGGCCGCCCTCGTCCTGCGGGCCAAGAACATCGCCGCCAGCTGCGAGGATGAGCAGGCGCGTAACCGCGTCATCGGAGCAGCCAGCCAGTGTGCCCTGGCCACCAGCCAACTGGTTGCCTGTGCCAAGGTGGTGGCTCCCACGCTGCACAACGCCGCCTGTCGCGAGCAACTCGAGGCGGCGGCCAGGAACGTGGCGCGCGCCGTCAACTCGCTGTGCGAGGTGTGCAACGAGGCCAGCAACGACCCCAAGCTGAAGGCCGACCTCCTGGCAGCGGCCAGAGACGTCTCCAAGAGCCTCACCGACATGCTGGAGCATGTGAAGCTGAGCTCCCGGGAGAACGCCAGCAGGACCAGCACCGAGTTGAGTCCCGTCGAGAACGTGATCATCGGCACCGACATCCTGGTGTCCACCCACGATCCCCAGGAGATGGTGCGCCATGCCCGCACCCTCGGCCAGACCACAGCACAGCTGATCCAGAGCATCAAGGGCGAGGCCGAGCAGCAGCAGGACATGGACATGCAGCGTCGCCTGCTGTCCGCTGCCAAGCAGCTGGCCGATGCCACCGCCAAGCTGGTGGAGGCGGCCCGTCTGTGCTCCTCCAATCCCCACGATACGGACAACCAGAACGCCCTGCGACGTGCCGCCGAGGAGCTGCGAGAGATCACCACGACGGCGGCCAATACGCCGGCCATGAAGCGGGGCCTCATCCAGCGACTGGAGTACTGCTCCAAGCAGGCGGCCACCGCGGCCACTCAGTGCATCTCGGCGGCCCAGAATGCGGTGCAGCACAGCCAGGACCATCAGACCAAGGAGTCGCTGCTGCAGGACTGCAAGCGAGTGGCGGACACCATCCCCAGGCTGGTCACCTCCCTGAAGACAACGCGGGCGCAGCCCGACGAGCCGCATGCCCAGCTGAATCTGATCGAGGCAGCGGAACAGTTCATCGAACCGGCCCTCCAGGTGTCCAAGTCGTCGCGCGCCCTGCAGCCCACCGTCACTGACATACCCTCGGCCACACAGCTCTCGAAGAGCGCCCTCCATCTGGGGCAGAGTGTGTCCGAGCTGCATTCGGTGGCACAGCGGGCACGGGATGCGTGCGGCGGCCAGGAGCTGGAGTCGGCCCTGGAGGCAGTGAGAAAGCTGCACGATGTACTCGACGATACGCGTCAGGCGGCCTTCGCCGGCCAGCTGCGTCCCCTGCCCGGCGAGACGGTGGAGAACACAGCCGATGAGCTGCGAAAGTCGGCCAAGAATGTGGGCATCGCCCTCAGCCAGCTGCTGTCCTCGGTGCTGCAGAACCAACGCAGCTATGCGGGAGCAGCGGGCAGGGACACGGCCCTGGCATTGGGAGACTTCACCAAGAGCGTCCACGGAGTGGCGGCCACCACCCAGAACCCGGCAATCATTGACTGTGCGGACGATGTGGTCACCAGCTCAACACGACTCATTGAGCAGGCGCAGCGCACGCTGCAAGGCATATCCGATCCGCAGGCCCTCACCCAGGCAGGACGAGATGTAACCGGCGCCCTGTCCGCCACTGTGGACTGCATTCCCGGACAGCGGGAGGTGGATGTGGCCCTGAGGAATGTCAGCGATCTCAGCGAGATTCTGTCGATGAGCGAGTTCCCGCCCTCGGGACGGCCCTATGCCACCCTCCAGTCGGAACTGAAGCAGGTGGCGGAGCATCTGAGCAGCTCCGGTGGCCAGATCGTCGTCTCGTATGCCTCACCAGCCCTGCTGGCCGAGACGAGCCAGAACTTTGCGGCCAACTACAGGGACCTGCTGTCGGTCAGCATGGAAATGGCCGGCCAGACGCAGGAGGATTCGGTGCGCACGCAGATCATTGAGTGCCTGCGGCATGTGTCCACACAGTCGTGCTCGCTGCTGTCTACGGCCAAGTCGATTGCCGCCGATCCCGGCCAGCCGAATGCCAAGAATCTGCTGCATGCCGCCGCCCGGGGCGTCACCGAGAGCATCAATCAGCTGGTGGACGCCAGCATACAGTCTGCGCCCGGCCAGAAGGAGTGCGACAATGCGATGCGGAACATTGAGGCGCTGCGGCGGATGCTGGACTACCCCCACGAGCCGATCAACGAGCAGGGCTACTTCGACTGCGTGGAGCAGGCGACGGGCAAGTCGCGCAATCTCGGCTACGCCATCTCCGAGATGATCAACAATGCCAAGCAGTCGCAGCACGTGGAGTTCAGTCAGTCGGTGAACAACGTCAACGACTCCATTCAGGGCCTCATCGAGAGCTCCTCCCAGGCGGCGTATTTGATTGGAGTGTCGCATCCGTCGAGCGTGGCTGGACGGCCGGGCATCATCGATCAGGCGCAGCTGACGTGGGCCTATCAGGGCATCCGGCAGCACTGCGACATCGTGAGCAGCCAGCAGTCGACGAAGCCGCAGATGATCTCCGCGTTGACGGTGATTGCCAAGCACACCAGCTACCTGTGCTCCATCTGCCGGCAGGCGTCGATGAACACCTCCAATCCAGTGGCCAAGAACGAGTTCATTGTGCTGGCCAAGCAGGTGGCCACCGCCACCTCGGATCTGGTGCAGGCCATCAAGGCCATTGAGGAGCAGCCGCAAGGCGGCAGCCGCGAGCGTCTGGTGGAGCCCCTGCTGGAGGCCGTGAAGGCTGTGCGTCAGTATGCCTCCAGTCCGGAGTTTATATCGATTCCGGCCAAGATCTCGGCGGAGGGCCGGAAGGCGCAAGAGCCCGTCATTCAGGCGGGACGCGGTGTGATCGATGGCGTTGTGGAGATGGTCAAGGCGGCCAAGTCGCTGGCCCTCTCCCCGGACAATCCTCCCGTGTGGCAGCAGCTCTCGATGCACTCGACACCCGTGTCGGAGTCGGTGAAGCGGCTGGTGGACAACATACGGGACAAGGCGCCCGGCCAGGCCCAGTGCGAACAGGTGCTCCACACTCTGGGGACGTGCACCCGCGAGCTGGACAGCTGTGCGCTGGCCGTCAACGCCCAGGGTCTGAACCAGCGGCGGGACAACAATCTGCACGGCTTCAGCGGCCAGACCCTGAACTCTGCCGCCGAGCTGGTGGACAAGCTGGAGCCCATCCGAGTGGCGGGCAAGAACAATGCGGAGCAGCTGGGCCATGCCGTCGGGGAGATCTCGCGGTATGTGGTGCCCATGGTGAACGGGGCCATCGGCGCCTGCACCCACATCGTGCACAGCCAGCAGCAGATGTCGCTGATCAACCAGACGCGCTCCGTCGTGGAGAGTGCCATCACACTGGTGCAGTCGGCCAAGGACTCGGCGGGCAATCCACGAGCCACGCATGCCCATCCGAGGCTGGACGAGGCCATCGATGGGACGCAGGAGGCCATCCAGGAACTGCAGCAGACCGTCGAGAAGATCAACGCGGAGACGGGCATTGTGACGGGCCTCATGGAGCAGATCAACCGATCGATCACGCGGCTCACCGACAAGCGACAGTCGCTGCTGAATGCCTCCTACTCGGACACCTTTGTCGATTATCAGACGCGCATGGTGGCCCGGGCCAAGGAGATCGCCAGCCTGGCCAACGAGATGAATGCCAAGAGCAGCGTGGAGCCGGCGGCTCTGCCCCAGCTGGCCATCGACATGACGCAGCACTACCAGCAGCTCACCCAAGACTCGGTGGGAGCGAGCACCACCACCAGCTCCCAGGACGTGGGCATGCGCATCCGCACAACAGTCATCGACCTGGGACGCTCGGTCACCTCCATGATTCAGTCATCCGCGGGCGGAGCTCGCCCCAACGATGTGGGCGCCCAAAAGGACATTGCGCGCAACGCTCGCGAAGTCTCCGAGAAGGTGGCCCAGGTGCTGGCAGCCCTACAGGCTGGCTCCCGCGGCACTCAGGCCTGCATCAATGCGGCCCACACCGTTTCGGGCATCATTGGGGATCTGGACACGACGATTATGTTCGCCACTGCGGGCACCCTGCACTCGGAGGGCGATGGCAGCTTTGCCGATCATCGCGAGCACATCCTGCAGACGGCCAAGGCTCTCGTCGAGGACACCAAAGTACTGGTAACCGGCGCAGCTGGCAGCCAGGATCAGCTGGCCAGTGCCGCCCAAAATGCTGTCTCCACCATAAGTGAGTGTGACCTACCCCCCAATCCACCTACAAGGATTTCCACTAACTAGAAGTATCCTCTGTCCTTTGCAGCCCAACTAGCGGAGGCTGTGAAGCGTGGCGCCTGCTCTCTGGGCTCCTCCCAGCCCGACTCCCAGGTAATGGTCATCAATGCCGTCAAAGATGTGGCCTCTGCCCTCGGGGATTTGATCAACTGCACCAAACTGGCATCGGGCAAGTCCATCAGTGATCCCTCCATGCAGGATCTCAAGGAGAGCGCCAGGGTAAGTTCATCCAGCTTTTACTTTCTTTTCCCTGTCTCTCGCTCTCTCTCTCTCTCTCTCTCTCTCTCTCTACTCTCTCTTTACTCTCATTACCGTAGTCTTTACTTTAATAATCTCTTGCTAAAAAGCTTTCGTTGTTGTGGCTTTAAGTATATTTTAGTATGTATTTATTATGTTTTTCTTACTGCCTTTCCTCCCCCCACTTAACGACGAAAAATTGTAACTGACCCAAAATGAGGTTATGGTTTGTGTTACTGTTACCTTTGGGTGGAGGGGTCACACTGTTAGGGAGTGTGCAAACTTTGCTACTTTTGCTTTATGAGAGGAGACACTGTTAATGTATTTCAAATGAGACTTGTGAGACATCATTTGATGAGCTTTATTACGGTTGGGAGTGTTTTATTTAATTACCCACAAGGGTCACACTATTAAAAATGTTTTTTACTTACTTTTTAATAGGGGTCACACGTTTAGGAATTGCCGAGGGAACCCCTTTGAGTGTTTTCACCTTCATTTAAAAGCAAGAGCATTCTGCTGGGATATGTGTTTATAATTATGTTTTAATTGGGGTCCCACTGCTAGGCAAGGATTAACAGAACCATATCAAAATGGAGTCCAGCAATTCCAGACAGAAATAGACCATATATAACTACTATATAAATATATAATTATTTATCTTTTATGCAAAATATTTAATTTAATTTAATTAAATTCAATTTAAACAACAAAAGCTCACACCACACACACACACACACACACACACACGCATACATAAATGTTGTTTTGTGGCATATTGAAAATTTCGAACATCAAAATGGCTTTGGCACTCATATCAATTTTTCTCTCTGTATACTATAAACAAAAACAACAACAAAATACATACTTAATAGAGTAAATCCCGCTGTGCTGCTCTGCTGCTCTGCTGCCTCCCTCACCACCAACCACCCCATGAATAATCCCCCGAGCATAGATAAGTGTGTACACATCGTATTCAATTATATTAAGTCAGAAACTTTTCCGTTACTCTTGTTGTTGCTGCTGCTGCTGTGAGTGACCAGAAAAGAACGGCACACAAAAGGGATCTGTGGCTGCATTTCTGTTTTCTGTTTTCTGTCTCCTGTATCCTGTATCCTGCCTCCCACTTTTACTGCTGCTGCTGCTCCTGCTCTGCCTCCCCATTTAACCCTAGATGGTCAGCCTAATTGTGTTGATAACCTCCAGGGTTCCAGGGTTACTGTCTTTGGCTGCTCTTTGTCGTTGTTTCTTGAATGTTTTGAATGTTTTATCAATGTTTAACACACACGCACACACAAACGCATTGCCTCTCTACCCCTAACCACAGCATGAGGCAGATGCAACAACAGCAGCAGCAGCAGCAGACACGAAACCCTCGTTTCTCACCCTTGGCTCTAATATTTGTTTTTTTTTTTGTCACTTGCAACCCTCTGCTCTGCTCGACTCTGTGCTCTTTGCTACCGGCTCTTCTGCATGGATACGCGGCGCTCTCTCAATCACCCCACTCAACTCAACTCAACCCAACCCAACCCAACCACCCCCACAATCAAATGCCACCCACCCACCCTTTCCTTCTTCCCACACTTGCCACATTTTGTACAAAACCGAACCAAAAATCCATAAATCGTTGTATTTTGTTTCATTTTGCTAATTCGTTGTGCCTTCGACGTCTCTGCTCTTCTTTTTTCCCCACAACAAAACAAAAACAAAACCAAAAACAATAAAAAAAACTCTCATGAACTGTACCAAAAACGCAAATGCAAATGCTCCTCCTTCTCTTCATGCGCTGCGCTCGCTGTGGAAACAAACAAACAAAATCTGCTATCAAATCGATAACAAAAAAAAACAAAAAAACCAAAAACAAACCAAAAATCGTCCATCCATATCCATATATTGTACTCGTTATATGCATCTGTATATGTACAATCACGCACAACGAGCAGGCGCTTCAAGATGTTTGCCAGTCAGCCGCTGTACCCACGGGTCATTCAGACACTAACCCATCCACATACAGCGACATGCGACCCCCCCATCATCGACAGCATCAGCATCAGCCCCAGCAACAGCAACAGCAGAAGCAGCAGCAACAGTCAGCAATGGAGTTAATTTAGGAAGAAAGGGCAAGAAGGGGGTCGCGGCATCTGAAAACGCGGGAAAAACTAACGAAATTCTATCAACATTAATCCTTAATCCATTGCACAAATGAAACATTATTTGTCAAACACGAGAGAAACTCATTTCAAATTGTAAGAGAACTTTTAGGTGCTAGGCAGGGCTGGACAGGGGTACTTTCTTACTTATAAAAAAGGTACAGTTGCGCCATTAAAGCTATTGCCATGAAAGCGGTACAGTTGCTGCTAGTACACAAGGGAGTAGTGGAATATGCTGCCCCTGGCCCCATCTATTTAACGCCTAAAAGTTCCCATTTGCCTTAATCAAATATTCAACAATTCTTACTTCTTATTCGAATTAAAATAAAAGAACAATTGGAACATTATTTAAACATATATATTTATTACTCGTATATTTTAATTTGTATTTTCTATTGATTGATTGATTTGTATTAGTGCCAAAGCCAAAGCCAAAGCCGTTCTAGTTGATTATTGTAGTACTAGTAGATGATTGTTAGAGAGTATCTCATAGTCCTGCCATATTTATAAGTCGAAGAACTATCTCTATCTCTATTGACCCCCCCGCCATTTGTTTATTAACCAAAAACATTAATCACAAACATTTCTACTCTGCTCTCTGCTCCCCCTTCCTCAACACGAACTTACACTCGAAATGCAATCAGGTGATGGTGCTGAACGTTTCATCGCTGCTGAAGACAGTCAAGGCTGTGGAGGATGAGCACACGCGCGGAACACGTGCCATGGAGGCCACCGTCGAAGCAATTTCCCAGGAGATACGCGTAAGTATTATTGGAGAATTGCCCAGGGATTGAATCAAAACAGCTTCTCACTCTTCTGTCTTTTGTCTTCGTTGCAGGCCATGCAGGCACCTCCGCCAGTGGGCAGCAACCAGGTGACACCCGAGGATCTGATTCGTGTGACGATGAACGTGACGGCCGCCACTGCGAAGGCTGTGGCTGCTGGTGCCTCCAATCTGCAGGCGGACATTGTGTCCGCAGCCAATCTGGGACGCCGGGCCATCTCTGACATGCTGATTGTGTGCCGCTCCGTGGCCTGGAACTGTGCCGAGACGGAGGAGCTGCGTGTGCGCACGCTCGAGGCGGGCACATCGGTGGGCGAGTCGTACAGGGATCTGCTGAACGGCATCCTCCACAACTGCAGTGCCGACGATCGCATGCACTTGTCACGGCGCGTGGCCAAGTGTGTGACGGATCTGGTGGCCATGGCCAGGCTGCTGAAGGGCTCCGACTGGATCGATCCCGAAGATCCCACAGTTATAGCGGAGAACGAGCTGTTGGGTGCCGCCGCCTCCATCGATGCTGCGGCCAAGAAGTTGGCCTCGCTGCGACCACGTCGCCAGGCAGATGTCAAGGTGGGTGCTCGGTTCCTAAATCCTAAATGGAAACATAAATTAAATATTAATATTAATATTAATGCAAATGTTAACGGTGAATGTGAAACAAACAAAAAACTAACGAAACTCGAAACTCATTTTAGTGTCTAAGCGGTGCTCGAATTATCCCCTTAACTCTCTCATCCGCCCATCAAGCAACCAACCAACCAACCAACCAACCAAACGAAACAAACTAATTGGGGATTCCAGTGAGATATGTTTGATATTCTTGGTTGTTACATTCAAGAGTTCACCCAGGAATCAAACATATTATTACTGTGATACCCGGAAATCTACTAAACCCCCCACCCACCAACCGAGGCTTGAACTAAACCCCCCACTAAAATATATAACGGTGTTTGATATTTACCCAACCCCACTTCATCCTTTGTCTTTGTCATGACATTAATTTTACCTTCGTGGCTGCTCTTTTACCCGCACACAGATCGAACTGGATGAGAACATGAAGTTCGACGAGATGATACTGGAGGCTGCCAAGGGCATCATGGCCGCCTCCGCGGCTGGTGCGTGCTGCAAATGCCGCACAGCGTGAGCTGATTGACCAGGGCAAGGTGGCACGCCGTCCCCTCACCAGCTCCGACGATGGCCAGTGGTCGGAGGGTCTCATCTCGGCCGCTCGTCTCGTGGCCGCTGCCACACACAGTTTAGTGGAGGCCGCCCAGAATCTGGTGCGCGGTGTGGGCACCGAGGAGATGCTCATATCGACGGCCAAGCAGGTGGCTGCCTCAACGGCTCAGCTGCTGATTGCCTGCAAGGTGAGGTCGAATCCGAATTCGGAGGCCGGACGCCGTCTGCAGGCGGCTGGCAATGCGGTGATCAAGTCCACCGACAACCTGGTGCATGCCGCCCAACAGGGCCTGGAGGCGGAGGAGGAGCACTCGCTGAAGATCAACACCTCGATGGTGGATGGCATGGCGCAGGAGATCAACGCCCGCTCTGCCGTGCTGCGGAAGGAGAAGGAGCTGGAGGAGGCACGCCAGCGGCTGAAGCACGTCCGACAGGCGCAACGCTACGGCAAGAACCCGCAGGGCTTCACCACCGACGAAAGCGACACGGAGTACGCCTACGGAACGCTCAACAAGAGCCAGAACAATGTATGAAAAATGTTTCCATTACCCTCAACCCTGTTAGAATTTGTTTTTAGTTGATTGATGACTGCACCAGCGATTGAGATTGGCATTGAGATTGATGACGAAATTGAGGCACAGTTTTCTATTTAGTTTTGTAGTTGGTGTGGGGCTCTAATTGGTCGATTATCTAACACGTAACCTGTCTAACCAACCGTATCTCTCTCTCCTCTCCTCTAACCCGTAACCGTAACAGACTCTGGGTCGCAGCGGCTACTATGCGTCTGGGGAGCTGCCCAGTTCCCCCAGCTACTTCTCGGGCGGCGGCAGCAGCAGTCAGCAGAAGCATCACTACAACTATGCCAGTCCGCAGCCGCAGCACTTCCACCATCCGGGAGCCGTGTCTCCGCCGCCCGCCAACTATCCGGGCATGGATGATCACGACCCCATTGGAGACTTTCCGCCACCACCGCCGCCGCTGTCGACGACCATTTCTAACATGCAAACCGCCACCTCGGGTCACAGCTTCCGCCCTAATCCCAAGCTAACAGCCAATGCAGTGCCACGCCCCTATCCGGGCAGTCCTGGCGGCAGCAATGGCCTAACATCCGCACCCATTGGCGGCGGTCTCACACCCACTAATGCCAACTACCAGCATAGCTTTGAAACGTCCAGCACTAAAACGCAAAACTCATCCTCCTCCGCTGCTGCTCCTGCTCCTGGTCCGGCTCCTCCGGTCGTGCCACAGAAACCGCAAGTGAACCGCAATCTGGAGGCATGCGTGCAGGATCTGCACGACAAGACCTTTGGCCAGGGCGGCGTGGTGCAGCTAACGGGCGGAAATGGCTATCCCGGTCAGAGCTACGAGGGTTACACGTCAAGGTAGGACCCAAACCTGGTAACTTCTTCAATGCTGATACTAATTCTGGTCACATACATACTAATAGATACGAGACGCGCAACTTTGACAAGTCAGCCGACAGCAACAACACCAGCAGCAGCAGTGAAAAACAGCAACAGCAACAACAACAGGCGCTGGTGAAGCCCCTGGAATCGAGCTTCTCCCAGATGACGCTCAACACAGATGGCGGCAAGATCAGCATTGTCGATGAGGGCTCGGAGCGGCTCACCTCGATGACGCAGCGCGTTATGGAGAGAAAATCCTTCACCACAACAACGGAATCCCGCTCAGAGACAAAGACGGAGAAGCACAGTTTTCGATTGGAATGAGCGCCCGCCCAGTTGAGTCCAGTTGCCTGGGGGCCTGGGGCCGGGCCGTGTTCTAGTAGTTGCTTAAGTAAATGTTTTTCACGCCTGGCGCCATGTGTCGATGTTTGCCAAAAGTGCTTTTAACATTTACACCCACATACACATACTAATAGGAATAATGTAATATTAATTGTATTTAGCCACTAGCGAAACTACGTCTATACACTATCTACCCATACCATATAATCGGCCTAAAATTAACACCTTTTACTATCGCTATTCGACTATTCGATGCTATCATTTCGTGCATCTTTTGTCTACGTGTCTACGTGTTTATCTGCCAATTAATTGCCAATATTGCCAATACAATACGATAATTCAAACGAAATTTGTTCAGTTCAGGCAAACTAGCAAACAAATTCAAAAATTCACAATTCACATCTAAAACCCTTCATCGTAATCTTTACAATTTTGGTTCTGTTCTTCACTTTCTTGTTATTTCAATGCAATTTATTACTGTGCACTAAACACGATTTATTTTACTGCCTAACGTAAGAAAATACCCCTTGTTCTTCACCCCAAATGGAGCATTAGAAATACAATATGTAGCCCCGAAAGATGTCAACCATGTAAACCACTTTCTGTGTTCTTGCAGTTGTGTATTCTATTCGTTGTATTCATATTTGTTTGATTTCCCCTTGTATATACGTACATGTGCGAGTCGTGTATGCAGTGGCATATTTTAATTGTGTATTTTTTGTAAATTAATAAAATAAAAAATCATTATTTTAACAATATCAGCAATGTTTTCCCTTTTTTTTTGGTGCCAATCTGTGGGCAGGACTTTCTAGATAACGACGCCCAGATCTATTAAGAATATTTTTCAGATCACATCGGCCACAAATAAAGGACAAAGCAACAAAACAAAACAAAAATTACCTTATCTTATCAGTTTTAAAATATACCTTTAATATACTGACGGTTTCGTCTAATTTTTTTAATTTTTTAAAAAATACGGTAAAAATCGGTTTTTACACATCGATAAATACGACATATATTACGATGAATAGCCCGTCTCTAGGAGAAATTATGGAAAAAGTTTAGTGTGACCAGATTTATATACGATGAATATTGCCCATCTCAAATTATATACTGACGGACACGACAAGATGCGATTCGATTCCTCGATTATGATATTCGGTTTAATATTACTAGCAAGCTAAGACTTTTAGCGCTGAACATATATTTGTCCACGATTAATTAATCAATTTCCTACAAGAGTTGCTAATTATAAGTGCTAATTTTCATTTGAATTATTCATCAAAAAGGTTTAATCAGATAGTGGAGCGGGTCTTAGCGTGTGGCGCTATATTAGCAGCGGTGATTTGTTGAACTAAGTTCACATGAAATCAACGGCCACTGCTGGAACTAAGTTAGCTTAGTTCGAGAAATTACCGCTGACAATGCGAGCGCCAAAATTCCCTTTTGAAAACAGTGACATGGGGCGCTATACCGGACAGTTTTGGTACTACATTTGACAGTGTCATGGCAACGAGCTTTTGCCAGACAACATCTAAGTTAATGTTATGTCCATGTTAATTCTATGTTAACAAGGGCGCGATGTTCAAATGTGTGGGATTAATTAAATCACTATAACTCTGCCGTTTCTTGTCCGATCTGGACGTGCAACGCCTTCTCGTGATCGGAAGAATATCCTCGATCGCTTGTAGTCAGATTGGCATCAAAAAATTAAGTATATAGCCATTGTAACGCTATTTTCAATTTAAATGATTCAACTCCTAAAGTTCTCTTCCGATCTCGACATTACTGACATTCCCGGAGTACTAACAACTTCCGCAGGATCGTGATGAACCAGTCTGTCGATCAGCAGTTCCCATTCCTAAATCGTAATGAAAAAAGTGATTCCAAATAAATATTTTATGTTTATTGAAACGCAATTTGATATACACATCGATGTGGGGGGGTTTCATTTGGTTTTGCTACAGTTACCAGTTGCCAGACACCATATTACATATAATAATATTCATATTTATATATGTATGTATGTAGTTCACATCGGTATGTATGTATATATTGATTTACATAGTGTAATGCAGGTAATTGCTAGGTAATAATTTTTAACAAATCGTTTAGGTTATATATATATGTATGTATATGTATAGTAGTATTCTTACAAGCCTTGCCTACAGCCACTGAGCACTTTTAAAGCGCAATCCACAATCCCCAATCTACAATCATCTCAACGGTTCCCAACGCTACACACGCTGATATGGTGTTATTTTTACAGTGATCAAAGTACTCGTCGTTGTTTAAATAACTAACTCTTTGGATAAGTACAATAAGTGGGTAATAGTTATAGAAGGTATAGTAGAAAAGACCAATAGACTTAAGTATTAGATTTTAGCAGCAGTTTCTTCTTCGTTTTTGCCGAAAAAAATATGTAATTTCAACATTTAGAATATATTTATTTGTTTTTGAGATAGCACAACCATTTTTAGTTTTCGTCACCCAACTACGTTTGCCCTTATTCCATGTTAAACAACTCGGGTTAGTCGACAGCCAGATTGTGAAGAGTATTTGCATAGAGCCAAACTAATTGGAAAAATAGGAATGGAACGACTTTTAGTTTCACTCTTACCCTGACTACCTTGACAACTCAACTACCAAGTAAGCGCATTAGTATTAGTTCTACTTAAAAGTTCTACAACAATGACTGTGCCCAGCAAAAACGGATTATCTGGCCACTAGATATTCTGCTCTGGTTTTTAAAGCAACTATCTAACAACAAGAAGAGCCCTTGATATACGGATATACGGATATATGTATGTATGTATGTACGAGTACAGATTAAGAAGGAGTCGTTAAGTTTGAATTTAAAGCTACCATAACTAGCGTTTAAAAGAGCCGCCTGCCCGGAAGGATTAGCCGTAGCAGGCAGGTAAACAGTTCGGATGGGGGATAGTAAAAGTTTCACAATGCCCTGACTCGGCAGATGGCTTAAGTATAGTAAGTACATAGCTATAGTATATAAATAAGTGTGTATATATTTGTAATTTGTTTAGTTTGAAACTCCAAGTCATTAGGTTGAACGTTGATTCGATTTAATACACAAGTTCCGAAATTGTAAATTTCACACGTTTTGTCGTTACAAGAGATTGTCCTGTTCGTAGCTGAAGCTTTGGGTGGAACGGAAGGAGCGAGATGCAAGCGCTACAAAGGAATAGGATAGATGAAAGGAAGGAACAGAAGGATGCCTTTTCCACTACTGTGTTGCAATCAATGCCCTACCATAAAATGACTACAGTAAATTCGTCTTAATCACGCTTCAGTCGCACTCAAATCCACCACATCCACACCAGACACCAGACACCCATCCATAACGATTGTCACATTAAATTTAAAGATATCATTTGTGTTCCTTCTGCTAGATTTGATAGGTAGTTAGATTGGTATTTATTTTCATGTGTGAAACAGTTGAAACCTTTCAGCTGTACACTAAACTGTGGAGTTAGTTGGAGAGACTATTGTAATTGTATCTGGTATTTGCGCAACTTTTAATTAACACTTAGACATACCCATTATCCTTGACGTGCTGCCATACTTTGACCCTTCTCTCTCTCACTCTATCTCTCTCTCTGTCTGTCTTCGTTGCCACAAAATTTCAACATTATTGTTTCAGTGCCCGTTTCATTTCTCGATTCGATTCAAATGCAAACAACATTAAACTTTCACAAACACAACAAGCAAAAATATATATGTACGAGTATACGCGTAAATATTGTATGTATTTCTATATAGATTGTAGTTATCTCTGGCTGGTACTCTCCTCTCCTCTCATCTCTTTTCAATTATTGTGCTGTCTGATATAGTAGTGTACCGTGCTGCCCTTACCCTTACCCCTACCCCTACCTCTACCTCTACCATACGTACCTTACTTACAAAGCTCTCTCACCGTGATTACTTAGTAGTATAACCCATAACCCACACCTACTGCTAACTGCTAACTGCTAACTGCCAACCGATGCTAAGCTCATTGACTATAACTACGAGTATTACATACAGAGGGACACATATACATACGTACTACAATGCAGCTAGCTAGGTTTGATGCTATATCTGATAAGGGAAGTGTTGCTATAAGTGTAATATTTTATATGGCTGTTCCATCCATACTTAGGCGCTAACAAATTGAGCTTTCAGTTGAAGTATTACGAGTTCACGAGTATGTTCTCTTGGTGTCATGCATTTCGTTTGAATTATTGTTTTCGATGTCTCACGCGCTGGCGTGTTCGGTCAAGGAGAGTTGTCCGAGTCGGAGCCCCCGTAGCTGTGCATGGGGAACAGCGGATACCAGCCGTTGATGTGCTGTCCGATGTTCACCTTGTCCAGATTCACCTCCGTGCCGCCCAGGCCCTGGTTGTGCTCGAATCCCACGCATCGCTGCCACACCATGATGACGATGTTCCGCCCAAAGACATCGGAGCTCTGTGCACGGGGGTATAGGAGAGTCAGATTTATTTGCATACAAATTTGGTCGTGTATTTATTGGGTTAAAAATAAATATGGCACGTGCCCAACGGGCACATGCATGCAGCTTCGCCGCTGCAATAAATTAACGACTGGCAGCTCCCTGCTGGCAACGAAAATTGGCCTCATCCATGGGACCCATCCGCTGCGGGGCCAGCCGCCATTAATCGCATTACAATGCTGGCAGAAAGGTAATAACATCCTGACGCGCTGGCGAGTCATGGCCATCAGCATCAGCAGCATCATCGACAGCATCATCGACATTCACCTTCACATCGTTGGCACCTGTAACAATGCCCCCCATCTGCTCACCTGATACTTAATGGTCTGCCTGTAGAATGGCTCCGCGGAGTGGCGCACCACGCGCGTCTTCTTCTTGTGCCGCAATCGCTCCCCATCCCTGATGTAACATTTGACATATGTGTCTGGAGGCGTCTCGCAGTCCTCGTTGACAATATTACGAGCACAAATTAGCTGCAACAAGGGATAATAAAGACGAGAAGCAGGACACAGGGGACACAGGGGATACAGACTTACCTCCACCTCGACGTTCCCTTTGATTTTCACAAAACCCATCTTCAGCTCCCCATAACGAGCCGTGGTCAGACGGTATCCCTTTGGGTGGATCTGCGAAGGACCCAGCTTCAGGCCGTAGCTCGATTCGCTGCCGGTGATGGCCGAGACATTAACATAGCTGCTGCCGCTGAGGGTCTTCACCACGCTCTGCTTCCGCTGCGGACTGTCGCCGCTATCCGTGCTGGTCCGCTGATAGATGCTGCCCTTTCGCGTCGGAGTGCCCATGGTGGGCGTGTCGCTGCCCTTGCCCACATACATGCTGCCCTTGCGCTGCAGGGACTGTGCCTGGGGCTGCGCCTGGGCCTCTCCCAGTTGAAACATGCTGCTCTTACGCTGCTGCAGCTGCCCGGCAGAGAGCATATCCTGGCCCTGGCCCTGGCCCTGGCCACGCAGATTAATCATGCTGCCCTTGCGTAGATTGGCCTGTTGCTGCTGCTGCTGCTGATGCTGCGGCGAGCCGTCGCCCAGATTGGAGCCCAGCAGCTGGTTGTGCCTCTCCTGGGCCACATTCGAGACGGAGGCGGCCTGCTTGAGTCTCGACAGCGCCTGCTTGGGGCTCTGGGGCGGCAGCTGGCTGCCGGAGCCCTTCCAGCGTGGTCGAAAGCGCTTGTCTTCCTCATCGGACGGCGGACTGGTGTCGTTGTTGCCAATGCCAATTGGCAGGTGTTGCTGCAGATGCTGTTGCTGCTGCTGCTGTTGCTGCTGCTGTTGCAGCTGCAGCTGCTGGAGTTGTTGCTGCTGCTGCGTGAGATCCAGAATGGAGCTCTTGCGGCTGTTGGGACCACTCGGCAGACCGACGCGACTGGTACCTGGTGTTGGGTGGAGACAGAGGCAAACTTAGAGCATTCCTGCAGTGGTTCCCCGATGGCAGTGGCTCAACTCTTTTCAAACTCAACTCAAAGAACCAAACTATTACTTGGCGAAGAATGAAAAGTGTTTACATGGTCTATGACTAAGATCTAAATCTAAGTCTGAACTAAGTCTAACAATAAGAAAAAAAATAGTAAAGAGAAAGCTACACAAAACGTCAAAGCATGCGGATTTAATTATAAATGTGAAATTCTGTGTAGATGTCGGACTTTTTTTTGGTTTCGAAAATAATGGAGTCTAATAAAACTGAACCAAAAAAGCAAAAGGAGAAGAAGGATTTTCGCGGAGAGACCGTGGGATTGGACGACGCCCTCAAGGAGATTGGTAAGTCATGCCACACACTCTTTTGTGGCGCCCATCTAATAGGCATTCCTCGACAGGCTTTGGCTGTGGCCAGGTGCTGGTGCTGATCTTCTCCACTTTCGCCAATTTGCTAGCCGTAAACGAGACCTTTGGCATGTCGATTATCGTTGTGGCATCCTCTTGCGATCTGTCCACATCGTCTGCCCAGAAGTCGTTGATGATAACCTCCATGATGGTGGGCATGACAGTCTCTGGATTCTATGTGGGCTACCTCATAGACACCAAGGGCAGGGTGCGAATCATGCGCTGGATGCTCCTAGTCACCATGGTGTTCTCGGTACTGTCGGCCCTAATGCCGGAGGTGTACAGTCTCTCGGCGATGAGATTCCTGGTTGGAATTTTGTATGTATTCCTTTACATATTGGATCCGACGATTCCCTCACTTCACTTCCTCCCTGTGCAGCCTCTGCGGACCAGCAACCTGTCTTCTGGGCTACATGATGGAGTTCTCCGCGCCACACGCACGTCCGGCCCTTGTTGTTCTGTTCAGCCTTGCCGTGGGCATATCGCTGATCTACTGTCCGCTGGTGGCCAATTTATTTCTGCCCAAGCGTTACTGCATGAACCTGACTAGCTCCTATGAGCTGCGCTCCTGGCGCTTTCTAATGTTGCTGTACACGCTGCCCGGCGTCGTTGGACTGTTGGGTCTCTGCTTCCTGCCGGAGAGTCCCTACTATCTGATGTCCGTGAAGCGCAAGGGGGACGCCCAAGAGGTGCTCGAGTGGCTGTGTCGCCGCAATCGCAAGAATACGGACGAGCTGAACACCGAGCTAATGGATTTCCCCAGGGAAACAATTGTGGTCAAGGCCAACTACTTCAAGCTGGTGTGGGACGACAGCATCCGTTTGGTGAAGCCGCCCTACTGTCGCGACTTTATGGTCTGTACGATGCTCTCGTTTGGCATGTTCCTCGTGTGAGTTTGGCGGTCGCTCATCTACCAGTACAGCTATTAATTTCCATTGAACATTCCCTGGACAGATCCCTTGGCCTGGGCATGTGGTATCCTTTCCTGCGGAATCAGGACCATAGCCAACACCGATTGCTCTGTGATGTGTTGAGCACATCGAACAAATTTGAGGCTCCGAAGAACGCGTCGGCCTCCCAGGAGATGCCAGACTTCACCGATCCCATTTACTACGGCATTGCCTACATTCTGTTCTACTTCCTGGCCCTGTTCCTGCTGCTCTTCATCTCGCGCAAACACGTCTTTGTCTGCTACGTCACCACGGCGGCCATTTGTGGGGTGGCACTGAACTTCATCAAGGAGCCGACCGCCATTTTGATATGCTTTAGCACGATGATGATCCTGCCGGGTGTGTTGATCACCCTGGTGTCATCGGTGCTGGTGGACTGCATGCCCACGCAGCTGCGTGCCAAGGCTCTCAGCCTGAACAAGGCGCTGTCGCGTTTGGGTGCCATTATCGGCTGCCTGCTTGTGGGCCTCATGCTCAAGGTGTCCTGCGTGGTGACGCTCAACATTTTTGTGGCCTACCTCATATGTAAGTGGGAACCTCAATGTGTCCCCAATGTGCTTCTAACGACTTTCCACTTTCCTTCCAGTTTGCATCGTATTGTGCTTCCTGCTGCCAAAGTGACTGAGCAGTCAGGGGTCTAGGCTTCAGTTTTGTGTTGTATTTTTCTGACATTGTAACCTTGAATAAATCCGATCTGCTTCTATGGCTGACATAGATGATGTGTTTGCCACGCTGGGTAAGCACGACGCCGCCCTTGCGTTCCTCTTTACATTCTCGTTGCTCGCAGGCTTTGGCCGCATGCAGATCCTCATATTCTGCAGCTGTGCCATCATCCAGGTGTACGTGACCAACGAGCAGCTCGGATTGACGGTGATCGTGGCGGGTGCCACGTGCGACCTGTACATCCACGACCATCGCCTCTCGTGGCTCTACGCGACGGTCATTGCCGGACAGATCGTGATCAGCCCCTATCTGGGCTATAAGGCGGACGAAATCGGGCGACGCAGGATGCTGCTCATAACGATGTGCCTGGGCCTGGTGTCGTCCACGCTGTCGGCTCTCATGCCAGACTTTTGGTCATTTCTGGTGATGCGCTTCTTCGTGGGTTTCTTGTGAGTAACTGCACTCCCCCACTTCAGACTCTACCTTCCCCTTTCCGCGAGCAGCGTGACAGGACCTTCAACGTTGAGTATCACCTACCTGAGTGAGTTCACGAAGATCTCGCTGCGGGGCAGTGTGATCAACTACCAGAGCTACTTCATCGGCGTCAGCATGATCCTAATGACATGTAATATACTCCATGTAGCCATGTAGTCCATAGCCTCTCAATATCTAGTCTTCCCCATGGCAGGTGTGGCCTCGTTGCTGCTGCCCCTGAAGCTGCACTATAGCATCGTCAACGATTACGCACTCACCAGCTGGCGGGTTGTGATCCTGCTCAATCTGCTGCCTGGCATCGTTGGAATTGTCACCATGTGGCTGCTGCCCGAGAGTCCCAAGTATTACCTGTCCGTCGATCAGCAGGCAAAGGCCATGGAGGCCCTGGAGAGATGCTGCCGCCTCAACAAGGGCAAGGACGTAACCCTCGCCAGTCTGGGTGTGGAGTCCGTCACGCAGCCGCGCCTGCCCGATAAGCAAGTCCATAGAAGGTGAGGCCCCAGTTGAATCAATCTCAATCTCATTCAATCTTTCAATCTCATTCCGTGAATGTGTCCTTGCCAGTGTCTTCGTCCGCCAATGGTACGATTTGGTTCCCCTGCTGCGTGGCATTTATTTCCGTTACTTGGCACTCGCCTCTGTTGCCATTTTCATACTGTTGGGCACGTAAGTATCTGCCCTTAGGTATCCCTCTGAAGAGGTGCTCTGCTCAATCTCTGACTTTCCTTCAGTGGTGCTGGCCTGGCCAGCTGGATGTTGCGTGTCCGTCACCTCACGCTGATGAAGAACGATACGCAGACCATCTGTGCGGTGCTCGAGAAATTCGATGAACAGAAAATGACTATCCCAAAGGTCAGCATAGTAATGGGTTTCGTCCTAGTTTTTCCTGCATATTGTTTGTCTTTCAGTGTGACTTGGGCATGGATGATCTGAAGGACTCTGCTTTCCACGGCCTCGTCGTTCTGGGCTTCTTCATATTCACGAGCATCCTTCTGATTTGGCTTGGTCGCAGACTCATCGTATTGATATATGTTTTGGGTGCAGCCCTTTCCGGCTTCCTCCTGAACTTTGCCAAGAACGAAACGCTGATACTCATTTTATTTCTGATTTTCATTGTGGCGCCGCTGTGCAGCCTGAGGCTGACCCTATCGATGCTCATCGATCTGATACCCACCAATCTGAGGGGCAAAGCCGTTACCCTCAGCATGATGGTTGGATGTGCGGGCGGCCTGGTCGCCAGCTTCTTCGTGGGCTACACCATGAAGTGCAGCTGCTATGCAACGTTCAACATCTTTGTGCTGGCTCTCATACGTAAGATGTTGTTTTAAATTTACTCTGATAATTTCACTCGAAAAATGTACCCACAGTGTGCGCCGTCCTCATCGCAATGCTTCCATCTGATAGGAAAATCAATGCCAAAAAGGGTTCTGTGTAGTTGCTATCGTTGCTATCGTTGCTATCCTTTTATCGTTTTAAGCCATTCAAATAAAAGTACACTCTGCCTTAAGCTTCAGCTTCTCTTTTTATGTGTGTGTGGGTGCTTTCAGATTTGGAAATATATCGGAAAAATAATGGCTGACATTGACGAAGTCTATCAAAAGTTGGGTAAGCCTCCCCCAACGATAGAGGACCCACAACAGTCTTTGCTCAATCTTTGCTCAACTTTGCAGGCTTTGGTCGGATGCAGCAGACCATCTTTGTGTGCTGCATGCTGATTCAGATCTACATAACGAACGAACAGTTGGGCCTGTCTTTGATTGTGGCCTCGAGCTCCTGCGATCTGCTCATTGATGATCACCGCATGTCCTGGCTGATGAGCGCCGTCTTTACCGCACAGATCCTGGCCAGCCATTACATGGGCGACAAGGCCGATGAGATTGGCAGACGAAAACTGATGCTCATATCGGGTATCCTGATGCTTTTCTCATCTCTCATTTCGGCCTTCATGCCTGAGTTTTGGTCCTTTCTGGTGATGCGCTTCCTGGTAGGTATCTTGTAAGTATCTGCAGGCACATTTGTTCCACACTGATGCCTCTCTTTGTTACCCCCAAAAGTGTGACTGGACCGACAGTGTCCATGCAGACCTACTTGAGCGAGTTCACAGTGTTCTCCCTGCGACCCAAAGTGCTCAACTACGTTAGCTATGCCATAGGACTGAGCATGATCTATGTGCCATGTAAGGTTAACCATTACCCATTAACCCTCCCCCCCACCATATGCTATGCCACATTTCACCTGACCCGAGTCAACAGGTATTGCTGCCTTGATCAAGGTAAACGTCCGCATCTACAACGACTACGCCTTCACCAGCTGGCGACTTCTGATCCTGCTGAATCTGCTGCCTGGCATTAGTGCGTTCGTCATGCTGCATCGACTGCCCGAGAGCCCCAAGTATTATCTGTCGGTCAACGAGGAGGACAAGGCCATGGCCGTGCTGGAGAAGTGCTGCCGTCAGAATAAGGGCAAGGATGTCACCTTGGCCAGCCTGGGCGTGAGCTCTGTCACGCAGCCACGTTTGCGTGGTGATCCCATCAAACGGAAGTGAGCGCCCAACACTTACAGTACATCCATAATTATATTCCAATATATATTATTTCCCCCCTGTCCGTTCCAGCTGTGTGGCTCGCCTGTGGTTCGAGTCACTGCCGCTCCTGAAAAGACCCTACGTTCGTAACTATTTCCTCACGTGCGGAGCTGTTTTTGTCCAGTTTGGGGCGTGAGTTGTGACAACTCACAGGTGAAAGATGATTGGTACATTTATTGACGCTTTCTTGCAGGAGTTTCGGACTGGGCGTGTGGATGCTACGCGTGCGGCATCTCATTCTTCAGATAGAGGAAACCGGTACGATCTGTGAGCTGATAGAAGAGCATGGACATCATAAATTGGAGCTGCCAACGGTAAGCCAAGGGGTCTTAAGAGTTATCTGTTATCTTCCCATTTGTCCTTGTTCTGTTCTTCAGTGTTCTTTAAACTTCACAAACGTGAAGGACTCCATTTACCATGGCGTCTTTGTACTTTTCGCATTCATTTTGACGAGTTTTCTGCTGATGTGCAGTAGGCGCCGAAGCATTATATTGATATACCTTTTGACGGCAGCCCTAGCGGGCTTAATGCTGAACTTTGCCAAGGACGATACGCTGATATTGATCGTGTTCCTCATTCTCATTGTGCCGCCCATATGCAGCCTGCGACTGACCATATCGCTGCTTATTGATCTGATTCCCACTCATCTCAGGTGAGTCTTAATTTCGCTACTCCCCATCCTTTGTGCTAATTTATCGTATTCTAGGGGCAAAGCCGTGGCTCTTTGCTTGATCTTTGGACGCGCAGGTGTCCTGGCTTCCAGCATGTTTATTGGCTACACTCTGAGGCAGCATTGCTATGTGACCTTCAATGGCTTTGTGCTGGCTATGATTGGTAATACGAATATGCATATATTCTAGATAATTAATAAGTATTAATCAATTCCCTTTCTGTAGCTGCCGCGATATCCATTCTGCTGCTACCCTCTGAGAGTAAAATGATGGACAACCTGTCGAAGTAAAGAGCTAGCTGTCCTCCTGCCAAGCCCAACATGAATTTCTACCCTACCGAAACAGGTGAAACAGCTTCATAAACAGAATATACAACATGGCGTATACGTGATATGCGTAATTATTTGACTGGCTGGCAGGGGCTTCATTAAAACTTTTTGGCAGCAGCCTACTCGGGGCTCCTGGGGCGTAGAGGGTAGATTGTGGGTGGATGTGCTCACCAGTAAGGGCATGACAAGGGCAATGTGCGTGTTCTTATCTGTCTTGGCAATCAGTCAATCAATCATTCAATCAATTGGGCGCACAGCACGAAGTGAAAATTTTATATCCGCCCCACGCCACCCCTCCGGCGACAAAAAAGGATTATGGCAAAAGTTCAAAGTAATTTTTTTTTCCATTCGCAAGCCAAAAAAAAATATAAAATAAACGTCAAATAAACTTGGCGACAGATGCGCGCGCGAGGACTTTTCTGTACGATAAATATACATATACATATATATACATAAGAGTGGGTATATATATGTATATCTATATGTATAGCGGATATGAAAGTGCGTAAAAGGCAAAGACGGGAAACGAAACGAAATGGAAAGTAAAGAAACGAAGAGTAAGGAAAAGGAAAGCAAGGCAATCGCTAAGCGGCTTAATAATAACTGTCGTAGCAAGAAAATCGAAACGGGACGGGGGCGGGTAGGGAGGAGTTGGGTTGGTTTGGGTAAAACGAGAAAAACATATTGAGGAGAACGACAAAGTTTTTATTTTGCCGAACAAGCACAATACTCGTAATAGGGACATCTCTCCGGCACGATGGAGCTGTCGAATCCCGTCTACTCCTTCGAATCTCCTCCCAGCCTACCTATGAACGTGTGGCTGGGCTTTCTTGCCGCTAGAATGTCACCGTTTGGGGACCCATAGTAGGCGCAGGCAGACACAGACAGAGACGTCAGACAGCAGCAGAGGCTGCTACTTATTTTCATATTTAACGGCTTGTTTGTGGCTCAGGAAAATGCGTATTTCGGCTTTGTTCTCTTATCTCGCGTTGTTTTTCCAGCGGCGCCAATGTGAGCGAGTTTTTCATATTTTGCATTCGCGCTGCCTGGCTTTTAAAAGTTAATTTCAAGGCTGAGCTATTCCAGCACAGCGGAGCGCTCTGCTCTGGGATGTCAGCGCGTTGAAGGGTTTATGAGGGCACCAGCCGCCAACCAACCAACAGGTAATAAGGTAGAGCCCAGGCCCAAGACCAGGCCTAGCCAGCACTTGCCACCCGTGTGGCTTTGCATTTTAAACAAAAATTTGTTCAGAGTTTTGCCTTTTGTTGTGAGTTTTCCTTTCCTTTCCTTTTCTTTATTTTCTTTCCTTTTTGTTTTGTTTGTTGCGTGGATTTTCTTTTCTTAACATTTTTCTTCGTTTTTTGTTCGTGGTGCTTCGCTGTATATTTTTGGGGGGGGGGGGGGGGGGGGGCTGTGCAAATAGCAGAAATAAGCTTAAATAAGCTCCAGCCACAGCCAACGCAGCCACGAAGATGGCATCAGAAGTCTCCCTGTGTGTCCTGGGACTGGGACACTGGATTATCAAGTGGTATTTTGTGTGCTGGTGCGGTGCTGTATATCTGTGTATCCGTGTATCTGTGTGTGGGCTTGTAATACGATTTTGCGAATTGGAGACGCTCTTTAACATGCATACGAGTGGGAGTGCGAGTAGCACTTGGGTAATTGTGTGTGAAAGCGAGCGTTAATTAAGTGGCAACATGCAACATCTCTAGCTGGAACTTGGAATATTCTTTCAGTAATTATGGCTACAGAGAGACGTTATGGCTTCAAGGGGATGGGATGCGGTAGGGCAGGAATAGTAGTAGTAGTAGTAGCAATAGTATCTAAAATGCCAAACGCAAACGCAAACTCAATCTCAACTCAAGTTCATTTTGCATTCTTACCAGTGGTGGATGTGGTGATGTTTTTTTTGTTTGTTTGTATTTTGTATTGTTTTTTTTAGTGTATCTCTGTAGTCTTGCTTTAATGCAGTTTACAGTTTACATTTCAGTTAGATATATATTTAGATGCCATTGCGCAAATATATGTGGTTGCTGTTAAGCTCAATTTGCAGGGTTTGTTTTTGCTTGTATAATTTACAATGGTATTTTCTGGTTTTCTAGTTTTCATTTGTCTGTTGCCTGCAACCATTTTCTGTTCTGTTCTGTTTCTGTTTCTGTCGTAACCGTGAGAGTGGAGTGGAGTGCAATTGTTGCAGAGTGTTTGCAGAGTGGTGCTCGAAAGTGGGGAATTTTCATTAAATAAAATTAAGTTAAGTTAAGTTATGCACAAGAAAGTTACACAAAATGCTCGGTACTGACGGGTGCCAAGGGGCCTTGAAATGTGAAATGTTGTGGCCTTAGACTGGTGCTTTAGATTCTTGCAGTTTCTTTTTGTTTTCTTTCTATAAATTAAATTTGTTAGGATTTTTGTTTTGGTTTTAATTGAATTTGTGTGTGAATTTCGTTTCGTGTTTTTTCCATTGTGTGGTGGGGGTGTGTCAAAGCTTTGATAATGCGACACCGATATTGTGGCTAATAGTGGGAAAGATATGTAAGAAGAAGACATTAGATAGAGATAGATAGATAGATAGATAGATAGATAGATAGATCGAGAGATAGTGGTAAATATATATGTATATATACATATACTCGTATAAGTGTGTGTGTGTGTAAAGGCAAATGCAGTGACAGACGTATCGTATTATCTATTGTATGGCATAAACATTATTGTCCTGAGACACAACTAGCAGCAAGGCACAGTTGAGGATTGAGGATTGGGGGTTGTGAGTGATTGTAGTGTACAGGAAACACAGAGCAAGAGGCCGAGCAGAGAGAGACAGTTAGGGATAAAGAGACAGAGAGACAGAGACAGAGAGATAGACAGACACACAGAATATGCTCCAGGGGGTGAGAGATATCTCCTTATGGTTTGAGTGTAGGCAAAATCATAACAGTTAGAAGCAGCCCATCAGCTAGAAGCAGCCCAGAGGAGACCCACCTCATAGTTTCCTCCCTTAGATGTACTCCCCTTAGATAGTCCCGTAGATATTATTGAACCCCTGTACTCACGTCGCGATCCCATGCGCTTGTGCTGCTCGGTGCCCAGACTCATGGTGCGTCCCAGTTCGCCGCGGACAGCCTTCAAGGATTTCAAGATCTCATCCGGATCGCGTCGAGCCACGGAAGAGCGACGCCGTCCCACAAGATACGATGTGGGTGGCGTAGCCATGGCGTCCTCCTCGAGCCGCTGCTTTTCGGCATCCTGAAAGCTCGATCGACGCGAGCCCGGCAATGAGCGCGAGAAGTCCTTGCCCAGCTGGTAGACCTCCACCTCCATGGTCTCCGATTGCGATGAGCCGCGCCGGGAGCCCCCCATCCAGGCGGTGTCCGGATGCAGCAGCGTCGCCCCATCTCCAATGGAGTCTACCTCATCGGAGATGGATCGCTGCATGTTGTAGTCGCGCCTCAGCAGGCGGCTGACATCGCCGCCACACGGTGCCCCGGCACCGGCAGCAATCGAGCCCCGTGGCGACACACTCGGCGACTTGCTCATGCTGATGCCGCGCAATCCCTTGGTGTCGTCCAGCCGGCACCAGATGGCCTGATCGTCGAGGAACGCCTGCTGCAGCTCGATGCTGCATTCGCCCAGGAATATCGATTCGGTGTGCGGCACCAGATCCCACAGCTGTATGTCTATATAGCGATCCATCAGGCTGTCGGCCTTGACGTGGCCAAATGTCAGCGTCGCATTCCAAATGGGATTCTGTGTGGGTCGACTGACCTCCGTCTGCTGCACACAGCCATCGCCGCTGCAGAGGGATTAAGACAGAGAGAGAGTGGATGATGAATTAAGGCAGATTGAAGTGGAATTATGAGGTATTAAAATCACTTACCATTTGGGCAGTATACGGACCTTGGCATATGCCTCTGGCAGATTGCCGTGACCGTAGGCCTCGTCCCTTAGCGCCAGATCATCGGCGGCCATCAGGGAGACGACCAGCTCCTGCCGCTCAGCGTGATACCAAACCTGAATCTGTACACGTCCAGAGACCATTTTCTCGCGTGCAATTTGCTCCTGCGGCGGATGAAAATTCTCATTAGTGGGGACACAGCAGAAAAAAGCACATAAAGAGAGAGAAAGAGAGGGAGAGAGAGAGTGCCTGCTGCTAGGGCAGTTCTACAATGAACTATTCGTTTATCTTTTTGTGTATTGTATAATTCGGATTGTTCATCAGCCTATTGCCTACGCAGTTAAAAAAAGAGGGAAGCACGCACGACTTTTGGGTCGCCTTTTGCCTATTTACAGCTGTTTTGTTTATCTAAATTTTGCTGTTCTACGCCTTCTCATTGTGTGTGTGTGTGTGTGTGTGTGTGTGTAGTTTAGGTTGTGTACATAAACTGAACAGCGAAATGAAAGCAATCAAAATGCAAATAAAAACTAAATTAAACGAAGCAAAACCAAGAGACAGAGACAGAGACAGAGAGAGACAGAGAGAGATACATAGGTGGAACATGCTATATAAATTGCAGTGCACATCCCCCTTGGGGGCTCCTGCCTCAAACAATACGCATACACAGCGACACAACACATTAATAGAATGCAAATTATGATGCTGCCCCACACACACACAGGCAAATGCAAACAAAGGGGAGTGCATAAACAAAAGCCCCCACACACACAAACACACACACACACACATCTACAGATAAACAAAGAGCACACCGCAAATGCAATCTGCAATCCTAGTAGGAGGGGGTGGGCCGGGGGACTGTTCTATCTACTGTACTTTTTCGTACGTGTATGACCCACCAAAACGGAAGTCATTGCGGAGCAGTGGCGCATAACGGTTCGCTGCGTATGTGTGTGCTAGTTGGTAATGGCGTGGCATCCACATATAACATATTCATAGCGTGTACATGAGCACACATCCACAACACTAAAACAGTACAAATACTAGCAGCAGCAGCAGCAGCAGCAGCAGCCACGAATTGACTTTCTCTGCAGCAGCAGCAGCAACAGCAGCGGAAGCCGCCATATTGCAATAACGTGTACCGAACGGAAATGGAGCCCGTACACGCGGCAACCACCCACCCACCACCCACCACCACACATGCTGCTGCACCATTCATTGCCAACTGCGAACTGTTGCTCGGTTCTTTGGTAACTTTTTATGACCAAAAAAAAAGACGAAAATTATTACGTTATGCCGCCATCCTCGCCCGCCCGCCCGCCCGCCCGCCCACTCCTTTCACTCATCTGTGGAAATCGAATTCGTGTCGGGACTGTTTATACGCCACAGAGTGGAAAAGGACACGAAGGACACGGGGAGGGGCACATTTATTTTTATCTACAGGTAAGCAGGCACATGTACTTGCTGGATTATTGGAGTTTATCAGGCATCAGGCAGAGCCAGAGCGGGAGCCAGAGCCAGAGCCGGGGCGATAAAAGCCTAAGCACTTGAAAACTTTTCAACCCAGAATACATGCCTCCCCCCCCCCCACACGGTGCCTGTCGATAATCATAATGATGAAGGCTCCCATCAGGCTTTCAGTGTCAGTGGCTGGGCGTTTCCCAATTGTTGTTAAAAGTTTTCTAATTTTCGACATTTCAAGCATTTTATGCCTCCCAACTGTCAATTAAAGGGGCGACAGGACAAGGCCCCCCACAATCTACCCCAAGCACCTGTTGCTGACAGAGCCAGAGCGGGGACGAAGACAAAAAGTGAACTGTTGCCCCGAATAGACGCACGGACAGACGGACGACAGATGGAGCTGTACCTTTCATGGGGCGCAATGAAAAACTCGCACGCCAACCTGACACCTGCCCAACAACAGTAACAAACAGTTTCGGGTCTTCGTGGGGCTGCAAAACTTTCGCCAATCAAGGGGAATATTGCGGTTTTCATTTTTTTGTTTCTACTTCTATTCGCAGAGTTACCCGCTGCAAAAGGTAACTAAAAGTGACAGAAAAGCTTGCGGCAACGGTGCGTATGAATGATAAACATGCCCGAGAATAAAGGATACACACAGACACGACATATACATACATACATCAAATATAAATATACAGTACATACAATAATATATTCTTTAAGCTAAAAACACACACAGCAACAAACAAACGTAAGAAATGAGAATAAAAAAGAAGAAAATTGCAGGGCATTTATGAGGAATGGAATTCATTACGACTACAATTGAGAGTACGAGTATGCTATAAAAAGTGAGTAAAAGTCATATGCAAATTGTAAATAAAATCATTACATTCAATAAATCAATCAATCAATCAATCAATCGCATGGCGTTGAGGCTTGTTGGTGCGGGGCGGTGGGTGGAAGCAGCAATCTGCAATCGCGATTGTGATGACAGTCATAATACTTTCGGCTGTAATTTCTTTTGTTTTTATACATATATTTCATTTGGTTTTACTCGGGTTTGCTGTTTACTGTTTTCTGTTTTCAGATGTTCAACCCCTCAATTTTTGGGTAGGTTTCTGTTTCTGTTTCAGTTCAAGTTTTCTCTTGCATTTGTTATTTTTGTTTGTTGGTATATTTAATCTGTTTATAGCCATAACTCGTGCCAGCTGGGGTTACATTGGTTTTGTACACAGGAAATGAAAATTGAGTTCAATGTTCATATACAATTATAGCATATAGTAAGTAGTTAGTAGTTAGTTAAGTTAAGTAGTAGATATAGTAGTATATTGTATGTGGCTTGTTGTTGTTGTTGCTGTTGTTGTTGTAGTTTTAAGTTGTTTTTGTTTATTTATATAGTATTTTAATCGCAAGTCGTTCAAGAGAAATGCTAATCAATCGGTTCAACACGTTTCAAGAGCCACTAAATGCTATTCAAAAACAAATTCGTAGGCTTAGGCATAAGTTTTATGCAAATTAATCAAAAATGCAAACGAAAACAGACAACAAAGGTGAAAGAATCTAAGACAAAATCAACTCAAATCGAATCGGCAAATCAGGCAAAAACCCAAAAACTTAACTCAAATATTGTTGTATTGTGTGGTGTTTTTGTTCTTGTTCTGCGACCCTGAAAAATCATGGACAGCGAGAATACCCTGCACCAAACATACATATGTAAGTGCCAGCTATCAGCCTAATTGGCCGGTTGTAATCATTTTCTATAAAGTACATTTACATCACGGGTACATTACCCGCACAATGGGCTTTTGTTGCGACAAATTAGCAAATGCAAAAACTAAAAGGCATTTAGGCATTGGTTTTGCTAACTGAAAATGTGTGGACGATAAACGACAGTGTGTGTGTGTGTGTGTGTGTGTATGGTACAGGGTTTCGCTTCGAAGGACAGCTAGGAGGATGGAGAGTGTAAAGCAAATACAACACTATAGTTCCTATATATACACATACAATATATATAGAAGAGAAGGAAGAGAGTGGCATAATTAAAGAGTCAATGTCGGGTATTATGCAAAGCCAAAAAACGAGAAGAGACCACAACAGAACCCAAACGAAACGAATCGAAGGAAAAGAAACCAAACGAAACGAAACGAAACGAAACGAAAGAAGAGTAAAGTAAAGGTAAACATTTGCTAAGCGAAAGCCAAACAAAAGCTCATAAATTGACAGAGAAGTAAAAGTGAGAGTGAAAGTGGAAATTGTATACAGAAGCGGACAGACACGGCAGCGGAAAAAATCACAAGAGAAACAACGCAACAAGCGAAATGAAACCAAATGGGAAAGAACAAGAAAAATAAAATGAAATGAAAGCATTACATAAAGTAAAAGAAAGCGCACTTTACAATACATCTCGATTGGGGGTGGGGTAGTTAGGGGTTGGTAGGGATTGAACGACATTACAGAATAACTTATACGAATAGAGCCTAGCTATATTACACTGGTATTAGGTATTAGGTATTATATCATTATTATTACGTTCTGTTTTTTTTTGGTTTTGTTAGTTTTTCATTAGTTTTCTAGCGGGTATTTGGGTGTGCTAAAACTGTACAGTATATAGGGTATATAGGGTATACGGGGGGTAGGGGGATGCTGAATGTACAAAGAGTACTTGTGAGTTGCTTTTGTGTTCATTTACCATTAGATTGATGGCTTCGTTCAGGTTGGGGGGGGGGCGCGACGGGTCAGCGCGTTTCTGCTGCGGCTGCTGCTGCTGTGCGAAAGGATAAAGCTCAGAGTCCAGAGAGGCTCATTTGTTGTTGGCAGGGATTTCAACTTCAACTTCAACTTCAATTTCAATTTCTGTTATTGTTTTGTTGTTTTGTTTGCAGTTAAATAGAGAGACTTTATTTTTCACGTTTCTTTTGCTTGTCTTTTCGCTTGTTGAATTTTTAGATTTAGTTTTAGATTTCTAGCACACTGTGGTATACATACGCATTTAGAGACTAATATATATATATATAACTGGATGTATGTATATAGTATGTATGTATATGTATATGTATATGTATATGTATATATAGGAGTGGGTGTATCGTATAGCGTATAGGTTTTGTTTGCATGTAAACGTACACATATGTACACACATGTAGATAAAGTTTGTGAATTTGCCTGCTGCACTGCACTTTTCAAATTGGTTTCAACTTACAGCCACAGCTGCTGGTTTTACGTTAATTAGTAATCTAAAAAAAATCGAGGGAATGGGTGGGCCGCGGGCCGCTGCAACAAGTGGCAGTCATCAGTTCAGGGGGACACTTGCAACCAGCATCATCCTCACATACAAATCTATGGAGCTTGGCTTGGTTGTAAAGGTTTATAAATTTAGCACATAATACAGTTACAGTTACAGTTACAGTTAAGGTTAAAGTTTAAGTTTAAGTTTAAGTTACAATTAAATGTATAGTTAGGGTATAGTTATACATATGTAGTTACAGTTACTGTTACAATTACAGATACAGTTCGAGTTTCATTCTTCGCTTTCGCTTTCGCATTCGTTTCATTTCTTTTCGTTTCGTTTCGTGGTGTGTCGTGGCGTGGCGTGGGGGCTATACAAAAAGTGTTCTCGTGTGTGCGTGTGTGCGTGTGTGTGAGTGTGTGTGTGTGATCGAAATCAAAGTTAAATGTTATCACCCATCTGACAGGAGTTACACAGCTACAAAAGCATTCATTTAAGGTTTAACGAGTAAATCCATTTTGGCCTCTTGCCTCCATTGCCTAATCTCCTCTTCGCTACTTCCCGCTTCTCTTCTCTTCTTATTCTTTTCTCTCTATTAGTTTCTTAAACATGTTTAGCTAGGTGGGCTCTCTCCACAGAGTTCGCTTCTACTTCCGCTTCCGTTTACGACGCTCGCTTTCGCTTTCGATTCAACATTTACAAACACATCAAAACACACATCACTAACAAATGACATACACATGAATACAAACGCGTATATGTATGCAGGTGTATAGAGTAGATACATACATTTATACATACTGGTGTACAACAACAGACACTCCACAAAAAACACACACAAATTGTATATGTACATACATATGTATGTATGTATTTCGGCATATACATAAGTAACTGCACGGCTATACAACTACATATGTATACATATATATATATTGTATATGCATATAGGGATTTCTTAGGGGATTTCTTTGGCTTAAAACACACATTTAAACATTTCAACAACAAACTACTTGTATTTTGTTTTTTTTTTGTTTTTTTTTGGTTTCTCAAATTTTGGTTTTTTTTTGTTGTTTTTAAAATATTTTTGTTCATCTTACTAATTATCATAAATTCAATAACATTTAAAACACACACACAAATATTGTTAAACTCTGTTTCGCTACAAATTTTTGCACTAAATAACATTTAGAAAGATTTCGGTTTATCTATTTTATATATTGTATACACATATATGGGCATAAGTATATATTTATATGTATATACGATCCCAGCTGAGACCGAACTCAGACGATCGATCGATTGGCGGGGGGAGGTGGAATTATTAAGTAGTAGTTTTTTATTTGTAGTATGTAGTATTCTCTTGCGTTCCTTAGTTATTATTGTATCAATTCGTAGAGCCTAGAGTACTGGCTGGTCTACACAAGCGGCGTATATAAGTATGTATATATTTATTCGGCGCATATCGTAGGGGGCAAAAAGGGGGGGGGGGGGGGGTACCGAGAGTGTTATCAACACGAATAGACACGAATGCTAGTTTTCTTCGACTATCAGTTATAGTTATCAGTTAAAATGCTATAGATATTTTCGCTTAAAACTCTATTGTATTTTTGGTGCTTGTTCTTACGGTGTTTGCCGGGCAATTCGATTGCCACAGCAAGAAGAATCTTCAACAAAGGGACAACAAAACTGATTTCGGAAACAAAGAACGAGTATAAACACACACACGATATCTATCGAGTACGAGTACGAGCACGAGTATATCTTTGAGCATCTCTCATCTCTCTTTTCTGACTAAGTTCGCCGCTCTGCTTATTTTGTAACCATCTATATACGATTAGTATGTACACACGCGATACATACATACGTATATACATATGCATGTACGTACGTAATATATGTATGTACTATAAATATATTGTTTTGTTTTGTCTCGAAATCACTAAGTACTACCAACACCGACAAAAAATAAAATATATGTAAGTACATCTTGTGGTTATAATGACAGAAAAATAGCAATGAACACATTTAATTTATCCATTTTTGGTTATGGTTAATAATCCGAAATTAAAAAGGAATTCATATCCAAATCGTAATCAACTCAAAACAGAAATCACATCGAAATCAAGTAAATGTTTTTTTTCTTTTCTTTTCTTTTCTTTCTTTTCTTTTAGCTACTGTTTAAAATCTGGTTTATATGTACGAGTATGTGTGACCAAAGCGAAAAGGGGTTCCAAAGGACATGATCTGTTTATCGTTGAATCAGTGACTAGAAAAAGGTGATTTTTCATATATATGTATGTATTTAAATATTTAAATATTGAAGCTGCAATCAGATGCAAGAGAGAGTTCAATGCATTTCGTGAGCAGTTTGTGAAAGCTGAAATCTTGTGTATGTGAACGTGTGAGTGTTAGTGTGTGGGTGTGGGGCGGGGGAAAACTGCTGCAAATTCTTAAGCTGCACTTTCATAGCCATGTACTTTGGGTATTTATAGTATATGGTATATGCTATGTATATATATAGTAGGTATGTATATAGCATATAGTATTTATCATTTGTTCTTTGTTCTTTATATTAATATATTTAAATATTCGGGCAGCAACTCTCGGACTGGACTGCTCCCCGCGAGCCTTCTCTTACGCAAATGAATAAAACAAAATAGTTTTATACCGGAGTTTTTGGTAATTTCCGTCTTGTTGGCGATGCTGGTGATTTGTCTGTGGTGGTTTCGGGTTCTGTATTCAGTATATTCATACATTTCGGTTTTGTCGGTTTATCGGTTTATCATAGATAAGAAGTAACAAGAAACGAGAGCAACAAATGAAACAAATTATGTAAGTGTCAGAGATGATACATATATATATACAAACATACACAACAATGTAAAGATAAAGACCAGCGGACACTTACCCGCAATGAGGCCCAGGCCAACGGGACCATCGCCCGAACGTCGTGGTCCGCTCTGACCACCGGCATTGCCCGGCGGCAGATTCTCATCGAATAGATCGCACATACGAAAATCGGTGGCATGCTCCACGAGCAGCTCGACAATGTCCCCGGTGCGATCCATGATGGAGCAGACCTCCTCGAAGCTGCGGTCGATAAGGGACATCCCATTCCATTCGAGTATCTGCAAAAGTGTGCGGGTGGGTGGGTTGAATGTTTGTTTGGCATTCAAAATGAGAGCAATACACAAATCATCAACCATCAATCATTGGGATATTAATTTTCGGCTTTAGCTGTTGACAGGCCTCATCTGCTGGCAAGGACTGCGGCTGCGGGTGCCGCTGCTCTGCGGTGACTCCCTAGAGTGTTCACTCGGCATACACCCGATACCCGATGCCCGGATACCCGTACCCTACTACAGTATACCCTTTATGTGTGTGGTGGAGTGCTCACTCACCTTGTCTCCTTGCTGCAGGCCATTCTTTTCGGCCGCTCCACCCGGCACTGTCCACACAATGTACGCAAAGAGTCGGCCATCGGCTCCGGTCTTGCCACCGACGACGCGCATCCCAAAGCCACGTGCTGCAGGAATAGACAATGTCAAATATAATAAGATACAGAATTGAGCACTGAGCACTGAGCACTCAGCACTCAGCATTGGAGCACTGGAGTGATTATGTCTGAAAACAACGAAATATAGAAGTCAAGAAAAGCCAAGCAGAATAATCAATAAAGAGCGTCGCTTCAACTGGCCCAAAAATAGGAGCAAATCTGTGGCTTGCTGCTGACTGGGGGGCACGTAGTGCGGCAGATACAAATTTCGGGCATGTGGCAACAATTTGCGTTGATTTCATTTGCACTTTGTAGTGGCCTGCTCGCAGTCTGCACAGACACAGAAACGTTGCGTATACGTCCTGTCGTCTTCGAATATTTTGTTTGCTTTTTTGCCTCAGCGTCAACCCCCCCCCCCCCCAACCCAAAAGTCTGGCAAGTTTTTCTGCTTAGTCAACGTGTTCGGACTCGTTTGCTGTCTTCCCTCCACTCCACAGGATGGGATGTGCTGCTGTATATTTGTCGAGAATTTTTCCCCAAAATTTATTTGTTCTTGTGCGGTCTTGGACCTAGACTTGACCGCTTTGCCCCAATGCCTGACCCTCGTTCGTCTCTGAGGTTTATCGACATTTATTGCACTTTAAGTGTGCGAAATGTGCCAAAGGGTCAGCGCAGCTGGGGGAGATACCGGCACTGAATCAATTTCCCTGCCGAAATCCAAACAATTTAATTAATTAAATTGCACTCTTCGGAGTGGTGGGGCGTTCTGTGGGATGGGTGCCTGTGCAGAGTTCAGTTTCAGGTACTTATCATTCGGGGCACAGAAAACTAATTTCAACAATTTGTGCACCAAAAACTTGGGGGAAACGGATTTCCGGCGCTCGCTCGCTGGCGGTGGCCTCGAGGCCCGGGACAGCCACGACATTCAAGCGCTTGCTGCAGACAATGGCCAAAGAAAGTTAACCAGCAACCAGAGAGAGAGAGAGAGAGAGAGAGAGAGAGAGGGGAAAGGCAGGCAGGTAGGTAGGAGCTGGAGCTGGAGCAGCATCCGCGATGACAATGAAATTGTGTCGCCAAGGTGAGCTCCTTTGGAGCAGGAAGGACGACTTGCCTGTCTGTCGCATGACAGGTAGGTCCAAGTTTTAGCGCCGGAAATGGCGGCAAACTCGTGCGCTGTGCCCCCGTCACTGCACACCCCAGAAGTATGCAATAAAATGTTGCGCATCCGCCATTGCTGTTGATTCAGGCGCATTGATACGCAATTAGGGGATAAGGCAACATCCATTCCATTCCATGCCCCTGCCCCTTGTTTGTTGAGTGTGTTTTAATCAAAAGTTTTCTTTATTTTTCTGCCCCCCCCCCCACGGCCCTAAGACGACAATAAAAACGATATAAATAAAACGCAAATCCTTTTGCTGTCAGCTCAGTAAAATTCCGCTGCGGACAGCGGATGTCCCACTCCCACTCCCCAACCTCAAACCCGCCACAGATTATTCATTCGATGACGCAACAGTTTTTTTTGTTTGGGTTACGCGCAACTGGCGGAACGGCACGGCACGGCACACTGTGTGCCACTTTTTTCGTTTCCTGGCCCATGCTCATTTTGAGCCGGCACTTAACATGCACGAAATGTGCGCGCTGAGTGAAATTTTCGATTCGTTTCGGCCATAAAAATCATGAGCTGAGGTGAGACGCGGCACGGCCCTGGCTGTTTGGCCCTATTTTGTTTGTAAAGTCTTTTGTCTCATTGTTTCGACTGACCAGCACCCACCCACGCCCCAGCGACTCCAACAACCCACGAGATTCGTCTGCCCCGCTGTCCAGAAATTTTGCCCGCTTTTACGATACAATTTGTTTGCCGGATGCCCGAGCTCTCTTTTTATGCGGTCATCATTGGGATTTAATAAGCCAAACGAGTAGGAGTAGACAGTAGACAGGGATACACAGCCACACAGCCACACAGCTACACAGCAAAGGTGTATGAGCATTGTTTATGGTCTTCCAAGCGTCCAGTCCAAGGGGTTGGCTTATGGGAACATTCATTTCTTTTGTTATGCGAGGGGTGCAGTAAGACTCGCACAATGCCAATATATTGGCATTGAATTGGATACACATTTGCAACATTATTACTCAAGAGAGAGGCAGGAAGCATAACCTCTGGCATCCTGGGACGGACGAGTACGAGTATACTACCCCTTTGAGTTTGCAATCGAAAAGTTTTCACTCTGTTCGGTTTTCTTTGACAAGTTTGTAATTTGTGCTCGGATCGCACCAGGGACACACACACACACACACACACACAGACTGCTCCACATGCTCTGCTCCGTAATGACATTAACAGAGCAAAGTTTTAGCTTGAAGGACTTAATCGATGCACACCTCTGCACCTTGGCACGTTGCACCTGCAACTGCAGCTCGCTTCTCCCCTGGGTGTGTGTTTGTTTGTGTGTGTGTGCATCCTTCCTGCGGATGAGTCATGAGCGTTAGTGGCTTCTATCGGCTGTCATAAAAATTGACTCTTAATTAAACTAGAGCAAAGCAAGGGAGAGGAAATGGAAGAGAGACAGCGACAGCGACAGCGAGGGAACTGTGCCAAGATTAAACCAACTCCTGATGGATACACATACATAGCTGGCATATGAAGGAATTGCTCGTTTAAAGTGTGCCAGTCGCAGTCCTGTTCGGCAGGACTATGAAAAGGCACTCAAGTGGAAATCTAAGGACTGTGGTGAGTACTGCCCTGGGCAGGGCTGTGCTGGGCTGTGCTGGGGGTCACCTGTTGACAGTCGAGGGGCATACACACGCAATGCCAGAGTCAGCCTCGAGGTTCGTGATTTGCAGTAATAAATGTGCGAGTGTTCGAGTGTTCGAGTGTTCGAGTGTGTGTGTGTGTGTGTGTGTTAGTGAGGCTGCATAAAATTTCATTAGGCGTGTTAAGGCGCCATTTCGTGCTACACTTTCACATCCTGTAGAGAGTCCTGTTGCTGCGCCCCCTCCGGCCCTTGGCCGATTAACAGTTGCTATGGCAAACACTTAAACTGTTGCATAATTGAAGGCACAGTCGAATGTTGGCTGGTTGGATGGCAACAGGAAACAATTCAATTACATGACCCATTCGCCAGCAGCAGCAGCTAGGTACTTGCCACTGGCTGTTGCACTCGATGGATGGCCATTGCGCGGGGAGTGGTGGGGGGAGGGGGAGACCCTAATTAAACTCTTCCATTAGTCGAGTGCAGTTGCTAATTACGGCCACGAACCTCTGCCACGAACGAATGTTAACGCAACACACAACAAAAAAATGTGCACCATGTTCGGCATTTCAAATTACAAGGCAGCATCCCCCACACCACATCTGGGGCTTTGGTGTCCTGCCACAACCTTGCGCCAGTCAATATATCAAGGCAAATTGCAGCACAGCTGCCACAGCCACTGCCACAGTCTCCTGCATGCATGTGCGAGTAGCTGGGTGCGTGTGTGCAGGAGGCAGTCGTTGTGGTTAAGCCACATGGCAAGCACAAGCAGACGCACACCGTCTCAGGTGGTATACGTGGTCTAAGGATATGGGTGGGCATAGGGGGATACAGCAAATACCACCACCACCACCACCAGCACCAGCAGCGGCAGCGGCAGCCAAGGAAATGGTTTAGCACATTAAAATTCCACTTGCTTCGTTGCATATCAAATATGCCGGGTAAGCAGCCAATGCCACGGATAGACAACAGAACCTCCGCTCCTCTGGCTCAAGTGGGGCGGGGGTGCTTAACTCATGATACGAGATGAAGGAGAAAGCAGGAAGGTGGAAGGCTAGCTGCCTTGTCGTGTGCTGCAGCTGCGTGTTGCGTGCTCCGTAGCTTCTGCTGAGGCTCCTCCTGATGCTGATGCTTATACGCATTTGTTGGGTATTGACATTCTTTTTTATGATATGCAAATTGAAATTTTATATAAGCAAGCGCACGTCGCACAGGTGACTAACTGACGGTAAAAAAGGGGGAAAAACTCTCTGCTCTGTGAGCTCTGACTTGCAGCCAGCCAGTCAGCCAGCCAGCCAGCCAGTCAGCCAGCCAGCCAGCCAGCGGCTAGTTATTTTGATTGGAATTATAGGCGCTCGTTAGGGGTTGGGCATGGAGGATGCTGCTGCTGTTGTTGGTTCATGGCTTATGTCTGATACTCTCGTGCTCTAAGCGAATTAAGGTGAGAGGCTGCTCCTTCGAGATAGTTTCCTATGAATATTCTAATTCTACTTGGATTCCTGGAATATATCCACACTGATCGAATGAAGTGCGTTTGGTAGCTAACTGGGCAAATGAATTTCCGAATTTTCATACACTTTTCCCTTTCCCTTTCGTTGGCAGTTGCTTGTTGGCAGCTTTTTGTTCCTAGTATTTTTGGATATTTTATGATGCATTCAAAGTGTTGAAGCATTTTTCACTCGAACTGGGAGACTGTGAAAATGGTGGAAATAGTGGAAATAGTTTCAGCTTCTCGGGGATGTGCTGCTGTCCAGTTTTTTTTTACGGCTTTCGAGTGCAAAAATGTGTTCGGTTCGGGGGTAAGCCATGCATGTATTTACATACACACACACACACACACACACACATACATACATGGTATGTGTGTGTGCACGTGTGCGCCTTATTATTTATGGCCAGCAAGGCATAAACTTTCCACTGGCATTTCGCATTTTGCATTTTGCATTGGCATTTGGCCAGTCAGGCCAAGCATTTCTGGTTCGATTTTTTTCTACACTTTTTTCTGCGCTCTATTTGAATATTCTTTGGAATTCTAATGCCCCGCTCCCGCCCCTCACTTCGCTCGTGGCCATGTGCCATGGATATTCCGTATTGATTTTGTTATGGCCCGATAATTAAAAATTCATTTGGGCTGCTGCGCTGCTGACTGGCCTCTTGAGGAATGCAACAAAAAATGCATATAATTAAAAACCGATCCACAGCCACAGGACACACACACACACACACAGACATAGAGGGGAAGCAAACGAAACAAAGGAGAGGACACGGACACACATTCAGCGGTGTGGAGTGGAGTGGAGAGGGGAGGACCAACAATGCCGAGCAGCTAAATGTCGTACATATATGTATGTATGCCCCGCACATTAAACGTATCCTGGAGTGAGGAAAGAGTGGGAGAGGAGTGTCAGAAGGATGCTGTGTCCTTGCCACAGTGCACTGGCAGAGCTCCGCCCCCCAGGAGAGCTCCATTGAGCCCCGTCGGTGTGCCTTTATGTCGATGAAATCCGCTCAGTTGCTTAATCTGCTACCAGTTTTGCTTCCGCTTTGGGTTTCATTAAGGCCCACGGGTGCCCAAACCACATTATCCCTCGTGCGCTGCCCACCCATCGTGCACTTTGTAGGGGGGAATTAAGGAGCGCAGAGGTCGAGCCACACACAGAGCCACAGAGTCACAAGGGGTCTAGCGAGATGACAGGAAACGGTCGTCGGTTTGGCCATTCTGCCGGTCGTTTGGCCTCCCTGTCTCCCAGTCTGTCAGTCGGTGGGTGGGTCTGTCTGTTCTGTCTGTCTGTCTGTCGAATTAGCATAGCCAAACGTTGTAATGAGTTCTGTTTACTTGGCCATTTCCGGTGTGGTGTGGTGCGGTGCGGTGTGCGGTGTGCGGCAGCCAAGGAAGTGGCGGCAGCACATCAACCAGAGCCGAAGCCGGATGGCAAAGCTCTCCTTAAATGGGTAAACCCCTCGGACAGACATTTGAGGTAGAAACCCCCCCGGCCCTAAGCTCACTTACTGCGGTGCGCCTTGTCCGTGGGATCCCGACGCAGGATGATGCGCCGCTTTGATGCACAAATCGGTCCCGAATCCACGTCGTGTATTACAATGCGTATGGCCTCGCCATCCATTGAGGTCTGACGGCGTGGCGCCTCCAAATCCTCCAGATTGGGGCCCGTGAACGAAGCCATCGGTGGCGGAATCGAGGCTGGCGGTGCCGCTGGCAATGCGCCGCGATTCTGCAGCATTGCAATGTCGGGTCTGGAGTAAAATAAAATTCGCTTGAGACTCACTGAGCCGTCGGAAATTCGTTTTAGTTTTACTTACAGCTGTGAGCCGCGTCGTCGCATGCGACGGTCGTCGTCTACCGTCAGCACGGGGCTGCCATGGTCGGGCGAACCGGGCGAATCATCGTTCTGCATATCCTCCGAGGGGTGCGGCACCCGGAACGAGGGTCTGCGCGACCCGGGCAACTGTATGGGTGGCATGATGCCGCCGCCCTCACACGGTGATCGCTGCATCTGCTGCTGGCCTCCACCCGGCGAAACTCCGCCCTGGACCAGTCCCGGAGCAAACACATCGTAGGCGGACTTTCTGTGGGCACCCCCCACCAAACAGTCGAGTGTGAGGATGTTGGCCGACTATTTACGAGGATTCTCTTACCTGCGCGGCATTGCTGGTATGCCCAGTCCGGAACCATCCGCTGCCATGCCCAACGCGGGTCCACCGCCGCCCATGCTGCCGCCCACGGGGCCCGTCTTCATGTCATCGTCGTAGCTGTGCTGTCGGGCCACCCGCGAGCCACGCCTGGACTGCATGCGCGACAGGGGCGCTCCGAACGGTGGCTCCTGGCCATCGCCACGCGGTGGACTGTTGGAGCGGCTGGGCGCCATGCTGCGGCCACCCTTCATCTGCTGCAAAGGTACACGAGAAAGGTAAAGTTTAAGTTCATAATGTTCGGCTGATGGCAGCCATAAAGTCTCTTTAGGACCGCCAACTTACCCGTTCCAACTCCTTCAGCGAGGCGGGCGAAACGTCCGAGTGTCGCCGCAGTTCGGGACTTCGCGGCGGGGCCAAAGCTGCGCCGTTGCTGGGTGCCAGGGTCTGGGTGCTGCTGCCCAGCTTGGCGTCCGAATGCCTCCGTTGCAGTGCCTCCATAACGGGCACATCCAGCATCGAGTCCGTCGAGTCCTGGGGTATGCAGACGCGCGAGGCCATCTTGCGGCGGCAAACGCTGCAGCGCCACATGGTCTAGGAGGAGAAAAGGAAAACAGAGGGAAGTTAAACTTCAGGGGCTACGCAATATCAAGTATACGCCACGTTAATTAAAGCTGTCGGCTAAGCGGCGGCTCCTCATATTTATTAGTTGCCTGGAAAAGCTCAAGAAACCCCATTATGCTACGGCCAGTTACCTGCTCGCAGTTCTGTTGCTGCCATTGCTTGTGGCTTGTGGCTGTGGCTATGGCAGCGAAAATAAATATTAATTACTTTCTGAACAAAAGTTGTGGCACGTTGCACGGGCAAATTCTATTTCCAGCAGAGCAGATAAAGAGTGAAAAAGGGGGGAAAGGCCACCCACCACAGGTGCCTGGCAACCTTCCTGCTACATGCTGCATGCACTGCACTTTCCACTTGCCACTTGCCACTTCCGCAGAGAAACGCCCGCACAATGCTCGTTACATTTCCACCTCACTGCCCATCCCGCCCGGCGGCAACTTCAATCATCATGTGTCGCCATACCATTTGCAGTCACTGTCGTTACTGTTCCGGCAACTGTCGCTGTTTTAATTAAGTTGCAGGTGCTATGCGTATGTCCCGCACTGTAGCGAACGCAGCTGCAACCAGCGACCAGACCAGACCAGACCAGGCCAGGCTCTGGTTTATTGCTTTTGTTTTCCCCAGGTTGCAAGCACTGTAATTACATAGTGTGTGGCAGTAGTTGATGATCCCATCGAGAAATCGACTGAAAAGTTATTTCACAGTAAGGGAACAAAGCAACGAAGCAACGAAGCCTGTGCAAAGATTTCAGATTTAATTTATAAATTTAATTTCATATGCGTAATCTCATAATCGATTCTCACAGAGAGAGAGAGAGAGGGAGAGATTGGGAGAACTAAGCCACAAAGAGACAAGCAAATATTTATGGTTTCTACTTAATGGAGAATGGGAATCGCATTCTTATTTACACACCAAATGAATCTCTGACATACAAAGAGAGACAGAGAGAGCTAGAGACAGCGCTTCATCTCTATCTGCAATGACTATTATCCATTATCCATTATCATCGGCTATGACTGTGAGTTCATATGGCGGCTTAAATGATTATTTCATACATACATAGCCCCCCCCCACCAAGCCAGCCAGCAAGGCAGCTGCTAAATGTCCAGGGCGTAGCCAGCACCGCAGCAACCAGGCCCATAATTACGCTCTGTTTCCTTGTGTGGGTGTGTGGCTGTGTGGCTGTGTTCATGACGCCCATGAACATCAATTTCAATTAGCCAAAGTGGCCAGGTTGACAGACAAACGTTAAATTTTATGTTCAGGGCGTTGGCGTTGCCTGTTGTTGGCATTGGCGGTCGGTCGGTCGGTCGGTCGGTTGGTCGGTTTGTCGACTCCTTGACAAATTGCCACAAGTGAAGACAATGTTGCCACGACCGACTGGCGGCTGTGTTTGTGGTTCTCCTGGCCTATCAATGATCATTATGCGGCAAGTATTGACAGATGCTCCCACAAGGCGAAGCGTAGCAAAAGGTGCAACACAGCAAACCCAACTTAACTGGCCAGAGGCTGCGGCGCGGAAGGAGATGGCCATGGGCCATTTAATCTCGTTAATACGCGGCTTTTATCTTGTTAATGCCCCATGGTGAGTGGGCCAGGAGGGAGGCTATTGTGTCCGCTATCCTCGCTAACGCTGGATAATCTAATTTGTGGCACCCCTTTTGCAATCATCTGATTGTTGTGGCACTCTTCACTCCACCATATACATATACATATTTTCATATTAATTAAGTGCTGCCGCTGCTGCTGCATTCTATGTTTATTTTTGCCAGCGTCGCGTCCACTGGGCAGGACATTGCCTAGTGGCCTGGAAGTCGCTTGTCCCTGGGATAGCACTGCGACTGATGTTGTTGCAGTTGCCACGCCCATTTGGTGGTACTTACCGCATCCTCGTGCTCGTCCAGTTTGCTGTAGCTGGCACAGTCCTCGCACACCCGCTGCTGGCACTCGAAGCACGTCTTGTGGTAGTCGTCCGGCTTGAAGGACTTGAGGCACACCCTGCAGGCCCCAGCCCTGCGTCCGGGCTCTTGCTTGGCCGCTGCCCCGCCTCCACCACTGCCGCTTGTTGTCGTGCTGTGGTTGTTGTTGTTCTGGTTGCTGCTGCTGCTGCCGGACTCCTGCTGCTGCTGCTGCTGGTAGCTGGACGAGCCGTAGCTGCCGCTTGTGTCCGCATCCGTTGGCACCAGCGAGGGGCGTGGCGACATTTTATTAACTTTGAAAAGAGAAAGAAAAAGAGAAAAGGGAGTAAGTCATGTAATCAATTTACGAGCAAACTAAAGGGCGCCCATAAATGAAAACTTGTTGATTTTCCCCCCACCCCACTACCACTGACCCCAATGTTAAACCAAAACGGGGCGTGGCATTAAAGTCTAGTTCAATTAGCCGACAGTCCATATAGATTTTATATGCTGCCACAGCAGCGGCCAGCAGGCCACAAAATGCCATAAATTCAATTATTATTATCAGCGGAAATTCACAGACAGCCATCGAAATTAACACGGAAAATGGAAATGGAAAGTTTCTAAATTGAATTATTCGCTATGTGCAGTGCGCAGTGTACACTATCCGTGGTAAATGCAATAAAATATCAGGGTTTTTTTACTGCTTCGAAATAAGTTTTAAACTCAACTTTGAAGCTTTTAGTGGCAGCTGCAAAGCTGTCAAAAGTGAAGCCTTTTAGTGCCCTGAAACAGTAAGGGAACAGGGAGGGTATATCCATTCGTTTCTTCTGTTTGTGCCGATGAATATCTACATACGAGTATCTCTTCAAAGTACAGGGGGCTCAGACCTGTCTTAGGGTATCTAAATCTTTGGTTCCCCCTTCGGCTCTCCTTGCTGTTGCACTGCACTTATCCTCACATTTATTTCTGTGACTGTGTGTGTGTGTGAGTGTGACTGTGTGTGACTGTGTGTATATTTCACCCTTGAGAAAATGGTGAAACTGTTTTATGTGGCACGGGGAAAAAAAGTCGCGGTGCATTAGTCACAGTCAGGAGGACAGCAAGGACAAAGGCTCTGCTGCACTCTGCTCTGCTCTGCTCTGGCGGTTGGGTTGGGTTGGCTGTGCATTGCTCATACGCACAGTTGCACCTTGTGCTTTCACCTTTCGGCGCTTGACATTTGCAGCCCCGTAAAAGTGGCAAAAGCAAATACGAACGAGCCTGAAACAATAAAGAGTCGCCAAGTGTGCTGCATGCGACAAGCTGCATGCAGCCTGAGAGGAGAACCATGTAGCAAATGCTCCCCTCAAGGGAGCACTCAGGAGAGAGCACGGAGGGGTGGCAGGCAGGGTGGGGCGCAGCGTAATGGCAACGAGCTGCCACATAAAGTTATTAAGGCATTTGCCAACTTTTTTCTCTTGTGTGAGAACTATGTAGAAATGTGTGCCCGAGGCACATTTTTGGCACACAGCAAAAAGTGAGACGAGGAGACGGCCACAAAAACTTGAAGAGAACTCGTTGCTGAAAAAATGTGGAGGATACTCTGAGGGTCCTGTGGTTGCAGCAGCTGCTTTTTCTGTGGCTGCTGCATCTCCTGGCACTGCTGCGATTATCCTCAATTATGTGTCCAAGGAGCAAGCAGCAGCAAGTGTCAAAATATTTGCACAAATTATGGGGTGCAAACAAGAAGCAACTGCGACTGCGGCCAGCGTGTGCTTCTGTCTGTGGTTCTGTCTCCTCGTTTTACGACACAACTAAATAAACATCATGAAATAAGATTTCATTTCTTTCTAATAAATCTGATGGCACCGCCATAAAATCAACAAGCCACAGAGGAAGGAGGCAGCAGCAGCAGCAGCAGCCAACTAAAATGCGATAAAAAATAACACAAAAGTCAACACAACATTTTTCGTGTTGTGATTTGCAGTGTCGTCCTCGTCGTCCTCGTCGTCGTCGTCCTCGTCTCCCCCTGCTTCACTCTCCTGAGGTTCTTGCCACATAACTGAAACTGAAACTGATGCTGTAGCTGTGGATCTGTTGCTGCTGTTTCCCACTGGTTTTTATTGACTCTGGATTTGCTGTGGACATGCGGGGGAGGGGACGGGGGTCGTCCGAGCCACATTTATGGTCACCATAACAATGGGAATGGTAGCTGCAGAATGGGGTAGAGGGTAAATGGGGAACTGGGGAATGTCGATGACTTGGTAATGGTAATGCTGATGCTGATGCATTGCCACTGACCCTTTGCACAATTCCAATCTGTGATGCAAACGAGCGTAAGCTGGAAAAATAGCGTATACGCGCCGTTACCCAGGGAATGGTCATTGCTACGAGCAGCAGGCAGTAGCACTCCACCACTACCCTCCTTGGATGGCTTGGCTGGCAATTCCAGCCATAAATACGCATGCAATTGGCGGCTGGAACAAAGGGGAACCCCGCCAGCTAACCCACTTACCTTTGTCTGTTACGGTGAGCAGCGACGAGGACAGCGTGGCCTTCATCTTGTTCAAGGCGCCCGTATTGGAGGCGCCGCCACCCGAGTCCGTGGCATGCTGTTGCCGCTCGTTGGACGGCTCATCGGTGGCCACCATCTGCAAAAAGGAAAATAAATGAGAAAAATTATGAATACTTTTTGGGGCAACATATTGAAATGTTTTGGCTTTAATTTGCATAACGTCAAAGGGCGTCGGTGGGTGGGGGTATGCGCTGAGTTTTCCATCAGGCTAAAAGTTGTATGCAACTTTTCATTTACTAACTTTAATTCGTAGCAGAATTCTCCCGCCCCCTCCCTTTCAGTGGGGGTCATATTATGATTGAGTTATTTTTGTGCAAAATCATTTGCGGATTATTGCAAAAGGAAAACTAGGAAAGGGAAACCGAGGATGATGTAATTCCCTTTTCGGATTAGGTCTCAGAACCCTGGAGACGCCTTTTAGAGTCCTCTCAGATTTCCTTTACGCTTTTCTGGCCAGTCATGCCGGGGCTCAGTTCAGACAAGGTGAACCCGAATGCCTTGCGTTTTATTTGATTTTCCGGGAAAAACTGCTCCGGCTGCCGCTTTTCCTGCTGCTGCTGCTGCTGAGGCGCAACAAATTGCCAAGAAATCGTAAAGTGTGGCAAGTAATTTTTGATTAAACAAAGCTGAAGGAAAGCCGAAACAGAAACCGGCTGATGGTGCTCCCCCCCCGCGGCTGTTGCTCTCCGAAAATTGCCGTCATTCTTTTTAATGCATAAAAAGGAGTGTGAGAGTGAAAGAGATGGAGTGCGTGTGTGAGAGAGAGGAATAACAATTGAAAGACCCGAAAACATAAGTGCTCTCTCTCTATCTCTCCCTGTCTCTCTGTCCCTTCGCTCCGCTTTGCTTTGCTCTGTCAGCGTTTTATGAAGTGGAAATTTTCTATTTGCCAAAGCGCCAACGTGAAACCGGAACAAACAGACCAGCCCAGTCCAGCCAGGCAGCAAAATACACTTGCCTATGAAGGACATTCACATACACACACACACACACACACACACACAGATACAAACTGCTGGCACAAATTACGCTAAGTGCTTTCGGCTGCAGCATTTTCGGTTGCCTACCTTTCAGGTCTCCTACAACAACAACAACAAAGAGTAAGGGTAAGGGTGAGGCTGTGAGTGGGGTGGGGGTGGCGGTGGGTACTAAGCGCCATCTAGTGTCAGATTATGGTCGCTTTGTGCTACATTTTTGATGATGTCATTTGATGTCGGTGGCTCGGGCTATATTCAAGCTGCGAATTTATGTTTCTAGCCTGCGCAACCTTTTGCCTTGGCAAAGCATTCCTTCCTCCTCCTCCAGCTTCGCTTGCTCCACCCTCTCTCCCAGCATCTGAAATCTTAGTGTACTCATCGTAATGTATACATAGTTGTTTGGTTTGGGTGGCCCCATATTTCAGGCTCCCCCTCCTCTTCCCCTTTGCAGGTAAAAGGCGCAGCAGCCACAGCGCACACGGGTTGCCCCACCTTTTTCCACCACGTGGCTCGCCCACCAACTTAATTTATATGCTCAGATGGCTGTGGCCATTTTTCTTCAGAGGCGGGTACACCTCAGCGCTCAGCTTTGTCCTCCATTTCCCAATGTCGCTGTCTCTGTCTCTGTCGCTTTTCCTGCATACACAATTATTACCGTGTTAATTTTGTCATTTATTATGATGATTTTTTTGTTGCTGCTTTTGCTGTTGTTGTTGTGCGTCTGGTGCTTCTCAGGGTCTTATGACCCGAAGCCGCAAATAGTTTCATGTTTAGTGCCGAAAATTATGTGTTGACGTTTAAGTGTTGCCACAGTTATTGCCACTGTCACTGTCACTGCCACTGCCACAGCTACTGCGGCATGGCATGGTGGCATTGGGCAATATGTGCTCCCTTTATGGCCGCAAAGTATGCCACATAAAAGATGCCAGTCAATGCGAAAATGTGGCACGGCTGCCAGCTGAAAGAATCATTTCTTATGAATGAAACTGTTTGCAGAGCGAGAAGGAGGCTTGGCAGGCATACCCCTGCAGCTGGCAATCAATAAGAGATGAGACACACAGAGTATGCACCACTTAAAAGATGCCAGCAAAACTTCAGGTCATGTTTCATGTGGCAGGCACGCGCGCAGACCGACTGACTGACCTTGCTGCTGCTGCCTGTTGCAGCAGTCCCACGTTTTGTTGCCTCGTTCCTTCCACAATAAACTGCAGGCGGCTGCAGGCTGAGATAGGTTGTGGCAGAGTGCGGCGTAATGTGTGTGTGTGCTGTTTGGTCGGTCAGTGTCTGGCCACAGGCTAGTCCACAGGCGAGACATCAAGCAACCGCAAGGAGGAGGAGGAGTAGGAGGAGGCGGATGCATGGCATGGAACGAACTTTACATCACGAAACACTATTAAGAAAATTGCTGCAAGTAAACTGCAGCATCTTCTCTCCCTCCCCACCCCATCCCTGTCCATCTGCTGTCTCCCCTTGTATCCACCATGTCATTTGTGGCCCACTTACTGTCCTTTGATGTTCTCTGTAGTTCTTTCGCATTTATCGCTCCTTCCCCACCCCACCCCCGCCCCAGGCATGTTTTTAGGCATTTGAATGTGCGGAAAATAAGAGAGAGAGAAGAGGAGAGGAGAGGGAAAAACTTTGTGCGAAAATCCTTTTCCTAACGGACTTCTTTGCTAACAGACTGTCAACGGCTTTCAGGCCATCATCATCATTGTCTTGAGAGTTTGAGTTGGGTATACCGAGACACCAGACTGAATCCTGGCCAAGACCGCTTTGATTTCGTGCTTCATTTGGTCTAATCAAAACTTTTGCCAAACTCCCTCTCTCTCTCTCTTTCTGTCGCTCTCTTGGCAAACAAAAATCTGCAGCATTTAGTTGCTTGTCAGCTGGCATTTTCCCGCTTTTCTTTTAATTTTCAACTTGGTTTTTATTAACTTTGCAAAAGAATTTTATGCCCAATGGGAATTTTCTTGGAATTTACACTTTCCTTTCCCATTTCCCAGGCCAATCTCTGTTTTTTCCTCTTGTTGGGCTTTTTCCTTGTCCCTTTTTCTCCCTTTTGTGTGTTATTTTTGGCTTCACACCGCCCACAGAGACGACTCCCTGTATCGTTGTATAATTTCCGCATTTCATCAACAGCAACAATAACAATAACAAAAAAAAAGGGACAACCAGGGCAGGTGCTTTCGCAGGACAATTGAACCACTTCGATTGCTGCGTATCCGTTTGGTTTTTATTTCTTTTTCTTTTTTTTTTTTTGGGCGTCATAAACAGTAAAAAAAAAGGCAGCAGCAACCGGGGAATGGACAAAAAACTCATTCAGGCGACCAAAAGCATGTAAAGGGCTTTTTAATTAAAAAGTTTTGTTTGTCCACCCTTCCACATGCCACCTGCCACCACCACCACCATCACCCCAACAGTTTGTTGTTTCTTCCTGAATCCCAATTCGAAAACAGAGCTTAAACGATCTGTTCAGGTCAGAAGAAGAATCCCCAATGTTTCACCTCGTTATAAATGCAATTGAAAAACGTTTTCATTTCGCCTCCTCAATTTCAATTTCAATTTCATTTGCTTTTGCTTTTGTTGCATTTCATTATGGTTGCTCATTAAATTTTCAGTGCATACTGCCGCACACTGTCGCTTGCCGCTTGGCAAGTAAACGTAATTATAAAATCACAATCACAAATGGCACAAATGAAATGAAATTAAGCATAAATTACGAGGCATCTGTCAGCGACAAGAACGAGGTACACACACACACAATCGGAATCAGTACCAGAATCATTCTCTCTCTGGTTCTGACTCTGATTTATTTATTCATTAATTAAAAATCGAAGTGTCACTCCCTGCTCGAGGGAACTGTCGTCCGTCCTTGCCACTTACCTTCTTCATGAATGTCATCACATTGGTTGGCAACATTTTGACAGCGTTTCCTTCGTTACCAGTTTACCTACGTTTCTGTGTATTTAAAGTGCAATTAATCACGCATACGCCGTGTCTACGTATGCTGTGTGCTCTTTGTTTTTGTTTCGGTTTTTTGTTGTTTCTGTTCGTTTTTGTTGTTCAATGTTCAACTCGTAAGCCGCTTTGTCATTTCAATTTGAATGGGTCTTCTGTATGGTTCGTTGCTGCTGCTGCTGCTGCTGCTGCTGCAGTTATCCTTGTTGCTGCTGTTGCTGCTGGCTTTTGGCCATATTGTGCTGTGTATTCGCTATGCTCGTTATGCCCTTCAATTTGATGGCCATTTTTCATTGGCCATGTAAATAGTAGGCATTGACATTGGGGATTGCACGCACATTCAGCCTCTACTCTACATATTCTGGCTCTCTTCTTGCTTACTGGCTGCCTGGCTGGCTCTCTCCTTCCGATTGATTTATGGCTCTCGCTTACGCCTGGGTTTAAGCCTCACTTATGTGCCGTATTTTTGGTATTTTAATTAACTTTTGGCCATAATTCACAACTGTTGTTATTATTTGCGTTGCGTTGCGTTGCGTTTTGTTGCTCCTCCTGCAGCTGTGCTCCTGCGTGCCAGCAGCCAAACATGAAAATATACACAGAATAAGCAGAAAATTATAATTAGTCATTTGGCCAATGGCAACAACAAAAGAGGCAGGCAGGGCGAGAGGGTGAAAGTTTCGCTTAAAGTATAACCGTAATGGACCTCTCCGGCTTACACCGTACTTAAGTTCGTTCCATAAATTTGCCTACGATAAGCATCGGCAGTAACCCAGTCCCAGACACAGCCCCAGCCCCAGCCCAAGTACACTTCACACGCTCATGAGAGCTGCGCTGTGAAAAAATGTACTGAAAAGTCAAGCGTAGAAAGTTTATAAGGCGGAAATAATCTGTGTGTGTGTGTGTGTGTATGTCGCCTGTGTGGCATGCAAGAAAGTCATTTCGGGGGGGAAGCGCGATAAACACTGACCTGCCACTTCTGCCAAGAGGGTTAACGAAAGGAGCAGCCAGCAGCCCCCAAAAACTGATTTTCAATCAACGTTTTGCTTATGCCCAGAGTTGTTGTAGATTTTGCCATCGAGTCCCGCTGCCTGTTTAAGTTTCACTCTGATATGCCATAGATCATGCATCCTTCCATAGAAATCATCAATGTGCAGGGGATATCTATAGTTATCGCAACTCCCCCCCCAAACCCAAAGCCAAAGCCAAAGCTGGAACAAAGCACTGAGCTGAGCTGAGCTGCTGATGTGTGGGTCGTTGGTTGCTTTGTTGAGTCTTTAAGCTTCTCCTCATTCCCCTCATCCTCGAATCAGAAAGCTTTGCAGAGCTTATCGGGCATTCACTGCAGTTCATTGGGAGCGCATTAGGGGAAGGTGGGGGGAGGAATGGCAGCTCATTGAGGCAGCGAATGGGTAAACCGAAAGGACTGCTCTATACTTTCTCTCTTTGGAGGAGTCATGTGACTCTGGATGTTCCGCCTGGAAATGGAATTATCAAATCAAATGACCCACAAACTCAATTCAATTGTCGAGCGTTTCATTTCGCTCGATTGCTGTTGGCAGTTCCACTTCCACTGCAACTTTCCATCCACGTGCGATGGGTAACAACATTTGAAATTCCCATTGCTGTTGGCAGTTTGTTTGGTCGTACAGAAATTAAGGACTATGCAGAGGGATTCATTCGAGTTTCAAGTTGAAAACTTTGGTCAAGTCTGCTGCTCCCAGAGATAGAGAAAGGGTCTCCTGCCAAGGGTCTCGTTTCTCCTTAACCTATCTCTCATTGAAACATTGAAAAAGTTCATAAAAACTCATTGAAGCGCACTTCCGAGACGAGACGAGAGTTTTGCACCCCAGTATTGGAGGGATACTCGCACACATCCTCCTCGCATCGAGGAGCATGAAATGGGGCAAATGTGTTTACGCCAAATGAAATTTCTGACTTGTTAAATGAGCGGAGCGCAGAGTGGAGCAGCGTAAAACTTTTAAATTGTATTTTCGGTGGGCGGGGCTAAAATGAAAATTAGTTGCCGCTTGAAACTGTCAAAATGCCAGGCAGCAGCAGCAGCAGCCACAGCCACAGCAACGTTGCATTCCATGCAGCCAAATCACGGAGCAACGCGATGATTTTTGGTGGAAAATGTACGACCAAAAGCGGCAGAAAGTGTTGCAAGTGCTTGTCCGCGGCATTTGGGGGGTTGGCCAGGACACCACGACGACAGGCTCTTGCACAAGGATGTGCTCATAAATTGTTACTTTTCCATTGCTGCTGCTGCTGCTGCTGCTGTTGGTGTTGGCAACGAGCATGAAATCACATGCACACACACACACTAAAACAGAGTGTGAGAGCCATGAGGATGGAGGCTGCTCAGAGCAAGAGGCTTTTTTGGCTGGCAAAGTTCCAGGCTTTGGCCAAAAACTTGGGGCCTGCCTGTAGTTGGCACACAGTTAATTAGCGCGAAATTGGGGAAATGGGGGAATAAGCCTAAAGCCAGGCTGTAGCCAACGACCAGAGAGAACAGCGAACAGCGAGACCGCGCTCTGGGCGATACAACGCCTTCGTCTCTTGCAAGCTAATGAAACTGAGCACTGAAAACTGATCACATTGCCATTAGCGTTAAAGGTCAGCATGTGAGTGCTTGTGTGTGTGGGTGTGTGGGGTAGTAATACATGCATTATGTCCTTAATAAAGTCCAGCAAGATTTATCACACGCACCAGCACAGGGCATGAAAATTGTCACGCACCAACAGGCAACAGGCAACAGGCAAACCCACGTCAGCCAAGTAAATAAACTGAAATCGAAATGGAAATGTTTAAAAATAAAATGGGAATAGGAACAGGCGAAAACACCCACCAATATACCCACTCCATGTGTTCACCCACATCTTCCTTTTGTTTTCCTTGTCCGGCCAATTTACTGCCGACTCATGTCACGGAGCGAAGTTTCAAAGTGAATTCTTGTGCCGGAACGTACATATTTACGTACATGTGTGTGTGGGACACAAATTAAGTGCACGACACTGCGAAAATAAATGGCAGCAAATACACAAAAAGACTGCAAAAGCAATTCTTCACACAAATGAAGCGCAACAGCAAATGGCGGGGGGGGGAAAAAGCCAGACACAGCAGCAACAGCAACAGCAACAGGAGCAACAACAGAAACGGGATCAACACCCAGCAGCAGCAGCTCCAATTTCAGTTGAGAAATCGCAGCGCAGTTCATAAATAAAACCGGACAGCAGGGGGCCCGTGTCCGTGTCCATGCAACAGGAGCAATGCTGATGCTGTTGCTGATGCTGGGACCGACCTCATGAATGGGGGGCATGAATGAAGCGTTGTCAACAAAGCCAAACGATGGGGGGGGGAGTGCCAGAAACCCTTAACCCCCCTCAACCACATCTACTGTCTCTCCTGTGGGCTGTCTGCCTTGTTGCAGTTGATTGTTGCCTTGTTAACACCCTCAATGCTGCTGTTGCTGCTGCTGCTGCTCTTCCTGCTGTTGCTTCTGTGTGTGTGTGTGACTTTATCTGTAGAACAAGCCACAAATGAATGCCACTTACTCCACTTCCAGTGCCTGGTGAGATGACATGCAACAAAAGCTGGTATGCCACTTGAGAAATTGCAGCAGATTATCGATCAGGCAAAAGGAAATGAATTTGCCTAAGCACTGGCTAAAACCTGCCAAGGATACTCTCTGCCACTTGTCATTGTTGGGCCCAAAAACAGGATGAATGAATTTAATGAACCTGCGGACCGTGGACAGTTTTTGTTTGCTTTTTAGCCATGGGATTCGAGTGGAGTGGATTGTCAACGCCCGTTGCTAACTAATTGACAGAGACGGGGGCCTTACATGATCTCTCTCCCTCTGCCGCTGCCTCTGCTTCTACGTCCATTCTGCCACTCTGCTGCCTGGCTTCGTGGCAAGGTTTAATTGCTGAGAATAAACAAAAGTGGGTGGAAATGTCATGGCATGGCATCCTGGCTCCTGTTGTGGGCTGACCGAACAGATTGCTGTCTGATTCTCATTCTTATTCCGACTCGTAGAACAGATGCTGCCGACACTTCCACTCCCACTCCCACTCCGACTCTTTGAATCCCATTGCCATTTCCATTTACAATTTCCCATTCGGCAAAACAATTCCCATTCCCATGCAGGGCACGTACGCAACCAAATAAAATAAAACTACGCCCATCCTCTTCACCGCTCACCGCTCACCAAAAAACCTCTGGCTGTGCCTCTTGCTCTTGTCGCATAGAAACAACTGTAATACAAACAAAGGCGGCTGGCAATCGTTTAAACTGCTGCCAAACTCAATTATTCAAATGGGCGTTGTGGAGTGCGCGGCAGATTTGAGGCGTGGCAGCGTCGCGGCACACACATACACGTCCACGTCCACATGTGCTTCACAAGCCAAGTGACACTCGCTTTGCGGTTTGCAATTTGACATTTAATCAAAGCGAAAGCCTTACCGAAAAGCAACTCAGTGTTGCATGCCTCGATATCTATTCGAGTGCCGCTTTTGCGGTCTGCTATCTCTCTCTCTCTCTCTCTCTCTCCCTGTCTCCTATTTGATCCATGACTCCTCTTGTCGACTGTTGTTGCCTGTTGTCTGACTTTCATCTTAATTGAAATCAAATCAAAGTGTTTTCACTCACCAAATGGAATTGTCTGCTGCTGCTTGACTGCCTGCCTGCCTGGCTCTTGGCCATTGTTGACTTTTTTGGGTCTACTCCTGGCAACAGTTGCCAAACAGAAGGATAGACGAACCAACAGTACAGTTGCTGCTGCTGCTGCTGCTGCTGCTGCTGTTGCTGCAACAACTAATGACTGGCCATTGTTGTCGGTCTCTCGATTTTACACTCAATTTGCTGGTATTGTGGCTTATTGTTTCATAAATTATTTATTAGAAAATTTTATTTGTTTTCTGCCTCTCTCTCTCTCTGTCTCTCGTGTGTGTCGTGTGTGTGTGTCTGTCTGTCTGGCCTCAAGGGAATTGAATTGCTGTGCTTTGTCCTGCGTTTATTTGATTATCAACTGGAATTGGGGATTGCTATTGCTATTGGTATTGGTATTGGTATTGGGGATTGTGACTGTGGGGCAGTGGCATAGGACAACTGTCAACATTTTCCAGAAGACCATGCCATGCCATGTCCAGCCAGTGCGTGTTTTGGGACTGACAAAGTGATTTGGGCCACATGATTATGAAACCAATATTACGACGAGAAATGCCAAATGTAAATGGAAATGCCTTTGATTATGCAAAGCAACTGAAGCAAAACCCTCGCTCAAAATGCAATTCAAGGCGTACATCAAACGGCAGCATAACAAATACGCAAATTACTGCGTATGCGCTACACACTCAGAGAAAAAATGTCTGAGCAAACGAAACACAGCCATATTTAAATTAAATATTCTGTTTTAGCATGAGGATTTAAAATATATTTTAAATCAAATATTTTCATGGCTTAACTCAAATTTAACTTTCTTGTTTCAACTTCCACTCCCAGGGGCAAATCTAAATTTCAGTTACTTTTTCTCTGGGTGCACACATATCCGCTTCCCTGTCAACCCTCCCTCCCCGGCAAATACAAAGCAATCCGAGTGCTCATTAACGCTTTGTAAAATGTGCAGCCTGGCGACCATTTTCTTGCATGACAGCACGCAATGGAGTCTCACGCTGCCACCACAGAGGGGAGGGAGAGTGAGGATGGGCATGGGTGTCACATTTATGATGTCGCGTCGCGACGTGGCAACTCCTCATTAGAAATGCGTGAAATTCAACGCAGCAGCAGCAGCAGCAGCAGCGGCAACAGACATGCCACGTCTGTGGGGCTAAAGCGCCTGTCAGGGAGGGGGCTAAAGAGCCTGTCAGAGAGGGCGCACAGTGGGGGTGCGGAGGAGTAATTGCCACCAATTTGGTTAGCAGAAACGCAGCTTTGTCATAAAATCGGCAAAGCCAACCCCCATCCCTTTGGGTGGAAATGCCTGCTTAATTTTCATCTAAATTTCGCCATTTTTATGCATCCGCTGAGTTATGCCCTTCAATTAGGAGCCACTGATACGCGCCACGGCTGTGGGGCATAGCAAAATTAAATCAAATGGCACAAACAACAAAGAAACCGAAGAGCCACACAGACACAGAAAAAACCAAACCAAAGGCCATACCAGGCAAAAAAAAAAACAAAAACTGAAAGGCTTAATGGCCGTTAAGCGATGGCACGACCGCAAGGATGTTCCCAACGAGTGGGAGGAGGGGGAGTGAGAAAGAGTGACCGCAATTAATTAAACCACAAGGCGGCGGCCGCGGCGGTGGCACAACCGATGCGCTGATGCCCATGCCGTTGGCAATAAAAAACGAGAAGGAACGTGTGAGTCGCTTCTGGACGCGACTCTACTTTTATACCCGTACTCAGTCAGTATATAAATTTATGAGCTTATGATTGAAATTTAAAAAAAAATTTTAAATTTTACATTTAAAATTTTTTTGCTACATTTGTTAACTACATCTACATGTAAAATGTAGATAATACATCTAGAACAAATATTCTACATCTGCCATTTAGATTCTACATCTCCTCCGCTAGGGGTTGCTCGCGCATTGCACAGGGCAGAGTGTGTGCGAGCGAGACAGAGAATGAATAGCGTAAGCAGCGCCAGAGGAGGTGGGGAAGCAACTGAAAATTAATTTCTTTATTCTGGCTATAATAATGATCCGATCTGGTTCAGATTCGGCAATCTGATAGATATGGTCATTCTCTACGATACTGCGTTTTTAGTTTTTTCGTATCTTCAAAATTGTGGATGCCACAGATTTTCGTCCTTTGTGAAGGCGGAAGGGGGCGGGGCGAAATTTTGAAATACACTTGTAACAGTGTGATATCACATGAGTCTGGAAAAAAATTTCGTTGCTCTAGCTTCTATAGTCTCTGAGAACGAGGCGCTCATCAAGACGGACAGACGGACAGACGGACAGACGGACAGACGGACAGACGGACAGACAGACAGACAGACAGAGACTCGGCTATTGATGCTGATCAAGAATATATATACTTTATGGGGTCGGAAAATTTTCCTTCTCTGTGTTACACACATCGACTTTTACCACAAATACAGTATACCCCTTAACTCTTTTTGAGTACGGGTATAATAATTATAATTATTTTCAGCGAGTGCTTCAGACAAACCGAACGAACGAAAAACTTGACTGCCAAAGGCCAGGGGTGGGGGGTTAAAGTAGAATTTTATAAAATGCAAACACAAAAATAAAATAATATAAAGTGTGAGACAGCATTCATTGTGCAATTAAATGCCATGCCATGGCATGAGCAGGGCAAAGGTTAAGGCTGTCAGACAGACAGACAGACAGGACCCCACCGAACCACCGATCCGACCGACCGACCGACCGACCGACCGACCCATCGACCTTACCTGCCGAAACATATGGCCCAAGTTAATTATTCAATTGCGTTGCGGCATTCCATATAAGGTTAGGACTATTGCACATGCATGAATGATACAGTCCGCAGCATGTACAGTCCGTACCAATGTCAATGTCAATGTCAGCATCAGCATCAAGCTACAGCATCAAATGCCCCGAAAACGGTCGACCATGGCCCCATGTCCTTCATGAACTTTAGCAGCGCAGAATCTAATGCGAATTCAATGTCGCTGCCTCTCCTCTCCTCTGGTTCTCTCGTGTCTTCAGCTCGTCCTTGGCAAGGACATGGCCTCGTGACTCGTCAGCGCCACGCTTTTGCAGCAAAAGTCAATTAAAAATCTGAGCACAAACTAAATAAAATTTGTCATAAATATGCAAAAGAGCGAAATAAACTAAATTTGAACCAAGGCCTGACCGACCTGTTTGTTTTTTTTGCGGCGTGTCCTGCTGATGATGTGATTTTTTACATGGCCTGTGGTTCGTACTCGTAGTATTTATTTATGAATGCCATCTATATACATACATATATCGTGATGTGCTCGTAAAATGCATATCTATGACATCGGCTGTGTGTATGTCTCTCCCCACTGGGACTGCCATGGCACGCATCCTTGACAGTAGTCTCCTGCTGTCTCTGCTGTCATTACGTTTATTGTTATGCTAGTTGCTTGGATCCCCTTTGTGTCCTGCTGGTGCTTACTTATCCCGCAGAACATGTGTCTGTCTGATTTTCTGCCTTTCTGTCTGTCTTTCTGCCCTTGCGGCGCCTTCAGCTGTCTGCAGCGAGAGCGACAGCGACAGCGACATTCCTTGCAACCCCCACCACAAATGTTAAATTGCATGTGGAATATTTCTTTATAATATTCCCATTTTATATGCAATATTTAAACTGTGCAGGGGTCTCATGCGGGAAGGTCAAATGTCAGACAAATGTTTAATTCCCACAATTATTCGCTTTCGCTCTGCTCTACTATGCAAAATAATGAAATATTCAGCATTTAAATGGACTTAATTTGATAGTAAAAGTGAGTTGCATGCATTTGTTGCATGCCACATTGAAATGAAATGAAATTCAAGCTAATTCCATTCTGATGGATAAGCCCCAATAATTGTACACGACTGTCAATAATTGATTCATAAAAATTCAACATGAATGATGCTTGATTTATGACAAATTGAGGTAACATACAAACAGCATTCTGCCAGCCTTTCATGTCGTTGCCCAATTAATTGCAAACACACAAGAGCTTGCTTCAACTTGCCACTGCCCGCCCCTCCCAATCATAATACATATATTTAACATGCATATTAATCAAAGAGAGCCTGGAGGCTGCCTGACATTCTCTGCTTATTGAATCCCGCAATTTAAATTGATCCTTCAAAGGCAATGGGAAAGCAATACATAATTGCTGCGGTTTGTCTGTCGAGGAGGCGAGGGACTCCTTTAAGATGGGAACGGTAAAGGCATTATTCAGCCACATCTTTGCTGCCTCTTGGCCGGCGTTGGATTCCTTCTGGTGGCTTCCACTTTGTCCGCCTGTCCTCTCCAGGCACCAAAAACCTAATCATTTGCGCACAATAATCCCATCATTTGTAATGCACACACACACACGTACACAGAGAGGGGAGCCATACAAAGGAGTACACTCAGAGAAAACGGCCCTGCCCTTTTAATATTTATATATAGATACATAGAGTTTACTCCGAGAATGGAAATTATAAGAAGGATTGTCGTTAATATGCAAATGTTGGATTTAAATTGAATATTTCATATTAAAAACGAGAAGGAAGTCGTGAGTCGCGTCTGCGGACGCGACTCTACTTTATACCCGTGCTCTGTCAGTATATAATTTTGTGAGCTTATGATTTATGTAGAAATTTAACAAATTTGAAATTATACATTTTTTTGCTACATCTGTTATCTACATCTAAAATGTCGATTTCACATCTAACATGTAGATTATACATACACCATGTAGGCAGAGTGTGTGGGAGCGAGAAAGAGAATAGGTAGCGTCAGCAGCGCCGTAGGAGGTGGGGTAAGAGACTGAAAATTAATTTATTCATTTTGGCTATATTAATGATCCGATCTGATCCAGATTCGGCAATTTGGTAGATATGATAATTTTCTACAATATTGCGTTTTTTGTTTATTTGTATCTTCATTCTTTTGTTATTTGTAAAGGCGGAAGGAGCGTGGCAAAATTTTTAAATTCCCTTGTAGCTTGTGATACAAAACAAAACAAAAATTGATTGCTCTAGCTCTTAGTCTCTGATAACTAGGCGACAAACAAGACGGATAGACAGACGGACGGACAGACAAATAGACATGGCTCTATCGACTATTGATGCTGATCAAGAATATATATACTTTATGGGGTCGGAAACATTTCCTTGTCTGCGTTACACACCCCTCAACTCTTTTTGAGTACGGGTAAAATAAATATATTTCATTTTATATTTATACTTATGTATACATAAAATATAATTAAATGTGTGTATATTTTAATTTTTTAAATATTATGTTAGATATATTTATATTTAAATCAAATTGTTATTTTTCTTTTTTTGCTTGCCATTTTTTTCTGAGTGTAGTGTGCAAATATAAACACGACGGTGTAAGCAATCGTAAGAGCAAGAGTAAAAGTAGGCCTCTCATCTGGCCATTGTGGCAACAAATTACCTGTGCGATTTGATTTCATTTCCGTTGTACTGTTGCTGCCACAGCTACTGCTGCTTCCACAGCCACTGGCACAGCCATAGCCGTCGTCTTCATCATCAGCATCATCATTGGATTCCTGCTGCTCGATTTGTGGCCTTTAGGTCGATGTGCATTCGGTTTTTTGGCTTTCAATTTCAAATTCCGTGTTCCGTGATTAAAGTCAATCTGCAAGGATATGGAAGGATGTAGAGTCGTCTGGCATTAGACAGGCTGTCGGAATCCGAAATTTGGCGCATAAATCAAAATGTTTCTACGAGTATTCCTTCAGGCGGAACGAACTGCAATCAAGCAAGTGAAAGGTTTTCCCTTCACCAGCAAAGGAATTCATCAATTTTCATTGTAATGGAATTGAATAGTTATTTTAATTTGCTTTCTTGGCATTATAATTGCTGATTCCTGACAGGGGTTCGCCCCGCTTTCATTGTAATTCTTTTATTCTAGGAATTCTACAATACTTTTATTTGTTTAGGATGATATTTGAGATGAGTGCCGCCTCTTTATTAATACTTTATCACAGCGCGGCGGCTGAGCCTTGCCTTCATTTGCAGCGGGTACTAAGTACCTACTAAGCCTCCGCCTAAGTGCTACAGAGAGAGAGAGAGAGAGCGAGAGAGAGGAGAAGCCCCGCCTAAGTGGAGTAAAAGTAAGGAAAAGTACGAGTATATTTTTATCGTAAATTCGTGGAAAACTTTTCGACTGTTGTGCCATTTCTTTTGGGGGTTTGGGCCACCGCTGCTGCTGTTGCTGTTACTGCTTCTGCTGCCATTGCTGTGTCGTTTCTCTCGTAATTATGAAAGTTGGTCAAACTGCTGGGCTGCGGTCTCTGGCAGCAGTCAGCAGGCAGCAGAGTCCCTTGGGGGCATGGGCGGCATGGCATACAACTTCTTGACAATGGCAGACGCCTTCAAGTGTGCAACAGAAAATTGTGTGGTACGGAAATTGGAGGCTTGCCACTGGCGTTGGACGGAGGGGAGGACGCAGAGCGAAGAGTCGGCGGCAGGCATCTAATGATAGTGTCGGTATAATTTTTGGCACAGGACATCCTCATTATGTTTTCGTTTTGAAGTGGCAATGCAAAAAGTTTTCTTTGCCTTTGCCTGTTGTTGAAAGTTTATTTAAATTAGTAAATGGGCAGCAGTGGAAGTGGTAGTGGCAGACCTTCTGGATAGTTGTTTTACCGGAAGTTGTCAATGTCATTGGCAGAATGGTAGAGTGGCCGAGGCAGCCCACGGCCTTGGACAGCTCTGACAAAGGCAAGAGCATAAATTAGCCGCACAGACAGAGAGAGACAAAGAGGAAGAGAGAGAGAGAGAGAGAGAGAGTGGGATAAACTTAAGCCCACGAAGCATACGCACTGGCACGGACACCGACGCTGTGACGCTGTGACGTTGGCTCTGAATTCTCCGAAACTTTCATCAGGCTTCAAGTCCAAGTCAAAGTCAATTTTCGACAGCTTCAAAGTCACTCAAGCACACAGAGCCATGGCCTAAAACTTGGCCAAGAGTCTGGTCGAAGGCGAAATTATATAGCCCGTGCCACAGAAATTCATTCAAATTTGTCAGGACAGTCGGGCCGGCAAGCCAGTGAGACAGACATCCTGTAGGACGAGTACTCGTACTCGTACTCGCATGTACGTGCTCGGGGGGGAATACCCTGGGGAAGGAAACTCAACTCTCGGCCACGTAGCCACTTCACTTCTGTGGATCCTCTCTGTTAACTTGTTTTTGTTCAATCAACAATAAAGCTATATCTATCCACTGCCACCGTTGTTGTTGCTGTCCATACCGCCCCCTCCCCCTGTCGACAGCGTCGCCTGGCTGTGTTTGTCTAAGCTCAGTGGAGTGTGGCACAGATATTTTGCGCCCGATATGCGTTCAAGCTACAACACATTTCGGGTTAAGGCTCACTCCCTTTCCCCTCCCTCTCCGTATCCCTAAATGACTGTATCCACTCCATATCCATGGAATATGACAAAGGGAGTACTTGCTGACGCTCTCGATAGAGCAATAACCAGGCGGCAGGCAGGCAACATCTTTTCACGTCTAATGAGCCTTCCGATTCCCTGTATGGGTGTGTGTGTGATGAACTTCCTCTCTATGGCAGCCGGATGTGCACCGGACACACGTGTGCCTTTGATTTCGAATATACTTCCACAAAAGAAATTAGTTTCGCATTGGGACATTAAATATTAAAGCAATTTCCAGTGGAAGTTATGTCACAGAGCGTTATTAAGCGCTGCATGTGGCAGGGGAAAGTTTTTAATCTAATCAGCAAATTCCACACTCTACTCCCACACACACACACGCTTCACTCAAACCACACCCACACCCACTGGTTACTGGTGGCTGCAGCTTCCAGAGCTCAGAAAGTGCATTCCGCCTGTGGTCCAATGGTTTATCATCCGACACATTTTCCCTGCGACCCAACAAAAAACTTGATTCATGAACCGAGCGAAGACTCTTTTTTATTTTCTTCTTTCATATTCTGTGGTCAGGGCTCAACGAGGCGTATGGATCCCTTTCGTTGGGGCTGCCTTTCGTTAGAGGGGGAAGGGGGATGGGTGCGTGGGTGCGTTGACGGCACAGTTTCACAAATGATTTCACATTTTTGCATAAATAAATGTCAAGTGTGCGTCGGGTCGTGTGCTGACAGTTTTCTAATAAAACCCCAAAGAGATAGAGATAGAAAAACAGGATAATCAGCGCCATCCCCTCCCCACCGCACACACACAGCGCGGGACGGAGGGAGGATAAAGGAGACCAAGCAACAAGTAGAACGACTTCTCTGGGCCTGTATCTCTCTATGGCTCTGTGTGTGTGTGTGTGTGTGTGTCCACTTTCCGCTTAGCAATAATAATAACCTTGGCTGCCTGCCATGAGAGATGCCATCCATTTTTCAATGTGTGTGTTCCAGAGGGAGAGAGAGAGCCAGGGAAAAGGAAGTGCTCTCTCATGTGTTGGAGAATGTGTGTGTGTGGCTGAATGGTAGGGAATTCTTGTTCCCCATATGAAAATGACAATTTCCATTGCCACTACTACAAAGACTCTCCCAATTCCACGACACTCGACACTGCCTTCTCCTTCTGCTGTTGCTGTAGTTGCTGTTGTTGCTGTTGTTGCTGTTTTTGCTGCTGTGCCTTGGGTGCCTTTGGTTATTTTAGGATTGCTCTGGCAACGGCAACGGGCCGACAACGTTGGCAATTTTAATAATGTTTACTCAAGGCGTAGCCTTAGATCATCTGCCCTCCCCCCTTGGGCTGTGGTCTCCCTCTCTGCTCACTGTCTATGCGAAAATAAATAAATAACCAGAGAAAGAGAGAGAGAGAAAAAGAGAGATGGAGGGATAGAGAGAATGAAAGCAGCGAAAAGAAAGGGAAATGGGGAAGAAATTGTAGCATACTTATGCGGGCAGCACAATGGAACCCCCACAACAGCAGCAACAGCACTGCAGCGAGTGGCTGGGTGCCTTCTACTTCTTCTTCTCTCTCCTCCTCCTCCTCGAGTGTATGCAACGAATGGCAGCTGCTGCTGCTTCTACTTGTAAATGGGAAAATGCCAAGAGCCTAATAAGCTGCCCCCATAAGATGCAGGCATGGCTATTGCAACAGAAGAACTGACAATTCCGGACAGCCAACAAATGCTACGTGTCTGTGTTCTGGGCACCCCCATTAAGGACATAAATTATACTACCTTCCACCAGCCCACCCACTCCCTCTCAGTGGAAAATTGTCTGTCCAAAAGTCACATTATCCCTTTGGCGCAGCAGCAGCAGCAGCAACGACATAACATTTATATAAATAACATTTTAAGCTGCCACTTGCTGCAGCTGCTGCCTAATGAGCGGATTAAAGTGCCCACAACGGAGCTCCCTCGAGTCCTGAGCTCTGAGTTTTAAATGCTTGAATGTCCAGCATCTACAGTTTCTGTCTTACTACCGGAACAACCTTTCTTTGCTGTTCTGCGTAAAACTTCAATTGCAATTGAAAAATCAATTGGAACCAGCAGCAGCAGAAATCTTTTGTCAGAGCGCCAGAGCCAGAAAATAAAATGGATTTACTTACAATAGAAACAGAAAATTCTGGTATGATTTCCCAACATTTCTTGGTAATCAGAAATTAATATTCTCTACAATTTCGGTGCAATTTTTTTACATTTTTAAGCAATAAATGAAGGAAATATTCCTTATATTTTGTGCGAAATCAGAGATGAATCTTTTCATCGAATTTTGTGAATATTTCAAAGGTTGGAATTGCAATGGCTATTTTTTTTTTTTATTTCTGGGAGCAGCAGAGATTTTATTTCCAGACACACACACTGCGTATACGTAACTTTTGTTTGGGCCACATAGAGTTGGAAACACAGAACACAGTAAGCAGAATAAATGGGATAGAGAGAGAGAGAGAAATCTAAAGCGAATTGTGAATCGAGAAACAAAGAAGGGCCCTTTTTGCTTGGTAAAATGATTTGATGTCCCCCACCCACACAAGAGCCACACACGAGGGGTGTGGAAACACAGAAAAATATTGCCGTTCATGCGTTTATATTGGAAATTATTGATTTACCTGCTATCAGAAGACAGCTGCTGCCACACTCGCACTCGTACTTGTGCCTCGATCCTGGGGCTTAGTCCTGTGCCTGGTCCTGCGCCTGCTTCTGCCTTGGTTCCCTTTTATATGTATTGGTATTTGGTCTGATGCTACAAACTCACTGTCGATGCCTGTCTGCCTGCATTTGATTTTGCCCGCAATAAACGCAATAATCAATACAAGGATTTTCAGTACTCCTGCCCAAAGTGTCGGGGGCGGGGCTCAATAAGTGCTGCCACATCATTAACATTTGCTTTGGCACTGCCTCACGATATATATGTACATATGTACATACATACATACATACATATGTATGTATTTATAAAGTCACGTTTCCGTTGTTAAATTTTCGAATATCTTTTCATGACTTTCGCTCTGCTTAAAGTGGCTTTAAAATTTCTTGGGTTTTCCTTGGTTTATTTTTAGATATGCTAATAATTCACGTCGCAAGTGTGAGCTTTCGTTCATATTTTTCGACTTAATAAGCTGACAGGAGAGCAGTCAATCAGTGTCCTTTCCCACACCCACGCACGCTGCCTGCCTTCCCCTTCTGCCACACGGAGCGTGCCACTTCCTACCATTCATCCATCAGTGGAATGTCTCCTTTTCCTCACATTTTTAGTGCCCCAAAACTGTATCTTTAATTAGCTCTTAAGTCAGATTTTCATGGAGTGTGGGGGAAATACCAGATTTCATGGCCTCGCACATGTTGCAAATGCAAATGAAAACGCTCCTTGTGTGTGATAATACAGCTCATAAAATCTACCAACTAATGCGGCACCTACCAACTACCCCCACAAGTTGCACACACACACACATTTTGGACTGCTGCCTGTTGCTTAGAGAGGAGTAGGAAATGCCAGAGGAAGTGGGTGTGTCCTTCCCCCCCATCTGTTTGTGCAAAATGTTACTTTGCGCAAAATTATGCAAATTTGATGTGCGTTTTGTTAGCAAGCGAAATGAGTGCGGGTGTTGGCCCCCTGCTTACTCCCGCTGTGTGGCAGTGTGGCAGCGTGGCAGCGTGTGTGGTGGCTGCACCACATGCCGTCGTAGAGCACTGAGCAAACAAATGCTCATCGTGCAGGTTCTCTTGGACAGCAGCAGCAACAGCAGACCAAAGTGCATGGCAAACAGAGAAACTTAAAATAAAGCAAACACAAAACTTGAAGCTGGAACAAATCCTCCTCTTTACCCCCCACCCCCCCCCCCCACAAGTATTTGTCGACCAATTTGATGTTGAGCAATCTTGTTAATTTCCCCAGAAAACTTTAGGCAGGATTTCTTCTCCTCCTTTTTTCTCTTTCTCTCTCTCTGTGGAATCAATGTTTCCCTTGAAATTCCGCCACCAGAGGAAACGTATCTAAGAAAATTTTCTAGGCGCTAATCTGATCAAAGCGAGGCAGCTGGAAAAACAACGAAACAATTTTTGTACTAAATGAAAGAAAAACACTCGGCAGGCAGGGCAGGGCAGGGCTGGGCAAGGGCAGTGGAAAACTTTTGGCTCGGAAAAACGCTTATCCGCATACAAGGCAGGAAACTTGTAAGCGGAAACCGCTCTCCAGCACACACACACACAGATGTAAGCGTATACTCATATGCAGGCAAATAAACTGCTCATTATTATGTAAAGTTTTTACTCTGCCTCTCACTCTCTCCTTCTCTCTTTCCGGTAAAGAAAGTGTAAGTTGAGCACAGCTCAAGGTCCGCCAGGAAAAGCAACAGCCTCGGAGAAAGTTCCTCCCCCCCTCCCACGACCGAACATTGGTTATAATTGGCCTTTTGTAAGAGGAGAACCAAATGGAAGTTGTGTGTGTGTGTGTGTGTGTGGCATGTGGCACATATGGAGAATGGAATAAGAGACTGCCGATGACTGGTCAATGCTTTACATTTCAAGTCCGGGATTTGGGCTCTCGACTATCGGAGTCTTCTTTTGGCACACAGAAATGATTGCACATAAAATGTACACACAGAGAAAAAACATTTACTCTTAGATTTAAAAATGAGTTCCAATAAATTTGCCCACGAGAGTGGAAGTTAAAAAAAGAAAGTGGCTTTCACTTACATTTTAATACATTAAATTATTAATTTTAAGATGTAAAACATACATATTTCCTACGAAATTAATAAATTATTTTTATTTTAAATTTGATTTAAAAATAAATCTAAAAATAAATTCTTTTTAATTTTCCTATGTTTTTTGTTCCGAGTTATTCTCTCGTTTTTCTGACGAAGTACGAAATTCAATTGGATGGAAATTTGCCCAAAAATGGCGCTTAATGCGGCAGAAAATTTCGCCGAGCCATCAAAAATGTAACAGTGGGGGTGAAAGTGTATAGGAACCCTGCAGTACCAGAAGTGAGCGATGACAAAAGTCAACTACGCGTCATTCAGCCGTTTTGCTCTGCCGCTGCGGCAGCCGAGCAGAATATGAAGTCGACGTCGCGAACGACGCGTCGGTACCTTTTAATTTCCCTTTTTTCTTTCTTTTGTTTCTGTTACAGCACGCGTTGTAGCAGAATTCGGTTTTTCCGTCGGCGTCGACAAAGTTGTTAGAATTGTGCGGTAAAAAGTGAGACGCAGGTTTTGTTATTTTGGGCAAAATTATTATCAGGTAAGTGCAGTGTTTCATTTAAATAAAAATACGTCTATTGAGCGTTGTAAAAAATGAATAAACTGGGAAATTGCGAAATTATCAGTGTTTTGCACGAAATTTCAATTTCCAACAACGAAAACAGAAAAAACCCACCCTAAAAGCGAGGCTCGAGTCGAGCAGATACATATTTTGGCGGGTGTTTTGTTTTTGTTTTTGCCGGATCTACCATAGCTGATCTACTGAGAGCATTATTAACAAATTTTATAAATTTCGAATGGAAATATACTAATTACCCCATCTTATTTCAGTGGCCTCACGAACATGAAAACATCCACAACACTTAAAAAGGAGGTTCTGTGGCAAAAAAGAACACATAGACCAAAATTGTAAATCTAGTTTATAATAATACAACAATAAATAAAAAGAAATTGAATATTTTCATACAAAATTTACCCATGCTTTTCCTCAAAATAGCGACAGTTTCTAGTGAAATACATCACTTATGAAGGCCTTAATTTTTAGGAAAAATTATCGCTTAATAATACCTTACTTTTTAGGAAAAGTAATCACTTATTAAGGCCTTACTTATTAAGGGAAATTCATCGCCTATTAAGGCCTTACTTTTTAAGGGAAATTGATCACTTATTAAGGTCTTACTTTCGGCTATTTCTCGCTTACTATGTCATCGCTTATATTCCTAGGACATCCCTTGGTTAAAGTAAACAGTCCATCGTATGGGAGGTCGTCGATGACGTAAGCGAGCTGCATTACATTGGCATCGCTTACTAGTCGCTTACTAGTCGACGACTGGTACTGCAGGGAATTTACATGCTACATACATACATATGTACATACATACGTACATATGTGTGTATGATTTATGGTTCCGTCACCGAAGAAAAGTTGCGAGTGAGTTTTGAATTTTGGCTGTTTGGCTTGTCAATTTTAAAGCAACGACTGCGGCGATAAGACGACAACGACCAACGACGAGACGAAGGCTGGCCGCCCCGGCAATCAACAGCATATGCACGGCCACGCCAAACAAACACAAACAAAGAACGCACAGACACACAGATACAGACACACACACACTTACACTTGCGCAGAGTCATGCACAGCGACATGCACAGACATGTTCGCTTACGCGAATATGCAAATGAAAGCGCCGTTAAACATGCCAGCAAAACACGCCTCAAAAACCAACTGGCAACAGGACGCCGCATGGGTGCTGTGGGTGGGAGAGATGAGCATTATATGGGTGGCGAAGGCAACCCAAAACCAAAACGTAATTGCCTCGTTTCATTTTTAATAACTGTCAATCCTTTTGGCTCTTTGGGTGCGGCAATTGCCGAAAACTGGCACAAACCGCCTTCTAATTTGCGCTCTGCTCTGCATACATGCATACTACATATGTACATACATATGTATGTACATATATGTATGTACATATGAGTGTATGTGTGTGTGTGTGTGTGAGGCAGAACCGCAACAGCCACAGCCACAAAAGCAGAAACAACAAATGGCAACAAAAAAATGGTATGAAAAAAACAGACATGTAAGGAGTACTGTTAAATATGTAGAATAGACAACATTACGACTATAAAATACCCGCTAATGGGGAAACTATTTAAACAGCCGGTCGTTAAAACAGAAGAGGGAAATACAAAAGGGTAGCCAGATTGTGTTCATTCTGGTTTTAATACAGCGCTAGTATATGAAAATCATCTATAATTCAGCTATAATCAAGTAAAAGCAAAGTATGAACTAATTTCCTTGCACAATTTTCCAGAGTTTTCCTCTATCTCTCTATCTTTTATACACAAGAAAATTTCTGCTCGATGTTTTGACTGCCTTGGGGATAATTGTAAGACTGTCATGAATATAGATCTGATTTCAATCCACTAATTTGGATGACAATCTACATATGTATATCTTTAAAAATAATAGATACTACAGCTTTTAGTTGCTCTGCTGAGGTTCCTCTTTTCTTTCTATTACATAAAATTGCACAAAAACAATATACATACATATATGTAAATACATATGTATATATGCACCACCTTCCAACCTACAACCAAAAGTGAAAAGAGAAAACTGACATGCCAAACAAAAATTTCTTTTAGTTGGAAGTACATATGTACAAATGTATGTGTGGATGTATGCATAAGAATACCCTTTGCTACGTTAGCGAAAAACTACTGTCAATCAAACTAAAATTTCGTTTCACTTCAGAGTAAATATTCAAAGATAAGAGATGGGTACTCATTCGATTGGTACTCAAATTGAAGCGGATATTAAGGCACTAGACTAGCACGAATAGAACCAGCTGCACGAGAGTATCGGCCATCCCCAAACAAAAAAGTTTACTCTGTCCAAAAAGGGTATTTTATTGTCAACAAACCGCAAATAGTTTTTATCCCATTTCCCCCGAGTTTTTACAGTGCTTTTGGGAGAAAAAAGGCAAAAGTTTTCCACAGCACAGCTCGTTTGATAAATGTTTGGGCCAACTTTTCGCCAAACTGTTGCTCTGGCTCTGACTTTGGGTTTGGGTTTGGGTTTCCACTGCCATTGCATTGTACGGAGTGTACGGAGTAGCGATATCAGTGGATGTCAGCCCTCTGCTCTGCGGTCAAAGAAGAGTAAAAAAATATTGGCGAAATTTACTTAAAACTTTAAGCAAACAGCTCTCGATCTGAGGAGCAGCAATATTGCCTGCCTGCCAGCAGGATTTCGTGCCTGGCCTTGGCTCTAAGCCTGGGCCCTTGGACTGTCAGAAGTTGGCTCTTATGCAAACCTTTTGGCTTAAAGGTTACACCTTGCCTTCCCCCCTTCTTTTAGTTTGTGCATTTCGTTATTTTTTTTTGTGTGGGCTGTTGTTTAAGTTTCGGTTTAGCCTGTTGCCTGCCCCCCTGGACGCTGGCAAGCAGCACATGCATTAATCATTTGCGAGTACACAGGACACGGACCGTAGACGGGTAAGGGACTTCAGATTCAGGTTCAAAAGTGCCAAACTTCGGCCCTGGGGGCGCCAATTACATTAATCAAAGCGCTAAACGTAAGCTGCACTCATAACACAACTCTGGGCTGGACCCGGTTCAAATATTTCATTAGGCCAACAATCCATCCACGCCCTCATCGTTATATTCCATTTCCATGCGCCAGAAAAAAACCACTAGCCTGGGACCTATGAAAGGGCATAAAATGTCAATTTTCCGCAGAGCCGAGAGCCGGGAGTGCGGAGCCAAACAATGCGGAAAATTTTGTTTGCCCGGAAAAGGATGGGGGGGGGGGGGGGCGGGGGGAGTGTTGGTGAGCCATTATCAGCTGCTTTGAGAGATTACACAATTGGGTAGAAAAAAGGTGGAAGTGGGGCTAGAGAGGTGGTGCTTTGCGTTGGACGCGGGTCAGGGTCGCGTTTAACAAAATGCAAACATGAGACAGAGACAGGGCAAGGGCCCAGCAACGCCATGAAATATCATCTACCTTCTGGTGGTGTCTCCTGTATGTGTGTGTGTGTGTGTGTGCCGGATATTAAGGTTAGTCCGCGTAATGGTAATGGCAATGCTAACAGCCGTCGGCCATCACACAGATTCACAGAATAAGGAAAAGAGACTTCCAAATGGCAAAAGGAAATTGTAAAATTTGTTACATTTTGTCTCTGTCACGCGGCTGTTCTGCTGCCGCTGCTGGCGGATGGAAATCTTCAGAGAGAAATCAGTGGTACATTTTTTGAATCGTTTCATAGTGCTATGTGGATTAATTTTCTTTCATAGTGCTTGCTGCATGGATTAATTTTCTTTCAAAGCTCATAGAAAAATGTTGGTTTTTATACCCGTACTCAAAAAGAGTTAAGGGGTATATTGTATTTGTGGTAAAAGTGGATGTGTGTAACGCAGAGAAGGAAAATTTTCCGACCCCATAAAGTATATATATTCTTGATCAGTATCAATAGCCGAGTCGATAGAGCCATGTCTGTCTGTCCGTCCGTCCGTCCGTCTGTCCGTCTGTCCGTCCTGATGAGCGCCTCGTTCTCAGAGACTATAAAAGCTAGAGCAACCAAATTTAGTTTCCAGACTCATGTGATATCACACTGTTACAAGTGTATTTCAAAATTTCGCCCCGCCCTCTTCCGCCTTCACAAAGGACGAAAATCTGTGGCAGCCACAATTTTGAAGATACGAAAAAACTAAAAACGCAGTATCGTAGAGAATGACCATATCTATCAGATTGCCGAATCAGAATCAGAAATTAATTTTCAGTTGCTTCCCCCACCTCCTCTGGCGATGCTGACGCTACTCATTCTCTTTCTCGCTCGCACACGCTCTGCCCTGTGCAATGCGCGAGCAACCCCTAGCGGAGCAGATAAAGAATCTAAATGGAAGATGTAGAATATTTGTTCTAGATGTATTATCTACATTTTACATGTAGATGTAGTTAACAAATGTAGCAAAAAATGTAAAATTAAAAATTTTTTTTTTAATTTCAATCATAAGCTCATAAATTTATATACTGACTGAGTACGGGTATAAAAGTAGAGTCGCGACTAGAAGCGACTCACGTTCCTTCTCGTTTTTCTTTGATTGCTGTATGGTTGATACTCTAAGACCAGTCCAGAGTACACTTTGTTTTCAAGGATAGGAGGAGGTTCGAGATAACTGTGCCGCCTCCTCTCCACTTCAATTGCTCTTCCCATTAAAATATTCTTAAAGTTCGAGAATTAATTTCTCCATAATTATTCCGTTTAAAAGGAACTTTTTTGGAGGAAAACTTATTTCCATTAGCTCACATATTAGCCCACTTTTTTTGCTGGCTTGTGAAATATATGGAATCGTTTTCTGGGGCACACTCATTCCCCTTCCTTATTCACATATGCAAATTAGTACCCTGGGCACGCACAGTGGGTAAACATTTTAATTGAGAATTGAGTCGAGCCGCAGCCCCCAGCCACAGGAGTAAATAGAGGAGTGGCCTCCAAAGCGATGACGACGACTGCAAACGACATATTTGAGGGTTTTGATGCATGACCGAGGCATGTGGCATGCCGCTGCACAGTCCCTTGTACTCCCTCCTCCTTTTTTAGCCATTTTGATTTTGATTTTTTGTGCATAAGAACTCTGCACTTTGCATGCTTAAAATAGAGCCCCTGACTTTCAAAAAAAAATGTGCAGTGCCAGAGCCAGCGAAATTCAATTAATTACATTCCACTCAAACCCTTTCTCTTTTACTCGCTCTCTCTTTGGTTGTGTGTGTGTGTGTGTGTGTGCATTGGACAGGCAAACAATTTGTGTGAGGTCTGTCGTCTGCACAAAAAAATAAATACAACAAATGTATGCCCTGCGACTTATTTAAAAATGTAAAATAAATATTTGCGTCTGCGGCCAGGCATCATTCGCTTTGCTTTATTCGGTGGCTGCTTTTTGCTTATATGTATACATTATTTATCTGCACATTTCCACTCCCTTCCACCACTTCCGCTACCCCGTAGTCCAGTTTGAAATGATTCCATGAAATCAAAAAAGTCCTGCCCCTGCGTTCACTTTGCTGCTTTATTAAAAATTGTTGTGCAAATGAAGCGGCAATTTTTGGTATTTTGAATTTGCACAGAAGGCAGGCAGGCAGGCAGGCAACACTGCCACAGGGAGTTATTCATTCATTATTCTGAGCACACCGAAAAAAAGCCAAAGCCAAATCAGAGGTGCCTGCAGGAGGAGCAGGAACAGCAGCAGCAGCAGCAAGAGTCAGAGGAATAAAGTTAATTAATTTTTGCTTTTGATTAAAAGCTAACCAGAATGCGCTGCGGTAGGGCAAAACAAAAGGCTTAGACATCAGCACCCATGCGTGTCCTTTGTGGGGGCACAAAGATGAGATCCTGTGTGTGTGTGGCATGTCATGTCGGCGAAATTGTTTTGCATGGATACGAATATGATGGAGGCCTGGGACGGAACGTGCCCCGAGAGCGTGTACAACATTCCTAAACACTTTCACTCTGGAGACATTAATGAATATGTTTCGACATGCAGGACAGACAGACAAACAGAGGCACAGGACAGCAAAAGAGATGGACATACACATACTCATACTCTCAGTGGCCATAGAGATAGCAACAAAAAGAGACAGAGACATGAGTTATTTAAAATGCCATTAAGCTTCAAGTGAGACAGACCGAGAGAGAGAGATGGGCAGCAGCCTGACAGTAGAGCGCCTGCTGTCCCCTCCACTGGTTGCTCCTGCCACTCCGATGCTTCTGCTGCTGCTGCTGCCACAACGCGGGCTGTGGAGCTGTCAGCACGGATAACTGTTGCTGTCAGGATTACGGGCTCTTGTCATATTATGTATTATAGAGTATTTTATTTGCTTTCAATTAAAATGCGTGTGTCACTCGGCTGCGCATATAAATTGCCAACAAAATAAGACGCAAAATTATGCAAACGATGTGAACGAGGTGTCCCCCATCAACGCAACCCCCTAGTGTTTCCCCAGTCATTCCACTGCTCTGCTTTGTGTTGTTTTGGAATCTGAAATGAGTTTTTCCTTGCTTGATTTGCATATACCGCCGTATCGTGGGCAAAAACAGGAAAAACTAAACAACTTTGTTTACTCCTTTTGCAAATTCCAAACGGAAAAACCAATGGAAATTGACAAAAACATGCTTGCCACAAACATCAATAAATATTATAATTCTTGTAAATAAATATGCAAAAAATATTCCAGAAATATCAATAAATATTATTTTTTTTTAAATACGAAAGTAATTTTTTGGATCACAGAACAACAAAAACTCTTGGCAAATTATGTTTTTCCAAACTTTTGTGGAAAGTTTTCTTATAGAAAATAAGGTAACATTTATGGGATTAATGACAATATGTAAAAATATATGTCATAATTTTAAAACAATTATTTAATCAAAAATAAAAATTAAACATATTCCAATGAAAACTTTCCCTAAATTTATCTAAATGTATGTTAATTTTCATTCGAGGTTTCCCTATCTGTTCATATCCTTTTTGTTACGCGTTTAAAATTTCAATAAACCTCACTTTTGGGTAATACAAAATCAAGCAAATATTATCGCTAATGTCCCCTCGGAGTGGCCTTAATGGCAGCAGCAAATGTCCTTTTGTTTTGTCGCTTGTGCTTTCTGTTTGAGTGGACAAAATGCTTATTACTGATTGATAGGAATCTAAATTAAAATGGCATAATAAAAGCACTTAGGTGCAGACTTCAGCCAGACAGAGGAGGGACCCGTATCCAGGTGCCCCACCGTGGAGTTCGTGGTTCGTAAACTTTGCCACTTGGATTAGGGCCCAAGAGTAATGACAGTTGGCCAGCCAAGCCCGCCCAGGTCCCTGGGCAGCTCAGGCGAGTACACTCTTTGGCAGGCATTAGGGAATCCTCACACCCAGAATTGATGCTGCTGCTGGCCCCCACCATTCCCATGCCATCGTTTGATTGCCATCGATACGGCAGGCCAGTCACGTTCATAAAAGTCTCAATCGCAACTGAAATTCCATGAAGCAGGTGGAGGAGACAGCTTAAAGCCAAGACCAAGTCCAAGTGCACGTTAAACTTTAGCAGAAGACGAAGGAGCGGCTGTTGCTGTTGCCTGCTGATGCTGCTGCTTCTGGCAAATGATTAACTTAATTATAAATTAATTAGATCCGGGGGGAATGGAGTGGCAGCGACATCAAAGTATCAATAATTAATCGCCTTGATAATGTTTTCAATTTCTTGCTTCATTAAGTTGTTTTATTTCGCTGGCATCCGGTCCGAGAGGCGTTGGGCCTTTTGGCTTTTGTGCCTAATCCCCCCATGGCGTACAGCTCCCCCAGGGCCATGCCTAAGCCCAGTTAATACATTTTGAATTAGTTTTTCAGAAAAACAAAAAACATCTTGGCCAAGTCTGAAGAGGAGAAGGAGCCATAAGTGATTGGAGGCTGACCTTCAAACTCTAAAAAAAAAAATCAATAACCAATGAAAACTCTCCCATTTTAATGGAACTCCCCAACTCTCATTTGCAACTTTTTGCGCTGCAGAAAATAATTTACAAAAAACCAAAAAAAAAAAGAATCAAAACCCATTAAATTGAATCATATTTTGTGTGCACATGTCAATGAGCACTGAACACCGAACAACCCAAGTCGAGACGGAAATAAAAACTGAAACCGGATGTGTGCCTGATGGCCAGACCGGAAATTAAACTATTTGTTTGACAGGCGGCAGCAGTGGCAGCGGCCTTCGTCTCATAACAACAAAATATTTGACAGGCACTTGAATATTTTTTTTCGAGACTCACCTGTGATTCGCAATTTGTGATTAGAGTGGGGGAGAATGCCCTTGGATTCCCGCTTTTAAAGGTCTCTTCTCTTAAAGGTATTTATATTATTTATTTGAATTTGAATTATATTCTTGTACTTCTGTTGCGGACAGGTACGCGGTAGCGTGTGTATGTGTGTGTATGGTTCTAACGCGTAAGTTTAAAATTGTTGATTCATTTTTGCGACACTTTCCATCGGTCGGGTAGGAGTTTTACTTCGTCGGGAGATTCTTCCTTTCATTCATTCATTCTACTGGCTACTGGAGCTTTTGTTGCGGCACAAAACACACACGACTCGGAGATGGGGCCACGGGGCACGGCACTCGCGCACTCACACACACACACACCTTTTGCCCGGAGTGTTGTTGGGAGGAAACATTGCAGGACGCGGCGTTGAGGTTCGTTCTGGATTTCTGCTGATGCTGCTGCTGCTGCTACTGTTGGTGCTGGTGCTGCTGGTGGTTCTACTGCTACTGTGATGGCGCTTCAGGGCCTCTCCGCTCTCTACTCTGTGGCAGGTTCCGCGCTTTGTGTCCTGCTCACGAGACGGCTCAACTCGAACTGTGACGAGGTTGGCACTGCCAGTCTGTTGCTACACACAACCATCGTGCGCCTCTCACGCTCTCTCTCTCCCTTTCTCTTTCTCTCTCCCACACACAGACACGGATACAGAGGAGGCTCGGACTGGAAAGCTCTCGTCGCGAGCCACACAGCTGGCAACGGCATTAAAAAGTAATATCAATTTCCACCTTGCTAACATCGTGCCGACCCGAAGCCGTGCCTCCGTTTTTCGTCTCGTGTCTCGAGTCTCGAGTGGAGGAGTGGAAAGCAACAGCTAAACGATTTCCCTGGATGCGGATGCAGGCGGCAGGCTGCCTGCTGCTCCTGCTGCGTGTCCGTGTAAGTCCTTCTGGCCATGCGGGGCCCCGCCTCCCACGCCCACACATTTTCTTTAGGTGCGCCGCGGCGCTCTCTCTACACGAATCGGAATCCACCGATGTGGAGAGTTTTCCATAATTGTTGCATGCCACACAGCCCAGACGCTGATTCGATGGTGGGGATGACTACTGCTGCTGTTGCTGCTGTTGCTCCTGGAGACTCCTGCCGATGATGATTTGTTGGTGTAGGTGTAGTTGTAGGCGACTCACGACTCACGATGTTGCCCCTGAAAGTTGGAGAATGCAAAATAGATGGTAAATAATGGAATAAATGGATAAATAAATAATTGTTAAATATGCAACAAGAAATAATTTATTATTTATTAAATCAATTATTTATTTATTACATATTTTTTATTTATATTTATCGGAAAGTGAAGAGTATCTTTTTATATTTATAAAGGCAAGAATTAGGAGAAAATCCTACAAATATTTATAAATAAAAACAATTTTTCTTACTATCTTTAATATTTTCGGGTTTATAATTTATACAAAAATAAACGAGAAATATCTAAAAATTCTAATAATTGTATTAGAATTATTGTAGATTTATTATTTTTATTCAAAAACCGTTCAAAAAGTGATGAAAATTTCATCCTTTCATTAACTTCAAATTTGACTTTTATCTGCACACAAAAACGCAGTACCACCCACACACTTACTGTCTCACACACACACACCCCAACATTCGCACACACAGATATAGGGGAAAAAGCGCAACAGGACCAAAATAATTGCGCGTTAAACATGTGCCAAGAGCAACAGCCGAAAGCCAACGAGAGAGGGAGACAGAGACTGAGCGAGAGAGAGAGAGCGACAGAGCGCAACAACCAAACGAGATAGACTGAACGAGAGAGAGAGAGAGAAAGTCTACCAAGGCCGACATTGAAAGCCGAAGAAGAGGGCCGAGGGCCGAATCCCAGAGAGAGCGCCACTGGAAATGTTCAACTGGTTGCGTTTTCGCAAGCAACAGGATATGCTGGAAGGCCACTCTCTGCCACTCTCTGGCACTGTGTGGAGAACATCGCCAGGGCAAGAAAAACATCGCACGAGGCAACAGCTAGCACCTTCGCACAGGAGGAGCAGCAACAACGGAGAGCCAGCAGCACTTCAGAAACAACAACAACAACAACGAGAGAAACAGGAGCGGCAGCTGGAGCAGGAGCAGGAGCAGGAACAACGGGACCACACGCAGGAAGCACTGATGGGAGAAGGATGGCCATACGATAGAGGCAGTCGCGTGCTTTAAGCTTGAATACCAAAACAATTTGAGCGCACAATAAAATTCAATGGACGTAGGAGAAGAAAACAACGAAAAGAAAAGGGGAAGAGAAAAACAGAAAAAAAAAATGAAAAAACACGAAAATAAAAATAGGCTCGTGAATGTCGAGACTTGGATGCCCTTCCACAACCATTGTCCTGATTTTTATTAAATAAAAATTTGACTTAACTTTGAAAAAATAGCTGCCAGTAATCCGATCTTCAGAATTAAACTCGTTAGGGAAAATTTGGAACCAAAAATACTGGGGAACAGATAGAAACGGCATTTCTCTTCTCCATTGCAAAAACCTCTTCAAAATCATCAAAATATAAGGCACCCTTTTCGCCTTTAAGCGTATAAAATGCTGAGGTGGCAGCAAAAGGAAAATGTTCCAATGCCAGGCAGGAGGCCGGCCAAAGCAGCGGCAGGGATTGCGTGTAAAAGGAGCAGCGCCTGCCGAAGGACGTACAGCATTAGAATGCTGTAAAAGAGAGAGAGAGAGGGAGCACACGAGGAGGAAGGCTACCCAGTGTTTACCTGGTAGCCCAGCCATCGAGTCATGGAGGTACATACGTTGTGATTGTGCTTTATCCTTAGTCCTGAATCCTAAGGCCCTGGCCTCCTCCTTTCAACGGACAGCCAGCCTGGGAGGTTGACTGGCGATTCCGTGGAACTCCAAAAAGGTATGCAGCAGCGTCGTCTGTCGATTAAGATGCCAGGCCCTGGCATCCTGTTGTTGTTGCTCTTGCTGGAAGGGGGGGGAGCTTAAGGCAGGGCCCTTCATGACAGACAGCCAGGACCAGGCAGCTTATCAATTTGTATGCCTGCAGATATTTATTTATGAATATCCCTTGGACCCTCGACCATCCCGACAGACAGACAGACAGTCCCTTTCACGCCTTTATGCCCGCCCAGACTCCCTCCCACCCCACCCCTTCTCGATCGAAATGCCGCGTAATCCTGACGCACACATTTCTCCTTTCGGCTAAGGGTCCTGCGTGTCCTCTGTTCTTCTCTCTAGACAGCTTCCTGCGCCATTACTCCCACGCCCTGCCCGCCGCACTCAGCTCTTTCCCGCTTTTTTTTAGTGCCTTCCGTCGCATCGTCTCCGGGATTTTCACGAGCCGTTGCTTAATTTTATTTTTATTGCAGATTGATTTTTCAGATTAAGTTTTCCATTTTACAGGCAGCGTCCGTCGACAAACCGTCGTTGTCTGCGCACTTTCCACAGGGGCCCCCTTCTTCCGCATGGGGGCAGGCAGCTTACACATAAGAGGTGGCAAAAATGTGGCCCGAAATCCAGGGCCAGGGCCAGGGCCAGCAGTCCGCACATTCAGCTTCAATTAGCAGCAGTGCATGGGGGAATGGGGGGCAAGAGGCACAAAGCAAACAGAGAATTTCCCGCTCTTGCAGCAAACAAAGGAAAAAAAGCAAAACTCAAAGTAAAAGTAAAACATTTTCATGCAAATGCTTTTGTTTAACCATGGAATATCCCCAGCATTTGCAAACGCCACCCCCTAAAACAGCCAGGAGAAGAGACGTGAGTGTGCCGTGTGTGTGGAGAGTTTTGCGGAAAAAGTTTTTCCCGACCCGCACACACTCGCTCGCTCGCTGCTGCAAAGGCAAACAAAATCAAACCGAGCGCAGCAAACAGCAAACAAATATTGACCAGGGGTCGGCAAGGTGAAAGGTTCCAAGAGTGGCTGGAGGCGGCAGCAGGAGCAGGAGCAGGGCCGATCAATAAAGAAAAAAGAAGTGAAGGAAAAACCTACACATCATATCATATGCATGGCCCCTGCCCCCCTGCTAATGGTTGACCATTAAATTGGATTTAGCATTCCGATTGAGTTGTCTGTCAAGTGCAAGTGCAACTTTCAGTTAATCTCTGATCTGTCCAGGCATATCTTCCGCAGGGAGGAGCAGTGCTTCTCCCCAGTCAATTCCCAGCTAATGGTTCTGCCATTAAACTAGATTAAAAATCTATTTAACCATCGTGACACGGGCCAAGTGCAAATGCAATGCAGAACAGAGCTGTCATCTGTCATCAGGCAGTTTATCTCTCTCTCTCTCTCTCTCTCTCTCTCTCTCTATCTCGTGTTGGTTATGTCCTGCCAGAGGCGTAAGCTCATTTTGCATTCGCCATGACACTCAATTAATGTGGACAGACAGAGGACTCTGGACTGGACTGGGCTGAGCTGAGCTGGACTGGAGCCCGGGCCCGCATAATCCTTTGCCCACTTTCAATGGCTACAACTTAATTATGTGGAATCCCCAAGAAAGACAGCCGAGAGCGAGCACTTGACGCTAATGCCCGGAGCCACTTGAATCTCAAATCCTTGCCCACGCACCAGCAAAAGCAACAGCCAGCAACACGCCACCAGCACTGACAAGCCCAGTAAGACGACAAAATTAAGAGGAACATCACAAGATGCGATTAACAGATGGGGCTATAGTACAGGCCTAATACTCTATTTATGGGCAAAGACAACCTAGAGAAACTCAAGCAGAAGAACCTCAACATTTCATCAAAATTTTCGTATATTTCCTCGGACAAAACAAACTTCATACAAAAGTCGACAGACTCTCTCGAAGAGGGCACTGCGAAAAAGGTCTTTCTCAGAGAACACAACTTAAGTGCTTCATTACGATTTTAATTTGGCATTTTACCTGCCCCAAACGCTCAACTTGGCCCTGTCTTGGTCTTGGTCTTGGCCAACTTTGTCGCCGAGTTGGTCTTCTTAATTAGAACAATTTGCCAGGACGACAAGTGGTCTTAACATAAACTTGACTTAAAGGACGCAAAAATCGCGACGAGCCTCCGCCGTTGGCCTTGTTGAATGTTGGTTCAATGGAAATAGTTGGGCCCCACAGATTCCGCGGTGGGGTTTCAGCCACCTCCTGCACGCGTATTTTTCTGTCTATTTACAACAAAGTTAATTGAATTTTCACGCCCAAAACCAAAACCGAGCAAGAAAATGGGAGGGGGGTGCCGCGTGCCGCTGCCGCCTGGAGCTATGTATATGGCGGTGGCATGGCGTCGCAAAACGCTTTATTTGACAAAGTAATTAACTCTGAATAATGCGCATGGAAATTGCCGTCAAGTGGGCCATAACTTGTCGGGCTCAGGAAATTTCCCATTGTTGATCAAATGGAAAGTTGAGAAAAAAACTAATCGCTGGGGCAGGGGAGTGGGAGCTGGCTTTGACCAATCAATTGATATCGATCAGGCGGAATAATAAGTGGAACAAGCTTTCACCAACGAAATGGAATGTTGGCAGAGCAAAGAACAACAGTAAAAATGGATTTATCTTCCTCGCACTTTCGTACTTTGGTTATGACCGAAAATCCGTTATAGTTTTCCATCTCGCTCACATACCCGTCTAATGGTACATACATATGTATGTATGTTGTGTTCCAAGAGTTTTATGTAGTTTCTGCACTTAAACGAGCTTGGAAGCTATTTATAATAAGCAAAGCTACAAAGAACGGCCTCATGTTTTCTGTTTTGTCTCACAGAAAAAAAAAGAGAGTTCTAGAGCCCGCCGGTGACTGCGGGGGAGAACTAACATCAATTTTATACCTTTTCCAATTGTTTTTCATAGTAAATTTATCCACACTCTGCTGGGCACCACATAAACACACATTTTGTTTATTTTTCACTACTTTTCACTAGTATTTTAATGTTTTTGCTCTAACAATTGCACGCGACACAAAAAATTATGAAACTGAGTTTTTTTTCTTCTTCTACGCTCTTCTTTTCTGTCTTTGCACTCCTGGGCAAAACGAGGGCTGCAACGCAACTGATCGTTTTCAGGGCTGCGCACAGAAAGTTTTAAGGAAATGGGCAGGGTAAAATAATAAGCAGGGTTTAAGACTTAGAAAAAGGAAAAATTCAGAAGCTTAGATGGAATTAATATAGGACTCTATTTTGTTGGGCGTACGTAATCTTGACTTAAGCACTTTCACACCTTGCCAAATGCCATCGTAATTCGCATCACCTTTTCACCTCTTATTACTTGCGCTCTAACCAACGATGCTCATTCTCCTCCACATATGTACATACATATATAGGATCCCGTTACTTGCGTTCTCTTTGCTTTACTCTTCGACAACAGTTGCTGCTTGCTTTTGTTTGTTGAATTGAAATCAGCTAATCCGACTTTAAATTAATACATCAGTATCAGTATCAGTAAAACAGTAGAGAGTCAACGTGTAGAGGAAGAGTTCTGCCTGGTTCTGGGGAAGATTGCAAATACAAAAAACGGTACCCACACCACTTCAGAGGCAACAACTCTAACTGGGAAAGAAAAGAGAACTTAAACCAATTACCAGCTCTGATGCAGACTTTAAGTTATAAAATAATCTAAGAAAAGAAGGCCCCCGAGCCTGGCCTTGGCCAACTTGTTGCTTGAGCATGTCAAGAGACAAAAGCCATGGGAAAATATGCACATTGCGTGGGTCATTTAATGTGTCGGCCACAGAGAAACAGGAAGCCCCTATTGAAGTTCCATAGGATTTGTTCAAGTATATTTATCTGCTAAAGTTTCTCAAGTAAGGTGTGAAATCGAATGATTTCCTATACCAAATAGAAATTCGCATCAAACTCTGCAAACAACAAATTTACGAAAATAAATCTCAATTTGGTGGCCTCGACTGCTTGTTGCCGGTCACTCCTCATTGAGTGGTGGCCCCGTCTCTCTCTCCATTTGTAGCGCAGCTCGCACACAATAAGAGGAGCCATGGCCGCACAGGGCTCCAATGACAAGGACCTGGACGTTGATGGTGGTCTGGTTGTGGGCGTTGGCGTTGGTGTTGGTGTCGGTTTGAGTGAGAGCGTGGGGCAGGGTGAAACTTTTCGCTTTGGTAAGCAACTGACGCCATTTTAATAACGCAAATTACAGTCAGCGTTTGTATAAATTTATTTCGCTGTGGGCGTGGGCGTGGGCGGAGGGACGGGTGGGGTTGGTTGAGTGGGTAATGGAGCGACACAGGCAGGGCTGTGAGGAGGTGGAGGAGGAGTGGCAACTGTTGCTGTCAGATATTGCAGCTGTTGTGAAAGGTTGTTTACGCCGTGGTGCCATCAACAATGGCGAAAAACAACTCTTAATAGATGCATAATTTTCTATGAACATGAACGAGTTATTCAAGCGAATGGTAAAGGACTAATTAAAGGATATGCATATAGTTATGACTGCTTTGAATAGAGTTGAATCCTTGCATGACCATTGATTGTCCGTCTCAAAAGCAGCGCATAAATGGGACAAATTAAATTGCCAACAAAAGCTGATTACCCCAAACAGGACACACAATGGGTGCAGTGGCTCAGAGGGAGCTCTCGGGCAGTCCATTATCAAAGGATATACACACAGATACATACACACAACTGATGAGTCGCCGATTGTCTCTGTGCGTGTGGTGGCATGCTTCGGACAGCAAAGCACAGCAGGAGACAGCCGCCGCCTGCCTGCCAGCCTGTCTTTCTCCTGTCGCTCCTTCTCTATATCTCCGTCTGTCTGCCTGTCTGTGTGGGCCTCGAGCCGTGTGGCATAGCCATAACGCTTGGCAGCAGTCCAACTACGAAATATCCGACAATTGTTGCCATAGCTACTGCTACTGCCACTCCTGCTGCTTCTGCTGCTGCTGCAATTTTGCTTCATATTGTTTGCTGATTTCGTTTCGGCTCTAAAAATAAACAGCTCGGATTGAAGAGGTGGCGGCTGCCGCCACCCACCTCTCACCACCCACAGACAGTGGGTGCCTTGCCACACCGCCCACCAAATCAAGCAATGGCTGCTTTTGCTAATGATAAGCCTTGTTTTCTTGCTCCTGCTGTGGGCGGTGGCAGCCACAAAATCATTATGATTACGTATTATACAAATACTCGTACCCCCATTGATTTTAATTTAAATGTGAAAATTATCCTTTCGACTGTTGTTCTGTGTTTTGTGTTTGAGCCTAATGCGCTTAAATGCGTAATTATGATGCTCCAGAGAGCATTAAGCTACAGAGGGAGCCAATCGGTTAAATAATTAAACAGGGAAGAGGAACTCTAGCTTCGGAGGGTGAATATATTATAAAAACTCCAGACGATGCATCGTTCGTATAACCAGTTCCTAACTGTTACCAGATTAAAGATCTATTTTAGCTCTGATTATTCTTTGCGCGAGAGAGAGATTTAAGAGAGACTGATTTGACGATGAGAGTAAATCAAGTCTGAGAAGTACTACTATTTTTCCTTTAAAGCCCATTGCAAAGCCCGTCCATTAATTACATCAAAGAGCTAAACAATACATTTTTTTTGTTTATATTTTTTTTTTGGAAAAATGAATAAGGTTTTTATTTACGCATTAAATTCTTGCACATGTGCACAGTTATCTTCAATATATATGTATATATAAGTATATCGGTATATCACTTGTTATGTAATTATAGGCTTTAAATCCTTTTTATTTAGATTTCTTTTCTGATATCATTTCTGTTGTTTCTCAAAATAATTACACATACGAGTAGTTTATGACGTGATTGAGTTTTATTCTGTATTGTATTTAAATGAATTTCTCTTTTAAACGCAACGCACAAAAAATAGTTCAAGCCAACATTAAATTAGATATAGTATGTATGTATTTATGTATTTATTTAATTAAGATTTAGAATTAATCAAACAATAAGTTTAGTTTTTAATGGTAATTAAGATTGCTGCTAACAATAAACATATTGTATTTATTAAATTAATTCATGAATTCATGTTGTTATAATGGAAACGTTTCTCTCTCAGCTTTTCTCTTTGAAGCGAGCGTCAATGATAGAATAATTAATAATCATATAGGACGAATAAGAGTACTTTAGCATAGTATGAGTTAAGTATTCAAATATGAATAGAGTAATTAGAGTGGATTATTGCAGATGTAAACGAGTGTCAAATGTTTCGGAGAATGAGAAGTGGAGATGTGTGTACGTCTGTGTGTGTGTGTGTGTTTGTGTTTGTGTGTGTGGATGCCCGGCTAGAGACTAGAGCTAAACGTAGACGTACGATATATGTATGTATGTAATTCGCTTATATAAAAATATATTTATACTTATACAAATATGGGGTTTGTGGCTTTTTAATTGTTTGCAATTTTTAATTGTTTAATTGTTTAGTTGGTGTGTTGGTTGTCACTCGTTTTCCTTCTTGAAATGTTTCCATTGCTTAACTCACATTATTTATTGTAATTTATTTTATTGAGCACAACACTCAAATATATGTCCGAATGCTTGGCATGCCCTCCATTTACATTTACACTTACTACAAAATACACTTAGCCGAAAGGGTTGCGTGGGATTTTTTTGGGTTTACAATTACAATTCCGAACTGCCTTAAAAAAACTGCTAGAAATGTGCGTTAAGTACACGCCGCTTTTAGGATCGAAACCTCAAGAAATATGTTTGCCTTAAGTTTACGTTTCATTAAATTTGCATTAGAATTAATTTAAGTAACGGAATTCGCTGAATGCAAACAAAAATATATATATTTATATATATATATTCGCTAATTGATTTAAAAGGCTTGCCCAAAAATTGTTTTTAAAATTTAAATTTAGATTGGTGTTTTGTGTTGCTTCGACTATATTTGTAAAGGCTTTTTCTTTCCTTGCAGGAAATACTTATCAAATTTTTAATTTCATAATTTCGCATTTAACTAAAATTAAGCCTGGCTCGTCCTAAAGCCTTAAATAATTTAAATTATTTCATTTTAAATAGAACTTAAAACAAAATTACTGAATGTGTTTTCACTTGGGTGTGTGTGGGGGTTTTTATATGATCTTTTTTGTTTTGATTTTGTAGTTTGGGTTTTTGGGGTTTTCTTTGCCATTTCCTTGGTTCCTCGCTCTCATTCATGCTTTGTCTTCCGCTCTTCCATTCGCATTCTTTCTCTCTCGGTCTCTGTGTGTCTATAGCTTTCTTGTTTGTGTTTGTTTTGGTTTTTAGTTGGTTAGATTTTCACTCGCATTATTTTCAGATTGGAATGACCTTCATTAGAAACATGTACTTTTTCTTTTTCTTTCTTTTTCTTTATCAATCTTTACAATATCATTATCGTTTTTGTTTTGTTTTGTTTTGGTTTTTTTTTCATGGTTTTGGCTTACGTTTTATGATAAGTTTTTATGCTTTTCTAAATGGTTGTTTTGGCTGTTTTTCTTTCTTTCTTGTATTTGTTGCTTATTTAGGAAAGGGTGCGAAAGTATGGTATGGTGTTTTTCTTTTTTGTGGGTGGAGTGTCACTCCCCGGCAATTTTGCTTGGCTTTGTGTTTGTTTTAGTTTCTGTTTTTGTCGTTTCTTTTTTTCTTTTTTTTTCTTGGAAATAGTAAAGTTTCGAAATTTCAACTGACGTTCAAATGTTTTAAATGCATTTAGAAAATAAATAGGATTTTGTATGTTTGTGTGTGTGTGTGTTGGTGTGTGTTTCGTGTTTTTTGCTTCGAAAATGGCTTCGAATTCTTCAGGAATTATATTTTGAGAAAAAAAATGTGAGCACCACGCTGGATTGTGTGTTGTGTTTTGACACGGAACGAAGAAAACAATTCGGGTTAGGAGGGAAATGAAAGTGCTTTGCTCCTGCGGCATCAGACAGTGAAATCCCCGGCTGCCCAGTTCATCTTGTAGTCATCCATATTGAACAGATCAAAGATATCGCCGCTGGCATTGAACGCATCAACAGCCCCGCCGCTAGAGTCGCCCAAGACACCGCCACTGCCACCGCTTACGCCATTGCCCGCCATGCTCGTCGTCGTCGTTGAGTACTCTCCGCCATGCGATCCCGCCTGTGGCTGTGTGACGGCCTGCATAAAGGAATTGAGGGTGCTCTCAAAGTCATCGCAGTCCATGGGCGTGCCATTGAAGTGGCTGTTCGACGAGTGACTGCTGGAGTCCACAGTTCCATTGCAGTGGCCATGGGGACTGTTGCCATTGCCGCCCGTCACATGCTGACTGAGCTGAGCCACAAAGCTATCCGCATCAAAGTCCACATCGGCACCCGGATTGTTGTTCAGCAGCACGCTGTCCGGGCTGCTGGCGTCGAGCAGCTCGTGGATGCACGGCTGCAGGCTGGGATTGAGATCGCGTCGCAGGCTGTTGTTGTTGCCTCCCTTGGGATTGGGTGTGCAGTAGGTGTTCGAGTCGTCGCCCATGTCCATTTCCAGCTGCTGCGACATCAGCTCCAGCAGCTCGTACTCGTCAAAGTGATTCAGCTTGGCGTCCGGACTATTGGGCTTCTCGCTGACGCTGTGGCTGCTCTTTGGTGGCGTGCTGGGCGGGGGCGTGGCATGGTGCTGCTCCAGGAAGATGTCCAGCGTCTTGGCCACGCTCTCGGCATCGATGGAGGTCGTGTCCGGCTGCAGGGGCGATCCCATGTCAATGTTCTCGATGAAACCATGCGGCGTGTGCTGCTGGGCACTGCCGAAGCTCACGTGCGAGTCATTGGTGTCCATGGCCATGTCCAGCGTGGCCACTGCCGACTGGGGTGTGGGCGGTGCCTCCAGCTTGGGCACCAGCGGCACAATGCTGGCTCCCCCCGCTGCTGTGGTCGGAGTGGCGGCTCCATTGAACATGGACAACTCGGGCAGGGGCGTCAGTGGCGTGATTGGCTCGTTGGCCGCACTCTCTGGCAGCTCTCCCTGCTTGATGAGTATGTCCAGGACATCGCTGACCTGCTCCGACTTGATGCCCGGCGACTTGCGCTTTACCTGGTTGCTCAGCGGAGCTGGAGCGGGCACGGGCAGCGACAACGGCGGAGCTGGAGACTGCACAGGCTCCTCTTTGATCTTTACAAGCGGCACCAGTCCGTTGAGAGCCGCTGCCTTGCTGGCAGCCAGCTGCTTGGTGGCCTCCTCATACTGTGGCGGCGGTGCTGTCGTGGGTTTGATGTCCAGTTGGATGAGCTGCTGCTGCTGCTGCTGCGGATGCTGGTGCTGCTGTGGATGCTGCTGCTGCTGCTGTTGCTGGAAGTGCGACTGTTGCAGCTGCTGCAGTTGCTGCTGCGTGATAATGGACTTGGCTTCGATGGGAAACACAATGCTGGGTAGGGAGTTTGTGCGTTGGTGTCCATTCAGCAACTTCTTGGCGGGCACAGGAGCAGCTCCTGGTGCTCCTGTTGCTGCTGCTGTGGTGGCGGTGAGGCTGATATTTCCCAGCGTATGGGCCGTCATATGCTGATCGTTGAGTCCCACAAGGAAGATGGTCTGATTCCCCTCGTTCCACAGCAGACCCACATTGTTGTGGTGCGGCGTGGCTGCTGCTCCTCCTGCTCCCGCTGTCAGCGGTTTTGTTGCCTGCAGGATTGTTGCAGTCGCTGTGACTGCTGTGGGCCCTGCGGTGGCAGCAACATGGGATTTCTTTGCCTGGTTCTTGGCTGGAGCATTGCTTAGATGATTGTTGTTGGTCTGGTTGTTGGTGTTGTTGAATGGAATGAGTACAGTTTGTGTCTTTTGCGTAAGCAGGCGCACCTGTTGCTGCTGCTGCTGCTGTTGCACCTGTTGCTGTTGTTGTTGTTGCTGCTGTTGCTGTTGGAGTGCAGCCTGCTGTTGCTGCTGTTGCTGCTGTGCGGCTGCTGCAGCCGCTGCCTTCTGCTTCTGTATTTTGGCCTCCAGCTGCTGCTTTACCACCATCTTCTGGCTGATTGGCGGCGGCGGCTGGTTGGGATTTGTGGCAATGTTATTGTTGTTGTTGCTGTTGCTGGTGGCTTGCGAAGACTTTTTGGCCTGCTGTTGGACTCCATTTATCTTAGACGCACTCGCTGCTGCCGCCTTCACCGTCACTTTGGCCGGTATGCTGCTGCTCTTCTCCACGTGCTGCTGCTGTTGCTGTTGTGGCAGCACCGTCAGCGTCTGCTGTGGCCCTCCATTCGATGTTGTTGTGGTGATCAGGGTGATCTGCTGCGGCGGCATTGCATTTACCACCGTCTGATGCTGTTGCTGCTGCTGCCGCTGGCGTATCTGCTGCAGTTCCAGCTGCGAGCGCTGCAGTTGACGCTGCAGTTCGTCGATCTTTCGCTGCTGCTCTCGTAGCAGCTCTTCGTTGGTCAGAATGATCGTGGCAGTCTGCGGCTGGTGTGGCAGGATCGTCATGGGGTGCGCTGTGTCCATCTGCTGCTGCTGCACCACATCCATCTGCTCGTGCTCCATGCTGGCATCGGACACCAACATGGGCGGTGGAGGGTTGCTGGTATCCATGGCATCGCTGATTGTGATCACCTCCGTTGTACTGGCGGCAGGAGTGGGCGCTGCATTGCTCTCCAGTGGCTCCAGTGGCAGGTACGGCTTCAGCCGTTCAATCAGATGCGGCTTGGGTCCGGACACTGGCAGATTGCAGCGTTTGAGGTGCTGCTTCAGGTCGGAGACCTTCATCTTCTCCAGCCGCGTAATGTCCGTGATGCAGGCGCTGCTGGTGGTAGCGTTGGACTCTGCATAGCTGGTGGCCGGACTGGGCGGTATGGAAGAGCTCACGGACAGCGCTGGCGAGGGCAGTGGCGGTGGATGCTGCACAATCACTGGCGGCAGCACCACAGCAGCAACAGGTGCCTGTTGTTGTTGCTGCTGTTGCTGCTGCTGATGATGGTGGTGCGGTGTGGCTATCAGCGACAGCATGGGCGGCGTGGGTGTGGCCGCTGGCGTGGGCGTGGTCAGCATGGCAGCATCCCCAAAGCTCAGTGGAGCTCCACCCGCACTACTCGTGATGGATATGGTGTTGGGTAGGCTTATCGGAGCCGGAATCGATGCCGTTTGAGAGGAGGCCAAAGCCGGCACTGTCTTGGTCGTCACCGTTATGCTGTTGTTGTTGCTGGGCGTTGAGGGCGGGGCCGGGGCGGACGCTGCTGCTGCTGCTGCTGCGGCTGCTGCTACCGCTGCTGCATTGGACGACGGCAGTATGGACTGATTCTTGTTGAGGTTCTCCAGAAACTTGAGCAAGCAGTTCTGCTGCTCCAACATCAGCTGGTAGGAGGTCTCCTCCGGCTGCGTCTGATCCACCTTCTGGCCGGCGGCACTCGGCGGACCCTTGTACTCGTGGAATTTAATGGTGCGCGCCTTGGACACCGGCTTGGACTTGGACTTTTTGCGATTCTTGTCCTTGCCGGGGGCATCCGACTTGACGGAAACGGGTTGCAGATGCAGGCGGGTGATCGCTGGCGGCGGCGGCGAGGCAATGGAAGACAGCGGACTCAGGGTGGAGGTGCTGCTGGAGGCCAGCGAGCAGGGCGACGCAAGCATGGGCATGGGCAGGAACTGACTGGCAACTCCCGGGCTGGCCGTGGGTCCGGCCACGCTCTGGCAGAGCTCCTCGAACAGATTGGCCGTCTCCGCTTTGACCTTCACGATGCTGGCCATCGGCAGCGGCGGTGGTGGAGGCGGGGGCGGTGGCACAGGTGCAGGCAGCACCATTGTCTTCAGCTGTGGCTGGTGCTGCTGCTGGATGATCTGCGGTGAGCTGACCATCAACTGGCCACCACTACTGGCCGTGGGCATGGTCAGGGCCATCGTCACAATTCCTGCAGAGGCAGCGGCCGCCTGCAGCACATCCGTGGGTGGTGTGGGTGTGGGTGCCGCTGCCAGCATGGGTGTCACGACCATGGCCTCATCGAGACGTGGCGGCGTCTGTCGTGTGTCGCTCTCGGAGCTGAGGGAGTCCTCATCGAAGGTCACATAGCTGTGCGGATGCTGAGGCCGCGTCAGCAGCCCCTCGCTGGTGGCCTTGAACGAGACGAGGCCCTCCTTAACGATCTTCTCGATGGGCTTCTCCGTGTGCAGGATGTTCTTCTTGATCAGCTCCAGGGGCCCCGGACGGTGCTGGATCTGCGAATTGAGCTGGTCGGCGAGGCGCGCCTTCTTCAGCATGCGCTGCTTCTCCGCCAGACTAGGATCGATGTGGCACTCATCCTCCTCGAGTATGTGACGCCGTTCCAGATCCTCGCGATTGGGCCGCTGCTGGATCTTGGCCTTCAGCAGATCGCTGGTCTTGGCGCGTTCCAGTTGCTTGCATTGTTCGTGGATGGCGGGCGAGGTTTTCAGAGCTATTTTTGTTTTTGTTTGAAAAAGATAGAGAAAAAAGGGAAATTTTAATTAAATAAATGATGGCTTGGAAAATATATGTACAGCTCTTAAAGCTATCTGCCTGGAAGCTACACAGGGCTGTGCAGGAGTGGAGTGACCATCTTTAATCTTCTCAATCTATTCTCTACCTATGCTCCTATTTGAAGAGAGTTTTAGCAGCGCTTCTACGCAGCGTAGATACATTTTTATTTGTTTAATAACTCTGCCCCCCAATAATAAGGTGGCTGTATCTTCAATGCATTTCTGAATAACTAAATAAAGTAATCCCTCATTTTCTGTGGTCCTCTTCTGCCTTAAGTATTCTTTTCTTTTCCATTTGAATGCTGCAAAGTTTGGCTATGGATATTCTTTTCTTTTTTTTTTCTCTGGAAAATCTATCATTTAAATTCAAATTTACTTTCACTTTCGCCGGCGTTCGAGAGCTTTGAATTAGTTTGTAAATTTGAGTATTTTTGCTGGATTCCTCCTTCAGGGCAGAGAACTCTCTCTCTCTCTTTCTCTATCTCTCTCTATCTCTCTCTATCTCTCTCTGTCTCTCGTTTTCACTTCGTTTCTTTTTACTGACATTTTTTTGATTTAGCTTCTTCCGTTTTCGTTTCATTTTGAGGGCTGCGCATAAATTTGAAAGCCATTCAAATGAAATATATTTGCATATCCTTTTTGGCCGAAAAGCAGATGCTTTGAGCCAAATAAGTGGGGTTAATGCGGATTTTATCGATCTGCGGACTAGCGGTAAAGAGATTCCCTTCACCCCACACCCCTCACCAACCATAGTACTTACATGGTATGATGCCCTGTTCGACCAGCTGCGAGTGGGGTCGTCGCACCATGAGCTTCACTTTGAGCGCTGCAAAAACAGGATATATACAGATATTAAATTATAGTAGGAACATTCAACAAGTTGCAGACACACAAATCAAACATAAATTATTGCAGAACAATGCCAGAGATCAAAAACATAGAAAACCCATAAAATATCTGGGGGTGCAAAATCTACTCGTAGATAATTTTTGTGGGATGAACAAAAAACTTTTCCGCCTTTTCTTTTCTATGGAATTTTGACAACGAGGCGCACGCAATAAATGTCGAGCCCACAAAAACACACAAAAGGCAGCTGCAAATGGGGAAAAAATAAAATAAAAAACAAAACAAAACCTAAGGCCCGCACAAAAAAAAAGGAAAAAGAAAACTTTTTAATATCTTTATGTGCGGGCGATTATGGTGTGAAGAGTGCGTATACATACATATATATATATTTGCCCTGGAACTTTCGAGAGAGTAGAAAGTTTGTGCGTTTGCAAATTAAATATTTAAGCCAGAACGAGAGACAGGACCAAAAAACAAAAGTGCCTACGGAACCAAGGAGCAGTAGGTCTGTGCCTACCCTGGGGCGTATGCGTAATAATCTGATTAGATTCCCACTGCTTTTCGGCTTGACTAAATGACAGATTGATGTCAATTAACTTTGGCGACGGCTGCCACTCGAAGAGCCACACACACACCCACAAAAAAGAGGCAAAGACTGTAAGAAAATTGTATTGATTACGGTGGCTGAATTTCCCTTAAGATCCAATTTCAATTATAAACGAAAACTTTAGCTAAAATTAATCAATTGATGGGGCATTATTCGCCCCTTCGTTCGTTCATTAGCTCCCCCAAAATGGATGCCTTAAATGCTGCCGCTGCCGCTGCTGCATTTTGGTAATGTAATGTAATTCTGGTTCATGCTTTGGCATATTAAGCATACGACCTGTTTTCACAAATAACATTATCTTCAATTAGCATTCAGGACAGACCAGAGCAGAACACTGGAGCAGTGGCAGAGCACAAAATGTTTCACAAAATGACCAACCAGCCATATAATTAAAATGAAATAATGCGAATTAAGGATAAAGCAGGGCCTTAGAGGATGAGCAGGGGATCTACAGGGGATGAAGGAGTACCCAGAAATGAAATGTAAACACAACAGCAAAATACACATGGGAATATGGAATATGGTAGCTGGTTTAAGGGTATACTACTGCATTGTGGGCTTTACTTTTTGTGGTTTGTGTGGCACAAATGCATTTGCAGACCCTTTTGGCCCTGGCCTGCGGTTTCCTGTATACTCGTACAGCATTATTTTTCTCTGCAGCAGCCAAGTAAATGGTTTAGCTGTGCGCATATTTCTGTGACAAGCAGCAGACAGCTAAAAACGAACGAACTGAACACTTGACGCCACAACAAAGTCGACATCAAAGTGACGATGACGTTATTAAAGTAATTTAGGCTCTTTGTCGGAAATCATCATAAAAAAGCAAAGAGTCAAGAGAGCTGCCAAGGCGCGTAATTGTCTCAGACGGAAAGGCATAGTGGCAGAACGGCAGCTGTTGACTGAACGGGGCAGGCGCCCGGCCCGATTTTACGATTGAAGTGTGCCACACAAAAATGTACGCAAAAAAAAAGGAAGGCAACAAACAAAATATCCAAGGTTGCCGAATCTTTTGATACTCTTTGCCGCATACCATATGTACAGCATCTGCTCGCAATCGTAATACCCTCTGCAGCAAAAAGGGTATAGAAAATTCCCAAGAAGCTTGGGTCTTGTTTTTGTTTACAATTTTTCCAGTGCGAAAATATTTTGGCCATGTAACAAGCACACACAGGGGTGCCACCCCACCGATGACGACACTGTCGCTCCCCTTGAGAAATTAATTATGCGCGAAATTTGATTTTTTTTTTTTTTTGATGGTGAGTGGGGAGAGGTGTTTGCTTTGGCTGCTAAATCTTCCGATACTTCTGTTTACGTTTCACGTGGGCCGCAATTGATAAAAACAATAGCATAAATTCCAAATTAAACACATAAAAGTTAAGGCAATAAAATTGTGCAGACATTTTCCCCACCTACAACAAATTTTCTTTTCTTTTCTTGTTCGCATTGTTTGCGGTTAGGCAGCGGGGTCCATCCCTTCTCTATGTGTGCATACTCCGAGAGGGCCTCCCGCCCCCTCCACGAGTGCTACCCGCAAGACGAAGGTCAGGTAAACAATTGTTAAAAGAGAGCAAGAGAGAAAAGCAGATAAAGAGAGAACGAGAGTGTGTAGAGAGCCTAGCAGATACGAGTATAGATATATGTATGTACATATATTGTATTATAAAATCGATTACGTGATCAAACGATGGCGTCTTTTTTTGCCCCATCATCAGTACTAGGAAAATGAATGAAATGGCAGCCACAGACAGTGCCACAGACAGTGGTCTAAATTTGAAAGAAATTTAACAGAAAAACCTTGAAAAAAATTTAAAGATTTTAATCACATTTTCAATAAAATGTACAGTCTTCTGTCCCAACAAACATTCACTTAAAGCGAATCTCTTTGGCTCCACTGTAACCTTTTTAGAGGGCTTGGTTTCCATTCATAAAGAAGGCCGCCGCTCTGCTGTCGTAATTTCAATGCTTTTTGGTTATCTAGCCACAGCCACTGTGCCCCATAAAGAGGCCCTGCTGCAACTGTGGCTCCTAAATCAGCAGCCTCTTTTATTCTCTCTACACCCTACCCTCTCTGCTGTCTCCTGGGCATCGCGTGCATCGTGTTTATTTGTCAAAACATTTTGCAGCACCACCGACACTGACACCGACACCGCCACTGCCATCGACGCCCCACCATTGACTGACTGTGTGTGTGTTGGCCATGTGTTTATAATAAATTTGTTGGCAAAATGTTTACACCCCAAAACTGTGGACTGTGTGGCAGTGGCAGGTTTCTAGCTAGCTGGTGGTTGCGGCTAAATATGCAGTTTATTGTTAGATAACTTTTTGGGCGCCTGCCGGAAACATTTTGCTTGCTTGCCTGCCACCCCCATTCTCACACTTTCTCATTTTTTTTGGCAGTTTTTGGCCTGCAAAAAAAAACCTTGACAAATTCATAAATATTTGAAACCTTTTGTCAGGGTCAGGCAGCGTGTGAACTTCTTTCGGTTTGTTGGCATTTCCGGTTAGCCCCAACAACAACGAAAATGCCATGCAAGTGATGCAGGCGACACGAGCTGTCAAAACTATTAGCGAGTATGCATCCCATGCCACAGACAGACAGACGGACACACAACACACATGAGATCCAATGGACCGACTCGGCTGTCATCTTTTTGGCCATTCAAAATTAATAAGAATATTTCTCTTCACTCGAGAAAATGCCAACGAAAATATGTAGGCCAGCGAGGGAAAAGAAAAACTGTTGACAAAATAGAGAAACATTTTTCAGTCTATGAATGGGTTCCCGCTGCGATGCCGAATGCCCCAAGTGCCTGCCTGTTGCGCCAGTGACAGCTTCATTAAAACTTGTAAATGCGGGGAAAACGCTCTCTAGACGGTGATGCTGCTGCTGATGATGATGATGATGATGATGATGGGGAAGCAGCATTTATGACTAACCAAAAACCAATGGCAAAGCCACAAGCACAGGCACAGAAAAACACACACACAAAACCAAAATGACAAATGCCAAACAGCCGCCACAAGATGGTTCTTTTGGGCGTGGGCGTGGACTATGATCTAGGGCCCAAAAACGAGTGCTCTCCTCTGCCATTCAGCAGTCAGCATTCAGAATTCAGTTGGCTGCTGGCTACTCACATTCTTTGTTCTTGTCCATGGCTGGCTGCAGGGGACTGGAATCCACGATGGCCTTTGGCGGCGATTGTCTGGCATCGTAGCAGTCCGAATTGTTGCCATCATCGCTGCTGCCCAGAAATGTAGCATGCAGTCGCTGCTCACCTGGAAAACGCACACACACACAAAGAGAAAAGCTAATGAAAAGGAGACCGCCCAAAAGGGTTTGCCAGAGTCCGGGGACTTACCCTCTGACATATCGTCGTAGGCCTCGTGCAGCAATATGATATCCTGAAAGGAGTGCTGCAGGGCCTTGCCACTGAGCCTGGTGGCCAGCAGACCGCTGCAGGCGACGTTCGAGATTAGCTCAACGGTGGTCAGTGGCGATGTGGATATGGTGGCCAGCAGCGAGGAGCTGCCGTTGCCACTGCCACTGCTGCCGCTACCGCTACCGTTGCTGCAGCCGCTGCTGCCACTGCTCAGGCTATGCAACGAGGCGGACTTCACCAGTTGGCCCACTTTCTGGCAGCTGTTGCTGTTGCCGTTGTGCGTCTTCTGGGTGGCCTTGAGCGTCCGTGCCAGCCCCTTGGTGGGCGACGTGGAGGTGGATTTGTTGAGGAAGCGGCTCGCCGTTGCTGCACCACCCACACTGGAGTGGGAGCTGCAACTGCTGCTGCTGCTGCAGCTGCTCAGGCTGCTGCTGTTGGACTTCTTTGAGCAATTGGAGCTAATGGAGGAAGCAGGCGATGCGGAGCTCGAGCTGTGGCTCAATATCGCTGTCTGTTGATGCTGTTGCTGCTGCTGCTGCTGCTGTTGGAGTGTATGATTGTTGTTGTTGTTGTTGTTGTTGCTGCTGCCGATCTTCGTGTCTATGGTAATGGGTATGACACTGTGGCTGGCCACCAATTGGTGCTGATGGTGCTGATGGTGCTTATGGTGCAGCTGCAACTGCTGTTTGCCGGCTGCTGCTGCAGCACCCGCGCTGCTCTGAAACCAACTGGGAAAATTACCCTTGAGCGTGTCAAATAGATCCTGATCGAGCGTTAAACGCCACGATGCAGGTCCTCCGTCCACGCTGTGCGTAGACTCTGAAAAAAAAGATCAAAGGAAAATGGGGATTGCGATTAGTATTTATGTTTATGTTTAATATAAAAATAAATCTATAATTAATATTAAATTTATCTTTAAATGCAGGATCATATTTTCTAAACCAGATTTCGCCCTTCCACAATAACAACGAACTTAAATGAGTCGCAGATTTGCAGAATAAAGGGTATCTTTGTAGTTGGTTAGGCCCAAATGTATATCAATAAGATAAGAGCAAAATAAATACAAAGAAACTACGCAGCAAAATAGATTGTTGTGTGTGTTATTCCTTATGCTTATTTCCTGAGAGCAAGACCTGCGAGCGAGAGTCTTTTGTGTTGTTGTTGCTGATGGTACGCAGGTAGTCTTATTGTAGTGCAAGCTTAATGCCAGCCCCTTGCATTTGCTGAGAGCAAAGACCTGAGCGAGAGAGAGCAGCACAGCTCGCAAAAGAATTGAACATGATCGGACATGATCGACAGAGAGATAACAGACATGAACTTACACAAGTGTAAGCTCGAAGCTGCTGGTAATCGGAAGCCGAGAGTAGCAACTTACTGTTGTTTCTGCTGAGAGAGAGAGAGCAATGGAATAAATCAATGGTGAGAGAGTGTATCATTGCGTGAGAGGCGCAAAGCTCGTAGGTAAAGTGCAGATCAAGAGATAAGAAAAAAGATCAAAAATCCTTGAATACAAAAAAAACAAGAACGGAGCTGCTGTCCAGGCTGTACAGTGCACATACATAAATTAATGAAATTCTATAACAATTTACATGTTAATATTTTAAACTCGTTTCATTAGGTTTTTTATTTTATTAGTTTTAAATAAATTTAATTAAATATGCCCATCTCTTTACTCTTTCACTTTCTGTATTCCATCTGTATTTGTTTTTCCATCTGTTTGAACACATTTATTTATTTATTCAAATGCTTCACCCTTTGGTGGCACAGAGGGACTTCACCCTTCCTCTTGTGTGCTAGTTATTTATGCTAAACACTAAACGCTGCCAAGTAACCTAGTTTGTGGCAACAACCCATTCAACCCATCCAACCCATCCAACCCATCCGCCCCTCCTGTTTGGGGGGGCATAGAAAACATAGCAAAGCGCGTAATTTGTATTTATTTTACAAATTATTTTCAACATCTCTTCTGTATCACTCTTTTTTGTATCGTTCTCTTCTTATTCTAGATTCCCTTCTCTGTTTACGCGTTTGCCGAGTCGAGTGTTTCTCCGATTTTTATGGCAAGTTTTCACTTGAAAATATCGTTGAATTGGATATCCCATATCGAAAAGTGCAAATAAAATGATTCGCAATGAAATGCCGCCTATGCGGCATGATTTAACTGGTGGCGACAGTAATGCGAATTGCGACGAAAAATCTTGGCACTTGGCACTCCCCATTGGGCATTGCATCATGCTATCATTGCCCCAAAGCGGACATTCCCAGACACTCCTCAACTTATGCAATAATCTTTATTTTGGCCACTATTTCGGGGGGTATAAATAGGTGGTCGGCAAGACAAAACGGTTTCGAACCTTTATAGAGTACCACCCCAGACATGAGACTCTGATGGACGGACAGACGGAATGACATGCACTTGTCAAATGTTTTTTCTGTTTTTTTTATTTCGGTTATTTTTGGCAAATGTTCTTTTTGGCTTTTTCCTTCCACTTTGATTGTTATTTCTGTTTCTGTACGGAGCTTAAAAAGGTTCTGCATACATTGTTATTGCGGCTATTAATACCCTGTAGAGGACAGCAGCTGTTTCTCCTCCCTCCCTCCTCCTCTCTCTCTCTCTCTCTCTCTCTCTGTAAGCTGCTGTGACGTGGGCGACTGCTGTGACACTTTCATGCTTTTAGTTTTCAGCTTTTCTACTCTGTCGTTTGTTGATTTAAACTAAATTTGAAAATCGCAATGCAAATAAATAGATAAATATGCCATTCTATGTGCCGCTGCCGCTGCCACTGCCACTGCCGCTTCTGTTGCTGTTGCATTTATTGGTCATTAAAGCAGAGCGCCAACAAACCAAACAAACATGCACCACGCGACGCCACCCACCCACACCCACCCGTACACACACACACGCCTATTCTTGCAGCATAGCTTTGTTGCTTGTTGCCCCACTCTATGTGCATGGTGGCGCGACATGTTGTCCACACGCAGGCACATGGCCTGAGACCGTGCCACCAAAGCCATTGCCAATTCTATTTCTGTGGCAGCCAACAGCCAGCAACCAGCAGCGAATGCAAGTGGTTTCTCTTGGCCACAACACACACACTCGTCTTCAACTTTCAGGGGCTGCACACAAGTGGCAGTGGGCAGGGGACAGGCGGCAGGAGACAACAACGCCTTGGCCATTACAATTTGTCACTGCTTGCATGAAACCATGACAAAACAATAGACAACACACAAAGGAAATGAGAGTGAAAACTTAATGGTACGTGAAAAAGGAACACACCAACGGGTGCAATATTAATATTCTACGAATGATATTTTATATTTGAATAATTTATTCTACAGAGAAAAATTGTGAGACTTGTTGCCCTTAAGGATATCACTATCAAAGGAAGGATTAATATCAAACATTTGATGATGAATCAATAGAGAGAAACATACATTGCATACATTCCCACAGATACAGAAAGAGTGGAGGAAAGACAGAGAGAAAGAGTGGAGAAAAGAGTGGGAGTGACAGAGAGAAAGAGTAGAGAAGAGAGTGGGAGTGACAGAGAGATAGAGTGGGTGAGTGGAAGAGACAGGTGTTCTTTCAGTTAAAAGAAAAGGCTTCGAGGCGTTGACAAAACTAAAAACTTGAAGGCATGAAAGCATAAGCTCTGTCCCTTTCTGCACACACACACAAGGTAAGGAGGAGTTCAGTCGATTGGAACAGTTGTAAAAACAAGAAAATAAAGCTATCTATGGACGTACAGCCTGTGGATACCCTAGAAGTTATATTATAACTATGAAAACTATAGAAAATAGTGGGCCAATATGATATGAGCGTGTTCCAACTGAAACTTACACGAAAGCAATTTTGGTTGGCTTTCTCACGATTATCTGCTCTTACTTCTTACTCTTGAAATTACTTCCTTTCTGTGGTTTGTGGCTCAAAATCATATTGACCCCTTAAACAGGGAATCATAAAGGACTTGTAGCACTCAGCACTTAGTTTGATTTCATGGGCAAGGTGGAGGAGGCCCATGGATTCTGGCTACATGACCAAAACTAATCATTCAGTGGCCGTAACGGAAGTTCATGCGGAAGTTGTGGCACATTTCATTCCTCACCTACAAAAGTGTGCGTGTGTGTGTGTGTGTATATATTTATGTGTGTGTGGCATCGTTACTTCCAGAGCAAACATCAATTATGTATAGGGCTGGGCTGGTGGCATGGTATAGTGTAGATGCCAGGAGCCATACACGAATCAACGCGCCGCAAATTATGCAACAACATTGAGGTCGCTTTGTGCCCCCACCACACACCTCTCTATCGGTGTGTGTGTGTGTGTGTGTGGGTGGGTGTGTGGCAAGACGAAACTTCCGTTTTTTTTGGGGGGGGGGGGGGGGCAGGACACAGACAGAGGAAACAGGATGCTGTTAACGTTAAAATTCAACATAATCGATGCTTGTCGTACGAGTGTGCTTGCATTTAACCTGGCAATTTGTCGGCTGCTGCATAAACATTCAGTTTTATTTGCAGTTTATCTTCTGGCCCTTCCTTTAGCGATAAATCAAAAAGTGAACACTGCAGAAGCCCACCTGCCTGCCTGACCCATTGGTCTAGTCACGTGCCAAATTGATTGCTCATCAAATGAAAGAAACGATGGCCTTTAATTATTAAAAAAAACACACACAAACGTGCTATCCACTGACTTCTATCGCCCCCACGGCCTCCTCTCCACTCACTGCTGCAAATCGTGACCACTGCAAAGAACAAAAAAAAAATGCAATCCAAGAGATGCGACATTTACATATTCATTTGAATGCCAATAACAGCTGCAGCAGCAACAGCAGCAGCAGCAGCAACATCGCTGCTGACAGCTTCGACAAGCGCAAACGAAAGGAGGATTATGCAAGCGCCATGAATACCAGAAGAAGAAAAAAATAGAGAGAGAGAGAGAGAGAGAGAGAGAGAGAAAGAACAGCGGAATAGCAAAACAACATAGAAAGAAAAAAATTCAAATGTATCCGAACAACAAATACGCGGTAGCCTCAGTGCCATGTGTCGCTGTCGCTGTCGCTGGTTGGGTGGGTGGGTTTAGTGCTACGCTACGATACTCGCGGATAATCCGCTGGGGTACAATGTGTATAAGGCTGCAAATTGAAACGTATATTTGTAAACAATACGCAGACGTCATAGACAAAAACCAAAAACCCATTTAGATGCGCGCGGGGGCAAAAAAAAACACACACACACGTACTTGTACTCGTACTCGTACTCGTACATAGTACATCCAGCGAAACAGAACAAACAGAATTTTGAACAGAATAGAAAAATACCCCATAAAAATAACAAGAATGAAAGTATTGAGTTTTGGCTAACCGAAGATACAGATACTCTTGCAGATTTTGTAGAAGCATGGGATAGAATGATAAATTGATGCATAAATAAATACATAGATCGAAGCAACAGCGAGCCGAAGCTGCTTGCACGCGGATTTAAATAAGTAAATCTGCAAGAATACTCGTAGAAGATTTAACTTCTAGATGGGAGCGTGGCACTCATACAAACGTAGATAAAAGAGGGAAAATTTAAAGATCGAAAATTAAAGTTCCGAGCACATTTTTAGACACTTCTTGTAGAGCTACATCCTGTTCTTAGTAGCATCAAAAGTCTTTCCCTTTTTACCCCTTCATAAACATAATACCCTTATTCAAAGGGTATATTCAAATGAAAAGTACTTTTCGCCAGAGCCAAGAAATCGTTTGGCGATTGCCAAGCAAATGACTGAATGGAGCCCGCTGTACTGTGCTCTAGCCGCGTTTCATTTCATTTCATTTTGGTCATAATGCTGGAAACGTGTTTTTCCACTCGTACCACAGCAGTCATCGAAATATACAATATATATACATACATAAGTATGTATATGTTTGTACATATGTATAATAAAATAATCTATGGCGAGGCGCTTTATTTTATAGTTTTTAATATGCATAAACTTGTATTGCCTTTTTGGTATCGATATTGGCTTGTTGTTTGCCAGAAATTTCGCATGTTATCGCCGTTTGACAAGTGTCAGGTAGCTCTGGCACTAACAACGCAACAAAACCGATACAACAACTACAGCAACAAACACCAACAACAACAACAACCACAAAAGAAACAACACAGTTTTCAGGAGCGTGTTGCTTTTTTTGTGGGCGGGGGGAGGAGAAGGCTGGCGGCGCTCCGATTGGCATTGAAATTGGAAAATATTGTTTTGGTCTGATCTGCCAAGTGTTTTTTTTGTTTTTTTTTTGTATTTTTTGGGCCTCTGTCTGGCCTTATCAATGGCATGAGTCATGGTATTGGGGGAGGTTGTGTCGATTTATGTGTAGTAGTAGCATTACACGACTACTACAATATGATTTATTCAATTGTTTATTCAATGTAAATGCTAAGCGAATAAGAACAAAATAACAAAAGGAAATTCATATTCAATGAATTCTGTTGCTTACACAGCTAAGCCAGCTTGTACCGTTTTGTTTTCTTTAACTAATCCAATTTGATTGTATTTTTTGTACTATTTTCTTAGTTGCATATCACTTATCGGAATTTCACCATTTAAATTTTGTTTTTGCATCGAAATTGCAATAAATTGGAGTATACTTTTATTATTTATCCTTTTTTTTTTGCTGTAACTATTTATAGCCACTTCAATCGCATTACACCTTGTAATATTCTTAAATTTGTCTGTTATAAATCACCTTTTGCTCTTAGTTTAACTTTTAACAAAAGTTTTAAAAGTTATTTCTGCTTCAAAATTATTTGATTATAATTTGTGTATTTTTCTAGGATATTTCTGCATTTTAATATCCTTAGCATTTCCTTTTATTTTGTATTCCTTTTATAAATCACCTTTTCCTGCTTTTGCTCTACTTTCGCACTTTTTCTCCACTTGAAATGATATTTATTTTCACACTTTTTCAGTTGATTTCAATGCTCAAGTGGATTTTTTTCTTATCAATTTCGTTTTATTTTGTTTACTTTATTGGGGGATTAAATAAAAGACTGGCACTTTTTAAGGCGGTTATCAGTGATTAGGCCTCAAAGTAATCGCACGGCTGAAATATTATCAGTCTACAAGAAAGAGCGGTACAGCGTACGTAGAGAGCGAGAGAGAGTGAGAGAACAGATATCGCCCGTCTGTCATGGATAGCGGACGCCGGTAAACTGAATGAAAACTAGTCGGTCGGAGCGATGGTTTCTGGGAGCGCGTTCGCTGTTCGCGCTGTTGTGATTGTGGCAGTTGCTCCACAGTTGGTGACGTCGTCGTTCACCTGACCGATTGACTGAATGACTGAATGACTCACTGACTGAGTGACAGATTGACTGACTGGCTGACTGACTGACCAACCTGAATGTATGAGTGGGTAGCAGCGAGAGGTGGGCGACTTAACTGGCATTATATGACGTTTCTCTTTCAAACAAAAACAAAAATGTTCTTTACTGTTGACATATTTACGCTTCATTGCGTTGATTGTTTGTTACCCCATCCCCCTCCCCATCCCCGTCCCATCCTGTTGCTTGCCTCTTCTTCAATTTCTATATGAACAATGGCTGCTAATAAGTCGGTCTTCTACTTTGGGAACTCAGCCACTCTGCAGTCTCTAGCCTGCAGTCTGCACTGAAATTGAATTAAAAGCTGTTTTTGTTGCATGCAAATGAGTTGCGGCAAACGTCAACAGCCAACATCCAACATCCAATGCCTGCCTGCCTGCCTGCCTGCGGTTTGCTGCTGCCACCTCGTACCTGTGGCACACGCACACAATTGCTGGACAGCAAAAGTCAATTGGAGAGGCACACACAGCAGCAGCAGAAGCAGCAGCACGAGCAGAAAAAGGAGAGGCCTCCTGGCCACTGGCTGCTATCGGACATGTTTTGCATACAAAGCTCCTCCACCTCGCTCCCTCTGACGTTGGATGGGTTGGCCTTTTATGGAGCTGCTACTGCTGCTGCATTTGCACTTGATAGCACACACAATGCCACACGCACACTGAAAGGATGTTCGGTTTTAGGCCGAGAGAATGCAATGATTGAATTGGAAGTTAATTAGAATGCAAGACAGAGAGACAAGCACTCTCTTTTGTGGGTTTTGAGGTGTGAAAAGTGCTCTCCTTTGTGCGTTATCTAGGAATTGCATGCAGCAGCTCAGAGAAATTCTTTCCCCTTTTGTTCCAGTGCTCCACAGTTCCTGTTTGACCCAATAAAAACCTTTTTTTTTTGCATATAAATATAGAACCAAGATGACCGCTGCTACCGCTTCTACCGCTGCTATCTCCAACAGTACCTCTGTGTCCTCAATTAAAATTAATTATGCCCAAGCGATACGCTCAATAAAAATTTAATTTGCGAAAATATGAGCCAAGAAAATGAGCCACACAGAGGAGGGCAAAACGAGAAAATGTTACATTTAAGTGCCACAAGGAGGAGGCAGCAGCAGCAGCAGCAGCAGCAGCATCCCACCATACATATCTCATAAGCAACAAGTCACATATAGAATAATTGAAATTGAATTTTCAATGATAGCAGCAAGAAGAGACATTGCAGCCACCCACCCGCACTGGGCAACAGCAGCAGCAGCAGCAACCAAGCAACAGACTTTTGGCAAACTATTTATAATCCAAGAATCAAGAACGTTTGCAGGCTCTCGCTTTTTTTTTTTGTTGGCAACAAACTGCAGTTGCCAGCAATTCAAGTTGGTTATCATAGGGTACTAAATATTCTATAGTCAGACAGATCGTCTGGTGCTCTCCAAGCACCATTTAACAATAGATTCTCCAGATATTTCCACTAATAAACACTTGAAGCCGGGCAAATCTGCTGCTGTGCATTTCTCCCCCCAATCGCCGGATTAAACCGAAAATTGTATTAAAAATAAATAAAATTAAAAGTGTAAAATCACATAGTGAAAATTATAGCAACAGATACACTTAGACACACTCACATAGAAAAGTATACGAACACACGGCCGGCCATGCTGCGTGCCAAGTGGAAAATATTTCGCAAGTTTTTCTACACACCCGAAATGTTGTTGTTGCTGTTGCTGTTGCTGTTTCTGGCGGCTCTACTACACGTTTATTGTGTAAAAAATACTATAGAAAAGATAGGGACAGACAGAAGGAGAGCCAGAGAGCCTTCTCTTCGGCAGACAGATGGACAGTGCGGTAGGCAGAGGGAGGGTAGGGCAGGGTAGTGCTGTTATGTTTAGTTTTTATACATTTAATTTGCTATTGTTGTTAGTGGGGGAGAGGCAGAGTCATCCCTCTTTAATCTAGAATCCATTGTTGCCGGCACAACAAAAGTTAGAAATTTTCGGCACACGTGTCGCAACACTAAGATACCCTGCAAACAGTTTCTATATAATGATATTCGAGCTACAAGTATGGCAGTCAAAAGCGCATTTTGTTTTTACATACCGTACATTATAATAATTCATATATGTCACATCTAGACGCACTGCATATACCCTAAGTACCGTGTATAAAATAAAACAAAAAGAAATCGAACAAAAAAACAAGGCATAATCAGCAACAACAAAACAATGGATAAAGGCAAATGAAAATGAACATTTTTTGGCAAACAATTCAGGGCTAAATATTTTGTTTATGTGCTTTTATCACACGCAGAAAATGCCATGCCACGTATCGTAGATTCTAAGGCGACAACGGGAAAAATCTAGATAAAATCATCAGAAAAATCTCGCCATTACTTGTATCATCATGCGGAATCGGATGATATTCTGTGAAATTACGTTAAAAAAAAAAATTAAAGCAAATAATTGGATTGTTTTTGCCATTTCCTGTTTCAAGAGTTATGATGAAGGTATTGCAAGGAGAATTAAAATACTCGCATTATTAGCACAATCTTGCCAACTTTTGAGGGGTTTTCTTGATCTAGAGTCTAGACAGATCTAGTTATTAATCAGAACTGTTTAAGCAATAATAAGAAGCATCTCCTGCTTCAATTGAATCGTTTAATTTCAGGGAGTTATTGTTTTATGGTACTAAAAAAAAATCCCATCGTTCTGCTTTAATGTTAGAGCTTTGAGCTGCTCGAATGATAAGGATATATGCCCATATCCCTTTCTCCTTAAAGTATCTCCTTAAGGAAACCCACAAAATACTAAGCCCCGGTTTAGTCCTCCTACCTTTTCGCTTCATTCGGAGGTCTGCCAAGTTATTACTAAAATAAATATATTACTTAAATATTCTACATGCTGTCAGTCTTAAGCTCAAGCAAAGTTTCGCTAGTTCAAAGGGTTTCTGGGTGGGGGAGAGGTTCAGCATTTTGGTTCGTGGTTCGACTTGGATGTCGGAGTGCTGGAGTAAAGGTGAAGGTGAAGGTACAGACACGATGAGACACACGCTTACACATTTAATTGCGAAAATGCTTAATTATGCATGAAACATTGCGAATAACCAAAGAGAAACGTGCATACGGGAAGACGGCAAGTGAAGGCAAGAGATAGCAACATATAAGGAGAAGAGAGCGAGAGGCGGATAAATAATTAATGCCAAAAACAGAGGCCAGGCAAAATGGAGAATTTTGTGGATCAACTGTGGTGCTCTCATACTCTCACAGTCTCGCTCCTTTCTCTCACTCTCTTCGCAGCCTGCTCTTTCAATCGCTGATGCTACAGCGCGCGTTTATAAAGCAAACAAACAAACAACGGCGGAACACACACAAACACACACACATATGCACACGAACAGGAAGAACACACACACACACATACACAAAGGCAAACCAGCATAGACCAGCAATATTTTGTGTGCTCCTAATGACGTCTCTCCTCATTCCAGACCACCAACAAAAAAAAATAGAGAGAGAGGGTGAGAGTAAAGATTGGAAAAACTTTTGCGCCTGGCCAACATTTGTTTGCAGTTTTCACGTCAACAATTTGGCAACGTCTGCGGTCAAGTTTGTTGTGATATTGAAAACAAGCCCGGGTCCGGGTCCGGGTCCGAGTCCAGGTCCACGTCCGGTGCTGCCACTGCCTTTACGCCGCGAGAATGAGGTGAGAATCGATGGGAGACTTGTTGGAGAAATTCCAGAGCCAATACATACGAATGTACTCCCACTCACCAAAAGAAAGAGTGTGTGGGGTACCTTATCCTCTTCCTGTTTTCAACAGAAATTGATTTTTTTTTTCTTCTAGAATTAGTTGGAGATTTATCTCTGGGTTTCCATTGATTAGCTCTTAAATTTTAAAATAGAGATTCTGGCTTTTTTATTCTTTTAGATTGCAATCAATTTGTTTTAGTTATGTAGATAAAAATAGAGTTTATAATGATTGCGGTCCCTGATTTATATTCCTGTGAGATGCTGACTGCATTTCGTTCAATTACAAAAGTTTCTCACGCAGCACTCCTCTAGTTCTTCTACCCACACTGAGATTCAGGATTACAAACAGAAAAAAGATACTGGATTCTGACTATATTTACTCTACTGCTGTTCAGTAATTTACATACTCTCTGACATGGCGAAACGCGTCCATCTTCTTCATTTTTCTATAACAAAGACAACATACCCTTCTTCTTCCTTGACATCAAGCAGAACTTACCTGCAAAAATATACAAAAAAAAGAGAAGAAAATGGTCAGAAATAAGTCAAAAGAAAATCTATAATTTTTCATCTGCAGTACACTGTCGTGCGTAGCTGTGTATCTGCATCTTTGGATCTGTGTTTTGTGTATATATAAGTACATATGTCAACTAATTGCGTATACGCCGCATTGGTCAACGCACTTTCCAAGGCTGCCCACAGAGAGAGAAGTACGAGTATCTATAGGCAAGGCAACATCTACAGCAGAGGCAGCAGCCGCATGTCGCTCTAATCATAATTTTGTGATCTACAAATTAATTAGCATGCGCTCGAGTGTGATTGCAATTTATTGGACACCAAATTGAGATGAAAATTCATGCGAAATTTTCATTCATAAACATTGCAAAACAGAGAGGGGAAGCTGATGGAGGGGAAAGGGCTTGGGCAGTGGCAGTGGCAGAGTGTGTGTGTGGCATAAAACTCGCTCAATTTATTAATTGCTAGCAAATGTTGTTGCGGCCCATAGACCGTTGTGTGTGTTGCAATTATGTGTCGTCATGTGTACGCCGCATCATCGTCCTACTCCTCCTCCTCCTCCTGCCCCACTCAATCGAAAAGTTCAAAGTTGCACAAATCTTTTGAGAACATAAATGTTTTTCGCACGTTCTGCACATTGAGAATATTTTTTGAGGTATAAATTTGGATGGAGGGACGTCGGGGGGCATGGCTGCACTCTCGTGTTCCGAGGGGTTAGCATTATTCATAGCCCCACAATGACCGCTCTGGGGGCTAGCAAATAAATAATTGCAAATATTATTGCCACTCAGTGCATGCTGCCTGCCACACCACATGGCATGCCACACACACACACACACACAAATGCAACAACAATAAGGCCCCCCCCATAACAAAAATATTGCACTTTCGCATAGTTTCGCAATAATTCGACGATGACTCAAGAGACGACGACAACGACAAAAAAATTATAACCATAAAAACAAAACAAAACAAAAAATAATTAAAGAAAATCATCTGCCATGCTAGTGGGGGCAGAGGCAGGCATGTTTGAGGCACTTGGCATAGATCTCTCTAGCCCATTTTTGAGGGCAGGATGATAAACTGCCATTTGACAGCGCGACTCTGTCTCTGCCTCTGGTTAGCTGTTGCAGCCTCTACCCCTAACCCCTTCCCCAACAACGTGCACCGTTTCCGGTGCGCTGAACAATTGGCAGGACATCGCGTCTTGCGTTAATTAAGCGCGCAATTGTCAAGGCCAAACCTGCTGCTGTAATTCAATATTTGCACAGAATTTTCATTGCACATTAAATGTTTGGCGTCAAAACTATAACTATAACATTATTTGAACATTTTTAATAGTACTGTAGGGCGGGTGTGGAGGCAGCTGTGGGATAGGGATGGGGCGTTTTTTTGATCCTTTGCCACATGAAACCAGAATTTGACAGAAAGTACTTATAAATACATACATATGTACATATGATTGTATGTAGCTCGAAATGTTGTATGTTGTGGTTAAATTTGCTTGCATTTTATATAGGATTTCCCATAACTCAATCATTTACCACAACGGATCTTCGCTGGCATCCTCTAAAACCTCTGCACACCAATAACAAAAATTAGGTACTCCTTCAGCATTCTTTGCAGTTCTATTTATTTTCCCCCTGCGGTTTTCTCCATTTCCCACAATTGTTGCAATCTATTCTATTGATCCTGTGGTTGTGCATTACTTAAAGGTTCTCTAGGAGCCAGCAGCAGCAGCAGCAGCAACACCTCTGGCAAATTGTCGACGATTTGTTTGGGTTCAATTCAATGGCGCAGCCTGCATTCTGTCCACCCATCCGTATACCCTGTATGCAAGCTGTTGCTATGCCGTTGGCGGCAATGCCTGGCCGCCATCTGCCACTGCCACTGCCCCCGTGCTCCGTGTGGCCTGTGGCAGCCACAACCGCACGTCACCCGCATACACACAGCAGTCGTGACCAATGCAATAGGAACAATAACAACAGCAATAACAACTGCAGTGCTCTGTGGGGGCAGCAGCAGGCATTTCTTGGCAGCCGTTGTCGTGTGCTTTGGGTCATTTCTGCTGAATTATGTTCGGCATTCGCCGCCATTCGCATTCGAAATTCGCAAAGGGGGATTTTTACACCAATTTATATAGCGCCAGAACATCCGAAACGTGGAATACCAAATTGAGAATGAGAGCCATTGAATATCGTGTAATCACATTCTGGAATTCAATTTGTGGGCTTCCCATTCCATATACATTTATTTCTATATAAATAAATCCATGCGAGAGATTTAATTAAAAACGTATTTGATTTATGGCTTAAGCCAAATAGTTGGAGGTGGAAACCTGACATTTGTTCCTGCATTTTTCGTACAGAAAAATGATGTATGAAAAATAATCATAATTTTCACACTTGAAAGAGCGACACGAGAGAGATGGGCGGGCGGATCGGTTTGGGCTTTTGTGCATTATTTCTTAATTAAATTTATTAATTGCACACAACACGAGCCGACGGGGCGTATGCGCCACAAAAACCATCGCCCCCGCTAGGAAAAACTCAGCCAAAACCATAAGAGAGATAGAGGGAGAACAGAGAGCAGAGAGTGAGTGTGTGTGTGAGTGGATGAAAATTCATTTGAATGATTCATTTACGTGCCGAAAACTTAATTGTGCCAGCAGGTAAAATGCTCTGCAATGACGCCAACGAGAGGCCTGGGGGCAATGGGCAACCTCATCATCCAATGAATCATTTGTTGGCCATCTCTAATCAGAGCTTAACACCTCAAGAAAATTGTCAAAAAAAATGAAATGTTTTAGACACATTTAGACTCAATTATTTATTTAAAAATATGCAAATAAAAACCGATTTGCATTAGCCTAGCAACACTTTGTTTTCATCATTGTGGCTTAAATAATTAACCAATCGCAACGTGTTTATTAGCTAGCAGATAGATATGGATATTCTCTGTGATTCTGCGTTTAAGGATTTCTCATATCTTCAAAATTTTGACTGCAGCAGCAGCAGCTGTCAAGCCATCATAATTTTTGGATATCTGTCAAGGGGCTATGCGAATCTCTGGTCATTTGTCAGTCACTCTCTCACCTTTGGCCCCTGCTTCTCCACTTGCTCCTTCTCTTCGTCATTTTTCACACAACAAAATGTGTCATATTCCCACAAAATAAATATAAAATTATTTTTGGGTTTTTCAATGGTTATTTCTGTTCCCAGAGGGGCAGAGAGCGCCCCCTCTATCTCCTCTCTCTCTTTCGAGAAAGTAATTAGGTAAAATAAATGTGGCTTTTGGAAAGAAGGAGATGGGGGGGGCAGGGCCGTGGGAGACAGCCTTGGCCGAATGCTTTTTCCTTGACGGTTGTCGGATTTAATTCAATTAATTAGTTGCAATTTTTGAATGCACCAAAAGAGGATCCCTCTACAAAAGAATTTGTCTGTTAAATAGGCAAAATGTTTTTTGCATTCTAGGAGAACACTCAGCTCTCTATGGAGCATGAGTATACTCTGTAAGCAATCAAAATTAAGTGAAATTTCAAATAAAACTAATTAAAAACTTTTCAATTTTGGAGAGAGAATTTTCATATTTTCCCTGCCTCTTCTGTTACTTGGGCGGGTAAATATTTGCATAATTTTAGTTTTTGATGTAAACTGTTTACCTTTCACCCCCCGCCCCCCTCATCCGACTAGAATGACAAATAAACTGCCGTTCCCGCAGGCTTTCATGCGCGACAACTCAACGATTCATTGCCTAAACAGCTGCAGTGGGCTTTGGCGGCAACCGCCACCTGCTGCCACATTCGCACCACCAATTGATGCAACACATCATCAAGCAGACCACCACCAACGAAGGTGCAACAATGTTGCCTGCAACAAAATGTGAAAGCTTTAGAGCCAGCGTAAAGCGCGCAGGCTTGTCGTGGATGGCGCGAACGGCTACAGGTGTTTGTTGGCTATGGATTTACCTTTAGGTATATTGCTATGTATGTATATACACGTTATATCAAGAGAGAGCGAGAGAGAGAGAGCAGTTTATCTGGCACTAAAATATTTTGCCAAAATTATATTCCTACTTTCTAATACATTTTTTTGGTCGCTTTTTATCCGCTTTTTTCTTTGCATTCTTTTTTTTTTTAGTTTTTTGCAATAATCTGTGTGATTATTTAACTTGCGCTAAATACAAATATTTAGAAAATATTTGCTGCCGCAATTTTCGATGTGTGTTTTTCTTGGCATCGCGCGGGGCAGTCAGTCAGCTATTCTTTTTGGATATTTTTTCCCTCCGCAACTGACAAAAGAATGAGGGTCATTAAGATACACAGATCTTTCTTATTGTTATATATTATATATCTGCAGCATCTGTAGAAAGTGTGTATATATAGTATATATTATTCTGTGTTATTTATTTGACTTGGACTTAGGATACGGAATGAATAATCATTGGGGGGATAATCCTCAAGTAGAGGTCAAAGAAATCACTCAAAGAAATCATCAACAAAATGGTCTCATGTGTTGGCTCCTCAATGGATAACCTTGAGGAGAAAACACCCACCTTAGAAACGAAGACACACAGAGTTTCTAATACTCCCCAATAAAATTCAATAAAAATATAAAAAAACCAGCAAAACATTTTGATAATTGTGAAAAATACCGGCCGGCAACGCAGCCAAAGGCTAAAAATACTAAAGAAAACAACTGCGGTGAAAAACTCATCCACAAATACTACTACGAAAATGAACAAACAACAAAAACTAAATACTTAACACCGACTGAAGCGTTGAGGGGCGAACATTTGTGCAAACAGCGATTAATAAATTGTGTGGGTTTGCTGCTCTTTTTTTTGTGCATAATAAAACTAAACTTAAACTAAAAAATAATAAAGAAGAAACACTTTGGTGGAACAGCTGTTTGGGAGGGGGGTGTAGAAATGGAATGTTCTGGTGTGGAAATGAGGCAGAAAACTGAATGCATAAAACTTGGAAAATATTACTACAAAAAGTTAATGTGGTACCATAAAAAGGTTCAGGATTACTCATATTATCAGATGAGTTTTGGTACCCGAATATCTGAGGTCTAATGGGTTTTAAAATGATTTAACTTTAGGGTTAAATAAGACTCTGAATCTTCTAAATAAGAAAACACTGCTAAAAGAAAATATTTTTGTTTTACTTTCTATACAAAATCTGTTAGACGCTGGCCATTAAATCAGCTCATTTTCCATTAAGCTGCAATATAGAAACTCATTTGAAGAGCCATCAAAATGCATAAATTATAAACACGGCATGGAATAAATATCTCAATTAAGCGGCAAAACGAATGCGAAACATGCCTTAAAGTGCAATAAATAAACAAAAGTAAAGCGACGAAAAGTAAATAAAAATGTCGACAAAGATAGATATGTCGCAGGGGAGAAAGGAGATCGCAGGAGACAGAAGTCGTATACCAAAATGCAGTCTCATGCGACGCATGAGGCACAAATTAAGCGCATGAAATATCTGTATGGAAAGTCAACCGAAAGACACACAGACAGACAGACAGACAGAGCAGACAGTCCGTCATTTGATAAATTTCATATGGAATGATTTTAATTAAAAACCTGTAAATCTGCAACAAATATTTCCATTTCGGACCGAGTCATAAAGTTGTCAGAGGCAGCCCCCGAATATGTCCCGAATATTGTGCATAATTATGATGGATGTGCCATGCGACATTTGCCAATTGATGGGTTCTCTCTCCCTATCTCTCTCTGTCTGGATGTTTTGTTACTTTCGCCTTTGTTCTGCCTGGCACATGTGGGGGCATTAATCATTTTTTTGTTTGCGCCAAAAGGCTGCGCTGCAGAGTCACCCCCATAGAATATTGTCTATTTCATTTGCAATTTATTAGCATTTAATTTATTTATGATGTGCATTGAATTTGCCATGAGACTGCGACAAATATTGTTTTGCATTTTAAAAAGGGAATGCGTATGTACATATATCAATCATTTCCAAAAACATTTAAAACGCTTCGACACAAGAATCTGAAAGATTTCTTCGAGTTTCATTCCAAAATCGTATCGAAAGTTCCCTCGAAATGCTTCTTACACCCACTAGAAATCAGCCCCTATAAAAGCGAATAGATATTCTTAGTCTATATGTAGCTGCCACCTCAAAGGTAAAAAACTTTGCCAGAGAGACAGATCGAGCATACTCTTAAATATAGAGCGAAAGAAAAGGAAAAGCCAAAAAGAAAAAGTAAAATGGGGACGCCATAGAAAATATTTGTACAGAAATAGATGGATGCTTGAACGCATTTAAGTTGACTTTTTCGTCCCCCCGTGGAAAAGTTGGTTACAAAAGTTTATTGAGGCATTCGCTCTCCGTAAGCTGATTTGTTGTCCAGCTGCCATTTTCTGGCCCTCTCCGGGGCGCACTCCACTCCATTCCATCCATCCGATTGTCTGGCTTTTCCGTCCGTCTGTCTGTCTGTCTGTCACATTGCACAAGGGCAAGCGGCAACAGTTGTCAGCTGCTTCTCTGCCTCCAAATATTTACATGGAATGTGTGGCAAAAGTTTTTCCACCTCCCTCCATCTCCCCACCCCTCTCGCTGTGCGTGTGTGCGTTTGGAAAATGTTCCACACCGGACGGCGTAAATCAAAAGATGGACTGCATTTCGCTTTGAAGCGTCGACAACAAACCGTCAAAGGTATTTGACAATAGACTTTGAAAGACTCTCTTTTGTCACAAGAATTCTCAGCAATTCAGGAATTAAGGTTTCAGCTTTTGTGCTTTGCTTTGGGCTGTTTCTTGCCCTCCATTCTTAAATATCTTCATGTCTTTAAATTCGGTACCCAAGCTAAATTTGAATTAAATTTAAGCACTTTATGCCCCGTCCTGCAGGCGCTTTTTCGCCTTTCTTTATTTTCATTTCGCATTTGTTTTTTGCTGTTGTTGTTTGTTTGAAGTTATTTACATGTACCGGTGACAATCACCCCTCTCTCTCCCCATCCCAGGGAAGCTTATCCTCTCTCCATCTCAGCATGTACTTATCTCACCATCTCTGTTTCTTTCGCTCCCTGCTTTTGCCTTTTGTTTTTCAGCATAAAATGCCAGCGGTTATTTGGCGCAGTCAGCATTCTGTACGCGTTCTTTTCTTTTTATCAAACGTTCCAAAATATGTTGACAACATGTTGCCCGACTGATTGTCAAAGTCTTTACGCTTCCACTCTCCCCTCTATCTGCTCACAAAGAGCTCTGCGGACTGCTCGCTTGTCACAGTTACAGTTGAACAAATCGATTGATTGATTTCTCAGGTGTGTTCTCGATTGCGCTGACGATGACAACGACAATTTCGCGTAAAGATTTGATGGCCACCACCACCACCAGCAGAGAAAATGACAGAGAGATGAGAGTTTAGCGAAATTCAAGCTAAGCAAAGCTAAAAAATTTACTGAATATTAGAATAGATTTCCCATGCAGTAGAATTTCAATTACTGCATAGAGGAAAACAAAGGAAAGAAGTCATAATTTTTAGCATGATTATTATTTGAATTTCATAATGAAATACCTCAAAATGTAGGTTTAGTTTTATATAAAAGTTTGCCCAAAAATAGTTACTCGTAAGTTGGAATTAGTGGAACCATGTAAATGGGATTTGTATTATATTATGCCCTGAATTTCGGGTTCAATTTCTTATCTATTTTGCAGTCTGGAACTTTTTCCACATCACAGACATTTTATAGTACCAGAACATACTTTTGAAGTGTACTCTTAAAATGCGTTTTTGGAAGTGTTTCTTTAATTTAAGTATCCCTCTTCCACTGGGATACTTACAAATGAAACGAGTCGACTAACTAACTATTCCCTATGTATTAAAAATCACTTTTCACCAAATCCCCAGCCAAATATTCTTCCACTCTATTTGGCGGTTTTTGCCGCTTGCCACAGTCCACAAATTGTCATCACTGAAGCTTTTGGGGGTGGCGCTACAACGTTTAGTTTTGTGTAACGCCATTTTATTTTTATGAGCGCTGCATGTGATACAGATACTTTCGCTGTACATGTATTTGTGTATCTTTGTGTGTGCGGTCGTGTAGGGGCAGTCGTGTGTACATGGGCGAGGGAGGGCATGGCATTGGAAGAAGGTAGGGAGTGTTGTTTGCCTTTTGGAGGCACCCGCTTAACTGCGGTTTGATTGAAACGCTGATTGTTGGAGCGTGGCAAATATTTGTGTGTGTGTTTGCGTGTTTGTCAGCCATAAAATGCATCCGTTGGCCAGAGATTACACGGAAAATCCACCAATTGACTCACAGAGAGAGGGATCCGTAAAAGAATTAACAATTCAAAACCTATTTTCGAGGCATCTCAGATCCATTCCGATATGTTCTGCTCTGTTCTGATGCGATCAAATGCGTTTTAGGTCTGCGGTCATCCACAAATAGGCAATGCCAAAAACAGAAAGGACTTTTTGCGGCCTGCCCTGTAAATTAATTACAGTCGAAAGCCAACAAACACACACACAAAAACAAAACAATTTTCCAACCACACAAAAACGGGGGCAGGGGGTAGAATGTAAATGAAAATGGGGGGGGGGGGATGGGGAAACCACAGAAGGAAAATAAGTCACAGGGTGAATAATAAAAACAGCAAATAAAATTCTCGTCTGACGTATGGGTTTTTGTGCATTTTTTATGCAGACAAAAAGCAAAGAAAATAATGTAGAAAATTATCCAACAGACACACACACACACACACACAATTCCTAAATAAACAAGACAAAACTGCAAGGGACATGGAACCCCAGTATTCCTATGCTGCTCTACCCCTCTCCATTCTCTGTAAGCGGACAAGTTAAGTTTCGAAATTATTCGGGCAGGCCCAGACGCAAGGAAAATGCATTAGAATCTGCTTTTCATGCAACGACAACGACAGCGAAAACGACTGCAACGACTACAACGACGACGGCGTCGACAAGATGCGTGCCAAGTTATTTGCATTGCTCTGTATCTCTGTATCTTTGTATCTTTCTTCTTTTTTTTTTGGGTGTGTGTCCGTGTGTCCATGTCCGTGCTATTTGCGCTTTATTTGGTCTAAAAAAGCGAAAGCATATTGCATTCTGGCTCTCTGGGTAGCTCAACATGGGGCTGCAACAATGCTTAGGAGGATCGGTGGTGGTGCCACACGGATTTCGACTGCTGCCACTGCCACTGCGACTGACAGTTGGCTCGTGTCGATAAAATGTTGTTGCTGCTGCTGCTGCTGCCGCCGCCTGGCCTGGCCCCGGCTTCGGTGGCTTAAGTGGCAGAGCGCGTTGGGCCAATTCTATTTTTATGTTGCCGCCGGACGTTGCAAATGCCTCGTGCCTCGCTCTTCTACTCTCTGTCTATCTTTATTTCTTTCTAAAAAATGTGTGCAGCATAAATTTGAACAACAACAAAAAATACAACAAAATTTAGTCTTTAAACTAAAAAAAACATTAAAAAAAATATATATGTTTGCCAGCAACGAGGATTTCATACTCTAATTAGTGTGGGATTAAAAATGTATTTTATTATAGAAAAATAAATATATTTTAAAGTACATAGCTTAACTTTTGGCATTTGTTGATGCCATTCAATTTGGAATACTATAGAAATAAGAAATTCCAAAAGTTTCCTCTGAATTTAATTCAGTTTTGTCATGCATATTATGTATTCATATGTATGTACATACATACATATGTATGTAAAGATGGTATTTATATTCGTTAGAAGGCCCGAGAGTGAAAGTCTTTGTTGTTGTTGTTGTTGCTGAGAGAGCAATATAATAATGTCAAAGTATGCAGTTAGTCCAAGCTTATGAAAGTCCCTTGCATTTGCTGGCAGCAGGGGACCTGAACGAACGAAAGCTTCGTCTGAGCTGAGGTAGGCGCATTGTTGTTGTGTAGAGAGCAAGTTTGCAGCGCAGCTCGAGCATGATCGAACATGAGCGACAGAGAGATAAGAAACATTAACTGACCGCACAGGTAAATACAAGAATCGGAGCAGCTGGGAATCGGAAGTCGAGAGTAGCGACTTACTGTTGTTGCTGCTGCTGAGAGTGCAATGGCACAAAGCATTGGCGAGATAGTCATTCATTGCGTGAGAGGAGCAAAGCTCGTAGATAAAATACAGATTAAGAGATAAGACAATTGCGACTGCAGTGCTCATCCATACAGAAACACACAAACAAAACAAGGCACAGACCAAATATTTGTCGTTTGATTTTTAACGAAAAATCTTCATTTCCTGGTGTTTATTTTTGGTCTACGTTGCTAAATGTACGTATGTAGGTCTGCTCTAAGAAATATCGTTGCTATTCATCCGACTGCCTATCCCTGTAATTACTTGTGAAACTTTTCCACTTTTCAGCAATCTCTTTTTTCAGCTAGAAATAGGGGGGGGGGAGGGCGAGAGGTACGACTGCCCATAACAGACAGTTTAAAATGAAATTACTCACATAATTTATATGCACGACCGCAAAACAAGAACAAAGTTAAAGAAAAGCAAAGACCCACAAAAGAGGGAGAGTTTCTCTTATGAGTACTCCCACACACACACACAAACACACTTACAGACGACCTACAGACCTATAGAAATAGTCAATCCAAATGCAAAAACTTTTTCCCTAGCATACATATGTATGGAGCACCCTGCTCCACCCTTCGTATTATGTTTTATGCTTTTCTCTCTCACGCTGCCATGTTTTGTTTGTTTGTTTGTTGTTCCTGCTGTCCGCCCGTTCGCCCGTACAATATTTGTCCTTCATTTGAAAGTCAAATGCGTGTGGAGACGCAACAACAGCAGCAGCAGAGAAATCTGTTGCTGGCGACAGAATCAACAGAACAGAGCAGAAGACCCTGGGGGCCAGGGATTCTTAGCCACTGAGAGACGTAGACGGAGACCAATGTGAAGACAACAAAATTATTTGATAGAAAAGCCAGAGAGAATGAAACAACTGGAAAAAAACAAACCAAAAGAATGTATGAAAAAAACATAACATAAATTCTAAAAAGGCTGACAAGCATACTATAAAATACAAAAAACAACAACAACACCAACAACCCACGAAACATTGATATAAAAACTATGGGATGAACGGGAAAATTTGGTTAAAAATAAATACATGGCCCATTGAAATTTATGGCTATGATATGTCGTCAATCCGCTGGCTTTCCTAGACACTCTGGGGGCAATTAGCTAGAGTTCCAAGCCCAGGAAGTATTCGGCACCCCTTTTCGAAGAGTTCGAAGGGTCTTCCAAAAGATTTTCGTTTAATTTTTTCCAACCTTTTCGGCTGATTTTAAAATGAAAATGTATCTCTATTTTTTAGTTCTCCAGGGTCACGAAAAAGATTTTTCAAACTTTATCCGCAATAAACTTGATTCCAAAATATTCAAATATCATTCCAAATATCTTTCATATTTATTCCAAAATTCTATCCAATAAAATGCTCAATATATCCAATAGTTCAGCAAACACCAGCAAGAAAGCATTTTAATAGGTGACTAATGGACGGACGACAGACAGGCTGCAATGCCTACCAAATATTTAAGTTAACAATAGTAAAAAAAAATCCCAAAGCATAAACATAAACAAAATGGGGAAAATCAAATGGGAAATGCGCAACTGAGAAACCAATAAAAAAGTCAGCTATCCAAAAAATACAACAACCAAAACAGATCCCCGAAACAGAAGCCAAAACCTAAACAAGAGCAGAAAAAAAAAAGCCAAACCAACAAATTTATGCAAATCAACAAAAATGTTCACTAATTGTAAAGGAAAAACTAAAGAGGAGCCCGTGAATTGTGGGGCGAAGGTTATTGGCCATGCTACATGCCGCCATCAATTAGGTTTCGTTTCGGTGTGGCAGAAATCATCATCATCATTGGGGCAGGGGGCAGCGAAGAGAGAGAAATCTTTATCGATAATGGGGCATTAGCATGTGATTCAGATGAAAAGTGTTAATTGCCATTTGATTGTTTCATATTCATTCCAGAAACCAAAACCAAAACGAAAACCAAAATGGAATGGGCTACAAAATTTATGCAAAATCTTTGTAAAACATTGGGCCATGTCTGGGCTTACATTTTCATTATGGTCTCTCCGGGATCCATTCTCTGGCACATTCTGTACACATTTGTTGTGTGCGCCCCGAATTAGGACACAGCTAATGGCAAAATATTACCCCAAAATGTCAATGAACTGAAGTGTCTGTCTGCATGTGTTCTTATGTTCGATATGGAGGAGGAATGGCATACAAATTGAAGAACCTCAATCATTCGCCCTTACCATTTATTGGGCGCAAAGTTCAATGTTCGAGAGGAAATCTGCTTAGGAAACAGATTTTTTACCCAATTAGGTTTTACCCCGCCAGAGCAGTCAAATACTTTAGGGAAAATGATAAGAAAAGTGCTGCGTAAAAGGTGGAATCTCTCTCTCTCTCTCGCTCTCTCTCTGCCTAATGTTCACTCCTGTGGGAAACATCTTTCAGAAAAGTTACTACTTTTGCATTTCCATGGGTTTTAAAGATATTCTCAGCATTTTATTTAATTTACAATCGACTCCCCTGAGTGCGGAGAGCAGCTCAAACTTCTGTTAACACTTTCAACAGCAACTTCACGGTAGATGGAGCCGTACATCCGATTACGTATACGTCCAGTTAGCAGGGTCTTTTTGGCAAACAGCCAAAGCCGCCTCTTGACGCGTTTTTAAGTTGAATCTGGCCCTGACGCTGAGCTTGTGAGTGCCGCAAAAACTTTTCCATTACTCGTGTTACGAGGCACACAGAATCCTTTGGCTGGCATTCAGGAGGAGATGCTTTTGGGTCAAGTCGACATTAAAATAGTTTAGGGATTTGTATTTATGTTGATTGCATTGTCGCCAGAGACGCAACCATCTGGCATGTGTGTGTGTGTGTGTGGGTGGAAATTGAAAAACGCTACCAGAGATTTTCCTGTTTGCCACACTGTAAAATGCAATTTCATTCACTGACAGATGTAAAAAGTCAACAAAAATCGAAAATAAAAACTCACTTCAACTCTATCTCTTGAGAGACAGAGAGAGAGAGAGAGAGGAGATGGCAAAGATGTGGCATGCACCTGTTTTAACTTCAACTTTTTTGCAAGAGGAAGCTATTTTTATAGCCAGACGCCACACAGCCCTGCCTTTTTGGCATATCTCTTCTTGTGACCCACATTGACAAATTTCATGTTTATTAATATGCAACAGCACAAAGGAACAGCAGGAAAAACTCCGCCAAACAGCTGTGGTTGTTTCTTCAGCGGAAATGAAGTTACATATATCCCAAAAGGCAGAAACTACTTTAATTGCGGGATAATTGTAAGGGCATTCAGGCATACAAAAATTATCAAATGGATAAAAACACAACATAACAGAAAAGAGATGAAATTTGTCTTTAAATTTTTATATTTTCAAGTGATTTTATGCTCAAATGAAAGGTAAAATAGGAAACAAAGTATCTAAGATGCTTAAAAAAGATTTATATTCTGTTGAATTTATCAATTTAATAGCTATCTAAGCATATATCATATTTTTTGTGTACAACTTGATGATATCCAACGAAAATCCAATCAAAACTTCAAAAAGTAGGGCCCACTACCTTTAAAATAAAGTTCGTTTTAAAATTATATATCAGCAATCACTAAAGAGATCCCTCTTCCGCAATCTTTTATATTTTTATAGAAATCATCCAACTTTAAAGGCAACTAAAGCCAAACTTTTTGTTGTCTTCTTTTATTTTGTTGTGCATAATTTTTGCAAACAAAAAACCACCAAAAAGATGCCTCTGATTCCTCACTGATTCTGCAAACATTTCACGTAGGACGGCGACAGATTTTTACCCTGACTAATTAGCCACTCACATCACATTCAGATTCTGTTTTCGATCCTTTCTGGAAGAGTCTCATCAACTGTCTGCAGAGTGGGGATCGGGGTACGCCTCCGCATGTTGGCCATTTGCATCTATATATTTTGTATCTGTGATATATCGGGAGACGCATTATAAATACAATGACCAATGGACCACAGAGACGCTTCTCTTCTAGTGACATTCCATGGTCACATTTTTGTGCATTTGTCAAAGTGAAAATAAATCACAAAAACGACAAACAAACGCAAGAAAAGCAAGAAAAACAAAACCAAAAACGCAATGACAAACGCAACAAATGACAAAAAAATCTTTAGCTCAAGTATAGCCATCTCTTTTGCACTATTTTTTATTTTTGGCAATTGCTACCCACTCGAAGCGATAGGGGGGCAGGGGGAGGGAGGCCTTTGTTTAGAAAGGCCAACAGAGCGCAGCAAGCAAAATGTTTTATGCACTCGAAAGCCATCGGGGAATCTGACACAGTTTTCTTCTCAAGCAGATCCACCCAGAGGAAAGAGAGATAGAAGCATGCCACATGCCACGCCCACAGTCCAACAGAAGATTAGGCCAAATTCAGACCCGATTATGTGGACAGTAGCAGCAGCACCGGCGGCAGCGTCATCTAAAAAAACCATATGAAATGCAAATTTCATGCCACATTTAAAATGGCCAAAATGAAATGTTTTGTAATTTATCAACGCCCGCCCCCGCGCCACACCAAAGAAGGGGTAGCAGAGTGGGGCACACAGGCGTGTGTCTAGCAGTTACAGCTGTGTGGCAGGCACAGGCACAGCCACGCAATGCCGCAACGATGTTGCAATGGCAACGGCAAATGCAAAATGCAGACATTTCTTGACACTTCTCTAAATAGTTTTCCGTGCGACGCGCACTGCCACACTGCCGCAACACATGCAACAGGGGGACGGGCAGTGAGGTTTCTACATACGTATCCACGCACACGGTCACTCGAGTGCCAAAATGTCCCCCGAACGCCATTAAAAATGTTGCGAAAATTACACAGCAAACTGAAAGGTGTTCTAATGAGGCGTACGCCCCGGACTCTAGCAACGGGCAGCAGAACTCTAGTGCGTGTGGGTGGATGTTGGATGTTGGATAGTGGGTGCTGCCAGAAGTGGGTGGAGTGTGCAAGTGGGGTAGAGTGTGGCTGCAAGCAAAGTAGGTGAATGAGTGAGCTCTCTATGCGGCAGCAGATAAAGTAATCAGAAAGTCTTTGGCATTATTTTGTGGTGTGGAAAATCCTTTTGCAAGAATCCATTTTATGAAATAAATAAACAGTATAAATATTCAAATAATCTAATTTGTTTCATTTATGTGCATAAAAGTTCAAATTTTAATAAACAAACTAGCATTTATCAGTCTGTAAGTCCCATAAGTTATTTTAATCACTTTATAACTTAATCTCCCCTTAAATTTGCATAGCAAAATTATTATTTAAATTGAAAAATCAATTGAATCCTTGGTTCTTTCTTTACTTCAATGGAAATTCTGGCCCAAGAGTAGTCTCCAATAATTGCAGTAGCAATTTTCTTCCTTCAGTCCCCAATTGTCTGGAATAAATCATTTTTTTCTTTCATCCTCCAATGAAATTACGGTCTTTTCTCTAATTTTACCTGAATAGCTCTTAGCCATCCCTCCCTTTTGCCCTTGCTTTTCTCCTCACGTTTTCCAGCCACTGGCCTCGATTTTTAATGCTGCAATTTTCATTGAAATGAGTTCAAAATCAAGGTCGCCGACGCTATCCACTTCATAGACTAGCTCCTCTGCTGCCCAACCCATCGTAATGGTCATGCTACATCATCCACGGACTTGAACTCGGACCCAGGCGATGCCATGAATACAAATTGTTGCATTTACAATAAAAAATTCATGGGATTCCATTTCAATAAGCGAAAAACGGGGCAAGTAAATGCAGTCCCAAGTCCAAGGAATGCTGAGGGAGCAGGAGGAGCAGAAGACGGCAAAAGGAGAAGTGGAGAAGGTGGAGAGGAAGAGGTGGGGAGGGGAGGGGAAAAGGCGATTTCTGTTTATTAAATAAAAAGCAATGTTCAACATGAAGAATGACCTTAAAGAATGAATGACATAGAGACGAAGATGAAGACGGAGAGGTGGAGGTGGAGGTGGAGACAAAAACAGAAAGAAAGAAAGAGTGGAATTAACAAGGAAAATATTTTGCAATAAGCCAAAGGAATAAAATGAAAATAAAATCCAGAGAAAAGTGGTGGAAAAGTGTGGGAAAAAAAGGGAAAGAGTTGCATAAACGGGAAAGAAAAGGCGCCGAAGGGGAGTCTGGCATTTTGTTTATACGACAAAGAGGAAACACCTGCAATTTTTGCACAGAGACAACTATTTCTCTCTCCCTCTACCCATCTCTGTCTTTCTCTCTGCATCTCTACGGCTCTTTGTCTTTGCTCTCTATCTAATTTGCTTCCACATTTCTATGGCAATGGAATGCAGTAGTTTCCAGTGGCAACAATTCATTAAGATTATGGCCAGGAATGGCTGGGGGCGGGGGAAGGTAGAGAAAGAGAAAACAGAACAGAGCCGCAGACTCAAAGGTGCAAAAGGAAGAGAAGTATGGGAAGGAGAGGAGAGCGAGCAAAGCAGAACAGTGATTCAATTGCAGTTTCGACTAACTGATACCCTGCTAATGGAGTTTATCTATTTACAGTTTATCTGATATTTAGTTTAATTAACATTTATTACATTTATTTAAGCATCAGAATTTTTTGTTTTTAAATTATCTAGATTTTTAAAACACAGAACTTATATTAAAAAAGTTCGTAAAAAGGTAAGGAACGGTAAAAAAATGTTTCAATGTGGATCTCCTTGAAGGTAATTGATTCTCCTTCAAATAGCCGCTCAAGGGAGTTCTATCCTTCATAAGATGTCTCTCCCTCTCCACCTTTCTCTCGCTCTCTCTCTTTCTCTAGCACATACTGAACATATTACAGATACTCCCACAAGTTCCCCGCCTAATGCCCATTGCTCGTTATTCAGACATTGCTCAGGCAGGCGGCAGGCAGCAGCAGCAGCAACACCTCACAACCGCCACATACCAGAACAGACAACCAAGCAACCAACCCAAACCCAACTATCCACCCACCCACACAACAAGCCACCCCCACCTGGTGTAGACCCCGACTCCCTCCCACACTCATTGTTTATTTGCACAAAATGCGTGCGCTTTCGTTTTGTCTGAAATTTCCAATGAATTTTGTTGGCCAGGCACAAATTGCAAAACGAGGTAAATGCTGGACAAAATGTGGGGGAGGGAACAGCGCGGATCTAAATATCTACGAGTACAGAGAGAGAGAGAGAGATTCAACAAGCTGTATACATTGAGGAAAAACTGCCTGTTGCTGTTGCTGTTTCACGAAAAAAACATATGTCTGCAACATGCAAAAGTAATGCACAACAAAACACAAAATCAAAATCAAAAGAGGAGCACAGGGAGAAGGAGGAGCAAGAGGGGACATTCTCTCCTTCGATCACCCTCCTCTATCCTTCGATATTGTGTTCTACATGAATTTTGACTTTGACTAAACTGAACGCCACATACAAAACATACACACAGACATACACAGACACATACATATGTAGAATTGTATGTAAACATTGCGCAAGACCAAAAAGCGCTACAACGCGCGTCCAGGAGTAATAAAATTTCAATATTCAAAAGACGTCAGAACGAAGAGTGGGGCAGTGGGGCCAGAGCCGGAGCCAGAAGCAGGGGCAGGAACAGCCGCTGAATCAGCCATCAGAACAACAGAAATTTGACTACAAAAATGGGCAAAATGCAAATACAGAGGCAGAGGGGCATCATCTCTCCCCCTCCTTTCAATTTTCCATTTTCCATGTGTCCATGGTATGTGTGCGTGCGGCTTTTTCGGCAATTTTGCGGCATGTTTTTCACACATTCACGCGGGGGGTCAGGGCTGGCGCAGCCAGAGAGAGCACACAAAAACAATTGAGCACGACGCTCTGGCTGCCATGGATATTCATTCCATCTGATAGCTCTTGTATTTAATACCCAGTAATCAGCGCCTAGGGTGGAGGGTATTGATGGATTCATTCTGTAAATGTACACATGTAAGAGGAACGAAAAGAGCTCTCCACAGTTAAAAGTTGCAAATATATTCATGATCAATGTGAGCAACAGGATCCAAATTCCAGCTGTGGTATATATCGTATATTATGTTATATGTTTAAGTCTAAAACACTCAAAATGTGTCTCCTTTCGCTCTCATTGCAGATATTTATTCCAAAGAGACTTCTACTATAAACCCCTTAAATATTCGTTCATAATTACTGGATATCCACATAGCCGATAGTATGCAGAACATATTCTATAGGAGCGCTGGGCGTTGATGATGCAAGTGCAAATTTATTTGCCACTTTTGATTGCTTCCCCCCTTCCAAGCCTGCGCCCACTGTTCGAGTGTTTTGTTTCTAGGCGAAAAATGTAAGTGAAATTTCAAATTTCCCGAGTCCAAGCACGAGCCGGAGCCCGAAAAGCCTCCAAAATTGATGGATTTTCCAATTGGAACTTGAGTGCTTTGCTGGTTAGTACTCGTACGAGTACTCGTACTCATTGTAGTTTTTGTTTTGTTTTGTTCTTTTGGTTACGAATGGACTCTGTGACTGGTTCAATGAGCCTTGCCCGTCCGTCTGCTGGCTGCTTGGCTGGGCATTCTACGATGATCCACATACTACAGAAATTCACATATTTCGTATGCCGAGAAATCCCCCCTTCAAATTCACAGTTCAACACAACACGGTGGATGGATGGATGCTTTCCCCCTCTCTCTCTCTCTCTCTCTCTCGCTTGTCTGGATGGGAGTAGGCTTTGCTCAGCCCTGCCCTGGCAGAATGGTAAATGGTGGGCCCCTCTCGAAATAGCCCCAGCGACACTCATTTGAAAGTGTTTAAGAGGAGACACCACCCATACAGATGACACGGGGAGCGACACGAACAACACCTTGTGCCCCACTCAACACTAAAAATTACATTGAAAATGGCCATAAAATAAATGGAGATACAAAAAAACACACACCAAATTCGAGGAAGAAAGCATTGAAGCTTTGGAATACTCTTACGGGTATACCTATGAAATTATAGCTATAAAAAGATGTGAGATTTACCTTTGATTACTATTTATTTTTGTCATTTAGAAGCGTTACTTCAACTGTTAATTATATTACGAGAATATCTTCTACATTTTATAGGCTAGTAATAGATTCCTTTGCAAACATCTAATCAAAGTCATAATACTCTCAATCTAGAAAGTGTATACAAAACAGAAACCAGACAAAGCGTTGGCCCTTTTCCTGGCTTCCACATCTTTCTCTTTCTTTTGGCTTTTCATTAAATTAGATTTTATTGTTGCTGTTTTTTTTTCGTTTTGTTCCACTAACTGTTGTTGTTGCTGTCGCAGGGAAGCTAATTTTGTTGAGCAGACAATCTACACACAGTCAAATTTTCCATTTCCCTTCATTTTATTTTGTGTCTCTCTCCCTCTTGCATGTAAATAAAAAAGCCATAAACGAGAAAATCAAAATGAGATTTTTTTTGTTACATTCAACTGCAGTCCCCGGCCTAATCGGAGCAATCAAAAATTGACTATATATCAAAAGGAATAAAAGATATATATGTATGTACATATATATAGTGGAAAATATATCTATACATAGTATATCTCGTATATCGAAAGAGTGTCAAGGCTTGGAAAATTTTGTACATACTCGTACATTCCGTTTAGCCGAAAGAATTGAGGATTTTCCTCTAGAGAGATAAATACTCGTATGTGTATTTGTAAACAAGATCTGTTGATTGTTGCATTTGTTGTAAACACGCTCGTTTAATGCCCACAATTTGGCTTAGAAAGATTTTGGTTTTTTAGTTACGATTATAATTTATTTATTTTTAAATGCATGGAAAATGTTTATTTGTCAAAGGCTTTCCACACGAAAAGTGTTCTTAGAAGTCCCAGAAGAAGAATGGTTTTTCGGCAGATTAAAGAAGAGATCCCATGCCGAAGATCTCTTGAAGCATCTGGCTCTTTGAAAGGTGGTTCTTCACTTCATGAAAGAGTGAAAATTTCACTAAAATTTGTATTTTGTTTTCTTTTGCAATATTTTTCCTGCTGCGTTCTCTAAGCATCCCCATATCAAACGCCAACGCCCACGCCGCTTGGCACGCCTTATATTATTTATTCATACAATGTCTGTGCAGCATTTTGTTGACAACATTTTACACAGATTTACACTATTTTTAACAGCTCGTTAGGCTGCAGGGAAGGGCTGCCTGCTGCCTGCCTGCCAGTCTGTGCCCAGGGTCTGCCGATATTGGGACTGGCAGAGGGGTAACCTCCTAAGGGGGTTGCTTTCGCATCTAACGCTGGCATTGAGCGTGTGCCAAAGCAAACACAGTCCTCACCTCATTAGGAATCAACACTTATGCCCAATTAGACGACAATTTGTATACAATTTCAACTTCTCAGCTACTGCTAGTTGTTAAATCTAAAATAATTGAAAGTTTAACCTTCTATAAAGCAGATTTTCTGTAGCGTCTGCCTGAGAAAACACACATCGCGGATATATACAACAATTTTTGGGAAGGAAATTAAAATGCAAGTGCGAGTCTCTGACTTAGCTATGCCACACAAGGAGACTTACAGTGAAGCACAAGCGGGGGAGAGAATGCCTTAAAAGGCTTAAGGCTTATTTGCTAAGCCACATTGGAATAGATAACGAGAAAAAAAGGTTGGCAAAAGAAAGAGGTTAAACATTCTTAGAATGGGATTTCCATCCATTCTACATCCATTGCCTCTCTACATTCTTTCAATTAAATAGTTCACATGAAAGGCATTTTCTTTGCAATGAAAGACATACATTTTTAAAAATATATTCCTTATAAATTTTCCAATCCATTAGATTTGACTATAATCTTTGAACCTTTAAAAACACATTAAAAGTAATTCAAAAAATGCTTTTTATGCTCCTCATAATTACCTGCCCCTCCAAAAAACTAAAACATTTTGACATTTCCGTAACAAATTTTTATGCTGTCAAAAATCTTTGCAAAAAAAACCAAAAAAAAAAAGAAAACTTAAATTTTTGTTAGCTAATTTAGAGGCCTACAGCCGTTGGCTGTCATGGATTTCAAACCAAAAGAAAATTATAAGTAGACGCGTCAGCGGGTTTTCATGTTCTAGCAGGAAAAACTAAGTGCCCGGCAATTGCCCTGGGGAGCAGCAGCAGCAGCAGCAGCGGTGGCAGTGGCAGTGGCAACAATCAAAATTTAAAACAAACAAATGTTATCTGGTGGCCTCAGGGGCGGCCGGAGAACAAAGTTAATGCCAGTTCAAGTCGCTCAAGAGTGCCAGAAGGAGAGGAAACCAGACCAACGCGAAAGAGAGGGCACTATAGTGTGAAAAGAGAGGGCAAGAGTGCGGAAGGGAGAGGGAAAATTACGCATAAATCTTTCAATTGTGTTTGGATTTTGGGTCGAAGCTAATAGCCGGTGGATCGGTAGATCGGTGGATATACCCCCTGGGAAACGGTTAGTGAACTTTCTTGCCCGTTGCACTTTTTCTCATTCGAGTTTTTGTTGTTTTTGTTTATATGTAGATACGAGAGAGAGTATATTGTATATTTTACGTATGTATGTATGTATACTAAAGGTGGATGGATTGTAAGATCTAGGCATACCCTCACAATGTTTGCAACATTTTGCTGGTGGCTCATCGCTGGCATCGGCATCGGCAATGACCGGCATCGTCCCCAGCCCTTTTTCGCTGCAACACTTGCACTTGCAACACCACTGTAGCGGTTAGAGCGGAGAGTCCTCTTTCCTGCTCCTCCTTTATTTGTGTTGATGGTTGGGAGGGTGGGGAGGACGTCACACGACTGTCGTCGTCTGGTGTTGGGATGGATGGCACATCACTTAATATCTCACTCGAACTCAAACTCGCATCAATTGAATTTTTATTTCCACTTCTACGACACTTTTTGATACACACACACGCACACACACACACGCGGCGCACACGCACGAGTGTTGTTTGGGGTTCTTGGGAAGGATATTCTTTCCGTGCGGGGAATGACTGGAACCACCTGTGGGTCAGCCCACGTTCGATAATGAAAATCTGTAGTCTACAGGTTATCTACAGGTTATCCTCCGTTTCGTTTGTTTTGCTGTTGTTTGCTGCTGTTGCTGCTGCTGCTACATGGAATGTTGGCGTATGCATCGATCGATCGTATGGGGGTTAACACTTTTCTTTTATTTTATTTTATTTTATTTGTATTTCTTATTACGGATATCTGTGGGGCGATCCTCACGCGGTACGCTTTCGTCTGCTACTGATGTTGAATGTTGTTGATGTTATGTTGAATGCTGAATGCTCTTCTGCCTTCTGATGCTGTCTGTCTTGTCGTCTGTGTGTGGGACGTCACGCCAGGCTATTTCTAGTCTTTTTGGCTTTCACATTGCGCTTTTTTTGTCCGTGGAAATTGTTGTGTGTTCGTTTTGTTCGAGAGGAGACGTTCAAACGTGAAACCTCCGCAGAGACCACTGAGCAGACACACGGCCAGGCGCACGCCACACTGCTCCCATTTCGAATGCCCGAGCAGCAGCAGCGGCAGCGGCAGCAACAGACGGACGGGACAGACACGGACACGGACACACACGGATACGGCGGCGCTTTCGAAAACGTAACGAACGAAATTTGTTCGAAAATTCTCTCGAGCAAAATTGTTAGATAATTTTCCCGTGGGCATCGCTTGCGGGCCAAAAAATCTTTTTCAACAATTTTTCCTCAATGAAACAATGAACTTTCACATTTCCTACACAAACAACACACAACACAAAACGATCTTTGTCTCTCATTCTCACTCGCCTTTCTCTCTCTCTCTCCTTGTGGTTCTCCCTTCCGAAACTCACTCTCTCTCTCTCAATGTCGAAAACTTATTTTCGAAAATAGATCCCGTACGCTACACACACTCTCTCTCTCTCTCTCTGTTTCTCTAATAGATCGGCGCACGGCTCTTAATTTCGAAAAAGTTTTTTAGAAAAAAAAAAGTTCTACTTCGGTCTGCTGCTGGCCGTTCCGTGCACCCTACGCACCAGAGAGTGAGTTCTCCGCTTGGTCGGGCATTCAGGATCATCCGTCATTCGGTTCGCTTCAGCTTGGGGGGTTCGGGGGATCGTCGGGTAAGTGGGTTTCTGGGTCAAGGCATAGGCATGTGTCCGAGCACTTAGCTTCTAATCGTTTTTGGAGGGGGGACTTGGAGAAGGAAGAAATCCGGAAAGGAAGGCCTCTGCTCTCTGGTTTGGTGGTTAAGGTGTTGTACGATAATTGCAAATGACAATCGAACAATGAGGCAAAAACCTTGGCTATCACAAGGCCAGGCGTTAAATGGTTTGTTAAATGATTGCCAATATATGTATATATTTTTTAAGGTTCAATTAGGTTTGTATAATAGATATTTTCTAGAATAAGTATTGCTGTGCGATTTTTGATCTTAAATTATCTGTTATAGAAGTTGGTTATATTATATAAATATATGTACATAAAATAATAAAAATATCATAATTTACATATCTCTATGATATAAATTGGAAGAGAACCAAAACTCGTTCTACACTGAAGCAGGAAAATATTTTCTATATTCGTCCTTAACAGTTTTATTCCTTTTCAGCATTCATCACACAATTATATACCCATCTTATATTATCCACTTCCAATCCAGTTCATTCCGGCTAATTCCCAATTAAAGGATCTCGAAACTTCTTGTAAGACTCACAGTTTAACGACCTGCACAAAGAAACGACTCCAAATCTAACCCAATAGATAATCTAATCATATTTTTATTTTTTTAATAAATGGTTTCCTAACCTTTGGGATATGTCTCGAAACATAATTTATACGAATTTATTCAACCATTTTCAAAAACATTTAATACATGTTTTTTTGCTACCAAAGGAACAACAATTGAAAGCAAAATCATATTTATTATTTTGGCAAACATCAAGAGAGATACATATATACCTCCCCCAAAAAACAGATCTTAACTGCAGATCAAATCCTTTTGCCCATAAAAATGACCTTGAGATGAGAAAAACTTTCGCACAATCTGCAGCATAATTCTCGGGCCAATAAACAAATTCACAAATTGGGAAACCGAAATTCCAGACATAAAGATATAATTTATTACCGTTTAAATATTTCTAAACATATAATCAAACTGTGAATTGCTAACAAAAGAGTGTGAGAGATCTACAGAGAGGAGAAACCCACCTGCATGACTAATCTCTGACCCGTAGCCCCCATTTTCTCTTTTGATTTTCCCCTCAATTGATTTGCGACCGGCCACGGAATGCACGGAGGCGATGGGGAAAAAAATCAAAGTAAATTGCAAATACTTTCAGTTTTAAATTTAGATTTAGGCGACAACTAATTTTGTTTAAATTTAGCACAAAAGTATATTTTTTTTTATTTGCAAATAGAAAAATATACATTTAATAGAGTAAAAGCCAACCCCCCACTTTACCCAACAATCCCCCTAAAAATACCATCAAAAATCGAGCAACTAAAAATAAGAAAATTGACTCAGCCTCTGAATTTTGGCGACACAGCCAGTCCCCAGAACCGAAGAGAACTGCGAAAGCGCAGAGAATATTCTACTATATTTTTTCAAATTTATGGCCAAATTGGGAACGTCAATAGAAAGCTCTGCCTCCCAGGGGGGCTATTAGGGAGAGGAAGGATTACCCAGAGGCCACCGCGCATCTCTCGTGATTGTGTCATGGCTGTGGGGGCGTGTTTTATGACGGCTTTACTCGTACGTGGGCATATCCAAAGAAACTAACGAAACTCTTCCTACGACTACACTACCGATCAGATCTGTAAGAATTCGATGACAAGAGATAGGGGAGGAACGTCGTTACTAACTCTGTCAGTCCACCTTTGGGCTCACAAAATGATCCATCTAGTGGAAAATACTGCCTTCCCAATGGGATTTCTAACCCACAAATTATGCGAATGTCCTCCAAAACGGATTTTATACCTCATGTTCCATCTTCTAAGGCATGTTCATCCACTTTAAAGCCTCCCATCTTGTACTTTTACACTCCCGAAACGCACTGTCTTACACAAATCATATTTGCCTTAGACTTTCCTCCCATTTTCCGGCTTCTGGTATGGCGAGAAAACGGCCTTCAATACAGAAATTGTCATAAACAAAAGTGAGGCAATTTTTCATTGGAAATTTTTGCCATTTGCATTTTCCATTTCCACAATTACCATGCTGCATGCAAGTGCAATGTCATGGACAAACAAATTGCCCAAAAAAAAAGTGCAACCAAAAAAAGGGAATTTATTTGCAAAATTCGCGCAGTTTCGAGCGTCTGGTGGAGGTGGATGCGGATGCTGAAAATTTATGGATGCACATGCTAGAAACATAATAAAAAGATATGTATGTATGAACATACTGTATGAGCTTACGCAGTGCCATCCCGCCCCACCGAATGTTTAATTGTTGCCTGACACTGCCCCATAGTGTGGCATCCACTGTCAAGCACCTTGCCCAGGGTCACACTTTGCCAAATAGTTTAGCACCCGCCTGAGTTATGAGTGGGATGACTTTTATGGCCCACTGTGCCAGCTTTCGCATTCACTTTCCGGCCAAACAACAACAAAAAAACCGAAACCTCCGGCAATCCATTCTCGAACGTCTTAATAATGCAGGCAACATTTTGCTTATTTATTTTTTTATTTTCTTTGTGCATAAATTATAAAGCGGGTAGCATAAAAAAAATATATAAGAAACAAACACCCAGGCACACACACACACACACACAGATCGAGCGCGTCAGAATTTGTGGTGTGGGCGAGAAGAGTTTTTCTTTTCTTTTCTTTTAGAAAATTTGAAAAACATTTTTCACCGTGCGAAAGTTTTTGTGGCTGCTGCTGCTCTTGCCGTTGCCTTTTACTTTGACGTCGTTTCATAATGACGAAACGGCGAGCATTTAGGTTTTAAAGCAGCTATAAACAAAAGATCGAATTGTCTACAGACAGCAGGGGGAAATATCAAAAGATATTTAGAGATCGAAGCGCTGCAGTAAGTCTAGAAATAGGGGGGCGGTAAAGGTATTTGCAACGGGTGGTGTCATTAGAATGCTGAAGGATAAAAACATTGAAAATAAAGATGCATGATGTTCCTAGTTTTCCCAATAAACATCGAAAGTCAATTGGTTCTCATCTCTAAGCATTTAATTAAGCCTAACGCCGCAACGTAATTATCTTGCAATGTTTGTTTCACCTTTTAGATTAGTCTTAATTTGATATTTTCTTAGCTCTTCCCTTAAACTATTTTTTCCATCTGTTTTCCCCACAAAACACCATATAAAATGCAAGCCTTCAACGACGATCAATCTCTTCAACACCTCTCCGTATCTAGAATATTCCTCTCCAAGAACCACCAACACTCCGCCCCCTGCTGATTTCATAATCTACGATAATTTATGTGATTACTTAAATGAGCAATGTTAGATCGCTTGGAAATAAGAAACAAAAAAACTATGCCAAGAACATCTAATTGGTACACAAAAAGAAAGAAAGAAATGAGGAAAAATGGAAAAAAACAATTCTGAAATATTAAATCTGTCCGTCTGGTGGTGTGTCACACTGGTGACCAAAGTATGCCCACACACTTGTGGGTGGTGGTGGGGGGCGACCGAGCAACAGGTAGGGGAAGAAAACTACTCTGCAGGCACTGTATAACGACGACAGCCAGCCGCAAGAGGAACTACAACAACAGAAAACACTAAGAAAATCGCCTGACAAACAACGAGAGCACAGGCGCTGCAATAAATAAATATTCAAATCGGCTAATAATGTTACAGAATATTCTACATACATATGTACATATATACTACTATAACTGAATGTATGAGAAGAAAACAAGACAAGTATTTTGAGAATAAAATTGAAAGGCGAATATTGATTACACTATCTGGGATTTCAGAAATGCTTTTCAGTTTAACAACTTAAAGCTATGATTATTCTCCCAGCAGTTTCTTACTCTTTTTTTCACCAAACAACTTTTACACTTATTCGCCTAAAACGTTGCTAAGCCACTCTCTGAGCACCAAAATACCGAAGAACGTATTCTCTTTCCATTTTCTGCAGCCCCTGCTCTTTCACCGAGGCACTGCTTAAGCATCAACAAAGCAAAAAGCAGATAAAAAGTAGTAACGGCAAAAAGAAGGATAGAAAGATAACAATGCAAGCCCTCAGAAAGTGATGACGTCTCGTTGTCACGACTTTGTATTACAATTAAATACAAAATTCTATAAAGAATTCTCCAAGGGACTAAGCTTATCTCAAAATGAATTAAAATATGTACATTTATCTCATTCACAGAAGTCCCATTTGACTGGGGGGAATAGTGCATCCAACAATGGATATATGTAGCATACCACATTCCGTGTCAAATCCGCGGTTTTACAGCGGAAAACACACACGCACAAAACGATAAAATGGAAATGGCCAAGAGACTGACTGACACCGAAACCGCCGACGCCCCCACAACAGCTGCCAAAGGGGGACGTTGAAGTGCGTTTGATTGGATATTTTTATCTATATGCAGCCGGTGCCACCACCCCCCGCTGCTTATTCAGGTGTGATTTATTCGCCTTGTTCACAGTTTCCATTTCGTGATATTAATATGAGAGGCTGATGCGATTTTTATACTGTAATCTGTATAGAACTTTGTGTTTTTTTACTAATTCCTGATTCTAATAAACATTCTCAACAATGGTATTTTATTTGTTATTTAATTCAGTTTTGAATTCCAATTGGTATTTACTTACTCCTACTTTGCAAATCAGACAAAAAAAGGGCAGGGCGTCGTAAAAGCAACACAAAGAGGGCATCCAAAACGCCGGCAAAACAAAGACGCGAATGAGAGCCACAAAACGGAACAAGAAGTACAAGAAGAAGAGCCACATAGCAGGCACCAGACATAACTGTAAATCCGTTTAGAAAGATGCACCCCATACGCATTAAATATGCAAGAAATTAAGAGAGCAACAAAAAATCACAGCAGCGCTGCGTGCAACGTCTCCAGGTTGCACCCAATATCACATTTAGAAAAAGAGCACACACACTGTGCCACTGGCGGCACGGCACGCACACTATTGCAAGCGCACCGTACTATGGCTATCTATATTTAAATAAACAAAAAAAATGGCAAAATTACCTCAGCGCCAGATTGATGTTGTTGTAGTTGTTGCTGCTATTTTTCTTTTTATTGGTCGCCAGCGATTGTTATTGTTGCTGCAGCTGGTGGAGTTCGAGCGAATTACGCGGCACGTGGCGTGTCACTGACAACGGGGGCACTGGTAAAACATCTCGGACCCGAACTAGAGCGTTGGATTGAGCGTTAATAGTTATAAAATGTTTATTAAAAGTTTTGTGTGAACAACAAATACGCGACGTTTTTTATAGATGTTCTCGCTGTTATCGGCAATCGTTATCGCTACTGACCAGGGCAGCCACTCAGTAAACCAGCTGAAACCCAAATGACCATAAGCTGTAATTACTTTTTAAAATCGCCACATGAATAAAGCTATTTAATTAAAAAATTATTTAAGCTGTTGTTTAGTTGAATTTTTTACAATTAAACTCCCCCGCACAGCAATCAACAGAGCGCCATCTATTGTTGCTCATCCGAACTGCATCAGAGTTGCTGCCTGTGCGATAGCGATATCGAGAAACTGCAGTAAAAACCAATCGCAAGCTGCAACCCTATACAGACGCCGGATAAAGAAAAAAACGATTAGCTGAAAGAAAAAATCGTCAAAGAAAGGTGAAAATTGAACCAAACGCAGCCACACGGGTGAGCAGCAGTTCGCACCCAAGCCTAACACAGACCTAGCCCCAACTAATTCCACCTGCACGTGCCACCCGATCCACACGCAGTGCCGCAGAAACGTGTCTGAAGAAGGGGACCCTCTGCGCGTCTACAGCAAAACAACAAGAAGAACAAGAACAAGATGTCTGACATTTCCAGCGAGGACCTGCGCCGCGAAGTGCAGGCGGTGCTGAAGGACGCCGATCTGGCCACCATTTCGGCCAAGCGGGTGCGCGAGCAGGTGGAGGGAAAACTCAATTGCTCGCTGCTCGGCCGCAAGAAGGAGTTCGACAAGATCGTCATGGAGGTGATAAACGAGCAGCAGGACGAGGAGGAAGATGACGACGATGACAAGGATCCCGATGCCGATCCGGACGATGAGAGCGAGCCCAGCGAGGAGGAGTCCCCCAGCAGCAGCGAGGAGGAGAAGGCCAAGAAGAAGCCGGTACAGAAGAAGCGGCCACAGCCCACCAAGCACAAGGCGGCCAAGAAGAAGCGCAAGACACTGAACGCCGATGACTCCGGCACCGAAAGTGATGCTGGCTCCGATTCCGACTACGAGGTGGTCAAGAAGCCGCCCGCCAAGAAGAAGGCCAAGGCCGCCGGCGGCGGTACTTCCGGCACGGGTGCCCCACGCAAGAGCACCGGCTTCACCCGCGCCTACAATCTCTCGCCCGAGCTGTCCGCCCTCATGGGCGCACCCTCGTTGCCACGTCACGAGGTGGTCAAGAAGGTGTGGGCCATCATCAAGGAGCGGGATCTGTACGATCCGAAGAACAAGCAGTTTGCCATCTGCGACGAGGAGCTGATGAAGGTCATGAAGATCCGCAGATTCCGCACCTTTGGCATGCTGAAGCACCTCAAGCAGCATTTCCTTGACTAAGCGGAAGGACGATGAGAGCACTCCACCCAGATCCCATCCAGATGCAAACGGTCAGCATGCACCACCACCACCACAATCACCAGACACCAACACACCACACACACAACCACACACGCAGCACACATCTCTAAACATCGCATCGCCTAATATTAGTTTAGTTTTTCCCTTTTTCTCTTCAGTCACGTCACGCAAAACCCTTTCGGCTCTGTTCCAATCTTTTAAGACTTATTTTTACGCGATGTAGACAGCGACAACCAGCACTATGACGACGACAACAACAACGAGGAGGACCAGGACACACGCACGGTGGACTCCAACGACTATAATCACGACCCATCCACTCTGGGGGGGCCACAACAGCAACAGCCACAGCAGCAATGTGTTTAGCATTAAAACCTTAATTAAGACGGATCTACAGAACCATTTTTATGTAGTCTACGGCATTTTAATTATACATACAAATTATAAAAACGAATTGTAACAACAATGCATTATGATGATAATGATGATGATGCTGATGATGAAATGAAAAAGAAATTGTATAATTTTTTGTGTAACGTACTCGTGTAATTTACATTTTATAACAAATCAAAGAAAAACAAAACAATTTTAAGGCATAATAATATCAAGAATAAACTTTGAAATAGTAGACGAGTGATGATGCATCTGAATATAATACATTGATAAAAAGGAAGAGTTTCCTCACTGTGTGTATCTATGGGTAGGAAGAGCGCGGGAAGGTCTTTGCCTGGTAGGAGGGGATAATCGTTGAAAATATTTCACCAAAGGAAAATGGAACCTGTTTCACTGAGATGGTACTGATGCGAATGAATATTGATTGCTTTGCTGTACAAATTTCCCATAAGCGAATGGATACTTTTCAATTCGGTATTTTTAACGATGAAGATCCAGATCACTGGAACTGTGGCATAAGATATATCCGTTAATTTATCTTTAATTCTAAATTAAAGATATAACAAATGTATTCCCATATACCTATTTCCTTAGATCTGCCACAGACAGAGGAATATTCTATTCAATTTACGAATGGGTATAAATGTATATTCCTTTTATCAATTGGGTATATCCCTTACCAGATTCAAAAACCCCCGTCTCTCATCATTGCTCAATAAAGAATGCCTTTTTTATTATTATTGTTTTTCCATTTGTCACAAAACTTCTTACAAACATTTTTAAGTTTTAATTCGCTTTTAGACTTTTCGTTTGTTTTGTTTTTTATACATAAAGTTCTCTCTAATACGCATATGTGCATATGCAGTGTATATATATTCTGGATCTGATATATATATATGTGTATGCCAGCGCGTGTATATAATTGAATAAATGGAATTACTTTTTGCACTGCATTTTCAATTAACATTTTTTTTTTCGGACGCTCAACAAAAACGGAACCAAACTACGAATTGTGCCCGGGCGGTGTAGGGAGCGAACATAAAACATTTAACAAATTAAGTACATAAAGAATACGACAAGAAAATATACATATACATAGATATACACATACATCCATTTACAGTAGTAGTTAAATAAATTCAAAGAAAGGCAATAAAACGTTTCAAATTGTTAAATTCTTTGGGGGGATTCACATGATTTTTTGGGACTTAGGGTGAAGCAGAGAAAGAGAGATAGATAGAGAGAGAGAGAGCAGTGTTGGTCAGTGGTAAGCAGTGTTGTGCATGTTAGGTGTTGATTGACGACAAACGAAAAATACGCAAAAATGCAATTGAAATACTATCGGAAATAACGTTAAATAAATGCTATGAATAAAGCAAACTAAGGTATTTGAATTCGTCTCCAGTATCCAGTAAGCCCTGCTCTCTGCCTATTAGGAGCCTGGTTATTGGATCTTCTACTCGCTAAACTAAGCAATACATTTTGTAATAGTAACTTTGTGTTCTCGTGTGTTCTCTTCTTTTTTGAGTTTTGTGTGTGTGTGTTTGGTTTTCTGTGTGTTGTCAACAATTTCAAGAGGGCTCTTCCTCCGCACGTCCGTCTCCATTCTGCCCAGCCATCATCAATTTCCGTCCAGACTTCTCTCTTAAATAGTTTTACTTTTGCAAAGACAATACTTTCGTTGGCGTTGTTTCTTCTAATTGTTGCTGGTTTTCTGCTGTTTGCTGCCGCTGCTGCTGCTGCTGTTATTGTTATTGTCCTCTTCCTGGCGCAACGCCTTAGTAGCGATAGTAATTGGGCTTGAAAGGACCGGCCTTATTGAGGCCCATGTACTTGGCCTGCTCGTCGCTCAGCTCCGTCAGATGGGCATCGAATGTGGGCAAATGGAGGCTGGCCACATACTCATCCATCTTTTTGGGCAGCAAATACACATCGGACTTGTAGCGGCCGGGCGGTGCATTAAACAGCTCGATGAGGGCCAGCGCCTGCGTCGCCGATGTGATGGACACCGCAAAGGAGGGAATGCTCGAACAGCTCAGATTCACCAGCCGCCCCTCAGCGAGCAGTATGATGTACTTGCCCTCCGGCCAGATGATGTGATCCACCTGCGAGCGCACCTTCTCCCAGTTGAGATCCGGCGTGCGCAGCCCATTCACATCGATCTCCGTATTGGAGTGCCCCATATTGCTCACAATGCAGCCGCTCTTCATCTTGTCCATGTGCTCGCGCACCACCACATTCTTGTTGCCGGTGGCAGTGACCACAATGTCCACATTCCGGATCACCTCGTTCAGCTTCACCACCCGGAAGCCATCCATGCTGGCCTGCAGAGCGCATATCGGATCGATTTCAGTGATGTACACAATGCAGCCCTAAAAAGAAAGATTGGAAAATGGATTTAAGAGATATTCTAGGGCAGCCTTTTTTTCTGTACGATGCTTACCTGTCCCTTTAGGGCCTGGGCACAGCCCTTGCCCACATCGCCGTAGCCACAGACAACGACCTGCTTGCCGCCAAACATCACGTCCGTGGAGCGCTTCAAGCTGTCCAGTATGGACTCCTTGCAGCTATAGAGGTTATCGAATTTGGTCTTGGTCACCGAATCGTTTACATTCATTGCGGGTACCGTCAGTTTGCCTGCCTTGGACAGCTGATAGAGCCGATGCACGCCCGTGACGCTCTCTTCGACAATACCTTTGACGAGCTTAAACATTGTCGGATACTTCTTCAGCATCAGATGGGTGGCATCGCCGCCATCGTCCAGTATCATGTTGGGCTGCCAGTTCTCGGCATTCACACACCGATCGATGCACCACCAGAAATCCTCCTCCGTCTCGCCGCGCCAGGCAAAGATGGGTATGTTGGACTCGGCCAAAGCGGCGGCCACTTCGTTCTGCAGGCGACAGAGAGAGAGAGAGAGGGGGTGAGAGGCAGGGAGGGGGAGAGCAGTGTTTAATCAGTGGTGTTCGTATATTTGGCTTTGTTTGGGGTCTCTTATATCATGGTGGGGGGTGTGGATGTTTAAAGATTAGGAACTTATTGTCAGTACATTGCTTCACCCTCTTTAGGCACGGCACTTGTCTGATAAGCCCCGCGCTACGGTTCGGTGCCTGGGACAGGGGCTGACAGGACAGGTTCTGGGTGGGGGGGGGTGGTTCGGTTCTCTGATTCAGCGTGACAACGTGTCATGGCAGTTCTCGATAAAAAAATAATAATAAAAAAAGCTTTGCAAAGCCAATGAAAACCTTGGCATGTCGGCCAGCGTTTCATTAGACGAACCATAAACTGGTTAGAGGCGGGGAGACTTGTGCTAATTGCATTGGCCACGGCACCAGGAGAGATGATGGGCCACGAGCCTTAAACACATGGGAGACATCGGTGTGTACCCGATCATGGTCCTCCCCGCCCCCGCCTGGCGCTATGTGACCCAATTCAGGGTACATCAATTATCAGCAACGTCGCGTCATCGATTGCCAAACACTTGAGCCACAGCAGCAGCAGCAGCAGCGGCGGCGGCGGAGACGGAGACCCGCACAGCCAGCACTAATTGATTAACATGGCTTGATTGATCATTTGTTTGTGCTGCGCTTCGTTTTGCGTGACAACAATTGTCGCGACTCGCGAGGGAAATGGGGGAGGAAATTATGGCTAGAGGAGATGATGATCAAGTGACACTACTCACTTGCGTGGAGTAAATGTTGCAGGCAGCCCAGCGGACGCTGGCCCCCAGCTCCACCAGGGTTTCAATGAGCACCGCCGTCTGGGCATTGATGTGTGTGCAGCCGACGATTTTCGCATCCTTCAGGGGCTTATCCTCGGCGGCACGCTTGCGCAGGGCCATAATGCCGGGCATCTCCTGTTCGGCAATCTCAATCTCCCGCCGACCAAACGCATGCTGGGCGGCAATGTTGCGCACACAAAATCGGAGCTGCCTTTGGTGTTCTTCTGGACCTTTTCCCGGGGCGGCACATCGTCACCGTCCTCGCTGCTGCCCGTGTACGAGGCGGAGCTGAAGGAGTCCGTGGAGGAGGCACTCAGTGAGCGACTGCGATAGCGGCTGGTCTTCTTGAGGGCCGACGATTGCTTGGTGGGTGGGGGTGGCACCACAACGCTGGCATCCTGAGGGGGTACGGGGACCTGCAGCTGCTTGTCGCCGCCACCGAAACCGGGATCCACCACCACCGTGTCCGCCAGGTTGTTCATTGTATATTAATCCGCTGCTTCTGCTGCTGTTGTTATGTAAAGAACACAACTGCCGCAGGATGTGTGAATGTGGGGGATGGATGTCGTGTGGGGGTGGGGTGCTGTGCTCTACGAATCGCAGATAATTATCACGTGATACTCCAGCGGCTTTCTCTCTCTGTGTGTGTGTGTCAGCGTTACGTCCGCAGTCGAGGCCGTCGATTGTGCCAATTCACAATTTTATTTGTATTTTGTGTGCGTCTCCTTTGTTTCACCTCTCCACTGACGCTGTTGTTTCTGCTTCTTCTCCTTCGCTCTCTACGCACGCCACAGCATTTGGACAAATATTGGATGAATGATGGGCCGCCGGCGGTCGGAGTGGGACTGGTCGGAGTGCTGTTGCGGTGTCAGTGTGTGTTCGAAATAAATAGGGATCGGCGATCGTTTAATTAGTTGATTTTCATCAAGAGAAAAGAGAACAAAATCTTCCTACAAAAGAGAACAAAACAACCAATAGACCAGTGTGACCGCGGATCTATCGAAAAAATATACCGCCTGGCCCTCAGAAATATACTGAAATCTATCTCATTTTTATAATATACCAAAAATATACTGACGGCCACGACAATGTGCGTTGATATTCCTCGATTTTGATATTCGGCTTTATATTACTAGCTATTTAGCCCTCTCAGCCCCTAACAAATAATTTTATCTTATTGATCAATCATTTTTGTACAGGATTGGCTATTTTTCGCATTTTCATTGGATTCCTTACATAATTGGGTTAAATGGAGAATGGCATTATAAATATATAAATAATCATATTAAGATATCAAAAGTACATTTTGGACAAATTCCAAACGGAATTTCAAACTAGAATGGGCGTGCCACACCCTTATCGTATGCTTTTGGCATCTCAAAGCAAACCTCTTTACCCCCAACCAAGAAAAACACATTCAATTTTTGTTTTTCCATCCTTTTCCGTTTGTTACGTTTTATTTATCCGTTTGTTTTTGTTTAGCATTTTCAAACATTATTAGCTTTTGTTTGGTTTATCGCTTTTGTTTAGTATACCCGACAAAAAATTTCAAATTTGTTCGTTTTAATTTCTACCACTACAGCGTATCATCTATCATCGGGAGGAACGATCCATACCCATCCTATCCATCCTCCCTCCCGATTCACTCGATCATCTTTCGGTTTCAGTTTCAGTTACAGTTTCCTCGTTTACACTAAATTAACTTTTCAAGTAGGACTTTGCTTTTCATTTCCTTGGTTTATCTCTCTTTCTCTCTCTCTCTCTCTGTTGCTTCTCGCATCTCATCCTTATCCACATTCTCTTTTGCTTACAAATACAAATATATAATTTAAGCTTTGTTACGTTCAAGGACTTCTTTTTGTGTGTAGAAACTGTACGTTTTTTGTTTTGTTTTGTTTTGTTTTCTGTTTTTAAAAAGAAAAAGTATTCAAAAATGCATGCAAAGGTTAACTAAATAAATGCCTTCCCCTAACATAACTCTGAATATGGTATAATGCCTTAATCTTTGCGGTTAAATGGTGGTGTTAAATGGATGCACTTTTTAAAAACACTTTATTACGCTCTGTGGATCGTGGAACAATATGCTAACTTATAGTGTTTTCTGTTTTCTGTTTCTGTTTCTGTTTCCGTTTCTGCTTCTTTGCTTCGTTAATATTCCGTTTAGATAGTTTATATAAATATATATATTGTTTATGTATATAGACTTAGAGTACATTCGTCTCAGACCCGATCCCCAACTACGCTGCTCCCTATACTCTCTCCTTCGCTACTATTCTGACTGAATGCGAAGACAGTACAACATATCCCTTAGATATATAGTACACATACATGTAGTGGATAGGGGATAGCGTGAGAGCTTGAGAATTTCTAACTAACTTAGGAGGCAACACAAATCCCACCTGAGAAGACAACGCAAATATCGCAATGGAATCGAAAATCTACATCAACATCGGGAGGCTGTCAATAAATCTGCAAATTAAATTATATATAATGGTATATATAAATATACGACTTTTTTTTGTTTTGTTTCGGGGCCCAACAGCACACTAGAACTGTACAGAATCTGCTGTATGCGCGGAGTGGAAGGCATCTTTGAGACTGTGAAGAGTCAACTACTTTTTGGAGAGTGTGTGTGTGTATGTTTTTTTGGTGTGGCTATCTCTATATAACTCTAGATCCCCGCAATGGACGGGGATACAATCATTTCCATCTTCCTTATACATATAGAAGGATGCCTCATTCCAACATTCCTTACAGAGTCTATATAGCAGCTAAATGTACGACGCTTCATGCTCCACAGTCTCTCCTCCTACTCCCACTCCCACCTATGCCATACAGTTCTCGGGGATCGCCTGTTTCTTATATACATACATGATCAGATATATAGTACAGTAGAGGGATATATACATATATATATATGTATATATGCCTGCCTGCCTACCTGCCTGTTCACCTGCTTCAACTTTTTTCTTACAATTTATAGAATTTCTGTGTGTGTGTGTGTGTGTTTGTGTGCTGCTGGCTGGCCCTGGGGTTAAAATTAAAAAACAACGTGTACACCGCTACATAAATAAATGGGTCCTTAGCCGTTAACAGATCCTCTTGCCACTGCTCCTTCATCCGCATCTCCTTCTGCTGCTGTTGCTTACTGCGCCTTGGCCTTGCGCAGATAGGCGGTCTGATCCTCCGACTGAGTGCCGCCCGAGGAGGAGATGTGGTCCGCCGACTGCTTGACCGCATTCTGGCCGGCGAGAGTGGCAGCCATGCGACGGCTCTTGTTGCCGCCCGGCGACAGGTACACCTTGTAGAAGAATCGCGCGAATAGGACAAAGTAGCTAAAGTACATGGCGATGGAGAGGTTGATGTTGCGCTGCGAGATGTTGCACGACTGTGTGCCGTGTGTCTTCAGGAAGCCATTGGCCCACACATTGATCGCGCACCCGATTATCATCTGCGTTAGCTGCAGCGACGTGATGATCATGGCGATGAACCGCGGCGGATTGAAGCGTGCCGCCCTCAGGGCATAGTAGCTGTACATCACCGAGTGCACGCAGTAGTTCATCACGATGAACCAGCGCGCCGAGCTGGTGTACTCCGTGTAGCTGAACCACGAGTAGATTAGCACGGTGATGTGGTGGTACCAGTGCAGGAAGATCAGTGGCTGCTTGCGCAGCACAATGAATATCGTGTCCCCCAGCTCCGGCAGCTTGCTCAGCACAAACAGCCAGGTCCAGAAGCCGCACACGCGATCTTGTTCAATGTAGCTGCAGTTGCGGGGAAGAGAAAACGAGAGGGAATATCGGTCAGTGATCGCAAAATCGAACGGGTCACAACAATCGCCCATCCACCAATCCAGTTTCAAGCGCTCGGGCGTTCATTGTATGTATGCAACAGCAACCTTGAATCTGATTGCGGTTTGGCAATTGGAATGGAAATGGAACTGCTACTGCTACTAACCTGGGCACACAGACAGAGTGGAAGAGTCCGTAGTGACGGAGCACATGCAGCAGTTCCGGCGCCGTGCGCGCAGCACCCATGATGCTGAACATCGCCAGCATTGTGTTCCATATGATGAGTGGACCACGCAGTTGAAATCTGAAAACGAGAAGGAAAATATAATGTTAAAGATCACATTTCTCCTGTTTAACAATTCTAGAAGTTTCTCCAAGGGTAGTGGAGTTGAGTTCTCTTCTCTCTCTACACACAATATTTACCTATAGCCAATAACAACCGAGAAATCGCACATGAAAACACGCACAACGGAAATAAGTCAACAAAACCTTTGACAATTTTTCAATTATTTTTGTTGGCAGCAACGGGGCCAACAGGGATCGGGCCCAAACGAGCGTGACAGTCAAAGATCAAGTGCACTATGTACTATATATATTTACATACATACATATAAGTGCAATATTTGTGTAATGCATTGACAGCCCAACCCCAACCCTAGCGAAAGGTCACCAGCAAAGCGAAACTCCGAGAGAAGTTTGCTCAAGTAATTGATCGCCAAAATGATCACTGGAAAGGGGGAGAGAGAGAGGAGCGGAGGGGCTATAATCCCAGACAGAAAATCATTCTATAAACCTGAGAATAGACTGGATCGTGGAGCGTGTGGTTGTTGGTTGTCAGGCCACTTTATGATGTAGTTATCACGATCGTTCGATGCATTTTTAGACACTGTTTTGTCACGAGATCGTGCCGCAGATTGTTTACCCTTCAGGAAGGACAGAACTAGACCCATAGACCCATACAGCCATACAGATTGATAATGACTTTTAATGACTTCCAGCTTCCGGCACTCTTTATTAATTGTTTGGTCAATGAAATCAAATACTGAGAGTCAACCCAAGCGATAACCTCCCCTCGAAACAATTGCAGAAACAATCAGGCCGACCACGTGCCTTGAATGAAGCCAGAATCCCCAATTCTGCTACAAAGGAATATATTAAAAGACGCCAAAGACAGGTTTTTGATCTTAATGATACACCGTTTAAGAGTTCTTTTGATGGAGCCTCATTCAAAGAATAAATTAAAAGATTTTGGTTGGGTTTTGGGAACGGGAACGGCAAACGGGGTTAATCACAGACACTGTCTGGAGGCGTATCAGTTAACGAATTTTTGTCTGAATCACAGCCCTATTCAAATACCCTTTCGCGAATCAGGAAACTAGTCATTAAATAAGGCGCAATCTTTCAGATTTACCACTGCCTAACGGCAGACCAATCAGCAAACCTTATCGATCCCAGCCAGAACCTCTTAGCGCTCTTAGTCATAAAAATCCGCACAAAAACAACTGGCAAAAAAAACAATTTAAGCGGAAAAAAACGTGTGTTATCAGAGAGAAATGTGATTGTGCGTGATTAAGCGGTTTTTCCACCACAAATATGCATTGTTTTTACACCTGGATTGGGATTCCACAGAATGCAGGAGAAAATTAAGTGTTTGTTCTCACATTTAAATAGCTCCAAATGAGTCAACGATGATGAGTTAATCAACAAACAAAAACAAACAATATATAGCGAGAAATTACGAAACGAAACGAAACCAAACCCCAAGAGCCATAAATATTTTGTGTAGCGTTGTGCAGTGTAGACGCAGGCGAGTGGCATACAAAAAGCACACTCAAAATGCCAGCCAACGGATTTGCATAGATAAGTCCCACTGTAATAGACAATTAAGCTGCGTTTGTCTCGTACTCGTACTTATGTGCGATGTGGGGTGGAGGGTGGGGTGGACGGTTGAGGGGCTTTATTCTGGCAGCGGAAATGTTCAACTAAAGAATTGAATTCCTTGTGTCTCGGAAATCTGGTTTAAGATTTTAAGAAATCATTTCCATTAATCACAATTAAGCTCAATTCCGTGAGAAAAAACACACAAGCTCAAAGGAGAGGTTCACTTTGGCTTCTATATATAGTTCCTCGATTCTAGTGGCCTGCATTGCCGTCACATCCTCCCTTAAAAGGGCTTCAAAAAGCTTTGTTTTCCCTGCTCTAACAATTCCCAACTGGTTCTGGCTGCACTTGCATCAGCTACCGGCTGCGGGGCCTGTACCAATTCGTGCCTGAAATTAATGAGTAAGGAAAACCAATCCGCCTTGCTAATCGCTCGGTAGTAATTGGCTTCTAGGCAAAGGGACGGCCCTCAAAAGCCGTTCCTTGAAGCCTAAATTTTTGCATGGGCACAGGTCGCCCCCAACTCTACCGGCACGGATACCATTTGGCGGCAGGAACCGGCGCCTACTTTTGTGTTGGGGAGCGCTGCTGGATGGGAGCCACCGCCGGTTGGGTGTTTGCGATCTGCCCGATAAAATATTTATTTCATATTTGCTGAGTAATCATGATTTGCAGGGCATCGGCATCTCTTTTTTTCTGTGTGTGTGTGTGGAGTGGAACTTTCTTTTCTTTCAGCAAAAAAATTGCATAAGCAACGAGAGAGGAGCGGAAATTTTGCAGTCTCACAGACAGACAGAGAGACTGAAAACCGGTATTTGGCAAAGCATACTCGTATAAACAAAAGAAGGCATGGATAAGGGGAGTCAAATGCGAGACAGACAGACAGACAGAGAGAAAGAGAGAGCATTATGCAAGCCAAAGCAGTCTGGGGGTTATTGTCTGGGTTGCCAGGGGGCGGTGCGGTTTATTATTGCAGGGGGTTTCAGTTTTACCAGGATTGTCGGCGGGTCTTTGGTTTGGTTTAGTTTTTGGCATTGGTTTTACAGGTTGATTTTTGCATATAGTAACTATGTAAATATTGTATGTATGCCTATTTATATGCACATCGTACATATATGTAAATTTGTATATATTTACCTTCGATATATAGCTAGACCAATGTCTCAATTTTAGTTTTGTTTTTCGTTTTGTTTTTTGCCAACCTTTTTGTTTGTGGCTTGCAAAAATTTCAACTGGGACTGCGATTATGTTGTGCCATTAATTAAGTTTTTATTCATTATAATTATTATTCATTATACTTTGCGGTTCACAGACAAACCAGATTGGTGGTGTTCACACAGGCATTGACCAAGTTTATTTTGTTGAAACTGTTATCCAAGTTGTGAAAGGCTTACGAAAGCTGAATATGTAGATAAGTGGGTTCAAGGGGGTCACACACAATCGCAGAGAAGTAGAGTTCTGAAGAATTCTGATTTATGGCCAAATATCACAGTCTTAAAGCAGGTAATGAGGCATTCCAAGACAGGTAGATGATCTAAATGATCTATTAAAAGCCTTTAGATCCCTCATTAACCACTAATTAATGCTCAAATCCCTCACTTAAAATCATTTTGGAGTTCGTTTCCACCCGAATCCAATAAACCATTGCTCTACTTGGTTCCTAAAAGCTTTAATTCCCCAATTTATGTATTTTGAAATCATAAGCAATCTTTGGTTTTCATGAAAGTTCTGGCAAGGGGCATCAGGGAATATATGTATGATTATTTGTTTACAGTAAGGGGACACCTGTGCCAGGTTCCAGCAGCAGCTCAACAAATGACAGAATTTTGATCAACAGAAATACGAAATTTAGTAGCTACAAAAACCAGTTGGGCTTTAATGGGGGCTATCGATGGATGGGGAATGGAACGAAAACAGGTGGAAAGTAAAAGTGTAAATGTGGCATGATTCCACGATTCCAGAGAAAGAGAGAAAGAAAGAGATGCTGGAGAGGAAACGAGAGCAAAGGGCAGACAGACACAGGCCGCGCTATCTTGCGGCGAGAGCTTTCGTTGCGGAAGATCCAAAAAGACAAACAGAGGAGGAAAGCCTATAAAGAAATTCGGTTTTATTTTTGTTGACATACTTTAACCAGATTTGCTCGTCACTCCCCTTCCACCACCACTCTGCTTCCATGTGTTTGCTTTAACGGGTGTTGTTGTTAATTTCTTTCACATATACTAAGTATATGCATACATATGTATGCATGCACATTCCCATAAAGTAGTCTCCACCGAATAAAAATACAGTAACAACAAAGTAAATTCAAATGAAATTTCACTTTCTGGCAATGATTTCTTTCCCTTTATTTTTATTTTGACTGTAATTGTCTACTAAATGCTGCCTTGTAATTGCTAATTGCAAGTGTAATTGCATTGGTTGAACTCGACACGACAACCCCACAACACACCAGACACTGGACGCTACTTACTCAAGACCCCTTCCCTGCCCCCACTCAAAACGCTGAACCCAAAGTCAAGTCAAGTCATCGCCTGCGCTGCAATTATCTATTAATTCGCAAATTGTTATACAATTGTTGCAAATCAATGAAAAAACTTCCGCATATTCACATTTTCCCCAAGTCATTTTCTGGACACACTGTGCTACGAGCCTTGCGTGCGGGAGCTCATATTAAAGGACCATATTATATTGAGATAAATTTACGAATTAAATGGGTGGGTTGGTAGGCGTCCAACAGAATCGGAATCTACGAAGAATTTCACCAAGAAACTAGGTGTTTAAAATCAATTCCTAGCTCCCGCTGAGAAGCATTTCAGGTTGAGATATTTTAAGGAATTTAAGTAGGTATTAAATAAAATAACAAGCCATGTAATGGGGCTCAGCAAGTGGCAGCTAAAAGTTGAACTTTTTAACGTAGAATATATACATATATCTATTTTTAATTTAAAATATACATACACCTTAAACTCCATAGAAAATGTAGACAATAAAATTAAAGTATGCATGGAATTACAAAAATGTCCGTAACTTAACGGTCATGAAAAATACAATATTATTTTTAAAGTTTCTTGGTAAAAAAAGTATCTTAGAATTCTTCATGGTAGATTCCGATTCTGGTGAACGCTTCTTGCGATAAAAAATCGACTCGCCGATCTAGTGTACACCTTCTGCCAATGTCTGAGCTCCGATTATTTCATTTGCTGATAAAAATAAAACAGAGAAAGTTTACAGGAAGAAAGCCAAGGCTACGGAATGACTCAATTCATCAAAATATAATATGATTATACAATCCAAAACACATGCATACACCACATTCGCTGTACTCGTATTTACAGATCATTTTTTATGCACGCCCATTAACTTGCTCTCCCCAAATGTCGACACACTCAAAGTCTAAGGTTCGCCACAGGTCAAGAGGGTTTACCGTTTAGCTAACAAGTGATAATTGTCACACATTAAGTCACAAATTATTCGCAACCCTTTAATAGAAAGATCTTACACACTCTCTCTATCTCTGTCTCTTTTTTTTGCAATTTTCGTTTCGTTCAGTGTAGGTTTTTCACTCGAACATCTACAAAATAGAATGTCCTGCCTGATAGTACAGTCATCATGTCCGGTCCCCTGTCCAGCAGTTGCTCCAAATGTAGTATTTTCTAACCCTAACATGGGGGCGACGGACACACCCACTTCTTGCATGTCGCGTTAGCGCTTCCCTCCCCAGAGTGAGAGAAGGAGAAGTTTCTGTTTTTTTCTGTTCTGTGTGTACTTTGTACCTCAAACGAAAGGTTGGTATGTAGTACGAGTATGTAAAACGGGGTGCAATATGACATGCCATGGTATTGGCTATGGTATTGGTATGCACCACAATTCTAATCAGTTTAATGACTTTAATGGCTGCTTGAAAATGGGTGAACAAAAAAAAAACACCGCTTTGGTGTTGCTTTTGGGGGATGCAGTCCAGTGCGATGGTAACCCAATTCTACGTGTAGTTTGCTCTTTAAATATGCATGGAATGAATGTACAAATGCAGCCCACATATTGAATGGGCACTATCCGCCTGTGGAATGACCACTGTATGCGTTGTACAATCAATCCCTCGCACATTTTTCTTCTGAATCATGGCACAAATGATATCATAAGCAATTACGGCCGGCCGAACAGCACTGAAAATGTGTGTGGGGGAATATATGTTTGGGGGAGCACACTGCCAGGCCTGGCACACTGTGTCGTGTTCGGGTACGGTACTGGGGCTGGGCGATAAGGCGGGCGGGCACCACAACAATGTGTTCCCCATACACATGCCCCGAGGGCGACGGATGGCCTTTCCCGCGCTGAAGCCTCGTGGAGCATGGAGACAGTCCACTGATAACGCAACAGAGTCCGCTGTCTATAGGCATGTGCATGGCGATATACATAGTAGTTGCGATTTGATATCTACACCGAATCAGTGGACAAACACGAAATCACAGACTTCAAAGCTCTAAACCCAAAATTAAGAGTACGATGAAGCGCACGTGGGTGGGGCGTTGCAACAGTTGCCCTCAACAAGGTGACGCAGGTTGGTCAGAGATCCACAATCCACTCCAATCACTTTTCACCGACCCTCTATCGCACCCCACACCCCTACTTCCCGGATTGTTGCGTTCAATTCACACCTTTCTGTGCTTTTTGTTGGCTTTCGTATCCCCGCGGCATGTGCGTAAATATTTAAACGGCATCTCTACAAAATATTAAAGTGTAAAGTAAAGTTAACAAAAACTTGCCGACAGTTCCACCCAATCCATCTGATGTCTGAGCCAAGGGCCAAGCCTCTTTCAAACTCAAGGAGCGTGTGTGCATGGAATGTCTAACTGAATGTTGTATACAAGTATTTTTGGGTTGGCAAGTGATGAGTTCAAGCTTAAGGTTTATCTATCGAGATTTTAGGGAGTGAATGCTGTCCCAGGGTGGATCACATAAAGTGGTTGTCAAAAACGTAACCATAAAACCTACCTAGTAATGTTCGAGAAATGGTTTACAGGGCTTTACAAGCTGTCGAAAAATTCTATAATATATATCCCTTTAAAAGGGCATAAAACCATCCCAGTCCGTGCCAATTATGATCTAACCAAAAACGAAAAGACTAAAGTAAACCCCCATAGATGGCATGTCACGAGCGTAACTCAATTTGGGCACAAAACTTGATGACGACAATTAGAAATAGGGAGAGATACAGCAGCAAAACAAAAGGCAAAATGAGCCAGAGCCAGAACCAAAACGAAACAATCGTCAAACACGAATACTCCAATTGAATCAATCGCAGCAATCTTGGTGACAATCACGGCTAACATTGATCAAAATTGCAAAATACGATGTCAAAACTTTTGGAATTAGTTTCGTTTCGGGTTTATCTTTCTCTTAGCATGTGCGCCGCCGCTTGGTAAATCTTTTTCCCGTGATTTTGTTTACAAGTGGAAATGTGATGCAACATTCGATTGTCGGGGGACTGGACTGTCAGGCTTGGAGTGGGCCCTCGAGTGGCGGCATGCCTTGACGGCTTAATATTAAGATATTGATTAGCTGTAATCTTATATAATTACATGGTGAAACTCAACAGCTGCCCGCGACTACAACAATCGCACACTTGTGCTCTCAAATCATACGAGAAATTAAATGAAAGCAACGAAAAAACAAATCAGAAGGGAAATATGTAGTATTACAGTATTACGACAATAGGCTACCCATTGATTGATTCAAAGATGGAAGACACGTAACCAGATGTACTCGCAGATGATAGATATTGATAGATTGCAACTGGGGATGCACTTTGGTGCTACATATGTATGTACATATATAATCCACCTGTCTGCTCAATCAGAGATCCATGAATATATATCTGTACGGCAATAAGAAACCCCATTGGAATGACACTCATAGCATTCATACTCGTAAAAATAATTTCTTCTACTAAACAAAGCCTCGTAAAATGGATAATTCAATATACCCATATTCGCTGGGAGTACCCTGCATAAATAGTTATGGCTCTCGGAAAATGGAATGAAGTCAGCAGGCTGTTGGAGCGAGACAGACCTATTCCTATGGCCGCTAAATGTACTGTAGAAGGAGATAGATATGCGTTAGAGAACAACTACCGTTGCCAGCAGCAGCTGCTGGTCAAAGTCAAATTTCCATGTGGGCGTTTGAGATGTATGTATGGTTGCAATTAGTGGAGGGGAACAAACCCACAAAGGAGAGAATATTAACAGAGAGGAAGAGACATGGGTGAGAGCACCAAGTCAAGGTTCAAGCAATGCAAAAGTTCTTGAGATATGAGAATAATGCAGACTCTGCATCGAAGCTGGAATGGGCTGGGAAACACATGTCTCTGTTGTTTTTTAGGTATCAGGTATATAAGGTATTTAAGACTCACCTTGGACGATTTTGCATAAAGTGCTGACCACCGAATATCACAAGCATGTAGATGCCGCAGTAGTAGAACACCCATGTCCAGTTCTCCAGCATCCATTTGCGTGTCCGCTGGTGTATGAAATCGTTCTCGAAATCGAAGATATACGAGTAGTTGGGTGTCACGCTAATGTCCATGTTGATCATTTTGGTGGGTGTGTTGGGTGGTCTGGTGCGTTGCTGGTGGTGATTATGTTGGGATCAGGTTCTGGTTCTGGTTCTGGCTCTGGCTCTGGCGCTGGTTCAGGTCTAGCTGTGAGCAAAAAAGTAGATTTTAGAACTTCGATTAGATTGAAATGGAATGGATAGTTTATATTGTTACACTGGAGACAGTACACCAAGCCTTGCATTTTAATTCCACTTACGGAATGGGAAATTTTACAAAATCCAACCCAACCCGTTTTTGTTTTGTTAGCTTTAACTTCAATTCACTTTAATCTCCCGCCCCGCTCACACGAATACGTAAACACAAACTCTCAAGCTTAAAGCGCGCATTGTCGCGCATAAATTTCCTCAGACCTCAGATTGCCTTGGCGACCTTCCTTTCCCCTTTGGTCCACCTGACACCCCCTTCCCCTGGATTCCATTGATTTTGCAAAAATAAAACCGTTGTTCCACCAGCATCATCCATTAGCACTCTCTGCATCTCGCTCTGCCGCCTGCAGTCGCCCGCACAAGTGCATCCCATTCATGAATGGCGCACGCTTTATGGTCATCTTCCTTTTCACACCTTCATTTCTGTTTTCTGTGCGTTCATAGATACACAAACAACTATCACTAGAGTCGATTGAGTGGGTGGTTGGGTGGTGGTGGTGGTGGTGGTGGTGGTGAGAAAGCGACAGTATGGTGGCCATCCTTTCGTTCGAAAAGCATAAGCAGAAGCAGGTGCCGGTGGTGGCAGCGGGCCGGCACAAGAAGGGAGGGGGAAATATTTGAATTCCTAATTGCATGCCAGACACGCGACTTCACACACATACTCTGTCTCGCTCTCACACAAACGTTGTCAGTTCATTTTTCTGTAAGCTTCGCTTTTAACGGCAAAGCTTTAACATATCCGGTTTTTTTCGCAGCGCTTTCATAAATTTCTAGTGAAACTTTTCGTGGCCCTAGCGGTTTTTGGGATTGTTTTATATTATGCTTTGAAAAAACATCACACCATTATTTATGCCGCACCGCTCTCTTCTCTCTCTCACACACTTATCTATGTTGCAAAAAAACGCGTGTTTCTGTTTTACATTCATCTTCTGCTCTTGTTGGCACTCTCTCTTTCGCCTCTTTCTCTCAAAATTGGATGCTACGAAGACGATGTAATCGATTTAAACACACAAACATGGATTATGTCCGTTTAAAAATACATGTTAAATCAGCAAAAGGCAGCCTGGCGAATTATCTGCTCTCTTTCGCTCTCTTTTTCCCTTTCCACAGCATCGTGCAGTCTCAACAGGGTGGGGGAGGGAAAAGAAGAAGCAAACCACCACAAAAAACATCAAACGAGTGCACCGAGACACGGGATCCAAATTGGATTTATAACTAAAAGTAGCACCTTTAAACCGATATTTACTTTTGAACTGGTATTATTGCAATACCAATATGCCCTGCGAGAGCCAAAATTTGTTATTGGGGCTTTCAACGCGCGCTACACTTTTATATATACACTTTATACCTCCTTGGCGGGGCCAGCCGGGCAACGAACCAATGTGACCGCGCGGACTTATGGACAAAATATACTGCGTGACCCTCAGAAATATACTGAAATATACATTGTCATAATCAAAATATACCGTAGATACACTGACGGACACTAAAAGATGCGTTGATATTCGTCGATTTTGATATTCGGTTTAATATTACTAGCTAGATTGGCTAGTTTTCATAACTCTATCCGGGCGCCTTCCGAGCTCCACAGATTGGATTGCATTGCTTTTTCACGTAACAGCTGTTTTGTTGGTCGGATTTGACCATCTCTAATCTCCCCTGCGGTTCGCAGTTTTCGCTCACCTACTCATTTTTGGCCTTCAAGTATGAGTTAAAAAATATCCAGAAATATACCAAAATATACGAATACACCCGTTAGATCGATGGTAATGTAACTGTTACAGTCGTATTCCACTACACTACAATAAATTAATACATACCAGTAAATATACACATATTCATAAGGAAATGACACTATTAACTGGAAATTTGATTGGCATGTTGTACGGGTTTGGGAGCAAAGAAGCAGAAACGATGTTGAAGTGTAGTTTTTGAGGCACTTTGCCGAGTGGTTCCGGTTCCACAAAATAGTTCAGATTAACGCATTTTTGAATTCAAATGAGATCAATAAATATAAGTTACTTTGATTTGTCAAGTTTCGAATTTGAATAAACCAGGGCAGCAAAGAGGCGAGTTATAGCAAGGGTTGTGTCCCGTTCAGGTACTGCCAGGTGGTATTGAGCTTCGCTGCCCGACTCACAACTAATAAATTAAACCACATTCTGTATAGTTTTTTCTTTTTAATTTTGAGATTATATATATATAATAATTAGATTTACATTCATTTCTGTATCATTTTACTTGTTTTATTTTAGAAATAAAGTAAGCATTTATTACTAATTCTTTTATTCATTTGCTTTTCTGCTGTTTTTTAGATTTGCATTTTAGTGCAGCTTTGTTTTCCCTTTCGTTTTGATGAACATTATTAGATACGGGGTAAGGGGGCATACAATACAATCATTTTCATAACACAAAAACAAACAATATTTTAAATATAATATTTCATAATGAGACGGGGTGTACTACTTTTCGATTCCTTTGCTGTGTGTTGGAGGAATCGAATATCGGGAGATATTTAAGAAAACAACACAAAAACTAGACTCCATCTAATTTGAAATATTTGAAAATAATCCATTCATTATGTGGGGAAATTAGAGATATTTAGATATATTGCAACGTGACCACTTTTGATATGGAAGCTTGTTAAAAACACAAAGGAAATGCACACATAGTACAACAAGCGGAGAGGAGATTGTTTGTTAATTGGTTTTTTTTATCATTGTTAACATGCTACGATTTATAGAATTTTGGTTTAATTTTATGCTTCTCTTCTTCTACCCGATTCGATTCGCTTCGCTTCGTTTCTTCCTTCTGTTTTTGTTTTTCTCATTTTCATTGCTCTGTATAAAAGTTCAGTAAAAAATGCAGCTTAACTAGTTTCTCGTTTGTAATTCCCTCCAATTGGTTTTATTATAAGGTAGCGCTCTCCTTATAAACGTCATGGTGCATCCGTCCTTTCTTTGAATTGCATTAATTATCCATCAATTGTTGTAAGCATTGTTTTGTTTGTGTTGCTTTCGGCTTTATTTTACATTAAATCAGTTATAATTGCTCCGGATTCAGCTTATAACATTCGTTCTGCTTGCTCTCGTTCTTTCGCTCTAATATTATTTAATTTTTTTTACTTTGTTTTTATCACTTAGTTTTTACAATGGCGTTTTATTTTGCTTTGCTTTGCTTTGTTCTCCATAAAAATGAGCATACAGACAAAAAATTTCCCTCTGCTTTTCATACTAACATATTTAATCGTCGTCATCAATCAGAAACGCACAAATAAATTCTATTTGATAATACCAAGAACAAAAACTAATTGCATATATTTATTCATTAATATATACTATATATATATCGATATAATTATACGTTGGTTTTCCATTGCAAAAATTCGATATACATATGTGTATTTTCGGTTGCTGCGTTGCCTGTTTTTGTTTTTTTTTTCAACTTAAGTTTAACTTGAAAGCGAAATCATACTCGAAACGACATTTGAAATGGATTTGAATCGTGTGTGTGTGTGTGTGTGTGTGTGTGTGTGTGAATCCATCTGGATAGTGGATAACAGCACACCATCTATGGGTTTCAGGGTTCAGCTATGTAACGTCAATATACATACATCATCGAAAGCATATAGATCGTTGACTTCTGTTTCCGTTCCGTTCTGATCTGACGAAAATAACCTCTGCGAGTGAGCTTGACATTTTCGTTTCTAAATATTAAATAGATTATTTTAATATATATATATAGGCTCGCTTCGCACATCGCCTCCGAGTGGATCGAGTTTTCTTAGCACATTTACTAATTGAAACGTTGTCGTGGTGAATTTTCATAAGCACAGTTCATGGTTGTTTTGTGTGGTTTTGTGGTGTGGTGAATGTTGGTGTTTTGAATTGTGTCTCGTCTGTATAGGATATCATTTTCATCTTCATCATCATCATCTCATCTCACTTAACTTTTAACTTTACTAATTATCTTCGTTATGTGTGGGGTGTGGTTGTGGGTGTGGTGTGTATGTTTTTCTTTAGATATTTTGTTGCTTTGTAGTAAAATAAGAAGAAAATGTTTTATGCATTGCTGGTTGAGCAAATCGATTGCCTTTTGGGGGTTTGGGTCGATCGATGGCTGCCAAGATCATCAGAGCAGAGCAGAGTGCTTTACCAATTGGCCATGCCTGGCTTGTTGAGCGTCATAAAGTAGATTTGACACGATGAAGCACCTTTGGCACTGCTGAAGAATACTTTGTCGTTGCGCTCGCAAAGGAATTTCAAGCGCTGCGCCTTCTTGTGCATAAACACACCATCCAAATGGCCGCTCTCAACGGAACGTATCTGCAACAAGAAACGGTATGCCATTGGAAAACCATTTATATGTGGATTTCTATTTCAATGCACACTCACCTCTATTGCTTTGTTGCCCCAGCCCATTATTTGTCCAGTGCCAATGTATGCCACTGAGGTGGGCATCTCTCCCCACTGGAAAATGCAAAAGCAAAAAACGTTAGTCATAATTAATGGATTATGGAACATAATGGAACTTGCCTGGAGGACAATATTCTTTGAAACACGACCCACAGTGTTCACATAGACACCTTCATTGTCGTAGCACAACAGCAGTTGCATCCCATTGGAGTTCGGAAGCGCCACAATACAATGCGGAATGATTGCACCCTGAGTCTGAAAGTAATTGTTTAATTCACGGGTAAAGAGTGTGTGGTCAACCAGTCGGTTAAAACATACATGTTTGGGAAGATATATGTCGTATACTTCAGCTGAATCCAAATCAACCGCATGGAAACCCTCGGCCGAACCATAAATCACCTTCAGTCTCGACTGATCTTCAATTGTGAGATCGACCAAAAGCGGGCGATGTTCCAATTCACCAAAATTCTACAAAAAATCAATACAAGTTGTTATTAAAAAAATATATATATATAAACTTAATAAAGAGATTGATGATCCTTGTAGTGACGTACCTTAAATGCCATAAATTTGTGATATGGTTTGGGAGCCCATGCATATATTTCGATAGAGTCTTTTAATGCAATCACTAGGAACTTAATCCTTTCGTATTTGACAATCTTAAAATGTACAGCACCTTGTAGATCACCCACATTAATCCAACCATTGCGACGCTCCACTTGCTATTGGATTAAACATACAGAAAATTAGTACACATGCCAGTGGAGATATTCGGAGATTCGGACTCACATCGGAGAGTCCATCGGTGCGCAAGATTTTCGACTTAAGCCAGGACAAGTAGTAGACACGCACGCGATTCTTCTTGCCGGATATGGTAACCAATATGTTTTGACCCTCTAGCACTTCCATTTGCTGGAAGCGGCGTCTTGAGATGAGTTGATAGACCTGCAAATCAAAGCATTAGTGGCGTAAAGGTTTAATTTAGTTTGAGCTTCTTACCTTCCCCTGGCCGGAACGATCGAGCAGCATCAGGCCGTTCTCTGTGCCAATCAGCAAATTGACGCCCCATAGCGCCGCACAGAGTATCTCCGAATTGAAGCGCTTCTTATACTTACGGATCTCGGGCGTATCGTTGGCCACCTCGTGGGAGGTGGGCGTCACATTGACATTCACGTGCGACTCACGACGCGACGGGCCGGAGCCGCCGGCCCCGAAACCGAAGGTAAGGAAACTGCGTTGTTTCTGTTGCAGCGCGTACGCGTGCGGTGGCAAGTGGGCGATCGACGAGGCCGATAGCGGGGCATTCGATGAGGTCGACGAGCATGGCGTCAGATGGTGGATGTTCGCAGAGGAGGAAGAAGCAGATTTGTGCAATAAATTAGTAATACTGCTGGAGGAACGCGTCTTACTGATCGAATTCTTTGGCGAGTTCTGTCGCGAATTCGACGAGGACGAGGCAAGCGATATCGTCGACTGTGGCGAATTATTGCTGCTGCTAATAATCACACCACCGACGACGCTACCACCCCCAAGGCCATGGCCACCGACGGCTCCGTTGCCGCTGCTAGCGATAAACGATTTCGATGGCGTGGAATGCACGGATGAACTGATGGCCGCTTGATACTGCGTGATATCGATATACGATTTTCGATTCGATTTGATTCGATTAACGATTATTTGTTTGATTTGTTTATATTTGATTGGTTTTGTTTTTATTTGGTAATTATATAGAGAAAAGAAAAATAGAAAAAGTGCAAAGAAAAAATTACAATTAGTCTGGAGATGTAAAAAAAGGATAAAGTTTAATAAATAAATTACAACATGCTTTGGGGGGTTGGGGTGTGTAGAGTGCATTGCAAAGGTGTGGGTGTGGGTGTGGGTGTGGGTGCGGGTGTGTGTGTTCGTGTGGTTTGTGTGGGTTAAGGGATGCTTAAACTAACGAATAATTATCATTGAAACTATAGCCAAAAAAAAAAAGGAATCTCATTCTTGTTAACAGTTTGTGGAAACGTGGATATGTTAAATGATATATAAAATGGATATGTGTTTAGTCTTTCCCAGAGGCCAATGGTATACAAATATTGAACGTAATTATGTTGTGTGTGTTTGTTTGTGTGTGTAAAATATATAAAAATCTTTTGGGATATATTTTCCCCTGTAGATATGGGTATGTGTATAAGCAGATAGATCTGCTGTTGACGAAATGTTAGTGACAGTGAAGCCCGTACAGTGGGCCACATACAGCACTCCACTGGTAAAAAATAATATGTGAAATTGATATCAAAAAAGAGATGGCATTGTATGTACAGAGGAGAAAAAGAGAAGAGTAACGGAAACTGAAACTGAATTTCCCTTCTGCCATTTGAAAGAACTTATAAGATACACAAACAGAGGGAATGTGGCAGGCACATAGTGAAAATGAATTGTTGATTGAGAAATATATAATATATAAGCTATGTATACACAAAAGTATTTTCTTTGGATTTGTTTGGTAGCAAAATGTTGGGAGTAAAGAGAGTAAAATTATACAAAAGAAGAGTATTTTTGTTGGGAGCTATAGCTATGCTTTTTTGTTGGTTTTTTGTTTTGTTTTTAGGGGTTTTTTGTTTGGTTTCGTTTTGTTTTGTTTATTCATATACTTACTATTGTAATGTTTTGTTTGTTTGGTATTTTGATTGGTAATTGATTTGTAATTGGTTAGAATATATCGTAGTGGCCATCAGCTCAAACGTTGCGGAAAGACAAAGCACAATTAAGAAGAAGAAATTTGTTTAAACGTTGTGTTTTTTTTTCTCTTTTCAAATTTTTGGGGTTAAACAATTCTTTATTAAATAAAATTTATTTTGTTTGTGGTTTTAATTTTGATTTTACTCATTTTTTTAATAACATGCTTCATGCAAATATACTTTTAAATACTTTTCTAAAAATTTTCGACCAATTCATTGTTTTACACTCTCTTCATAATGAAACTTTGCTCCCACGTCAAGTAAATATATAATTTGGAATATGTATGTATGTTTATTTGTATGCTAAATATGTTGCTGTTCTCTTCCTTTGATTTTGGGAATTAGTTACTGGGTTATGGGTATTTTTTAGTTGGGTTTTAGGATTACAAAATGTAAACAAAAAATGGAAAGGGAATACTACAAAAATACATATCGCTTTTGAGTTTACATGTTAGTAGATAATCGAACCACTGTGCGGGTATGGATATGATTTCCCCTTAAAAGTGCAAATAATAGGAACTTTATTACGATTCCTAAACTCCTATCTGCATTCACGTTTTAGTATACGATTCCCTCATGTAATTCATCAACTTTCGCTTTAATTTAAGGACTGACACTGATACTTCCGTATCTAATCGCAAGTACTTTGTACTTTAAAACGCTTCCCATCTGATGAAAAAACTTTAATGACAAAGACAATGCGAGTGACTCGATATGGCAATGTGGATTTCGACGATTCGGAACAGACAGCGATATTAAGACAAGTCATAAGTAAGTTAACGGACTCACAAAGGTTACGAACACAATGAAATAATCAATTAAAAACAAAAAGTACAACGAGGTAGTAGAACACACAAAAGTATGATATTTATTGCCCATATATATGTATGATTATTGTTGGTATTACTCACCTCCTCACTGGATGATTTATCATGGCGTGGCGGTGTGGCCGGGGATGCCTGGCTAAGCAGATCGGGCAGTACGCTGCTGGTCCGTGTTCCTGGTGTCCCCAAAACGCTGCCATCGGCTCCAACTCCGCTGCTGCCACCTCCACCGCCGCTGCTTCCTACTCCGCCAACTCCACGATTCTGATGGGACGGAAAGATGCAACAAAAACAGTTTAGTATAGAGAAAAGTAACACACACATTGAGGAAAATGAAATTAAGTAGTGGGAATGGGGGGTTATAGAGAATGTCTATGGGAGGATAGATAGATAGATTGAGTAGGAGGAGTAACGAACAGATATAAGAAACAACAAATGAATCAAAAAACGTAGAACGTAGCAGCACAAAATAAATGAATGCCAATGAGAGACACTGAAGGTCGCCTAATGGATATGGTGGATATGTCCCCTTCTTCTACGAAAAGCCTCGAATGGATATAGAGATATATAAAAAGAGAGAGTGTGTGTGCGGGAGGGTTTGTGGTTTGTGCGTGTAATATCCATTTACTATATAATAGAGCTTACAATCTAAAACATATATGTACGTAGTACTCTCTCTCTCTCTCTCTCTCTTTGGTATGATTTCAAAATTGTTTTAAAGCTAGACATGTAAAGCACTTAAAATATGTGGAGCAAATGGCGGGGGGGTCAACAACACATTCCGCTCGGCACTCATCAGCAGGCAAACGTTGCTCAAGTTGCAAGAACAATTCCAGGGGGGGGGGGGGCTTTATATTGTAAATATAGGCGTATATTTTCTTTTCTTAATTAAATTTTCATTCATTTACCAAACCAGCAAACTTTTAATTGATTTTTTTTAAAATTGATTTTTAAGTTTCGTCTTTGCACAGAAAGGCTTTAAAACAATTTTGGAGCATTAAGCAGTAGAGTTTTTTTGTTGGTTGAAGATGATAATACAGAGAGCAGAGCACAACAGCAGGATAATTTACATATGTAGTTAAAACTGGCAGTGATAGAGATTCTACTATATAGGTTATCTGTACTAATCAAAGATTATAGAACATATAGAGATGGCATAGATGAACTGCGGTGGCAAGATGTAGGGTACGAAGTCAAACGAAGGCGTAAACTTTTGTCAGCCTCGTGTCTGTTAGTCAGCCATGCACACGTAATACTCTGATGTCTAATGTGTGGTTTATGTGTTCTATAATCTTTGGTTATCTCTAATAAAAACTATCAAATCTGTAAACACCGTAGAAAATCTCAAAGTTAGAAACAAACAATTAATACTTGTACAAAACTCATTCCCATGGAATCTAATTGAATATCCTCAACAAATTTAAACTCGTATTCCAATAGAACCTTCTAAAACCCACCCTTCAACTAACATATCTAAGAATCAAAGATTTGAAATAGATAAAAGTATAGAAAAAGCTTCAACCTGCACTACGAGTATTCTATTGAATGAATCACATCTCATTAGCATTCGATAATTTTGCTTCTTGTTTGTGTGTTTGCGATTAAAGTTATTTAGATTGGTTTATTGACTTTAACCACAGATTAAAGACTGTCCACCAGTTAGAAAGCAATCGATTTGCATTTGTTAATTGCACATTAGCCCACATACGCTTAGTATTAGAGATTAGAGACTTAATTAGGATTCTTGGGTATGTAGCTTAAATCTTACAATGATCATACAAATGAAAAATGCATAAAATATTACAAAATAAATCAAATAAAAACCAAAACATGCTCAAGCAATGAAAAGATATGAGTAAATACATTTATGGAACAGTATGTGAGCACATAATACGCATTGAGTTTGGATTCACTATACCCCTTGCAGAGGGTTCTAAGAAAGGGTAGCAGTGTCGCGGGTAATGCAGCAGTGCCGCAGTATCAAAGAAAATGAAAGAGTAAGCTCAAGTCCGTCTGTTTCTATGCAAGAAAGTCCTTCAGTTTTATTACTGTAACAAAATTTGCGCTTTATATGTCTAAATCAAGTCGAATTAATATCGGTTTACTGTATCAATTCGTAGACCCATTGATAAACATGAAATGTCAATTTCCTAATGTACTAGATTTTTCCTCAGAATATGATTAACATCGGAACACCATGATTAGAATTATCGTTCGAGGGGAAAACTCTCTTGTCTCTGATTACAATTAAATTATAAACAAAAGCCTCAACGAGCAGCAGTAAATATGAAAAATGAATCTGCAAGGGTGTAGCAATTTTCTAGTTTTTTAACAATTGTTTTCCCACAGAATTTTCCATCGTTTTTGATTAGGAACAGATGCGTGTTTGTGTGTGTGTGTTTACGAGGCTGTTAGTGCAAATGTTGTTAACAATATATGTACGAGTGCCAGCGGTATCGCATGTGCGTGTTCGAGCCTGGTTTTGTGGTGTGTCGAGTGTGTGTGGTGTGTTTGGTGAGTATGGAAGAAAGCGAGCGATGGTAAATTTCAAACATTTTTGTTGCTTTTTTTTTTTTGCTTTAAAAGTAGTTTGGGTTTGGTTTACGTTTACATTTCTGGCGCCAAGACAAAACACAATTGGAATGGAAGAACGATAAATGCTTTTGGTTTTTTTTTCTTGTTTTTCTTGTTTTTTTTGTTTGGTGTAGCAGCTTTTCAAATAAATGTTTGTTTGCCTCTTCTGAAGGTTGATTGTTGGAGTTGTTGTTTGTTTTTTTTTGTGCGAGCTGAGAACGTTTACCTGCTGCTGCTGCTGCTGTTGCACCTGCTGCTGTTGCTGTTGCGCCTGCTGCTGCTGGTGGGCTCGTGATGCAGCATTCTGCAACACAATGACGGATTCAGTCTTTTCGCGACGCGGACGCAAGAAATCAAGATTCGCCCAACTGGATTTGGGGGCAGGAGTGGCAGGAGTTCTTGCCCACGCCTTGGCAGCCACTGCTCCTGCTCCTGCTGCTGCTGCTGCTGCTGCTGCTGGTGGAGAGGTGGTCTTGCTCTTGCTGCTGCCACTGGCTGTGGCACTGTTACTGCTGTTGTAAATGCTGTTCCTTTGGTACATGGCACTGGCTCTCTGATTGGCTTGAACCATTTGTGGTGACTGCAGCTGCTGTGTGGAGGCTGTGCCGCCGCTGTTGCTGCTGCTGCTGTTGTTGCTGCTGGTGGTGCCACTCAGCACTGCAGAGTGGCGTTTGGTTAGCGGAAAGAAGTCCGAGTTCTCACGCCGAAAGCCGCGCACAAAATTCATTGGCAGCTTGGAGTCCGACTCCTGGCGTTTGTGCTGCGACTTTGAAGTGCTGCTGCTTGCGGCTCCCGCGGCAGTTCCCCTTTCTTTGGCAATACTTGTGGCACCTGTGCCTGCACCTGCACCTGCACCTGCACCCTTCAGTGGCTGATAGCCCCTGGGCACTGGCCTGGTGATGGCCTCCGCCACACTGGCCCTCTGCAGCTTCGTCTCCACCTTGAGCGTGCTCTGCTGTGAGCTACGAGTGAGGCTGGCCGTCGTTGTGGGGCTGCCACTGCTTCCACTTCCACTTCCACTGCCACCGCTGGCTCTGCCACTGCCACGTGCTGCAGCTGCTCCATTGCTGGTGCTGCCCGCTCCGCTCTTCGAAAAGAATCGATCAAAGTCCCAGTCCCTGAGCAGCTTTGCCTCCTCCTTTCGTGGCACAGCGGCAGCGGATGCCGACTTTTGTAGGCGATTTATATTCTGTTCGAGTTTCTGTTGTGTGTGTGTGTGTTGGTTGCATGGATCGGGGGGTTTTTCACAGGGGGGTTGTTTCGGGTAGGAGTATAAGTTGTTGTTGTTGTTTTTGTTTGTTGGTTGGAGTTTGTTGTTGTTGTTGTTGTAAGTAGCAGCGCAAGAGAAGAATTTGTGTGTTAAGTATTTTGTTGCATACTTAGAGGCGATTAAATATTGGATCTAAGGGGAGGATTCTATGCCCACCACAACAGCATGTAACATTTTTCATGAATTCTCCTTCTCGAAAAGATCATCTTCTCTCCATTCTATAGATATGGATGTAGGTATATACTATATGTATGTTTATGCGAGTGTATGTGTGAGTGTATTGTATCTGTGCGAGATATCGATTTTTTAAAATATTTTTTTGTTTTTTTTTTTTTTTGTTGGGGTGCAATACTTTTTCTATATATACAACATTCGATTTGCTTCGATCGGTGTAAAACATTCTATACGCACCAGTGCATATATATATATATAATATATATATTTAGATAGATAGATAGATATATGTAGATACAGATACATACATATGTATATTATTTCATAGATGCAAACATCACACATTTTTTGCTCAAGATAAATATTTTTACACACAATAAAATCAAAATATTTGCTTCAAAAGAATAATTCACGAAAAAGATTTCACACTGTTTTTTGTAACGCCATAATGAAAAATTACTCAAAAATATATATATGGGATATTAATTATAAAACTAAATATTATTTCTGATAAAAATTTAGTAATTAAAAGAAAAATATATTTTAAGCTAAATCTTAAATGAAAAAATTACAAATAAAAAACTCTTTTGAACAAAAGAGTTGTATCTAACAAAGAGAAACCGCAACCAAAAGTAAAAGTAAATAAAACTTAGATTTATATTACTCTTAATTGATTGTTTTGATTGTTGGATTGATTAGATATTGATTGGCTCCTTTAACCCTACAAAAGCTATAGTTTACAATTTGTACAATCGCATTAACGACTCGAAGGGCGGGGGGGCCTGGCCTGTCCTGGACTATATCTTCCACTGATTTCACCCCCGATATTCATTTCCATCTCATTTTCTCATCATTTAAATCAAAACGAAACTAAAAACTAAACTAAAACAAAATAATTTATACTCATATATCGTATCCGAATATATGTAGAAATAAAGAAAAAGTATAGATCGGTTTTGCTCGAAATGTTTTCCACTTATTTTAGGAGTACTTACGCGCTTCATGATCAGCGTACGATCTCCCGCCTGATCATCGTCATCGGGCGTTGGGGGCAGTGGCCGGTTGGGCGGTCCTCCGCTTCCATGGCTTCCTAGCGGCGTTGTCGTATTGCCATCCTCGGAGACGGGTCCCAGACCAGGCCTATATGAAAATTCGGGTCTGAACAAAACGGAAAACCAAACGAAAAACAAACAAAAAAGGGGCGGCAAATCGTTTTGTTGATGAATGAAAATGAATGGGATTGGCCAAAGGATTTTAGGTGGGTTTCATGCGAGTGTTTTTTTTGGATTGATATAGAATTTTAATGTGTTGTGATGGTAGTGTGTTTCAGGTGTATTTTGTTGGGTTTGGTGTGGGTATAGTGTGAATTTCGATGGCAGTTTATTTTAGGTGAGGTTTTGGGGTGGTTTTGGTGGGATTTTGGTGTGGTTTTTGGTGGTTTTGTAATGGAAGTGAGTTTCAATCGGGATCGGTTTAAGGTGTAGGGTGTAAAATTGATGTTTTAAACAAGTGAGAGACAAGAATGTAGTGAAGTTTGGGTTAGTATCCAGATACAGAGAGAGAGAGATACAGCGATGATTGATACGTGATATAATTGCAAATGCTTTTCTTTCTTTAATTTTTTGTTTCACGCCCCCTTCTTTGTGTGTGCTACTTACAGCGGCTTGGGCGGATCGCTGGCCAACAGAGTGCCATCATTCCTGGCCCGATCGTTCGGCTCATCCGGCTCGCTGTCCGAATCGCTGCTGTCCAATGGATCCAACGGATTCACGGGCTGTCCCAGATGATTGTTGGACTGCTGTGGCAGTACGGCGGCTGGCTTCGATGCAGATGATACCACTCCTACACCACCCGAGGCGGAACTGGACCCCCGATTGTTGCGTGGTGGCGCCTCCGGTTGGGCCGCCTGCTGCTGTACCCCTCCTGCACCGGCTGCACCTCCGGCTGCTACTGCTGCTGTCTGGGGCTGCGGCTGTTGGGAGGAGACCACGCCCAATTCATTTAATTGTGCTGCTAACACATCCAAATGATCCTACAGTTTTATATAGTACATTTGTTTTGTTTCGGTTTTCGGTTGTTTTCGGTTTTCCATTTTCAATTTTTTTGTACAAAATTGTTTTTTTTTTTTTGAAGGATTTTTATGTGTTTTGTTCGAGTGTGTAGTGTAGTGTAGTGTGTCGTGTGTGTGTGTGTGTGTGTGTGTGTGTGTTGTGTGTGTAGATTGCACATAATACCACATTTTTTTTGTTTTTGGGGAATGGGGAACGAAATATAATTGAGAATTAGATTGGTTTTCCTTCAACAAAGAGTTCTTTCTTATAGATACAGAAAGCTAGAAAAAAAAACTTTCGTTTGCCTAAAGATCATTAGATTGTTGCATTTAAGAACAGATTGTGGGCTACAGAGATTCGATTCGGTTAGAAATATTTAGGCGATTCAGGAAGATATTTATTTTCATTATAGGAACAAAGATTCGATTAGAAATTAAGCTTCAGATGCAGATGAAAATCAGTGAAAGGATTATAAAACGCATACAAACAGCTTACACCATCATTCTCTATGTTAAATTTGCCTTCAAATGTGTTCTATTAAACCTTGAACAGTATTCGATTAGAAGGCTTCGTTAGTGGACGGCAAACATTGTTCTTGTTAGATCTTGAGTTGGGGCCCCAAACCTGGGGCTTAGAATCACACAGAAAACTCTATGTAAAGTTAGTTTAAAGTCAACTTCATTCTCTGCTACCTTTAGGGTTAGTTTTGTGGATCAATTTGATACGATTTTGTTGGGGTTTAAAAAGTGGTATTAGTGGCACGTGCAAAAGTGTTTTTCTGTACCTCCATATAAAGTTGTACATGAATTTTGAATGTGATTTCAAAACGTTGGTTGGGATGGGGGAATTGTGGATTCAGGGTTTTACAGATGGATGGAAAACAATCATTATGCAGTGCACTGTAGAACTTTTGAGTGTGGGATATTCTTAGCGATTCATTAAAGCAGATATATCAAATTTCTCACAAAATAATTTTTATAATTTTACGCTCATTTATTTCTTGATTCTATCCCAAAACTGCAGTTCTATAATGCACTGCACACATCAATGGAAATGTACACTATATGTATATGGAAAATTCAAGCAGTTAAATGCAAAATAAAAACGGAAAACAGAAGAACAAATGCAACAGGCGGCGGCTTCCTCAACTGAAAGTCATTGTTGGACAGACATACCTCAGGTCTCCTTGGTGGTAACTGTTGTTGTTGTTTTATTTGTATGTGTTTCGTGTATTTTGTTGTTGTGAGTGAAAAATTATACGTTGGATTTACGATACGAACGACGGCAACGGGGAAATTGATGTTTGGTTTTGGTTTGGTTTGGTTTGATTACACATGAGTTGAAATCATAAATCAAGAGATTTATATAGATTTTATATATATATATATATATATGTAGGCGCACAAAATACATGAAAATAAAAGAAGAATAAGAAATTGGGGTATTACTTATGAGCGAAACATAAAAATCGAAACTACTTCTGAACGGGAGGGGGGGTGACGCAACATTACGGGGGTTGGATATGCAGATATATGAATGATTATTCTATCAAAGGGGAGGGATCTCTGTTTATTTGCTCTATGAATTCCCCCCCCTTCTCTAGAGCTCTTCTTTTGCAAGTGTCATTGCTCTAGGGTGACCTTCCTCCCCCACAGAGAGGAGCAGCCTCTTATCAGCAGCCTCTCAGCAGCGTTAATCTCCTTCTACCGATACGCACCGATGGCTTGAAGTTATTCTGCGAGTTGCGCTGCTGCTGCTGTGGCGTCTGACCCGCTGGCTGATCGCCTCCTCCGCCGCACTTCGGGGTCGGTGGCAATGGCCGATTGGCATGCGGTGGATCTGGCACCACAATCAGACGCTGTGGTATTTGTGGCCGTGCCGGCGGACCTGGCTCCTCGACCTGCTGGCGCTGCAGAACCAACAGAGAATTCAAATCGGATTAAATCGAGGCTACTATAAGGATATAGATCCCACTGCTCCTACCGATGGCGGTTTCTGCTGTCGATTCGCCTGCGGCTGTTGCGCCTGCGCTTGCTGCTGCTGTTGTTGTTGCTGCTGCTGCTGCTGCTGTTGCTGTTGCGCGGCTGCCGCTGCCTGCGCCTGTGCCTGTTGCGCTGCAAATGCCGCTGCTGCATGTGCCTCTGCTGCTGCCGCCGCCGCCGCGGCTGCCTGCCGCTGCTGTTGCTGGTGCAACTGCGCCTGGGCGGCAGCATGGTCGGCCGCTGCCTGCGCATGGGCATGGGCCATCAGCTGGTGATGCTGCTGCTGCTGTTCGGCCGCGAGACGACCCTCCTGGATCTGCTGGAAGTTGCGGCGCAAGGTGTCGCCGCCCGGGGCCTGGACAATGGAGCTATGCTCGCCAGCCAACTGCGGCTCATCGTCATCGTTGTCGCTGCCCGAGTAGCGATAGTCCTCGCGCTCCTTCTCCTGCTTGCGCTTCTTGCAGCGATCGATGTGGTCCTTCAGCTGTATGCGCACCTGCCGGTCCGTGGGCTGATCCTTGATGAAGCCATGCTTCAGCAGATTCTCGGTATAAGGCCGCTGATGGTAGTCCTTCACTGTAATTGAAATAAAAAGCAGCCCTCGATTAGCCAGGCGGTTCCTCTTTGAGGCAGATGGACGAATGACTCACCCAACACCGTGTCAATGAATCCATGGAATTTCTTGGACCATTTCTTCGATTTGAGGCGCGGCGGCGAGTTGCGTGGAATCAAGAAGAGGGCACGCATCGGATGCAGATCGCACAGCGGCGGCTGTGACTCAGCCATCTCCAAGGCAGTGATGCCGAGCGACCACAGATCCGAACGATTGTCGTATGTGGCATCGGGATTCTCGTCGCAGGCAATGACCTCCGGTGCCATCCAATAGGGTGTACCTGAACATCGAGAGAGCGAGAGAAGAGAGAGAGATGACTTCAGAGTGGACACCAGATGGGAGGCTGACTCACCAATGAATGTATTCCTTCTGCCTATCGTTCGATCCAGTTGCGCGGAGACACCAAAATCCACCAGCTTCACCTCCGCATTGTCTGTGAGCAGCACATTCTGGCCCTTGATGTCCCGATGAATGACTTTGTTCGAATGCAAGTAGCTGAGGCCGCGCAGAATCTCGCGGCATATGTAGGCGATCCACTCCTCCTTGAGGCTCTGTCCTTTGGTCGATTTAACCAGATCTGTCACAGAGCCAGCGCCACAGTACTCCATCACCAGCCACAGCTGATCGTCCTTTCCCGGTGGCGATTTCTTGATGAACGCTCCATAGTAGGTGGCAATGTTGCGATGATTTGAGTATTTCTTCAACACATTGATCTCCAGCTTGATCTCCTCTTCCTCGTCCTCGGTGACATCCATCACCTTTATGGCAGCCAATTGTCCAGTCTTTGTGTGACGGCCCTGCAAACACAAACAAACATAGAGAGAGAAAGAAGTTAAGTCTTTGTTTAATCTTTCGGTTAATCTTTTGGTGGCAAAGATCGAGGTCTAATGTGAGGCATGGCATGGCATGGCATGGCATGGTGTTGTGTGGTGTGGTGCTATTTTTCAATGATTTAAAAACGTTTTATTATTGCGCCATTGAAGGCTGTTTAATGCACTTCCAGAGCAGCGACGAGAGAGAGACCACACAGGCCCCACAGAGACCCCAACGATTGCCGATGTCGATGACGTTACTGATGGCCATGAAGGCGTTGGCGGTTAGTGCATCTCTCTCTCTCTCTCTCTCTCTCTGGCACTGCCACTGGCCCTGCACCCCACAGACAGGCGGTGCCGACGGCGGCAGCGTCAACAAACTGCGACGCATGAAAAGTGATTATTTAAACAAAAGCCATAGCCAGCCGCAACAATATATAGTAGACTTCCAATGAAATCAAACAATAGAAGGCACTCACAAGATGGGTGTGTGGGGGGGGGAACGAGAAGGTGGAGCACCAGGCGACTCTGTCTGGAGTGCAGCTGGAAGGAGCTGGTGGCATCAACCTCAAGTGTGGTAATGTGTCTGCTCCTCAATCAGAGTGTCAAGTATTTAAGGTAAACATCGTGCCACAAATAGCAGCGAGAACAAGTATCTCTCTCACTCATCCAAGAACATGGCTGGCAACGCCAGATAAAGTGACTAATCGAAGAGGGAGGGAGGCGCAACTGCAGAGAAGATCTGCAGTTTGGAACCTTTTAAAAGGTGACTAAGAGGTGGAATCAAAGCAAAGGAAGGGACTGCAAAAGAGACTCTATAAAGGAGATGCATTAGAGGATGAAGTCAACCTGTTTCTGTGAAATTCTCTACTCAATATTTAGTGTTAAAAAAATACATAGCCATTTTTCACTTGATTATAATGATTTATTTTGCAGCAAACTCTCAAGTGTATTTATTAACTTGTCTCAATGATATGCCCCAACATTTTCCAGTCACGTAGTCGATGCTTTGGGTACCCACCCAACCCCCAACAATTACCCGTACTAGTCGTTTCAATTAGTTGCCACTTTAATCAAAAACTTGCAAATTGTTTTTTGTGCCACACAATCCTCCTCCTCCCCCTATCCCCTCTATCAGAAACCCCCGTTATAAGCCCGCTTTTAGCCAAGAGATTGAGTTGTCCTGACCAACCGGTTACCGGTTTTCCCCCCTCTTCCTTCTCACGCTCCGGTTAGATGATGCATCCTCTAGTGGCTCTGGGGCTGTGGCTGTTGCTGTCGTGTCGTCTTTTAAGCCGCTTTTTAAGTCATTTTACATTTAATACAGTTTTAATTGAGTGAGTGAGCAGCAAGCAGCAGTCTCCCCCCCCACCTATCCCACAGTGCAGGAACCAAAGATAGAGCGCCACAGCGAATGTCTCCCCATCCTATGTGTGCACCTCCACCTCCAGTCGGTGCTCCATTCTCAGCCATAAATCAGAATGCTTAACGAGAGATGATAGCAATTTAAGTGACGATAGGCACCGGCCGATGTGCCGATGTGACAGTCATTCCTGATGATGGTGCTACGACCCATCTATCCAACTATCTACCTATGTATCTATCTACGTGTCTTTATCTAAAGATGTCTACGAGACATGTTTTGCCCGTTGGCTTTTAGCCATCGTGTACTCTACTCTTTTATTTTGGCAAGAGGGAATACTCGCAGGGTAATTGGCTTAGACGTTTGTCTATAAAAAAAGGGACACAATCCTTATGGATAATATTGGGATTTTAACATTATATTTCAATTGGATAAAACGATATTCTACTATAAAATAAATCGGGTTATATTTATAGCACATATTTCTGTTATATATTTTTATATTTAATAGATTTTCTATATTTACTTGGGAAATGTTTTAACAGAATATCGAACAAGAGAGCTTTCTCTTTTCCCCTCTGTATTCCATCATCTTCTTCTCTTGTTAACGGATATATGTAGATCCCCATAATTTCGTAGAGTATCCCAATATTCGTTCTGCCCAATTCAATTCTCATTTATTGATTACCGAAACGAGGCGTTACTCCATGGCTGGTGAAGATTCGATCAAAATGTTATTAAAAACTCAGCCAAACGAGTAGAATGCTGAAAGCATCATCATCATCATCTTGCATCTTGCAACTTGTGGCAGCAACAAGCACATCGTTGCATCGCTGATTCTAACTGTTGTGGCATACAGCAACAGCAGCTAAAGCAGATTCTCCATGCAAATTAATGACATGCACTAATGGAGCCTGAAAAACGACACAGAAAATTGTCCAGAATGAGAGGAGAAATCGATTAGGCAGGCCATTAAAAAGGGGGCGGCAACAGCAAAAAAAAAGGGGGGCAGTAGCGTGAGCTGACATTGCAGGTGGTGTGGTGTTTGTTTCGGTTAGCAGGAAGTGTTTGTTTGTCATCATTCTGATATCGACTTCGACGCCAAATGAAAGACTTAAAGACCGATGGATGATTGCGGCAATAAAAATAATATGGAAAATATTTGTGAATCATTTCGGAGAGGAGTGCAATACCCACTCCACTCCCTACACTGTACCCTCTGTTTTCCCCTCTCCCATCCCTCACTCTTTACATTGGTTTTATTTTCTGTTTTCTTCTTAAAAGCTTTAAAGCAAATAGAGCTAAACAAAAATGTACACAGAGAGAGAGAGAGGAAGGGAGGAAGAAACAAATAAACAAAAGTCCGAGCAAACCCAAAAAGGCTTATGCCATATATTTATGTAAAAGCAAAAGCTTCTCCTCTCCTCGAAGAAATCGCTGAATTTGTAAAAATAATCAACAAACAACAAAAACAAAAAATGTGAAAATCTTTTCAAAGGTAAAGTCAACAATGGAGAGGGGGGGGGGGGGGGAAACCAGAGAGAGCGCGGATCGTATCGTATCGAGAATGGAATGGAATGGGCATCGTGTGGCAGTATTCCAGGGAGTGACGACGAATGACTGTGGCGGGGCTTGGCTCTCTTCTGTGGAGTGCAGCTGTCCCAATGGCTGGGGTTTTGGGTTTTGGATTTGCCTACCTATGGTCACAGCCACATGGCCACAGAGAGGCACCGCGAAAGCGGGGAAGACTGAGAGATGGTTTACAATTTCCAACACTCGTACTCGCTTAATGCTAATGTACATATATGTATCTGTCAGATACACAAATACAAAATAACATGACAAAGAAAAACTATAAGGCAAACAATAAAAAATAAAAAACAATCAACTCGATGAAATGATATCCATAGAGAGCTCTATCAAAAACCACAAATACAAAGGAATATACACATATGTATGTACTATATGTATACAATGTACATAGAAAGACAGAAAAAAAAACACTGCATAATCAGACAGCAAATTATTCTCATATTCACACACATAATCATAATGGCATTCATATTCATAATCGTATTCATATTCCCTCAGAAAAAAGTATTTGGATCGTGATTCGTATACGTAAGATGGCAAAACGCATTGTGGCCTCAAAGCCCCTCTCTAAGCACCTCTCTTCCTCCCTTTTACGCCCCAGAAAACTATTGCAAAAAAAGAAATAACCCAGAGGGGGGAAAAAACAATGAATTCGCAGCTGACGTTGACAGAAAAATGCATTTTTTTTCCTCTGCGTGCCGCGTGATAAGAGAACAGAGAGATAGACAGAGAAAAAGAGCAGGAGAGAAGGTGGAAGGGAGCAAGACAGGCCGGACAGGGAGGAAGGAAATTACGAGTACATATAAATCTCAAGAGACGGAAATTTGGCATTATATAAGAGAAGAAAAATGCAGTCAAGTGTCTGCCTGGTGCTGCCAGGCGCTACCTCCCCCCCTTGCATTTTTTCACATGGTGAAAATTCCCCAAAAGAAAATAATAAACTTTTCGACATGTTTTTCAAGTTGTGCTCCAACTTTGGGGCATGCAAATCGTTGAAAACTAAGAGAGGGAGAGCAAGATAGAGAGATAAAAGGAATGAGGAAAAAAATAAAAGAGCTTATGTAGTGAGGGAGGATGGGAAGCAGTGAGAGAGAGAAATATGATTGTTCCTTGGAGATAACACCAAGAAAATAATCCAGAATAAACGCAGAGAGTAACATGTGTGGGGGTATTAGTTGGCATTTAAACAGAATCAAATGGAAATGAGGAAATGGAAATTATAAGAGCAGATAGTACTACGAATAGTTAAGGCTGTGAATCGGCCAACGGGTACAAAAAAACAGAGAAGAATAATCACTAGAGATAAAATAATGCCACAGAATGTTCCTATAGCAAGTAAAATACACTAAAAGGAGGGAACATAATCCAACTAAAAATGGTTTTGCATTCCATGAAATGAATAGGGAAGCAAAATAATTATAGTTGAAAAGGGATATATAGAGATCCACATATAGAAATTACATAGCAATCGGAGGTATAAAATATACAATAATTAAGTGCGGAATAGTAAGACTTTTGTTATCTAGAAAAGAGGGAATGCAAGACCGGAGCAGGGAGTAATAAAAGAGTTGGAATTGTTTGGAAATAAACCCCTGCCATAACACGCGCACTTGGATTGAACAATTTCCCTGCACTAATAAATAAATCAATACATGTATTGATGTGTCATAAATCTTATCTTAAAACTACTTACAATGTAAGTGAGATTGGGAATTTTCAAGAAATTGTGAAATGAGAAAGATAGAGGGAATACCCTTGCACTTTCTGTGGAGGAAACTGTGACTAATATTCAAGCCTAAATTAGCAATAGTTTACTGTCAAGAAACGTACAAGAATTTGAGCTAAAAATCACATTTAAAGCTCAATTAATTTGCTAGTAAATAATCCAATGTCTAGACGACTGGACTGTCGTTTGGGCCTGTTAATATTTAAGCCAAATACATTTTCCTGTCCCCAGCCACCCTAAAAAAATAAACCAAGAACAAAAAAGTGGAACATCAAACAAAAAGTGTGTGTTGCTGTTTGCTAACTGGGTTAACCATCATCATCAGGTTTAGGTGGAGGCGTAGGCTATACTACAACGTGCAACCATCAGAGGCAACAACTAAAACGCCGACCCCTGCCATTACTTTGAACTGTGTGTGTTTCCACTTGAATCCCGAACCAGAACCCCCCCGAACCGAACCGAACCGAACCCCACTATGGCCCCCAAAACTCCACTTCAGACACCACTCAACACTATGTACACTCTCTGCCGCATGCCCCCCTGACATCAGATCCACCCTTTGCCTCCTGCTGGATGGGTGGAAAATTCAATTTAATGAAAATGCAGCCAAGTGCTAAAAAGCCTGTTAAGTGGTTCAGCGAAACGAAGGAAAGGGAGCTAGAGCTAGAGTATGAGAGAGTGAGAGGTAACACTAGACTAGCAGGTAACCTTTGACCCACAGACATGCAGCAGCAGAAGAAAAGAAAAAACAGTTTACAAAAATAGATACCCTAAAATAATCTGACCAAATGCGGCAATAAATTTAAACAAATTTCAAGCACTTTTTTAGCATTCAATTTACGGTTTTATGAGGCAGCTGCAAGCATTAAGCGCGCACACAGATACACTCGTTGGAAAGATACGGATATGGGAGCCAAAAAGATACAGCATACAGTTGCAGAACAGAAACAGATACAGATACACAGCACACAGCATACAGCAGATACAGATACTCCCAAAGGAGGGTTAGGCATTCCAAAGAAAGAAAGAGAGAAAAAAAACCCATTCTGATTGCCAAGTTAATTAATGAATGAATCTAACGATCAACAAATTGGTAATTGATGAGCATTCAACCTTCTGTCTGCCCCGGTCACACTGCTCTACCCCCTCTAATCACCTTTCAAATGTGGAGTCTACAAATTTGCAAACTGATCGACAAAGAAGACAACAACAGCAATAGCAACAACTAAAATAGCTGAAAAAAAACTGGGCATAAAATGTGTTGCGTAAGTTGGCCAAAAACGCAGCTGGCACAGTTTGTGCCACTCGTGGTGGTGGCACTGCCAGTGGGCCAGTGGGGCAGGCAAGCCAGACAGGCAGGCAATAACTGGAGGCTGTTGCCCCTGCCACATGTTGGGGTTTGGTCTTGCTTTTGGTTTGTGTCTACTGCCTACCATTTGACGCATCGCACGGGCGTGGTGCTGCGGCTGCTGTGGTTTCTTTCTGCGTTTTTGTATCTCATATCTCGTGTATCTTTTGTATATTTTGCCAGTGTTGTAATTGAATTGCGGTGCACACGTGTGTGGGAGCAGCAGCTCTAAGATTGCTGCCACAATTAACATGCCCACACACAACAAAAGCCCAACGAGGTGCGCACAAGTCGGTCGTTCGTTCGGTCGGGGTACGGGGCGGCAGGAAAATGTGGTATTTGCTCCCTTTTTATGGCTCTTTGGGTTACTCAATCGAGTGGTGCGGCATGCGGCAGGTAGCACAGGTGTGGTGTCACAGCCACAGACTATAGCTAATGCGACAACCGCTTTACCCCCCCAAGGAACGGGTAGGAAAGATGAAACTTTCCTCCATTCTGTAACTGCAAAATCTATACTTAATGCGACAACCGCTTTCCCAAGGAACGGGAAGGAAAGATGAAACTTTCCTCCATTCTGTAACTGCAAAATCTATACTTCTCCGTACTTCTAGCTCTAATATTTACCCCTATTCGACCTCCAATAATTATTGGTATTATAGTTCCCCCTCTTCGACATTCAATCTAATTCCCCAATTACCGTTCACAATTATGGTTTATTCATTTGATTTATTAAACAATTTTGCATGTCTGTCAGCGGGGGCCTTTCTTATCAGTATGTTCCATGGGGATATTTATATTCCCCTACAAAAATATAGCTTGAAATTTTCGCGCATTGAGTCATTGAATCTATTTCCATTGTTGACGGCAAAAGTACCGTTTATTTGTGCGAAAAAGATAAGCCACCTCACGGGATGGGAAATTGTGTCAAAAGATAATAATTTATTTGGTGTACACATATGTACGCGTATACATATATTTTGAAGGGAAGCAGTGGGAGGAGCACATTAAATATACAAAAACGAAGAATGTGTGCTGATAATGACGTCACTTTTTGCGTGTCAACAATTTCCGGTTTCCTTTCGGTCCTCCCTTTTTTGTATAGGGGTGTATGTGTATGCTGGGTTTTATTTTAATTAATTGAGAGAGAGAGACTCCTCCCTCCTCCTTCCATCTCTTTTGCTGTCAAATGGAGTTCACATTTTGGTAATTGGAAATTAAATGAATTAAGCAGGAAGATGAATGGAGATGGAGATGGAGAGAGTGGGAGAGTGATTCCCAGATGAACAAAAAAAAAACGAGACGATAAAACCCCCTATCAAATCGGCAGGGACAACCGCAACACACACGATGACTGCGGGTCAACGGGTCGGTTCCCTTTCTCTGTCTCGGTCTGTCTCTGTTACTCTTTTGATTGTTCATACAATTACATGGAACAATAAAATATATATATTCCGATGTCACATGTCACATGGTAGCCCTCCTCTACCATGTACAATAGGCAGATAAGAGACGACGACGACGACGACGACGACGTTGACTGCAACCAGCATCAACCAGCCATAAACATGCGGTGGCATGGGGCAGGGCGTTCATTCCATTTATTCATAATGGAAGTTAGATAGAAGTTCAATTCCCTTTGTGGAGTCTCCCCTCCCATCTGGTGGTGGCAAGACAAAGACTTTTCTCTGTTGCAGCAAATTATGCATGCAAAATAACTAACACAACTTTCACTCATAAATTAATTGTTCAACAACAACAACAGCAACAAAAACCCAAGCAGCAGCAGCAGTGGAAAAATATAGACATAAATATTGAAAGCAGGCAAAATCCCACACAACTACAGTCGAACTTCATTAGTTGGGAAACTTCCACAAGGGGGAATTAAGTTTAAAACGCTGCAATTTATTCCCAATAACTAGAATATAATATATTCGAATTTTTAAAGTTAAAATCTGGAAAGATGGGCAACTGCGGGGAGCTAGTTCTAAGGCGGAACAGGGATAAGGGAAAAGAGCTAGTAGAACTCTATAGATATCGTAATCTTAGACCCAGTCACATTTTCAATAAATGCAAATCGAAATTCCATCTAAAATATCTAAAGACTTCAATCAAAATCTATCCAAATACATAGCTTTCCAAATTTCACTAAATACAACATTTTCTTTGATTTTTCCCTGCATTTCCCATGGCACTGCACATGCTGTTTGGCAGTGGCAGAAGTTCGACTGTACCACGAAAGGCATGCCCCCACCGTAAGTGGCCATAAAAATCCGTCGGAATCATGAAATTCCATTAAACAAATGTCTGAGTAATCAGCCAAAGGAGAAAGAGAGAGAGAAAAAGGGGAACGAAGGGCCAAAGAGGAGAAATAGATTAAGAGGGGAAAAAATAGACAGATGGAACAAAACACTTCGTTTGCATATTTAATCAATGGATTGCCCGATGGATGGATGGATGGCAGGCCACAAAATATTGAAATATTTACATACGGTATTGCCAAAGTGTTAACCTTGTAACCAAATGGACAATAAACAAGCACAGACATGCTGCTTGTCGCAATTGCAAGCGACAAAAAGAGATGGAGCGAAAAAAGATAGAGAGAGATAGAGCGAGAGGGTTATCACATTTGTTTGGATGATTTGTGGGCGGCAATTTGATCAAATGAGACTGAAATCGTTTTATAGGCGGGGGAGTTTCTGTGTGGCAAAAAGTGGGTCAAATAGCCATCGAAGGAAAGCCACTGGCAAAAAAGTAGCCAACTCTTTGTTTATGTAATGAGAGAAATGAGTCATAAAATGATTGGAGAGAAACACAAATGAAAATGGGATTTCCTTTAAGAGGTTTGGAAATTTTAGGGTTTGTCCAGCAGAAGGAGCTCTCACTGTACATTCTAAACGCCTTTTCCTTTCAGGTTTTTTTTTTCCTTTTTCTCAAAATTTCCTGGTATTCCTAAATTAACCAATTAGGAAATCAAAGGAAATAAACAAAATAATATGCACATTAGTTTCACAAAAAAAAAACCTGACCTTTGCTCGTCTGCCGTTATTGTTATTGCTTTTTGTGGTTTCACTCGAGCGGATCGCCGAGTGCGGGGTATGGAATGGAATGGGGAGATCTCTAAACAGACCGCAGAAATTTCACACGCCGCCTTTGACTCTGAAAAAGTGATAAATTTTCAAGTTCCAGCAGCAGCGGCACACTCGTAATTTATGCCAGAAATAACACCAAAAAACAAAACAGCAACCCACACAGAAACACTCCACACACTCTGGTGGACGGACAGCTAAACAGATGGACAGTGGAGAGCATTGCTTATAAAATGCATAAGTTAGCAGAGCTTCTTCGAGCAGCAACCAACTCATCGTTTTCCCAAGGTCGTTTGTGCCCCCACACACACGGTACACCCTTTCCTCATATCTTCTCTACCACTTCCACTTCCCCTTCCTCATCATTTCTTTATTTCCCCCTTCCCTTTTTTGTATACCTTTTTCGATGACTTTTCCCATTCCCATAGATTCCGCTGAAGCTAGCAAAAAAATTTCAGTTATTTTGGTTGCTTTTTTTTTTTGCACAAAACAAAACAAAGGGGCGAGGGGGGGAGAGTAGGGGTTACCTTGTCAATGAATAAAGTGTCAGGGCTAGAGATTTAATTAAAGCGAAAACAAAGCCAATAGTAGAAACCCCAACAACAAAGGAAGGGAGAGAAAGAGAGAGCAACAAAAGTTAGTGAACCTCTCTAAAAATACCACAATGGGATGAAGAATGACTTTCCACTCCACTCCACGTCCCTCCCATTCTAGCGCAGAAAGTGCACGCCAAAGAGCAGGAGAGGAGGATGAAAATCAAGAGAGCAATGGGAGCGAGAAAAGTCATCATCCGAAATTTGTAAGCAACAAAAATTCGAAAAGTGTGAAAGAGAAAGGAGGCTGACGCACTGTCTGACGCTGTGTTGTTATATTTTTAATCTCTGCTGCTCGGCTTCTGCTCTACTCTCCCATTCTAAAGTGTCCACACACACACACACACACACACTCTCCACTCTCCACTCTCATGTGTTGTCCCTTTGCCACTTGCGTCTATGTTGGGACGAACGTGTCAATGACTCGCGCTGTTAGTGACTGACTGTTAATGTTTTTTAATTTAAGTCTACAACAAATTAAATTTGCGTAATAATTAGTTTTTTTTTGTATACCCTATAAAGTGGTGTTGTTACCAGAGGGTATAATAAGAACTTTGACTGCGCAGTGGAAGAATTTGCATTTTCAGTCGATAAATCGTGCTAAAAAAAAGTTTTAAGTAAAATCTTTTTAGTTCCCAAACTTCACAAATGTTTGATTAGATTATAATCGTAAATTCTACCCAAATCAGATAAAAATAAGATAATAAATTTCTGTTAGCAACCTATTTGTTTGGGTTTTACAGATAAACGCTAACGAAATTTCCTAATTGTGAGTTTGTGTCTAACTATTGATAGCTAAACCATCTATCGACAGGGTATCTCTACCTTCGACTGTATATAGTCTATTTAGTTCCCTTCTTTTTTGCTTTTTTCGGCACTTAGTTTGTCCCGGTTATCTGTGGTTTAGTGGTGACATTGGGGGAGCAGTTTATGCGTTTTATGCGCCAGCCCCTACTTTGGGTACTTGTGTGCCCGTTTGGCTAATTGTGTGGCCTTTTTATGGGTCTGAAGTCTATAGTTATTTCGTTCCTCATCTGCTGTTGCTGTTGCTGCTGCTGCTGTGTCTGTCTGTGCCTTGCCTTTTGGTTTGTGTTTCCTGCTTCATTTGCTTATTGGATTTAATGTATTTTGCATGTTTTTTGAGCTGCTTGTCGTGTTGCAGCAGTGCCAGTGCCCCTTTCCATGTATCAATGTAGCTGTCTCTTTCTGTCTATGGATGGCTGCGCCTGCGCACATACAAAACTACAAAGCTGAAGCAATTATTTTTTCTGTTTATATACCCTTCATTTTGGAGGGGTATTCTAGTGTTCTTTTGCAACACACAAAAGAAGAGATCTTGTGGCCACATTTCAATATTTTTTAACACATTTCAAGTTTTCTTTCATTCGTTCTAGGTAGTCATATAATTCCTATAATCAGATATGAAAAACGATCGTGCTGGTAGTGTATGTAAATCTTCGATCCACTGAAGCTATCCCCTTCTCCTTCCTGAATTTTTCCACTTTTTTTCTCTTTGTATTTATTTGCTTGCGTGCTTTATTATCATGTCTCCTCCGCTCATAAATATGCATTGTCTCTGTCCGCACTTGTTCCTCTCTGTCTCTCTAACTCTAACTCCAACTCCCACTCCTCCTCCTCTATCACCATCTCTCTCTCTCTCTCTTTGTCGTCTCTATCTCTTCGTCGCTTTACCAAAATTGGGTCAAAGTTCGCCCAGCTATGAAAATGTTAATTGCATGACAACTGTCGGGGAACGGGTGCCTGCTGCCGTTCTGTGGATCCGTTCTATGGATGGATATGTCGTGGGCGAAAGTTAACGGTAGGCCAAGCCCCAAAAAATTATTTATAAACAATGCGGAACGGGTTTATGCGTGTGGCGGAATCATGAAATTTTGATTTTGGCAATTGATTCATAGAAAAATGCCTAAAATGGTTTATTTGGGGATTTCTTTGAATGAGTCAGTCATGCATTGTTTGAGTATTCAATTTGCTTGAATAACAGACACAAATTAAGTGAAAACTGAAACCACATGGTCACTTGGCGAAAGATTTCCAACTGAAGGTGGAAGGATACGAATGGAGAGATTTCTCCCATCTCTCATAGAAGCATTTTTTCCATTAAGGAAATATTTTTGGGTATTTATTATTAAATATTTTTAATGTTTTTGTTGAATAGCGCTCGACGTTAAGATTTATTTATTAATATTTATTCCCGAAGAGCTTGGATTTTCCTCAAGAACTTTTCTTCCTTTAATAACTTTAAATTGGATTACAATTAAGGAGATTGTATAGAATTTGTATCTAATTTGAAAGCTTATTTCTTGGAGTGCGAGTTTCTTTTCTAAATTTTCCACGAGTAAAGTCACATTTCCAGCGCACACACTCTCTCTCTCTTTCTCTTGCTGTTTACCCACCCACAAAACCAAAGCCGTTAAAACGTTGCACTTGTCCGTGTTCCACAGGGAACCACATGTGCTAGCCCCTCGCAAAGGTTCTCCCCCTGAATCACCAACTCATTTATGCAGTGACTCACGAGAGAGAGGCGACTGTCGCTGGAGCTCTGATAAAAAGGCAATTTGCTCGTAAAAATCGCAGCAGAGCGAACAAAAATAAGCAGAGTTATCAATAAAACGGAAGTGAGAGATGGAGAGATGGAGAGGCTGCAGTAGAGACGAAATGGCGGAGAGAGGAAAGAGATAGACAAAACATAAATTAGCTAAATAAAGCGCAAAAGATTCGCAGAAATATGGCAGCAAAAATCATTTGTCATTTAAGTGGAATTCCAAAAAATGAAGCCAAAATAAAATTCAAAATAAAATAATGATTAAGCCAGAAAAAAAAATAAAAAGAAAAACTGTGACGTTTGATGGGCCGAAACTGTTTCTGTTTCTGTATCTGTATCTGTAAACCGGTTCACCATTCAGTCAGTCAATATGTTGGCCAAAACCAACCACACAGCCGCAGACACAGCAGACAGAAAATGCCAATGAAATGAGACTCAAGCAAGTGGCTCGGCTCTCCCGTTGCCGGTTCTAGTCTTCAGATACAGAGTCACACATGCAGATACAGATAAATAAAAGTATCTGCTGCTGCTGGGCATTACTCATGCTAATTTCACACACACACACACAGACAGACAGAGATACAAAGATACAGCGACAACAGTATAATGAACTACTTTAAGGCCTCTCCAGAACAGAACTCAGAGTGTAGTTTTATTTGCGTTAACAAGTTTTCAACCGCACAGTGGGCTGTCTGTCTGCCTTGGATTCCCATGGACTCCTTCCATGGTTACCACGTGCCACTTGCAACACACAAACAGAGCAGAGCCCTAGATCGAGGCAGCGACTGGTGCCTGGTGCCTGGAACCTGTAGGCCTGTGTGTGTGTGTGGTGTGGGTTGCTAAAGCCAATTGACAGGCAGGCAACAGCAGCAGCAGAAAAAAAACAATACAATTTAATAGATTTTATGAAAGTTTCCATTGGATTGACAGCCAAGTATTTCATACAGTAATCCATGTTGAAGTCCATATATAGGGGTGCTATTTCCAAAGAATATGAAAGGTGAATTATGAGGTAAAAGTCCAAAGAATAATCTCCCAACTCTTTCTCCCAAGAACAGGTTTTGCCGTATGCAAATTGGATATATATTTCCGGATTGCGATTACTCATTGAATATTTTATTTCATTTCGCAATTAACACTTAAGACTTAACGATGATTAAGTGTTAGTACATTTACTTTAACAATTAAACATTTTTCTATAAGAAAAACCATTGAGAGCAAAGTAAGAAGAATTGAATTATCTCTTTTCTCTAGGAGATTGTAATTTTTTTGGATTCAATACTTTATCCCTAAATATCTAGGGGAAATCATCCCTAAAGAGTATTTGAAAGCAACCATGAAACGCTTAAATCCATTCGTTCCCAACAAAAAAAAAACAAAGTAAAATCTTGAAAACTCCTTTGGAATTGTCTCCAATTGCTGCCTGAATTACTCACCCCACAAATATCTCAAAGTAACTCAACGAATGCGATGATTAACACTTAGTACAAGCCTCAGCTTAAGCTCAATTTAATCAAAAGATACTTGTGTGTATCTCTTCACGAGAAGCAATAAAGAACTTCGGACAGACAGACAGCGACCGACCAACAGTGGCAGCTCCATTTTGTGGCATTAATCACACAAAAAGCTGCCTGCCATTGGCTTCGTCGACCCCCCACTACAGTGGAGCCCCACTCCTGCAACAGCAGCAGCAACAACTTGCCGTTGGCCTCCCAAGCGCAGGCGGCTGTGGCGGCGGCATGCCACACTTTTTCTTCTGCTTGCAACAAATGCTAACGGTAATTTTACAAAAGCAAATGTCTATTTTTGTGCCTGCAACTGACGTACTGCTGCCTCTGCATCTGCCTCTGTTGCATAGTTGTGCTCCCTCTGCTGCTGCTGCTGCTCCCTGCCTTCTCTTTCAGATACATTTTAAACATATAATTTAAATACAAACACAAAGTCAAGGCATTGTTTTTAAGCAAGAGAGAGACTTCTCCTCTGCTGCTGCTTCTTCTGTGATTATGATGATGATTCTTGGCTCTTGTTTCCCTGTCGTTTGTTGCATTTCTTTCTTTTTAGGGTATCTCCTTAGACAGAATGTATTCAGATTATTAGTAACGCATATAAGCATTTCTAAGCTTTAAGCCCTTTGAAAATTAATTTCATAAATATTTAATTGTTAAAAAATCGAGCCAAAAGCTGAAATATCTTGCATTTCCATGGGGTTTTTGTGTCCATAAATCTATCAAAAATACATGAAATAGCCGTAGCCTAGGGTATCACAATCTTCGTTACTTAAATCCCACATTCCTTGCATATTTTGCAGGCAGAGAGAAATGTGTTAATGTGTGAGAATAAGATTGTTCTGTTCTTGTTCTTGTTCTTGTTCTCTTGTTTGAATTTTTGTTTGGGTTTGTAGTCTCTTTTTTTTCGTCAGTTCTTTTTTCTTTGAGACAAGTTATTAGACGGGGAATAGCGGGCCAAACAACTAATTAAAGCAGCACCAGCAAGAACCCAGAGGCCAAGAGATGATGCTGCTACAGATACAGATACATTTGCAAGTGCGCAAGTATCTGTGTGTGTGTGTGTGTGTGTGCAAAAAGGCAGTGAAGCAGAAACCCTAATGATTGCTAATTATAAAGAGACCACAGAAGTGGCGCTCCCAACAAGAGACTCCACTCTAAGAGATCGTTGCTCTCTCTCTATCGAAGTTTAAGTGAAAATTTCCATACAAAAGAAAGCTGAAGTCCCAAGAAACATTAAATCCAAAGCACATAAAACTTGCCTATATTTATTGCCAATAAAAATATATAATAAACAGATGCATTTCTTACCTTATAGACCTGGCCGTAGGTGCCATTGCCAACAACTTCGATCAGCTCAAAGATGCCAGCAGGATCCTGAAAGGTAACAGAGGAGAGGAAAAACATGAGTAAGAGGGCATAAATTATGTGTGAGATGTATGGAAAAAATCAATGCAAAAAACACTTTGAGAAACACCCAGGGGAAACGCCCAAAAATAAAACGTTATTTTCTCTCATTTCTGTGGGAAACAAAAGGAACAACCCCCTTCTCTATAGGGGGAGATACATATCTGTCCCAAAACACCTTTAATCCCAAAAAAAAATACAACATTTTGTATTGTTTTTTGTTTTTGTGTATGTAAACAAATTATTAAGGCATTATAAATACTCGTACAAATAAGGAAAAAGACAGCACACGAATGATGTTAAAGATACGAAATCCTCAAATTCCAATTGGGATTCATGCACCTCACCCCACCCCCCCCCTCCCCCCACCCACACACACACACTCTACTCCTACCCTTTCAAGCCATACAAATTGCAGGCGGGGGTTCATTGACACGAAAATCACGAAAAGAAGAGTACGACACGATACGAAAGTCAAGAGAGGCAGAGTAGGATAGAAGTACAATACGATAGACGTGACACGAGATATGCGGAGGAGGAGAGGTAGGAATACCAGACGAAGTTGGAGATGGGGGGAACACGGAGTACAATGCTTTCTATTTTTATTCAAGCGCAGCTGGAAGGAGACAGAGAGAGAGAGAAAGATGGGGAAAAAGTGCGGGCAATGGGGGAAAGGGATTACAAAAGCCGACAAGAACGACAGAACGACAGGTAAAGGCAAATGCCAATTAAAATAACAACAAAAACAACACGAACGCCATTTCAACAGGTAACTGACTTTTTTTTGACAGCCCCAAAGGGGAAAGGAATGGGGAGAGCCAAAAGGGAATGATGAAGTAGAATTTAAATGCTCACGGAGAAGCAGAAAGGGAAATAGTAGGAGGTTTAGGGAGAGAGAAAAAGTGCAGTTACTGCTCCAAATTCCAAATAAAAAACGCGACCGATGGAAGACCTAAAAGTTGGGATTCTAATGGAGATAAGTCCCAAGGAATACCATATCCCTCCAGATATACCAATGACAGATTAAAACAACTTGAAGAATGGAAAAGGTAAGGAAAGCTTTGACAGTGGAATAAAATGAAAAATAAAGGTAATTGGCAAGAAGATATTTTATACAAATCGATACAGAAACCAAGTGAATTTTGAAATGAGATAACGTTGAGATACATTTCAGGAAGGAGAAGCAATAACCTTTGGGGTGAAGTTGATTGAGTGGCTGGGGAGAGAAAGTCCAATCATGGCAACAGCAAAGTTTCTTATTTTCGATTGATTTATGGAAGTCTAACAAATTGTCAACTTTTTATTAGACCTTAATCGCAGACAAATTCTCGCCCTCAACTGCAGTGTGACGGGGGACTACTGTCAGCACCTTCTTTCACAAAGCTATTTTCACATAAATCTCCAAACCCCTCAAAAGTTAAGGGGCGGGACAGAAGACAGAGCTCCTTAAGCTTACGGCAGAGAGACCCAAAAGGAATTAAAGCGAGAAAGAGAGACAGACGGTGAGCAAAAGACAAAGAGCCTCAAGAGTCGAAAAAAAATAAAAGTAAAAGAAAGCAAAACAACGAAAAAAGTGCAGAGCAAATAAACAAATAGTGGGGAATGACGGCAGAGGGGTTGGGGGGTGGAGGGAAAGGCCGAAGAACTATGGAAAGCCGCTCTAAGTAGATTTATGGCTGCCTAGCGAACCCCCACAACCACCTCCGCCACCCTCACCCACAAAAGTGTGTCAAACACATGCAAAGAGCACACACAGTGCGCGATATGGGGGAAAGGGAAAACGGGAGGGTGAACACAACGGTAAGTGTGTGGGAGAGGCGATATGTGTATGTATGCTGGGAAGTGCAGCAGCGGCAATTACTGCTATTTATGGCTGATTACTTCACCGTTGTAAAAAAATCAATTAAAAATGCACGAAAAATGAACTGAGGAGAACAGTATGGTAAGAAGAGAGGGGCAAGAGGGGCAAGAAGGGAAGTGGAGAGTGTCTGCTACTCCATGACTCATTAGCATTGTGACATGCTAAGGCAGAACGAACACAACCAGTGCATAGAGAGAGAGAATGATCCGTTAGAACAAAAGTTCTCTCACTCAATCACTCCATCTCTCTCTCACTGTCTGTCTGTCTGTTGGTCAGCGAGCAGCACTGCCTGCTGGTTTGGTTACAGTTATCACAGCAGGCAAAACAGGCTGTTTGCTTGCTCGCTCACTCTTTCCTGCTGCTCCTACTGCTGCTGTCCAGCTGCTGCCACATGCGTCCCCCGCCCTCCCAATCACTGCTTCTCTATCTACCCTCTTCCCATTTGCCTTTTGTTTGTCTTTCGTATTTGTATTTGTCCAAACGGGTACAACTAAAACTAAACAACCCGATCCGTCGGGAGGCCGAAAGAGCGAGAGACGCGGCGGACCAACGCAGACGCTGGCTGGCTGGCTGGCTGGCTGGGGCAACAGTGGAGCCTGCTTCTCCAGCGGAACTCCACTTCCAATTTATGTTCTCAATCACCCTAGCCAGTCTCCACTGTAGCTGGAAGTTTTGTCTCTTTTTTTTCTAGTAGCTGCTTTTATTATTACAGTTTTGCCTGGCCTGGAAAACTGGAATTCTTTTCGTTTCGTTTTGTTTGTCTAAAAGCGCAAAACTCCTCCTCACCCTCACCCTCTGCTCCACCTCTTTGGCAAAGGCTTGGCCCAGTTAGCGGCACAGAGGAGAGGCTGAAGAAGAAGCTGGAGATTGGATTGGCCAAAAACAGGACTGAATGCATATTAGGAGTGGAGAGTGAAGAGTGGGGAGTAGGTAGGTATGCAGATGCAGAGGCAGTACCTGCTACGTCTCAAAAAGAGAGCGTGAAAGAGAGGGACGGGGTGTGGAGATCAAAGTGTATTCATATTAGTGAGGCGAGGTGAGGCATTTGCAGAGAACAAATAGTTGCGACTCACAATAGTTGGGAATTAGTTTCTGATTTGCACAGAAGAGACTGAGGTAAAGGATGTGCTCTTAGATGAGAGCGGAATTTGCCGAAAACTGATTATTTCCCTTTTGATCATTCCGACATATGGTTGGAGTAAATTTCCCCCAAAGCAAAGCTGATTGTTTTTGCTGAACTTTTCCCTCTTGGGGGAAATTCCGTTATTTAACATTTGAGAGTTTCCTTTAATAAAGTGTTTTTCCTGGGTTGCGTTGTTGATTTAACCCACAAAAACGCAGCACACAACACATGTGTGGAACGATATGGATTGTGGATCGGTTTCGTCGTTTCCCTCAATCCTCCAGCAAATGCAAACAAAAATGTGGGCGAACACGTTTTTATCGCAGCCCAAACCGAAAATGCAATAAATGTTGATTAAAATAAAACCGAACAAAAGAAACAAAAGGCGAGAGGAAGAGAGTTGTAGATTTGGAGAACAGAACTCGAGTTATCAGGCAAATGCAGAACATAAAAGAAACTGCAGTAAAAGAGAACAGATCAGAGAGGGAGAAACAGGCACACACACACACATGCACACACAAATAAAAGAAATCATAAAAAACCAATTAAGGAAATTTTAAATTTGTGTTCCAACGAATGCAGTTTCCCCTTCCCCTATCCGCGTGTGTATATCTTATCGGAAGAAGCTTATCGGAGTTTCGAACTGAAAGAAACCTCTAAAGGCCTGCTACCCACCCCCACCCCTCTACGTTTCTCTCTCACTTTCCACCATCGCACTGTTCCTAGCTTTAAGGACTCTGACCTTTTTACCGTTTCTATTTCGGGACATTCTCGCTTCTCCACCACCTCCAACAACCATTGTTGGAATGACCTTTAAAAGCCACGCACAGACAGGTCAGAGACGGGACGAGACGAGAGACGCGAAGGAGGCGCCCACGCGCCTCTGCCAAAGTAAGAGAAGGCCAACAAGCAGCCGCAGCAGCAACACTTCAAACACACACGCACACAGGCAAGGCAAGAGTCGTCATATTCTGCTGCCATTTTTTGCTGATTTTGCTTTGGTTTGTGCCTTCGTTCTGCCAGTGCTCCATCATCATCATCATCATCACCATCTTCATGCCGTCTGGTGCAACACACTCACTCACACACAGAGGGGGAGACTCAGCGGCAGCAGTAGACACGCATGGACATGTCTGCCTCCTCTGCCTGCCTTTTAATAAAGTAAACTAAACAATTTTCATTCTTGTCTCGTTTTCCGTCTCCTTCTTCGTCTCTTGCTTCTGCTTCGACTATGAACAATTTTTCATAAACACACTCGACTCGCACAGAAAAAGAGATTCTCGCACACAGACAGGCACATGCCAGAGCAGAGGCGACGACCCAGGCACCACCCTACTCCACCCATACTCCCCTCTCTCCACTAATGCACACAAGACAGAGTCAACTAACGGACACTCACACACACACACACACACACACACAGCCACAAACACACATGTACTTTCTGTGGGTGCGCAAAAGAAGCAGGCGCCCAATGTGGGGCCCACCCCAAACCAGCATGGTGAGTTTCTCCATTCTCCAGCAGAGCTTAGGCGTGGTGGGAGAGATGGTGAGTGGTGGAGTGTTTTGGTGAAAGAGAAAGGCGGCAACAAAAACGCATGCGGCATATTGTGGTGACGGCCACCTCTGTGCGTGTGGTGGGGGTGGGTTGGGGAGCCAACCAATTCATTGAGAAACGAAGCGAATGGCAAAAAGAAACGAAAAATACAAAAAAAGAAACGAAAAGAAGAGCTAGGCAAAAGCAAAAGAAGATGACACCGGCCGGCCTCTGATAATTTGGTGGTGGGTTCGTGGGTGGTGGATGAATATGAATGGGGGAGTGGTGGCTGCTGGGTGGCATTGTCTCATAATCGAGCAATCGAAAATGTAATGCCAATAAATGCATTTATCAACTCGATTATTATTGTGAATGGCTCCCGCTGAAACTGGTCGGGGAAACAGTGTGAGTGAGAGGGTGGAACCTTCCCCCTGTTGCTATAGCAAAAAGCATGAAACGTGAAACACAAAGCAAAAATGTTCTTTTGTTGTAATTTTCAACCAAAAATTTACATAAAGGGGGATGGACCTTGACGGAAAATGGCTCCAATAATAGAGAGCTGAATGCAATTTCTGATGTTGTATAACTGCCACAAGCTAAAACAGGGTGTTGTTGTAGCGGGAATACCAAACCTTATGTCATATGTACATTGGTTTTAACTTAAAGACAAAAATCAGCTGCAAAATTCCAGGCGGAAGTGGGTTTACCGTTACAAAAACACATGGCCACACCTAGCCAAAAGGGGAAGGGAGAAGGTGCAGAAGAGAAGTGCGAATGGGAACAGAGCCATAATAGAACCAGTGCGAATGGGATAATAAAGAGGAGCCCCAAATAGTGGGAGCAGCAGCGAATGTCGAGAGGTGCAGCAATTAAGTACAGGGGGCGGGGGGTCCCACGGGGTGATAATGAGCACACTAAACACACTGGAACCACGGTCCAGAAATAGCTACCGAAAAGGGGAGGGGTCTGGTCGTATGAGATCAGATCTGATCGATGTGGGGATATATTATTCTCTTACCTTCAGTGCCGTCAAATCGATATCATCCAATGAACAATTCACGGATGGAGCCAGTTGTTGTTGCTGCTGCTGTTGGTGCGCCATTTTGATTTGCTATTTTGTTGTGTTGTTCTCTTCTACTCCCTTCTTCTGCTGCTGCTGCTGCTGCCACGGAGATTTGCTGCTGCTACTTCACGCGGAAGGAGGGAAGAGGAAGGAGAGTGTAAAAAATAAAACACCAATGCACACACAGGCACACACACACAAACAAAAGCACTAAGGCGAACCGGGAGAGAACTGCAGTTATTTCTTTAGTATTTTCTTCAGCAAAAATACCAGCCCAACAATATTAAATACTGCAATTAACAAAACTATTTGTTGCTCTGCCTTTGCTACAACTTTTCTCTTTTTGCTTTTGCCCACTGCTTCTTCTACGCTCTGTATTGGTGTTTTTGAGTGTGAGTGTATGTGGCTCTCCCTCTGTATGAGTGTGTGTGTTAATGTGTGTTGGCGTTTGGCAAACGGGGCGCGGCACGCACTTTGCCGTGATTTTTCCGGCACAATTTCCAGCATAAAATTTCAGCTTAGTTAAACATTTCCTTTTCCACTCTTTCAACACACTTTTTCACAAATTTTTCCGCTTTATTTCTGCGGCGGACCTCCGATGGACCAGCCTACACCTATACAGACACACTCCCTCACACACACTCTGCCACTGGCCTATACGTGCATGTGTGTATGTTTGTGTAGGTAGACAGAAAAAAATCTGCCACTCGCTCGAATCGGATTTTTCGGTTGTTTTTTTCTCTTTATTGGGGTACTCTTTTTTACATACTTTTTCACGCACAGCGTTTGGTTGGTTTTTATTCACGCCTGTGCATTGCACAAATGCTTAATAGACGTAAGTTCCGGTTTTTGTGCAATCGGGGTAAAAACGAATTCTATACGCGAGCCGACGCAGCGACCAACACCTCCGCACTGTTTCCAATCCGAATGTATCTTTATATTAAACTATCTTTCACTGTCCGTGTGTGTCCCTCTTTCCCTCTCTCTCTCTGTACAAGATTACAAAGTTTTCATCATCTGCGGTTTCTGTTTCAAGCGATATCGATATGAGCAGGACTGAGTATTTTTATTGTACACTAGCGAGCTGTATTGTAGTTTTCAATTTGATTTGTTTTATTCGACGAGCGCGCCGACGTTGTCGACCGACAGTTCAGAATTTGGCCGTATTTTGTAGAGCTGGAGATCAGTGTTACCAGCTCTTTGGGTCATATAAAAGCTAAACTGGCCTTTGAAACAAGCTAGAAATAGCCAGAAAATTTTAATGGTAGCTAAACAAAAACGCTAGAGTATTTTAACGATAGTTTTATTGATTTAATCAAGTATTTTTGAGTACTTATCAAGTTCGTCAAATATTGCCTCCTCTTCAGCTGATTTTATGTAGGACTGATTGGTCCCCATCTTTTTAGGCAACCTGATGGCACTTCATAATTATGGCAGCATTTACCTTCCCGCCGAATTCCGTATCTACAAATATACCGAATATACCTTGTCGTTATCAAAATATACCGTAAATATACTGACGGACACAGATGCGTTGATATTCCTCGATTTTGATTTTCGGTTTAATATTACTAGCTAGTTAGCCCACTTAGCTATAAAAATGTAATTTTATTCGATTCATCAATAAATTTTGTACAAGATTGGCTAGTTTTTAGAACTCTTTTTTATTGGATTTCTTACATAATAAGGTTCAAACAAAAACGGCCAAGGCATTAAAAGTAACTCTGGTCACATCCGTCATCGTTGCTGGTCAACCAAGTTTCTACATGCGTATGGGTATTTTTATACCTTATATTTTTTTATTAATGTTAAATTTGTTGTTCAAAGCTGCTTTATATTATTAATATTGAATTTTTCCTAGATTGACTTGATTTTTACCTATTCATGCATATGATTTGTGTTTTTTATATAGTGTATCCCTGCCCCGATACCCATTAAAACAGAGACTGATTAGTTTCTGCATTAATTGGAGTCTGAAATTACAAACAATATCTCAATTCTATAATATCCATTTTCCTAAGGTATGCAGACTTGTTGCGCACTCCGTGCCAAAGTTGCAGAACAATGCTGCTAATTCTTTCAGCATGTTGCTAAATTTTTCCCATACAACTTAAATGTATCTAACGGGAACGTTGCACGTTCACACCACGAAAAAGAAAGGAAGTCACCACGAAAATTTTGATAACCACCACGTGTGTTCTTCCGATGAATATAATAAATAATATACATACATATATGGAACGGTACATACACTTTTTATATACGTACATTCACAAATTCACATATACAATTTAGCCCACTAAGGGCTGCTTCTAGACGGCTTGACTACCCTTATGATAATAATTTATTGAGAAAATAATTGAACCTCCACGAATACCTAAGAATAGATGAGTATTTATGCGCAGTAGTTATATATTTAGAAACAAGATTTCTTGTTATATTCTTATAAAAGTTATTTTAAAAACCCTTCGGGACATAATGGGCTAAGCTTACACCAGGCGATCAAACGAGACTTAACCCACTTAACACTCCTCTATTTAAAAAGTTGTTAAGCTTTTAAGCCGCGGAAAATAAATGAGCCAAAAATGAGCCCAAAATACACCTATATCAAAATTATACCGTCTCATATTAAAGAATACCGTAAATATACCGAGAAAAAATCAAATTTAATACAATTAACTCCCCTCTATTTAAACAAAATAAGGGCTAAACAAAAATGTAATTAATGTTCAATTGTGTAGAATGTTGCTGTGATTTGGTTTCTTCCACTCAATTGTGGTGCCGTTTTAAATTCCCACGCACCTTAAAACTGTAAGAAACTTTATTGCTATCTGTCCAAATAAAAAACTATAAGAGAAGCAAAATGTTCGCCATTTAAATACTCGGTGCGCGCCAATCTTTAGAATGCCAGCGCTAACAGCACATTCCGTGCCTTTAACAGTGTGCTGTTAAGGCGCGGAAAACAGAGTGAGGTTGGCTGCGCTAGCTGTCACTTTGACAATTTGCGTTTATCTTCCTCTCTTTCTTTTCTTTTCTACCCGAGATTCGGTACGTAGCGTACTGTTAAAATGTTAATCGTTAAATTTTTCGCAAATATCGCAACATCCTGTCATGATAATAAACAAAAGTGCAACGGGAAGCCTTTCGCCGGCCTATGCATACAATATTTCACAGAATGTTGCGATGGGCGAGCGTTAAATTGCGACGGATGTTTTGGTGTCCATGGCGGCACCGAGTGTTGTGATGTGATGACTGTAAATTAATTGTTTTGTCAATTGCAGCAATGGGTCGCGTTATTCGTGCACAACGTAAGGGAGCTGGTTCCGTCTTCAAGGCGCACGTCAAGAAGCGCAAGGGAGCCGCCAAGCTCCGCTCTCTGGACTTTGCCGAGCGCTCCGGCTACATCCGCGGTGTTGTCAAGGTGAGTTTTTCGGATGTCAGACACTGGTAATTTATTATTCCTAATCTTATTTTGTGCTCCTAGGACATCGTGCACGATCCCGGTCGTGGCGCCCCCTTGGCATGCGTTCACTTCCGTGACCCCTACCGCTACAAGATCCGCAAGGAGCTGTTCATCGCCCCCGAGGGCATGCACACCGGCCAGTTCGTGTACTGCGGTCGCAAGGCTACCCTGCAGATCGGCAATGTGATGCCCCTGAGCCAGATGCCCGAGGGTACCATCATCTGCAACTTGGAGGAGAAAACTGGTGATCGTGGCCGTCTGGCCCGCACCTCTGGCAACTACGCCACCGTGATTGCCCACAACCCCGACACCAAGAAGACCCGTGTCAAGCTGCCCTCGGGCGCCAAGAAGGTCGTGCCCTCTGCCAACCGCGCCATGGTTGGCATCGTCGCCGGCGGCGGTCGTATCGACAAGCCCATCCTGAAGGCCGGTCGTGCCTACCACAAGTACAAGGTGAAGCGCAACAGCTGGCCTAAGGTGCGTGGTGTTGCCATGAACCCCGTGGAGCATCCCCACGGTGGTGGTAACCATCAACATATTGGTAAGGCTTCGACTGTCAAGCGTGGCACATCTGCTGGTCGCAAGGTCGGTCTCATTGCCGCCCGTCGTACCGGTAGGATTCGTGGTGGCAAGGGCGACAGCAAGGACAAATAAGCTGTTGACCGACGTGGAGCAGGTTCCGTCTAATATCGGCGTGGCAGTGTTGTTGTGTGTTGCGCTGTTTGAGATAATGCAATTCTATATGGAAAATCTGTATGTTGTCAGCATACACTTGACACGACGGAATAAAATTTATTTGTAAAAATATTACCCCAAGCTCTGCTAAATTTGATAATCATAGTTTCTATTTGGTCTGGGACGGAGTTGTATCCCTGTTGCTTTATATCTGAAAAACGTTCTGGTTAAGAAATGGTATCCCCGCAATAATTTTATTTACTCATTTTTAGAACTAGTGTCGGCAGCTGATATTTTAAAACACAGGAGTGAGTTTATTTATAAACAAAAAACAAAATCGTATGTCGGCTAAATATTGTTTTTTTTTAAATAATGGTATGATTGTTTTTTTGTATGTAGGTACATACGTTTTATGCTTTGTTTTGTCCGTTTTTTTTTAAACCTTGTTTTAGAAATAGTCCAACAAAAAGGAGTTCTCAAAGTTAGTGAATTATCTATCGGATAAAATTATATGTTCCGTGCTGAGAGTCCTAGCTGGCTACTAATATGAAACCGAATTTCAAAATCGAGGAATATGATTTCTCATCATGGACAGACAACGATTAGATTGTCGACATTTTTTACTTTTCAAAATTTCCGCCAAGCTCCATTTAGCGCACAAAAAATACCGAAAAATCACTCTCAAAACGTGGTGGTTTTTAACAATTTGCTCTCTTTTTCGAGGTGAAGAGAGCGCTTTCGTTGTGACTTCCTTCCCCTCTTTTTCTGCATACCTTGGAAAAATGGATATTATCGAATAGAGGTAATGTTTGTAATCTCAGGCTCTAATGAATGCATAAACTACTCTGTCTCTGTTTTAAAGATACCAATAATAGGTATCGGATAGGTAAAAACATGGCAATCTAAGATAAATTCAATATTAATGTTTCCAAGAAATTTGGAACAATAAATTTAACATTAATAAAAGAAAGTAGGGTAAACAAATGTCCATACACATGCAGAAACTTGATAGCGGAGTGTGACCGGAGTTCACTCTTACGTTTTATGCTTTGGCCCTTTTTGTTTGAACCCTCTTATGTTAACAATCCAATGAAAAGGTGTTTTGAAAACTAGCCAATCTTGTATATAATTTATTGATGAATCGAATAAAATTATTTGTTTAGGGCTTAGTGGGCAAACTAGCTTGTAATATTAAAACAAATATCAAAATCGAGGAATATCAACGCATCTTGTCGTGTACGTCAGTATATTTTTGGTATATTATGAAAATGAGAAGGTAGATTTCGGTATATATCCGAGTCTCAGTTGGGTATATTTTACCGATTTATCCACGGCCACACTGTCAAGTGCGCGGAAGGGGGAAAAAAACAAAAAATTATTATTTTCCACAATCTGCTGCTGAAAAATGGATCGCACTTTCTACGAAGGGTGGCTAATTAAGTCGCCACCAACAAAACGAATTTGGCGTGCAGTAAGTTTCCCTTTGGACTCGACTCCTCTTGTACCAACTCCGTGCCGTTCGGGATAGTTAAGCTACTTGAGCAGTTTTCCCCCCACCCCCCGAATACCAAGTGATCAGTGAAATGTGCATCAAAGTGCAAACCGCAAAGCTTACGGTAAACTGCACCAAAGAGATATGTTCCCACAATCTACAACTGGAGGAAATTGTTTTTGCCAACTCTTCTACTATACTGAGTCACAAAAGCAAACGCACCAAACTAATCGCAGTGGCATTTTTGTACAATTACTCTGTGTCTCCATCCGTGTGTGCGTGTGTGTGTGTGTTTGTATCTGAATTTGTTTGTCATAATATAATTCATTAATAAGCGGCAGACTGGCTGCTGAGGCCGCTGCCGCCGCGACCAAGGGAAGCGGAAATTGATTGAAATGCAAACAAGCTAAAACCGCAGAGAGAGCAAGTTTCCAGTTTATATTGTAACTGCAAAATGTGAATGAAATTTACGATAGCCTCCCGTCTTCCGATGGGCTGTATGTATGTACATGCATACATACATCCAAGTGTGTGTGTGTGTGTGTTTTGTTTGTTTGTTTGCTTATGGCGTGGGAACATGTTTTGGCGCTGGTCTAAATTTACGCTTAATTAATTCTTTCGTTTAATGTTTACTTTGCTTGGGGCTCGATGTGCGCCGCAGAGGCGTTTGCTCGCTCGTGTATTAAATTACCAGCAACAGTTGCGTTTAATCAAATTATATTCTGTTGAATTTATTCAAGTAGAAAGTATGCACAAAGGCTATGGACATACATACATATGTATGCGTGTATGTGTGTACGTATGGAGTATGTATTTTTTGATGGATGTACTGACGATAAGCCACATCACATCACGCACCAAAGCAACGGGAGCGGAGGGAGCCGGAGCCACAAAAAACAATGACGCACTTGTCTTTCCAGCCTTTTATTGTTGTTTCTGTTTGCTGGCATTTCTAGGGGGCTGCCCGCAGCCCGTTATGTATCGTGTATGTGTGCCTGTGCATGCATGTGTGCGTGTTGGTACATTTGAAACCACTTATAACGGAACCAAGAGTTCCAGGAACACACTTGGCGCCCCACTACAGCAGCGGCCAAGGTATAATTTGAAGGAAGGTTGGACAGTATGGCAGAGAATCCCCCTGATCTTATACTAAATATGCATATGGTTTTACTGTACTTATAAGAAAATATGAATGCCTTGCGTGCAAGCTCGCGTACAGCCCATCTCTCTGGGGTGCCAATTTATGGCGCTGCCTGTGGCATTATGTTTATTGTTTATAATTCAATTAAGCGTGAAATTTGGAAATTGAACAGACTAAAAATATAAACACAAGCCAACACACACAGATGCAGATAACACACACACACACACACACACACATACAAAACTGAAGCCCGAGTTGGAGTTTAGCCATGACACAAACCCAAGAGCCAACCGCACCCCCCACTCCACCGCTCTACAGCTGTTTAGCAATCATTTTAACGGCACACTGTGGGCGAGTGTGCATCTTGGGGGGCGGTGGTATCTGTGTGTGTGCTCGATGATTACCCAAGAAAATGTCAATGCAAATATGATTCGCGGAAAAGCAGCAGCGACGCTGCTTAGTCACCCTTGATATGAGTAGTGGACAGTCGGCGCCACGCCAGAGAAGGCTGCACCCCTGATAGCCGTAGTCGTCCGTCCGTCCCACCCATTCCAATCCATCATTTGTTTACTAACTTTAGCGCTTTGTTTTATTTTTATTCTCCTATTTCTTATGTTTTTGTAGCGCTGGCGGCGACGCTGGTTCACGCTGAAGCAGGGCGAGATACCCGAACAGTTCTGCCTTGAATACTACACCGATCACAATTGCCGCAAGCTGAAGGGCGTCATCGATTTGGATCAATGCGAGCAAGTGGACTGCGGCCTGCGGCTGGAGAATCGCAAGCAGAAGTTTCAGTACATGTTCGACATTAAGACGCCGAAGCGCACGTACTACCTGGCTGCCGAAACAGAGTCGGACATGCGGGATTGGGTGAACTGCATCTGCCAGGTGTGTCACCTGCATGACACCAAGCAGTCGAATGATCTGCCACTGGGCTCTGTGGGGGCAGGTGAGTGCACTATATAACAGGGATTCATAAGTGAAGTCTTAACTAATTTGTGTCCCTTTTGGTTTCCCGCGACAGACGAGAACCGCACGCAGAACACGAGCTCCAGCGGTGGCCTGAGCAACTCCACACAAAATACAACCACCACTTCGTTGCACTCGTCGGCGGGAACTATCGCCGCCGTACAGGCTACGGCAACGGGAGGAGCTGCCCAAATGCGTCGTCCGGTGGTCATTGACCAGCAGCCACTGCCGCAGCATCCCGGCAACAACAACTCGGACTCGGTGTATGTCAACACGGAGTACAGCAATCGCGAGACAATGCTCTGTGATGGAAACTTCGATCAGCAAGACTTACTCTCGGCAGCACAACAGCAGCCGCCTCCCTCGCCGGCCACGGCCCTCTACTTGAACCACAGTGCCCTGATCCAGGCTCAGGCAGCGGCTGCAGCTGCCGAACAGCAGCAGCAGCAGCAGCAACAGCAACAACAGGCTGCCCGCCTCGCGGTCAACGCGAACGGAGTGGTGCGAAAGCTGCCAGATCATCTGGTGCTCACCCAACAGACCCTGGCCGAGGCAGCAGCCGAACAGCAGCAGCATAGCAGCGTGCAGGCATCGCCAGCACTGAGCACCGCCTCTGGACCGTATATACCCATTAGCGAGTGCTTCTCTGGCAGCCCCAAGTTCCTGCTGGACAACCATCAGTCTGGTGCAGGCATGCCGGGCCGAGACGGGGCCATACCGAACAATCCCACAACGCCGTTGAACAATTTGGATCCCAAGTTCTACGATACACCGCGTAGTCATAACAACATTGGCCTAAACCTGACCAATGACCAGTCCTACTCCCCCAAGATAACCAACTTGAGTCTGGTAAGTGGATATGATTATAGAGATCCGCGCAGATCAACTATGACTAATCATCATTGTGTTCATTCTGCTCTGTGTAGCAACAGCTGGCGGCTAGTTCTGCCAGCAAGCAACGTTCCGACTCGGACTCGGAGAGCGTCTTCACCGATGACGATGAGTGGGCGCATCCCCTGCCACTCCGCGAGAATGTGGGTAAGTGTCGTCATCGGCTATCTCAGCTTCACTCTGAATTGCTTAATATCCAATATAATATTCATAGATCGCAGCACCAGACCCTCGGATAGCTCCATAGAGAACGAATCATTTGTGCTGACCTATTCGCAGCGCTTCTCCAAAATGCCCGAAGATGGTGCAGCCGTAGCACCGCCACCCGACAAGCAGTCAAAACTGACTGGGCCCCCACCATCGCTGGCAGATGCTGGCGACCATCGAACACTGGAGAAACTGGCCAAGGTGTTGAAGAACAAGAATAATCTCATACTAGACTTTAAGGAGAATGAAAAGTGGGTAGCAAGCGAATCCAAGAGACCATCCAAGAGAAATCCCAACCGAAATTTCATTCAATTCCAGAATCACTCGCGATCTGCCGCAGCTTTCGGACACGGAAAACACATCGCCAGCTATTGTGGCGCGTCGGAATGCTAATTCCGGGTTCATTGAGGAGAGCTACGACATTCCACGCTCCCACCAGCTGCCCTACTACAATGTGAGCCAGATGCTGGGCGAGCGACCGGTCACCAGTCCGCACAACAGCAATCCCATTGCTGCCTCTACGCCCAATTTGATGGCAGCAGCCGATCTGGGTGCCGTTGCGGTGCCAGTGGCAGTGACAGTGGCAGCGGCAGCGGGAGCCAATCCCTGCCAGACTCCGGCTACCATTGCAGCCTCCTCACCCACAAGTGCGCGTACGCTGCCACGCCCACATTGCTACACGAATGCAGCGCCCACCAAAATGGAGGGAAATGTGTTTCGGTATGACTTCATTGAGCAACTGGACTGTCCGCCAGTGAACCGCAAACTGAAACCAAAGGCGGCCGGCACTCCAGCGGCCGTGGAGGATAAGCCACCGGAGGAGTTCCCGGCCAAGCCACCGGTGGGCGTTGAGCATTTAACCAGCAAATTGGGCGCGGCCCAACTGCAGCCGATTGGGCCGCCCAGTGTGGATCGCAAGTGTAAACCAAATGCGTTCAAGGTAAGGGCGGCTCGAAGAAGAAGAATCCTTCGCTAAATGTTGGCTCTAAGATTTCTTTGCTCAATTTTCAGCTTGGTACTTCGGCCACCATGTCGCCGTCGTCGCGTCGCTCTTCCGGCGCACCACTCTCGATGGTGCTGCCGCACGAAGCCGATGTTCACTCGTCGGCGGTGGCTGCCTACTTCCACGAGACGCGCACTCTGCCACGCCAGCAACATCGCCCGCATCCCAACAGTCCTGGCAGCGTCTCAGTGCAGCATCAGCGCACAGCCTCGGCAGTGGCTGCCATGATGACCGCCTCAGGCGCCGGTCCGAAACAACAGCCGCCGGCGCTGGCCGAGCACAAGCTGCAGTACTTCGATTTGGATGTGACCAACAAGCCGCCGCTGCTCAATCGATCGAGCATGAGCGTGGGCAATCTCTATTCGCAGGGTGGCAGTGCAGGCGGTGGCATTCGTCTGGCGGCGGTGGATGCCGGTGGAGCACGGGCTCCTGTCCCGAGCAGCGTGGTCTACAATTCGGTGGACTTTGTCAAGACGGAGGCGTTCCAGCGGATACGCGAGGAGCGCAACAAGGACAGCAACGAGAGCAAATGATTGGGCCACCGTCGCCACCACATGACTGCGTGCAATATCCAATGACCTCGTTGCGGATCCTAACTACTGTAGTGCCTAAGCCAGGGGCCAGCTAGCACCCGCCCACCCGCACCCGCATTCAAAATGCTGGCCCACAACAGTGCAAATTCCATGTGGCCTTTTGCATTTGATATCAACTCGAAATTATACACCCTTTAAATATTGCGAAACGATCAGCGAGTATCTGTATCTAGTGATAAGCCTTGACCTTGTGCGTTTTATCTGTGTTTCGTCTCGTCTCTCTCTTTGTGTGCTTCCTTGAATCTGTAATTGTCGTAATCTGTTGTTCGTTTCGCAAACTCAATCGTGCTTCCAACACTTCCAACACAATACATATAGTAGATATACATATAGGTCGATAGGCGTCTGAATCAAAATGCAAACATGACAAGCGATTTTAGTGCTAATTTTTACAATGCAATGCAAAACCTTTTATATGCACACCAGCAAACATATTTATAAATACACGAATTTTATATGGTAACAAATTATATACAAACCCATGCGGGTACGAAGTAAATGAATGTCAACCGTGTGCCCACACAAGCTGCAGCTTGATATTGTGCTTTAAACGAAAATATATATATATTTACACAAATACATATACTGTTTCCCTGGGACCAATGGACCACCGAAATACAGAAGGATCTAGCTAGGCATGGTAGAAAGGTATGTATGCCTATGGCAACGCACACGAACAATTGTGTTTCGTTGAAAAACAAAGTCTACCTGGCAAAAGCACTTGGCAACAGGATTGGAATTGAATCGAAAAGCAAGCAATAATATTAATATACAAAAAGTCAAGTTTCACATTTTTTATAGGCATTATATATTTTGTTAGCCATGTCGCTCGTCTATATTACGCACCACGATGAGAACATCTTTGATTGTGAGCAAGAGTTTATTAACCAGGCGGTTAGCAAGCCCTCCAGGGTTTACAATACCGGTAAGAGATATACATATACATACATATAGAGAAAGCCCACCCCTTAATTTGTGATCAATTTAAATGCAATGCAGCGACTGCCATGAAGGGAGCTCGCTTTGCCAAGTCATTGCGCGACCGCTTGGATGTCGAGGATAAGAAGCATTCGGTGATTTTGCAGAACAATGGCATGCTACTGCTTACGGATGCCAAGAAGGCCCATCATCGCACCATGGGCTGCGCGCACACGCCCATTGATCCGCCGTGCGCTTATCTGCGCAAGAACCAGGGCGTCAAGTGGCGGCGCGAGAACACTCACGTCTGTCCCAAGAGTGCGAAAATGCCGCCGTTGCCAGGCATCGGCAGCAAGCGCCAGGAGCCGATAATGGTGCCGAATTTCATACGGCGGAATATCCAATGCGCCAAACAGACAGTGCCCTGCCCACCGCCACCGCGGTACATTGACACGCCGGTGGGCACGCGACACAATCTGCTGAACTCTGGCCTGCTGCCACAATTCATCTGCCGCAAGGACTTTGGCAAGGTGCCCATTTACCTGAAGAAGACCAAGAAACTGCTGACCGAGATGAACGCAATCTGTGCCAAGGAGCAGGCACGCCTCATGGAGCTCTGTCGCGGCGTCAAGGGATTCGCGAAAACCGCGACCATCACCAGCGAAGCCGCTAGTCGGGCTCCACCGGAGGTGCCTGGCATGCGGGTAATGGATCAGAAAGAGCGCAACGAAATCATCGAGGGACTGCGTCAGAGTCTCAGCGAAATGACCAAGCAGTATCAGTCCATGTCGCTGCTCATCGACAGCGTGGCCAAGGTTCAGCGCAAGGGCAAGCTAGAGACTGATTTGCGGCAGGTGGAGCAGGACATTCTGTTGCTCGAAACCAGTCCTATTATTTATGTTTCACTGTATTAATATAACCTTATATAGCTTATACGCACACACAGACACACGACACATTCCCATCCGTGTGGGTGTGTGTGTGTCGGCATCTGGCAGTGGAGCCAAAGCCAGAGCGGAGCACGCCTCCGCTGCCAGAGACGGACACACACACGCGCGCTCCAATTACTTAATGGAATTACTTAATAAATTTTATGTTTACGCAGTTACGAGATCCACTGCATAGCTACCGTGACAGCAGGGACACAGCAGTGTGGAGCCTGGCTCATACAGTTCCAGTAGCCTCTCCTGATCCATCAAAGTGGCACGATTGCAGTGGCTGCAGTAGCGTCGGTCCAGGCTGAACGGAAGCTGTAGAACAAATGCGATTTAGTAAGGCAATTTCAGTGACCGTCAAAACCCACCTCCACATAGGACACACAACATCGATGCTTTGGTTGTGCTGCTCCAGGTTTTGGCATCACATCCTTTCGCAGCTTCGCATGCAAAGCCCCAAAGTTAATGTTCATTTGTTGAACAAACCCCTCTTGGAAGCGTTGCCTGTCGCGCGAGTCTTTTATCTCGGCTGAGTCCTGCGTGTGGGCGGAGTTTTGGCCCTCGTGCGAGTCCTCCATCAGCAGGTTCCTCAAGCGTTGCGCCTCCGCAAACATGCACTGCGCGGCCTCCATCTGGAACGGCGACAGTTCCGGCAGCGAGCACAGGTATTTCAGTCTCAGTCTCATGTGTGTCATGGCCAGCATTGCCAGAAGCAGCTGCATTTCCTTTTGCGATTCCTCCCTGTGCAGCGTAAGCCACAGGAGATTCGAACGCAGGTGGAGAACAGTGGACAGGATGTGGTACTTCAGTTGGAGCTGATGCTGTTGCGATTCCGTGGGTTCCTTGTCAAACCGGAATGCTGTCAATCGATTGAAATCGACGTATTTCTGCAAGTTCTTGCTGCTGGCAAAGATCTCCAGGCGCAGCTCCGCCAGCAGATCCGTACTCTGATTGATGGGCGTGTCCGGTTGGAAGGTGTCTGCCAGCTGGGTCAGTATATCCTCGTTGTGGATCTTGCCCACGCGCAACGTAAGCTGATTGCGTAATGAGATTGCGTAGATGTTGACCGCATACTCCTTGTTCGGCTGGAAGAGCACTGTGAGGAGGTTCCTCTGTCTGCTGCTGAACAGCCCGATCATCTGGTAGTCTTCACAGTCGTCTATAGCTATCGACTGCATGGACGCATTGAGCTTCTTGTCCGCCTGGGAAACGTGCATTCGGTATAGCTTACTGGTGGCCGTGGCCACAGCGAAGCTGCTGCTGTCCAACACACAGAGCCCGGTGATCTTCATGCCTCCTACATAGATACGCGTCTCCAGCCACTCGCTGCCTTCTTGCCAGGGCACGCACCAAATTATCAGATTAGCCGCCTTGCAGATGGATATATAGTAACACTCCCGCTCCGTGCATCGCGTGATTATCGCCTTTTGAAGCCCCATACGATCCGCTTTCTCCCACACTGGCCGCATCAAGGACAGTCCGGATTCTGCCTCATTGTTAAATCTGTAGAGATGGACAACGCCAGTCACGTCGCCCACCAGCAACAGATCCTCGAAAGCAAGCATATAGCAGATGCGGCTCTGAGAGGTGGCCAGCACGCGATGTTGCAGCAATGTTCGGGCGTCAGAGCTCAAAGTAAATGTCCACAAGGAGCCGTTGGCTGTGCCAAAGACGAGGACATGTCCGGCACTGGGCTCCGCCGCTGTGCGCCATGTGAACATCGTGATCCAGGCGCGATCTATGTAAGCCTTAAACTGCTTGAAGCTCTGTATCTTGGAAACATTCGTTTCGGGCAGCAGAGTGTCACGCAATGTTGTGGCCACATTCAGGCCGTCCAGTCGACTCCAGCGAGAGTGCTCCGCGGGCTTGCACAGCAGTGTTATGGCTCCATAAGTGTTCAAGGCGGCCAATAGCATTTGTCCATTGGTCAGCACCTGTGGCGACCATTGGGAGGCCACCAGTCGGGACTCTGGCGCTTCAGTAGAACAAACGGTCATGTAAACCGGCTCAAGGGAGAACTGTTGCGCCTCCAGCACATGACAGTTTTCATAGACTTCCACAAGATTGACCCCTGACAGCAGAATATCCAGTGGGCGCTCATTTACGGGCGATTCCAGGCAGCTGATGACGAAGGGAAAAGGCACATGGCAGCTGGCCTTGCTGGTCATCTCCAGCGTGATGACATCCGACTTGGCGCCCACCAGGGTGATGTGGTCCCCATCGGTTGTGTAGGACACGAACTCCCGCAGAGAGTCCTGCTTGACGTCTCCTTTAATCAGTTGACGGAATCGCAGGGTATTCGACGTACCTGTAAAGATTATCAGGCGTACAGAGCGAGCAAAACAAATGCGAATAAACCGCCCAGACACATCACATCACACAATCGGAATATGGCATGTGTATCACTACGGCCACCCATACACACTCACCAGTTTCGTCTCCGACTCTCGATTCAGTATGTTTTGTCATTTCGGTTTTCGGTGCGCAAGGAATAGGTAGCTCCACTTCCTCCTCCACTGGTACAATGACGGGCAAACGTGGTGTGGACTTCGTCAAGCATGTGGCCGAGTACGCTGCCAGCACGGGAGGCTTCGATCGCGTTCTTAAAATGGTGAGAAATTAAACGAAAAAGTCAATTATTCCAGTGAATTATTAGAAACGACGCACAGAAAATGGCAAAACAGCTGGAGCGCCCGATTACATAACTCTGCTGGCATATCGATAGTTGACCGCGCATTTGAAATTTTGCAGATTAAAATTACTGGCGGCGGCGAAGGACAAGCTATTGGGGAGTTTACTGTGGAAAAGGAGCACCTAAACCGGCAGGGTACCCTGCATGGCGGTCTGACAGCCACCATTGTGGACAACGTTACCACCTACGCGCTAATGTCCACGGGATCACATCCGGGCGTTACAGCCACTCTGAATGTAAGCTACATGTCGGCCGCCAAGCCGGGAGAGGTCGTCGAAATAGATGCTACAACATTGCGTGCAGGTCGTAAAATGGCTTACTTGGATTGCGTTTTGAGGCGCAAATCAGATGGGAGAATTCTCGCCAGCGGGGGGCAAGTCAAGTATGTGGATTTCGAGAACACCAGTGATGCATACAAAATTTGAATAAAACCAACGTACCGTACCGATGGTTCGATGTGCCTATCGATAGGCCAACAGCTACTTTTGCAAATGACATGGCAGTTACTTATTTTGGTTGCCTGGGTCTATGCAGGGTATCCGACGTACCTTTACAAACACTCAGGTGTAAAACAACGCAGGGGCGTACAGGTAGAGCAAAACAAATGCGAATAAAACGCCGAATCACATCACCTAATCGTTAGTTGCATTTTTATCAGTACGGAACCCTCACACTCACTATTGACCGCTGTCTGCGACGCTCGCTTTAGTAACTGTTGTCATTTCGGTTTCGGTTTTCGGTGTGCGAGGAACAGCTAGTTTAGCTCCACTCATACAATGGCGGGCAAACGTGGTCTGGATATCATTATGCACATCGCAGAGTATGCACCCAGCAAGGGAGGCTTCGATCGCGTTCTTAAAATGGTGAGAAACTCAATGGAAAATACCAAGACGTACATGTAATAACCGAGAATATGAAATTTTGCAGATTAAAATCACAGGCGGTGGCGAAGGACGAGCTTTTGGGGAGTTTACTGTGGAAAAGGAGCACCTGAACCACCAGGGGACTTTGCATGGCGGTCTAACGGGCACAATCGTGGACAACATTAGCACCTACGCGATGATGTCGAGGGGAACACATCCGGGGGTTACAGCTAATCTGAATGTTACCTACTTGTTGCCCGCAAAGCTTGGAGAGGTAGTCGAAATAGATGCCAAAACTGTGCGTTTGGGTCGCAAAATGGCATACTTGGATATTTTCTTGATGCGCAAAACGGATAAAAGAATTATCGCCACCGGGAGGCAAGTCAAGTACATTGATTTCGGCAAGGGCAAACTTGATTATTAGAACGCAACGAAGTGCACTGTATACGAAATTTGAATAAAAACATTTGACAACGTACCGATAACTCGATTGCTAGTGATTTGGCCCATCGATAGGTCAGCAGCTGTTTTGCCTTCTGAAATTGTTCAATGCAGTTATTTATTTGATTTGTGTTGCAGTTCATGCTGTTTTTAAAATAGAATGTTCTTGGGGTCACACAGCGACGTGTTGGCATTTATTTCCCGTGTAGTTGCTTATCGCTCGGTATTTGCTGTAACCGCAAAACGGAAAACTGCACTCGACAAGTTACAATAACATCACACCGAATCAAAGTAAGTCAATTCACATTCCCTGGCCGAGATTGGTAGGTAGGGTGATGACTGGGGCGTTCAGTGGGTATCATTGTCTAGGGCTGTACTTGAGGATCAAGTGCCTCCAAAACAATAAGATAAAGTCCCAATCTGGGACCCCATCGATACTGCACACCCTACTATCTGTTCACTTTCTCATCGACGATCAACGTCAAAACTTTTCGCAGCGCTCGAATTTATTTAGACGCTCTCTGATTGTCATTGGAAGAACAGCCATCCAACAGCCATGGGCACTTGCAAGAAGGGTCTGGAGTTCGCCAAACATATTACAGAGATCATCGCCAAGTCCTCGGGATTTGAAAGACACTTGAAAAAGGTTAGTATTGCGCTAGCATCATTGTTTCATAACTAATCGAAGCCTTTTTGTGTTTAGGTGAAGATCATCGGAGGCGGCGATGGCACCTGTCAGGCGGAACTTAAAGTGGACCCCGAACACGTGAACCCCTTCAACGGTCTGCATGGCGGCTACATTGTCACCCTGGTGGACATGATAACCACATATGCCCTCATGTCCAAGCCCTGCCATCCGGGCGTCTCCGTGGACATCAATGTGAATTATCTGAACGTGGCCCGCCTGGGCGACGAGGTGCTAATCGAGGCGAATATCTGCAAGATTGGCAAGTACCTGGCCTTCATCGATTGCACGCTGCGCCACAAGAAGGACGACACGGTGATAGCCAAGGGCACGCACATGAAGTACGTAATGACGAAAGATTAATGGGTTATTAATGTGCTTTATTTTATTACATGTGTAGCAGTACAGTTACAGTTACATTTCATTTGTTAGTTAATTTTCAATTTCAATTTAATTTGCTCGTTTGCTCTTCTGTGCGCGATGTTTGGTTAGAGTGTAGATTTTGTAGATTTTGTAGATTGTATTGTGGCTACTACGGATAAACGTGTATACGTCGATATGCATATTCTACGGCAGCTCTCATTTGACGGGCATCGGGCAGTGCGGGCAGCAGGCCTCTGGCGGTGTCAGAGGATCAACGCCAGGGGGGCAGCTCACCTCGCCACACCTCTCACGCAGGCAGTTGACCTGGCCGTGGAAACAGTTGCACTTGGTGCACACATCCGGCGACCAGACCTCGTTGTTCAGCCGCGTTGTCCCCTTGTCATCCACGCAGTGGCTGCGCCTGGGCTTCGAGGCAACGGGGGCCGGCGCTGGTACGAGCTGCACCACCTGAGCCACTGGCTCGGCATCCACGGCATTGCAAGAGTCCTCGAGTTTGCGCAGCTTCTTGTGCAGTTTCTTCAGCTCCTTCTGGAAGCTGCCAATCAGCTCCTCCAGGCCACTGACACGCTCCTCGTTCACATCGTAGAGGGCCTCCAAGGGACTGTCGTAGCTCTCGGGGGCTGGGACTTGCTTCTCCTCCTCCTGCCTCTCCTTGGGCTGTCGCAGGTCTCTCCTCTGGCGACCGCTCCGCTTGGTGTACGTCTGGGGAATGAAGGAGTCGAAGATGGCGGGCATGCTGTTGCAGTTGCCGCAATCCTGCCACAGATAGAGATTAATGCCGGGTATGTCCTCGCACTTCTTGTAGCCGCCCTGGTGCTTGGCCAGGATGAACACGTTCTCGGTGACCTGGTCGAAGTTGTCACCCACATCGCAGAGGACGCGTCCGAAGTTGGCCTGCTTGATCTGGGCGAGCTGTTCGGGCAGGAACACGCCCGGATTCTCGTAGTACAAGCGATCGCCGTCGCGCAGGCGACGGAACTGCTCGACGAGCAGACACTGGAAGAGCGGACCCACCTTGGCGCCCTCCACCTGATCCTCCAGAATGCCGCCCAGCCACACGTCCACGTTGCCCGGATGGCCGTACAGCTCCTTCATCTTCTGCCGAATGGCCGCATCGCTAATGTCCGACATATCCTCAAAGTCCTGGGCCACGCTCAGGTTGCAGAACTTCCGGTAGACATTGTAGCCGGGAATGCCGTGATCACGTCCCCGCTGAATGTTGATGGCGGCCAGGTCGAGGGCCACCGCATGTGTGGCCTGGAACAGCTTCTCCGTGAGCTCAGTGTTGAGGTTCTGGTCGGGTGTCTTCAGCTTCGCCGGCACTGCCAGCATGCCCCGCAGCAGGGGATCCACTCCGCCCTCGTAGGCCAGTCGCCAGGGCGCAAAGAAAGCCTTGTGGAGCAGCAGATGGCCCTGCGGAATGGGTTGGAAGGTCTCGTTCAGGCGGTGCAGAATGGGATTGATGATGGTGTGACCGAAGCGCAGGGCAGCCGTGGCAAACTCATTGGCAATGCTCGGATTCAGCTGCGGATTGTAGCCCTTGTACTCGCCGAGCAGCTGCAAGCCACTCTCGCCGATGATCAGCGGCAGCCACTGCTTGAAGGTGATGTGCTGCATCTGGGCGCCGACGATCTTGCGTGCCTCCTGGTAGAGCGTGTCGCCGTCCCAGTGGGGATTGATCTCGCGCAGCTTGCTGGCCAGCCGATTGTGCTCCCGCATCCAGATGGTGTGCATGGCCAAAAGGCCCACCTGCTCGTTCACCCGTATGTCGCCGGAGACAAAGCAGCTCATGGTGTTCTCGTCGAGATTGCGGCGGCAGTCCATGCCGTCCTGTGGTGCCGCAAAAGGCAGCATGTTCTTCTGCTTGGGGAAGTGCACGCCCACGCGGAGGAGGCCCTCGTCGGCGGTCAGATTGCGCAGCTCCTGGGCGAAGGGCGTGCTGTAGCCGTACACTTGCGAGGCGTCGATGTAGGAGGTCAGCTGGTTGATCTGCTCGCGGTGCTGGACGCTGTCGAAGAAGAGCGAGGTCATGCCCGAGCCGCAGATGGCGCTGGAGCGCACCACATCGATGCAGCGACGGTTCTTCACACGCGGATCGTTCGGCGGCACCTCGATGGGGTAGCAGGGGGGGGCCATCTCGCAGCTCTTCTTGCAGTCGATGCCGTCCCAGCTCTCGGAGCTAACCGAGGGTATGGCGTGGTCCAAATCGTGGTCCAGGAACTGGCCCCACTGCATCACCATGTGAGTGATCCTGCTGTCGGGCGTTATCTCCTTGGTGGCCACAATCGAGGTGGACACCAGCCTGGCACTGGGCTTCGGATGGCCGGCATACAGCTGGCCCTTTGTCCAGCCCACGGGCATACTGAATCCGTTCTCGTAGATGGGCGGCGCCAGGCGGCGGAAGGCGGTCAGGGACGCACCCCATGTGGGATGCATCAGATTGTTGCACGTGCCATCGATGCTGCGGTAGCGCGAGTGGTAGCACATGTCCGTGCAGTTGGGCATCTCACGGTGCTCCATGCATCCCGACAGCTCCGCCACCAGATGCAGATGCTCCCTGGAGAGCAGGTCCCGGAACTCGTACTCCTCGCTGCTCATGCTCAGGTTGTCCCCCCGCTGCACGTGCTTCCGGATATTGACCAGCGTGCGCTCGTAGATCTCGGCGGCACGCGCCAACTGTCTGGCCTCGCCCGTGGGGAATCGGAACACCCGCAGCAGCTCCCCATAATTCGGTGGCCCGCCCGTAGCACCCGACGAGCGGTTCGAGAAGAGTGTGTCCAAAGTGTTGTTGATGGCCAGATCGATCTCCTTGGCCGCCTCCGCAAAGGCAATGCGCACGTAACGATCGCCTGGCGCCAGATCCACATTGTTTCTGCAAAGAAATTGTTGGTCAGTTTAATATTCAAATCAAGATTAATACTTTTATTTTTCCTTCCTTTCGACTAGTCGCAGCGAACACAGCGTGAATAGCCGTTGATCAACACACATGCTAATGTATACAATGGTTGTCCCGCTCTAACCCATTAGCACAGCATGATCCCCTGCTTGTTTTGCACACACACACACACACACAATACAAGTATACAAAACACATGTTTTAATAGGCAGAATTATTGCAGCAGAAAGGATTTTACAGAGGATTCTAATCATGATTCCAGGAGTAGAGCGATTCCCCCACAAAGAGCAAATTAATTTGGAACAAGAGACGGCAATCTTGGGGCTAAACTTTTCAGATTCCTGCTGCAGATATTCCACGAGACGACGACACAAAGCGAAGAAACAATCAAGATATTTTCAAGGAATTTCCACATTTTAATTACCATAATGCCAGCGTCAGCGACGCCTTCGCGGAGTCGTTAAAAATGGCCGCGTTGTCTAATAAAAATGGCAGCCAGTTTATTTCCCTTTCTTCGCCTAGATGTCTGTCTGTGCGTCCTTCGGGCAGTCCTCGTCCTGCCCCCCACCACCACCTCGAAATCTTAGTGCACTTTTTATGCACGCCAAAGGAAAATCCGCGCCGCGCTCTCAAGCACTGACTGGCAGCAAAAGGGATGGAGGGCAGGCACTAGGGGAGAGTGGAGTGTGGTGTGGTGTGGTGATGTGGCGCAGCATTAACAACAATTCATGCCTCACATTCTCTGTCTGCCAGCAGCGTGGCCTGTTCAAGGAATGCCCTGAATCCTAGCGAAACTTTCGCCTGTGTAAACTTTGGCATTGTGCGGGGTGACGATGGCGACGTCGACGACGACGACGACGGTAATAACTTAACGACCATAATACACCCTGTTGCACCACAAGCAGTGCCTTGCCGGTGCCGGTGCCGTGCCAAAAGTCGGCCACTATCAGTGGCACGGCACTACTGCGTGGGTGAGTTTTTGGTAGTGCTTCTCGTAGTTGGTAGCCACTGCCGTTGGGCCACTGCCAGGCCAGGCCAGGCCAGGACCCGAGTACATATTTTCCCGCTGCTACGTTTTGGTTGCTCTTTTTTTGCCTTTGCTTTTCTTTGTGTGTGTGTGCGGAGGGTAGGGTATTTGAGGTATGTTCATAATTCCATGAAGGAAAATCTTTGCTTGATGCTTTAAAATGGTAGAAAATGGATCTAATTTTTGGGGATATACCAATTTTGATCTCTAATATTTGCAGATTGATTTTCTTCAAAGATTCATATTTAAATTCCTCTATTTATTTTATATTTTGTATCCCTTTTCCCTATAGAATCTTAAAGCACTTCTCTGAGGCCTCGTGGAGCATTCCACTCTTTGTCAGGGTATACCTTCAGTCTCCACTTGGTGTTGACTCAAAAGTTTTTGTTGGTTTTGTCCTGCACCCGCCGCTCCTTGGCTCCGCCACATGCTGTGCGGCGTATGGCAATGTATTTCCGTGGTTAGCCTTTTTCGCCAGTAGCAGCAGAAGGAGCAGAAGCAAGAGGAGCTGCAGTAGCAGCGGTGGCAGTAACAGGATAAGCTTTTGTTTTACGCCAGCATTACCCACAACTTAGGCGGATTTCAGTGTGCTGCTGTGGCAGGGGCTGTGGCGGAGGGGAGGGGGTCTTTCAGCGGTTTTCGCTCACTTTTTGTTAGAGAGACGCACACACCCCCCACCTCCTCGCTGCCAACACCGGATCCCTGTCCTTGCCCTGCGCTGCACTTCCTTGCCGTCTTTCAACATAGTTTTTCACTTTTAGCGTTGCTTTTCTCACACTCTTTCCCGACTACGGGACTCTCCCCCACAGTTACGGACTCTGCTCCTCTTTTCTTTTTTCTTTCTTTCTTTCTTTCTTTCTTTTTGCTTTCAATTCTTGCTCCTTTGCTGCGGTCTGGCGACTGCGGCTGCCATCGTAATGAGTAAAGTTTCTAATGCCGTCGGCTACCCTGTCCCCTGTCCCTGTAAGCCGATTCGGCTTGCCTCGCTCTGCCGCACTAAATGGTGCGTGCACGGTGCACCACATACATGGAAATCCTTCTTCTTCTGATCCTCCTCCTGCTCCTTCTTCTGGTTTTCCCTTTTGCTGCATTATGCATTTGGAAAATGCTGACTGTGCAAGCAAAAGCCTGAGCCGCTGCGGTTCTCTCCTGCCTTTGTGTGGGGCATCAATGGTCGACGTTTGCCACTCGGTTAATGGCCAGCTAGAGATGGGCTCCTGCCTCAGATTGATTTACGGCCCAAGGCGGGGGATGTGTAGCACTTGCTCCATAAATTCCCTGTCTCTCTTTTCCATCTGCTCTTGTGTGTGTTTTTTTTTGCTGGCCATCTTTGCGGAACAAACAATTTGGAAAAGTTCCTATGCTGGAGGAGTATGTGAACCCCAAAAGAAAAGTTAAACTTGAAGTGGGAGCTGGAGATGGAGATGGAGATGCACATGCACATGGAAAATGGAAGCTGTACCAGTCCCATTTCCATTTCCACTTCCACTTCCACTTCCACTCCAAGTTCTTGTACTCTTTTCGTGTTCCAGCCGGCAACTTGTCAACTCAATTTCAATTTGGGCAATTTGGATAACTTTTGCGGTTGCCTCTGTGAGGGATTCATTCTCTGTCTATCTTTGCCTCTGTCTCTCTATCTCTCTCTCTATCTCTCTCTCTCTCTCTTGCTCTGTCTCTCTCTATCTTTGTGTACGGAGTGGCGGCATGTGGCACGTAGCTTGTCCGGGGCTTAGCACGTTTTCGGTTTGCCAAACGGCAACGACAACTTTTGTGCTTTGCGTTGCCTGCCGCCGCCTTTTGATGTTCTTTTTGTGTTCATATTTTATATGCAGTTTAGCCAGCGGCACAGTGGGCACTGATTTGCTGGAAAGTGTCCAAGAATTAGTCAAGTTTTTGGGCCCCAAAAGAGAGCTGAAGCTCACCGATGGCTGGTTTTAATTTGTATTATTTTTATGGAATTTCAGGCCACTGTGCCGGAGTTTAGCTGCTGGCTTTATTTTATGGTTTTATGTTCTTTTCATAGCCGCCTTTCTTTTTTTGCGGGGGAGTTTGCTTTCCAAGCAATTTAGCACAGTGGAGCAGCCAGCCAGCAGCCAGCAGCCAGCAGCAGGATTAAAAAATCATTTGAGGCTGGACATTTGTCATGCTGCGTGTAAGGCTTCGTTCCCCTTGCATTGAAAATTGAAAACTACTTCGGGCCAAGTGCAATCGGATTAAATTTCTTGAATATTTAATTATTACTGGCTCACATTTGCAGGGATTTCCCGGCCCCACATTTCCTCCCACTGTTGCTGCTGCTGCTGTACATTTTTTGTGCTGTGTATTTTTCAATTAATTAAACAAGTTTACCGCGCACTTAAACGCATTTTAACTGCGTCGTCCTCGTACTCCTCGTCGACGTCGTCTGCCTTTTCTTCTTAAGTTCTCTCTGCTGCTGCCTTTGAGCAAAAGTTTTCCCCTTTTTGGATTTTAATGGAGTTTTATGGAGAGCGTCACCCTCAGCCACAGCCACAGCAACAGCCACAGTCCCAGCCCCATGCCCCATGCCCCATGCCCGCTCTGGAGCGCAATTAAAGTTGCGGTCTGGAACTCAAAGTTCCCTCGAGCTATTTGATTCCGATTTGATTCTGCCGATGGGTTGATGGGATGATGGGCACTCACCTGATGGTAACCAGCGCAGAGGCAGAGGCCCTGCCGAATTCGTTCTTCAGCTGGCACTCGTAGCGACCGCCATCGAGGATGGTCACATTCTTGACGAACAGACTGCCGGTGCCGCTTATTTGATACTTTTCTGTGAGCTGGACATTGGGATCGATAAGGCGACCATCACGACGCCATGAAATCTGTAGGCAAAGAGAGAGAGAGAGAGAGAGCGTCAACAAGTGGAGGCAAATAAAAAAAAGTTCTATGGAAAAGTTTACCTGCAGTCCCACCTCCGGCTGCTCGGCCTGGCAGGGCAGCTCAATGCTGGTGCCCGTAATGGCCACCAAATTGCTCGGTTCGATGGCCACCCGAGGCGGGGACTGGGAGCGTTCCACTTGAATCGTTGCCGAGGCACTCGTCTCGCCATTCTCATTTCGCGCCGTACAGCGGTAGACACCTGCAACACAGTCGAGGAGACGAGGCGTGGCGTGGGATGTGGAGGATGAAATGTAAACCATTTGAAATCACTTTCTGGCCCCCGCTCCTTGCCCTTGCCCCATGCAGAACTTACCGGCATGCTCCTGGCGAGCGGCACTCACCACCAGCTCTGTGTTCTCGTTCTCCAGCAGCAGGTCGCCGGTGGGTGTGCTGGAAAGGGGGGATCCATTGAACTGCCAGTCGATGGTGGGCAGTGGATTGCCATCGGCATCGCATTCCAGCACAAAGGCTTTGCCCAGTTTGATTGTTTGGTTTTGGGGTGCCATTATAATTTCGGGCAAATCTGCAAGTTGCAAGCGGGTGAAAGGGTGAACGGGTGAACGGTGGTGTGGGTGGTGTGGAATGGAATCGCGGATGAGCGATTTTCGACCAATTCTCCTGCTCCAAATGGCAGCAACAAAACAGCACAGGGCTGCGGTTTGTTTTCGCTTTTCTATTCCACTTTTGCCCGCTCTTTCTTCGCCATCTCCCATTCTGTGTAACCCCTACACCACTCTCTCTCTCTCTCTCCACTCCACCACCTTTCCTGCTTTCGCTTTGATCACGCTTTTGCTTTTGCATTTGGCCTGCTGCCCCCTGGGGCGTATGCGTAATATGGAATATAAATTTTTGCGTTGCATATTTTTGAGCGGCGCCACACATATTTATTTGCTTATTCATATGCTTTCGCGATGGTGTGTGTGTGTGTGTGTGTGAATACACTCAGAGAAAAAGAGTAAAATTTATTTTATAACTAAAATCTAAAAAAAAAGTCAAAAATGTTGCTCATATTTGTTTTTCTCCACAGCTGAAAATTGACTCTGAAAATAATAGAATTTTTGTCTGTGTGCTGCCCCTCTGTTTACGGGTACGTGTTTGCTGCTTTAATTATGCTGACCAAGCGCATCGCCTGACTGCTTAAACAGTCCATCCACATGCAGTCCACCTCTGCACCAGCAGTTTCGGGGCTCGGGATAACCGCAGCTTGGCCATTTGTGCGTGCTCCCCCTCCCCCCTACATAATAGTTTATAATTTTTGCACTTATTTTGCAAAATAATGCATAAATTGTGCGCTGCTCTGCTCTGCTCTGCTCCGCTCTGCTCTGTTCTGCACTTCATTTTGTGCCGACAACCACAAATTATAATGAGCCATTGTTGCATCAAGGCGCTCACTGCCGGCCACTGCCATTACCTCTGGCATTCTTGTCTGTCTGTCTGTCTGTCTGGGAGTCCCCCCTTCCCTTATACCCTGCCATTTTCTATTGCGCAATAAAGTACAGTCACGTACAAACGCTTGAATTGCAGCAATAACGAATGAACATAAAAATGCTCAAGCGAAACATTTTGTTTTTTGTCCCTTGGGTTCTCTGTTGCGCGGTTGCATGGCTAACCCCAAAGTTTGAATGCTCTTCCTTTGGTAGATCTTCCACGCAAGAGGGAGCAGTGGTGTCTGCCCATCTGATTTGATGGAGCACTCTCCTCCAGCCGCCATATCTGACATAATCCAATCATCCCTGGACAAACTCTTCAGCATAGTCCCAACCGCCCAACATTGCGATGATCCAAAGCAGACTCTGTGCAATCTCAGTGTCCATTCCCAGATTACATTCTCCATGCTCCATGCTCCATGTTCCCTGCTCCATGCTCATCCCAGGCGAAAACAAATTAAATCGACTGCAAATTGAGTAAAACGCGACAGTTGTGACTGTGGACTGCAGAGGACTGTGTGTGTCTGCCAGTGACTGAAATGCAATCCCGAAACGAGTGCAGGACCCAAACCCACCCTCTGCCCCCCCCACTGCCAACCTTCTGAAAGTTGTGTCACACTCACCCTTCACATCCACGCGGGCGATGGCCTGGACAGTGCCCAGGCGATTGCTCGCCTCGCACCGATACGTGCCCGCTGTCAGCTGGGTGGGCTGCAGGAGCAGCAGACTGCCGTTCGCCTGCAGCTGAAGGCTGGCGGTGGACTGGGCAAGCTGGCGACCATTGACGAACCATTGTATGTCCGGCTGTGGCCAGCCGGAGGCGGCGCAATCGAGGAGCACGTGTCCCGCGCCATGGAGGGCCACAATTTGGTCATGCGGCTGATGGGTGAAACTCGGTGCTGTGGGTGTTGCCCCCACTCCTCCTGGCGTTGTATCCGCATCCGCCCATACCTGATTGCTGTGAGGGTCGATGAGGGTGTCGTCCAGTGGGTTCCGGTTGCTGCTGACAACGATACGGACGGGCTGGGAGCGTACCACCCCCATCTCGTTGCTGGCCAGGCACTGATAGATGCCCATGTCGGTGGCTGCCACGCTGTGGATGCGCAGGCCGCCGCTTGGCAGTTGTTCCCGATGCTGCTGATCCTGAGTCGCGCCTAGCCCGTCCGGTTTAATCTCCCATGTGATCTGAGGCTTGGGCAGACCCGTGACCTCGCAGTTCAGCTGCACAGACTCCCCAATGAAGGCCTGCACATCCCTGGGTGCCACCAGGATGTTGGGTTTGACTGAAGATTGAAGTACAGGAAGCCCTTAGCTCTCAGCTCTCAGCTCTCAGTTCAGTTCAGTTCTCGGGTACTTACCACACTTGAAGTGCTGCTCCTGGAGGCTGGCGAAGCTCTGGCGCTGCAGTGCCTGGGGTGCGTCACAGGTCAAGGAGATGGTCATCAGCTGACGCTGGGCATCCAGATGCCAGCGACGCCAGAGGCTGTACACACCGCAGTTGCAGTCAATGGCATTGCCATCCAGTCGCAGACGCTTGAGGCTGTTCAGTTTGTTGAATGCCTCCACCGGCAGTTGGCTGAGCTTGTTGTTGTACAGGAAACTGAAAGTTGCACCCAGAAAGGTTAATCTTCCACTCGTTTCATCGTTTCCTCCTTCCATTCAACTTACAGGCGATTCAGACGTGGCAAATTGTCAAAGACTCCGGCAGGCAGCTGGAAAATGTCATTGTTCTCCAAATATCTAAAAGGGGAAACGAGGGAAACGAAGGAAAGAGAGGGAAAGAGAGGGAAAGGGCGTTGCGTTGGTTTTTGCATATCTTTAATTAAGGGCCGAGGCCACCTGCCATGCCATTGCACTTACATCGCCTCCACGCGCGGCAAACCCTGAAAGATGGGCGCCGGTAAGCGGCTTAGCCGATTATTGTTCAGATAGAGGAACCTCAGCGCAGGCAGACCCTGGAAGGCGTCCTCCTGCAGATGGGCCAGCTCATTCTCGTTCAGGAACAGCGTCGACAGCTGCCCCATGCCGCGAAAATCGTTTGCTGGCACCTCCTCAAAGTGATTGAAACGCAAATCTCTGCAAAAATGTAAAAGGAAAAGAGGAGAGATTGGGTTAGAGCAGGAGATGTGTACCATGATAGCAGTGGCAGTGGCAGCAAAACGTTTATCTGCCAGATGGCAGATAGCATGGGGCAGTGGAAAGGAAAGCAAAGTGGGGTGTGGGGCGTGGGGCACGTTCAGCAGTCGAGGGTAAATCAATTTTTGGTTCCAGAGCAAATTGCTGCAAGTTGCCAATGTCTCTGTCAGTGTCTCTTTTCTGGCTGTCATGTGCAGCGGCAGCAGCTCCTTCTTCCATCTCTCTCTTATGTGTCCCTCAATATCTATGTGTGTGTGTGTGTGTGTGTGTGTGTGTGCGTGTGTGTGGTTAGGGAATTGCAATAGCAATTGTCATATGCAATTAGTGATAGCTGCAAAGGCGTGTGCCCTAACAGAGAAAGACATTTGTCAGGCAGCTCTCCTTCGCTCTCTCTCTCTTTTTTATTGAATAATTTAAGGCAATCCAATTATTATTTTCTTTAATCTTAAATCAGAGCTTCGTTTCACCCACTTAAGCGCTGTTTAACCGCCTCTTAGCGCGGCTTTATCAACCTTTCCTTTCCGTTCCGTACACCAAGCCACATCCGCTTGATATGGTACCAGCAGCAGCAGCAGTAGCAGTCAGCCAGGCAGTCATAAACTACAAGAACATTTGCGTAAACACATTTTGCACACACACATATTAAAAATTAATTACAAAAAGTTGATGCTCGCTCGCATAGTTTATGCTGCTGGCTGCCTGCTGCCTCACGAAAGCGGCACCACCGAAGCGATAAGCTTAGCCCCTTCTCCTAGCAACCATAGGTAACCATCCGCCATCTGAACGATACCCAAGCCATGCCACAAATCCAAGCAAACCAAGCGACGAGGGTCGCTCAACCACAGAACCACAGATTGGGTTCTCTCTGCTCTCCGCTCCATTCCATATGTTCGCGAGTTAGTTGGGTTAGGGCTGCCGTTGCAACATCCTCTTCCTGCTACCACTTCTCCTCCTCTAAGCTGCCATTAGCAACTGCAGCAAGGATGTGAGGATGTGAGGATGTGGCAGCAACAGCGGCTAAAAAAAAAACTTTCTAATCAACTCAGGAAGTTTGCAGCTGCAACAACGGCAAGCACTGGGCTTGCTTTCGTTGCTTGCAAATTCAATGCGGCAGCGAAAAAGTTTCCTTCGCAAAAGTGAAAATTATACCAAAAATTTCTACTGCTTGTTGGCTCTGCTGCTGCTTGTTGGCTCTGCTGCTGCCTTCTGGCCAACTTCGTTTACCGCTGATGTGTGGGGCCTCTTGTCATTGTAGTTGCGATAATTATGGCCACACACCCTGGCGGCAGGCTAATGAGAGCTTGCTGATATGCTTGCCATGAAGCGAGGCAGGAAGCAACTCCAAGCAGACTCTGCACATGACTTGATTGGATCCCTATATCTTATAGCTCATATATACGCGTAGCTAGCAACAATCGATTGAATAAACATTTTTTTGCATGTTTTCTTTCATTGGTTTTGTTACAAAAATCAAATGATATTTTCTGTAATTTATTTAGGGCATCCGACAGCCATTTATTGCCCCCTTTTTGCGGGGCAGCAGCGGAAGGAGCAGCAACACGCGGTGCTGCACGTACAGAAGCTGTGTGCTGCTGCCACAAACGGAACGGAAAAGTAGAAAGTGGAAAGTGGAGCTGCAGCTAAAGTTGTCTAAACAGAAATTATGTTTTGTGGCTAGTGTAAACAGGCAACGCACAAACAAGCCAGCAACTAACTAACTAGCAGCAGCCAGCAGCCAGCAGCAAGTAACTTGCCACAGCAGGAACTTGCAGCAGGGCACTAATTGGTGTCAGCGTTCATCCGTTTCTCCGTGTGAGTGTCCGTGTCCGTGTGAGTGTCTGTGTCCGTGTCCGTGTGAGTGTCCGTGTCCGTGTGAGTGTCTGTGTCCGTGTCCGTGTGAGTGTCCGTGTCCGTGTGAGTGTGTGTTAAGTGCATATGTTTGTTGGTATGCACAAATTGCAACTAAAGACGTGGATGCAACACAAGGCACACACAACACACACAACACACACACACACAAAAAAATAGAAAAAAAAACGCAAAAAAAACGAACAAAAAAACCAGCAAAAACCGAAAGCAAAAACAACTTCACAAACAACCAACGACAACGAAAACAACTTACAAATCCAGAACAACACAAAAACCACTCGCACGTAGAGAGCTTGAGGTGGCAGGCATGCAACCACCACCATGGGGAGCTGCAGCAGGGAGGAGTAGCGAGGAGCAGGGAGCAGGACGAGGACATGCATACGCCCAAATGGAGCCACATAAACAAAGCCGCCGTCGCCGCTGCCATTCCCCTGCTCACTGCTTCCTGCTATCTGGTTTCGGTCTTGGCTCTGGCTCTGGCTCGGGTCTGATGAAAGACCCAAGTCCTGAGGCTAGTCGACCCACTGCTATCCATGCGGTAACCTCTCTCTTTTACTCTGTCTCTCTCACACACTCTCTCTCTCTATCCACAGCTCTCTTGTGTGGCAACCACATGCACGTTGCGGCGGGTGTGTGGAGAGGGCAGTGGCTGATGCTGAGGGCTGAGGGCTGACGGTGGTGCTGCAGACCGATGGCGACTGGGATGCGGGTGCAGCAACAATTTGCAAAGGTTCGCATTTCTCTTATATGCACCAAGGAGCAGGAGAAGTAGAAGGAGCAGATGGAGCAGCAGGAACAGCAAAAGATGAAGAGCAATCCTTTGTGCGAATGCGGCCGCTTGATCCACATTTTTGCCCACTTCTTGCAAACTCCATTAGCCGAACCCCCAACCGCCCAGCCACCAACGATCCACCACAAGTGGCAGCCAGCAGTGCTGTGCCACATTGGGTCAAGCGAGTGCAGAGTGTGGGTGTGGGTGTGTGGGTGTGTGCTGTGGCACCATAACTATCTGACTAATTTGAATCAACATTCTGAGCACTCGTTTTTAAACCCCTGGAAGACACCGGCCATCATCAGCTCTGTTTTATTTGTTCAGGCAAAGTGGAACCCAACCCAACCCAACCCAACCACTGTGCCCACCCACCTGCCCACCCATGTGGCCGTGTGACAAACGATGGTCCGTCCACTTCAATGCTGCACACACAGACAAACATACAGGCTGTCCGGAGTGGAGTCCAGAGTCCACAAAGTCGAGAGTCCAGCGTCGAGCCTAGCAGCTGCAGAGATGTTGCCTCTTCCTTCCTGTGCTGACACAGTCTGTGGCAGAGTTGCTGCAAGTGGCAGGCTGCCTAGTTGGCGTCATGTCAGTGGCGCAACTATTTGTCGAGCAGCGGACATAAAAAAGGGAACTCCAAGCGTAGCCAAAAGGAGACACAAATAACTTTCCATTCTGCCATGCAGACCACGCCCTAAGCCCACCTGCTGGGCGGACACACGCACACTACCTCTGTCTGTGTGTGTGTGTGGCAAGCGGAAAAGGAAATTGAATCTTGAATTATATTTTCAATGCTTTGACACTTCCGCCACAGCAGCAGCAGCAGCAGCAGCAGCAGCGGCTGTTCTGTTCTGTTCGTTGTTTGAAAATGGATTTGGGATAATGAAATTTGCATTATAATACGAACACGAGTCCGAGTGCGAGTAGTGCACGATATTTTCAATTAAAATTTGAAATGCATAAAGCGAATGCCAAGCTGTGTCCGGGTGGCCCCTGCACCTGCACCTGTCGGACTTTGTGTCCGTGCCTCTGTCTAACGTGTCCTGTGTGTGTGTGTTCGTGCCCGTATCCCGTATTCGTACGAGTATGTGTGTGTCTGCTTCGTGGTCCCTGCCTCTGTGACGCTCTGTGGCGGCTCTGTTGCTCGACTCCTTGCTGGACCCGTGTGACCCGTGTCCATGTCTGCACTTAATTAATGCATATTATTGACAAAGACTCCCTCTCTCTCTCTCTCTCTCTCCCTCTCTCTTTCTCTGGCATGTTTGTCTATTCACGCATGCCTGCACACGCACACACACACACACACACACACACACACACACTACATCGATCTTACTGGGTGGCATATTACGTATACGCTTTGATGTCCATTGAGGAATATTTATGGCTAGCCAAAACTGAAGCCAGAAGCGATATATTTTAAAGCCTCTCCGCCTCTCTCTCTCTGTACAGGCACTAAATTGAATGAAAACAATGGGTATTCTGTCTGTGTGTGTGTGTGTGTATGTGTTGTGGGGTGGTTAGGGATTGGGTTTGGGTATGGGTAAAATCAAATACATGCTCAGCGAGCGTTAAGCTATTTAGTGGCTTCCACTAATTTGATTTCAATTAGTTGTCACAATTAGTGAAGGAAAAACCACAGCAAGTAAATTAGTGGGCAACAAGAGAGTGGGGTAGGGGGGGGCACGTGTGGCAGTAACTGTTTGTGGCGCGCACATTTGACAGTAAATGTTTGTGGCATACGCTTTGAGATTTCAATTGTCCGAGTGCGACAATTGTTGTTGCTTTGGCCAGAACTCCTGTGGTCATTCGATGAATTTGAAGTTGAATTTCAATGGTTGGAGGTGGATCCTGGAGTGAAATGCTTTAAGGTGGCAGAGTTTTGGAATAGAATTTCTACGAGCTTCCCTTCATGGTGCAGGCAAACATGCAGCCAGTAAGATTGGGCGGAATAACACCAGAGTTTTACGTTTATTTGTTTTGAATTATTGCTTATGTCTGATTCTGAGCCATAGATTTATTTATTACGATAAGATCTACCCTCACTTCCTCGCTGCTCAGTGTGTACAGTCTGCACACAGCCGCGTCTTCGTTGTCTTCCCTAATGAACGCATTAATATCTATAGATAAACCCGCTGCCCATCAGACATACATAAATCCAGCTGTTGTCGTAACTGGCGTCTAAGTTGAATTTCAATGCTCGTTACTATAGTTTCCTCTGCTGCCTGCCTGCCTGTCTGCATTGAAATTGGCTTGCTGCTGCTGCCTGCTCCCTGCCTCTCTTCCGTTTTCCGCAACGTCAGTTGGCTTTTGCTTTTATCCATTCAGTCAGTATATTTTCTAGTTCATTGCATTTTCATTAGAGTTTTCCTTTATTTTTTTCCGCGCGCTACACGCTACACGTTCCCCCTCTACAACCCTCTACCCCCCCCCCTCTCCCTGTATCTTTTCTCTGCTGTTCCCGTTAAAGACCCCTTGAAGCGCCATAAAGTATGCAACATAAACAAGGCTATAAACGTGAGGCTGCGTTGCCACAGCCACTGCTGCCTTATCAGTGGGGTAGGATCGCAAGAATATATGTATACATCCTACTCCCCCTGTTGGCCATGCCTCGTCTCCTTGTTAAGGTGAAATTTTGCTTTGTTGGGATTGCCTCTCGCCTCTTGCCTTTTGCGTTTTGCTTTCGTGGCCTGGTTGTTGGCTCTGATTATGATTTGTCTGGCTTACGTATGTACCTTCCGCCTCCTCCCACCCTCTCCTGCGCTCTGTGTGTTACTCTCAGGTGTGCCTGCAGCTTAGGCAGCATCTTATGACGCCTTGTGTGCCCCTGCCCCTGCCCCCATTTGTAGTGCAAGCCGATCCAAATCCTTTTACGGTCTGTTGGCTGCTGCCTGGTCTGGCTCTGGTTCTGGCTCTGGTTCTGGCTCTGGTTCTGGTCTGGTTCTGGTTCAGGTCCCTGGGCTGCCTTTATGGCAAATGTGACAATAAAAACATGATTTAACTTTGGCCTGCCGCACACTCCACATGCACACATACCACACATGCCACACAGATACACAGACGAATGGAAGGATGCCACACACACACACACACACACACACACACTGATGCACTGTTGTTCAGACATTATTGTAATAACATGGCTTACAAACACGCAGCAAGGAAGCTGCAACAAAAAGTGGCAGCCCCAACAACAACAACAACAGCAACAACAATGGATAAAAGTGCCCAGCAATGGCGGAGCGCATCCTTGCATCTGAATGGATCCACATGTATCCTTCTGTTTGATTGTGGTTGCCCAGGTGATTGTTTCCTTCTCCATCCACAGCCTTTGCCACTGCCCACCGCCCAACGCCCACCGCCCACCGCCCCCTTCCCCTGACAATAGTACCACAGATTCGCCTTGCACTAAAGGCAACTTGCCTACTGCCCTTTGTCGTGGTTCTACCAGGTAGCACACGGTGCACAAGGGGTATATTGTATGCAATGAAATGCATGTAACAGCCAGAACAAAGCCTCAAGCAACCCATAAAGTCTGGATAAATATACACATCCCAGATGCATAGTTAACGAAGCACTTGAGAGCTAGCGGCACCATATTTTGTGTGCAGATCAGTTTGGAACTCGAAATCTTCACGCTTGAATAGTAAATACATAGGAAACACAGAACAGACAGCATAAAGCACCCAATTTCGATGTCTATTGGAAAAATGCAGAGGAAAGGGCTCTATGTAGTGCATGTTTGACTGATTAATTCTGTTTAGTGTCCATCTTCACTCATCAAATCAACCGAATAACAAATCCAACTCCAATTTCAGAAGCTCTAAACTACATTTCGGAATGCCCATGGCCCCCCCTGAGAGGGTATTTCCATGGTCGAGCAGCACTCGCCTGCAGCTTGTTCTCTTTTTTGTATGGTTTTTTTTAGTAAAGTGACATTTTATTATTATTAAACAAAAGCGGTGTGCAGTTTTCTACCCTCAACTACCCCTACCCCACACTACCCCACACCACTTATTCCTGCCCGCTTTCAACTCTTGACATTGTTTATTTGTGTGTGGCTGTGTGTGTGTGTGCGTAACAGTTCAGCTGTCAGTCAGTCAGGCAGTCACTTTGTCAGTCTGACAGCTGTAGAAAGTGGCAGGTGGCAGAAGCAGAGGCAGTGGCAGTGGCAGAAGCAGAGGCAGTGTCAGTGGTAGCGGTGCAGCAGAGGGGCCAAGACAGCTTTTAGCCCAGTTAGTTACTGTTGGTTACTGCAGTCAGGCAGCAGCACTCAGGCAGCACTCCTTTTCCAAGCTTATTTTCGAGCCTTTGATTTAATTTCATTCTGTTTGTTTTTCCCTCAATCCTCACACACACACACACACTCCCTTCCCTTCCCTTCCCTTCCCCTCTCTCTCTCTAGCTGTGTGCTAAACTGTTAATGTAATTGTGTCCAGTTTTGGGTTGCTGTCTGCTGTTTGAGATACTTTCGAGCACTTTGCGTAATTGGCTTGGAGTGTGCATGCATAAAAGGCTTTGTTTAGCTGCCCATTTCCATTTCCATTTCCATTCGAACAGAACAACAAAAGGGAGTTGCCAGTTGTGCCCCAAAAGGGGGCAGCAGATCAGAATTTAATGCATGCCTTGGGGGGGGGGGGTGGGGGGGGGCCAAGTCCAAAAGTAAACTCTAAAGCAATTAAAATTGTTGCTAAAGTGACAAAAGGCAAAAGTTTCGCTGTATGCCGCAATCCTCTGGCTGCAGCCCAAAACCCCAGCCCAAGTCCAAAACTCTGCAACTCTGCAACTCGAAAACTCGAAAACTCTAAAACTGTTCAACTTTAAGGCTTCTTCTGCTGCTGCTGTTGAGTCAATGCCAACACAAATGAAACAGAAAGAATATAAAAGCGAAGCTTTGGCCAAGTGTAAACGATAAAGGCAGCAAACGCTGACCAGGAAGGCAAGCAGGAACCGGGGTGCAGCAACAAGAAGTTGCACGATGTCCGCTCACACGGAATTGATATGTGGGTTCGTCCTATGGCCCCAGGACTTCCATCTCCCTCTTCATCCTTACCCACTCGTTGGCTGCATGCACGGACTTTGCTTTTGTTGCAGTTATCTGTCGCTGCGGTTACGCACAAGTGGCTGTAGCAGACATGCCCCCTGCCACACCACTGAATTGTTATATTCAGTAATTATGTCCAATAAGCGACGAAGCGTGAAGCGAACGCCCTGCTACATGGCTTCATTCTGCTTCACTCCTCCTGCTCGATCTGCCACTCCCATGCCCCTGCCTCCCTGCCTCCCTGCCTCCCCCACCCCATGCAGTAGGAAGGAAAACGTTGTCGTTAATGCTGTCGTTATGTAAGCTAACCCAGTTTTAGCGTCGACATGGCATTTCCTTCCTTCCTGTTTCTGCGTTAAATGCAATCCTCGAGCAAAAATGCTTCGCCAGAAAAGAATGAAAGGCGCCCACTCAAGGGGGGCGTGCAGTGCGGGTGTGTTGGGGTTGGATAAGATTGCTGACTGCATGACACGCCAGAATGGTGCGGCCTGGCGGCGGCATGGGGGCCACAAGAACAGGCAGCAAAAGTTAGGCCACGTGCGGAAAATTCACTTCCGAGAGAGAATTTCAGCGAGTTGGTGAGAAGGGTAAGCACGGGGGGAGGGGATTCTAAACTTGCGTTGCATACTTTTGGGCTGCCACTGAAAAACTCGAAAAAGAAGAACTCCCAAAGAGCAGGAGCAGCAGAAGGAGCAGCAGCAGCAGACAAGAGGAGCAAAAAGGAAAAGCCTGAAGAAAAGCCAGAAAGAAAAGTCGAACGAACAACCTGAAACCAGAAAACCAGCTGGAGATAAAGAAGCAAAATTCCCAAGCAACAAATTTCGAAGGCTTTCAAATTGCTGGTCATCCGAGGCAGCCCCCAGCCACCAGCCACCACAACCCTGCTGCACCACTTTCTTCTGCTGTGCATTGCCCCCCCCCCCCCCCCTGTATTCACCGTCTCTTTTGTTGGCTTACTGGTGGAAGCACTCCCCTGGTTCTGTGCAGTGCTGTGTCCTTAGTTCTCTCTTCTGTTCTGTTCTGTTCCTTACACACGAGAACACGAGGACTGCTCTTGTCACAGCTGGAGGGTCACTTTTCTGTTTTTCTTTGGGGCTGCTAATGTGTTGTGTTGTGTTGGTGCCATCGCTTTGGAAGGTGCAACTCCATCTGCTGGTCGGTCTCCTGCTGGTACTCCTTCAGCTGCTCCTCCTGTTCATTCTGCTAATGATTCTCCGTCTCCATTTTCCATTTGTGCTCTTATTGCATCTCCTCCGCCTCCTCCTCCTCCTGCCACTCCGCACCCCTGGCTGCTATTTCTTAGCTTCTGCTCTGCCTCTGCCTCTGGTATCTGCTCCTTCAGCTAGAAGCTGCCTGCTCTTGCCGTGTGGCAACACACACTCCTCATACAAATTTCTACAGGTGTAAATGTCTCACAAGAGCACTTGCCACACATGCAACACACACACACACACATCCCCATCCAGTTGCTCTGCTAAGGACCTTCAATTCCCATCTGCAATCTCCACAGGACTTTCATTCCCATCTGCATTCTCCTCAGGATTTCATGTCCCTCAAGTCGCCTCCGCCCCGTGCTGCCCCACGGGATGCGTTGCATTGCTGTCTGGTGACTGCTGTGGCATGCTGCTTAAGCTGCAGCTGCAGCTGCAGTTCGGCCAACACCTCCATGGTTAAAAGTGGCTACCAGAAAGGGAGCCCAGGGGAGTGCTCCTACCCCTGCCCCTGCCCCAACACTTCAGTTATAATTCTCACATTTTCAGGCAGAGCACACACACACAATCCCACCCCCCCCCCCCCACTGCCCTCCCTCTTCACCGCATGTGTGTATTTTTGTTGAAATAAATTGTATTTAAACTTTCGTTGCTGTTCGTTTTTCGTATTATTTTTTGGGTTTTTATACATATATATTTTTTTGTATATTTTTGGCAACGTGTGAAATTCAATTATACAGCAGATTTATATGTCAGCCAGAGCGAGGAGTTGCCTTCCCTGCCCTGCCCTGCCCTGCCCTGCCCCACCCTACTGCTGCTGCTGCCACTAGAATTTTTATATTTGAAGAGCCAAAAAGGGAAACACACAATTTATATATGTACATATATACCATATATATATATACATACATACACGATATATACGATAGAATGGGTAGCATAAAAACGCAATGAAATCAGTTCTCCATTCAAGTGAAAATGGTTTAATATGCGGATAAAAGGCGAATATTATGCCCCCAGCTTCAGCCCCAACCCCAACTTCAGCTTTAGCCTCAGTCCTGTGTATATTGCAGCTACACAATATATATTGTATTTTTTGAGTGTGTTCGAATGGGAGTTTAGGGCATGGGAATGGGAATTTGAATAGAACTAAAGAGTATTTAAGATTATGTTTCAGCTTTTAAAGATAATTCGTTTGCATTGTGTGAGAGTATGTGGAAATATTGGCAATATATTTCCCTCCATTTTGGCATTGATTTCTTGGAAAAGAAAGCTTCTAATTTGCTACAACATTACGAATACGCCATGTTAATATCAGCAGCAACGCAGGCCAGCTGTTGGTCACTCGACTCCTCTACTCTGTGCCTCTTGCAACATTTACATTAACATTATTATGGCTATGCATCTGTCCGCCGCCTGGCTACGTGGTCTGGTCTGCATGCCACTTGGCCCCCTCTTGGATTTTGCCGCCTCGTCGAGCAGTGAGCGCCAGTGGCAGTGTCAGTGGCAGTGGCATCTTTTTCTTACTTTTTTTCTCTGTTGTTGACTTTACCTGCTCGACTCCACATGATGGCCAGCATCAGCATCGCTCGGCGCAGGTTGCATTCCAGCACTTTGCTCTGCTTTTCTAATGCTTTTTATATGCTCGCTTTTGGGCTTCCTTCCACCTTTCTCCTTAAGTCTGCAGTGCTCGTACTTGGGGTATGTTGGGTTTGAGTGGCTGTTTGCAACAGGCCAAATAATCATAAGAGACTCTGCTCTTCCTCTAGATTTTCTCTTTTAATTTCTCTTTCCCTCCGATCTGATAACTCCTTCTCCTTCTTCTTTTCAATCTCTTCTCCTGCCTTCCTTCTACACTTTTACAGATACCTCTTTATGGGGTAGCGTATATTTCTTTCTCTCTGCCTCTGGTTTTCTACTTCCTTCTCTGTTGCCATAGCATACTTATGGACTGCTGCTGCTGCTTCTGCTGCTTCTGCTGCTTGTTTCTTCTGCTTGACCGACAGTTGCCTCCGTCCGAGTCAGTGTCCGTGTCCGTGTCCGTTGCACATGCCGATTGCTCCACTTTGACATGTTGCCGGTTGCTATCGGGGGCCCCCTGTCCCTGTCCCTGCCCTTAGCTTACTCTTGTGTTTTTTTTTCTTCGGCAGTGAAAAAATAGCTTTGCTTATAAATTGTGGCATGTGTTTGTGTGTGTGTGTGTGTGTGTTGCTGGTGCTGGTGCTGCCTCCTCCTCCTGCCTCAACTATCTTGCATTCTACTTGCTACTTTGCATTCTTTGCTCTGCACTAACGAGCATGCGAAATGACAAAGCGTGTGGGCGTTGGCCAGAGGCGAAGGCGAAGGCGGGTGGGCGTGGCCGATGGCAATGAAGCAAGTGCCACTTTGTAGCATTAAAGCAAAGGAATTGGCAGCAATAGAGAATGGGGGAGAGAGAGAGAGAGAAAAAAAAACCAAAACTTTAAATGCAAATTGCACAGCGTGACGGGTAGAGGGAGGGGGGAGGAGAGCAGCAGCAGAAGGGAAGCGCAGTGAAGAGGAGCGGAGCCAAAAGAGGGATTGCTGATACGATTGGGGGCAGCCATGCTGCATGCCGCATGCTGCATGTGGCAAGACGAAATCAATAGAAGATTTTTCTATGTCAAAGTGAAGCGAACAGCCTGACAGGACGGAGGGACGGGCGGCGGACAGGCGGACAGGCGGACAGGTTGCCTCTTGACAGAATCGCATTTGGATATCCTCTCTCGATGCAACTCTCGAGATTTGGTCTCCTTGTCTCTCTCTCCCTGTCTCTCTATTTTTCTCCCTTTGATACCCATCTCTCATTCGTTCCATCTGCATTTGGCAGTGAATTAAAAATGCATACGCTCTGATTGTCAAAAACTTTGCCCTGCTCCTGCCCCATGCCATTGGGGAGATCTCTCCCTTCGATGCGGACAACTTTACTCATTCCGATTTAATCATCCAAAAATTAAACTCCCATTGGACTCGCTCTCTCTCTCTCTCTCTCTCTCTCTCTCTGTCCTTCTAGCTCTCCTCTTTCCACGCTTTATGGGAGAAATACTAGAGGGGTGTGGAGCCAACCACTTCATTTGCATAATTACAAATCATATTACCGATTGAGTGGCACATTCTGCACAACAAAATCGGATACATTTTGTTTTTAGTGCTGCTGTTGCTTTTTGCCTGCCATTTTGCAAATATTTAACAATCGAAAAGTCAGACTGAAGCCCACACACACACACACACACACACACACACACACACACACACAGAACCAAACCAAAACCAAACACTGGAACAGAACTGCAACCGAAAAAAGCTCTTACAACAATGATATTGTATTGCACATAAAACCCGGAGCGAGAGGAGTGGCAGGAGAGCAGAGAGAAAGCACAGACAAGGAGTGCGTGGGGGAGTTGGCTGCTGCAAAGGACGAAGTTTGAATGCTCTTTGATTGATTGGTAATTGAATTGGCAAATGCATTTAAGGGATTTATTGCCAGACTACACAAAACCGAGTGATTGATGGCAACTTGGAGTGATGGCAGTGGAGCAGCAGTCGGGGCGGGCGAGCTTAACTTATTTTTAAATAAATATTGGGGGCTTGAGTGTTTGTTGGATCTACTTCTAATTTAATAATTATTCCCAGATATACCGAAATCATTCAATTAACATTTGATGCAACAATTAAAGTTAAATCTAATAAGATTCAAATGGAATGCAGCAACATATTAAATTAAATCAAATCAAATATTACTAGCAAATTAGGCAATCTTTGGACAATTTCCAACAGCTTCCTGCATCAACAAGAAAGATGTTTGAACATCTTTTACAGAGACACAGCCAGACAGCTGCTGCTGCTGCTCCTGCTTCTGCGGCTGTTGTAATTATTCCAACCAGAACTGGCCCACCCACACACACCTGAACGGAAACTGCCGGATATAATTTCACTTCGAATCCCACAGGAAATGCAGCCAGAACCGAGGAGGAGCTGCTGCTGCTGCTGCTGCTGCTGGGACACATCCATTGGTAACAATTTCAATATTTCCACCGACAAATAAACAGCAAATGTAAATGCAAAATTCCAACAACAGCAACAGCAACACACAACTAAAACAACAACGAATGCTGTGTGCAAAAAGGAAATTTATGCATATTTAATAACAGCAGGGGGAACAGCAGCCAGGAACCAGGAGCCCCGGATATGGAGACGACGACCCACCCACTCGTAGTGCGCTACACAAAATATTGTACAAGGCATTTCTCACGCATAAATGCACCAACGAAATGAGAAATTCACAGAGAAAAACAGAGAGAGAGAGAGAGAGAGAAAGAAAACAAGCAACGGGCGATGGGCGATGTGGGGGGAATGGCAGATTGAAACAATTTTTGAGCAACAAAATAGTTTTCGCAAATAGTTTTGGATTCACCAAAGTAAAAAATGCAAGCAAAATATTATACAAAATATACATATGTACAGTACATATACACATATGCATTATGTGTGTGTGTGTGTGTGTGTGGGTGTGGCAAGAGCAGCCAGCGAACTGGACACTAATCAAACTTTTTAATATGCCAGGCATGCAACGTGAGCCACACACAATGGCAGCGCAGGGGTGGCTGAAGGAGTGCGGCGGGCAGACATTATGAGATATATTCCATATATTTCATGCATATGTGCCCGGAGTTATTAGATTGCACGAGGCAGGCGCCGCCGCCGTCGGGCCTCCAAGAGTTAGATGCCACAGCAGTCAAAGCCCCAGAGGCCACACTGGCAAAAATAAACAATGCAATAATGGGGAACAATGGGGAACAATGGGGAAATGTTGCACAAATATTTGAAAATTATTTAATATTTATTTATGCATTTGAATGGAAAATAGGATTTTATTTGTTTGGTATTTCAAATATCCAATTTCCGTTGCTAAATCCTGCACACAATTTCGCTCAGTGCATAATAGATTCGGTTCATCTGCTGCACGGTCTCGGACTCCCATCTGTATTTTATGTGGTACCAGAGTGGGGTGCGGCGGAGAGAATGGTTTCGAGTGTGGCATGCCCCTGGTATAATGACAAAGCAACTGCCTTCGAGGCGGCAAGAAATGTGTGGTTTATGGGAGGTCAGCGGAAAATGCATCATCATGAAATGAAATCAAGTGCATTTATTTAGATCCAAAGGCAGACTCCCCTCCCCCTTGCAGCCGCAGAGTCAAAGGAGGCGTGGCAAGATGAATGATGCAAGTTTGCTGTCGGTGGCGACCAGCTCGCATATGTTACAGAGTCTCGGCTCGGACTTCCATTTAGTTGCAAGCTCAAAATGCACACGGAACGAGGGCCAAAATGTTTGGCCTTTTGTTGGGCATGAAGGCAGCGGGAGCGGAAAAGGGTTAGGATCCGGAGTGAGTTGCAGTATTTCTTTTTTACGACCCAGGCCATTGAAAGCGCAACTTTCAATGGCGAAAAAAAGCTGGAAAAAGGCAGAGCAGAGCGTAGGACTTTATGCTTGATGGATGGACAGCTTCAAGGAAGTGAAATGTGGCTTAGGCCCTGAGCTGAAGCAGCAGCCTGAGAGGTGGGATTTTTCAATGAAGTGCAGAGAAATATTCTAGATATTTTCACTGTAGCAAGTGGTGTACACTTTCATGCAAAATATCACCAATGAAGAAGGAAAATAAAATCATTTGCAGGGCCATGAAACGATCAAAGGAATCTGTCAAATAATTACCATAATAAACCAAAATAAGAGACGCAGTTTGGGAGAAAATCTCTCAGCAAATGCAGCACAAAGGTAGAACCCAAAAGCTTTGATAGATTCCATAGCTCTCAAGCTTTTCCCAAAGGATTTTCCCAAAGAAATTTGGTATTCCCTCAGAACTAGTGCCAATAGTGGATAATAGTGGAGAATTCCCGAGTTCAAATAAAACCCCTTTAGGATTTGTTTACCCCAAAGCCGAATACACCCAAAAACCCAGTCGGAATTCCACAGCTAAAATTCGTTTGAACAAAACTATTTGAGTTTGCTTTTCATTTTATTTTTGTCGGACATTTATCTCGAGTCCTACAGAGTCCGCCCCGTCTTTCAGCAACGCAAATTGTAAACAACATTTTGGCCATTAACAAAATTAAGGCAAAAACATTTTCTTGCACATCACAGAGCTTGGAGCACATACATACATACAATGTCATGTCTGTCTCTGCTTGGATACTGGTACATAGTTTTATTTCGGGTGAACATTTGGAAGAAATATGGCATATAAATGGATAAAATCTGACTCGAGGTACATGCAACAAATGCCACACACATAAACATGTGGGCATCCATCCGCCTTATGGCAAAAACAAAAAAAAACAAAACAAAACAAAACAAAAGAAAAGAAAGAAGCAAAAAGAGGAAAAACCAGGGAAACTTTTTAGACACATGCTCAGTACGTGAACGAGTGGGTACGAGGTACTTCTCGTACTCGCACTCGTACTCGTACTCGTTATAAATGAAACAAATTAATTAAAAGTGTGCAACGGTTCGGCTACGGAATAAATGAAATGCGAATCAGAATGGAAAAGTTGCTGAATGCATTCCACACCACTCGGCACCCCGCCAACGCCCATGCCTCCGCCCCCGCCCCCGCCACTTTTGGCTTTTCTCCTACTGTTGTTTGTGTGTGTGTGTGTGTGTGTGTGTTTGTGTGTTTGTTTTGTGTGTGCATTCTGCTCTCTCTCTCTCGGGGCAATGATAAATTATGCAGCCATCACCTTATTTAAAATGAAGATTAATTTAAGTACTGCCAAAAGTACTCTTTGTGGCAACTCCTTTTTTTTGCGGCAGCGGGAGGAGCGGTTGGTTGTGCTGCAGTTCTTTGAGAAATTGTTGTGCGGCGAGCCAACAAATGGTAGAGGATCAGGCGGATTTGGTATGGGATTTCGGATGATGGATAAACAGAGAATTCTTTTTCTTGATGAAACTACTGTCAAGTGGTTGAGCGGAGTGTGGGGCGGGTGGGCTGGTAACGGAAGTAAATAATTGTTAGATATTTCTTTGTTTCAGGAAAGGAATTTCTTTGCCCATTTAGATCGCTTATGTCTGCATCTCCCATAGATCATTCATGCCTTAACTTCTCTCTTTGTAGGGACAATAACTGTCTGCACCTGCATAGGAAAGTGCCATTATCCACCTGACAGAATGTGTGAATATCTGTCAGTTTATCCGTGTACATCCTCCGCGTCGCCTCCATCGTTCGCTCAACAACTTAACCCAATGGAAATTGAATTCCCCCATAAATACCAGCAGAAAACCCATCTCCACTACCACTGGCGCTGAAGCTGAAGCTGTCTCTCTATCTGTCGTCTGACAACTTGCCGCCGGCTGTGGCAGCTGCTACCATTGCACTGCACGGCTGCTGCCCCAACGGATGAGCGGAGCAGGAGGAGGCATGCCGCGGCCTATATAAATATGCATATGCTGCACAAACATTTGCCAAGTTATCCACCCACACACAGATCCGCTCCTCCTAGGATTCCCATTCAACGGGTGGAGTGTGGAGTGTGGGATGTGGGATGTGGGGGTTGTGATGCTGCCGAAATTCATGCGAAAGCTGCTGACATTTCGGAAAATAAATGCAACGTCAGAAGTATTCCGCGTGCATGCAAATATTGCGAGTCGCGTTGCTTGTGTTTGTGTCGCCTCGAATCGCTTTGCTTTGCTTTGTGTGTGGCATGGCATGGCATGGCATGCCGTGCGATAAATATACAAATCCCAGAACACAGCATCCAGCATCCCAGAGCAGCTCTCTCTCTCTCTCTCTCTCTCTGTCGCTGTCGCTGTCGCTGGTTAGACATCCGTTTAATTGAGTCAACACGAAGGCGGGACAGGGGCAGGAATAGCGGCAGAGCCACAGACTGCGAAGAAGGGAGGATGATGCATGCAGATAAAGATGATGCTGGGATGGGACAGATGGGGGCATCAAATTAACGCCACCGCCTTCTTCGTGCGCGTACACAGAAAAAAAAAAACATTAAAAACTAATTTATGGATTTGCAAAGCCAACAGCCAGAATGATTTATGCAGAACCAGCCCCCCCAATCCCCCAATCGCCCAACCCCAGTGCCAAATATGTGAAAGAATACTCACAGAACTTGGGTATCGTAGGGCACTTGCGGCGTGGCCGTCAGCTTCGCGCGAATGCAGCGCACGGTGCGCTCGTAGCAGTTGCAGCCCGTCGGACAGTAGGCAGCCTCCGCCTCGGAGGACCAGCCCGCCAGCAGGAGCAGCTGGAACAGGAGCACTCCACGTAGCCACCACATGGCCATGGTCGAACGGTAGAGGAACCACCGAAAAATGCCACAAACTTCTAGCGATAAAGCGCGAATGTAGCGGAAGTTCTTTTGGGTTTTGCTTATCGGGCAGCGTTTGCCTAGTTGTGGTTCTTGTGGACTGCGCAAGTGCGACACTCACATATCGCGCTACGCGTTTCTGTCTGCGGAATTTCAATTTCAATTTCAGATATTCAGTTATTTTCCCCTTCTTGGAGAGTGTTCCGAGTGACCCGAGTCAACTGCACGCGCCAAATGCCGACGAGCATCTGAAACGTGGCGGGCACCGAAAAGCAGAAAATGCTGAACAGCAAATAGCCGAGTTGCATGCAGCACAGCACACGAGCGGCTTCGGCTGCTGCCGCTTCCGGATGCAGTCTGTGATAACAATTTTCCTGAAGGCATACAGAAGCAGAAGCAAAAACAGAGGCAGAGCTCTGTGCCGTGCCTCGCTGAAGAGTGCTCGATATTAGTTGGGGCCACCAATCCATGTGACTGAAGCCTACACTGAGCCAAAGGAATGCACCACCTGGTAGCACCGTCAAGGCCAGAACTGGAGCAGAAGCCAGCAAAAGCACAACAAGCATACGCCACGTTGCACATGCAGCATAAAACGCTTTGCCTGCTGACGCTGCCTCATTTTTAATGCATGAGGGGTAGGGCTGACAGGGGGTGGGATGGGGTGTGCCAACCCCACACACACACTCCATTTGTTTTGCCACCCGCAAAACGCTGCAACTAGCTCGCTTAGCGAGTTTCGGTGATAAGACGCGAAATCAAATTTAAAAGCTATCAATTTGATATTAGTTTAGGGACCTGACAAAAACCCTTTGGGGAAACCAGTTTGGATCGGGATGGGGGGGGGGGGGGGGGGAGGGGGCCCGATTGCGTCGGTTTTCGGTTGCTTTTTGGACACCAGACAACGGACAGCAGACGGCAGACAGCAGATGCCATGCTGCAGCTCATAAAATTTCCCCAGTTTTGGTGCAGATTTCATTTTGCACTGTTTTTTGCCTGCAGTTTTTTGTTAGCTGTCGAAGTTTTGAAATCAATTTGCAGATGATTTATTATGTTCGATGGGGTATGGGGAAGGGGCGGATCTGAGCAGAGGAATGTTCTGCATACGACAGCAACGGCAAATGGAAGCCACTGACGTTGATGAATGCCGCCGTGTATTGTTCTGCTGTCAGTTTTGATCAAATTTGTTTCCCGGGCATCGAATTGCAGGTGAAGTGGAAAATTTGCAAGTTATGCGGCACTTTGCTGTGCCCATTTGTTGCTATTGCAACACGGCAGAGCGTGAAGTGGGGACTGTGGTAATCTGCAAATTGATTGCAGAGCCCTGGGAATCGAGATGAAAGTACCATCAGATTGCAAAGTTCCTCAGGCAGAGCGAATCTCTATATATGACTGAGGAACATAATCAGTTGGGAGGGATGCTTGCTCGTTCAAATTCAAAGTGTAACCGCTTTTGACATTGGGCTGCCCACTCGGCTATAAATATAGCACTAGCGCGTGTCAGAACTCCGATAGTAATACAAGCTAATGGTACCACGGTCTACTTCCTGGACTTATATGATATATAATTAAATACTGAGGTACAAAATTGGCTAAACAGATTATAATGTACTCGCGCATCAAATTTAGAATAATTTTTCCATTTTTCGACTTCTGAGCGAATGCAAAGAACAACAAAAGATTCAGGTTGCACGCTAAATACCCTGCTGAATAATTATTCCGATGTTAAGTCATTTATGATATACATTATGTATATTTATATGTGTATATCTGTTTACTCATTTATTTATTCTATATTAAAACCAAATCCACGAAAAATTCAATACATGTCACACACACAGAGTTTCGTTACCTGAAACCCCAAGACAAAACCGGTTTCGGAACTAAAAATTAAACAGAAAGCATACATACATACATTCAAATATTTTTGTTTAATAAACATTTCTGCAGCTCGGCCGTGGTAGCTCTCGCAGCAAACTCGACAGCTACCATGGCTTAATCGCATTTCTAGTTCCCACAACATGCGCTTTCCAACACTAAAATCTACAGTCAGCTGTTCCACACCCGGCTCCCCCTACCCTTTGCAAGAAACAATCAAAATAAAAATAGAAACCCGTGAGAAATTCGTGTGAAATAGATCCTCATGACGTTGCTATGTCCAAGCGAAACAATATAACCTACGTCAAGCCGCAGGAACCCAGTTTTTTGGCCAAACTGAAGGCGGAAATCGGCTACAAAGAGGGGCCCTCCGTCGACACAAAGGTAAGAATGTGCCCTCCAAAGCGCCGCCCTCATGACCCAAGCCAAACGTGCCTGCTCTGTGTGTCTCTTTTGGAATAGCGCCAACGACTCGAAGACGAGGACCCAGCGGACACGGACTCTGGAGAGGAACGGCCGGAAAGGGAGGACGAACAGCCCCAGGTGGTGGTGCTGCAGGACGGAGATCTCTCCGCTGCGGAGGCACTCGAGGAGAAACGATTAGCCGCCAAAGGTATGCATACACACACACACACTCTCGCGCCCATCCGGCATATATATGTACGCGCCAGCTGCAATGGTGTGGCGTCGGTGTGTAGGTAGGTAGGATGTAGTTGTTTGTGGCAGTGTTTTTTCAGTTCCGTTGAGCGGCGGTCGTTCCACGCTTCTTTCAGCCCTATACTATATAGTATATATATGCCATCTATATACATACATACATATGTACAGCCGTTTGTATATGCTACGTGCGCGCGTGTTTGTGTGTGTTTGTGTCTTTGCATTTTTTGCAATTGAAATTGAAAATTTAAATAAAACATAAACAAAATAGAAGAAAAGATCCAAATCGTAGCTGTGAAAATCGAAAAAAACAATCGCAGAATCGGCGCCCGTTCCACATTTTGAATTTGCTCTGGTGCGTGAGTTAATTGACAGAGAAAAAGAACACGAAACGGTTTTCGGATGCAATGCATTCGATTGATTGTGCTGAAGATTTTGGCAATGGAAAATTCGATTTTTTGATGATAACTTCATCAGTTCTAACCTCGAAAATGTTTCTGGCTGGGAGTTTGCCACTTGCCACGCCCGCCAGGAGCTGGAGAGCTGGCCGCCAACCTGGCCTGGACTAGACTGGCGTGCCCGTCATGGTTGCCGTGACAGCAGCCGTTTTCCAGTACCCGACCCCCATTCCTGGCGGAGATTCGCTTTTGCAATTAGTGGCCAGCGGAGCACCCTCGCACCGACACACACAAACACACATACAGTTACACAAACGCCCACACGGACACGGAATACTTAGACAATGGCCAAGGCATACACACTGACATTTTCATTGGGGAGCTCCGCCAAAGCAAAGCATGTGATGAAAATCATAGTCAAAGTGGAGCGCACGATAAAGCAGCCGGCAAAGAAGTTAACAAATAACAGCGGCCCAACAACAGCTGCCTGCCGCTCGCTGCTGCTTGTCGGTTGCCGTGGGTTTGTCGCTTTGTTGCCCGCCACAGTCGCTCAACAGTCTCCATTGCGTCCCATACCGTCCCGTCTCTCCACTTGCACACTGTGGCGCAGAAAATCGGGTGAAAACGTGTGAAAGAACGAACGAAGGAAGCAGGCAAAGAGGAGAGACAATGATGAACGAAGCAAGCGAGCAAAGAGTACGGCAAGTGGCTTGACGACGACGACAACGACGTGGACGTGGAGGAGGTAGCTGGTAGCTGTACGGGGAGTGGGGTGGGGGCGGGGGCTAGCAGTTGTCCGTTTTGTCGTTCGGGTTGCGAATCCGATGGTGGAGCCCAGGGGGGAGGAGTGACAGGGCTCGCACAAGAGAAACATCTTGTGGCTCTGCAGAGCAGGGGGCGGCGGGCATAGGATAGGTTGTAGGTGGCAGAGTTCTGAAATCCCCATCATTGGCATATTGCAATTTAAACCGATTTATGTGCAATTTTCTAATCAACCTTTCACCTTACCATCCCTCCCTCCCACTTGCAGAGCTGGCTGAGAAGCGCGCGGACTTGTCCGAACCCATTGTCTTCAAGCAGCGCGTAAAGCAACCCAAAGTCGAGGAGGAGGCTGATAAAACCAAGCCCAAGAAGACCAAGAAATCCGATAAGGGAAGCAAGAAATCCAAGGCCGCCGCCATTAGCAGCAGCAAATTGTCGTTCAACGAGGACGAAGAGGACAACGAAGGCGTAGAGGATTAGGCGAGACCTTTCAGCTATCCAGTTCCAGCTTCCAGTTACTGTTCAGTTCCAGCCCACGTCCCGCGCGTTGAGGTTGTTTCCAGTGAATGATTAGGTGAGTGCCAAGAACTAAGTGCGTTCCATATCCCGGATCCCTAAAATGTGTGTGTTTAAAGTTTCAAGAAACTGTTGATTATAGCTACATACATAGCAAAAGCAAAGTTATACTCTAAGAATTCAATATTAGTTTGGTTTTCCCTCTTAAATAATAACGTTCTAAATTCTTTCAATCTGCAAGTCACATTCCATATGACACACTCAATTGTTCGCTTAATCATCAATTTTCCCCTTAAACTGTTATCCCACATATAAAACATAATTAATGCACACAAATAATAAAACCTAGTTTGATCCTTCAGTTCAGTTGAAAAGATGACTTCCTTTTAGTTCAACATCCCATGGTTACAAATTAGAATTCAGATTTATTTTATCAGACAGGCAAAGTCAGGAGCAAGAAAAGGTCACGTGTATGTATAACATAAAACGCTTGTTACCAGGGCATTATAGCGGATAGTTTGAGTCTTTAATGAACCCAGTAGAGGATGGGAGGGCGACTACATACATACATACATTTAAACCGTCACCGATCACGGGGGTGAGAAGCGGGTTACTTTCAAATTTTCTACTTGCATATAGACCAAATCGCACACATCCACCCATACACTTATATATGTATGTTTGTACATATGTATGTGTGTAGCTGTGTAAAATGTACATGCGTAGATATATACATATATACATATATATATATAGACATACATATGTACGCATGGGAGCGAAAGAGAGGCAACGTAATCTGAAATAAGTTGTAGAAGAAGAAGCATCAGCAGCGCCAGCAAAAAGTATCGTGATTGAGTTTAAGACGCTATGCATTAGTATGCGTGTATATGTGTAAGCGTGTGCGTGTGTGTGTGTGCGGGGGTCGGGGAGAATTTCCGTCTTGGAGCTGTAACTATATTCCCATCAGCAATAATATCCCATATTCCCATCATCATCATCTTCATCGAACGTTTCGCGCGGGCTAATTTCAAATATCTGCACATGCAGAAAGGAGAGAGAGACACGAAACGTATAAATCTATCAACTACACCGGCGACGCGACAAGGCAATGCCGTTTCAGTTTTGTTTTGTTCATTTCGTTCGTGGCGCGCGTACAATTGTCAAATTTGTTTTCCCTCCCTGTACCGTCCATTCACATGGCCCACCAATACACTCGCACCCATTGCCATGCGCTTCACACTGCTATTCGCTATTTTAGAGCGCAAACACACTGCACTCTGCTTGCGTTGTGTGCTCTCTCTCCATTGCAGTGCTCTCGGGCACGGCCGGCAACCGCCAAAGATGTTTTTGTCAGCAGCAGCTGGGGGACAGGTGAAGCGTCAGAGGAACGGCCTTAAAATACAAATTAATTAATGAAATACATATGGCACTTGTTCAATTTTTTTGCATTTAGGCGCTATCGATTTCCGATAGTTCGTCCCAGCAACGGTTGCAACCCTGTGCGCGCCCGGCTGTTCTATGCAACTCTGTTTTTGCTTTTTCCGCCTCACACATTTCCAGTTTGCCTTGTTTGTCGTTTTGTGTCGCGCTTTATCTCGGCGTTCTTTCCATTTTTTTTCTTCACCCCCACGAAAAGAATTTGTGTTGTTTGGAATTAAGCGTGCCAGAGCGATCCTTTTGAGAGTTGTTGCATATTAAGGGAGTTCGCAAGGACAACAGCAACCTGCCAACTGTGAAATGCAATGTAAATGTAAGTCCGGCTACTTGGCCACTTGGCGTGGGCGACGCCACCGTACCGTCACAACAAGATGCAGCAGCAGCAGCTGCAAAAATGTTGTTGCTGCAGTGCAAAAATTAACTTTTCCCAAATATCGAAATGGTTCTTTGCAACGTAGTTTTAGTTGACTAAAAATGTAGATATGTATGTGTATATATAACATACAAACACCCACATAGAAACCCGCACACACACACACACCACGCATATATATATACATATGTACGTACACACTAGCGCAAAAACACGCTCCTGTACCAAAGTACTCCACCACGCCGCCAAGCCAACCAACAACCAACACCACAAACGTCGTCATCATCGTCTCACCCGGACCCCGGCCGTCCATCCCCTCGCCATGCCTCACCTCCACTAGCCCTGCCCTCCCTCCCTCCTGTCCCGTCATCATCACAGTGTCTGCGTGTCCGTATGTATCTCCACAGAAACATACATACATACATACATATATACCGACATACGTACTTACATATAGACGGTTGTATATATAGATTATACATATGTATGTCCGTATGTTTGGCCGCTCGCCTGTCGGTGTGTTTGTGTGTCTGTCGGTTTGTCTGTCTGTCTGTATGTATGTATGTCAATCGTTTTGTTGGTTCTGCTCGGTAACTGTTCGTCTGTATGTATGTTTGTATGTACATTCATACATACATACATTCATACATATATGTATGTAAATATGTATGCACTTGTATATAAGTAAATATGTGCATGACATGCCACATTATATATCTATACATAGATATGTGCAACCATTTATGCAAATACTCCCTGCACATAACGTTTTTTTTATGTAATTTACATGCATTCATTACATATTAAATTGTATTTTAGTTTTAATCCAATATGGCAGCCATTTTGTATCAATCCATTCTTTGAACTCCCCCCTCCCTGCCCCTTCGCCAACCATACCATTCCATACCATCCATCCATCCTCGACTCCGTGTCTCACCAATCCACCTCACCCCCCACCCAACCATAGCCATCTCTTTACCTAACTTGGAATGGGTTTTAATTCACCTAGATTTTCAATTTTTTCGGTGATGGTTATTCTCTCTATCTCTCTCGCCTTCTCCTCTCTTCTCTTCTCTCCTCCTCCCTCCTATCCCACCGCTTCCTCTCTTTCTGCAGTCTTAGCTCTTTTTATTTTTACTCTTTCTGCCGCCCGCTTTGTGCTGCTCTTTCTTTGCCTCCGATACCTTAGTTTTCTTTCATGTGCCAATTTTTCCGGTTCGTCTCAAGAAGAAGCTATTAAGTTATTGCAAATATTTCTTCCGATTTCTTTCGATCAGCACTCGGCCCTATAGGGGGAGTTTGTACCGATACTAAATTCAATTGTTTTCCTTCCTTCCAGAAACACAAGCTACAGCGCCAACATACACCCCGACTAAGGCACATTCCACACACCAGAGAACAGACAACCAATGACTGAAGTCGATGTCGTCTTGCCGGAGGGCGTGGCCGAGCCCACAACAAAGCTTGCCAGCGCATCAAGTCCGACCAGAGCCAAGGGCGACAGTGAAGAGAGCTCCACAGAGGCGGTAGAACTGGCCGACTCTGAGGAGAAGGCCGAGTCGGAGCCAGAGGCTGAACCAGAGCCGGCTGCCAAGGAGGCGGAAGTGTCTTCCGGTGACAAGGAGATCATAAAAGAGGATGTTGCGGAGGCCTCCCCCAAGGCGCCAGCTCCAGAAGAATTGATGGATGTGGATGAAGCGGAGACCGTGACAGAAGAAGAAGATGGCGAAGACTCACAGATCACAAGCAGCAGTTCCAAGGAGCCCAAGCTGCCGGAGGGTGAGGAAGAGATGGACACAGCGGAGGAGGAGGCCACCACAAACGGAGATCATGAGCCAGAGGCTGAGGACGCTGAAGAAGATGATGTGGAGAAGATCGGCAGCACAGCAGAGAACAGCTGCGAGGCCGAAGACCCACTGGGAGCAGCCACCACACAGCCCGATACAGAGGAGGAGGAGGCATCTAGCGAAAAGAAAACAGAGCTGGCTGAGGACCTAGATGGGGAGGAGAGCAGTCAGCCCAGCGAAACGATCAAGTCAGCCAGCGAAGATGAAGATGAGGACGAAGAGGGGTTGAACAGCGGGGAGAAGAAGGAGACCCTCAACGGTTTTGTGGCAAGTCCACAGAGTCCCGCGGAGAAGTCCACCACACAAAAGGAGAACGGGCAGGCCAGCACAGCGGAGGCCAAGGCAGCCGCCAGCAACCACGACATGGGTGTCGTTAATCTGGACGAGGACAGCGACGAGGAAATGGAAGATATGTCAGATCTCAAGGAGCAGCCTGCTAAGCCAGCTTGCACCGAGATCGCAGTGCAGCCGCCCGTTACCTCTAGTGGTGCTGAGTCTTCAGATGATGCTGTGCTGATACCCTCCGACTCTGATTCCGAGGCCGCAGCACCACCGCCACCCATCAAAAAGAGTCCAGTGGCAGCTGTGGCACCCAAGCCGGCGCCACCACCTCCGCCGCCCGTGCTGGATGACGATGATGACGACGACGACTGTGTGGTCATTGAGGACGATACGCCGCCAAGTATTTCGATCAGCGGGCTGGCTGGCAAGCGTAAGAGCGACCACCTGGATGACATGCACCAGCAGCCGAGCAACAAGAGGCAAAGGAGTAGCACGCCTCTGGGCCTGGGCCAGCTGACCATAAAGGATGCCCGCTCACTGATGCCACACGAAGCTTCTACGGGGTCCGTGGGACCCAGGGACTCGATCTATCCAGTGACCATAACCAATGCGGTGACTGGGGCGGCCACCAATCTCGGCGTGACGCCACCCAAGCTGGTGCCCATGTCGGGGAACAACGCGGGCCAGCTGAATCCCCCGACCTTGTCCCTCACTGGTCTGCCCAGCATGACCAACAATGCCAATCTCCTGCCAGGACTCACAGACGACATGTTCGTGCTCGAGGCGCCATCGTTCATTGTGCCCTACATCTACGAGAAGCCGCCCCAGGAGAACATTCGCGAGGTGATCAGATCCATTGAGACGACGTACGCCTTGTCTCCCGAAGATCTCGCCGAGGCGGTCAAGAGCGACGAATTCGATATGATGACCGAGCAGAACAAGGAGGTCAAGCCAGCGGACCCCTCTGCCGAGGGCAAGAAGAAAAAGAAGCGGGCTGACGATGAATCCTGGTCTGAGCAGTCGGAGGACGATGACGATGACGAAGACGACGACGACTCGGAGTCTGGGGTGCGCACCAAGGTGCTAATCAAGGAGGCCAACGATGACCTGACTGCCCTCAAGGGAGCCATCAAGCCAGCCGCAGCACTGGCAGCCACCGGGGGAGTGGTGCCGGCCAACAATCCGGCAAACAGCGGCAAACCCGGCCAGGAGAACTACTTTGAGAGTCCGTTGGGAAAATTCTTCATGGACATTGGCGTGGGTCTCGTGCAGGAGTACGTCCAGGCGGATCTGTTGCGCCTCCAGAAGCGGAAAATGCGCAAATGCCTGACGCTCGATCCCAAGGACTTTGAGATGGCAATCACCGCGCTATCGGGCAACCTGCAGGCCTCCAAGACGAAAAACGCCCCCTTCAAGTTCACGATGAAACGCTGCGAGTTCTGCAACTTCAAGTCGGAGTCAGCCCTGTCCATGGCCAACCACTACGAGACGCCGCACATGAACGGCGTCCTGTACAAATGCAATTTCTGCACCTTCGAGATCCGAAATGCCACCGAAATTGTCTACCACATGGAGGCCGTGCACAATATCAAGGCGCGTCTGATCAAGCCACTGCCCTACCATCAGTGCCCCAACTGTGGCTTCGAGGACAATGGCAAGGCCAAGCTGGCGCGCCATCAGCCGGTGTGCGCCAAGAAGTTCCGACCGGAACTGAATCTTGCGCCCCCCAACGACTGGGAGGCACCCGCCAAGATACCACGCATCAAGCCCAGGCATGGTCTTGTGGGCACAGCCACCGCTTATCAGGTAGCGACATTTATTTATTTTATTTCACTTGAATTGCGATTTACATTTTTGTTATTTCTGTTCCAGGCCATGGCTGCACAGGCAGCGGCGCAAAAGGCTGCTTTGGCCACCATTCAACAGCAGCAGGCCCAGGCTCAGGCCAGGAATCTGCAGGCAGCTGCCCTGGCCGCCCAGAATGCGGCCAAGATGCGACAACGTGCCCCGCCGCCGCCTAAGCCCAATTTGGTGCGGAGTCCTCAGACGCCAGTGCGCGGAGCTGTGGCCAATACAGGACTCTCCGCGATGCCCAATAGCTATCAGCTGGCCGCGGGACAGCTTGTGCAGGTAAAAACGAAAATCGAACACATATTGAAGATCGTTTGCTCAATTAACGTTTTGTTTTTGCAGCAGGCATCCAAGAAGCCAATGGCAGGGCAGCCCAGCATTTCCATAACGCCATTACCTCGCCAAAGTGCGCTTGTCGGTGGTGCGTCCCCCTCGTCCAGCAAGGTTCCGCAAGCGGCAGTTGGCCTCAAGCCCGGCCAGACACCCACAGGCAACAACAAGGCTCAGTTCGTTATCTGCGAGATATGCGATGGCTACATCAAGGATCTGGAACAGCTGCGTAATCACATGCAGTGGATGCACAAAGTGAAGGTAAAGCTGAGTTTCCATATTGTCTGTGTTTCCACTTCTAACTTGAATTTTCTATTGAATGTGTGTGCTGTGCGCGCAGATACATCCCAAGATGATCTACAACCGACCGCCACTGAATTGCCAAAAGTGTCAGTTCCGTTTCTTTACGGACCAGGGACTGGAGAGGCACTTGCTGGGCTCCCATGGCTTGGTCACGAGCTCCATGCAGGAGGCGGCCAACAAGGGCAAAGATGCCGGTCGCTGTCCCGTTTGTGGCAGGGTAAGTGTGGGACTCATTTGTCCAATGCATCATCGGGGAATAGTCATAACCATTTGTTGGATTCCCCTTGCTATCTGCGCAGATGTACCAATGGAAGCTGCTGAATCACGTATCGCGCGATCATCACATGACCCTGAAGCCCGCACATCTATCGTACAAGTGCACCGTGTGTACGGCCACCTTTGGGATGTACAAACAGTTCGAGACACATGTGTATACCGCCCACAGCACTGTTGCCCGCAAGGCGATGGACAGCAAGAAGAACAGTGCGCAGTCCAGCGGATCAACCTCTGCGTCCATATCGCGTTCATTGGGTGCGGCCAACGACTCGCTGCTGAAGCCGCTGAAGATCAACGATGAGATCACCATCATACCACAACCCGCATCGAAGCCACGCATCACAAATATGGAGAGTCATGTTATAGGTGCGTCAATATCCTTCATTCCCATATAGAGTCCGATGCTAATCTCTCCTTTCATGGCCGCACAGATTAAACAGAGCGTGTTGGATCAACCAAATACCTAATCTCGCATAGTTGTCAGCATTGGCAGGCGCTTTATCATTAGGTTTAGTTTTATAAGCAGATCTGATGTGTGTACGGGTCACATCCATTTAGTTTGTTAAGCCGAAAGTGTATAAAAGTATAAGGAAAAAAGTGTTGGTAACCTTTCCTTCCCTTCCCTTCCCTTCCCTTCCCTTAACACGGAATAAACTAAATTAAATTATGCTACAGTTACAGTCTTTCACACCAGCTAACCAGCTACAGGATACACTACACGATAAATGATAAAAGATAAATCAGAAATACAGATACAGATACTATTGTAATTACGGATTACGGATTATACATATATGTACGTTTTGGAATGGAGTGTGTGCACATAAGTTGAAGTTGTAGCTACTACTAATATATGATATACTATATACGATGATAGGCCACATACATAAATAAATACGAGTACATTTAGCTGTAGACTATATAGTATATATATTTATGCATATTTTACAAGTGAAAGTGAAAGAAAGCCGCCAGAGCGCATCGTCTGCATGATGACTATGTAAATTAGTTAAAAACTAAATCTATTTATACGACAACTTCGAGTATCCAAATTGTGTGTTGCAGAATGTATATACATTTTGAATGGCCCCCGACCCCGCATCCATAATCCCAAAAACAACCTGGACCCCACTGCGTCTACTGCGTGCTCCTCGAAAACAAAAATGTTTTACTTAAACTTTTACTTTGGAGAAGAAAGTGAGTGAGGAGATTGACATGGACTCCTTGTAACTGATCTGAGAAATGAACGTTCAACCTTTTAATTTTCGTGTACAAGTTTAAACTTATATTTATATATACATATATATATTACTTATTATAACATTAAGATTAAAGTATATAGATATATGTATATCATCTATTAGCTTTTAAGATCAATGTACTACAGTTATAAAGCAAAAACAACACAACAACAAAACAACTGAAAATGAGAAAATTAAAAATCTAGTTAATATAAAAGATTATGCCATCTATGTATATGCCCATCCATATACCATCCAGCCTCAATGCCTCAATTGTAACTAACTGAAACTGGTATAGGCAGCGACACCTGTGGATGCTGGGGTAATGATTCTGGCAGGCAATTCTGAATCCCGTTTGCGAGTGTCAAACTCTGCTTCCGTGGCCGAGGTGTGAGAAGTGAATGCTTTTAGGAGTCACATGACATGAGACGAGATGATACCCCTGCACCCACCCCCCTGGATAGCACCAGCAGTCATCAGTCATCAGTGGACGGAATACGGATAGACAAGGCATTTACCTAGCACTAATGTGAAATTTATTTTTACTTTACAATAGAAAAGCGAAATAGAAATTTCAACCGTGTGATGGGCTTGGGATGTGTGACCATGGCAACTGTCGCCGGCATGTGTGTGAGAGTGAGTGGAGTGTGTGTGGGCGTGTGTGATTTCCTCGTCCAGTCTTTTCCACGACTCGTACCATACTTGAGTGTGTGTGTGTGATGATGGATATATGTATGGCTATGTAACTATGTAATCCTAAAGGTATATGGAAGAGCAACGCACTGCATCACGTACTATAGTTTCAGTTTGGATGTTTTGTGTGTCTAACTGGTGGCCTGATCCTGATCGACCGCCGTCACCACCTCGTTGTCCTCTGCCGGATTCACTGGCAGCGACTGGCCTATGCTGCTGCTCGGCGGGAAGAGCTGCGCTGCATGCGTCAGCTGGGCGAGGGTGTCCTTGTCCAGGATCTGGGGCCTGTCAGCGGCACTGGTGTTCGATCTGCTCAGCTGATAGAAGGCTGTGTCGCTGTGGGTGATGTTCACAATGCTGCCGGTGAGTGGCAGCGTCTCGAGCAGCTCCTGGGCACTGCTGAAGGCGCCCAGGTTCACAGGGGCAATGCCGGTGAGCACTTGGCCGGTGATGTTCGTCTGGATGGGCAGGGGAATGTTGCCGAGGTCGATGTGGCTCTTGTTGCTGTGCGTGTCGTAGAAGGTGAGGTCCACACGCTCCTGGCTCTCAAAACTCGTGTCGTTCTCTCCCACCTCGGTGAGGATGCCGATCTCATAGACAACTGCCTTGACCACGTACCTAAAGATTGGCGGTATGTTCCAGTAAGTAAAGTAAGTTCCGATGGCAAATCAATCCCCGTAGCTACTTACAGATTCTTGGGCGTATCATTCACACTGGCCCGGATCTGTTCAAGGGTGGCGTTGTCGATGCCCGAGCTGATGTCCAGAACGGGTAGAGAGCAGCTGAAGGCCAACAGCATGCCGAGCACAGCGGCTCCGAGTACAGCCTGATGGATCTGCATCTTGGTTTTCGTTTTCGGGCAAATCGGGCAAAGGCGATGGCAAGCTGGTAAACGGAAACTCGACTGGGCGACGACTCTGCTGTCTGGCTCTTGCTCTGACTCTGGCTCTGACTCTAGCTCTTGCTCTGGTTCCTCGGCTGACTTTCGCGCGTTTAAAGTTAATTAGTGAAGATCCGAGCGCTTTTATAGTCGGCTCAGCCGGACTGCCAGCGGACTGCGGAGAAGCTTCGGACGTCGGACAAGGCGCGATTCCGCGTAATTATCGACATCTGTTAATTGGCCGACAGGTTTGCCACTCCGGGGCTATGGCTGTGGCTGTGGCTGTGGCTGTGGCTACAGTTTCTAGGCAGATCAGTCGCCGGACTTGGCTTCCGTTTCGCCCAAAAGGCAAGGAGGGAGGCTGCAGGGCACAGAGGCTGTTATTGTTTTTATCGCCAATCCCGGGGCCAGACTCTAATTAATTGTGCTCGTTTCGGAGCGCGTCCGAGTGCGACTGTCCCGTGTAACTAATCCCAGGGATGGGGGGAGGGAGCTGCCTACGCAAATCTCAGCTTGGTGTAAAATCGTCGCCCACTGAGAGGCGACTCCATCCATATCGATCAGCATGTTTACTCCTCTCGCTACTGACCAAAAATAAGTCCATAAACATTGCACCTCCAATGACGCACTAGTTCCAGATCGATCGCATTGCATGTGGTCTGGGGACACGCGCCGCGACTGTCTGCCAAAGTCGCTAACATTACGCATACGACACGTTGCTCTCTGACGTCGACTGTGAAATGCCATAAAACGCGTGCAATCAATGTGAAATTTGATGAGAAAAGGCTTCACTCTGTACTAAAAGAAGCCCCAAAGATGTGTCGCACAAAAAATATCATAAATTTGTGATCATATTAAATCTAAATATATAAATTAAAAATAAAAATAAAAATATAATAATATACAACTCATTTCACACTATATTTAACCGCTTAGAGCCGCCGAAAGCTCTGGCATAACCAGCCCGATCTTGACTTCCATTCAAGACTGATATCCCAGATGGATCTGATCTGGTTCTGGTCTTCAAGCTCTGATTTTTCGCTGTATGATTCGCTGGCAGTACACGTTTTGCGGTTCCCACCGGCGGGCGGCAGCGTTTCCCTTCAGCCAGTTTTCACCCGAGAAAGGGGGTAAACCTTTTTTTTTGTTTCAGCGGAAAATTTTTAAAATTAATTTGCACATTTTGTTGTTGTATATCATAGTATATCCATAAATGAGCTCTGTGCCCTGGTGATCTCAGATCAGATCTGCGACCTAATGGAATGCACTAATTTTCATAATTAAAGAGTCCCCAAATTGAAATTGTAATTTGCCCCCAAAAAAAGTGCAGACACAAAATTGAAGATATGTATATCTTTAGATATATCTTTGCTCTTCCGCTGCTTTGGTTAGCATCCCTTCGGGAGCATCCAAGTATGGCTACTTTTCCATTCTAGCTGGAAAAATCTTGTCATTTGAGGAGTGCCAAATGCTGTTTTTATTTTGGATTGCTTTCTTGGAATTAAGTTTTTCGATTTATTTTAGTAAATGTATGTTAATTGCAGCAATTAAGACAATCAACAAATGCAAATGAATGTATTTCCGAAAGATTCCTGAACCCATGCTTCACTTCTCTCATCTGTGAATCCTTGGTATATATTTTCAACTAATTGAACTCATTTTTCTAGCTGCGCACGAAGGTTTAAAATTTTACCATTAATTTGGCAGATTAACCCAAGCATTACCCTTGAAACACGAGCATAGGGAATATAGAAGGAGAACCAAAGGAGAACTTGCCGCCAGCTGGCACTGGACACTGGCACTGGAGAAGAGCTGAAGATGCGAGATACAGACACGCACAGGCAGGCACCCAAACGAGTTCGTTCAGCGATTCGCGGGAGGCGGCGCTCCAAGTGCTAACTGAGCGAAATAATAAAGCTTAGACGATGCGCAACTTTCGACGGCGAAAAACTTTAAAAACTCACCCGCTCTGCGGCTTTAAACTTATTATCGATCTGAGCTCCGAGACGAACGCAACGCAACGCAACTCTCAGACCGATCATAATGAAGTGCACCCTTTTGTCCACAGTGAGTAGAATGCCCCACAGATTGATGGAGATGGCAGGTGGGATAATCTTCTTTTGCCCCCTCTAGTTGCTGGCGACCTTGGCAGCCACGAGTCTGGCTGCCCCTTTCCAGCTGAACGACATCTTTCCCGGCTTTGTGGCCATCGGGCAGCCGCAGGTGAAGCAGGAGGTCGTCAAGCGGCATGTGGCGTTGAATCCTGATGCCGAACTCAAGCAAATCTCGTTCCATGGCTTGATTGGGGATCTGGAGGACAGTCTGTTCGAGTCCGCGCTGAGCGTGCAATCGGCCAGTGCCCCCGACAGCGAGGTGGAGGAGGTGAATCCCGGCCAGGAGGAGGCCGGTGACGAATCGGAACATGCTCTGACCAAGCGCTCGGACGAGCCCACACCGGCAACGGACCCCGCTTCGATCGCCGATGGTCTGGCCCGCAAGATTCTGCTGCAGAATACCCGGAAGGTGCCCGCCAGTGAGGATGGTCTGCCCGCACACCTGATCATTGATCATGTCTCCGTGCAACCACACAATGGCGGCGTTCTGCCCCTGGTGCCCACCTTCCAGGTGCACCACACCAAGCTGATCTCGGCCACCATCCAGGAGGACTCGAAAAACGATAGCAGCGATGGCAAACAGACCAAGATCAGCATCACCAAAACGTCGATCACATCGACGGCGCCACTCGAGAGCCTGGAGGAGGCCGTCGCCAGTGCGTCCAGTTCCAGTTCCAGCTCTAGCGCAGCTCCCACTCCAACCACTGAGGGAACCACAGCAGCTGACACCCCAAAGACCACAGAAGAGGAGCAGAAAAGCTCCATCAGCAGTAGCAGCAGCAGCAGCAGCACCCTCACAGAGTCTTCATCCACCTCTGCTGCTGCTGCCACTACAGAGGAGCCCATCCAAAAGCTAAAGAAGGACGAGGAGAAGCTCAAGGAGAAGGTGGCCGAGGTGGAGGCCGATCCCGTAATCCTCTCGTCTCGCGTCTAGGACATTCCTGATCCCGTGGATCCATCTAGTTGTAGTCCATCTTCAGCATCCCCCCTCTCATACTCACAGCTCGCACACACGCACACACGCACACACACACACACACACACATATGTATTTATGACACTCGACTCGAAGTTCAATTAAAGTCATGTGATTTGATCCGAAGATCGGCGATTGGCGAGCGATTCGCTTCTTTATTTGCATATCCAATTCACACAGAAAACTCTCGCACGCTCTACGAGATTACGGTGGGTATGGAGGGATGGAGGAGGGGGTCAATTCTCCCAAAATTTGAGACGCTAATTGTTGACTTAAACAATGAGGCAGCATTGGGGGAATGGCATGGGACTCCGCTCCGACTCCACAATGAAAGCAAACTGAAAGCAGTGAGCCATGAAGTCCGGGTGGGTTGGGCGCCGGCGAACCTACCCAGAATCCCAGAAAGCTCTCTGCTTGGGAAAAACCTCGCGTAGATGTGCAAATAAAATGCAAATACTTGGCTGCATGTGCCACTCAATTGGGTTAATTAAATATTGTGAAATTGTGGGGCGTGTACTCCTGCTGCGGGGTGCTAATGGGGAGGGCTAACTGAATTACAAAACTAATCAAAGCTGAAGTGGAACAAGCAGTAAAAATTGCACCCCAGCCTTTCTTTTAGCTATTGCACACTCACAGAATGCACGAAAATTCTATTATCAGATATGTACATAGAGCAGAGAACATTCATCAAAGGCATTTGTATATCAAAACACGAGCACACGAGTGATCGAGTGGTGGTGGTGGTGACTCTTCCCCATGAGTCATCCTCGATAAAGACACCTCTGCCGCTGAGGGCTCTATACAAAATATGTAGGTACAACAGGTAGTAGTAAACACGCCTGAGGCTCTTCAAACTGATAAAGAAAACCCAAGTGGTTTTGCTATTCAGTGGTAGCTCTTTGAGATCAAGAACCATTCCGCATGACCAAATGGCCAACGACAAGTAGTACGAGTATTTCCCCTATTTATTGAGCTCTGATAGGTGTTCGATCAGCTGTGAGTTTCATTTGAGCTCCTGCCAATTCGTCTTTACTTTTATTTATTTATTTAGCAGGGGGATTGGGCCTGCTGCTGTTGAGTGGTGGCCAAAGCAGCCTTTTCCATTTATAAATAAATGTCGCTACCTGATAGGTGTTTAGTCATCTTCCTTGTCACCGGAAGACACTTCCGTCTCCTTGGCAGCCGTCTCTGGTTCAACGCCTCACTTTAATGAGCCCCCAGTCAGTCAGGAGTTAATTATTAATTAAGTCGGTCAGAGAGTCGGTCAAAATGTCCGATCAGCTGTGAGCTTTGATTTCCAGCCTTTTATTTATTTACTTAGCTTTTATTTTATTTTACTTTACTTTTATTTATTTACTTAGCACGGGGCATGCCCGCTTTATACATGTGGATCTGTATGTGCTACGAGTACAAGTAATAACATGACAAAAGATAAAGTAAACACTTTATATGGTTGCCTCACTGATAAGGCCTTCGCACGCATTCAATTTGTATTACAAAATATTTGCACTCTGCAATTGGGCAAGGAGTCCACAGAGGCAGAGACTGAGCAACAGAGAGAGTCCGAGCCGCAGACGGAGTTGGACAGAGTACCTCTGTACCTGGCGGTTTGCCCTGCCTGGCATTTTGATAACAGGCGTAAGCCTTAAAATTTCATTAGGTTTATCTTATCATCGTCGAAGAGAGAGAGAGAGAGAGAGAGAGAGAGAAGGAGAGAGAGCCGAGCCAAAAAGAACTCGAACCAGAGCGAAACGGTGGGTGCCGTCGATGGCCATTCAATTGAAGGCTTAGGCAGCCCGTAGAGTCGTTCAGTCCGAAGGAAGCAGCCGGCGAACGCGTATCGCCACCCAACCAGTCCACAGCAACAGAGCAGCGCGAGAACTCTATCGGTGAGGAAGATAACACTAAACGTATGGCTGGCTGGTTCTTTTCTATAGGCTTACTCCATAGTTTATGGGCTGCGTATCAAGTGTAATTTCCCGCCCGGTGATTCAGCCACCATCCAGCGATTAGGTGATTAGTTGCCGCGTTGCGTTTTCCAGAACGTGGAACCTGCAGAAAGGAATAGAACACTCTGAAGAATGATTGAAAGTCATTTCCATACGCATTCCCATATGCAAAATTTCAGAACTAATCAACTTGATTAGATACTGATCGTGACGCATTGTATCATAATTTCTAATTGAATTTACAGCCCCAAGGTGTGTGGAGTATCGATCAGAGGTTGCACAACCCCCAAGAAGAAGTGGTGAGGACACCGATTCGCAGCAAAACAAACTCAACCTAAAGCCTAACAAGATGGCAAGCATTGGCAATGGCTTTGCCAAGTGCTTCATACTCTTCATGGCAATCGTTATATTGGTAAGTCGCACCTGCAGATAACTGCCACTGTTAACTGTTCACCGTCCACTTATCTTGTCGTTAACGTAACGCTCTTGTAGGTTCAGGGAGTCGTCTATCTGGGCCTGTCCATTTGGGGCATTACTTTCCGGCAGTGCCATGATGCAGAGGATTTTAGCTCGAATCCCTTCAAGTTTGCCATGGAATTGATTTACTTTTCTGGTGAGAGCTCAAGATATCAAGTTGCTGAATCGTAATCGAACTTCCCTTCTACTTCCACAGAGCAGGAGTGTGGCGACCCGGTGCTAATGATGAACGGCCAGCCAATTACGCTGGAAATGGACTGGAAAAAGTCGTACGAAGTGACGAATAGGGAGTACATCTTCATGATCACCTATGCGGTTGTCAGTGGCCTTTGGATAGCCACCTCCCTACTGATCATCTTCACGCTGTGCAGTCGCACTACCAAGCTCATCGCTGGAGCCGCCTACTGGCCCTGGTTCCTGGCCGTGATTGCTGGCAGCATCCTGGACGTGGTGGCCACCGTGTATCACGGCATTGACTTCAGCCACACGACGGTAAGATCTCAATACTGCTGAGATACACCCACAACAGAGATTTAACAGTGAAATTATTCCTCCTGATAGTCGCTGAACGATGCCTTTGATTATATTGGAGCACAAGTCGATCAGAGCACGGAATCGACCGTGGTGGAGATTGCCTTATCGCTGCTGGAGCCGTTCGGTGTCTACTTCTCGACGCCCTCCATTCTGCTGCTCTGCCTCAGCTGCCGCTTGGTGCTCATCTGGCTGCTGAACATCATCGGTGCCAGCTTCTGTCTGTCCATCTCTGGAATAATGGCAAGGAATAATTCCAAGGCGGCTGCTGTGACCAGGAGCCAGGCTCCAACGCGCCAGCCCACACCCCTGCCCGTGGCCGCAGCCGTGGTGGAGGCAACCGTAGTCGAGACAATCCTGCCCGAGACTCCGCAGCAGTATCAAGTGGAGACCCAGTACCCGGAACAGATCCGCCCCAAGCCGCTGCCGATCTTCATTCCCTCGGAGCAAATGCAGCGCCAGGACTCGCAGCAGTACAGGGCCGGAGATCGTACCACTTTGCAGTCGCCAGTGATGGTCCTGCCACCGCAACAACAACAGCAGCAGCAGCAGGAGCCCACAGCTCCACAGCAGACTCTGGTGTCCCCTCTGCCGGATATCAACACCTATCGCACCACCGAGGCTCATCCTGACCGCCTCAACTATCCATCTGTGGAGTCGCCACTGCCGCGGGCCCCCTCGCCAGCAGTACAACAGCTGGCGGTCAATTCGGCCCTCAACAACCGCTACAGCGAGATGTATCCAACGCCGCCGGCCAACCCGCGAGTGAGCGAGGAGCTGCGTAATCAGATGCCCTGGTCGTACACGAGCATGGTGACAAAGCCACCGCCGCCACCACGCAAGCCCCAGCTGCAGGTCCAGATCTATCCGCAGATACCCGAGCCCGACTATGCGGAGCACTAGACCACTCCGCAGACAGCAGGCAGCAGGAGCAGGGGGGAGCAGCTCAAAGCTGATTGCGGGTTAATCAGCCTGGATGCGAGATAGTGTTGGGACATGTTTTGTGTTATTGTTACCTTTATTACATAAAGCTAAAGCTGATGGCCAACCGATTGACTTATTCTTGCATCCTCTTTTGCATCCTGCACTGTCGCTGCATTGCCGCCTTGCAGCAGGCTCTTCTTTTGGCGACTGTGCTCCGCCACCAGTTTGAGGGCATCATTTAGCTCCAGCTCCATTTTCTCGCCGCCGCTCACGTGGAGTTCCAGCTTGGGTGCCTCCTGCTGCACCGCCCGAGCTCCTACCACTATCGTTAGCGGGTGGCCCAGGCGCTTGGCATCCAGTAAACGTTTGCCAATTGTCAGTTCCTTGCGATCGTCGTGCAGCAACTCCTGGGCGCCGCAGATCTGTCCTATGTGCTGCAGCAGCTCGTTCTCTATAGCCTCCGCGGGCTGTTGCTCTTTGCTGCCTTGCTTCGGCCCAATCAGGCACACATCGTAGGGAGCCAGAAGCTTGGGCCAGCGTAGCTCCTGTTCGGTGGACAGCACTTCCAGGGCGGAGGCGAGTACGCGTGTGATACCAATGCCATAACAGCCCATTACCAGGGACTGCGGTTTGCCCGATGTGTTCAGGAACGTGGCGCCCAGTGGCTTTGAGTACTTCTCTCCGAGCAGAAAGGTGTGGGCCACCTCGACGCCACGCACTTGACTGAGCTGCGGGCTACGGCAGCTTGGACAGTCTGTTGCGTCTGCTACTGTGGAGTCCAAGACCTCTGCGTTCCCAGCAAAGCCGCAGGAGCTGCATTGCAGTAGTGTGTCCTCACCCACCGGCGATACATAGTGATACTCATGGGACAAACTGCCACCCATCATTCCCGTTGCGGCATTCACTGAAAGATCGATTGCGTTACTAGGTGGCATCGCATGTAATCGCGGTGGCTATACGCACCTTTTACAAAGGGAACCTCTAGCTGCTTGAAGAGCCGATCATAGGCTTCGCTAACCACGGAGTACGTGTGCCTGGCAGTCTCCTCTGAGACATCAAATGTGTACAAATCCTTCATGACGAATTCCTTGGCTCGCATCAGGCCAAAGCGTGACTTCAGCTCATCCCTGAACTTGGGACCGATTTGGTAAAGGCGCAGCGGCAACTGGCGATAGGAAATAGGTGCTGTCGTGGCCAGCATGGCAGTCACCGCTTCCTCGTGGGTCTATGGGTGAGATTTAGGTAAAGTATAAACAGAAGCAAGCCACCCCATCACCCACCACCCACGCACTGGACTCATGAGAAACTGTTTGCCGCTGCGGTCGCGCACCATATAGAACTCTGATATGTCGCCCTCCAGTCGTCCTGTCTTCTTCCACAGCCCTGTGGGTGTTAGTATCGGAAGACTGATCTTTTGCCCTCCCACTCGCTGCATATTGCTGTCAACCAAGTCATACAACTTGTCCACCGAACGCTGGGCTATAGGCATGATTTGGTAGGTGCCATTACTGCCCGACTTCACCAGGCCCAATTCGGTTAGAAGCTGAAAACAAGAGAGAGCTCTTGGCTGGAAATTCTTTCGTAACACATATAATTGTAAAAATACCTTTTGACTTCGCGACAGTTGCTCTGTTTGCTTGACGACGGCATTTTTGGGAGTGACCAGCGCTGGCCAGAAGAGTCGCGAGGCTTTATTCATGTTGTATGTTTTTATCAAGGTTTAATTGGATTGTGTTTTCTTTAAAATGCCGGTACAAATGCGAAATTTATATGATGAACAGCTGTTATCATTCCCGATAACAATGCCATCGATATAAAGGGACGAAAACTATCGGTAGGTGACAGTGGTTGGAAATTAGTAAAGTTAGCTGTGAAACATATTTACAAATACAATAAACGAACCAATTTAAATCAAATTCGAAAAAACTTATCTGTTCAGCGGTTTTTAAGGAGATTCCACTCTTAGCACTTCCCACAAACACTATACATATGTGTAAGTATCGCCCATCACCAGCCGGCTAACGAATACCACCACTAGCATAGGAAACAAGCCAAAAATGTGCTCGAATTATCAGGATTTATATAAAAAGGGGCTGGATCGCGGCGAACAACAGAAGCAGCGACAGCAAGAACTGTTGAAGCAACAAAAGCTGAGGCGACAACAGGGCCAAGACGAAGCTCGGCCCATAAAAAAGACGGATAAAACCCCGCCAAAACATTATCGCAAGCAGCGTGCCAATGGCAAGGGAACGCCGTTCAGACTTCAGCTCTCCGAGTGGCTGCGACACAAGCCGGATAATCTAGGGGAGTGGCTGCTGGTCCCGTGCCCGGTCGGCAGGAGATGTATGGTCATAGCCACCAATGGAAAAACCAAAGTTTACAACAAGGCAGGAAAGGAGTTCATGAAGCTGCGTACGTTGCTGCCCGGTGACAGTCATGTGCAGAAGTGCAGAACGGTCCTGGACTGTGTGTATGATGAAGAAACACAAACCTTCCATGTGCTGGATGCCCTTTCCTTTGGCCAGCAGTCACTTCAAGACTGCGAGGCATCCTTCCGGTTCTATTGGCTGCGAGCCCGTTTCGAGGAGGAAGACTATGCGCAAAAGGGGGAGCGTAACGATAAGTCCTTTGTGTTGCTGAATCACTATGACTTCGAGGACGCTTCTGCGATGGAGGAAATCCTCCAAAAGTACCCTATCTGGCAGGAGAATCAACCCAAACTGGATGGATTTCTGTTCTACCACAAGGAGGCCAGCTACGTGTGCGGAACAACGCCCCTGGTTTGCTGGCTGTTTTCCTACATGCTGCCGGACGTGGTGGATTTGCCAGTGAATGGCAACTATGTAGCCCCCGAGGACTACCAGCCCAGGCTAGTACTTCAGTACATGGAAGAGTTCGATCAAAAGCTAAAGCAGCTGAGGATGCAGCGACCCAAAGATATTGCGAAAAAATCAAAGAAGAAGAAGGAGGAGGAACCACAGACGTCCAACTCCATGGAAACAAACAAGGAGGAGGAGGAGGACGGTGAGAGCGATGAATATGCCGGGCTCAAGTCTCTCCTCGACCATCAGCGCCGGCTGGAACTGGGAGAGCTGGACATGGACTGTGAAGAAACGCCGTCAGCTGTTGACTGTTGAGCGGGCGGTGGTGTGGGTTTTGGTGGTGGCTTTCCTGCGACTGCGCACTAGCTACGCGGCCCTGGGACTCAGCTTAGCTCCCGCCCAGGGAAAAAATTTAGTCAAAAGCAAAGATTTGGTTCCGCTCCTTCGCCAGTCAGCATAAAAATTAAGAAATAAACTCAAAATATGGTCATTCAGCGCAGCTGGAAAATTCCCACGGATGTGGGAGGATCGTTATCCAACCCAACGACAACCGCAAACGATGTCCAGCAACGTTCTTCCCCGGCAATGCAACTGCAGGCGGCCAATTCGTCGGATGACTCCGACTGCTCCAACCAGTCCACGCACTCGATGGATACTCGCGTTGCTAGCCCCGAAGAAGGGGCAAAAAAGCAACCAGATAAAGAAAAGGCACAAGAAGCCCCCACCTCACTCACACTATCCCTGCTCGCCGATTTACCATCTACGGAAGCAGAGCCTCTGGTAAATAAAAAGTCAAACGAATGGGAAATCATAATAATAAAAACATTTTGTGTACTCTCTCTAGAAATATGTGACCACCTCGGATATGGCAGAGACAATGCTGCAGCGAATACGCCAGCGTCTCGGCGGCTCGCAGAACATCGAAGGCGGTGGGAGTGCAGAGTCAGCCATGAGAGCTCTGGAGCTACTGCGCATCAGCGTGCAGCAATCCTTTGATTCGGAAGTCAATGAGATAATCAAACGCTACATGAATGTAGGCTAACGAATGCATAATGCAGATACGAGCTGGTGACTGACGGTTTTCTTTATTTGTTGTAGAACTACTTTAAGCCGGCATTTGGGAACATCAAGGAGAACCTGGGTCAGCAGTCGGTCAATGAGGAGACGCTGCAAAAGATGTCGTCGTGTGCGTTGCTGGAGAACGCCAAGGCACAGTACACGAACTTTGTGCGCCAGCACCGTCTGGGAGCAGGAGTGTCGGAGCAACATCGTCTGGCCCTGAAGCGTGTGGCTAAGCCGCAAGAGAATACCATCGGCAACAAAGTGTTTGCCAACAATCTGGGCTTTGGCACCACCAAACCCATGGCATGCGCAGCTTCCGCAGTGAATCAGATGCCCGCTCTGCAGGCAATGCAGATGTTTCCGCAACAGGCACAACTGCAGACTGTTCAGCCACTCCAACAGCAGCAGCAGCAGCAGCATCGCATGGTTACTCCAATATTGGGGGGAGCTTTGCCCACGCCTGTGCGTCGCCAAATCTTTTGGAACACGGCCCAAATCTCGACCAGCACAAAATTTGTCCTGGATGTGCAGGCTAATTTAGCGTTTGGTTTTGGCACAGATGGCAAGGAGAGATTGGCCAGCAAGCACCCGGAACTCATACGCTATCTCCCCGATGCCGAGGACCGAGAGTGGCTAGCAGCTAGAGGCATTATTCCCGCCGAGAGTACCCACTTACGTTTCCTTTTTCTGCTCCACGACGAGGTCTGCCGGCTACACCAAGCCCACGATCTGTATAAGAACAAACCCAACGTTGATCTGACTCTGATGATGACTTTCAACGTACCGGATCCGATGATACACAAGATGCGGCTCTTCTTTGTGGACCTGAACATCAAGAGCCGCGGACTGATAACCAATTCATTTATTATGACCAATCAGCCGCAGCCACAGCCACAGCAGCCCACGGTGGCAAATAACAGTCATCTAAGGAACGCCCTGCTTCAAGGAGCATTGCCACAGCCGCAGCAGCAGCAGCTACCGCAGCAGCCACAGCTGCAACAACAGCAACTGACGACTGGGACGCTCCCCGTTGAGGAGTCGGTACTGAAGGAGCTGCCAGCTGCTTCGCCTACTCCATGCCTGCAGGGTCAGATTGTGGGGAGCACTACGACACCCCTGAAGGCCAAACTGGTGGCAGGTTCCACTCTGAGCTCTTCCCATGCGACACTTACCGCACTGTTGAACAATGGCGGAGCCGGAGTAGCAGGCGGAGTAGGAGTAGGAGGAGCACCCGCCGTCAATCCTGTTCCCAGTGCCGCGAAGCTTAGGAATTAAAATGAACCAAGCATTTTTCTTTATGATATCCTATGAGATATTTTCATTACATACATATATTCCATATGAGTTATCAATAAAATAATCGTTTAGGTAGCATTAATGTCGAATGTCCTCCATTGGTGGGTCGTGTAGCAATTGGACGGACTTGATCCATGATAAGGATTCCCTAAAATCAGGGACATTTTTTCAATCATGAGGCTGCAAATCAGAGTTTCGTTTGAGGCCACGCTGCAGTACATAAATATGTACATGCCTGGAGCAAGCTGTTATTGCATTTTTTGTAGGCGCCTTAGGATTTAATGTGCTGATGGAAATTACTAAATAATTAAAAAATGTTGGCTACTCCCATAATTAGTTAAGCTTAAAATATCATAAAAATAATAATTGTTACAAAGCTTTTTAACGATTGTGTCATTTAAATTCATTTTAAGCGCCTGAGTCTATTCCATTGATCGATATTTGCATACTAATTTTATTTGGGGTCTTAGAATATAATATATGTAAACCACTTCGAAAGGCAGAGATTCATATATGTATGTATATTCCAGGATGTTAAGGAACCTTTTGACAGCTTTTAATAATTATCCACAATTAACTTGAAGCTTTTGCACTTGATTTGTGTTCCCCAAACAAACTCGAATTAATAATGAGCTATTGCTTTTTGGGTGTTTGTTTTGACAAACGCAAATGAAACTGAATAATTAAGCATTGAGGAATCTTTGAATTTAAAATTAATATTAATATTAAATATATAAATATTAATATTTCATTAGTCTGGCGGCTATCGGAATTAGAATATAAATGGGCTACCATCCATCCATCCGATGTCCAATCCGAGTGGTCATCGGTCCGGAAATGTTAGGCGGCTCTCGGTATCGTCCCCGTTTGGCGGATGGGGAACTCGCCCCACTGCCCTTGTCCGTGTACCTCTTTCGGAAGCTCAATCACATATCCTGGCCCCTGGAGGTGGGCGTGTCTAGCAGGACAAAGCACTTGGAGCGTTTAATTCTGCTCCTTGGCTTTCTGATCTTTTGCGTGAACAACGAAGCAGAATTTCACTATTTGATTGTGAATCGGAACGACATAGACAACTTTCTGACGGGCATGCCCACCTATCTGATACTGGTGGAGATGCAGATACGCTGCTTCCAGCTGGCCTGGCACAAGAACCGCTTCAGGAGCCTACTGCAGCGATTCTACAAGGATATCTACGTGCAGCAGGAGTCGGAGCCGCAGCTCTTTGCCAACATTCAGCGTCAGATGCGGAGCACGAGACTCGTTTCGATTGTTTACCTGGTGGCCCTGTTCAACTTTCTGCAGGTGCCCGTCCAGAATGTCATCTACCATCGCCGCGATATGCTCTACAAGCAGGTGTATCCGTTCGACAACACGCCGCTGCATTACTTTATACCCCTGCTTGGGCTAAACTTCTGGGTGGGCGTCATCATCACCAGCATGATCTTCGGGGAACTTAATGTGCTCGGCGAGATGATGATGCACCTGAATGCCCGCTACGTGCAGCTGGGGCAGGATCTGCAACGCACGGCCCAGCGCCTGTTGCGGGAGGCCAACCAACTGGAGATGGCTGCCAGCTATCGCCGGGCACTGAACCACATCCTGCGCCGGAACGGTGCCCTTCATGATTTTGGAGCAGAGATCGAGAAGCAGTTTAACCTTCGCGTCTTTGTGATGTTCGCCTTCAGTGCCGGCCTCCTGTGTGCCCTCAGCTTCAAGGCCTATACGGTGAGGCAAAGTCATTCCTACATGATTATTCTTATCTTTCACCCTGTTGCTCTCTCCACAGAGTCCACTCGGCAATGTGGCATACATTGTGTGGTTTCTGGCCAAGTTCATGGAATTGCTATCCTTTGGCATGCTTGGCTCTATACTCTACCAAACGGTATTATTACTCCTAGCCATTCCACATGTAGACTTATGCTAATCTTCCCTGACAGACGGATGACTTGGGCCTGATGTACTACACCGCAGGCTGGGAGCAGGTGGTCCATCAATCGAATAATCTGCGCGAAAATCTCAGGCTCATGAAACTGGTCAATTTGGCCATCCAACTGAACTCGAGGCCGTTCTTCTTAACAGGTCTGAAGTACTTTCGTGTTAGTCTGGCGGCAGTGCTTAAGGTGGGACTTAGTTGAAGTTGCAGCTATTGTATTAATGAATTTAAATTTACAGATCATTCAAGGGGCCTTCTCGTACTTTACCTTTCTGAATTCGGTGCGCTGAGAAAGTATCGATCGAGTCTGGCAGCGCCAGCAACGACGACGCGCGAAAATTGTATTCATTTTGAATTTAAGCAACATTCTAAAATTTTATTTAAAACGTAATATCTTGACGCACGGCCGCCGTTTCAGTCAGCTGCGATCAAGGATAATTTCCTTTTTGTTGCCTTGCCCCGTGAGGTCGCCGTCTTTCGATTGATAGTTTCCGACCTTCGGGCCCTTAAAATCTAAAAATCTTTCAGAAAGGTTAATTCATGTTATTTATTTGTGTTATATCTATTTCAACTGCCTTACGGTATTCAATAGGCATACAATTTCCATTAATTCGTGTACAGAAAACAGTTGAAACTATAAAAACTGACACTGTGGCTGCCAAATCGTACAAAAAACCAAATTGTTAACTGTTTGTCTATACGTTTTTTTCTCTCTCTTGTTCTCGCTCTCACACCGATCTGAATTTTTTTTTTTTTGGTCTTGAACAAAGTGAAATTGACGCACTGGCCCAGTGTACTGGCACGGGCACAGGCACTGGCTAACCGTTAATAAACATATTGCTAAAAACCGAACTACGTAGAAACAAAATCATACAAAAATCTATAAATTTACACTCGCGACAGGCCTCACTTGCCACTAAAGCCTCCCATCAGGTTCCCCAGTCCACCCAGGCCGCCCGCCGCTCCTTGCTGCAGCTGGCGCATCATGTTCTGGAGTCCGCCCACGCCGCCCATCTGCTGAAGCATGCGGGGATCGATCATCTTGGCCATTTGCTGGTTGAGCTTGGCCATCTGCGTGGGATTCACATTCTTGGTCATGTCGCCCTGCTTGAAGAGACCCTTGACGCCGCCCATTTTCTTTACGACTGCTGCAAACTTTGTGTAGTGGGCAATCAGCTCCTTGACCTCACGCTCCAGGACTCCTGCTCCTTGGGCCACGCGTACGCAACGCGTAGGCTGCTTGCTAAAGAGCTTGGCTCCGTCACGGTTGTCCAGCTCGTTGTCGGACATACTGTCCATCATTGTCATCATTCGCTTAATGCGAGCCATCGATTCCGCCTCGCCGCCCTTGGTCATGAAGTCCTGCGAGAAGCCGGGGATCATATTCATGATCTGCGAGAAGGGACCCATTTTCATGATGTTCTGGAACTGCTCGTACATATCGCGTATTGTGAAATGGCCATGCTTGATCTTCTCGAGAAGCTCTTCATTACCGTCCAGTTTCAGCTCGTTGACCTGGAAAGAATTGCCATATAGTTGGAAACGTGTTTAACCATTTAGAGCGCGCTAATTCTCACCTTATCTATCAGGCCCTCAATGTCGCCCATGCCGAGGAGCTTGCTGACGAAGGGTTTCGTCTTAAAGGGTTCCAGGTCGTCAATGTGCTCGCCTGTGCCTATGAAGATGATGGGCGATTGTGTGGCTGCTACTGCAGACAGGGCACCACCTCCCTTGGCATGGCCATCCAGCTTGGTGATGATAACCGAGCCAATGTCAACCTTGTCCTTGAAAGCCTTCGCCTGAGCCTCGCAAGCCTGTCCAATGGTGGCGTCCATCACGAAGATGATGTTGTCGGGATTCACGGCGTTTGCAACCGCCAACATCTCCTCGAAGAGCGACTCCTCCTGCTTGTGTCGTCCGGAAGTATCCACAATGATCATCTCAAATCCCTCGCGCTTGAACATGTCCACACCCTCCTGGGCAATAACGACGGGATCGATTTCTGTATAACTGCCGTAGAACGGAATGCGAGCCTTGGTGGCGTTCTGCTTGATCTGGTCATAGGCACCAGCACGGAACGTATCCGCGCACACAAGGCACGACTTCCAGTTGCGCTTCTGGTAGTGATAGGCTAGCTTGGTGCAGGTTGTGGTCTTGCCGGATCCCTGCAGACCCACAAACATGACAATGTTCGCCTTTCCCTTGATGGGCTGATACGGCTTGACGCCCGGGTCCACCAGTTTTATCAGCTCCTTGAACACGGCCGACTGGATCATGCGTCGCTTGTTCAGGCCCCCGGCCATCTCATCGAAGTCAATGACGGCTCGCACATTTTCGCGCAGCTGCTTCACCAGTCGTATGTTTACATCAGCCTCCAGCAGCGCTGCGCAAATCTCTTTCAGCATGGAATTCAGTGCCTCCTCATTGATAACTGTGGCTTTGCTCAGCGAGTGCAGAGCCGTTGTTATTTTCCTTCCCAAATCTGCTAAAACCATCTTGGCGTGTTGTCTGTGTGTCGGGGTGTGCTATTGGCAGCTTTAAAACGTAGTTGTGCTCCTTGCGAAGCAATTACATGCGAAATTTCAGGAAACTTTTACTTTTTGGTCTTTGCCTTCGTATGACACGTCGCTGTGAAAGAGGAAGAACTAGCCATTCCACTCAAAAGCGTGCACGTCGCGTTGCGTCAGTGCTGCCAACTTTTCATCAGGAAAAAGACGTTTCTACTTTGGCAAGAGACAAAAAAAGCTGAAAAATCAAGAAATAGACAAAATAAAAAGCGTTATTTTTGGGCTTACTAATTTGTCTAGCAACGTGATAGTTAATTGTGTTTTAAGGTATAAGCTCCATTAACTCATCATACCTTATGCACAGAATGTTTTTGGCCGCTTCACGAAAATTTACAAATTTTTCCCGCAGTTGCTCTAAAAAAACAGCCAGATTTGACGGGAAAAAAGCGGACGTGGCAGCACTGGTAGGGACTGCTAGTCCAGCAAGAAGAAGAGCGTTCGCTCTACGAGATTTTGAATTTGAATTTCAACTATTTGTGTCTATATTGTTCTATGGGTGTAAAGGAACTTTGGACAGTATTGACTCCACATGCTGAGCGCAAGCCGATAAATGAGCTGCGCGGCAAGAAAGTGGCCATTGATTTGGCCGGCTGGGTCTGCGAAAGTCTCAATGTGGTCGACTATTTTGTGCATCCGCGGCATCATTTGAAGTTGGTTGAGCTCGGCTAAAGGACTTGTACCAATGGCTAATGTTTACTGTGCTTTTCAGAAACCTTTTCTTTCGCACCTGCTACCTTATATGGGAACAAGTCATTCCGGTGTTCGTTTTGGAGGGAGTTGCCCCGAAACTGAAGGGCCAAGTGATAGCCAAACGAAATGAGCTGCAGTTTCGGGGAGTGCGACCCAAGGAAGCAGCCACTAGCACGCAACCCGCAGCAAAAGCAGATAAAGGACGAACTCGCTTCAACCATGTGCTGAAACAGTGCGAGACCCTGCTGCTATCAATGGGAATCCAATGTGTGCAAGGCCCAGGCGAAGCGGAGGCCTACGGCGCCTTTCTCAACAAGCACGGAGTAAGTTTTGTGCTCCATGATTTCCATTGACTTGACTTATCCATTAGCGTCCAGCTGGTCGATGGCGTCATTAGTCAGGACTCGGATTGCTTTGCCTACGGAGCCATTCGGGTTTATCGCAACTTCTCAGTGTCCACTCAGGGAGCCCAGGCTGCCGCCGGTGGCGCTGTGGATATCTACGACATGCGGGAGATCACAAGCCGCATGGATTTCGGGCAGCACAAGATAATTGTAATGGCCCTGCTCTGCGGCTGTGACTACTGTCCAGATGGCATCGGAGGCATTGGCAAGGATGGTGTCCTAAAACTGTTCAACAAGTACAAGGAAACGGAGATCCTGGATCGGTAAAACTACCCAAGAAGTGCAGTCAGCCGGATTCACATTGCATTCTCTTTGTAGTTTGAGAAGCTGGCGAGGTGAGACCGATAAATACAATGCTCTGGAGATGCGAGTGGACGACAAATCCATGTGCAGCAACTGCGGACACATTGGCCGGACGCAGAGCCACACGAAGAGCGGATGTAGTGTCTGTCGCACTCATCGGGGATGTGACGAGACCTTGTGGAAGTAAGCAACTATCCACCCAAAATACTTGTCTACAATATTTCATTTGATTTTTACGGCAGAGAACAACGACTTTCCATTAAGGCTGAGCTGACGCTGCGCAGGAAGGCTTTGCTGGCTCCAGAGTTTCCCAACGAGGAGATCATATCCGAGTTTCTCACTGAGCCGCCAACGATCCCGAATCTAAATCTTGGCTGGCGGCAGCCAAATCTCGTGAAATTCATCAAGCAGATTGGGCATCTGCTGCAGTGGCCGGAAATCTACTGCTTTCAGAAGTTCTTTCCTATCCTCACCCGTTGGCAGGTGCAGCAGGCCACAAGCACAACCAGGGCGGGTGGAGGCGTGGTGCTCGTTCAGCCGCTGGAGATCATCAAGAAGCGTACGGTGAAGGGAGTGGCCAGTCTGGAGCTGCGTTGGCAGGATCCCAGTGGCAGCTTCAAAGGCCTCATTCCAGACAAACAGATCTCAGAATTCGAGCTGGAACATCCCAAGGGCATCGAAGAGCTCTACTATACCGTGGAGCCGCTGGACATGATGGAAGCTGCGTATCCCGATCTGGTGGCATCTTTTCTCAAGTCCAAAGAGAAGCCACCAAAGAAGGCGACGCGAAAGAAGAAAACCGATCCCCTAAGCGCCATCGAGAATATCCCAGAAACGATTCCAGCGAAACCGAAGCGAGTGGTCAAAAAGAAGAAGGCTCCCACGGAACAGGCCCAGCCTTCACTGCATCAATTCCTCAGGCGGGAGAGAATAGGGGGGACTCCGTCGCAACAAATGCCACAGCAATCCTCTACACCCATCACCAAATGCTTGCCCTCCGATCTCGAAAGCGACTGCGACGCGGGAGAGTTCGACATGTCGGATATAGTCAATGGCATCATATCGAATCCGAATGCTCAGCCAGCGGTGACGAAGCACGGGGGACGACAGTTGCACTACGAGGCCTTATCCGATGACCTTAGCATGCGTCTGGCCCAACTTAGTCTGAGCAAGGAGGAGCCACCAGCTGGTGAGCACAAAAGGGACCTCTCGCTAATCGAGCACCTGCCGCAGAGCAAGCGGCTCTCACTGGACGACAGCTTTGATCTGCTGGTGAAGGGCGATCTAAAGAAGGTATCCCACTTGATACAGCCAATCAGGACTCCTGTGGACCGCTTCAAGTATCAGCATCGCCTCAGTGAGCATTCTCCACAAGCCGCTGTCGAGCCGGCTGCAAATGTGAGCTACTTCTTCAATCAAAGCAGTGACAATGCCGATGTCTTTGAGCAGTTGATGAACTCCAGCCTGGGTGCGCCTCAGGATGAGCAGGAGGAGGAACAAGACCTGGTGGTGATCAGTGATTAAGTTTACTGTTTACAGTGTGCGATTTATTCGCTCTTTACAGAAGAAAAACCTCTCAATAGCAAACATTGAGCCTGCGCTTCTTTCTTCTAACTTTTTAGAGGGGAGGGTAATCACAACTTGAAATAAAGCTTAGCATACTGATGGGCCTTCGCCAGGGCCTGCTCCAACTGCTCTTCGAAGAGGTTGCTTACCCTGCGACCCTTCATGTTGCACACGACCTGCGGGTTCTGTCCCTTGGGCGCGGCCACTTGGCCCCCAAATGTGGCGGCAAAGGATTGCAGCCAAGAGGAAGCATCGAACTTTTGGCCAACGCTGTTCGGCGGCACACAGCAGCGGGCTTTCACAACGCTATCACACATACTGACCACCAGAATTGGGCGATCCGAACAGAGCTTGGTGGCACGCTGCAGCGGGATCTCCTCTACCAGAGCGGAGCTGGAGATGTAGTGCAAAATAAATGGGTGGGTGTGCGCAGGCTTCTCCTGCAGCAGGTTGCGCATCTCTACCTCGACAAATTCCCTGCAAGAATTTGGATCTATGAACTGGATAACAGGAAAATGTCACGCTATTTGCTCTCACTTGAGGGTTGTGCGGGATGTCTCCTTGATCCTCTTCAGCATGTCATGGATGCGTTCCAGCGTGTCCATCTTGAAGGCGTATGGCAACTTGATGTCCGTGTGCAGCATATTATGGCGGATGGTCTGCAACTCCACTTCGGTGGCATTTGTCAGCTTATCAGGCTGAAGCTGCTGCTCGAGGAGATCCACGCGATGGCGCAGCAACGCTGCTGTCTTGAGCACCTAAAGGGAATACAATACACAAGGATGCTTAGAGGAGATTGTACACGGCATAAGGTGAAGCCACTTACATTCTCCGCCGCCTGGCCAGCCACAGCGGTGAAGGCAAAGCGCGCCCTGTTCGTCTGCTTTAGATTGACAATGCAGAAGCAGGAGAGCTCGCTGGTGTTGGTCACATGAGTGCCACAGCACAGCTCCTTGGAACTGAGCTGCATCTCCGGGCATTGTACATTGATCAGACGCAGTCCCTGCTCCGGGTAAACCTCCCCAGGCACCATCGTTATGTCATTCTGCTGGAGAACATCGGCTGCACTCAGCAGCTCAACTTGGACGGGCGTGCCAGCGCAGATAATCCGACTGTAAGAAAGGATTTCAAGATGAAAATACAGCCAAGAGGGAAACTAGCTGGAGTGGAGTCCATTTACTTGATCAGATCTTCGATGAGCTGGACATCTGCTTTTTGTATCCGCTTGCCCAGCAGCCCCAGTTCCAGTTTGCAATGCTCGCTGCTGACGGAGCTGGATACCTGGTAGGTGACCTTGTTGAACAGCGATCGGATGGCGGCATTCAGCAGGTGGGTGGCTGTGTGATGGCATGTGTTCAGTTCTCTAGTCCTGGCATCGACTTGCAGCTCAACCTCATCCCCGATGGCCACCTCAAAGTCATCTGTTGGGGCGTCCAAGCGGCAGACATGAACCACACAATCATTGAGATTCTTCACACGGATCACATTCAACAGCTGGGGAGGTTGCTCTGGCTTGTGCGTGCTGCTGATCATAATCTGGCCAGCATCGGACTGTTGTCCGCCAGACTCGTGGTAGAAATTGCTGGCGGCGGTGACAATGGAAAGGGTATCGGAGGTGTCCCGCAGGCGGCTGCCTTGAGTACGCGATACTTCCGCATCGTTGAGGAGCATGCCCACCACTCGACTGCGTAGAGAGGGAATCCTGTAGGATTCATTCTCGCTGTCATAGGAGTACACATATTTGTGGCTATTGTCGGTGGCCGCCAGCCGCTTGGTGAGCGTCGCCTGAGCCTCGGTTATGCGTTGTTCCAGCGCCACATCGCAGATGCCTCCATCCTCGCGTTGACTCTCTTTGGACTTGATCTTGGCCAGCGAAACCTCCGCCCGATAGCGGTCCAAATCACAGTTCATGTTCTCCAGCTCGGCCAGCTTGAGGAAGCTCTCCTCGGTCAGGCCATAGGTGTCCGTCAGCTTGTAGAGGAAGTCGCCGGGTATCGTGTTGTTGGGGAACTTGCAACGCTGCACCTGGAACTCCCGATAGGCGGGCACAAATCCCGGGCACTCCATCAAGTCAATGTCGTCCAGGTTGGGGAACTCGGTCAGCACCTCGGCAAAAGCCTTCGAGGAGCTCTCCCGCAGATTGCTGTACACATCATTCTCGTGATTGATCAGATCGATGACGGCCCCCTGCTTGGCAGACATCTCCGGGTAGGCTTCACCCAGAGTCTCCACCACAATGGGAACCAATTGGGCGAGCAGCTTCTCATGGGCAAAAACATTCTCCGAGATGTTGAGCGCCTTCCGCAAGACGCGACGTAATTTCTGGCTGCAAATGGGCTTATATTAGTGCCACAATGAGGCGTTGTGGAGCGGGGGAACTTACTTCTGATCTGGCAGCATTCCATCGGCAAGGCAGGCGGTGACCATGCGTGCATGATCGGCAAGTATTCTGTAGCTTGTGTCCAGGAGAGCTGCATTTGAGGTTTCTGGAAAGCTGCCGCCATAGACAGGGGCCTTGGACAGCTGCTGGATGCCATCGAAGAGCGGGGTGAACAGATCCGTATCGTAGTTGGAGGATTTGCTCTGCAGAGTGGCAGCCAAACGCTCAAACCCCATGCCCGTGTCCACATGGTGAGCGGGCAGCTGGGAGATGCTGCCATCGGGATTGCTATAAGCCAACAAAACAAAAAGTGTCGATTAAAGACCAGAATTGAATCTCTGCCTCTGTTCTCACCGATTGTACTGTATGAAGACGAGATTCCACAGCTCTGTGAGATCCGAGCGACCGGCATTTACGAGCTTGCCGCGCTCCTCCACGCTGCCCAGCTCTGGACGATGGTCTATGTGTATCTCAGTGCAGGGGCCGCAAGGGCCCGTGGCGCCCATTTCCCAAAAGTTGTCGCTGCAGCCAAAGGGCAGAATACGCGAGGCGGGAAAGCTGAAAGAACATGCGCAGTTAAAGAGTTGGTCACGCCCTCGGATTATGTAACAGGTTGTACCCCAGGCTGCGCCATATCTCGAAGCATTCCATGTCCGCGGGTATGCCAAGGCGCTCGTCGCCAGCGAAGTATGTAACATAGAGACGTCCAGGATCAATGTTGTATGGCCCACGGAGTAGCTCTAGAGCCATGGCACAGGCCTCTCGCTGGATGGGTGATTTGCCAAGAGAATTAGGGGAAATCCTGCAGTTGAAGCGAACAGGAACATACCTTGAAGTAGTCCCCAAAGGACCAGTTGCCCAGCATCTCGAAGAACGTGTGGTGGTAGCCATCCTGGCCGACCACCGACAGATCGTTGTGCTTTCCTCCAACTCGTACACATTTCTGCGAATTCGCCACCCGCTTGTGGGGCGCCTCCGCCGTGCCCAGGAACACAGACTTGAACTTGAAACCGAAAGCCCATAATCAGATAACAATGGACCAATAGGTCGCCGGGCCGCTGTGCTCACCTGATTCATGCCAGCGTTGACAAACGCCACCGTCGGATCACAGAAGGGCACCACGGGGCTGGAGCGCACGAACTTGTGCTCATGGTTGACGGTGAAAAAGTCTATGAATGTTTTTCGAATCTCGCGCGCCGTCAGCACACGCTGCAACTGCTTGGCCGAGTTGTACATGCCCAAAAAGTATTGGAATTCGAGGTAATTACATACGACCGGCAATTAAAACGGAATCCAATCAGATAAATCTCTGCTCAAACAGCTGATCCGCAACAGCCATTCGCTCTGTAGCGGGCACAAATAGACTGCCGTTCGCTTGGCCACAGTGCCGCCAGATCCGCTTTTTCCCGTCAAATCTGGCTGTTTTTGAAGACCAACTTGGTGAAGCGGAAATTTATCAGTTTTTAGCCAGGCTATTCTCGTTTAGTCTAAATTAAGGAATTCAGTGAGCTCGACACGACCAAGAGCATTCTGTGCATAAGGTATGATGAGTTAATGGAGTTAATACTGTAAAAACACTAAATTAGTGAACCCATAAATATAAAACAAGTAAAGCTTTTTTAGGCTTTTTATGGAATTTTCGCGTTTAGAAACGGCTTTTTTCCTGATGAATAGCTCGCAGCACTGGTTCTATTTTTTACGGAGGCGCAACAGCTGCACGCAAGTAGATTTCTGGCTGAAACGGAGGCGAAAAGTAACTAGGAGCAACGGCAGTGGATACCTGATGTGACAGAGGCTATAAATATCACTGAAAGTAATGAAATCCGCTTTCGATCGGTGCAACAGAGGTAAACTTGCCCCGGACCGTCTGAACTTTGACACGCACAGTGCTTCCGCTTTCACTTTCTCTCTCACTGTTGTAGCATAACCAAAAACGGCAGCAACAACGCATTTCCTACCTTGGCCAAGTGCAAACCCCAGCAACCAGGCAGCAGCAACAAGCGTCAACGAAATCGAATCATGGCCACCAAACGGCGACCGCTGCGTCCGAACATTGGCGCCGCTTCGAGTTCTGGTTCAAACATGAACTTTCGCCCTGGGGGTCCGGATATAACTCGGTCCGAGGCTCGGGGCACCAGGCCTACAGCAGCCCCAACCAGTATCAGAGAGATTCTAGTCATGGGAGTAATACATTTGTGTAAAAAAACAATATTCTTCAACACTGACCTGAAGGTGGCCCTCTACCTGGGCAGCCTGTTCGTGATATCGGTCATTGGGGACTTTGTGCCCTACCCAAAGACCTACTTTTCGCGCTCGGACAATTTATTCAACATGTACTTTGTGAAGATAGGCTGGGGCTGGACTCTGCTCTTCGTGGTGCCCTTCCTGGTGTTGTCTGCCTATACGATCACCTGCGGCGATCACAAGCGGATGCTGCGCCAACACTTCCCTCGCATTGTCATAGCCACCTTCTTTTGGTTCTTCTGGACGAAGCTCTTCAACATTGTGGAAACTTCGTACGGTCGCTGCACGGTCAAAGGTTAGTATCACAATGTTGGTATCAAGATAGCGGCGGCTAACGAGATATTTCTTTGGAAATCAGGATTCCAGAGCAAGTCGAGCTGCCTGAAGGCCGGCCATCTGTGGCATGGCTTCGACATATCCGGCCATGCGTTCATCCTGATCCACTCTAGTCTGGTGCTCATCGAGGAGGCACGTCCCATCATCAAGTGGGAGACCATCAAGGAGCACATCCGCAACGAGCTGCACAATCGCAGCACCTCCGAGAATGCGGGCACCAACCCCCTGCGAGGCCTGAACGAAGAGCAGATGCGGAGCCTGCAGTTCCTCTACAAACGCCTAACGCCCATAATTCGCACCCTGTTCATCGGCATGGCCGCTCTGCAGCTGCTCTGGGACATAATGCTGGTGGGAACGATGCTCTACTACCACCGCATGATCGAGAAGGTCATCAGCGGCATCATCGCCATCCTGACCTGGTACTTCACATATCGCTTCTGGTATCCCATGCGCGGTATCTTGCCAGAGGAGCCCGGCAACGGCACCTTTTACTACCAGCGGGAGACCTATGGCTTTCCTTTCAAGCGTCCCTCGCATTTACCCAGTGGGACCGCCACCAGTGGCGCCTCTGGCCCCACGAGAGCTAATCCCAATGGCAAAGTTGGAGCGACGAATGTGCCCAAGGATCAACAGATGCCAACGTTCATGGGCATGCCGCTTTTCACCAGCCCAAAGGTGGCCACCGCCGCAGCAAGCTTGCTGCAAACGGCACAGCAGAAGCGAGAGCAGCAGCAGCAGCAGCAGCAGCTGGGAGCAGAAAGTTGAGCCCCAAGGATGACACTCGTCCGCGGGGGGCGTGAGCAAGCACAGCAGGAATTGACAATTAGGTGACGGATTGGAATTAATACCAAATTTTCTTTGTATATTCAACGTTAATGATCGATGTAAATTATGATATTTTAGCAGTTAGATAATGGCTGGCACATGGTTCATCCATCTTCTCTTTTCTTCATCCTTATCCTCCCATACCCCTGCATCTGCATCTGCATCAGCAACAGCCATCTGGTTGCCCACGTAGTAGCCTTAAGCGTTAAGCGTTCTTATGTTCGTGCGTTTATATGTGACCAACTTTAACAGTAAAAGGATTTGTTAACAAAACTAAACAGACTTCCCCTTCACTTGTGAGCAAAGGCTGCGAACATGGCCATACCCAGAAAGCCGGCTCCAGCGCCCAGCTTGTAGTTGCCCGGCGTCTTCGCCCACATCTCCCTGAGGATCTCGAAATTGCTGGGCTGCAGCTTGTGGTACGACTGGCGCTGCTTGAAGCGCAGAAAGTATCCCTCCACCTGGGGAAGCTTACCGTAGGCCCAATAGTAGTTCTCGAATCCCAGCTGGTACAGCCGATGCAGCAGCAGTCCGAAGCTGATGTCTGCCAGTGTTACCTCGTCCCCGGTGAGCCACTCGCTGCGTGGCGCCTTCTGGGACAGCTCCTGCTCCACATAGAGCAGCACATGGCGCACTGCATCGAGAACACGCTGAAAATCGTCGCGACAAGAGACCAGATCCTTGCGACGAATCTGAATGTCCAGCTTTTGCTTCAGCGCCGACTTGTTGGACTCCAGCTCATCCACAGAGCGGCGGAGCAGATCCAGGACCTTGTCATTATTCTCTAAAAACAAAAGCAAAGGGATGCGAGAATTATTGGACATGGCTAGAAACTAAAGCACCTGATGGGCTACTCACGTAGGCAGGATTGGCGCACTGGCCCAATGAAGGGCGCCTTGGGCACTAGCTTCAGATCGTCGTGAATGAAGGAGCCAAGACTCAGAGCTCCCACTGGCACACGTCCCACGGCAGTCTCATAGAGCATAATCTGGTCGTACTGTGCGGAACTCTGTACGGGCTTCAGCATTGGATGATTTGCTGCAAAGGAACTGTTCAATCCATTGCTGGCATATACTAGTTAGTACTGGTTACCTCCTCGGAACTTGCTCTCCACATAGTTGATGATGTGCGTCGAGTTGGGTATGATGAAGGCTCCATTCTGGAGCACTGGCACATCGCCCTTGGGATTGAGGTTTAGGAACCAACTGGAATACTGCTCGCCATTGCACAAGTCCACCACATAGGGTGTGAAGTCAATGTTTTTCTCGTACAGAACGAGAAGAACCTGCAAATGAAACGGGAAATGGAAAAACAGAACATTTATCGTATCGTATTGCACTGGCTGGAAGTTCGAAATTTTTTGTTTATTTTCCAGTTAATCTATTTATATTTTCACTTCATTAACACCTGCCCTGCAGGGTGGACAGGTAAACAAAGTATTAATCGATCGCATGGTGTCATAATTCCGATTTCTGAAAACTTTGCCAATAATCCAACAAGCAAGCCAATCTGCCCCCGTCAGGCTCCATTGCACTCGACACTGAACACAGAGTTCGACTCATGGTATAGTGGGTGGTTGGGACCTTGGGGGCGGGGGATCACAGTGTGCGGTCATTACAGTGTAAATAGCATCGGGCAGTGAGTGTTCAGTACAAATGATGACGACAACTACTACTCGATGATGATTAGTTTTGTAATTTCGCGCCATTGGATGATAAATAATTTGTCGAAAATCACATGATTAACATTAGCCACTAACTTTTTGTGAATAGAAGTTGTAGGGATGGAAGTAGAGCACGAGCTTGTTGTCCGCAAACGTGGGGGCCTTGAAGTCCTGCAGAATGGGTGTGGCTGCTGCTGCTGCCTCAATTTCCTTTGCCTGATCGCCCATTTTGTCGAAATAAAATTACGTTCTTAGCAGTAGATCACGTTAGTTAAATGTACTAAAATATGTTATGCTAGTCCAAAAGGTTTTTCTTTTATCACATGCCTCGCCGATGTTTACGAACACGAAAGCCGTTACCGCGTGCCGGAGACGTTCGGAACCAGACGGGAGACTATGTGAAGAAAATCGTTTGCACACGAGAACCGACTCTGGGCAACTGGCGGCATCGGCACACATCTCGAGGTGGAGCGTGTAGCTGAAGCTGCTCCGATGGCTTATTAATTCGCACTTTCGGCTGGGAATGATTGCCATGGCATTGGAACTTCGGGTCGACCCGAAATGCAGTACTATGTCAAGCGATTCTCACTCGCTTTCATTTTGCGGTTGCTACTCGTGTTTGCTTGTCATAGCTATTTATCATTGTGTATACGGGCATTACGAAACGGAACGTTTTTATCTTCCGCTGGGGGAGATTTTCTTTTCCAAATTTCTTATCTACCCGATGACTGAGATGACTGTCTGGCGAGTGGGATATTCTTGGTGCATGAATTACCGATTTCAAAATAAATTTACAGCTTCATACTAAGTGGTTTAATCGCGTTGATCTATTTACAGCTTAACCGCAAATTGGTCTCACTCTCAATATTATATGTAAGACTCTCCTCTGTGCAAGCTTTTAGTGATTCAAAAAGAGGCGCCATTTGCAGCAAGAGCTTTTGGTTTCACTGTGGGAATGGCAAATCCAATAAGAAGAAATAAGAAATCCGCTCCAACTTAAGACGCATACTTGATATAGGAAAAATCAATTGTTAAGCAAAACATATCTCGAGCTACACTCGAATCTCGTCTCCCCAATATGTTGCATCTCGGCAAGCAGTGGATTGGCAGGGCGCCAAAGCTCCCAATGAATGCCGGCGCTGTGACTGGGGCTGGAGTCCAAAGTGTCACAAGAAATCTTAATCAGAGCAACAATAAACCCGATCAAAAGCTTGTTGGCCATAATCTTACCCATAAGCGGTTGTCCAGCACCAGTCAAAGTTCAAGCGTCAACCAAATGAAGCGTTTAGCAGGGAAAGTTGCCGTGGTCACCGCCTCCACAGATGGGTGAGCTAGGAAGACTGTAGATCCCTCTTGCCACTTTTGATATCTAATTAAATGATCTAACTCCTTTTGTTAGTATTGGCTTCGCTATTGCCAAACGGCTAGCCGAGGATGGTGCCGCCGTGGTGATCAGCAGCCGCAAGCAAAAGAACGTGGACAATGCCCTGGCGGAGCTCCGAAAATTGAATCTGAATGTCCACGGCCTGAAATGTCACGTGGGCGAGTCCCAGGATCGCAAACAGCTCTTCGATGAGACCATCAGCAAGTACGGCAAGCTGAATATATTGATTAGCAACGCTGCCACAAACCCCGCCGTCGGTGGAGTCTTGGACTGCGATGAGAAGGTCTGGGACAAGATATTCGATGTCAATGTAAAGAGCTCGTATCTGCTGGCCAAGGAGGCGCTGCCATATCTGCGGCAGGAGAAGGGCTCCAGCATTGTGTTTGTCTCCTCCATTGCGGGTTACGATGCGTTTGAGGTAAGTGCGACTGGACCTGTCCATGGGTCAGTGGCTTATCTCAAACTTTCTTATCGTTGCAGCTGCTCGGTGCCTACTCCGTCAGCAAGACGGCTCTCATCGGCCTCACCAAGGCTGCCGCTAAAGATCTGGCGCCAGAGGGCATTCGCGTGAATTGTCTCGCCCCGGGGATTATCAAGACAAAGTTCTCCAAAACCCTATACGAGGATGAGTCAGCGAACGAGGCGGCTCTCATGAAGATTCCGATGGGTCGTCTGGGCACCAGCGAGGAGATGGCTGGCGTGGTCTCGTTTCTAGTGAGCGAGGATGCAGGCTACATAACGGGCGAAGCCATCGTGGCCGGAGGCGGTATGACTGCGCGTCTTTAAGCGATGTACATAAATATATTTTCTTAGAGGCTATGGATAACAGGCGTGCACACAATAATATACAAAAATACAAATGGTGATGCAGGTTGGTGGTGTGGTGTCTAGGAGGATCGAAGCTTGGCCAGCTGGTCGGCAATGTCCTTCTCGGTGCGCTTGCCGCTCGTCTCGAAATCCGCGCTGCCAGTGGCTGGAATATTGGACATCTTGCCAGAGACTTCAATGCCGATCTCATCCAGAACCTTGTTCACCACGGCATTTGACTCTTCCTCGTCACCCGACTCGCCCAGCATGTCGTCCAGTGTTTCGTTGATCATCTCATCCGTCATTTCCATTTTCATGTTCGCCGCCTGGAAGTCGCGCACTGTTCCCGCAATCGCTTCGGGTCGCATCACCTTGTTCATATCCGCCATTGTCTTGGCCGTGGTTCCCATTGCCTCACCCAGCGCTATGTTCGCACCCATATTCTTGTTCTGGAAGCCAATGGACTGAATCTTACCAGCCGCCGCGTAGCTGCGCGACTTTTGCTTTCGTATCTCCACCAGCTGCTTGGCCAGAATGCGACAGGCGTCGTTATTCCCAGCGGCTGCATTGCGTCTGATGTCAGCCTCCAATTTCTTCTCCTCCTCCTCCATTTTGCGTCGCTCGCGCTCAATGTCGCGCGTGGCTTTCTTCAAGGATCGGTCGTTCTCCCGCTGCTGCTCCTTGACTGTGGGTTTCTTGCTGAATATGTTGTTGAACATTTTTAGAATTTAGAATGATTGCAGATTTGCGACGTTTAAAAAGCTTCGCTTCCTTTTTTCCTATGAATCATGCAGAAGGTTTCGAATCGAAATAAACATTGCAGTAAATCGGATCAGCTGGCCAGTGGCGCTGTGAGCAGTGCTGCCAGATCCGCTTTTTCCCGTCAAATCTGTCTGTTTTGTAAGACAAGCTGCGGGAAAAATTTGGAAAATGCGGGAAACGTCCAAGAGAATTATGTCCCTATGCTGAGTTAATGATTAGTACTTTAAAAACCCTACTAACTATCACGTTAGTAGACAAATTGGTAAGCCAATTTTTTCCAAGTTAGAAATGGCATTTTTTCTGATGAAAAGTTGGCAACACTGATCAGCTGACAAGTGTCTTGTTTTAGTTTTTGTGCTGCCGCTTGCAGATATATTCTTTTATCAAAAAATGGACAAAGAAGTAATAAAACAAGGTGCCGAGGCGCGCCTCTACCTCGGCAAATACGAGGGCGAAACCTGCTTAATTAAAGAACGCTTCGTCAAGAAGTACCGCCACCCAGAACTGGACAAACAAATCACGCGACGTCGCATGAAGGCAGAAATGAAGACGGCGGCACGTTGTCTGGCTGCCGGCGTTCTGGTGCCGAAAGTTCTTCACCTGGACTACCCTGCACACACCTTGTACATAGAATACTACGCCAATGCCAAGACAGCCAAGGAGTTTATTCAGGAAACTATTGCCACCAAGGAGGCGGCGGAAGCGAAGAAGATTCTGCTGGATCTGTGCTGGCGAATTGGCGTAATCGTTGGCAGAATGCACATTGACCACATCATACATGGCGATCTGACCACATCGAACATACTAATCGATCCCCAGGAGAACAAGTACGATATCGTGTTCATTGACTTTGGTTTGAGCCACTACGACAAGGGCGCCGAGCGCAAGGGCGTGGATCTGTATGTCTTGGAGCGGGCGCTGCTGAGCACACACAGCGAGCAGCCCTATCTCTTCGACCACATCCTGGATGGCTACCGCATGCAGTGCGGCAGGGAGGGGGACGTCGTGCTAGACAAGTTCGAGGAGGTGCGAGCCCGCGGACGCAAGCGAACGATGATTGGCTAACAAAAATAATCTTTAATAAAACTTAAATCGTAAATCTATTCTATCCGCTTGAGGGACTCTCTGGGCGGATCATCCTGCAGCTCATCGATCTTGATTTTCTTAATATATTTCCTCAGCTTTGTTTTCCGTTTGACCTGCTCGTGCTTGAGTGGTTCCAGGCCATCCACTGCTGCCTCCTTGTACTTGGCATAGGGGCGCACCTTTATCTTGGCAATGGCATCCTCCAGCTGCAGGCCAGCCAGGCCCTGCTCTTCGTAGTACAGGCGGTACTTATCACAGAATTTCGAGTGTCCCTTCTTGAAGTGGGGCGTTTTGGTCGAAGGGTGCTGTGGGTGGAAATGTCAAACAGTTAAGTAAATTTCACAGCGTGGTATATCTCTGTCCTCGAACACTCACCCTGGCATCGATAGCACGGGCGCATCCTCTGTGAAAGTTGTGCAGATGCCGGAGGAACGGCTCGTTGGGCTTGACGCCTTCTTCCAGGCTCAGTTGCATGATTTCATTGATGTAGCCGAACGACTTCTGGGCACAGCCCTGCCGCAACATGGCTCCCAGTATGGGCATGTTCATTTTGATGCCTGCCTCCTGCATTTGCAGCAACAGTTCCCTGGCTTCATCCTGGGTTCGGCAGCCCAGGGCGAGCACGCCATAGGTAACGATATCCGGATGCAATCCAGCCGTGCGTATCATGGAGAGAACCTCGCGGCCACTGTCGTAGTCCAAGCGCATCGAGCGTTTCTTGATCAGTATATTGAAGAAATCAATGTCTGCCTTGAGTCCAATCCTGCGCACGAATGTCAGCAGCTGCTTCTCAGCCGAATTGGTGGGCGGTATCACCTCCAGCATGGTGGTAAAGGTCTGTATATCGGGGGTGATCTTGTGCTGTTTCATGTGCTCCAGAAATCCCGTGATGCCGCCCAGCAAGAGGAAACGCTCATGGGGTCGCGTCACCTCCTCCAGGGCCACCAGACTGCCCAGGTGTGGGCGCGGCAGCAGCAGATTGGGTAGTTCCAGCTCACTTGCAGTCGTCGCCACTTCGATGTGGTCAGGCGAAGACGAGGCGTTCGATGATTCCATGGCGAAATCTTCCCTTTCTCCTGCCACCAGCTGGGGAACTGCCGCCTGTTTGGTTGCTGCTGGTGCGATTTGTTCTAAAACCTCCCGCATGGACTCCAAAGTGCCAAAGCCACAGTCCCGTGCACAGCGGAGCATAACATTGAAGCTGTAGTAGTCCGGGCTGATGTCTGCCCGCAACATTTTGTGCCACGTGAGAAGAGCGTGCCGAAAGCCGTGCTCCGGATTGCTGGCACACGCCTGCAGCAGGAAGTTGAACGTCTCTGCGTTCATGTCCAGCTTCCGCTCCACCATCTCATCCGCCAGCAGGTATGCTGTGTCCACATCTCCGCACCTTCCATAGGCCTTGATCATGGCGTTGTAATTTTTCGCATTCGGCTCGTAGCCCTTTTCCAGCATATTTTCTCGCAGGATCTGCGCCTTGGCCAGTCCATCGCTGATGGAGGGCGCATTGGCACACGCATTGAAGAGCGAGGTATAGGTTCCGCCCGAAACGTTCAGTCCGCGCTGCCGCATCTTCGTGTACAGGGAGAACGCCTTGCGGGTGTATCCGGCCTTGGCGCAGCCGCTGATCAGCAGATTGTATATGTACTTCTCTGGCTTGACGCGATCCTCTCGCAGCATACGCTGCTCCAGCACGGCAATGGCATCGTTCAGCCGGCCTGCGTTCAAATGCTCCTTGATAAGGTGCGCGTATTCCTTCGTTTGCAGTTTCTTCGAATGTCGCGTGGGTTTGCTTATGTATTCCTCCTCTTCCACATCGCCAGGATCTTCGGATTGACTAGCGCTAATCCTGGCATCGCCAAAGGTATCCGGATCCCCATGCTCTAGTACCTTTCTTGCTTTCTTTTCCTTCCTTTTTTCCACCAACTTGAATTTCTTGTGCTGCTTGGTAGCATCCGCATCACCTTCCACATAAGATTCATCTTCGAATGAATGGTTATGCCTATTGGCCTCACGTTTGGCTTGCAGACCGGCCTCCTGGTCCGTAATTCGCACGTGCAGCAGCCGGCTTTGATCTAACGTCCAGGAGCGCAGTGGAACCGACGGGAGTCTGCTAGTATAGCTATTTAAAGAGCTTCTTGCCGTGTTCAATTGCAAGCGGCGCATGTGCGAGGCCAGTGCTTGGCTAAGCAATCGCAGAGCCATAATTTCTGTAGCAATTTTCAGTGATTTTTATGTAATTTACCAAACTATTCAAACGTGCCGTGCCGCGGAGAAGTAAATACAGAAACAGCTGCTGCAGAGCTGCCACCTTATCCAACCTGCCATTCACATGCAGTGCTGCCAACTTGTCATCAGGAAAAAAGCCGTTTCTAACTTGACATGAGAAGAAAAAAGTAAAAAATCCCAGAAAAATTACTTTAAAGAGCGTAATTTAAGTTTACTAATTTGTCTAGCAACGTGATAATTAATTACAGTACTAACTCCATTTTGTACAGAATGCTCTTGGCCTCTTCCCGAAATCCACAAAATTGTCCCGTAGTTGGTTTTTAAAAATAGCCAGATTTGACGGAAAAAAAGCGGACTTGGCAGCACTGCCCGTCACATTCCCCATTTTTCTGACCTGAATTAGTTTAATTTAGTGAAAATTTAATAATTTCAACATGAGCAATACTGTGGATCCACGTCGCAAGGAGAAAATCAATCGCTACAAGGCGCCCAAGAACCAGGGCCAAGGCGGCGGCGCCAACGAGGACATGATGCCCGACTACATGAACATTTTGGGAATGATTTTCTCAATGTGCGGGCTGATGATGAAGGTGAGCACAACGATATGTGACCCAGTGGACTTTTCAGTGACATGCAACCGCTTCTCTTACAGCTGAAATGGTGCGCCTGGTTCGCCCTCTACTGCTCCTGCATTAGCTTTGCCAGCTCCAAGGCCAGCGACGATGCCAAGCAAGTGCTCTCCTCCTTCATGCTGAGCGTCAGCGCAGTGGTCATGTCCTACCTGCAAAACCCTGCTGCCATGACACCCCCGTGGGCCTCGTAGCCGTAAGAGAACCAAGCCAAGCCAAAGCATTTTCTGTTCTAGTTTAAATAAATGTGAATTTTTATTGCGATCCAAGAGGGGATAAAGAAATATATGTACTATAATTTTTGCAATTTAAATAATTTAATAATGAAAAAAACATGGTGTAAAATTTAGCTAAAAGCAATTCGGGTGGTGCACCATCGCCAGGGGATTAGGCATGGATCGTATCGGTTTGGATCATTAGGTAGTGAGTAGGTAGTAGGCAAATAGAATAAAGGCTAAAATATAAATGGTGCCGAAAATCAGAACGTATTAAATCTCCCCAAAGTTCGTGTGTCCCGTCGACTTGGCGTGTTCCTGGGCCTGCACCTGGCCCACCAGCATCACATCGCAGTCCATGCAGCGCAAGGTGAACTTGTCCACGTTGGTGAACTGTCGCGAGGACTTGGCCTCGTTGGCTATCTGCTCGGCCTGCTGGTAGACGCCCATCTCCTCCACTGGAAAAATGGTGGCCGGAACGGAGTTCTGCAGCGTCTCCATGTACAGGGGATCGTAGTGGATGCCGTCGAAGAGCAGGAAGACGCGCAGTCCAAAGTTTTTGTCCTCCCCAAAGCGATTGATGATGGCATTCTGGATGTCCACCACATCGATCTCAATGCCGTAGTAGCTGGAGAGTATGGAGACTTCAATGGCACCGCCCCACGAGTCGGCCTTCTGGATCCAGGCGCAGTATTCCGCATTTGACTTGCCCAGCATAGCCTCGCTGTACTGCGTGGCATCGGCGGACACCTCCTGCGCTATGATGTGCCGCATCATTTCGCTGCCCTCGTTGTCCACCTTGCCGTTCAGGACAAAGCGAATGCTCGTGAAGAGGCACGAGTTATCCGCCGGCACCACCTTTTTCAGAAGAATGCCATTAAAGTTGCCGTTCGGACCAGACTCTTCGGGTGGAATCACAGGCTCCAGTGCTTGGACGACATTCAAAGCGTTCGTCTCCGCATCCTCTTCTGCCTGCAGACGACGCGCCAGCGCCTCGTCATCCTCCAGAGTTGAACTGCCACTGGCAGTGGCAGGGGCAGTGACAGTAGCAGGAGCAGGGGAAGCAGCAGCAGCACCAGCCTTCTCCTCCACAATCAAGGTCTCACCGCTATTGATGCCCACAGTCTTGAGGTTCTGGTTTTCCTGATTAACAGAGAGGTCCAATGGTTTGGGCGGATAGCCGACCAGCACGTGCAGCTGCGGCTCCTGTATGGCCGTCGCCTGGGCTATCCTCGTCTTCAGCTCCCTGAGCGTCGTATTCTGGTTCAAGTCATTGACAATGAATTGACCTTTTTTCGATTTAAGCTTCACACTGAACGACGACCCAGTCATTTCCCTGTTCGGCTTTTAACACAGACGTACAGCGGAGAGATTTAATTTTAATTTGTACAATTTGGGCTATTTTTATAGTTTTGATTGACTTCTATAAGTTATATATTATATTGTCTAATTTTGGTATTTTTTCTTTCTTTTTTATTTTTATGCCATTCCCACAATGGCAACGCCACATAAATTTATGCCATTCGCACCGGTTTCCAAATCGATTTTGCACTAAAAAATCCATAGTGGCGCGTAAATTGAATTCGATGGGCAGATATAAACTAAAATGTATAGAGCTGTATAAACGCCTAAGTTTAAATAAGTAATTAATTTGAAAAAAAAATTAATAAACCAAGTCAAAGCTAATAAAGCCAAAAATTCCCACCATACAATCAATCCAACCAAACATTTAAAAATTGTAAATTACCTCGAGTGTAGGGTATAAAGTGTTTGAGAATGTATCGATTTTATCCCGCCGCTATAGTGTGCTGCCACCTTGTGCAAATTGGCGCAATTTAAACAAAAATAAGAGAAAAATCACAGAATCATTTCGCAGGAGGGACGCCAAATAGACACCCAAGCAACACAAAGGTTATTGGACGGCATACACGGCATTTGCACAATCAATAGGTTTACGCAGCAGTGAAAGCAGTGAAGAAATATCAATCGGTATGTGGGCTTCTGGCAGGTGTGGGGTGTTGTGAAATTGTTTATACAATCTTAATGTGCATGCATTTTGTCGGTCCGCACTACGCAGCAGCTGCAATGACGACACCGCTGCAGACTCGCATGGCGCTGGCCGAGATACCCGATCGTCTGGAGGCCCTGCGCATGGCGAATACTCCGACAAATGCCAATCGACGCACGCCAGATGAACCGACCCCGGCGGCCATAGTCAACACACCGAATGCCAATGGTGGAGGCGGCCTGGGAATGCGGGTGGACAACGACGCGAATGTGGTGCAGGGCCAGGACTTTGTGTTCTCGCCGCTGCCCTCCCCGGATGAGCTGGTGATACGCCAGCGTGGTCGAAGACGTTTCACAACGACATTTTCGCCCGACAAGCCCAATGGCGGTGGCAGTGGGTCGGGCGGCTCTTCGATTCGAAGTCCATTCCAGCGTACGCCCACAAAGAATCTTCAGTTGACGAGCGGCATGATCTTGCGCAGCTCGCCAAGGAAGCGCCTGACCATGGGCAGCACGCCACCCGAACCAACGCCCATGGAGACATACTCTCCGATTAAAATAGCCACCACCAAGCAGCTCTGGCCCGGCACACCCATCGTGAAAAAGCTGAAGATGGATGACCGCCCAGTGGGCCAGACAAACACCGATGTGGCATTACCGTCCCTGCTGCAGGGTCTGTCTCAGCAGCAACTTATCGAACTGATTGTGAACAACGTAAACAATGCCGGCGATGAGGAACGACTCAGACGGCAGCTGCCCACGCCAGACATTAGGTGGGTCGTTAGACATGGTTTCACTCGTAGTTTTTGTTTTGATTATTTCTCTGATTGCATTGCAGTGCGTTGGAGCAGGAGCTGCAATATGCCAAGCGGCTGATATTTAAATCGTTGCCCACTTCTCGCCTGTGCAAGAAAACAGATGCGGCTGCCTATTCCAAGGCATCGATGCATCTCAACGAATTTAAGCGAGTGCTGCAAGTGCAGGCAAAGCGGCTGCACGACGCCACCCACTGGGACGCGCTGGTCGACTATGTCAGCATGGCCTGGCAGTGTGTGGCCACTACGCCCAACTGGGAGAGCCACGCGCACAATGCCGTGCGTCGGCAGTGCTTCAAATTGCTGGCCTGCTCTTGTTATGCGGCCATCAAGCATGGCGGAATGCGCCTCGGCCAGACACGACTGGAGAGTCTGGAGCGCAATCTGCGCGAATGGTCCAAGGACTACGAGGATGTGCTGTCCTGTGTGAATGCCTTGCAGCGTACGCTCAGCAGTCGTACTAGCATATAGAACCCAGGAGACTATAGACTTGCTGAACTCGAGGTTTAGTGGACCGTTTTTAGTAGTTAAGTTAAACTTTAGCCCGTAAGCGAATGATAGTTGGCGATAGTTTGGAACGGGAAGGCCTGGCATGTGTAAGAGACTATTTTTGTAATTTTTGTTCATCGACATGTTTTCCTTTTACCATTATGCGTTTAGCAGTTACAGCTTCATTATTTAGTCATCTAAGCTCCACACAAAACATTGCTAACTACAGCCGGTTAGCTCTATAAAAATGTATTTATTAACGCTTAAATATATATGTATGCTTAGCAAGTAGGTTTGATTTGCATTGGACATTGTTTCAACTAAGTACACTTATTCGAATATGGTGTTACATCTAGATCCTACATCACTATGACTATCTTTTACAAATTGTACACACGCCATCCATCCCCTAAACGATGTCTCCTCCCAGCTTTAACAAGTTAGCCCTCTCCGGCTTATCCAGTGGAGTAAACTGAATACAAACACCAAAGCTATTAGTATTTTCGGTGTGTTTTGGCTCCGTGAACTCCCCGAAATGTGTCGCCCTGGAAATATATGTATATGTATATGTAGATTAGTCAAGTTGTGTCAGAAATGTGGTTTCGATAGCATGCAATATTAATGTCCATCTGCTAATTTGAAATGGTCTACTCCAGCAAAGTGTTTTGTTTATTTTCTATGGGAATCTGGAGCTGCTCAAAAGCTCAAAAAGTTCTTGGTATTATAAACTACTCAGCAATAATATACAAGCAAGGCTAATTACCCTTTTAAATTTATAGTTGCCAATTTGTAAAGGCCAATCTCCTCATTCGTTGCTATATTTTATGATTTGAAACTTCTCGCACTCTCTCTCTGATTCCTGAGGCCCAGCAGCAAATACTGTGTGAGCGATATCAATTAGCATTCTAAACTAAATATAATTAGCATGATTCCATTTTAGACCTAATGGGTGGGCAGGGGCTGGGGCATGGAATATTGGCTTGGCTGATCTTGCTGGCTATTTTTTTTGGTATTTGTTTGTTTATCGAAGGCGCCGTGGGGAAATCGAATCATTGAAAAAGTATATTTACATTATTAAGTTAGCATTGCTTTGTTAATCCCTGTCCATGTGTGAGTGCCATGAAATTTAGCATCTAGATTTGGAAGTTTGTGATTCCACACACGATGGCAGCAGCACCTCCATGGATGCCTCATTCGAATTCAAGCGAATCTTTATCTACATAGTATAGCTGGTACTTACACTTCTTGGCCCAGGCGGGTGCACAGCAGCATTCTTTTACCTCGTCAAAGAGGAAACAGGAACCAATGGACGGTCTATGAACCTTTTCATCGGCATAGCATATGTGAGGCACAAAGGGCAGACCCTCTGTAACAAAACAAAAGAAATATGTAGTTGGATTTAATACTATAGAAAATGTATGTATCTTCCACATCGGATCGACCTCATTTTCGTAAGCTTTTTGACCCTCCAGCCAAACGAATAATTCCTAGGTCTTTACGATTATGTACTCAGCTGTCTATGGCAATCATAAAAACTTATTTCATGTATTTTAAATATTGCATATTTATTTAGTGGAATCTGCTTGAAGAAATATTCATTTTTCCAGCTCTGTTCATGTTCTGTTCCCATTTTGGAATAATGTATTTACCTATTTATAATGGAAACCACTTAATTTAGATATTAAATTTATGAAACTTTTTCACTTTGAGTAGAAACGGAAACCAATAAAATAGAATATGTGTGCATGGGAGAGGCACAAAAATCAACACACAATTTTTCAACAATATATAAACGGTGGGAGGGGAGGCGAGGGCAAGGGCGAGTGACTAAATATGAAACATATTGTTTCTCGATCGGATCGTAACACTGTTGTTCTGCTGGCCTGTTTATAAAAGCGGCGTATTTGTTTATGGGAACTCAACGTGTTGAATTTTATGAAGTTCCATGTCTACATTTATTAGAACATCCCACCCAGACCTACATATATAGAGAATATACATGTATGTCTGTGTATGTGGAATTTTTTTTTGGTTCGTGTCGCAAATATTTATCCAATTAAATAATTATTAGTTAATGCAAATAGACATTGGGGGGATTGGAGTGTAATATGTTGGGTCGCTCGCAATTGTTGTTAATCTTTGGCGACAGCTGACGGGGCGAGGACGGGGATCACGGTTAAAATGCGAACGAATCGACAGATCGTTTTGTTTAGTTTAGTTTGGAGTAGGAAAAACCTATTTGGAAATGATTGATTACACTGGACGGCACTGAAACAAGGCATTATTCTCACATTAGACTGATTTATGTGATAATTTAATGCCTTAAAAGTTGCCTTAAACTGGATTTTTAGTGTTATGAATCACATTTCATCTGTCAACATTCGAAAAAATTTATTAATATTGACAATGCCAATAATTGGGGAAGTGTTTGCGTGCCGTGCCTGAAATATCCGCACAAAAAAAGGCACCGAAAAAAGCTGTCCAATTTAATTGCGTAAAATAATGGAAATATTCAAATTGTGAGTGCTATAAGCGGCACCTAACAATGGTCATCGAGAGAGGGGGGTCCAGTCTGTGTCCAGAGCCACCCACCCAGAGGCATTTCATTCATCCAACGCTGGGCAGGTGTTTTCTGATTGATATTTGAGGCACGTTCCCCACCATCGATGGGAAAAGGAATTGCCTATGGAATACTAAAGGAAACTCGTCAGCTCAGCCGTTAAAAAATGCTGCATAAACAGAAATATAATAATTGGCAATATATACTCGTATTTTTAGAGGTACATTGGAAACAGTCAAAGTGTTTGTTAGGGCTGAGATTTTTCACCCGATAAGCTTGTTGAGAGTGAAAGATAAGCCCGGAATCGGCTCAGTTCAGGCAGGTCAGACTCGGGAACACTCATCGACTGAGGCCCCGATGCAAGCAACAGAAGACATGACTCAATTGGTGCTTTTGGGATGATACTTATAAAGCTTAAACCAATAAAAGCGTAACAGCAACAATTACACGTTTGTCCAACTGTCCGTACGCTGATAGCGGTTCCAAAAACTGAAAGTTTTATATGATAAGTGGAATACCCGATTATACAATTAATGCAGTATTAGTGCAAAAATAAATGCGCTCATTGTCACTGTCCGGAAAACCTTCGCCCAGTTATCAGCTCAACAACTCAAATGCTTAATAAGCCCCAAAGTACATAAAGAAAATTACAAAAAAAATTGAATTTAATGAGTGAGGCGCACACAACACAAAACAATTTAAAGGCGAGTGCATTTGAAGAGTAAAGCTAAGTACTTCCAGCGGAATGGAAAACTGTGCACGCCTTGAAGAAAATCATTCAACTGTAGACAATCTAAGCGCCGAACCCACAAAAGTCTCCCCCACCATTCCGGGCAGAATGCACACAACAAGACAAGAGGAAAAATCGAAAAGTAACAAATAAAACTATGAAGAGTGAATTATAAACTGACGCTTGGACATTTGGAATGCCAAAAGAATCCGGTTACAGGGGGTACCAGCTATGGGCGATGGCTCATGAACGGAACGAATGAGAAACCTAAAAAATATTATACAAATATTGTTTCCTAATTCTTTGAATTAATTTACAGTTCTAGTTGTAATTGCTTCTATGAAGTCTTCACTGTCTTGACTTGGGTACTTAATGCAAAGCAGTGCAATGAAGCGTGCAGCGGCATTAGGTTGCGGTTAAATCAGTGGACCAGACTTAACAACTTCCGCACCGCACCGCACCGCACCGCATCACGTGCCAAGAGGCGAAGAGAACAACCTTATTCTGACTCCAATTATCACATTCTTCTTCCCAAGTAAATCCCAGACCATGGGACAGTTTTGTGGCTTGGTTAGGTCTCTCCTCTCTCTCGCCCCCAAGCTGTTGCGTCATCGGCGGCTTGCGTGATGGCCGCTTGTTAAGGGCCACCCCCAGCCCAGACTCGGACAAAATGAGCTAATGAAGCTCAGCCTCAGCCGCTGCAAGTGGGTTAGTGGCACTCGACGGTGTTCACTGTGAGAGACTGTGTGGCAGAGTTTGTTTATTGTTGCATGGGCGCCATGTGCCGAGACTCTTGTGGCAAGTCATAAATATCATTCTTGGGTAAATTGGCACTGGCACTGGCACTGGCACTGCTACTCGAACTAACCTTCTCTGTGCTGCAGCTCGCACCAACAATGATCGTTGATAAACTGAAAAGAGAGCGAAATGTTTATATGAAGCTCTGAATGTAAAGGAGCACAACAAATCGTCCATTACCTGATTTCCTAGGCAATATTTCAAGACATTTGAATCACACTTGACCGTATTGCAGGCATTCCTGAGACCGTGTGCTGCAAATTAAAAGCAGATGAATCAGCGCTGATGTTTATGCTATCCCCGGGGGTCTGCTTACTCTCATTGAACTTTCGCAGCGCCTCCATGGCATCGTGCTGCGACACCTGATGGTCGAAGGTGAACTCCTCGTAGCTGTCGCTGTAAGGCGGCACGCGGGGCCGCAGATCCTCCTTGTCGCACATGATGCAGGAGGTTTGTGGCGCTGCCAGCGTGCAGCCAAGGAAGAGTATCACCAGCAGCAACAGTAGCAGGAATGTGGAGCTCGACTGATAAGGCAGGCTGACCCTCGGTGCTGCTGTTCCGCTATCGTGAGATCTCTCAGTCGCGCCCCGCAATCTTCGGCACAGGCAATCCTCCCCAGCAGATCCATTGCATTCCACTTGGTTCCACATCGTGACGTGACTAATGTTGCTTTTTGCTCGCCTTATTTTGCACAATTATCACATTAATTAGTTGGATTCTACTGGCTTAGTTTATTTTGGCTTAGTTGATGCGTCGTTGTGGCGGCAGTCGCAGCGCAGCAATCGGAGACGATCTATAAGTCGCACGATTGGGCATGAGAGGATGCACGGGAGAGAACAGATACTTGGGTTAGAAATGCGGTCGTGATCTGAATATAGATTCGAGTTACATATGTGTATATTGTATGGTTCAGTTTCAGTACACGTTAGTTTTCCACACGAGCAACTTTTTGTCTTGTCTTATGCACTTTACAGCTGATTGGTTTGTTGGCATTTTTTATTGTTAAATCGTTTATTTTTTATTTTTATAGATTTCATTTCCTTTTGACTGGAGTAATTGGGTACGACAGAGGATTTGTTTGAGCAGAGATATATCCATTTGAAGGTAAAAGACAATGTTCGGTATCTAAGATCCATAAGAGTCGTATAATTTGCAGGGATTATTTTCTTATTTAGGGTTGGATATTTTTATTTTTTTAATATTTCCTGGCCAAAAACCGCACTTAAAACTTCACTTTATTATTGTTTAATCTCATTTTATTTATATTAATTTTATTTACTTATTCGTATATTTCCTATATCTCTGTTATGCCACTACTTCTTGATATATATTTTATATGTAGGATTTTTTTAAATACACTTTTCCTTATTTATTATCATTTGTTGCCATTTCACACATATGTATGTATGTACATATCTTACAGATTTTTTGTTGGTTGTATTTTCACACATCCACTTCAAATTATTGCACAGCATTTTCTCCCGTCTTCTTTCATCTGATAAATGACTTTAAAATTTGGTTGATATTCTTTTCTCTTTACTAAAAAATGTCTGGTATTTTGGGGACTAATTTATCTGCAGCCATCCCAACGGTTCCACATCTCATAAATTAAAGTTACAGATTTCACACACAGCCGACAGGAGGCGGGAATGAACTGAACAAAATATAATACATATGAGAATTTGTCGTACCGCTGCGATGTATTCGCATCAAGATCGACGGGCCACACGTCCGATTCTCAGCCTATGCAAATTCGTTCTGAACGTTACGAGTCGCAGTCGCAGTCGCCACCACTCGGGCCACAGGCAGAGTCAGAGGCAGACGTAGACGTGGTTCGCCTGGTCGGACGTCGATTCGGACGTCGCCTGAATGAAAGAAAATGCCGACGAGCATTAAAAGGTATCTCAAGTCAAGTCAAGAGTCCCTTATCGATGGTATTGGCTGAAGAAAATAATATGAACTGGGAACAGCTTTACAAAATGGCCATGATATGGGATGTTGATATAAAAAAGTGCAAATATTTTGATTGTCAACATATAGTCACTTGCACTTATCTAAAGTCCCTTACAGATAAAAATATATATTATAAAAACGGGGTCGCAACGGGGTGGGAGCCCTTCATGGTATCCCATACACATTTATAGAGTTTTTTATAACCCTTTATAAACACTTCATAAAGGTGCATATTATGGTTCTAAAGAAACTTACTATACTCCATAATTATGCAACATAAAGTAGTGGATTATCGTTTATGAGATCATCAAACATCCTCCAGTTTATAAACAAATTATTCGCTCAATTTACATTTCCTTGCCACCCAATGATTAGCGCCAGCTATCAACAGACATTCAATCAAACGGAATATGTGAATCATGCATGCTCCATTAATAATATGGCACTTAATAAGCTGCAGTAATTTGTTAAAAATGAGGCAGAACAGAACCATTTCCCCCCAGAGAGAAAAGACCACAAAAAAAATGGACAACATACCTTGGCATACCGAACAAACAATATCTGACAAGCATGGAAATATTTGTATAATTTATGCCTACCTAAATGCCCCAAAAGTGATCCCTTTAAACAGATATGTATATGTAGAACCTGCATATGCCTACGTATATGTAATATTTTCGGGTCTTCATAATTTTGTGTGTGTTTTAAAAATAAAATAGAAATTCACATAACGACGTGGCGAAGAAGTTTTCGGAGCAATCTTTTGTTTATTTGTCTGACTGCAACCTGCTATGGATAGTCCGTCCCCACCTTCTCTAGCACACCCCTTCCCGCATCGTAAATCTGGACAACCCGTCTATTTTCATGTTTTGAAAGCGAAATTTTATGGACTTTACTTTCTAGAATTACCCAAGACTATTAAATGTAGCTCTGCCAACAGATATGTGGGGGCGGTTATTGTAGTTTCCTTCTGGTTGATGTGGTTTCAGCTACTACAATGCTTAAAACTATAAGTCGGCATGTAAATAGCGACAGAAATATCATTTATATGACGGCATCGGGCATAAAGACCTTAATACCTTGCTACCGCAATAGAAAGGACATTGAGACAAGAGAAGAGATGTGCCGAAAGCATGTCAAGGTGAAAGTGAATCATGCCGGGAACGGCTCCCCGTGGTAATGTCATAATAAGGGACTTCCCCTCACAGCACACAGCATATGAGCGCACAAAGGGCGCGTCTAAATGGCAAGCAAGTAATGGAAGGCGGCCCTGTCGAAGCTTGACGATTGAGCTCTGGCACGCAAGCTGAATTTAATTCGCAAATTTGCATACAAATATTTGGACTTAGACAGAGCTCTTAGGCTCAAACGATGTAGCGAAGGGTCGAAATGTATGGAAAGTAAAGTACTAGAGAATGCTTAATGTTTATCAAAATCATTTTGATGGCTCCTAGATCCTAGCGTGTGTGTGGAGGAATATGTTCCACAACAACAGTAAAACAAAGTCAATGCCCATACCCATACTCCCTTGGACTCCCGTTCGAGTGATCACTGTGTTTGCTTTACACTTTGCAGCCCCACTCTTCGTTACAGAAAAGTGCAAGGGAGACAACGAATTGCACTGATAAGAAGGGAGAAACTGTGCGAGAGTGTGCAGCAGCTACTATTGAGAGAATAACTGCTTATGAAACACAAATGCTCTCTCCACTCCCAAGTGGTTTACGTATAGTATACAATGCCCTTTTCGTTTTACCCTTACTTTCGCGCGAGGGAGACTCTTCGATAGTGAAAACCGCTCTCTACTCTGTAAGTTCCACGCTGCATTAACACACACTTTGTCCTTTCGCCGCGCCAAGCATAAAACTCGTTCTAGCAGTTCTCCTAGAACTGTGACAGTTTTTGAAGCACTGGCGGCAGCAATGATTCAGTTTTCGAGCCTCGCGGAACGGCACTTCCATTTCAGATTTATGATCATTTTCACACCGAACAATCAATCAGCAAAATCGCAAAAATATCATCTATAAACTATTTTTAATTCCCCAAACTGGAAATTCCTTTCAGTGTGTCTTTTTTTTTTCGTATAATTTATGTTGTAATTTTTAAAAGTTTCTTGTCTTGCTTTGGGGGGCATTTTGGCTTGCTCTCGAAAATTGTCAGTGTTTTTGGGGGCCAACAATTTGGTGTTTTTGGATCGTGTTTTAGCATAAAGATTTTAATCGCATAGCGAGACGAACAAATTTGTCAATATTTACAAACAAAAAAATGTAACATAAATTTTCACAGAAGCAACAAAAAGCAACGTGGCTTGGGTTGGGGGCGAAAAAAACAGAGATGGCGACAAATGATTTTTTTAGATTTATACACAAAACCAGCGACAGTTCAAGTACGTTTGGGGGGGTTTTTTTCGTTCTCGTTGGCTCGTTTTTTTAATAGAATTATAACAATACACATGAATAACTTCGGTAGTTGGTTGTTACCCACTTAAGTTGTATAAACAGATTTGTGATTTAGTTTTTTAGCCGAGAGTCCGGGTCTCTTTTTCGGTTTGTCTGCGCCTGGTGGGTGCCTGTGTCTGGGGCTGTTGTTTTGGAAGCGCATTAAACGCGACTGAAGGAAGGATGGAAAGCGTGACGTAGACCGGCGACAGCTTGCGGCTATGGCAACAACAATAGAAACTCACATCCTTCGCCTGTCTGCCGTGTCCTTTGCCCGCCCAGGCGTCACCAGACCCGAACGTAAGCCCTTCCACAAGCAACCCCTAAGACAGAGACAAACTTTTCCATGCTGGCAATACTGTCGTCCTTCGGCTCTCTGCGTCTAGAGCCAGCGAAACAAAGGGAGAGCGCCAGAGCAACGGGGAAGAGAGAGAGCAATCCAATCCTGCTCTCCCAGGAATGCAACAGGCTTCCCACATCAAACCCGAACCATCCAGCCCGAGAGCAAACCCGAGGAGGGAACGCAGAGAACCACCGTTGTTTCGCCAAGGACAAAAGTTTGTTTAGCTAATGGGCAAGTCTGGTGGAGAGTGTATGCCCTCCTTGAGTAGAAGATGCAGCAGCAGGGGCAGTATATTTTGTTGGGATAGGACATAGGACACCAGTCGGTGTGGGTAAGATTCTATGACTAATGGAAGAGCTCAGGTTGTGACAGGTGTAGGAGGAACGCAACCGATACACGCAGCCAAGAAAGTCAATGGGAGGGAGGGACAAGAAATTGACAAGAGGGGGACAGTAATATGATATACAGTTGTTAACCTTTCCTGGCTCCAATATGATTTAGGGATTCTTTACTGTACAACTTTTTAATGTATTTCTACCATGGTTATGTCAGAATAAACGAAATCAATTCAATATCCATATTATTTGAATGGACTGTTCCACATCTGGCACAATCAAGCGACAAGTGTACAACCTCCGCTGCGCCCTAATAAGCCAATCATAATAAATGTCAAGCATCGATTTGGCTTCCTGCCAATGGCCACCAGACCATATCCATGATACTCACCCCACTTTCGCCATCCCCCCCGCCTCTGTTGGGGACTGTCAGTTCCATCATTAGCTGGTCGCCAGCCAGAGACTTTGTCTAGGGCCAATCATTAATGCTTAGCTGCCTGAATTGCTCATACGCCATGTGCTCTAGTATTTTTAGAGTAGCCCTCAGAGAGCATAAATCGAAGCTGATGGGATGGGAAACGTTTAATTTATGTGTGTGTCGAATGGTTGCCAAACACCTGACATCGGTCGTCAGTCATCTAGTTGATAAAGAGAACTGCCATATCTCAAAATAAAATAAGAGTGGAGCAAAGAGGGACTTCAAATAACCATAACTCAATCACAAAAGACTCAAAAATACGACAAATTTAAAGCAATTTCCTATTCAAATCATCTTAAACCCACAATTAATAACCCATTTAAGGCCATAACTAAACAAAGTCTATGCCTGACGTGTGCCAAAGCAAAGCAAAAACAATCAACTTTCATGGCGCTTGGGTAACGAGTTTTCGCAATTTTATTTTGAATGCATAACAACTGCCATGGCGATATAAATTATCCGCCTGGAACAATAACAATAACAGCTCTGATTAACATTAGCACTCTGTTCAGGCCATGTATTGTCACTTTTTGGGGCTCGCAGCGCGAATCAAGTTCAATCTGACTTGGCAACTGTGGCGTGTGGATCTCCGAACCGAACACGGTTCATGCCTGCCGTCTCATGAATATTTAGGTGAGTTCTATGGCACATGAAACATTTTGCATAATGACTTGAGATATTTTTCGGGGTACAACGGGCTACAAAGGAAGTGACATTTTTGAATTTGGAAGAACCTTTGTAAAGCCGCGTTGATAAGAAGAAACTTGGAGAAGACCCGACCCACTTTGGTTGAGCACAATTCATGTTTGTTGATTGCATAAATTCAGTACGAGTATTAGTAGAAAACATCGCCACCTGTTCTAGTAAACAAATTTCTGCAATCTCCGTTAAAATATGCAAACAGCAATGACAACAACATCAACAACAGCAGCCAGATGCTTAAGATATTCCGATATATATAGATAGCATTTGAAATAAACAAAATACTAGTTTGGCTTTTATTTAAATTAGTACAGGATTTTCACCTGATCAACTTCGGTCGAGGCGGGCGGCCCTATATAAAGCTTGGAGTAGCCAGAGCTCAGGCCATAATCAACTTGTAGATCGTGTAAGATCAACGGAACATAGAAATCTAAATCGCGTGTGAGGAGAGGATTTGCATAAATTGAGTCTGAGTGATAATGGTAAATGTGAAAAGTGTTATATAAGCAAAGAACTAACGAGGATGTGCAAGTAAAAAGTGATATTAGGATACTTTGGATGATCCTTTTTGTGTCTCTGTTGAGTTCTGAAACTAGTACCAGCCATCCGCCTAGAAGAGACTGGAACTTATTTAATATTGTAGATATATTCTATCCCTAATCTATTTATCCCATTCTATTTCCGCTCTGCCAATAGACCAGCTATATTGACAAAGGAACCAAAGTAAGCCCCATTGAAAGTTTTCTATCTGAAACATAAGATTTAAACTCCTTCCTGTACTCTGCACTCTCTGTTCAGCCTGAAGCCGGCAAATTCCTAAGCTTTGATCACTTAACGTTTTACGTTGGTAACGCCAAGCAGGCGGCCAGCTATTATACCACCCGTCTGGGCTTTGAACCACTTGGCTATCAGGGATTGGAGACCGGGGAGCGACGCTTCGCCAAGCATGCTGTGCGCCAGAACAAGATTGTCTTTGTGTTCGTCTCGGCCTATACGCCGGACGATCGCGAGCATGGACTGCACGTGATGCGTCATGGGGATGGCGTCAAAGATGTGGCCTTCGAAGTGGAGGATCTGAATGCAATCTTTACCCTGGCCGTGTCCAGAGGTGCCGAAGTGGTGCGCGATATCTGGGAGGAGAGCGATGCCAATGGCTTCGTGAGATTTGCCACCATCAAGACGGTAAGCTTAGTAAGCTGTTACGCACTGAAAGTTATATATAAGCACTCGTCATTTAGTATGGCGACACCACTCACACCTTTGTGGAGCGCAATGGTTATGCTGGGGACTTCCTGCCAGGCTTCCAGCGTTCCCCTCCGGATGTTGTGGCCAAGAACTTGCCGGCAACCAAGCTGAACTTCATCGATCATGTTGTGGGCAATCAGCCCGATCTTCAGATGGAGAGTGTGGCCTCTTGGTACGAGAGAATTTTGCAGTTCCATCGGTTCTGGTCTGTGGACGACTCACAAATCCATACCGAGTACTCGGCCCTGCGCTCCATTGTGATGGCCAACTACGAGGAGACGGTGAAAATGCCAATCAATGAGCCGGCCAACGGCAAGAAGAAGTCGCAGATTCAGGAGTATGTGGACTACTATGGCGGTGCGGGTGTGCAGCACATTGCCCTCAATACGGATGATATTATCCAGGCGGTGAGCAATCTGAAGGCGCGTGGCACCGAGTTTCTGACCATACCGGCCTCCTACTACGAGATCCTGCAGGAGCAGCTCTCGCACAGTCGCACCACCATCAAGGAGGACATAGAAATTCTGCAGAAGTTGAACATTTTAATTGACTTTGATGAGAACGGCTACCTACTGCAGATCTTCACGAAGAACTGTCAGGATAGGCCCACTCTCTTCCTGGAGGTCATTCAACGCCACAATCATAATGTAAGATAATTGATTTAATTATTCTAAGTGCACTTTGTTTCTAACCCAATCAATCGTTTCAGGGCTTTGGTGCCGGCAACTTCAAGTCCCTGTTCACGGCCATCGAAATCGAGCAGGAGAAGCGCGGCAATTTGTAAATTATGAGAATGTCAAATGATTCCTAAATATATTGAGCTACACAGAGAACTCAACGGAATGCATCCAGTGTTATTTTTTTAATCGATGGTCTCTGAAGCGCGTGTCGATTAAGACCTCATTGCGTGGATCGTCTTCGGCAAAGGAAACCATGTGGGGATTCCAGAAGCCTGGCGGCGACGCAGTTCGTTCATTGTAGTGTTTACATGTGCTCAAATAGTGTTTGATCTTTTCATCATTCAGGTGGGAGCCCATGAAGTTGATAAACTGCAAAAAAAAAGGCCATGATTACATTATTTGTATCACACGGAAATGTGTTCTCACCTTTTCGCACTCCTCGCATTCTATGTTGAACCGCTCTTTTACAGTCAATTGGGGTTCCTCTTTTACTATTATGGGTCGTGGAATCTCGTACTCAGATTCCCTACCGTCTTCCTCCATCAAATGCTTTTCAATATCTGCAGAAAGTCTTGTTGATTCGTTGCCTTGACCTTCGTATTGCTGTGTTATTGGTTCATTTTTAATGGCTCTGGCTGGTGGTAGAGCCAACTGAACTGCTTGTGGTTTTGGTTGAATCTGTTTCTGTTGGTCCATCATTATCTGCTCGTACTGAAGCAAAGCAGACGAGCAGGCATCGTCGTCCTCCTTCATAATCTCAGCTAGAACATCCATTGTGCCAATTTTGTTGATATCTTCGCTGCTATCATTCACAAAAATTATGTCCTGCGTCGCGGGGGTGAGCATGACCACGCTCTCGTTTGAGCTGTTAATCTTCAGGCGTGGAGGTGACACAAGTGGCGGCATTACAGGTAGTTTAAGGCTGGCGACAGGCGGACTGCCGATCGAATTGTACTCGTCTACAACCATGTCAAAGCTAGGATCCAGGTTTTTGATGTTGCTACTGCTCAAAAGGCAGTTGTCTTCGTTTAAGGCGTTGCCTGTGTCGGTTCTGCAAGCTTGGCATTAGAAAGGAAAGACATGCGATTATTCGATAAATACCTTTGCAGCAAAGAGCGTGAGGCCGGGGCACGTTTCGAAGCGGGGCTTGGGTTGGGACTGCCGCCACTTGCCTTGCTGCCATCAAATTTGAGTCGAGTCTGCTTCAATTGTAGGCTGCTACCTCTGTGCGTCAGTGACAGCTTTGTCATCATCTTGGGTGTCTTCCCGAGCCAGCTTTGGTTCGCACTGGTCACGATATTGGGCTGCACATTCTCCAAATTCTTAACATCAGGCTTGCGATGAGGCAGCCGCTTGCAGAGCTTGCGAGGACTGCCAGTGGACAGAGCCTCTGTTTCCGCTATGCTTTCGTCTTCCTCCTGCTCTTCTTGCTCTTCGTCAGAAAGCTCTATGCTGTTGAGTGCTATATTCATGTTCAGTGAACTCTGGCTTTGCGGAAGTGGTGAAATATCTTCGTTCGACTTCTTGGGCGACAGTTTACGTCGCTTGTCATCATGGAGAGCGGCCAGCGACTCCTGACGTTCCTTTAGGAGATCCACAGCCCTGTGCAGCTTTTCATTATGCGCTTGCAGCGTTTCATTATGAGTTTGCAGGCTTTCAATAGTCTTGGCATTCTCCTCCGCCTCATGATGCATCACTATATTAAATATCTTTTTAATTATGTTTCTACAAAAAGTTTACTTTAACTCACTTAAGGCGTGCTCTTTGATCGTATCCAGCGCTGCTATGAGACACTTTATACCTTTGTCTGTGCGTCCACGACATGATCCACAAGTCATTTTGGCGGCTTTGAGTAATTATGAACTCACTTTTCATTTAATTTGTAAAATTGTCAACATTTTCCAACACTTTGTGCTTGCGTCGGCAGTGCTGGAAAAATTCTGATGATATCGAACAGCTGATTGGGGAGTATCGATAGTCGGTTTGGCTAGAATCGTGTAAAATTTTATTTTTCAGCTAAAAAAACTTAAATTTATTAAAGAAAGCGAGATTTTCAGCATGGCACACTTGCGGGAAACCTCGGACAAGGCTTTGAAGCTGTTGCGAAGCTTGCCGCGCGTGCAAATTGGAAACCTGCGACCAAATCCCAACTCCAAACAGAACGTGAGTGCTGCCCAGACCTGACCGGTTAAATAACAACTTTTGACATACCCGATCCATCTCAATCCTCTGCAGGACAAGCGCGGTCGGGCGCAGCATGGCGGTGATAAGCATGGAGCTGGCAACAAGGGCTCTGGACAACGCCAGAACTTCATGCGTTTGGGCTATGAGACGGGCAATCAGCCCTTCTACCTGCGGTTTCCCTATGAGCCCTATTACAAGGGTCACCACATGAAGCGGCAGTACCCACCCGTCTCCCTACTGCAGCTGCAGGTGCTGATTGATACGAACAGAATAGATGTCAGCCAGCCCGTAGATATCAGTACGTTGTGCAACTCCGGCTTGTTGAAGCTGAAGCCAGCGGAAATGGAATATGGATTCCAGCTGACCGACGATGGATTGGACAATTTCAAGGCCAAGATCAATATTGAGGTACAGCATGCGAACGAGGCGGTAATTGCAGCCATCGAGCGCAACGGTGGCGTCATTCGTACAGCCTACTACGATCCTCGAAGCCTGCACATGCTGGCCAATGCCAAAAAGTGGTTCGAGAAGGGTGTCCCGATTCCCAATCGCATGATGCCGCCTCAGGACGCCGTAGACTACTACACAGATGCCAAGAATCGTGGATATTTGGCCAATCCCGAGGAGATCAGCAAGGATCGGCTGGTGCTGGCACAGAAATATGGCTATCAACTGCCCCGCATTGAAGACGATCCTTCCTATGGGATGCTCTCGACGGCCAAGGATCCGAGGCAAGTGTTCTATGGCCTGGAACCCGGTTGGCTAATCAATGTTGTAGACAAAACAATAATGAGGCGCAAGAAATAGTTTCTGTGTTACTATGCATTTTGTTAATAAAGATTGGGTTTTAAAAAGCTTTTTTAGACTATGATAAAAAGGACACAGGACTCGTCATTGTCTACTTAACTCCTGTGTGTGTCTTCTTATATGAACACCTGCTTGGCGGACAGGTTCTCCATGAAGGGCTTAACCACAGCGCTCGTGGCAAAGCAGAATATCAAGCCAAATGTGATGGAAATTGGCAGGGCTGGCAGGGCTTTACGCCAAACGGCCAGAAGCAGCAGCGTGAGGCAGAGTCCAATCAAGATGGCCACAAAACAGGCAATTGTTGTGGTCCAGTCGCCGTAGCTGGAGGCTTTGCCCACTAATACCGAATAGAAGATGAAGTCGCCGAGTCCCAACTTGATGCCACCTGAAAACAAAAGTTGCTTATTAAGTTCTTATAGCTGAAGGAAACACGCTGGTGCCACTTACGCTCCTCCTGGGCATCTGCTTGGGCCTGGTCTGGTGCTGTCACAGTGCGATACTCGTTGGAACGTTGGGCATTGCCGCCCTGTGTACTCTGAACCTCAATCTGACGACGCGCGACGCGATCATTGAGATTATCAGACCATTCCTGGGTGAAACCTGCTGCCTCAGCTGGAAGTAAGAATATAAGAGTGTTAAAGATTCAATATTTGTATGCATTAAGGACAAATAATGTATGTTTCTCCAAATAGAATAATGTTCTACTAGCAGCGCCTTATACCAAATACCCAGAACGGAAACAAGACATGAAATACGAGTACGAGTACGAGTACAAGTTATAAGATCAAATACACAGAGAAAGGCCAAATAGAAGCGTTGTACACATGGGAGAAGTAAAATAAATCATAAAAATATATTGCATATGTACCGTTTCCACGCAAATTGCTTTTAAAAGTCACAAGAGGCATACCTTCAGCTGCCATTACGTTGCTATCATCCCGCTGATTCTGGTGAGGATTGGGTCGAGTTGTATTACCTGAGCGGGAGCTGCTGCTGGCCACAGCTGCCTCTGGGGATGCCAGTGAGTTTTGTGTGGCCCGTGTAGTTGTGGTCGAGTTGCTCGATGAGGGCGAGGAAGTGGCTGCGGGCTCCGTTTGTTGTGGTGTATAATGTGTACCCATGTACGTATAGATGACAGTGGCTGTGAAAAGACGAGAATTCCATAATTTGGATGATCTACAGCAGTCTGGCTACGGACTCTTCCTTACATGAGTAGATCAAAGCGGGGAAAATCTGCTCATTTCGCTCCTGAGCCGTTTCCACAAGTATGCGCAGAGGTCCTCTAGGTGTGAGGACAGCTATGAGATCTGTCAAGGCATAAATCAATTTATAGTCAACCAAAGTTGTCGAAATGGAATTAATGCTCACCCCAAATAGAAATGGCTGCCAAGACAGCCCAGGCCGTCCACTCTGGCAGATATTTAATAAAGACCAATGCCATGAGGGCTGCAACAAATATGAGATATCCCTGCTGCAGACGCAAAGGTCCCTGCCAATGGATGGACATCATTCCAGCCACACCAAAGTTCCACATAAACAGCAGGGCAGTCGGATAGTCCATTGGTATATTGTAGGCGCGTAGTAGCTCCCTAAAAGCCACACAAGAATTAGTTTCAGCCCAAGTGAAGGGAGGCTGTACTTACTCCAAGTATAAGTACGTGAAAATGAACAGGAGCATGAAGGAAGAGAGTATTAACCAGCCATGGATGATGCGGTAGCAACGTTTCTTATACAGGACAATCAATAGAATTGTCATCACCACCACCACGCTCATTAGAATCAAAGAATTGGCCAGAGCATTCCAGAATTTGACACTCGGCTCGGGCGACAACTCGTGGAACGGAGTGTACAGACTGCAATTGACCAAAGGATAAGAAAATAATCTTCTTTACCAATTATAACACCATCTTACAGATAGACATCAGTGCTGGAGTAGAAGCTGATCGAGTTGATTGTGGCCACCACCAGCAGCATGCACAAGGAGACGGGCACAAAAAGCTTGATGACATGCTGGGCGCCGTATTTCAATCCCTGATCCTCTTCCGTTTCATTTGGGGTAGGTCCGGCGCCACCGCCACTCAATCTTGCGGGTCGAGAGCCAGAAGAGCCACCCCTCACAGCCACATTGGGGACAGCAAGTACAGCCTGGAAAAGATTCACAAGAATAGTCATTTGAGCCAACTACAGCATCGTATGATGGACCTACCGCATCGGTTTGATCCTGATTATTGGAGCCATAATTGCTCCTTGGCTGTTTCCGCCTTGGAGGACGCTCCAAACGCTCTGCTGCGCCGCTCAGGCCACCACCATCAGTGCCAGCGCCACTCCTTGACGAGGAGGCATTGACATGGCCGTCCATGAGCGGTGTGCGTTCGGTTGCCTCCTTAGCGCCTGACGATGTCCACTGTGAAGCCGTAGTTGTGGGTTAAAACAATTCCAAACGACGTCCAGTTAGTGTGGGTGGATTTGTGTTGCGGTGAAAATTTTATTCTGTTTTTCGCAGGCAGACGATTCATAGGCTAGTGATGGGCAGCCACAATACCTGCAGCTTAGGCTTGTCATCGATAGCTGAATCAGTATTGAAATTGCATATTTTTAACCCAAAACTAAATAGTTTTACTAGGAGAATCTAATCAGAGTGAAATTATGCAATTTAAGCTTGTACTTATACCGTTATTTACAATAATTTGTTTTTGTTTAAATGATATCGACCTATCGCTGTCCAGCCGATAGTTATTCTGATCATCGTCACAAGTGAATTTGTTGCAAAAAAAAGTTAAAATGCGCTAAAAGTGCGCTTCAACAGTTTGCAGCTGTTTAAATAGAAAAAGTTTAATATTTTTCGGGCCCCAACGAATTTTTGAAACATGACCAAGAAGTGAGAGCATTTGCAACCGGCCTTCTGTTTGTTTTTGTTGTTGGAACTCTACAAGATATTTCATGCCCATTTGTCAAGACCAGCAGAGCAGCGCGTCGAATTGTTGAATATTGCATATAGAGCCACTTCATTAGCTTACGCAAGCAATTTTCCAGTCGGCCAGCTCAGATGACCGGTCGCTGAGAGCCAAAGACAGATCTTCCAGATACAAATCAACACAAAATGAAGCATTTGCTGCTGGTGCTATTGGCGGTGGCCGTAGCAGCCGGCGACTTGCAGCGCCACCGCCGCGTCGCCATTGACGTGGACAATAAGAATGAGGCGGCGGCCAAGGAAATGCACAGCATCATCGATTTGCCAGAGTGCCAGGATTTGAAGAAATTCTGCACGCACCAAAAGTCCACCGACAATCTGTCTATGCTGGAATGTGCCCTTACATTCAGTTCCAGCCAACTGGAGGCTCTGCCCGAAACCTGCCAGCATGCCCTTTGGATGCAGCAGCGGCAACTGCAGCTTCCCGCATGGATAGAGAAGACACTCCTGCCCACATACTGCCCAGAGGAGCGGCCAAAGCTAGAGACCTGCCTAAACTCTGTGTACATGTGGAATTGCCTGAATGAGCAGCGCCTGCAGCTCCCGCAGAGCAACACCTGCCAGCAGCATCTCCGAAGTGCCTTCAATGCCCTCGGCCACGACTACAGCAACGTGGACGAGTTCTATGTGGCTTGCAGCAGCCTCGTGGAGCACCACAAATGCGGTCGCCTGAATGTCGAACACTTGCCGTCGCTGCTGTCCCAGCTGGGCACGGTGCAGTGCCTTCGATCGAATGCCCAGAAGTCCAGCATTGAGCCCACCTGCTTGTCCGCCATGAATGCCATCGAACTGCAGCGTGGAATGCTCGAGTTGTTCAGGGTCTGCTCGGAGGATCTTCCTTCGCTCTGCCCACAGGTGAGGTGGAATCTACTTGCCCTATCAAGAGCCTCAATAACACGTTTATTCTAGGAGCAAACCGGAACTCCGGGCGCGTTCAAGTGCCTGATGCGGCACAAGAGCCATCCATCGATGACGGCCAACTGCGCGTCGCAGATCTCTAAGAGGGATCAGCAGATGGGCCGCGACTACCGCGTCTCGCACGGCCTGGCCAAGGCCTGCAAGGATGACATCAAACTGTATCACTGTCGCCGCGGCGTCTCCGAGGATAAGCATGTGCGACTGGCCCAGATTCTGCTCTGTCTAGAGTCTGTATCAAAGAACGGCACCAAGCTGGCGCCTTCCTGTCTGAAAGAGCTGACCGACCATCGCCGCATGCTGATGACAGACTACCAGCTGTCGCCGGAGCTGCTGAGTGACTGTGCCGATGACATACCCAAGTTCTGCCCCGAAGAGCACAAGGCCCAGCTGGTGAATGGCCTGACGGGCACTGGCGGCGAGATTATCCACTGCCTGCTGGAGCATGTGAAGGCCAGGCGACCGCAGAGGCGTGTCACGGCCCAGTGTCAGCGAGGATTGGAGACTTTGATCAAGGTCAGCGATGCTGGCGAGGATTGGCGCGTGGACCCAGTGCTGAGGCGTGCCTGCAAGCCCGTTGTGGACGTGGCCTGCAAGGATGTGGAGGGTGGGGAGGCCCGCGTCATGTCATGCCTTGTCGAACGCATCGGCACGCCCTCGATGCTGCCCGAGTGCGAGCAAGCTCTGCTCATCATCGAGTACTTTGTGGCACGCGACTTTAAACTGGATCCCCAGCTGTACAAGCACTGCCGCGACGATGCCGTCAAGTATTGTCGGGCCAAGCGGCAGTGGGACGATGCCCAGAATGTCCAAATGGACCCAGAGCGGGGCCCCATGATCCTGCCCTGTCTGCACCGCATGGCCTTCAGCGAGGATGCACATCAGACGCTGCGGAAGGAATGCTTCAAGGAGGTCAAGCGGGTGATGCGCCAGCGTGCCATGTCCATGGATCTCATACCCGAGGTGGAGGACTATTGCCTCAACGATCTGTCGTTCTTCTGTGCGGATTGCGTGGAGAAGGGCAGCGAAATGGAGTGCCTGCAGAAGAACATGGACCAACTGCAGCCGGAGTGCAAAACGGTTGTGGTCAAATACACCGAGGAGGAGGCAGCTCATGTCGAACTGAATCCCGTCATAATGAACGTCTGCGGCGAGGCCATGCAGCAGCACTGCTCGGCCATACTCAAGAGTGGCAAGGATAATGGTGAGCTTTGATCCCCAGCTGTAGTACTTCTTGCACCCTTAATGCATTCGGATTTCTCTCTCATAGGCGACATGATGGACTGCCTTATAGCGCACAAAAACGATGCCGATCTGCGCAAGGATCTACGCTGCCGCGCCGCCATCGAACACTTTCAGATTATCTCGCTGAAGAACTTTCATTTCACCACCAAATTCAAGGAGGCCTGCCGCCCATTTGTGCAGCGCTTCTGCTCCTCGAGCATCACCAAGAACGATGTGGTCGGCTGCCTCAGTGAGGTGATGCGCAACGATACAATTAAGGCACAGCGCCACCAGATACCCAAGGAGTGCCGCCATCAGGTCAAGGCCCAGCTGTATCAGCAGAGGGAGAGCATTCAGCTGGATCCGAAGCTGGCGAATGCCTGCGCCAGGGAACTGGAACAGTTCTGCGGGGATCAAAAGGGTCCCGGTCAGGTGAATAAAAATGCAAGTTATCTTAGCCATCCTTAATCTATTCGCAATCTATTAACACACTCATCTCCCCCCCCCCTTCACACCCCCTTCAAACCACACGAGGCCCAGCCCCAAGGAGCAGGCTCTAATTTTTTTCGGCATTCACTTCTCTTTGCAGGCTTTGGAGTGTCTTATCAAGAAGACGCCCAGTCTGGGCAAGACCTGCCATCACGCCATCTTCATGATCAAGAAATCGGAGCTGGGCGACAGCGGTACCGACTATACGCTCCTCAACACGTGCAAGGAAATGATCTACAAGTTCTGCCCGAGCACGGACTCTGCGAAACTCCTGGACTGCCTCAAGACCTACAAGGATGACACGCAGTTCGATCAGCGCTGCCATCTGGTGGTGGTCAATCGCATGATTGAACAGAACACTGATTTCCGCTTCAATCCCTCGCTGCAGAGCGCCTGCGGCAAGAACATTGACAGCTACTGCTCCAATATTGTGGCCAGTGCGCTGCCCAACGAGGAGCTCAATGGAAAGGTGAGTGTTTCGCATTACCTCTCTACCCGTTCGTACGCCCACCTTCGATCTCTATCTGTGCCCCTTGGCACAGTTTCTAAGATATAGCGCTTTAATTAGTCAAAGTTATCTAAGTACTATAACCGGAAACGGTTGCCCAACGGAAACCCAACGAAATGGCACTCAAAAGTCCACATTATCACGCAGCAGCCTCCAATTGTCTGGATCATCAATGGCTGCCGTCAGCGTGTCCAACAGATCCTCGCCTGTCGTTATTTGCATGGCCAGACGATTGTAGGGTCCACTGGGACTGCGCAGGGGGCTCAGTTCCTTGGGCCTGCCATCGATGGCGAACGAGGTCCACAGCTCGACCATTTTCTGGGACATACGCGAGTCCTGCCCCACCAGGGGATGTGTGGAGAACAGATACATGTTCTCATTGGAATGGTGCACTCCCCCATTGAAGGGGTAGTGGGCGTTGCCCATCTCATAGCCAAAGCGGGTGTACTTTCCCTCGTACTCGAAGCTGTACACGTAAACGGGAGCGGAGGGTTGCTGGGCGTAGAGCTTCGTGGCCAGCGTTATCACTGGGGACTTCAGGTAGGCGGACGTTAGCTGTTTATAGGGCGGAAGATAATGCGAAAAGTCATTCGGTTGAAGGGAACCTTCCTTTTGTGTATTCAACTCACATCGAAGTAGGCGGGCACGGCAGCCTTGTGATCGTGACTGTTGAGTATCTCTGGCGGGAAGAGCAGACGATACAGCAGATTATCCGAGAGTCCAGTGCCATCTTTGGCCATTTCCACGAGTCCCACGGAGAATTCGCGCACCGTCAGGGCACTCACATTGGGAAACTTTGCGGCAACCATGTCGTAGTAGCCTGCAAAAGTGAATCATTAGGCTGATCCTCACATATACATGGATGTGTGATATGTGAGCTACCCACTTGCCAGGATAAAGGAGCCATCGTGCTCCGTGAAGCCGGTGAGCAATGGAATCTGCCGCTGGTAGGTTTTCACGAGCTCTCGGGGATGCTGTGGCAGGATTCCCATTAGATCGCCTACAACTGGAGCGAATGTCTCGGTCTGGGTGGCCAGGAGGATCTCCTTGACCTTTGAATTGCGCAAGCAACACCACAGTCGATCCTCGTACTCGCATCCGGTGCATCGCAGCTTCTCACAGATTCGTATGGCCTGGGCGCGAGGGTCGCTGTTGATAGCCCACCGCGCGAAGATCGAACCCGACTGGAAAATCGCTCGCTTGAAGAGATGCTCCTCTGTGCTGGGACTCAGCAGCAGGGCACTGGCCACCGCAGAGCCAGCGCTCTGGCCAAAGATTGTCACCTGCTGTGGGTCGCCACCGAACAGATGGATGTGTGTCTGCACCCACTCGAGGGCCATTAGGATGTCCGCAATGGGCGCATTGCCGGGCATATCCTCGGTGAAGGTGGTCAACCAGCCGAGGGCTCCCACTCGATACTGGGGCACCACCAGGACCACATCCTCCTCGAGGAAATAGTGCGGCGGATGATCCTCGGCCGAGCCGTTGTAGTAGCCGCCGCCATAGATGTAGAACATCACCGGCTGCTCGGCTGTGAGCTGAATAAAAGGGCAAAAGGCGGAAGAAATCCACTTGTATTTGTACTTTGGATCGCACTTCCCCATCCCCCCATCAACCGATGCCCTGGGCAGACCTTACTCACATTTTTTGTGTACACCGAGACATTGAGACAGTCCTCCGTCTTCACGTCGGACGTCTGATCGTCCAAATGGGTTATCACTGGACAGCGTTGGGCAAAGTGCAGGGCGCTGGCGGTGCTTGGCGACCAGCGCGAACGCGGAACAGGTGGCTATCGCCAATCAGATGAGGGTAGGAATAATAATAATCATAATCATTAACAGACACCACGTCACATTAGGCATTAGCCTTATCTCGTGCCGTGGCAAAAATCTTAATAGTCAATGTGACTCGGCTGAACTGGAGGCAGCAGCTCACTCCAGATTCGGCGGTGTGGACTTTTGGACTGTTTTTTGACTCACCCGAAATCGCAGATCCCCCGCCGGTGGCTCCGCAAATGGAATGCCACGGAATTGCATGAATCTCTGATCCGTCACGGCTGTCACATCGAAATTGCCCAGCACTTTGCCCTGCTCGTTGGCCAATGCAACGGACACCACCGTTGCGAGCTCTTCTTCAGCAGCCACTTGGGCACCCACAAGGGAGACCAGCAGCCAGCAGGCCAGTGCAGCGCTCACGAATCCGCAGAATGTTAACATCACGTATACGCAGCGGCTACGCATCGGAATGGACTGCGATGGGGAACTAAAGTGGCGTGGACTCGGTCCAACGCGCCGAGACCCACAAACGAGACGGCAACGAAGCGACTCACGAGGCAACCCACGAGTGAAGACACCTCCTCGGGCATTGACGAGCCCCACAAATTTACGTTCCTTACAGTTTATTATGACCCGTAAATGTAGAGCATGGTCGGCCCCATGGGCATTCGGATTATAAAGATTGTTTCGTAACGAAAATTAGTGCACTCATTGTTCTACCAGCCACCTGCCACCTGGCGGAGGGGAGCGAGATGCAACGGCTGGTGTGGCTGTGATTAGAGCGAGAGGGTGAAGACAAATGTAGGGGGCCGTTGCACATGTCTAGGATGTTCAACAATTATAGGGGTAGATAATACCTTTACTTCGTGTGCAAGGAAAAGAAATTGACATTGACCCACTGGTTTCTCCTCTCTCTCTCTCTACCTTGTGCCATTTATCAAAAGTACATTGAACCCGAGTACCGAGTGCGGGGTATCTGGCATGTCGCATATCGCGGGCATATCGCGCCTCCACCAGTTTAGCTGCAATCCAAGTTACGTGATTATCTCTAGTGGAACAACAATGGGCTCTTTATCTGTGTCTTGCCTAATCAAACCCTTTCAATTGAAAGCACTCGACGATTATACGCTAATTGAAGGCTCTATACATACGAGCTACGAGCACTATTTGTTCGAGCATGTACATAAATTAAGGGTACTTGATTTGTTTATTTTTATAGGTCATTCATTGTCTGAAAGATAAGTTCCGTCAATCGGCGCTGGATGAGCCCTGCGCCCAGGAGATGATCAAGATCCTGCAGGAGCAGGCACTGAATTACAAGCTGAATCCATTGCTGCAGGTGTTTTGCAAGTCGGAGATCCAGGAGCTGTGCAAGGCCAACATGGATGCGGATGAGCATGGTCAGGTGGCCGAGTGCCTGAAGACGGCCTTCCTGCAGAAGCAGATCATCAACAGGCAGTGCCAGATGGAGGTAGCCACGCTGATAGCCGAGGCTAAGGCCGATATCCATGTGGATCCCATACTAGAGACGGCGTGCACAGTGGATCTGCTGAGATACTGCTCCAAGGTCTCCAGCGGCAACGGACGCAGTGAGTAGAGTGTAGGGCCGTTCTCTAATTCTCTTATAATATTCCCTTACCATAGAGCTGAATTGCCTGCGCACGCTGCTGAAGGACACGCCCAACTCCTTGGACACAGACTGCCGCGAGAAGCTGCAGCGGCGCATCGAAATGTTCCACAATGCGGACGATACGCTGGCGCTGCCGCCGGAGGACATGCAACAGCTTGTGCAGCAGGTGGTCGCATCGCCGGCACGCAAATTCTTCCTTGTGATATTGATGAGCGCATCGGGCCTGATCCTTCTGACAGGCATCTTCCTGGGACGGGCCACCAAACGTGCAATGGGCTTAAAGAATAAATAGACTGTAGTTTCTGGGCCTAGTCCATGATAGTTGTGGGCGTGCGCGTGCGTGCCTGTGAGCTTAGCCCTGCTTGTTGTTCACCATTTTGGGTTCCCCTCATCCATTCATCCCTCCGCCCGCCCCCACTCCATGCAGCCTGAATATTTGTATAAGTAATTTGTGGCTTAATCGTTTCTAAGACAAAAATGAATATGTATGTTTTTCACAACTAGGGACTCTTTTGTTATATTTATATAAAGAAACGTAGTCTTTTGTAATGATTTCTGTGTATATTAAAGTGTATTTTTATAAATGAAAACCACATTTCAAAGTGCATTCATTCACCCGCCAACAGGTGTTCAAGTGGGGGCTGTAAGGCGCAACTTAACATGTAACCGCGTGTTAACAGAGCCGAATTTGTCTTTGTTTTCACATTATTTTATGAGAAATGCAATAAGAGGGATTACTTAAAATTATCCAATCATGCAGAGAATTGATTTATCTATTGGATAACATTATATCTCAAGTGGTGAGAGTGCTAACTACCTAGTTATATTAAACGGAAACTCAAAATCGAGGAAAATGATTTCCGATCAAAAAAAAGAACGTTAGCCCATTGTCGACCAGGGGGTGTTTAAAGAAAATTATGAAACTTGAAGAATTTTAGCACACTTCAGGTGCAAGATATCTTGCTAATTTTCTTTGTGACTAAGGACTAATTTACAAACCGTATTATTTTCCGCGGTTAAACTGAAGTTGCTCACTTGTTGAAATAAAGTGGGGCCCAGGTGGGTTAAGTTCGTGCACACATATCATATCGGGTCATTGACGATTTTTTTGTGTGAATTGGAACGAGAAGATTTTTGCTGCTGCCCAAGAAAAACAGCTTCCAGTAGGCTAAAATGCCTCTAAAATCATAGAGTTATTAGCTAAATCGACTTATCCAAAGAAAGTGCTTGGTGTACTGTGTAAACATGGTGATAGCACCTGTTCAATAAGAATTTTCCGAGAGCCAAGTAAGCAAAATCCACCCATACGCACAAACACAGGCGTGGAAGAAACGGGTTCTAATAAAAATAGCTAACATCGCACCAATACCAACAAGCAGCAGCCACCAGCTTGCAAATGGACGGCGTTAAGGTTGAGGCGTTCATTAAAGCTGAAGGTGGGACTTGACGCTTTGTACACGCACCTTGAGAAGTATAATAATTATGTTGCCCTCGCCTTTTCAGAACCGAGAGCGATGCCTTTGATCGGAAGTGGCAGTGGAGCAGCGGCTGCTGCTGCTGCGGCCGCCGCGGCGGCCTCCCTTAGCGTGGAGCTGTGTCTGGTCTGCGGGGATCGCGCCTCGGGCCGCCACTACGGGGCCATTAGCTGCGAGGGTTGCAAGGGCTTCTTCAAGCGATCCATACGCAAACAGCTGGGCTATCAGTGTCGCGGGGCAATGAACTGTGAGGTGACCAAGCACCATCGGAATCGTTGCCAGTTCTGTCGGCTGCAAAAGTGCTTGGCCAGCGGCATGCGAAGTGATTGTAATTTTCGTTTAAGTCGTCGTCTCAAGCAATAACCCAATGCATCTTTGGCTGGCCAAAGTCTACATACCCTTGCAGGTGCCATCAGCTCAGTCAAGTCCAAATTACTCACTCTCTCTGCAAGGGTATAAACGATGATCCCAACTAGCACACACATACTAACCACAAATGCACACTCACGCGCACACACCCAAACACACAGTCACCCTGCCTGGAAAACTGCATCATCAACTGCACCGTTAGTCGACTTCTTGCTCTAATTAATTTTTCTTTTTCTTGCCTTTCCCCACACTCCCCACTCTCTATATGCCACAGCCGTTCAGCATGAGAGGAAACCGATTGTGGACAGGAAAGAGGGTCTAAATGCCTCTGTTGGCGGTGGCTCCTCCACATCGGGCAGCGGAGGGACAGCCTCCAGCTATATATCCAGCAAGTCGGGCTACCAGCAGGCACGTGGCAAACAGCACAGTGTCAAGGCCGAAACCGCAGCCACGCCCCCCGTACAGAGCAATGCAGCAACGCCTTTCGGCCTGAATGACAATCTGTTTGGCCTGAATTTTGCCGAACTGACGCAGACATTGAGTGAGTCTCTCCAACCAGAAATAAACATGCCTCCAATTGGTGACCAATGGAACTAATTGGTGCTCTTTTTTCGCTTTTCCAGTGTTTGCCACCCAACAACAGCAGCAGCAGCAGCAACAACAACAACACCAGCAGCAGCAACAGAGTGGAAGCTATTCCCCGGACCTGCCCAAGGCAGAGGTGGAGGACGATGACGACGACTCGATGGACAATAGCAGCACCTTGTGCCTGCAACTGTTGGCCAACAGTGCCAGCAACAATAACTCCCAGCACCTGAACTTCAATGCCGGGGAGCCGACAGCAACACTGCCCACCGCCGCCACATTGGGCCTGATCAAGAGCTCCCTGGATATGCGGGTGATAAACAAGGGTCTGCAGCTGCTGCAGCCCATCCAGCATCAGCTGGAGCGTATTGGGGTCCAGGGAACGGGAACGAGCCTCAGTGTGAAGCCCGAATGCGATTCGGAGGCCGAGGACAGTGGCACCGAAGATGCCGTCGACCCGGAGCTGGAGCACATGGACCTGGACTTTGACTACTGCAATCGCAGTGATTTTATGGTGAATGAAGTTGTCTTCGATCAGGAGCTCTTCACCGATGCCCAGTGCGCCTTCCATGTGCAGCCACCGACCCTGGTGCACTCGTATCTGAATATCCACTATGTGTGCGAAACGGGATCTCGCATCATCTTCCTCACCATTCACACGCTGCGGAAGGTGCCCGTGTTCGAGCAGCTCGATTCGCACAGCCAGGTGAAGATGCTGCGCAGTGCTTGGCCAGCTCTGATGGCCGTGGCATTGGCCCAGTGCCAGGGACAGCTGTCTGCCTCGACCATCATTGCTCAGTTCATCCAGAGCATTCGCCAGCTGGCGGACATTGATAAGTCCGAGCCGCTGAAGATATCCAAGATGGCCCACCTCACTCGCACCCTGCACGACTTTGTCCAGGAGCTGCAGAGCCTGGAGGTGACCGACATGGAGTTTGGATTGCTGCGACTGATCCTGCTCTTCAATGCCTCGCTGCTGCAGCAGCGCAAGGAGCGGCAGCTGCGCGGCTATGTGAGACGCGTTCAGCTGTATGCCTTGACCAGTTTGCGTCGCCAGGGCGGTGTCGGTGGGGAGGAGCGCTTCAATGGCCTGGTTGCCCGCCTGCTGCCGCTGAGCAGCCTCGATGCCGAGGCCATGGAGGAGCTGTTTTTCGCCAACCTAGTGGGACAAATGCAGATGGAGGCACTGATTCCATTCATACTGATGACCAGCAACAGCAGCGGACTGTAGGGCGGGAGCACCCTAGGGGATAGTGGAGTGGAGCCACAAGAAAGACTGAAGATGGACCAAGTGCGGGCAATACTTAGAAATTAGAGACGAAACCCCATAATAATATATATATTTAATATATATATATAAAACCTATATACACTCTAGCCTTAACCTAAACAAAAACCAACAATTAATTTGAGAAATTTTGGGTTTATTGTTGTTTTTGGAATTAAAATCAATCCAATTCCCAACCACGTCTTAAAACGCATTTATTGCTTAGAAATATCCAAATGCCGGTGACCTAGAGACTAAATCGGGGGCGTAGGTTCACTTTGTGTCCTCCTGGGTGGTCTTTCTGGCAGGCTTATGTTTCGCATGGACCTCGTCGTTGAGTCCCTCCCGGTTTCGCGCAATCTCTATGGCCAGGAACTGTACGCGAAACACAAAAATGGAATTGTCCGGGCTGAACTCTTGGCTGGCATCGGCTCTCATCAGCGTCCCATATGAATAGTCATCCATTTTGTTGAATTTCTCGGCGAATTCACGCCACTTCAGCTTCCCCACAGCGGACTTTAGCACGTCATCTGTGAGCAGGCCCACTTTGAGATCGGGAAAGTCCTGGCGAAAGGTTTCATAGATCTGATCGTCATAGGGCGTGAGTCGCAGCTGGGAGGGATGAACGCTGGTTAGAAGCTAGAACAATGTGGGGGCTTATTAGCGATTGTCATTGGATTCTGGAAAGTAAAACTTACATTGAAATGTACCTCGGCATGTTCCAGAGCTTTAGCGGCCCACATTTCCTCCACCATCGAATCGTTGCCAAACTCGTCCGCTGGCCTGGACAGCATGGAGGCTCCGTGCTAAGCATGAAAAGTTATTTAAGCAATGCCTGCTCACATGATCTATACACGGGCGATACATACCATCATCTCCATTTTGAAAATAACAAATATTTCTCGAAGAAACTTTAAAAAGAAGCACGTTTTAGAGCTGGAAAAAAATATATGTAACATCGATAGTATCGACGTTGCCTAAAATATCGTCACTTGCAACCGAAAGACAGAACGCGTGACAAGGTAAGGGACCATTTTAAGCGTATCTATTCTACTTACATTAATAGATAATAATTTGTGGTGCTGGCGTGGACCGTGGTAGCGCCATGGGCAAGTTTGTAAAGTTTGAAAATAGTAGTTTGATATACAGTTTCCTTTTATTTAGCGATCAGTGTGGCCAGCCCATGCCTAAGTGAAAACTGCCATGAAAATACTTTATAAAAACAAAGCCTGGAACTTAAATTTCTCGTTACATTTTATTTTGATGTCATTCTGCACTACAAACTCGACTCGAATCACAACTCTAATATACACAAAACATCAAATTTTTCGATAAAATATGTCTAACCGCGTAAATGCTCTGTTCCTTGTGGCCTTGGCCTTCACGGCCTGGGGTGCGATTTGCTATTTTGATGCAATCGAGAAACACAGACGCTTTCATGACTTTGACGTGGAGCTGTACTCAGGTGAGAGAAGGAGCGAGTCCCTACTGTATATCCTACATCTCTGTATATATGTATGCTGCATTCCAGAAAACCCTGACCTCACATCCAAGCACTTGTCTGGCGAAAACCCCGCGGCAGATTTTCCACGATCTTTTCTCACCTGGGAAATGATGGCCAGTGCTGGAATCGTCTTATGCCTCACATATGCCTTGGTCAAGTTGTTTAAGTTCGTGGAGGCGCGGGCACGACTGTATTGGCAAAGCAAGGAGCAGAAGCAGCCCATAAAGGAGCAGAAATATGTCAGACTTCTGAATGATCAGCTGAGGGAGAAAATAAACAAATTGCGGTATAGAACACAGCTGATGAAAGAACTGGTGAAGAAACAACAGCCTAGTGTTGGCTTGGAGCTACAGCCCAGTGTTGGCTTGGAGCTACAGACCAGAGGCGGATTGGAGCTACAGACCAGAGGCGGATTGGAGCTACAGACCACAGGCGGATTGGAGCTACAGACCACAGGCGGATTGGAGTTACAGACCAGAGGCGGATTGGAGCTACAGATCAGAGGTACAGAGCCACAGGTCATTGGCAGTGGCGCCTTGGAGCTCCATCCCAGCAGCAGTTCGCGGACTAATCACTGTAGCAATTACAATGACGACTCCCTCAAGGAACTGTGGAACCGAATGGACGTCTGCTCGAGCTCGACAAGTGGTACCCACAGAGTGTCGGACGTACCGACGGCGACCACGTCCCCGTCCAACCAGTCCATTTACATCAGCAACAGCCAGATCCACATCCATGCAAAAATGATCAATACGGAGCCCATCAACTTGGAGCTGGTACGCGAGTCGAGGCTATATGCGAGGCAGCCCAGTGTTTTCCTCCAGGTATCTGATAACTTCATTACGGGACCCAGGGACAGGCTAATGGCATCGGGCAGCAGTTGCAATGTAGGCCTGCCACCGCCATACATTACCGCACGTGACAGACCTAACTAAATTTAAAAATATACAATTTAAAAAGCTTTCACCGCACATTATCAAATGTGGCGCTCTTAAATCGGTTATATGTATATTTTTTATGTATTTTTTTGTCATTCGCAGAGTTACCTAATATAATGTTTCGCAAATAAGTTAGGGTACTGCCCCTACGTTACATATAGCTAGTTTGATACGTTTCATCTCTTCAGCATTATTTTTGGCGGCTTAATTCAAATTGTTCACCTGTTAAAATAGAGGGTGGTTAAGGGGGTTAACTTAGTTTATTCCTTATGAGAAGTTATATTTCGGTATATTTTTGTAGTACTTTTCAAAATGACCGCCAAACTCCATTTAGCGCACAGAAAGTACCGACATTTTTCGCTCTCAAATCGTGGTGGGTTTGCAAAATGTTCTCTCTTTTTTGTGGTGAAGAGAGAAAATTTCGTGGTGAAGAGATCGTAATTCGTGGTGAGTTCCCCTCTTTTTCGTGGTGTGACCAGCATGCATCTAACGGGAACGCGTATAAAATAAAGATTCATTGAATCGATACTATCGTCACTATCGTCGATGGTTTTACAGCTCTATCAAACTGATATATTTTTTCGATAAGTCCGCGGTCACACTGTCTTTCGCCCAAACCCCCCCAAACTCGTTGACGTGATAACATGTTTCGGCCGGCCGCGGAAAAGGAAGCAACAGGAAAATAGTGTCGAATCTTTTTCTGAATTCAGAAAAGTACGTTATCTCACCAAAATATCCCAATTGATATATTTGCAAAAAAATACATGTAAAACATATCTAAATATTCTCGGACGCGAAAAACTCAACAACTGTTAAAACGTGGCGGGATTTAGCTCTCAGTGAAAATAGCGGTAAATTCAAAAAACAAAATGCGAAACTGACAAGAAACGATATTAATGAAATAATTTGTGTTATATGGAACAAAATTGATGCATTCTAATGCGAAATATTTCGAGTAAATAAAATAACACCCGCTAACTGCAATGTAAATGTTTATTGCGTTCTCCACTTCTCTCTCGCTCTCGCACACCCACACACAGGCGCACAAGCATGCATGTATTGGTGGGCGGTGATCGCGCTGACAAAAGTGCAACAACAACAACAAAAACAGTGATAAAAAATGCACAATAATAAAAGCAAAATAGGAAAAGTTTCACAATGCAATGCCGCCGCCAGGCTATGCATAAAAATGTCCAACCCAATCCGCTGCGTGGTTTTGGCTTTTGCACTTGTCACGTCTTGCGGAATGTTTTTCCTGTCTTTTGGACGCACATCCATGTGCATCCATCCCGCCAGCCCAGCCACACTCTTCCCCTTAGTACATTTCGATTGCAGTTTAAAGATAGATAGCCCATAGAATTAAGTTGAAATGGTTTATATTTTGGCACATTTGTGGAAATGATGTTTGTATTTTTGGTGATTTTTTGCTTTTGGGAAACACAAACACATCTAAAAATAGGCAGACGGGACTGATAAAACAGATCACTCTCACTATCTGAGTGAGTGCCGCTCTTTTGCTCTTCTCTCTGTAGCGGTTTCGTTTGTATGTATTTGTGTGTGTGTGTGCAATGCTTGCGGCATATTGTACCCTGTACTGTGGGTATGATTGAACTAGCCCAGCTGCAGCAAATATGAAAGGTTCTAGGAATGAATTTGTCCCACTGTACTGCATTACTGCACTGAATCATCCAACAAGTTGTTGTTGTCTTGCACTGTGTCTTCCATCTATCTGTTTTCCTGTTCTGCCATTTTCTGCATAAATTACAATTTTCTTTTGGACTTTGGCGAGTATATCGCACCTTTTGAGCGAAGAATTTCCAACGGAAATTGTCGGCAGAAATTGAAAAACTCCCATGTAAGCAGACACACACCCACACACACAATAACAATCAATGCATACCCAATAACCTCTCTCGCATACACACCCATATAGGGCTTAATAAAGATTAACGCATTTCTTATCAAGCGGTGATAGCGTGCAAAAGGAAGATGGGGAACAGAAGAAGCATTGAGAGCGAGTGGGAGAGCAGCAGCATTATTTTGAGCTACTCTTTTCGCACACACGACACACACAGATCAGGAGAGAGAGAGCGAAAGAATACTACACGCTTGATATCTTTTACTAGGCCTCTGATTAGCAACAACAACACCAAGCAGGCGTCTAGTTTTTCTCGTATTATTTATTTGTTTTCTGGTTTCATCGCTGCTTTCGCGTCGCGCCGCTCAGCTCCGCGCCGCGCCGCTGATAAAATAAAGAACAATATTAATTTAAGTTTAAAAATAGAATTTGCTGCAGATGCCCATTGCATGAATGTGCGAGAGAGGGAAAGAGCGAAGAAATAACAACCTTACTTGATCTCTGCTCTGTGATTGCGCTCTTGTCTTGGCTCTCCTGGCACACACATGTTGAATTAGCGTCGAGAGAGCACTGAGAGCGACCACTCTCTCTTGTGGCGGCCGCCGTTTGGGGCCTTTGGGGCCGTTCGTTATTCAGTATTAGTAGTAGTATCAGTATTATTCTCGCCGTTGCCCGTTTCAAAAGTTGGTTTTCGGATTGCCAAAGCCGCGTGCGTCGCTCCCACACACACACACACAAACTCACTCGAACGTACACACACGCATACAGAGCAAACGATAATATGCATACATATGTATGTTTAATATATATTTCTTGTGATTGGATTGGGGCAATAACAAAAACCCCAAAGAGTGCGGAGTGCGGCCAGACCAGACCAGAGCTCCTCCAGCCATCCGTTTTGCCGTCGGTTTTTCTTTTTTCGGTCTCTCGGTATCAACGTTCGCAGAAAAATCACCCACAAAGTAAAGGCCGAACCGCATTTCGCATTAATAGTTATTATTGAATTCAAAAACACATTCCGCAAAATGTGTTAACAAGAGTGTTTGCTGCCCCCTTTCATAAAAGTTTATATTACCAAAAAAAAATAAAACTTAAGCCACAAAATCGAAAAGAAAACTGGATTTTGTGATCGCATGCCATAGCGTGAGAGGGGCAGGGAGAAAAGAGTGGAAGAGAGGAATGGAGAAAAAGTGCAAAGATAACAGATTTCTGTGCGGTTTCTGATAAGCGCTCTTCTTTATCTGAGCCATAAAAAAAGGACAACAACAACGCTGATACTGCAGTATAGTTTAGATGAAGAGGAGGAATTAAGGCAAATACTCATATGTTTCGCTGAAATATTAGATAAAATGTTGAAAAAGGTGGGGTGTTTTGAGTATTTTTCATTGCAAATTCGAAGAAGAATCCATTGTTCTTCCAGCCTCCTCTTTGCTGTAATCTCTCTCAGAGAGCGGGCGTGCTCTCCCATTAACCTACCACAATGCAATTCATTCTTCTTGTTCCACTCTTCACTCTCTCTATTTTGCTGCATTCTCTCCCGCTCTTAACTCTCCACTTACATGCCAGACAATCAATTCCCTTTTCATGCAATTTACCGCTACAGCTAGTACATATTACAGTATTAGTTTTCCGCTCTCTCTGTTTCTCTCTATCTCTATCTCTGCTCCACTCTACTTTGACTCTTCGTGTGTGCGTGGCGAGTGTGTGTGTGTGCATGAAATAGCAACAAAATTATATTATAATTAACCGCGATATATTTTCCATATGAAAAGCAGCAACAGCAAAAAAGTGAACAATTGTTAAACAACCAAAAAGCAAAACCAATTAAAAAAATAAACACAGTGCAAAAATACAACAAAAGCGAAAAACACAACGCAGAAGCAGCAGAGAAGAAAACGCAAATCGTTGAAAAAACAAAAACAACTAAAACAAAAGTTTATCTAACTGTAAAAGCTGAGAGGCGTAGCGTGGGAGGCAAGGCATTTCAGAATTCAGCATCCACTGGGAGAGCAGCAGATAAAGACAGCTACACATAAAACACGCGAGAGAGAGAGAGAGAGAGATCAGAAGAGTGTGTGCTAATGACGGAGCAGACAAGGCCGAACAATGTGAGTAAACCCAATGATACCCTTTCCATTTGGTTCAGTGAAAAGAGCCCTCCCCTTCTATAACCCTCTCAATTAAAACAAAGTCTAATCGGCATTTTGGAATGTACTTTCAATGGCATCTTATATAGTATTTCTGATCACATACAATATTGGTTCATTCACCTTTTCTGCCTTGAAACCTTCTTGGAAAAATTTTAACAAACTGCATACAGAATAAACAGTAGTTTCTGGTTTCTCATTTTCTCTTGAAGACTTTTCTTATCGCCCACAACAGGTTTTCAAGACTTTCCAGACGACAGTTTGTTTTCATTTATTTTAAATTTTGAATTTCTGTATAGATTTAAACTTCTGTCGAATAATTGATATCAGTTTTCTGGATAAATTATTTCCCCCGCTTTTCCCAGCAACTTCCTTGTGCGTATTTCTTGGAATATATGTCCAAACTCCTGCAGAAAACCAACTTTTTTGGTAACAAGCTATTTCCGATTTAAATATTGCGATGGAGAGTGCGGTCTTCCTAAACACGAGAACTCACAGCACACGAGAGGGAAGTTGGCCACAAAATTGCTGGCAAGGAACACCGCAACAAGTTGGCCTTTCCCAGAGACCAGAGAGCATGGCCCCACAGAGGTGGAGGCAAAACCCAAAAAGTGCCTCTCGATGCGGCTTCTTCTCCTTCCTTTTTTCCAGAAACCAACAATTTCTGACCAATTTGAAAAGCGTTTTCTGGTCGAGTGAAATTTTAATGCCGTTTAATTTTTATGGCGTGGAAAAAACACGAAAAGAAATGTATTTTAGCATTTTCTTGTGTTTACATTATTTTTGAAATTGAAATGTTCGATGTGTCGGAAAGTATAATCTAAATATAACATTTGTGGGTATTTATAGTGTGGGTGGGGGTGTGATTGCTTTTGGCCTGGCTTTCTGCTGTGTGTGCAACTGACAGGGTTTGCTCAGAGGAACACCTTACAGCATACATATCGTACTCGTACTTGTATTTTTGGCAACGCAAAATGTTCATATTTCGAACTTTGAAATCAAATTCTGTTCTATGTCAAAATTTGAACAAAACACATGCTCTCTCTCTCTCCTGCTGCTGTCTGTGTACTCTGCAAATATTAAGTAATATACATACATACATATGGTACATATGTCACGCCCGCTCTTCTGCCCTATATCTGACTCTCGTTTTCGCTCTGACACAGGTTTCCGATTGAACAGGTGTTTTTCCCTCAATTAAACTTTGTGCTGAAGGTCTGTATCCGACTCGTACGAGTACCAATGAATAATAAAGTTTATTTTCAGCAAAAGTGCGACACAATTTAGTGCTGTTGAATGGTGTTTAGGGTCAAGTTTAAGGGAAGCTAAAATAGTATTTTGTGGCTTGGATAAAGTTGAAAATTATAGTGTTTTAAGATCGTTTTCCTTATTATTAGTGGGGGTTTTCTGGTTACAGAATTAAACAGATGCAAATGGTTCGGTTGTGTATTAGGCAGGAACTATTTATTGGGGTTCTTAGTGCATGAGCACTGAGAAAAAGCAAGACTCTAAATGTGGTTAAACAATACGCTTAAGATTTTCATATAAGAATTTCTGTCTTAATTCAACTTAAACAGACAATATTTAAGAATGAAAGAATCGATTAATTACCGTAATAGGTAATACCGTAATAATAAAAGCAAGAATTTTACCGAACATGGGGATCTATGTACATGGGGATTATAGCAGAGTTTAGGCTGTGTTTTTTTATGGAAAGTGGAAGCGTGAATCGTGTGCTGTACTGCACTCTCTCCTCTCTCACATCATTTCCGCAAAAGAAAAACCAGAAATAAAAATAAACTAAATTCTAAAATTGTTATTGTTATATTTCGCGTATGCTTGCAGTCTAAATATAGAAAATGCCGGAAAACAAAACGCTTTGAAACAAACATTTTGTTTGTAATTTCTTGACCGTGGAATGTTTTGTACGTGTACGTGTGTGTTCCGCGTGTCTGTCTGTCCGCTAATTAAAAATCGCGTAGCATAACTAATGAAAAATGTTTTTTCCAGAAATACGAAAATGTAAATTAATTTTCAGTTGAAAAATAAGATGAAATTTGCTGTTTTTAGCAAGGATTATTAACTGCACGGGCTTCCCTTATGAATAGTGAGAGAGATAGATTCAAGAGGTATTCTATCTCCATTTTGGTAATCCAAAAATTGTGATATAAAAAACTTGTTCTTCTCTTGGTTTTTTTTTCGGTTTCTGTTTTATATTTTTTTGATGTTTATTTAGCGCTAAAACCGCAGAAAGTTTTGCGGTTCGGCGCAGCGGGGACACAATCTTATCATCTAGGGGGTTCTATAAATAGCACCCAACCCCGGTGTGGATGGGTCTCTGGTGGAGCTTGGAGCAGAAATTGTCGCCCAACCTTTTTTTTCTATTTTTTTGTTGTTTTGCTGGTATCTGTGTTTTTGTATCTCTAGCCACATCATATACTCGTAGAATATATATTTTGAATGGCTGTATCTCTATCTGTTTTTGTATCTCTGTACGAGTATCTGTTGCTTGTATCTGTATTTTTCTGTATTTTTTATGTTTTTTTTTTTTGTAATTTTAGTTTTCTTTTGTTGTTGTTGTTGATGGACTTTTGGGTGGACTTTGTGTGTGTTTTCTTTCTTGTTTTCTTTTAGAGCGACCGTGTGATCATTTAGCGTTGTGCTAATTCAATTTGTGTCTTTGTAGCATCTGTTTATCTGTGTGTGTGTGCTGCATCTGTACCTGTATGTATTTCGAATTTTTTTTGGTTTTTCTGATTGCAAAAAAATATCTGCCCCAGGGCCTCCCCCCCGCATATTCACCGTTCACTTTGGATCCACTGTTTGCTCAGATTCGATCTGGTTTCTCGACCTTCACCAGATCCTTGCGATGATTGTGGATGAGGGTGTATAGTTTTAGCAACAATTTGTCCGCCTCCTGGATGGTCATTGCATACACATAGATCCGCCCATGGTCATGCAGCTGTGCCACCACGCCCGGTAGTTCGCTGGTCACATAATATACGTACTCCGAATTGACATCATCGCGACACGTCTGGGCGGACAGCACAAACCATTCGGCGAATATTTTTAGTTTGATTTGAAAGCCAAAATGGGCCGTGGACCGCATGCGTAGGTACTGCAGGTTGTGCGCTGGCGCCGCCTTAAAGCGGGTTACATTCAGTATGGGGGCTAGGAGCTTATTCTGGACATCCATCAAATCTTTCTTGTCGTCGCGGCAGCCATTGATGATGGTCAGAGTGCCATTCGGCCAGAGCCACGATATCCGACTGTGCTCCGAGTGCTGACGGGGGTTCTCGCACTTTTGCAGGATATTGATGTGATTCTTGTACTCGATCTGTGGCAGCTTTCTGCTCGCCGCCCTTAGATCGATCGGCTGGTTCAAGTGCAGCGTACAAAACGTTTTCGAATACTTCAATTCGATGCGCAGGATCAGGGTCTCCAAGCTCTTGATTTTTCTTTTGGCCAGTATTTTGATTTTCAGTAGAGGCTGTGCGCGAACAGTCGGCATTTTTGTGTCGAGCTTGCGGCATAGGTTTTGACTCGAACCCTTGCCAAATCTCTCAACCCATTTGCTGCGCAATCTTTTGGCCTGCGGATCGCGATACTCGCTTGCGGTTTCCTCGCAACGATCCTCGAAATCGTCCAGCATTGAGCGGTAGCTCCGTTGCCAGTCGTTTTCCTGCAAGGTCGATGGATGGGCGATGCTACGCGTGTGCTGATTTTGCTGCTCCTTTTCGATTTCATCCTCGAAGTCAATATCATCTTTATACCTGTCCTCCCAGAGCAGCGACTTGTACTGGGAGGTTAGGATTTGGCTAGTCTGATGGATCCACTGCTGGCACTCGGCCTGATCTTGTGGCTTGGGCTGCACATCGCCAATGTCTATCGGCTGTGGCTGCTGCTCTTCTGCGGGCAAGAAGGGAACTGGTACTGGCTGCTGTTCCTCCAGCTGCTGCAGGTCCTCTGGCATTGCCACTTCTATGCGTAGTCCTGGCATCAATTGATTCGAAGTTCCTGGAAAGTCGTTTAGTAGAGCAAAAGAAGTTCCTGGGATGTCATCCTGCTGGGCAAGAAATGTCGATGTCACAGGTAAGTCTTCCTGCAGGCCCATGGCTGGTTCTTCTTCAGGCGGCACATCCATTTGTGGATCCACGCTCTGCCCTTCCACGACTGTGTCTTCTGGCTCCTGGTCAGCGGCCGCCATGCGCTCGAAAGTGTCATTACAGGGACGAGCCTTTGGAAAGTTGTATTGATGCAAGAGCTTGCCTACATTGGAGATCTTGTCGATCTTCCCAGCTTCGCTACCTGGCTGTTCGGTTCTCCTGGACCTGACCCACTTCCGTAGTTGTAGCAAACGCAAGCCACAGGGTACGAAAGGGATGCTCCAATATTCCACAGGACGCAGACTGTCCTCTTGACTCTTAATCTGACTCGCTTCCACGGCTGGATGTTCCTCTAGCTGTTGCTCCTCTTGGAGGAGAACGTCGACGGCCAGAGCATCTTCCTCTGGCGTCGGCACAAGCCTGGACCCCATCGGTGGCGGCGGTGTTGGCGGTGGTGTGGGTGGATTGTCATAGCGCCATGTGGGGTAGGGGGATGTGGGTCGGGGCATGCGGCAGTTGAAAGGCCAAGTTTCTGGATCCAACAGACCCGCCTCAATGTCCCTTGCCATCTGAACGAGTTCCTCAGACGTTGGAATATGTCTGGGCAGAAGTCTTGGCGGCTCTATTGGGACTTCTGGCATCTCTGCTGGTTCTGGGTCTGCTTCTGCTGGAACCTCCAAGTTTTCCGCAACTGCCGCTGTTGCTGGGATCTCTTGGTATGCCCGGACAACTGCTGCAGGTACTTGTGGGGCCTCTGGGATGGGGCTCATACTTAGCAAATCCCGACATTCATCCATCATCGACTGCACAAAGTATTGCTCTGGCTGCAACTTGGGTACGACCAATCTCGGTTTCGGCATATACCGTCGAAAGGCTCCCGGCAACCTGTGCGGAGATTGAAAGTCCCTTTTCTTGAGTTCACTGCCCCACGCAAATGTATCAAAGATCTCAGCCACCCTGACGACACCGGACTTCTTGTTGGCCACAAATTTGGCCATAAAATTGAACTCTGGCGTGGAGATGGTGGGTGGCATGGGACCATGACGTCTATTCCAGATGGGAGTGCTCATTATGGGATAGGAGCTAGACTCTGGCTCGACTCTGGGCCGTTTCTCTTTGGCATGAAAAGAGCTGTAAAACGGAAACGGAAGGCTCTTTAAGATCTGTTGTATGCATGGCCTTTCAAGTGCAGAAACTGTTTGGCATGTTTCTCTACCCATCTAGTTTGCTCCACATTCTATTTTCACACCAAATAGTTTTTGCAAGTAAATTTGCAATCCATGAATGAATTTTAAAGCGAATTTTTATAAAATAATCGTTTTCTACTGAAAATAATGAAATGCGCTTACCTGCATGGCTTTTCCCTTTCCTCTGCATTATTTTCCTTGTTATTCTGCAGATTATTGTTTTGTTGTGCAACGTAGTCGAAATAGAAACTGTCCGAAGCTTTAACGCGGCGTTTTAACTCCTGTGTGCCGCCAAAATGTTGCATTTTGGATGGATGGATATGTTTGCCGGAATCTATTGTACAATTATATTCCCCTTGCCTTTGTGTGGCCCCGTCCGTGGGCATTTTCTTGTTGCAATTATTAGAAATGTTTTTTTTTTGCCAATTAATTTCTAAAGCTTTTGCAAATATTTCCTTTTTTCACCTTTTATTTTGTTGAGTTGCGACGCAATGACAAGTGAAAGCTGTCGGTGGCAGTGTTGAATAACTTCAAGCATTTGGTATTTTGCCATATTGATAAGTGTTGGTAAACTTATGGTTGGTTGGATTTTTCTTCGAACTTTTCTTACATTTCCACTGTCCAGGCTCTCTCCTCAAAGAAGAACGCCGTTAATTTACGTATCGGACAGAAGCTGTACCAGGAGCTGAATGAATACTTTCCATTTCCTCCTCGTTGTTACTGTTTGCTCGGTTACTGTGCGCTCCTGGCTTGTCATAAAACCGTAAAGTAGCCTAAACGAGTGGAAGATCTGATTGTGGTCCACCGCCTGTCCTCTCATGTTCTCTCCGCCTAAAGATTCGGGCAGTGATTTGGAGAAGAACGCAGATACCAACTTCCGTTCCATCAGCTCCGTCTTTGAACCCTCCAGTTAGATGGACAGCCCGGTCAGCCCGGGGACAGGGAACAATGCAAAAATGGGCTGCATATAGTGGATCATGTGTGTTTGTAGGCCCACCTCTGCCTCTACTCTTTCATGCGTTTGCCCCTTCCAGGATAGTTAAGAGCCCAAGCACATGTGTCGCATTGTCTGGCAACTTTTGTCGAGCTCTTTGCTCTTCGTTCATTTTTGAACCAAACTCCCAATAAACGAGTATTTATAATAATAATATAAATTCCTGCAAGAGCTCAGCAAAAAAGTAAAACGCGAGTAAAAAAAGAGAACTGTCAACTGTCAACAAGAGATTTCACGCCTATAATTAAATTAGAAGTTCAATTCTAAACGAAACTAATAAAACGATGCCAAATTCGTGTTTTTTTTGTGGTGAACACGCTATGTTGGGGAGCGGAGACCTAGCAGCGGACCAAGTCTTACAAAGTAGGTCTATAGTTTATAAAGTGAGTCTTATAAATAAAGTCTTCTACCCTATTTTGTAGCAGTTTTTTAGGTTTTCTGACGTTTAAAGTAAAGATCAAAGTGACCAACAGTACAGCCCAGTAGAAAAAAGTTTTAAAAGACAAGAAATAAATTGAGTTTTATGTTTTACGTGTGATTTATTAGATAAAAAATGAAAATAATGACAATATACAATTTTTGAAAGTAGAAGTGGAAAGTAGATAAATAGGCAAGGAAGTCCTGCTGATCAACGGATCAAATATAAACTCTCAATACCAATCGTATTCCCATACCCAGAAGAGCATTTACACTTCGTTGTCACCTTTCAATATTTTCATTTTGCTTAACAATCCATAAATGAACAAACAAACAAGAAAAATAGGCGACAAAAAAAGACGCAACAAAAATATATATGTACATATGTACAAATGTATGTACCTGTATGTATACATTTTCCACTCTCGACATTTTCTTGACTGTCAAGCCTGAAAAGTTTTTCGCGCGTTGCAGTAGAAATAATAAACAAAAAATATATACATACATACATATAATAAAAGTGTGAGAAAATAAAAAGAGTAGAAAAAAAAGAGACAAAAGAAAGGGTATTGAGAATGTAATATGTGATGTGTGTAAAAATTTCCATAGCCACAGCCATAGCGGTATCAATGTTTACAGATTGTCGCAAAAAAGAAAGAAAATAACTGAATATAAAATGTATATAAAATATTCCACACAAGAATTAAAAGTGTAGGAAATACACAGCACAACGAGGGAAGAAAGAGAAAGAGGAGATGTTGGGGAGTTGCTGTTTGATCAATCATTTAACATTGGATTGGTAGATTTTGAATAACTTAAGAAACAAATTTTGTACACTTTACTACGGGGTACTGGTCGGGGCACAGTGGCGGGATCTGTGGCGGAAGAAAAAGATTCCACTATAAATAATTTGGCACTCGGGAGAGCCTCGTTCGTTGTTGAGTTTTGCCACTGCATAAATTAGACAGAACATGTTAGACAGACGGCGGGAGTCTGGTGACATTTTGTACTCAATGGCCATGGCCATGGCCATGGCAATGGAAATGTGGCAGTGTGGCAGTGTGGCAGTGTGGCACCCGCACAATGACTTAACAGAGGCTGGCCCCTTAGCACCGCTTGACAAGAGACCTCGATTCCATTGTAGCCGTAATTAGATTTGCATATATGCATACACATCTGAAGTATTCCTCTAAGTCCTTTCTGGAGAAGGATGGACGTACGCCAAGGAAATTGTTGATGCTATTGAAGCTTTCAGCTAATTGTTTTTAGCAGGATCATTACAGATTCTGTTTGATATGTGGATATATGTATGTACACACATACACATGTGATCAGCTAAAGGAAGAAAGGCCAATTAAGAGACGAGAAGCACAAGCATACTCGTTTAGCATCCTTTAAACAGCAGAGCCGACAAATTGGCAAAGCGCGGGCATCGCGTTGCCTTGGCGATATGCTCCTCTAATTGTCCTCCCAACCCACACGCATGGCATCTAGCCATCCATCAATTTCACTCTATACGTTCTTCAGAGAGGAATAGACTAGCATTTACCATCAATTGGAGACCTCACTGTGCTAAAGAGCCCCTCCAATTAGTGGCATTAAATGCTACATGAAAACGTATTTCATCACACTAAACGTATTTCAGACTGAAAACAGACACTAATCAATGAATAAATTTATCAATAAAATGCATTCATATATGCCAGGAGAATTTGTGTTCATTAAATGGGATATAAAACATAAAACATATATGTATGTATGTACACGCAGAGAAAATTGCCAGCAATTTTAATATTTACCATTAGAAGGAAGAAGTGTTTTCACGTACAATTTTGACATAAATATGCATATTTGATTTGATTTAAATAAATTTCATATATACCAAAAATATATTCCATTGAAAAACTAAATATTTTGATATGTATTCAAATTCAAAATAAATATATATGTATTTATATGTATTCAAATTCAAAATAAATATATATTTATATTAAATATATACTCATATTAAAATGAAATATTTTTATAACTCGACTAAATATATTTACTACAAATTTAATATATTATATTTATTTTAAATACATTTAGGCATGTATTTGATGTGGGTCATTTATTTAAAAAAAAAAAACCATTTATATATTTTTTCTTTAAAAACCGAATATTTAATTTAAATTGGGTGTTTATCTGAGTGTACTAGATAGATCTACCGAAAGGAGCAGGGCCCTCGAAGAGGTTGATTACACAAAATGTAATTTTCTACATCAATTAACAAGTGTATTGTTTTTGGGGGCACATATTGGTTTAAACACAATAAATCAAATAAGAGCTGAATCATGGTTTATCATGAGTTTATTCAATAAATTCATTAACTTGACTGTGGAGTTGGGGAGCCCCTCAGTCTTCAATGTTTCTAAATATTTTGGGAACACTAATTCCCTTTTAAGCCTTCAAGCAACTGCATGAAGAAGGGATCCTTGAATATCCTCCCGCCCATACCCTTACGAAGGTGGACAAAGTTTTCGCTCCTACAGCTGTTGTCAGTTGGCAAAGTTTTTGGGATTCGGATTGTAAATTGCATTCCAATTGCAACAGGAAGGAAGTTAACAATAAAATGGGGAAAACTCATGTAAAGTTGAAGAGAAAATTAACTCAAGGAAACCGGATTTTATTCTAGGAATTTGCTAGGAACTTAACAAACGCAGAAATTAAAGAATTTTGCTTTGCTTCTGCTTAAAATTAATTTAACGGAAGCCATTCCCTTCTTCAAGCCAGCAAAAACTCTACCCCAAAACAAAATGCAGTAAATTTTTGGGGAAATTTTTATTGCATATTCCCTGGTACAACATGCGACACATTTTGAGCGCATACAGGACGCTTTTAGACGTGTCCAAACAGCCAAAAAAGGTTTCCACTTGAAAAAATCCGAATTTAAAGCACGGTGGGGTGGTCTTCTGTTTTGAATCATCGTGACTGTGGGGTTGATGGGCTAATTTAATTTGGCCAGTGCCAAAGTGAGAGAGCCTTACTCTTGCTGCTCTTTTGCTGCCTTTTGTTCTCTGGCTTTGTCCCAGAGTAGCCTTGGGGGGGAAACAGAAAACCACACTGTCGGACATGGACATGTGGCATGTGTGGCATGCGGCAAGTGACAGATGAACAGCGTAGAAAAAAGAAAAAACCAACAAAAATTAGTTTACTTATTGTTCGCCTACTTATTGCCTATAAATTGGCCATCTCCTCTGGGCCCCCCAAAAACACTTTATTTCCCGCCTGAATTTCGTTTAGATTTAAAACCATTTTCCACTTAATTTAGTTGGCCAACTCTTCTTGTGGCCAACGCCAGACAGATGGCCAAAGTTTATTCAACAAGTTGAACGGGAGGGAACGTTGACAAAACCCCCAGAAACCCAAGTAAAATCGTGGTCTTTGCAGTTCATTGACTAAGAATTAAGCATTCTGTGCTGCTGTATCTGCGTATCTCTGTTTCTTTATGTTTGGTTTTGCAGTTTTCAAGCAGTTTTTCCCGGATAAAAAAGTTATATTGGAAATGGTTCTAGGAATAGCTTATAAAGCTAAGTAAGCAAAGCTGGGGATCCATAATAAGCGTCAGCTTATTTAAGCATGGAATTTATTTAAATCAGATATTTTCATATTTTTCATTAGTGCCACTGAATTGAGCATTGGGAAATACACAGATTTATATAGAATCTCTGGATGTTTTATTCAGACAAGAACATCGAACCACTCTTTGGCCGATTGGATCTTTCAATTCATAACAAAATTTTGTCTCCTCAATCCAATAATGTAATCATTTTAAAAATGGTTTCGTGTTGAACACGATTACAATTATCCTTAAATTAGATAACTGTCTTCCACATTTCTGTCATAATATTTCTGTTTATGCTGAGGGTTAAAGTTTATAGTTAAATTTCAATTTAATATTATTATTTTCACTGCGCGTTACAAAGTCTTATATCAGCTCCCAATCTGCTCCTAAATAAACGCTGCAAGAAAAACACTTTAGTGTCGGCTCAACATTTCCAGGAAATCGTAGTATAAATAATAAACATAAACCGAAAGACTCAACCGAAACTGAATTTGCATAATGGTACATGTAATCTGCTAACCACAACAAGGTTGCTAATCTATTCGCCGATTTGGAGGCAACATTGTGATGTGCGCCCGCGAGGTTTGCTCCGTCCCGTCCCATCACGTCCCGCCCATCCCCATCCTGTGCCCCGAAGAAGCCGAAACATTTAAAGAGGCCTTTCAACGCTTTTGTCGTGCGGGAAGTTTGTTTATGTTAAGGCCCCAAAGGCACACTGCCACACCGGGCACTAAATTATGTTGTTTTAACTTGGCATTAATGGCCCTTTCCGACTTGATTTTCTTGGGCGTTGATATGACCGGAAGCAATGTGTTGCCCCCCTCCGCTGGGCTATCCACACTCCTCCACTCCACCGAGAATCTTGAAGGAGAACTATGTCTATTGCTAAATTCCCGCCACTTCCTGGCCCCTTGGTTTGCATTTTGCTCCTCACGGAGTTGCAGGAGTTTGGGCAGTTATGTGAAAGTTTTTCTCACCAAAACTGGAAAATTAACATGTGGAAATTCGTACTTTTCTGAGTTTTCTGTGCGTATTGAAAATTAATTAAAGTTTTTAGGAAAACAAATTCTATTTTAGGGTTGAAAAATAAAGTTGTAATTATCATGGAATTTATAGATGTTCTTTGAGAAACATTTGCAATAAGTTTTATATATTTTTAGCATGTTTTATTTTTACTTTTAAGGGTTATCCGTGTTCTTGCAACATGCAATTTACTTACCTAGAGGGCAGCCCCCGCGTCTGTTTTTTTTCTGCATGAAAACTGCTTCCCCTTTTCTCGAATGGCCTATGGGCCATTTCCATAGGCGAAACCCCGATGTTTTCCAGTAAAAAAAATACTCGGGAAAATTCGAAGAACTTGTCGCCATCAGAGAAAGACCAACTGCAAAGGCCAACTGCTCCTTCTCTTGGGGACAAGGAGACCTATCGATGGTACTCTTACTCTGTGGTGGTTTCCCCATCGAATATCCTCCTACTCTGTCGAATCGGAGGGTGTTCGATATGTGGGCTTGCCTTTGTCCTTTGCCAATTTGAGTGTTTTTGTTTAATAAACAAATAAGTAAGAGGTAAAGTAGATTGAAGAAAACGACGACGCCACCAAGTCGCACGAAAGTCCACAAAGGGTTTTTCCTGTCTTGTTGTTTTTCCTTTAATTTTTTTGGGCGGGGCTCTTCATTCTATTAGCATTAATCGCAATCGGGGTAGGGGTTCATAGAGGAGCAGGTAGAGGAGTATGTGTCAATATGGATATATGCCACAGAAATTTTACGACCTCTCTGGAGCTTTTAACAACTGTTTGTCCTGCAATTTCCCCAAAACACACAGGATATAGATGGGGAAAGAAGAGGAAATTTATTATTATTTTTATGAGCTCTGCAATTCCAGCCCCTTAAAGAGGCGAGGTGGGCAGTGTAGGAGGATTCTCTCTGTAAAAGTTTTTTAATAACTTGGCTGCTTTCTAGCAATTTCTTGGACAAGAGTTTTCTCTCTTTCTGTCTCTTTCACTATGGGAGTTTGAGAAAAATAAGTTAAACATTTGCATAGCATACTTATCCGCATAGGCGCCGTTCCGCAACGCCGGCATTGCAATGACAAGCAATTAACTCGTGCCCCACTGCATCTAGCTGCCACTGCCACTGCAGATGACATACATATGTATGTAGGCGTGGCGTGACACCCACTACTGCTGAAAGTGAGAAACAAAAAATATCCAGGAGCTCAAACTCAATTTTCATGGAACCAAAAAAAAAACAGACAGGTGCACATCCCCAATTAAATCTGAATGTCAAATGGATATGGCGAGTCAGTATCTGTATCCTGAAGCATGCTGCCTGCATCCTGTATATGTGAACAGGAAACCGGAACACCCGCCAACGAATCGCAGATTTTCTGTCCAGAGCAACAGTTGAAAGAGTTTTATGTGTGTACACTGTGCAATGTCTATTTCTGTTTTTTTTTTTTTATAAATGCACGCCAGCTTCTACCATATGAATAATATCTATGAGATATAATTTTTATGTTCTTTGATGAATGCATCTGACAAGCTGGATATATCACAGGATTCTCTAAATAAAAATTGTTAACCCAATTGGAAACCCAATTTCTATAAATTTTCCCATTCAAGTAATCCCGTATCAAGGTATTAGGTCTATGGTTATAACGCCATTTTTTTAATTGACTTTAAGCTCCCCTCCTTTATTCTTATTTTATGTTCTCTTTAGGGTCCCGTTTTATATTTCATTTTGTCATTTTTTTGTACAAATTTTTGCACTGACAAATTTGTAAATCCTTTTTTCACCACAATTTTCCACATGATTCAATGGTCAAAGATTCGGGTACAGCTACTACTACACTTTCCATTCCTGCTTTCTGTCTGCATTCCATTTCCAGGCACAGTCAAAAGGGATTTTTTTGCTCTTTTTTGCATTTTTCCACACACGCATTTACATTTTTAATAGGACGAGTTGTTAGTTCTTTGGCATTCTCTGATTTGCTTGAATTATCTCCTCCCTACCTACGCACACACTGCTACTTCGTCCCATAATCGTTTCTAAGGAGGAGAGGGTGCGTTGGGGGGCGCTGCTGCGTTAGCAATTCGTTTCTGTAATAAATGAACCATAGAATCAGCCATAATTATCGTTATGGTCAGTGTATTTTGGTACTTGATTGCAAGTAGTCACCTACTTGGCTTCATAGCGTTGCATTCAGGATTCCAAAGGGTTCCCAGATCTGTAGTAAAAAGAAAGTGCATTTCGTAGTCTTCTTGGTTTTTGTTGTAGTTTTGTTGACTTTTGTACGTTTCTTTGGCAACAAGAGTACGCGCTCACTGCTTACGGGACCAGTAATGTTGGACACGATATTAAAAAATACTTCCCACCCTCTGGGAAAAACACAATATATATACATATATGTATAAAATATGTAGTCGCAACAAAAGGAGGCAGGACAACAGCAGGCAGCTATTCAAATATTTGCTATTTGGCCTTTAAACTAAAGGATTTTTTTCATGATTTGGTCCCTTATTTGGGTACAAGTTCAGGAAGGATTGTGTATTTTTAATTCTAAATGGATGTAAAAAATCCACACAAATCGATTTATAAAAAAAATCTGCACACAAAGAAAATGGACCTGAAATTTTAAAATTTAAACTTGGATTTAGAAATGTAATTTAATTTGTTCACTTATGTAGATTTGGACAATAATATGAAAAAATGTATTTAAATGTAAATTTCACGCGTATTTAATTTAAATATTTTCATATTTCGATTAAATATATTTAATATATTATAGTTATATTAAAGTGATTTTGGTGACTTTTTAATATAATTTATGTTTAAATCAAAGTGAATTTTATTTAATTTTATTATATTTTTATTTAAAAAACTGAATGTTGATTAAGCATTTTTTTCAAATATATAATTTTTCTGCGTGTATCTGTATTTTGTATATATGTATCTGTAATCTATGTATTTGTATGTTTATCACGATTGAACGACTTTTTCAGTTCGCTAATTGGCAATTTCTGTTATTGGTTGGTAGCATTTACATACATATATCTGGAAAAGTGTCCTTAAACGGATTTATGAACCATCGAATTTTACCTCTTTTTTCCGTTATTTATCAACTTATTGAATAAACATTTACATTTTTTTTCAGATATGACTACAGCCTGGTCTTAAAAAATTATAGAATACGTGGAATTTTATGCCAGGAGTCAGGTTACAGGACACTGAACACATACCGTAAAAATCATCAACCATTCGACTTGAATTCCTTTGTTAATCCACTCCGAGTGGTTGGTGTGGTTGCAGCAGCAACGTCAACCGCTCAACATTCAACAATCCAGACACCACAATCCACAACAAAAATCACGTGAGTGCCGCAATAAAAACAAACAGAAAATGTATTGAATCTTTAAATTTAAATAAATTGTCGAATGGGTAATGGGAGAGGAGGCTGCAAGTGTGAATTTTTAATAAAAATTTTCGTATTAACGACAGTTCTGTTGTGGGGCTGGAAATAAGGTGAAAATCAGGGGAGATAGTCTCCCAGATTGGGATCAATTTGTTGAACTCATTTTCATAATTAAAGTCACAATAAAATATGCAAATATTTATGATGATTCGGATTTTTGATGGCGTGGCTGATATCATCGGAAAATGATAAATTTTTTGATATTTTTCTACATGATGATTTCTATGTTTTGTTTTTAATTATTATAACATTAATATAATAAATTCTAATGAATACTTCAAAAATAAAAAATAAGAACGTTTCTTTAAAACATTGTTTGAATGAATAATACATAAATTTTATTAAAACATCCATTAGAAGCAATCCTGAAGTTTGTTCTCTTGAAGATTGACACGGTACACGTGCTGCGGCACGACGATTAATTAATCTAATTAAAATGAATTATTGAGTATATTGCTGACCTTCTTAGGACGTTCATATCTTTTTTTCAATGACTTACTAATGTGAAATATGAATTATTCTCTAGCCATTTGCCATTTGCCAGCCCCCAATCTCCATCATTTACTTCCATTCACGACTTACTGTCGATTTACGCAAAATGTGCTAATTGTTTATTTAAATGCAAATCGAGCGAATGAACGACATGTGCAAAAATTTGTGCAAGCTCCAACTTTCTTATACAACAATTTATCCCTTACATATACTATACATACATATATCGTACAAGTATATATGTATGTTTATAAATTCCAACGTTAAAGACTCTGATTCAGCGGTTGGCTATCTGCTGCTGCTGCTGCTGCTGCTTTCCTTTGCCGTGGACTCGGGAATTTGAGTTGAAATCTGGCTATTTGCTTGGTTACAAGCTACAAATACGGTTTTATTTCTTTGAGCTTTGTAGTTCGTTGTAGTTCCGGGAATTGGTAAAGGTGTGAGTTCCAAGAAATTCAACAAAAGCGAATTCGTGGACAAAAAGCGATTGTTTTTTTTTTTATATAGATTTTATTGAAGCCAATGCCAGAATGGCATTCTGTGATACATATATTTAAACAGAAAATATCAGGAATTTGAATGGAGAAATCCTTTCAGACTAGTCAACACACACCCAGACACAACATGTAGTCATACATTTCGAACCTTTACCACTTAATCCTCCCCTCTTTATCAACACTATTCTGTGTCGAACGATGAGGAAACTGTAACAATAATTTACACATTTATTCTCATTTCGTTTTTCTTTGTTTTCTCAATCGTGCCAGCAGCCACTGAGACAGACCTAAACCTCATATGATACCATATATTATTTATAAGCTCGCGCCATTTAGCGACACTCATAGAAACAACCGCAAATCGACTCATACACTCAAACGAGGACGCACAGATATTGTGAATATTCCCTTGAATAAGCGACAGAGCGTCAGAGTGCCAGAGTAGCAGGGCAATATGCCATGACATAGGAGGAGAATAGCACCACACTACACTTTTTATTATGCACGATAAATTAATGATAATTTAAAGATAACATTTATATAAACAATAAATTTTGTTCTCCATCTCTCTCTCTCTCTCTCTCTTGCTCTCGCTCTTCTCTGTTCTAAAAATAGAAACCGAACAGTTACAAAAAAGAACGGAATGGAATGGAATGGAATAACGATTAGTAATGATAAAAACGTTCGTCGGTCGTTTATCGTTTGGTCGGGTGGGCTCCTCCATTGATATGGCAATACATATTGTGTATCGAAAAATAATTATTATGGAGAAAAAGCAGCAAAAAAATAAGAATAATGAACAATTTTGTTGTTTAGTCATGAAGCATAGCGGCACTCTCTCCCACGTAGGAAGGATTTACTTCAGATTATAGATCTAGGGATTATTCGATACTAAAATGATCAAATTTTAGCAGGAAATCTTTTGGATTTAATGTTAATTGTTGTCATCCAATGAGATATTGTGAAAACTCAGTTTTTATGGGATTTGGCGCTCTGAAATTTCACATATGTTTGCAATAGAAGATATTTGTAATGCTTTCATTATTTTGTCGAAGAAAATCGTCTAAGCCAAAAGTTGCTATTTCTAAATAAGAAATTTAATGAATTTTAATTGAATTTAAGGATTATCTACTTTAATTACCATAATCTCATTTTTTATTTCAATTAAATTCCAATCAGCTTTCTTTCGTTTTCCATAAACAGATTGTTTAAAAACTAATAAAATAAAAAATCCACAACACCGAAAGATTAATAACCATTGACACTCAATATAAAAAATCTTTTATATATCTGTTGCCTTTGCCTCCTCTGCTCAACTTCCATGCTTCTATCGTTTATCTATTGACTTTCATCGTAATGCGGAAGTCAGCCAAGGGCACCCCCCCTAAATTTCCATACAACCGGCAGAAACAGCAAAAGCAATAGCGGCAGCCGTTCTTTCAATTCGAACAAAACAGAAAATCTTTGAAAGAATAACAAACACGAAACAGAAAAAACTTAATTCTCTATGGAGTATATTGTATTGTCTACCGTTTCCACTTCCTCCACATCCACAACCACTGCCACCGACAAAAAACAAAAAAAAATCCAAATCTCATGAAACGTATACAAGCTTTAACTGTCATTATTCACGCATTTGGAGCCCCCAAAGCCAAAGCAAAACAAAAAACAGTCTGAGGCAGAGACAGAGGCAAAGCCAAAACGAAAAACAAAGGTCTAAAGAGAATAAATTTGTTAAGCGGCAATTAAACGCCAATGGAAACACTTGAAATGCGATCCAAAGACGATGGATCGGCTATTTTGGAGGCTCTCTTTGGGGGTCTGGAGTGGGTATTATAACTGACATTTTCAAGTGACTTGTATTTCTACACCCCACTACCACAGTCAGTCTCCTTAAATGATATTTGTTTTTACTTATCTTGAGGTCTTATCAAGTGTTTCGTTCACATACGTTCATACATATGCATGAATACACTCGTACCTCCACTCCCTCCTCTACGTCCATGTACATACATATATGGTGTATGGTGGGATGTTGAAGTTATTGATAGCGATTTGATTGAGAGTCGCGCACAGGCAAAGTCGAAGGCGCCGGGTAATTAGCTTAAAAAATATATGTACAATGGGGGGCTTTACACACAATCGAATGACTGAGTGAATGAATGAATGAATTAAGAACTTTTGAGGAGCCGACGGGCCGGCACAAGTTCATCAATCAATGAAGAGGCGACGACTTGTCTGGCCAATAGGCTGTGGAATATGGGAAGCCTTAACTTGACTTTGATTGGCATCGAGGGGAGGAGGCAGGGAGGCAGGGTTCAATGGGCCTATCAATCCATGGGTTACTCGGTTCAAGTTACAATTCAATTAGCCAAAGAATAGGCTCAGGTCTCGGGATAAATAGCTTTAAATTAGGTGGATTATATTCACACCTTATATTCCCAGGCACAGATGATGGGAATGGAAGCGGTGCCAAAGATTGGGGATTGGTTATCAACTAGAGTGATGGATGATCCTACGGTGAAATTTGTGGTTTACTCAAGGACGCATACGCCAAAGGAAAATGTTTGTATGCCTGATACAGAAAAAAGTGACGACGAGTGGAGGGAATTTTGTTTAGGGAAGGGGCTTAAGCAACACTTTAATACTTAAAAGTCATAATCCTAATCCTAAATCCTTCCATTCATAGTCAAAACGACGAAAAAACTTAACATCCAATTATGTTTAAGAGGTTTTGGATGGAACCGACCCGAATCTCAAGCGGATAATTTAAGTAAATGCCAATTAATTGATACCCTGACAAAAGCAAAAGCAAAACCTAAACCTAAACCGAAACCACAGACAATGATATTGATACAAAAGACCGAACCCGAAACAGAGATCTACCATCCAGTTTTGTTGTTCAGTCAGGTAGCTTTTGTATCCATCAATAAAATAACACGAACAACAACAGAGACAACCGACAGAAACAGAAACTAAAGAAAACGATTTATCATCCATGTGGTGTCAAATTTTGAGGTTTTTTTTCAATCTGGTTTTAAGTTTCAGTATTTGTTTTTTTTTTTTTTATCTGTTGACCTGGAAGTCAATGGGATTGATAGACCTCTTGGCTGAGGTGCCTCTTGGAAGATGAGGTGATGCCGCCGCCACTGGGGCTGGGCACGTTTTCGGATCTGTTTCTTTTCTATTTTTATGATTATTGTAATGTTTGGCGGTCTTCCGACCACCTCCCCAACTGCTTAATTAATGAGTTTTCGCTTTCTACTTTTTCGCTTGTCGCGTGGACAACCCAGACACAATGACTAATCAGAAGATGGAAATAGGTTGGTGGTTTTTTTTTGTTCGGATGAATTTTATATTTTTTTTTGCCTGGCAATTCTTCTATTCCTTCTTGGGGGGTTAATTGAGGAGACCCCCCACCTTCGCTGCTGCGCTGTGTCTTTGGTTGGTGTTCGGGTTCGGTCGAGTTAAGTTGAGCAAACAAATTGCATTAATTTGTGTCTTATTATTTAATAACAAAATAAATAGACAACAGTCGACAGCAGCGTTAATTGATGGTGGGGGAGAGGAGGAGTGTGTGCGTGGTGTGGTGTGGAGTGGCTCCGCGTGGGAGGGGGAATCGGTAGCGCGAATGTGGAGTGGTGGGGTGGTAGCGGTAGCGGTGGCTCTGCTGTGTGTATTTAGCTTTCGTCGTTGCTGTCGGTTGCTGAGCAATTATTTTAATCCCATTCAATTAAGAATCGAACAAATCGAATCGAAGGAAAACGAAACGAATCGTTGGTAGTAGTAAGGAGAGAGGTGCCTTAACCAGGACACGCCTTGACCTTTTTACTGAAGAAGGAGCCTGGTCTGTTTCTGCGGCTTAATTCGACTTGATTGCTAGAAAAACGACTCGCATTCGTATTCGAATTTGGCATAAATTAATCTACCGTCTACCCCCCTCACCATGCTTGGCTTTGCATCTTTCTTCCTTCTTCGACTTGCTGCTCTCTATTGCTGATGCTGAATTTTTGAAGGACTTGAGGGGATTTCCTTTGCTGCCAAGCTGCTTTTGAGAATTTATTCGGGTGTATTTTAATTGAAATTTTCAAAGTTCGCAAAATACTGTCAAGTGGGTGGATAATTGTTTTGAATAAATGTCAAACGAGATCCGGAAAATACTCGTAATTGGAATTCTAAATGAGCGATTTTGGTGTTGTCTAAGTGCACTTTATCCATCAAAAATGCAATAGATTTCACCTGGCAATATATATGTACCTTAACCAAAGCCCATCCCCCCTCAATATCGAACTCCCAAAGTCATACTGAATCAGCTCTTTTAGCACATTTATCGAAATACATTTCCATTTCAAGTTCAAATTTGTTGGAATGGGAATGGGAATGAGAATGGGATTTTCGTGCATTCTCCGTTCTCTCTCCCTTTCCCGCTCTTGATTAAACTGCTGCCCGAAAAAGTATTATAATCGGGCGTACCATAAACTCATAAATTTTGTATTTATTATATGATATGCATACACGTGTGTGTTCGAGAACGAGTATGTGCGTCAAATAGAGGTGTTGGCATGGAATCGATTCTGATGGCGCCTCCCCCCATAAAATCAACAGAACCGAAAGGGGTGGGGAAAAAATACCAAAAAGTCGAACCTGAATTCGCAAACCGCAACACTCCTCTCGGGGGAGGCAGGGAGCCCTATAATGATTATGTTTATTGGAATTGAAGACGTTCGAGAGACGATTTTTATCGCCCGTTTCTGTGCGTACTATTAATATAATTTTATGTGCAAAAATATTCCCATTTCAATATCAGAGAGAGGGAGAGAGAGAGAAGGAGAGAGGCGGGCACAGAGGTTTCTTATCAGCACAGAAACACCCCAAAAATAAAACCCAAGTCGAGATAATGCTCTATAGAGCTTACTGGTGGGCATGGGGATCATCATGGAGAGGGGCTGCAATCCTTTTTTTTTTAGTCGGTGGTGTGTTCTCCCTCTCTCTTTCTTACCAATAGAGAAGCCACAGAGCACACAGCATTTTGTGGCATGTGCAGACACTAAACTTATTAATAAAACATCGAAAAATCATATCAATTCTGAATTCTAAATTCCGGATTCCGTTGCTTTAGATTCAGTTTCGGATCGGTTTCGCATTGGATGGGGGCTTGGGGAGCTTAGGTCGCTTAAACAATTCGACAGCGAAGGTGGCGCTGGAAGAACGAGTCACAGCCATTTGCTGTTTGCATATCACTTTGCCATTAATCGCTGGGGTTTTGTTGTTGCTTCTTTTGCTTCAATGTTATACTACATATATGTATGTATGTATATAGAAAATATATGTACATATATATATATATATATATTGAGCGATACCAACAACAACAAAATGTTTTATTTTTAGCTTGGAGTATTTTTAAATGGCCTTGGCGCTCCGATCGGCTCCGCTCCGCGCCGCTTAGGGACCCAAAAAGAGAGAAGAAGCAGAAGAATGAGAGGAAGGGGAGGTCCGGTCTGGTCTGGTCTGGAGATTGTAGATCGCCCCTACATTTTTCGAGGCTTATGCGAACCAAAACATATGTTGTTTTGAAGCTTAAAATTATTATTGAACACCTATAGAGAAAAGCCCTGAAATTTAAATATTTTTTTTACTCATTTATGCCATTGATTAAATTTATAATAAATAAATAATAAATAATAGATATAATAAATAATAATAAATAATATTAAATATTTTTCACTTGCATTTTTATATAAATATGAAAATATTTAAATTTAATATATTTTATATTTAATTTAAATATATTTCATATTTAAATTTAATATATTATATATATTTTAAAGTGTTTTGTATTTAGATTAAATATGAACGCATTAAAAAGCCATTTTAATACATTTGTATGTGAATCAAAGTGAATTATATTTAATTTTACTATGTTTGTATTTAAGAATCGCATTTTAAATTCAAAAATGATTGTAGTTAATTTTACATTGGTTTTTTTCTATTAGTGAAATTAAAGTTGATTTTTGCTGAAATGGAAAACTGGATTAATTGGGTAATTCTTGAATAATTATGAATGAAATATACATATATGTAATACTATAGGTATTATAGGCAAGAAAGTAGGCAAGTTAAATTTGAATAAAAAAAGCAAAAGCTAAGGAACTAAAATTGGATCTATAACCTGACATTGTGTCACCTGATAATTGTGTGTTTAGAAGATATTTTGGCATATGTTCATGAATTCCTCTTTGCTCTATTTTCACATGCCACTCTCAGCCATCCTTTGTTCAATTGCTTAATCCTAAAACCATTAAACCATAGTTTTCCCTTTTGGCGATTTGCGGCATTCACAAGTTTCTCCCTTAACTGGGATCAACACTCATTCAAGTGTCTTGTGTGCCGTTGACTGCCTCTTCTGCAAATGTGAAGAAGAATTTACAACTTGCTTCATGTTTACATACATGTGTACATATATCCCCCGACTTTTATCTTAAACTCAGACATGCATACCCGTACATAAACACATTCAAGTATATATATGTATATGCCCCAAGAACATGAACTGTAGCACATTATAATCTCTGAATGTCTGAATGGGGAGAAGTAATAATGAAAGAAACTGCACTTCCGAACAATTATTACGCATACGCCTCAGTGCACAAGAGGATTGCATCCCCCGTCCACACTTTATGGATATTAGGGAAGAGATTTTGGAGAATGCTTGTCGAATGCTGTACGAGAGAGCACAGAGAATATTGTGCACTTGAGAGTGAGGAGAAGTGGAGTGGGGAGAGGGGAGAGGGGAGAGAGAGAAATACATATAATAAATGCACTCTAGTTGTGGCGCTGCTAATAATACAAATAAAAAATAAAAAAATAATAATATTAATACCAGTTAAACCACTTTGCGTGCAAAGGCAGACAACGAGGCAGACCCCGTACCGAGCGCCGACCACAGCAACAACCTGCATGGCATGGAACTTGTTAAATTGTTAAACCCATCAAGACAAGACCCAGCCCCAGCCTCAGCCTCAGCTCCAGTCACAGACCCGAAAGAAGTGGTCGAAGCCAGTCCGGCAGCCGGCCAGCCAGCCAGCCAGCCAGCCACCCTGTCACCCAAACAAACCAACAAACTGGCCAAGAAGAAGGCCAGGACGGGACAGGACAGGACTGAACCCCATCCAGATTATGGGGAGGAGGAGGAGGAGGAGTAAGATGTACATAAGACTTAACATGGAAATGGAGATGGAGACCACGTCGCGACGCATTGGCTGGCAAATACACTAGAGACAGAGACAGAGAGAGAGTCCCCAAGCTCTGCACTTGATAAAATAGAGAATATTTCTAATAGAGCAAAAATGAGGCAAGAGAGAGAGACAGAGAGAGCAAAGTGTTGACTGTTGAAAACTGGATAATCTTGATGGGTGTGGTGGGTGTGGTGGGTGTGCTGGGTTGAAGAATCAAACTTGAAACCGAATTGATTAAATCGAGGAAATCCAATTGAGGCGGAATTATTGCTCGGGGGCCTTGGGGGCACAGAGACAGGAAATAACCTAGACTACTTATCCATGATGAGGATGAGATTATTAACCTCCGATAGCGCCTAAAACTATGCAAAGCGAACTGCTTTGAAGGCAGAAAGAATGATCCAATGATCCAGGGGAATAGGGATAGTTTTTGAGTTAGTCGATGGGTGAACAAATGCATTGAAGCATTCTGTTTTTTGACCCATGGAAATGGAAAACTTCTCAATTCTCTTCTTCTTTTTTTCCATTTTTTGGTGCAACATTTTTGAAGGAGTAGGAGCTGCTGCATTCATTCTAACGAGGGAAATCAAGCAAAGAATGAACCCGGTTTCGGCTTTTAAGCGTGCCTCTTGTCGATTTATTGTTGTTGTTGTTGTTGCAGTAGCATTGCCTTTTGGCGGCCGTTGCATGGCACATGTGGCGCGTATTCAAGTATTTCCCCACGGTCTATTTTTAGAAAATCCAGTTTTTTGGCAACACACCGACAGACAGACAGATAGACGGACGGACAGGTCTCTCTGCTTTGCATGAGAGAAGTCAAACGAGGGAAGGCGCTAAACCGAGAGAGAGAGAGAGAGAGAGAGAGACTGCAAAAGAGATTACCGAAGATCTTTCTGCCTTTCTAGACTCATAATTCCCGCTCATAAATGTTGCACATTCAAGGAAATTCCTTTGGCTTTTTTGTGTTGTTTTGTTGTGATGACCTCCCCAAAAAGCCCTTCACTTTCACACGAACCGAAGCTGGAAGCCTAAAAATTATGGCCAAATCCAGTCTGCCTTCTCTTTCCACCTCTCGCTCTCCCTCTCTCCGCCTTTTTTTTCTCTCCTTCTCTCTCTGCCTGTCTGTTGTTAAATGCCAAAGCTGCTGGCTGTCATGTGTTGCCTCCTTTTAAGGCCAGCAAAACGGCGCCTCATCAGGCGGGGCAGAGTCTGTGGAGTGGAAGTTGGAGCTGCAGCTAAGGCAATGGTATGCCATGGAGCCATACCCCGTACCACACTCCCCAGCTCTAAGCCTGCACCATCATCATCATCAACGGGCTTGGGCTTGGGCCTCTTTGAAAGTGAAATTTCAGAGTGTAACACATGCGATGACAATGCGACCGCTTCTGCTGCTACCAGCAACCAGCAGCCAGCATCCGAAGCTTCACAGTATCCATCCACATCTCTTCTCTCTCTCTCTCTCTCTCTCGAAAGAGATGCCTTGACATTGTTGAGTGTGCGGCATGGCATGGCATGGCATGATGCGGTATGGCGCTAGAATGATCTTAAATGGAATCATTGTCCCATTGAGGAATCATTTTGAGGCAGAAACGAGAACTGGGTTGAGTTCCGGGCAGCAAACAGAACTATGAATGAACCTGGGAGGGGGGGGAGAAAGATTTTCTCTTTCTCTGAACATACAAATTAATGAATGAATGAAGCAATCTGTGGCTATCCTTACTTGCTTTTTCCTATCCTTTGGTCATTATTTGAAGAATTTTCGTACATATTTCTTCAGTTTTCGGCTCATTTACTTGTTGTGTGTGCTTCTGTGGGGTCATTGGGGTGCTGTTCAACAGATTGTGTGTGCAAGGATATGGATGGGCGATTCCTGATTCGCAATTCCAGTCACGGTATGTGTGAGGCGATAGAGAAACGAGCGAAACATTTGCAACAGTTGAACAGTTCGTTTATATTGTGATTTGATTTCAGAAGAGACACCTACCCGGGTGTGGGGGTGGGGGAGTGTGACACATTATGGTAAATGTATTGAGATCCCTTGATTGTCCTTGATTTCATTCCATTTCATTCCATTCCTTTCCCGTTGACCACCTTTCTGGGGCAATAGGCAATGCAATCAACTCGCCTCACATAAGACAGCTGTCTGGATCCTGTCATTGGGTGCCTCATCCTTGCTGCTGCTGCTGCTGCTGCTGCCACGCCTTGCTCCTTCTCCATGCTCCATGGCATGTCCTTGCGGCCGAGACGACCATTCATTTATCATATCCATTCGACAGATGTCAGAGCAGAGCCGTCCCCTTCTTCGGAGAAGTGTAAAGTTTAAAGGCTTCTTTATCCTCATTTGCTGAAATCCCTTTTCCACTTTCTAATTACACTTTCTGCTACTCTCACTGCAAAGAGAGAGAGAGAGGAGAGAGGAGAGAGGAAAGAGGTTCTCAATCTCTCGGAGGACTCATTTCTGTGGCGATGAAATTAAATTGGACATTCGGGTCCGATAATACATTTAATGGTTGGGCCACTACCCCCAGCCCATTCTGAATTTGTTTCATATAGAAAGAGAGGATTTTAAACCCTTTTCCTGCGTGCGTGTGGGTGGTTGTGTGTGTGTGTGTGTGTGTGTGTGTGTGTGTGTGTGTGTGTGTGTGTGTGTGTGTGGCTTCTGCCTATCTGTGTCTGTGGTGCGATAATGTTTCATTTGTGGGGCAGTCGCGTGTGTGTGTGTGTGTGTGTGTGGCTTGTGTGCGGCCCTTTTATGGGTTTAACTTGTTGATGATTGATGGCAGAATGGCCAAGGATTCAGATGCCCTGTGTGTGGGCGAGTGTAATGTGTGTGTGTCCTTGAACAGATTGGCTTGGCCCTTGCCTGGTGGGGGCAAACAATACACAAAATAAACAAAAACAAATAAAAACCAAATAATGAAATAAGTAAACTACATTAAAGGAATTTTCAATCAGCAACGAGAAAAGCTAAGGATTAAAGGGATTTAATCCAAAGTTAATTTAGCAATTAAAATTTCAGACAAATTTATAAAGAACCACAATTGAATCTAGAATTTGCTTTCAATTAAGTAAGTGCTTGAGGGGATTTGTTTAAGATTATTTTGCATTCATTTGAACACATTCTGGATATATTACCCTATAATTGAGGGCTTTGCTCTTTACCAAAAGTTCCCTTGATTCTACTCGAAGAATCTAGTTCCTAATTAAATTTAGCTTGTTAAAGTTCTTTATGCCGAATACATTCGAGCTACGAGTACTGATTCAGCATCACTTCAGCTTCACTTCTGTTAACCACCTGCACACTCGTATGTTCCCCTAATTTTGTTGGGCCCTTCATCAGAGGAAATTCATCTGCTCAAAGCAAGGCGAAGAAGCACTCACAATACACTCCCTCCTTCCCGGACGTGAAGGAGGCGGTTGAAACTTTATCTGAATCGGTGACTGAGACTGGGATTGAATTAAATCCGACAGTGGAGTGAGTCAAGCCCCTCCCCCCATGACAATTGTCGGACGATTCATGTACATTTTCCGTTTTGCTTTTGCTGTTGTTGTTGTAGCTTTGGTTTTTTATTTATATTGTTTCTGATACACGCACGCACACACACACACACACACCTCCCCCATCAGTGGGTGATGTTGTTTGCTGACTGTCGTGTGTTTGGTTTATCCACGGGAATCCACCATGCCCTGGTGTTGTGGTCTGGTCGGTGCTTGGTGGCTGGGGATAGTCGTGTTTGCGTCTGGTTTCTATTTTTAGTGCGCAAGTTTTATTTTTAGACAATCCAACACACACGCACACACACACACGCACATACACACAGACAGAGACAACAAACAACTTTAACTGGAAAAAAGTACAACTGCAACTGCAACTTGTTGCACTGCCTCTGCCAGAGAGAAAGAGAGACAGTCAGACAGAGAGTGGGAGAAGTAGATTCGATAGCCACTGAAAGAGCGTCCCACGTTGCGGCTAAGCGATATATTTCTTTTATTACACAACGTGACGCTGACTGTGGCTATACCCTTGAAATCAGTATTGTGGAATTCAGATGATGTTTGACACGCATAGGAGATGGGGATCTACGATCTCATATATTACACATAAATGTGTATGTACATTGTATATTCTTGAGCCACCTATAACCTCTTTCTATAATTAATAAGTCACCCCAATTTATATTTATTCTGCATGCAGTCAACAAGTTTTCATATCATATCACTATATCTTATAGCTACAATTGGAACTATCGGTCTATGGTAGAAATCCCTTGTTTATTCTTTCTATACGCTTTAGATCGAAATTGGATTATTACTCATGTAATTGACATGGCAAAAACTCGAAAAAACAAACCACTTTTTGTAAGAAACTCTTTTTGACACTGCCCATAATTAATAATTTAACAAAAAGTTAAAATACAAATTAAGCGAAGACTGATCTAAATGGGATCTGATCTCTATAACTGATCTGTAGCTGTCATGGCAACGATCGTTTTGCAAAGGGTATCAAATGCTTCTGCAAACTTTAACTGAAGCTTTAATCTCTTGTTTGTTTGTTGATTACAGCTAAGCTCTCTCTGCATCTTATGCTCTCGAGCGCCGCGCTCTCTCTCTCTCTTTCTATGCTCTCCCATTCTGTCGCCGCTCTCTCTCTGTGCTGTCTGTCCTCATGCTTTTTTTCCATTTCGTTAAACGTTTTATCACGTTCGTCGTCGTCTCCCACTGCTGTTGCTCTTTTCTCATATTTTTCTTTAGAATGTGATTCTATTTTTAGAATCGCTCGCCCGCTCTCTGCTGTTTCTCTCTCTCTGCGTCTCTCTGTGTGTTATTCATTGCTGCTCTCTGTTTACTTTATAAATATTTAAATTGTTGTCACGTACTAAGTTCTTAATAGGTTACGTTATGTGTTTATTTAACTCATTTTGATTAGAAGTCGAGAAAATACGAATATACGGAAGACGAGTGCCACAAGCGCCGTATAACTAGAGACTACATACATACATATGTACATATGCATGTATGTATGTATGTACATACACATATCCGATTAGGTCTCCTCCTCTTAATACCGTTCAAAGTTCAACTTTTACTCCGTTTTTAAAAGCATTTCTCTCTTTTTCCCCCCAAACAGATGTTCAACTTAAAGTTCTTTTCAAATTAATTGTTTACGCAAGTGTAATTAGGTAATAGAAATAAGGAAAATATATCAACACAGGCACATCCCACACTCACACCCACACACACACACACATGTTCATATGTGTTTCTAATTAAATTATTTTAAATGTCACACAAAGCAAAGCATAGACCAGGAATTCAGTTTTGTCTGACCCTCGCACAGTTGTGCAAAAAATTTGGTGGATGGGGGAGGGAGGGGAGTGTGTTCCATGTAGAAATATTTAGATAATAAATGACTTGCAATAATGTACATAAATTGCAGCAATCAAAATGGATTATTTGAGCTTAGATTTTGATGTTTAGAGGAGACGCCAAAAAGAGGTTTAATCGTCATATGAAGACAGATCTCTGTAGGTTATACTATGAATAGGTTATACTATGGATGTTACATTTTATTTGGTTGGCTACTTAAGGGTGGAGACTGACTCCCCAGTGTTACCCCTCCCTAAGTAAATACTCAAATGATGTTCGTTATTTGTTTATTGAAGGTCACTGCGGAATTTACAATTTGGTTGAAGGCCTAAAATCTTTGATTTTGCTAATTTGGAACTTTTGACTTGAATAATTTAGAGTTGAGCCCGTACACCCAGTTGCGAGATCCACCATGCTACGATTGCGTATGGGTTTTGGTGGGCTTTTTGAGGTCACCCGCAATCTTCTTGATGGCCGGCGGAATACGCTTGGCTACTCCGGGCTGGGAGCTGAGAAACGAGATCTCGAAGAGGGCGGGACGACTCGAGTAGACGTTGTGCAGCATGCTGATGAACCAGAAGAGCAGATCGTCCATATTCTGGAGGGTGCACTGGGCGAACACGGCCCCCGCATCGCGGCCATGCTGATGGGAGTCGAAGAGGGCGACGATCGAGGCGCGAAAATCGAAGGTGACCATCACCGTGCGACTGTCCGCAATTATGGCGGCGAACAGATGGGGGGTCGCTGTCTGGACGATGGCATGCTGGAAGACCTGCAGCGTGATCTGGAAGATGCGGGACAGCTGCACGGCCACGTTCCGGTTGTACATGGGACTGGAGGTGTCCGCCTCCATGTGCGTGTAAAACCACTCCTCCAGGCGGAAGTTCATCTTGTGCTGCGTCCGGATGGCCGCAATCGCGTCCGGGATGTTCAGATTGAGGTTGCGCGCATGCGGAGTGTTGGCCGAGATCACATTGTGGTAGACACTGTTGCCATCGTTCATGGCATTGCCGAACATCTCCCAGCCGCGCGGCGGCAGATTCGACACCCGGTGGTAGAACCTCTCCGCCTTGGACACCTTGTCGGCCAGGAGCAGCGAGATGAGGGTGCACGAGTTGGTGCCGCTCTGCTGAAACTCCCCGAATCTCGACTGGCAGAAGTCGCGCGGGAACCACCATATGTTTAGGTTGTCGATCTGCTCGTGTATGGCCATCTCGGAGGAGCAGCTTCGTCTTTGTCTTTTTCTGAGTCTTCTTCTGGCAAGCCTTCTGGCGGCGAAGCTTCGTCCACTCCCTCGTGGCTGCTGTCTCCTGGCACTCCCGCTGCTGCTGTTGCTCTCACATAGTTGTCCAAAAATGCATTGACCCTCCAACAACAGCCGTACCTCGGACGTCAACGTACACGGCAACAGCGAACGGCGGCTGCTGCTCCAGCTCCAGCTCCTGCTCCTCTCCAGTACACTCCAAGGGCGGGCTCTTGATCCTAACCGAACATTGAATTTTGCGTGCCTTTTGCCGGAGGAGTGCTCAGCGGGAAAAGATACAGATATTTCGGAATCGAAAAACAAAAAAAAATTTCTACACCAACAATTGACAAATAACGAACATGATGTGAGATTTGGATGCCGACTGGGCGGGCGATATTCCAAATCAAGTGCAAATCAAGGGCAATGACGGGAAACGTAAGGGTATGATATGTGGTGGGGGTGGGGGAAGGATACGGAGCTGTTGATATTTCGCCCCAGACGTTAGTTTAGGACGATGGATAAGCTCTACAATTGCATATTTAAATTGTACGCCCATGGTAGCTCATAAATATACAATGTATTACGGAATTATAGATTTATTTCCCGCTTCTTTTGGTGGTTAATCCGATTTTCAAGGAACAGTAATCCCATACAATACCCCAAATGGACTTTGTAAGCTCTAAATGGAGTTGTAAACAAAGGAATTACTCATTCAGTGTGTGTGTTTGCAATTCCATGGAACGGCCTCTCTCCAGTCGCCGATAATCTTTATTCTACGAATGGGAACACTCTATTTTAAAACTGCCCCAGAAGGGGATTCTTGGAAAGGCGCTCTTCACATCGCATCGCATCGCATCGCCAGCGTAGAACAGTGTCAAAATGCTGCGCAAATATTTATCAGTGGCGCCCAAAATTAGCCAAGGCCCGGGGCCAAGTAGTTCTAATTTTAAATTGCAACATTGGCAAAAAAAAAAATACTAAAGAATAAACAACGGATGGGACGAGGGACGAGGGAAGAAACAAAAATAAAATCGAGAAACAAATATGTGAAGTGTGTCGGAAATGCTAATTTATGGTGGCATGAGCGCTTTGGGGTGTTGATTGAGATTGAGATTGAGATTGAAGAAGTGCTCGAAAGATTGCTGGAATGCCTGAGTGGAGAAGTGTAGTAGTAAAAGTTTTTAAGAGTCTCGACTTCCAAGAAATATTGTTGGAATGCCCATCGAGATACATACCTTTGAATAATAAAAGTCAATAAATATAAAATATCGTCAATGGAATGGTAACAAATTACAGCAAGTTGCATAGTATATGCAGATATTAAATAATAAATAAACTTTAAAGAGATACAATTACGAGTAACAAATTATTTAAAGCTCCCTTTTAATTTAAATAAATACGAGTATCATCCTCTGAAGTGGGCAAATGTGAAATGTCATCGATTATTTACATTCCATTTGTTTGTGCATATGCTTCAGGCTTATTAATATATTGTTTTCATTTAAATATATCCATTTGGCCTACATATATAAATTTAATTAAAATTAAACTTTAACATTTAAGTACAAAACTCAAGCAAGGCATAAACAGCAGACTATTCCGTAATCCATTTTGAATGGAATGCGATTGCCTTCCCCACAACAAACAAACAGAACAATGCAGGGCGAAAACAGCTGGTGGCTGGGTGTTGATGTGTGGGCGGGATAATACTCGTAGCAAGCAAATGCCAGGGACAAAATCATGCGCTCACATATGTACGGTTAATGCCTCAAACGAAATTGCATAATGCTGAAATCAACGCGTATGCGTGCCATAATTAATAATAACGAGCCATGCAACGCTCTGAGTAGAAGGGTATACATTCCTCATCTTATCCACTTCGCATCCCATAGGATGGATGGCTTGGCCGCCCTACTACTGGACGGAGTGCCTGTGTGCCTAAAAGGATTTAATTAGAAGTTCTCTTCTTCTCTCTTTGCGGGTGTGGGTGTCACGGTTGTTTGGATTGACCAACGGTAACAGTTGACATTTGACTTCTCTTCGTACAGCTGCCAACACCATTTCGTTGAATATCCTCTTGCTTTCCGGGAAAATAGACTTTTATTGCTTGCCTGATGCTGCTAACATGCAGATGGGTCTTCCTTTTTTTAAGCCTTAACGTAGTGGGAAGGCAATAAGCCGCTTGTCTATGAATAGTCTACAGTTCTCGAAAGTGTTGGCTTACCTTTGCACAATTTTAATAATCAGTAACTCATTTTGTGGGAAATTAATGCCACCAGAGAAATCAAGGCTAAAGCTACATACGCTACTAGAAATAGTTAAAGAAATGGCAAAGCTCGACATGACTTCAGGTTCAATATTTTAAGTACTTTAAGGGTATGAACCGTCTTTGATCTATGACAAAGTTGGGGAACTTCCTCTTTGATTGGTGTTTGTCTCTGGCAAACATGCATCAGAAGTGCATGTGCTAGAGTCCTGCAATTGAACTGCATCCTCACTTATCCTCACTTATAGCCTTCCGCTCATGTGCATGTGTCTTTTTGTTGCAGTGTGAGCATCTGTTGGGACCCATAGGCGTCGCGCTGAACGGCCCCGGCCTAAGGGGCCATGACGCGTTGGCCCTTTAATCTACTACTCTTGCTGTCGGTGGCAGTGCGCGACTGTAGCAATCATCGCACCGTCCTCACCGTGGGCTATCTGACGGCTCTCACTGGCGAGCTCAATACGCGTCAGGGCTTGGCCATATCCGGTGCGCTGACGATGGCCCTGGATGAGGTAAGTCTCTACTAATTGGAGGCCTCTCCGCTCCAGTTTGAACAGCTGCTGTTTGGATATCATCTCATCTTTCCATTGTCGCTTAAAGGTCAACAAGGATCCGAATCTGCTGCCGAATGTGACGCTGGACCTGCACTGGAATGACACCAAGGGTGATACGGTATTGGCCACCAAAGCCATTACCGAAATGATATGCGATGGCATTGCCACCATATTTGGTCCCGAGGGTCCTTGCTATGTGGAGGCCATCGTCTCGCAGAGTCGCAACATTCCAATGATATCCTACGTAAGCTCCGATTTATGATCCCCCCCCCCCCCCTCACAGACAATTTCATGCATCGCCTTTTTTTTGCGCAGAAATGTGCAGAGTACCGTGCATCCGCCATACCGACATTCGCACGCACCGAACCGCCAGACACGCAGGTGAGTGGTGGCAGAGACATAGACAGAGAGAGAGAGAGAGAGAGAGAGAGGCAAGGTCTTGGGCGTCCATCCTTGTGCTGAATCTTTCGCTAAACAGGACAGGCGATTATCCTTGAGCGAATGACAGCCACAAGGATGGGGAACTAAGACAAAGGTCATGCTATACGTCTGACCCCACCCTTCGTTGGATGGACTTTTGTTTTGGAGCTCACACACACTTGACAATTCCCATGCGTATGTATTTTTGCAGGTCGTTAAATCGCTGCTCGCTTTGTTGCGCTATTACGCCTGGAATAAGTTCTCCATCCTCTACGAGGATGTGTGGGGCCCGGTGGCGGATCTGCTCAAGGATCAGGCCACCAAGCGGAACATGACCATCAACCACAAGCAGTCGTTCATCGACAATCGTGCCAAATGCTGTGAACTGGGCCTCGATTGCTGTCGTTCCGGTTACTGGTATCAGGTGGGTTCGAGACACACACCAAAAACAAAAAAAAACAAAAAAAACAAAAAAACACTCAAAACTCTCTCTCTGTCTTTCGATTCTCTTATAGCTGGTGCAGAATACCATGAACCGCACTAGGATCTATGTGTTTCTGGGTGCTGCCAATAGCCTGGTGGACTTTATGAGCTCCATGGAGACGTCCGGACTGTTTGCGCGTGGCGAATACATGGTGATCTTTGTGGACATGATGGTCTACTCCGAACGGTAGGCGATCAGTCAGTGATACTCTTACGGGTATATGTAGTAAGTTCTAAGCGAATTCTTTGGCTTGCAGCGAGGCAGAGAAGTATTTGCGGAAAGTGGAGCAAATCGATGTCATGTCCAACTGCCACAGCACCGAGAAGTTCAACCAATTGGCACGCAGTCTGCTCGTCGTGGCCTCCACGCCGCCGACCAAGGGATATGAAAAATTCACAGAACGCGTGCGAACCTACAGCTCGATGCCGCCGTTCAACTTTGAGATACCCAAATTGTTCTCGCAAAGTAAATTTAGCAAGGTAAAGAAAGGGGAGTAATCCTTATTGTCTTGGCATACCAACACTAACCAACCACTGTATTGTACGTTCCTTTAGTTCATATCAATCTATGCCGCCTATCTGTACGATTCGGTGAAACTGTATGCCTGGGCTGTGGACAAAATGCTGCGCCAGGAGACGCGTGTGCTCACCGATGAGGTGATCTTCGATGTGGCCAGCAATGGGACGCGTGTCATCGATACCATCATCAAGAATCGTACTTATATGAGTGAGTCCTTCCTGCCAATCCCCCTTCTGTGCCCCTTCTGTTTGTTGCTGATTGAGTAAAGTTTCTTTCCTATCCACAAAAAGGCGTCACTGGCTCCACGATCAAGATCGATCGGTATGGCGACTCGGAGGGGAATTTCTCAGTGCTGGCGTACAAGCCACACAAATGGAACAACTCAAACGGTGTGATATGCCACTATCACATGGTACCCGTGGCGCATTTCCACCAAGGCGAAGAACTTCCAGTGAGTGAGTCGTCTTCTCTTTTTTAGTTTGCCTTTTGCCTCAGACTTTTTGACTTTGAGTTGTTTCCAGCCCTACCCTACCCTATACCCTCTACCCTGAAAGGGTGATCCATTTGTAATCACCCACACGCATCTATCGTTTCTGTAGGAATACAAACTGATCAATGGCTCCATAGATTGGCCCTCGGGCGGCGAGAAGCCTACGGATGAGCCCATGTGCGGTTTTGCCAATGAACTGTGCAAGAAGGACGACACACACTACACATCCACAGTGGCTGCCGTGGTGCTGGGAGTGCTGCTCTTCTGCTCTGGCGTCATCACCATGAGCATCTATCGCAAGTGGAAGATTGAGCTGGAGATCGAGGGTTTGCTCTGGAAGATCGATCCCAATGAAATCAAGGGTTACTCTGGCAACGAGATTGTCTCCTCACCCAGCAAGGTAGGTGAACGATCATCGATGCTTTACTTGACCCCCACTAAACCCGCCCCTCCTTCCCGTGTAGGTCAGTTTGATGAGCGCCCAGAGCTATGGCTCACGCTGGACGAATCAGTTTGTGACCTCCACGGGTCGTCTACGCGGCGCTGTGGTGCGCATCAAAGAACTAAAGTTCCCCCGGAAGCGTGACATCTCCAGGGAGATCATGAAGGAGATGCGTTTGCTGCGCGAGTTGCGCCACGACAACATCAATAGCTTCATTGGGGCCAGCGTGGAGCCGACGCGCATACTGCTAGTCACCGATTACTGCGCCAAGGGCAGTCTGTACGATATCATCGAGAACGAAGACATCAAATTGGATGATCTGTTCATTGCCTCACTCATCCATGACCTAATCAAGGTAACTAACCGAAGGAGAGAGAACCAACCCCTTGCTAATGTCCCTCTTCCGTTGCATGATCTACAGGGCATGATCTACATCCACAATTCCCAATTGATCTATCATGGCAATCTCAAATCCTCGAATTGTGTTGTCACCTCGCGCTGGATGCTGCAAGTCACCGACTTTGGGCTGCACGAGTTGCGCCAGTGCGCCGAGAACGAGTCGATTGGGGAGCATCAGCACTACCGAAGTGAGTATCCAGTCGGTCCTCTTGGCTGGAGCTTCTCTTAATTGTGGAATCTCCCTCCTCTCCCTCTCGTTTCACAGATCAACTGTGGCGTGCACCGGAGCTGCTGCGCACTCATGTCCATGGCAGCCAGAAGGGCGATGTCTATGCGTTTGCCATCATCATGTACGAGATATTTAGTCGTAAGGGTCCGTTCGGACAAACCATTTTAGAACCAAAGGATATTGTGGACTTTGTCAAGAAGCAGCCGCTCAATGGCCAGGAGCCGTTTCGGCCGGAGGTAGAGTCCATAATAGAGGCCGAATCCTGTCCGGATTATGTGCTGGCCTGCATCAAGGACTGCTGGGCCGAGGAGCCCGAAGAGCGGCCCGAATTCAGTGTCATACGGTACGCAACTCCCACTCAACTAGTTTCCATTTATCCATTCATTCATTCATTCATTCATTCATTCGTTCGTTTAGCAATCGCTTGAAGAAAATGCGCGGCGGTAAAACCAAAAACATCATGGACCAAATGATGGAAATGATGGAGAAGTATGCCAACAACCTGGAGGATATTGTCACCGAGCGCACACGTCTGCTGTGCGAGGAGAAGCTCAAAACGGAGGATCTCCTGCATCGCATGCTGCCACAGTCGGTGGCCGAGAAGCTGACCATGGGTCAGGGCGTGGAGCCGGTGTCCTATGACTTGGTAGGAATAATTAGCCTCTAGCATTAGGGATTGTCTGCCTCATACTCATATAATACAATATCCACCTACAGGTTACCATCTATTTTAGCGACATTGTCGGCTTCACGGCCATGTCGGCGGAGAGCACACCGCTGCAGGTGGTTAACTTTCTGAATGATCTCTACACGGTGTTCGATCGCATCATACGGGGCTATGATGTGTACAAGGTGGAGACCATAGGCGATGCCTACATGGTGGTAAGTGGCAGTCCAGGACGCACGAGCACAGTCTCTCTGTATATGTGTTTCCCCGCTCTAATTTGATTTTCCTTGCTTTGGTCGATAGGTCTCTGGTCTGCCCATCAAGAATGGGGATCGTCATGCGGGCGAAATAGCGTCAATGGCGCTGGAGCTGCTGCAGGCGGTGAAGCAGCATCGCATCGCCCATCGTCCGAACGAGACGCTGAAGCTGAGGATCGGAATGCATACGGGCCCTGTGGTAGCGGGCGTCGTGGGCCTTACGATGCCCAGGTACTGCCTCTTTGGCGACACCGTCAACACGGCCTCGCGCATGGAGAGCAACGGGGAGGCGCTGAAGATACACATTTCGAACAAGTGTAAGCTGGCGCTGGACAAACTGGGCGGCGGCTACATCACCGAGAAGCGCGGCCTGGTCAATATGAAGGGAAAGGGCGATGTGATCACCTGGTGGCTGACGGGGGCCAACGATAATGCGATACAGAAGAAGCCTGTGGACATGATGGACATGCCGCCGCTGTTCTCGCGTCCCAGGAAGAGTCCGAAGCTGAATTCCGACTCACGGCAGCCAAGTATTCAGGCCATGCACTTCTGCGGGACAGGATCGAGACGGCAGAGCAGTGTGCCACGTCCGGCGGATGTCGAGTCCACGTACAGTCTGCAGGGGTCTGTGAGGGAGTCGCCGCGAGTCAGCAAGAGGGACAGGGACAGGGAGCGACCAGTCAATGGACTGGGCGGTGCACACTTTGTGGGCGGAGCACTCCTGGAGTCGGCTCTGGCCTCGCTCAGCACGCTGAATCATTCCGAAACAAATGAAACGAACTGTGATATGGATGGAGGAGTAGGAGGAGCGAGTCTAGTACGCCAGCCGAACGCTCTGCACAAGCCCCTGGCCATGGTGCGACCCCACAGGATCATCAGTGCCGCCCAGCTGCCCCTTGGGGAGGAAGACGACGCCGACGACACCACCGTCTCCCAGGTGGATGTGGAGATGCTTCTGCGGGAATCTCGCTCACTGGATCCCATGCCGTGGCAGCATCTGCGCAAGCGGCACGAAAGGGTCAAGCTCCCACCCTCCAAACTGTCCAAAAACAATTCGCGATCCCTGGACACGGGAGTGTCGCTGATCAGCGGCAACCAGAACGGTGACGTCGATGGAAGCCAACTGGAGATCGACGAAGACATGTCCGCCAATCCAGTGGATGCCAACGATGGCTACGACGATGAGCTGGGCCTGCTCATGCGGCACGACAACGGCCAGCTGCCCACGCTCCGCTACTCCGGCAGCTTCCCCAATGCCAATGCCCATGCCCATGGCCAGATCAGCATCGTTCCTACCGGCGACAGCTCCAGCCGAAGGCGCACCAGCAATGTATCCTCCGGCAGCTGTGCCAAGCATCTGAACAACAACTGCAACGGCGGTGTGAATATCGAGGACGATCTGGAGTCTCCCCTCCTGCAGCGCCAGGCCTCGCTCTCTGTGCCGCCTGAGGAAATGCTGGCGCACAACAAGCGCTGGCATTCGCTGGAGAACATGGAGCCGGGCGGTGTCGGACACGGGAACAGTGTCAGCTATGCGGCCGACATCGATGGCCCTGTCCGTGGGTTCTTGGGCGGTTCCTCCTCCAACCAGCGTCCCAGAGGAGTCGGGGGCGGTGGCGGTGGCGGAGGCGCAGGCGGCGGAGCCACCAAGCTGGGCAATTGGATGGCCAATTTCTTCAAGGGCAACGGAGTGCGCAGTGTGGAGGCTAGGCGTGTGGGAATCCTGCCCACCGGTGTGCAAGGAGTACGAACTGGATTCACGGATATGACGGCAGCGGCAGCAGCCGGTGCCCGAGATCGTGAGAGTATAGTCTAGAGAGTAGAGAGTAGAGAGAGTAGGACCTAAGAGGATAGCAGAGGGTGGGAGGATAGTAAGTTGGAGGTGAAAAAGTTACTCAGGAACCGTGTCGAGCAGGAAACGATCGTCTGTCTTTTGGCTTATTTCTTCGTTTTATGTATTGTAGTTTGTATCATCGATCGATCGAACCTACATATTTGTGTGCCTCTGTGTTGGAGATGCATCCCCCATATACATACATACAAACCTCTTCACCTCGAAATCGCTGGATTATCTATAGCTTGTCGATGTGAAATGGCATTCAAAGTATATATTTTTGTGTAATTGTTGCAATTTCGAGGAATCAAATCAGATAAATGATTAAAGCATTGCATATTTGTACATATATATGTTAATGTGTATTTGATAACTCTACCCTACATATAAATATTGGAGAAGCCGAAAAAACCGTCTAGTCACAAGGTCTTCAGACTAGTTATTGTTTTATATAATATATAAATATATATGTATACTATACACACACACACACCCCACACAACCACACATATAAATGTACGTTTGTAAATGTAACACAACCACACAGCCAAACAAACACACACAAACACGTATTTATATGAGGAATCAAAAAGAAAAACAACACACAAATATTTGATGTAAATGTAATTGAAATTCTTTGCTTCTCTATACAAAATGCGATGCAGCTTAAAGGAAAACTAGGTAATTTATATATTTCGAAAATCAAAAGATGGAAAATTGATGTATCAATGTGTTTTGCTAGTATGTAATTAAGTGCGTGTGATTGTACGTAATGTTTAAGTCCTTAACACTAAATGAATAATTTTAATTAATTAATTATGAACGAGAATTGTGAGCAGAGGGGCGAAAAAAGGCCCGCAGTGAGGTGTTTTTAGCTATATGTATGTATGTATATTTTTAAAAGAAATTTGTTAAATTTGCCATATATAAATACAAAGAAAACAAGAAAGTATTTGCTATTATTCGGTGGGTGGCATTTGATCAGCAGCCAATTTAAAACTTGTGTTCTGGCGCCAGTTCCAGTACTGGTCGTATGAGTGGGGATAAATGTTCTTGATCCTCGATAGGGACCCCGGGATGTTTGCAATGCAAATAGAGGGAAAATTGAAAATTTGATCCTTGATGTCCTTCGTCCTTCGACGTTGTCCCGATTACAGGAAGCCATCGCACGTCCAGATCGGCCGACAATAAGCATATCTGTTGTCCAAGTCGGGCCCACTGATGCACAGCTTGTGCGCTAGCAGCGGCAAATAAAATAATTAAATAATGCCCAAAATACCCAACATTTAAGGCGGATTTTGCTAAGTCTTTTTAGATTCGACGAAACCTAGGGGCCGCCACTTTTTCATGTAAAATCGCACGTAGCTCCGCTCCCTGAGGTCCAGGACGTGCTATATGTCGTCGGGAGCGCAAAAATCTCGCGCATCCGCCAAACCCATCAAGGACCCCGTGGACCCACAGGAATAGCCAGGAAATGCAATTTCGTCTAGATTTTCACTAAAACGCATGTAACTCTGCCACGACCTGTCCGATCTGGGCGTGCCGCCCCTCCGCGTGATCAGGAGAAAGTCCTCTGTCGTTTGACAATGGCCGATGGACATTTTGGATCCTTACGATCCTGGAGAAGTAAGTCCTGCGCCGATCGGAGCTCATTGGGCCGAGATATAGCGTCCCAAAAAATAATACTGGTTTTTCGAAATCAAACTATATCTCCGGCAAATAGGGGCAGATCTGGGCGTGGCATGTTTTTTTGTAATCAGGAGAGCCCACTCCGTCGATTGGCATCAAAAAAAAGGACATTCCACAAATACTGGTTTTCGCGAAGAGGATGATGGTTACATCATGATTTTTGCGAAAACCAGTATTCGCCGAATCTTGTTTTTTTTATGGGGATCGATAGTCTTAATCCTCACGATCCTGAAAAGGTAGGTCCTTCAGGGATCTGCCCCTATTTGGCCGAGATATAGCTTGATTTTATAAAACCAGTTTTTTTGTTGGGATGCTATATCGCGACTATTAGGCAACCGACTTAGGCGGGCCACACCTTTCCGTGATCAGGATAATCTGCCCGATCGTTTGCAATCAAATTCGTTTCAAGGACATCAAGGATTAATGATTACATTTTGATACCTCCGCCATTTCTCTTCCGATCCAGGCGTGATGCATGTCCGCAAAGACGGAAAGGTGTCCTTTATCATTTGAAACCATCAAGGACCTCAGGGCTGCAAGGATACTCCTTTTACATGCAATTTTGTAACATATTGGTCGAAAATACCAGCCTAAAATTATGCCCCACTTTTTAAATAAAGCCAACCCCAAAAGTATGCAGTGGTTTTTATATCGATGTTTCTTCATTTTATCGATAGCCGTAATTTGAGATGGGCGATATTCATCGTATATAAATCTGGTCTCACTAAACTTTCTCCATAATTTCTCCTAGAGATGGGCGATATCGATATCTGTCTGAGCAGTGTAACCGTACGGAATGCAGTGCACACCTCTGGTCACACCACATGGCCGCTCCGCTAGGCTAGCGAATTATACCAAACATTTTTTGGATCTGAGTACTAGTACGTCGCGCATTTAGTTATTGTACGTTCTCCTTATCTCCTTCCCCGCCTGCTTGTTGCACTTGTGTAGATTCTTCTTTTGCATGTTGACGACGACAAGCAAAGGAAAGTTTTTACACGCAGAACAACAACGCACGCCCCGCGACCCTCGCGACGCAGCCAGCGCAATACATTGAAATGCAGAACTACGGCGTTGGAGCCGCAGCCGCGACAGCAGCAGCAGCTCCAGCCGTCAAACGCCGTACGGATAGCTATGAGGCTGCCCAGCATCACCCCCAATCGCCTGAGAGCGATGAGGACTACGTGAACACCAGGACACTGCACAGACAGGCCCACCTCCAGTCCACACCAGTGGCCCCCGTTGTACCCATGCCCGCTGTGCCGATCTCTACTGACGGTCCCATCTCTGTGGAGGGTCATGTGGAACACCCGGAGTTCTCGGGACCCACCTCTTCCGCCTCCTCCTACCACGAGGAGCGCATGCGACGAAAGCTGCAGTTTTACTTCATGAATCCCATCGAGAAGTGGCAGGCGAGGCGCAAGTTCCCCTACAAGTTTGTCGTGCAGGTGAGTGATTTGACGTTGAAGATCCGCCTCATATTGTCGCTTAATTGGCAATTGTCTCGTGCTGTGTGGAATTCGGACTAGGGGCGGGCACTTTTGTGTGTTGTGACACATGGTTTTGCTTAATTTACAGTCGCTTTTTAATCAGGGATTTCGAGCATTTTGTTTGCTTAGTTTTTGTCAGCCTGTAACACAAAAGGTCCAACTCTCGGGCATAGTCAACATTTACACACTTAAGTATTCTGCTTGCATTGCTAAGCTCTCTCTTCGCTTATCGATGCCTTATCTTAAAGGTCTACTAACTAAATATAGGACATACGTTCACACATAGTGTACACAATAGACGTGAAAAAATATCTTATATTTTATGGCCAGACGTACCCGGCTACACGTACGCATACGTAAAATTTCGAAAAATTATTCAATAATAGATAAATGCTAGCTTTTTGGGGGATTTTTCGGATGATTAATTTCAAAGTGGTTTGGGAACTGAACTTGACGGGAACACTCCATGGCCAACAACAATGCTTGGTAGTCGTGATAGAACCAGATTTGTCTATAGATACAAAGACAACAATGATAAGGTTCTTAGATCATTGAACGGCCTTATCAGTGTTCTCAAAATAAATACATACTTAGGTGCATATAGGAAAGCCCCACACGCCCTAATTAGACTAAGCAAACAGAGCCAGCCACTGATTTGTATCATATTTATCTGCCTTCTTTGTACAGATTGTAAAGATCTTTCTGGTGACGATGCAGCTGTGCCTTTTTGCCCACTCGCGGTATAACCACATCAACTATACGGGTGATAACCGATTTGCCTTCTCGCATCTGTTTCTGAGGGGCTGGGACTCGTCGCGTGAGGTGGAGAGCTATCCACCTGCGGTCGGTCCCTTTGCCTTGTATTTGAAATCGGAATTCTATGCCACAGTGCAGTATGCAGTCGATGGCTATGCCAATGTGAGCCGATCTATTGGACCGTACGACTATCCTACGCCTAACAATACGATGCCGGCGCTCAAGCTGTGCCTGCAGAACTATCGAGAGGGTACCATATTTGGGTTCAACGAGTCCTATATCTTTGATCCCCATATCGACGAGCTGTGCGAATCACTGCCACCGAACGTGACCAGCATCGGGGTGGAGAACTATCTGAAGCAGCGCGGCGTGGAGGTCAATTTCGCATCTCTGGTATCGGCACAGCTGACGTTTAAGATCAAGACTGTGAACTTCAAGGCCAATGGTGGAGCCTTGTCGGCTCCAGATTGCTTTAGATTCGACATAGCCATACTGTTCAACAATCGGGACCATGACGGCCAGATGTTGTTGTCGCTGGATGCCGAGGCGACGCGATTAAAGTGCAATGGAGCAACGGATTTCATATCGGAGGCGAATTTCGACTCCCTGCTGAGGAGCGTGCTCAATATATTTGTCCTTTTAACCTGCGCCTTATCCTTTGCCCTGTGCACGCGAGCCCTGTGGAGGGCCTACCTGCTGAGGTGCACGACTGTCAACTTTTTCCGGTCGCATTTTGGCAAGGATTTGAGTTTCGACGGTCGCCTGGAGTTTGTCAACTTTTGGTGAGTCTGAAAGTTAGGTAATTGAATAGAAAATCTGACTAATTGCATTCATATTCAATTTCAGGTACATCATGATCATTTTCAATGATATCCTGCTGATCATTGGCTCTGCGCTTAAAGAGCAGATCGAAGGGCGCTTCTTGGTTGTGGATCAATGGGATACCTGCTCCCTGTTCCTCGGCATCGGTAATCTGCTGGTGTGGTTTGGAGTGCTGCGGTATCTGGGATTCTTCAAGACCTACAATGTGGTAATACTCACGCTGAAGAAAGCGGCCCCGAAGATTCTGCGTTTCCTGATTGCCGCCCTCTTGATCTATGCTGGATTCGTTTTCTGCGGCTGGTTGATTCTGGGCCCATACCACATGAAGTTCCGCTCGCTGGCCACCACCTCGGAGTGTCTGTTTGCGCTGATCAATGGCGACGATATGTTTGCTACCTTCGCCACTCTGTCGAGCAAGGCGACCTGGTTGTGGTGGTTCTGCCAGATCTACCTGTATTCCTTTATATCACTCTACATTTATGTGGTACTGTCACTGTTTATTGCCGTCATTATGGATGCCTACGATACGATAAAGGCGTATTACAAGGATGGCTTCCCAACCACCGATCTCAAGGCATTTGTTGGTACCCGCACCGCCGAGGACATCAGCTCTGGCGTCTTCATGACCGATCTGGATGACTTTGACCAGACGAGCTTTGTGGATATTGTGAAAAGCATTTGCTGTTGCGGCTGCTGCAGGCGCAACCAGGAGCCCGTCCAACCCAACAGCGGCTACACGAGCCTCTCGAGTATTATCAAATAGCTGGGTGCGCCATAGATAGTTTTGTGTCTTTATAATATTTTGTTGTTGTTGTTTTTGTAGCTAGTCTGTCGTCAGCTTTATGTGTGTAGTGGCGTGTTAAAAATTGTTATTAGCTTTTTGTATTAATTTGTTAATTGCCAAAGCACTTGAACCGAGAGAACCCGTAACGTACGTACCTATAAGAGTATCCAACAGACAGCGGCTCAGAATCACGGCTTTGACCATCGAAACGCGACAGTTGGCAATGCAGCTGTCTGCATTTGTAATGAACGATATTATGTGTATACTGTGTGTGATATAAGTCAGTACCAGAACCGGAAGCAGAACCAGAGAACAATAGAAATTAAAGTATGGGAGCTATTTTTTGCGATAATATGGACATGGATCAAGTCGAGATCTGCCATGGGAACAATTGCATCCGAAACGAGTTTACGTACAAATATGAAATATGAGTCACTGCATATAAATGCCCAACATTAACAATACAGAAACCCTAGGTATGTACATACAACATATGTAAGTATCCAATAGGTAAATTTATTTTATGTTTACGATGAAAACTGTGCATGAATAACAAATATCCCCCGATAAGCTGTAAACTGTATACAGAAATTACAATAAATAAAGAAAAGTCAGGTAAAACCCCAGTATTTTAATAATACACCTCATACATACATATTTACCCGATCACAGTCAATTATGTCACTCAAATAGAAAGCACAAATTGGAAATGACTATCAAACCAAGGATATTTTTCCAACCACAGGAAGTCATAGAACGGGGAAAATTACAAAATATTGATTGTGAAGGATATTGATCATTGATAAGGACTCGATTATGTCAAGGATGTTCCCTCGATCACAGAAAGCCGTCGCACAAGAACACAAAACTGGCCTGTTGTTATTAATTGTTGTACGGCAACCAACCTTAAGCTAGGAAGACGTGTCTCATCCAAGTTCGGCAATAGTTTCAACGACGGAGTCACCTGACTTGAAAATGTGTACGTTTCAAAATGTTGTCGCCGCCATTTGTTCATACAACGCTAGTGGAAGAGGTTTTCGAACTCTATATTTTTTAATACCGATCGACAGTCTACATCCTCACGATCCTGGGAAAGTATGTCTTTCGGACAGTCAGCGTTTGGACCTATTTTCCAGAGTGACCTGAAATGTAAGTTATGCAAATATTAATAGTAGTACACACATCGGTCCAAATACACCATTAAAGCTCTCTTAGTATATTTTTTAAAATTCACGAGTATATTACATACATATGTATGTACATAACAGAGATAAAACTTAGGTACATTTCATAAAATTCATTAAAATTTGTAATAAATGCAAGTAATAGTCTTGTCAGTTCGTAATTCACATAAAATTGCACCGATTCCATCCTAACCGTAAATGCGTTTCTGGCTCCATATTTATGTTTAAAGTGCAGGCTTTACTTGTATTCCTGATTTAGCTGGCGTCCAATTAGCCAGCGTCTGATCTCAGAGGTGCCGGCCCCAATCTCGTAGAGCTTGGCGTCGCGCAAAATGCGACCCGTTGGATTATCGTTGATGTAGCCATTGCCGCCGAGGATCTGAATGGCATCCAGCGCCACTTGGGTTGCCTTCTCGGCGCAGTACAAGATGACGCCAGCACAGTCCTTGGGGCTACGGTTTCCGGCATCGCTAGATCTGGCCACAGTGTAGAGATAGCTGCGACAGGCGCTCAGAGTGGAGTACATGTCCGCCATCTTGCCCTGAAGGAGCTGAAACTCGCCGATTAGCTGGTTCATTTGCTTGCGCTGATGGGCATAGTCGAAGGCTACGTCGCAGGCGGCCTGCATTAGGCCCACTGGTCCGGCGGCCAGCACGAGGCGCTCAAAGTCCAGTCCAGACATAAGCACATAGACACCCTTGTTCTCCTTGCCCAGGATATTCTTGGCAGGCACTTTTAGATCCTGAAAGACCAGCTCACAGGTGCTGCTGCCACGCATGCCAAGCTTGTCCAGTTTTTGTGCCACACTGAAGCCCTCCCAGGCGGTCTCCACAATGAAGGCGGTAATGCTATGCTTGTCTGCGACACCGCTGCCTCCTGTCTTGGCGTACACAATCAGGGTATCCGCATCGGATCCGTTGGTAATCCAGAATTTACTTCCGTTCAGAACGTAGTAGTCGCCCTTGCGTTCGGCGCGCAACTTCATAGACACCACATCGGAACCGGCCCCGGGCTCGGACATGGCCAAGCCTCCAATGTGCTCACCATTGCACAGTTTCGGTAGATATTGCTCCTTCTGTTCGGTTGTACCATTTTTGGTGAGCTGATTAATGCACAGATTGGAATGTGCTCCATAGGACAGGGCCACGCCGCCAGCCGCACTGTGAAAGAAGTTTTAGAAATGATTTAGGGAAACTCTGACCTATTTAGCTTACCGCGAAAACTCCTCCATGATGATGCAGTGGTCCAGATAGCTTCCACCAGTGCCGCCAAAGTCCGGTTCCGCTGTAATACCCAGGAATCCAAGATCGCCAAGTTTCCTCCAGAATGGACGCATATCCCTTTGGATGCAAGTAAAGGTAAGGTAATTCCCTTTCATATCCTCGTTACCTACTTGAAGTTGTCCAGTTTGTCAATCTCCTTGGCGTAGGGCGCAAGTTCCTTCTGGAAGAAATTGAACGCGACCTCGCGCAACTTTTGCCGATCCTCATCCAGCCCGAACATGGCATCGTTGACAGGATAATGGGCAAGAGTTCGGGTGCAGGATAGCTGGCGATCGCCGTGCTGCAGCAAAGATCTGCAGGCTTTCGCCACAAATCTCAGGGCCATCTTCGCGCTGTTTTTTGCAATCAATATTGAACCATAAACTATTATCTAACCTCCTCCGATCAGCTGTGCCCACTCGTCACTCAAAACCAACGAGTGGGAATCATACAGGTGGGACCATGGTATCAGTGCCAATTTTTCATGAGGAAAAAAGCCGTTTCTGACAAAAAAAGCTGAAAAATTCCAGAAAATAACAAAACAAAAAAGCGGATTGTTTGGGTTTACCAATTTTTTATTTTTACAGTAAGATCTCCATTAATTCGTCTATCTCCGTGTTATTATCTTCAGGTTCTCCTTCGTACGAAGTGGTTGTACCAATCATGCGTAGATAACACTACTTTTTGTTCCGCTTCGAGCCAAAGCGACTTTTTCTGATAGATTGGGAGCTTTAAATTATTTTAAAGAGTTATGGGTTTTTGTGTCCCTATATTTTTTGTGTATTTTTCATTAAAATCTATGAAGAAACAGTGGAGCTAAAATTGGTTGACCAACCCTCAGAAAATCAGAATTTACCGCGTGGAACGTTTATGGCCTATTAAGAAATGCTTGTTTTGACATTTTATAATTTTACATGTAGCAAAATTTAAATGTTTAAAAAAAAATCCAAAATAAAACCATACCCAACGTATTTTTTTTGTAAAAAGCCCAAAAGCACGGAAACTAAAAATGATAATGAAAATTTTAACTTTGATTCGTTATGTCTTCATATATATATATATATATGTATTCCATCACCACGAGTCAAAAATCCTATGAAAGGTGGTAAAATTTTTAATACCAAACACAATTGTAAAAAATCCAGAATTCCCGCTTCCCGCAACTCCCAAAACTTTCCCGCAGTCGGTCTTCAAAAAAAGCCAGATTTGACGGGAAAAAAGCGAAATCAGCAGCACTGTATGGCATGCCATCGTTTCGCCGCGCAACGGTCGTTAAATTCAAATTTGAATTTAAAAGATGAGCGGGAACCAAGCACTCGAACCTTCCTATCTTTTTGCGAACGTTCTATGCTTTCTTCTCCTTTTCCCCACAGGACCAGCTCCGGCTTTGATGTGTTTAGTATTTTGGCCAAATACGAAACGATACGAAACTTAGAGTCTGCTTGCAAGGAAGTGCGCATGACTCTCCATAGCACTCAAACAGTGATTACCATTAGTTGGCGCACAAGAAGGACTTTTAGGTGCTTTGGGCAATAAGTATAATAAATTCGTAACTATTGAGTTTGCTTGGCTCTGCGCAGGACTCAACAATGGCAGATGTCCGACTGCATGGACTGGTTGCCCGTTACCCGCTGACACCGTCGAATGCCGGGCAACGCAGCGGCAACGAAATATGCCGACATCAACAATAGCAACAACCACAACTATGGCAGAGAACGAGCAGCAGAGCGAGCACGGTGCAGGCGCAAGGGATAAACATAAACAGGAGTCGCAGTCAGGCTAGAGCCTTGGTCTAAATGGAATTAAAAACGCTGAGGAGACCCATCCAATCAGTCCCACAGTCGGTGCCCATCGCTGTGCGTTGCCCGCGGAGCGCCTCCTTAGCCTAGCCGTGCGTTCCCTTGGATTCCAATCCCTTTAGCCCCGTGGTCATGGACTTTTGTTTCTTGTTTCGTGTATCCGCTTCCGTGTCCGTGTCCGTCGAGCATAATGCAATGCTTGTAATGATAATTAATTAATTGGACGTGCGGGTCAGCAACGAGAGCAGAGCAGTGCAGAGGAGAGGCCGATGTGCAGCAGCCACTGGAATTACAAATGAATGGAAATAGAAAAAGTGAGAAAAGAAGGGCAAATGCAAGCCCAATAATTGAACAATTCGGCTAAGGCAATCGATAAATATCCTAGCCATAGGCCATAAATAAGTTGCCGCTGTCGCTCCTACAAGTACACCCATTGGCAGGTGTACGGGCACGCTCACGTGTGTGCGTTTGATTAATGGTGCTACCCGGAGCCTCGACTCCGTCTCTGCCTCCATAAAAGGCGTAACCTATTGTCGTCGTCTATATCCTGTCAATCAACTCTAGCAACGCGACTCAATGAGGACACAGTTCGTATTGTAGGTAACAATGCCACGTTCCCTTGATGTTGTACCGTGCACGCTTTTGATGTGTAGTCCTCCCCCCACCTCCGCCCATTACGGGGCTTAGAGTCGTGTCATCACACGCATTGCACCTGCACGCCCTATCAAAGGTCAAAGATCACGGGGTTCCCGTCTACTTTGACTTATTAATCACACAAATGTACAATAGATATAGGCCTGGAATAATGGGGGAAAAATCGTCACTTTTTATGTAATCATCAACCAGTCGCAGTGCTCGGGAAGCCAAACACCCCACCACCACCCCACTTTCACAGTAATCAAATGCCGCCTCGCCTAGGTCTATAAACAGATCTCACTGTCAGTGTCTGTTGCAGCATTCTTGGGATATTTGTTTGGGTTTTGTTTGCCGCTCTGCTCCGCCATGCTCTTAATGCCAAGTGGAATGAACTTGATGAGGCAGCAGTTGCCACTTTTGTGTACGAGTGGGGCGGCATAAAGGCAGCTCTGATGAGGCAGCGCCAGTGGCAGTAGCAGCAGCAGCAGCAGCAGCAGCAGCTCGAGCCCCATCCGACATCCTCGCTGGATGTAGTGCGGCAATTGAACTCTGTTTCAGCTGCTGCTCCTACGCCCATAAACATGTCTGAAACACAGAAAACATGCAATCTGGGGGCTCAACAACTTGAACTTGTTGTGTCTGTGTCCATTCTACAATACATTTGATGCCCCCGCCCACCCTGCGCTTTAGTTTTTTATTTCTAACGACCATTTACGACTAACCGCCTAGAGGCCATTAAATCGTTCACTTTACTTTCATTTGTTTTTATGATGCGTTCCCATTGATTTAATTGAGATGTGGATGCCCCTTTAAAATTTAAATTTAAAATAGATAATACCTTTACTGAATGATCGGAAAGGCTAAGGTTAATAGAGAAACTGCATTTAGGACTTTCTTCACCTAAAACTACACTACTTACTTCACAAATGATAATATCGTGAGGCTTTTCTTCTAGGAAGTTGGAGCTAAGACTATAACTGAGGGAAATAGAGAATGTTCTTGAGACTTTAAAAGGAAATGGATTTAGATAGAATCAATAATCATCTTTTCCCCACTGCTCCCCACCATAAACTCCTCGTAATTAATGGGTATTTTGCCAAACGAAATCTCTTCAAATTGATTTGCATGGCGTTTTAAAGGTTGGCATGCAACCAACTCCTCGCTATCGATGAAGCTGCGCACTCGTATCGCTATAAATACACTTGAAATGCGAATTAGTGTGTGATAAGCAAATGCATTTGCCTCCGCGCTGCACCAACTGCCGGACGACTCGCTGAATGAAAGCCAATTACATGGCTCGGACAGCGCGCACCGAAAATATATTTCCAACAGAGAAAACGGCACGGCACGGCATGGACCGGAGCTGAGCGGTCGCGAGCAGCGTGTGATGTGACGTGACCAGTGACAAAAACACACACAGAGTCCAAAAGTAAAGCCAACTAAAAAAAAGCAACAAAAAAAGCTCTCCGAGATCGCGCTGACAACGGTGCTTGGGTGTTAGTCGCGCTCGGGACGGCACGGCAAACGATCGACGACATCGACAGCGACAACGACGTCGCATGGACACCGTGCGCGATTTTCATTCACTTTTCAAACAACTTCTCGCTCAGCTCAGTTCTTCAAGTACAGGAATACCCCTGTAGCTACCAAATACCCCCACCATTGCCCACCATTACCGATACCGATACGGAAACAGCCAATAACAACGACCCAATCGACCGGGCCCGGCAGTTTCTCTGTTCAACTGTTGGGCAGCTCGACACACAGTCCAGCGGACGGACGGACAGCAGTTAGTCGAAAGGAAGCAAACAATTAATAATCGTAAAAGTTGGCTATTGGCTGGAAAATTCAGAAACGTCGCGTTGTCACGTAATGTCCATTAAATCGAATTTCATAATTAAATCTTTGGAATATCGGTGAGGGAAAAGTTGTCGCCTCGAAATTTTGGCAAGTAAGGAATATGAAAAGTGCCAGAAGAGTGTCTGTGTGTGTCTGTGTGTGCGTTAAATTAAATCACCGCATTAAAAATAACTTGGAGATCTTTTAATTTTAAATATATTTGTACCGAACCGTACAGATAGATATGTAGATAGATATACGGCGACTATATCTAAACTTTTTCCCCCCAACGCGCCAAAGTAATCAAAGATACAAAGATACAGATAAAGGGAAACAAAAAGAGACAAAGTTCGTAAAAAAGAAACCCGCGAGTGTGTGTGTGTGTGTGTGTGTGTGTCCAAAGTGCGATTGTGTGAGTGTTTGGCAAATGTCACTTGTGTGTGCGTCACCAAAGATAAACCACACACACACACACACACACACACACAGTCGCACGCGATGTGTGTAGCATCTGCATAAAAATATATAAGTATTATTCTATTTACGCGCGTGTCTTGTAGCCAAAAAGTAAAACTCAGCAGCCGCAAAAAATGGAGCCCACCAACAGTAAACGCTCCAAAAAAGGACGCAAATCGCGACCAGTACAGGCCCCAATCGAACAGGAACAGCCACAGGAACAGCAGCAGCAGCAGCATCATCATCCCTGGGATGAAGGTAGGCCTCAGATCCGATCCGATACGACCCCCATCTCATCTTTGTTCCGAACGATGGGGCTGCATTTGCCCCATAAATTAGCCTAGCATTACGCATACGCCGCGTGGGCGTTGTAATGACATTTTTTGACGAATATAGACCATGTTGTGGGTGCGAGAGTGTGTCTATATGTATATATATCCGAGTGTACTGTACTGTACTGTACTGTATAGTATATAGAACATTACTTATGATTGTCTGCCAAGTTGAACGCAAGCCAAAAGCTATGACAAGTCGTGCTCGGTTTTGGCGCCGCAGCGGAAAAGCGTTTTCCCAATTATACCATACCTACACATGTGCGAGTACATGTATTTCGCAGCGCAATTCAGAATTCTCAGACGAAAAAATTCAGCGGAAATCGGTAATCAAATGCACTGGCCCACTAATATCATACAATTGTCTGGCCTTTTGGATGGAGCAACGTAGAGAAACTTTGATTTGAAGGTTGTCTAGCAGTGGGGAGAATACGACTATTCAAATCCAATATTGATCTAGAAAAGAGAAGAATATACAACCGAAAACGAAGGTAGAATAGCGTAATTTCAGGGGAAAACCAATTGAGAGACTCTTAGATATTTTATGATTCCTATAGAGCACATACTCGTAGTTGAACAGAATTTTCTTTCAACTTTACTCTTCCGTTACGAAATCTCGATGAGTTGTTTGGAATTTAGGTAAACAGACCGAGCGAACTCAGACCGAGGCGAGGGCCTCCATGCTAGCGGCATCTTCTACTAAATATTTCCCAAGCACAATGGGCGTGTTGTGTGAATTGCCAAACCGGTTGTGACCTCTCCCCCCCCCACCCCACTGTGGAGTACCGTTGCAGTTGCAAGCGGGTAGATCAAGATTTAAATTAGTCAGAGAATCAATGTGATCTATGTGAGCAGAGTTTCACGCTTTTCGGACAACAGTCCGACCTGTTTCCATTCCCATTCCCATTTCCAGCTGGGTTTCTAAACCTCTTAGGAGAGCTTACCGCTGAGCCACCTGCAACGCTTTGATTGCCACTTGAAAAACATTTGCGCACGGGATGATAAAAACAGCTGCCTATGAATCTGACTAAGGCGAGTTGGTGCAAGTCAAGTCCCCCTGCAGCACGTAGTCCGTGAGGAGGGCCTAAACATATGGTTTCGCTATCTTATCAAGGCAATTGGGGGACAGACTTTATCTGTCTATTTTGCTGGCTGGCAATGCCGCCGCCGATAAGTGGGAGACTTGTTGCATAATCTGTGGAAGTTATTTATGGGAAAGACTATAACTGTTCAGTGGGTGGGGGAGAGCCTCAAAGTGGTTAGACATATAATTAGGGTGTCTGCTAAAGTACGTACGAGTACACTTGGCTAAGAGCAAAGTGCAAAATGATCTGCAACAAGTCGATAGAGTACCAGAAGATATCGAAGGTTATCTTTGTCATTGCTGATTGCACTTTAAATTAATTTAATTATTTCTGCCTCATTGAGTGGTGAAGTCATTTGCTATTGCCAGCAGTCACATTTATCGGCTATCGGGAACTCAATTTCATACTGCAGCTAATCAAAGTATCAAAGGTTTCGTTTCTGTATAATTTATTCATTAATCATCTTGACGGAGACGCTAAAACTTCCAGCAGGGCTTCCTGCTCCAAGCTCTGCTCAATGTGCTAAAAGATTCAACCCAAAATGCCACTAAATACCATCCATCCAGAGACCTCTTGAACGGAACATTTCAGCCGATTGATTAGCATATCCAAGAAAACTGATGATTCACAGTGGGTGAAAATTGGCTGGTAATTTCCAATGAGAGACAGTCGGTGGCGGGATCGGTTAGCAGAAGGCCCGGCTAATGGAAGTATGATTGATTTGCAATTAGCATCCCATCGTAGCTCATACCGCACATCACATGAGCAGCCACAAGTCACCCACTCGTGTTCGATGGGGAATTCTAAAACAAACTTTGACCTAATTGCAGGACGAGCAGCACGGACAACACCCAGTCCGAATAGGGCCATTGCCAGCACGGGCACAGCACTGACCCGATTTCTGACCTGTATGGCGCCAGTGATTGGTAAAATGCCCTTCACACACTACCTACTATCCGCTCCTCCCATTGTTGTTGTGACTCGTCTTTTTGTGCTACATTCATAAAGAGCAGCAGCAGATCTGATGTGGCAACACAACATGTTGCCCGGCTGCATCTTTGATTGTCTACGAGTATATCCCATTCTAAGCAGTTCTTTGTGGACCAGGAACAACCTCATTTCGCCTCTTGTTCATTTCTACCGAGTACTTTCATTATTTATGAGTTCCGAGTGGGCAAGAGTTGCCTTACTTTTGTTTTACTTTCGCTGTGATTGTGTTCAATCCATCCATCCATCCATCCATCCATCCGTCAGTCCATCTATATCTACATATACATATCTATACCACCTCCTATTTCTATACGTTTTACTATATATATGTACGTACATATATTGTATTGTGCCTGTTTGATTTTAATTCGGTTCTGCTTTGTCCTATTCGTTTTGTTTCGTCTTCGTTCTCGTTCTCGTTTTACTGTCGCGTGTTGTCGTCGTGGTTGTGGGTTGATTTTCTTTTCAGTTTTTGGAACTACGACCAATCGTCGGTATGAAGAAAGGCCAGCTGCTCTTCTCGAGTGTGTTTGTGTATGTAGTTTGTCATATGTATATGTACATATATGCACTATCCCTGAACTATATTTATAGGTTTGTACATAAATAATTCACTTGCTGGCCAGTCAAGGTCATCAACGGAATATCTCTCTGTGTGTGTTGTGTTGGCCGAGCGAAGAAAACTCGACATTAAAATGCACTTAAAATATGAGAATTTCCCTAAGGAAATCAATTTCCGTTTCAGGGCTCTTTTCTACTCGATTCGCATAATTAAAGCGTACAATGAACTCTGCTACGATTCGGACGCAGCGTTTCTGCAATTGTGTCATGAGAATTTATTTTCAAAACAAGCAAAAATTGTCAACTAGCACACACAGAGCACAGCACAGAAAAATGTTAGCCGGGACATAACGCATACGCAATGTGTGCCAGTTTCTCTCATTCATTAGAACAGAGGTGCCAAAGAGCAGGAGAGCGGCCGCCTGTCCTCTAGATGATAGATTATGGAGAGAATGGGAACACAGATATCACACATTTCAGCAAAACACATTAGCCAATACCGAAAGAGAGAGAGAGAGAGACACAGAGAGAGCAGCTTGTTTACACGAAAGAAGGGCTATCTGTAGAGGTTGAAGATGACAATACTCTAGTAATTAATCTAATGATAACTGCAAATAAATATGTGTACCAATCGTTGCAATGACAGTCGTATGACGCATAGTAATCCGATTTAGGTATATTTTGGCTGTCTTTCAAAGTCTAATCAAGCTAAAGATATCTCATTAACTAAGAGACTCGTGGCAATTAATCAAAAGATATGCAGCTATGCTGGATATCAACGCATGTGTGTTGCCTGCAGTTGAAAGGGAAAACTCTTACCCAGATATTTATTCCCACAATTAGAATTATTTCCAATTTAATTCTAAGATTTATTGCAAATGTTATTGTCATTTGGGAGATGCTCCCATGGTATATGGAATCTTAATTCGATAGATCGAACATATAGCTATACGGACTCGATAGTTTCGGCTGCTGTTACCCCCCCCCCACCCCTTTTGAAGGGCATAATAACCTGGCATGTCTTGATGATAGAGTAGCGCCCTCAAGTGCGTTAGCGTTACGCTTAAATGATTCTAAATTTAGAGGAGACCCGCTTGGTTGCGGCATTGGCAACCTTGGACGGCACCGCTTACGTCGGCGGCGGTGCTGTTTGGCGACATCATCATCATCATCATCATCATCATCATCATGGCATGCAACCAGTGCACTGGGAGGAAAGTGCAACACGTTGCCCAGCGAACCAGCCAGCCCCATGTAGGAGGAAGAGGAGACGCTGTCACCGTTGTCACTGTGTCTGTCTCTGTCTCTGCCACCATCTCTCTCCCGTTTCTCTAGCATTTCAATCAGCATTTGGCATTTCGAGAGCAACGTCAAACGTAGTCAGCGACGTCTCCGTCCACGTAATGTCTCTGCCTCAGCCGCAGCCGCAGTTGGCATGGCAGCTAGTTTTCGTGTTTCCAACACGGATGATAGTTTTGTTTTTTTTTTTATTTCTGCTAGTATTCAAAACGCGATTAGACGTCGAACATGTGAAGCTCAAGAGACGCCCGGCCGTAGATTTTACTCTTTTTTTCATTTTCGTTTTATTATTCTAAATTATTGTTATTATTATTTTTTGATTATTACTAACTTTATATATATTTATAACTAAACTCCTAACGTTCCTTCGAGTATGGTTTATGTTTTCCTCAGTGTGGCCGGCAATTATGGTGAGTGATTGGAGTCGGACCGGGCCCCACGTTTAATTGATTTGCATGTTACTCAATGCGATGGCAGGGTCGGTCGGGGTCCCAGCGCCAGCCCATCAAATTGACAAAAGTGTAATGACCAGCAGCGTAATGGTTCCTAGGCCGATTACACGGAGTACGACTATTTATAGAGCGTTACGTACGAAAGTGCTGCTCCCCATACCCCCACCCCCACTATCAGCGGGCGGGCACATTCTGTTGCAAAGTTCAACTGCCACAATGTTCATGAACTTGTCCATGATTCGGCGGCATTGATTTGCGTTTCCCATTCGGCAGAATAAGAGGGAATAAGGGGGTGGCAGTTGTTAATTTTCATCTAGGAAAAGTTACTTTTGAGGAAAAGTGCCAGCCGAATCCACTCAACTGCAAACGAGTGGCATAGGAGGCACTGGCACTCCATGTAAGGCAAGTCGCACCACAGCAGTTACGCTCGAATTGTGATGGTAAATTTATCCTCATATGTACTTCATACATGGCCAAATCTGCTGCAACAGTAGAGACTCGACCACGAAGGCAAGTTGAATTCTTCGTTGAAGCAAAGAACACCTTTGAATTTTGGAAAACCATTGGGCACCAAATAACAAACAATACAAATATTTATCTATAAATTAAAGATAGATCTATGACCGCAAAAAAGAGAATTCTTTCATACACATATGTATGTACATATATAAATATGTATGTATGTATGTACACTGATAAAAAAAAACCAAAGTAAAATTAACTACAATCATATTTTAAATTAAAATGCGATTTTTAAAAATCAAACATAGTAAAATTAAATAGATTTCACTTTGATTCAAATATAAATGTATTAAAATGGATTTTTTAATACGTTCATATTTAATCTAAATACAAAACACTTTGAAATAAATATAATATATTAAATTTAAATATGAAATATATTTAAATTAAATATAAAATATATTATATTTAAATATTTTCATATTTATATGAAAATTTAAGTGAAAAATATTCAATATTAATACAACCACCCTGGGATGAAAATCAATGGCATAAATGAGAGAAAATATAAAAATTTCAGGTCTTTTTTTCTATCGGTGTATATAAATATTCATTCAGCAGTCATAATGTATGAAACATGTGATGAGAATGATGAACTTTTGGACATTCCTAAACACACTCAAGTGTCGGCACGCAAATCTGGAAATGGGCTTAAAGTCTTTTTCGAGTGAAGATCATTTAAAAATTCATTAATTTCTCTATATAAATGTATTGTCTGCAGAACTTAGAAATGAAAACACAAACTATCGCCATGAGGTCACACCCTAAAGGCAGATAAATGATCAAATTTTCTTACCTCACACAATCCAATTCGAGGAATGATCAATGATCAAATCAAATTATAGACTCTGAATGAATTTGCATCATTTGAGGGTGTGTATATCGTGAGCATAAGATGTAATGTGTTTCCTCTAGGAGTATATATGTATATGTATATGTATATGTAGATATGTATGTATGTAGTATCCATAAAGCTCTTTCATTCACCCGCCCGCAGACAGATCCAGAAAGGCGTAACGGAAAACAAATTCTGTTTTGTACAAACAATTTGGTTTCGTGAGCTTGTAATTGTTCGTGTGATTACGTTAGTTCCAGTACAGACAAACAGTACAGACATATATGCATATATAAACATGTGTACTATATTTGTATATATGTACCATCTATAAGCAAACAATAATTAGTTGAATGTAAAGCAAAAATCGCCTGAGAAATCGGGCACATGAAAATGAAATCAGATTTTTCAGTTGTTTTTGTGGATTTGCTTGGGCTTGGGGCACGCTGCGCGCTCTTGTTTATCGACGGTGTTCTAGAATCTAGACTAAAGGTAATGGTAATATTATGTTATGTTATGTGTGTGTTTGAAAACTAAACTGCAAATTGTTTACGACACAACAAACGGCAGAGAACGACTAGACCTTTTGGGAAAGGCGAGAGGGAGAGAGCAGTAGAGTAAAGAGTAACGGTAAATAGCAAGAGCAACAATTTCAATGGTGAAAATTGTTAAGCATAAGTACATACGAGTATTTTAAAACCCAAACACAAGGCAAGAAAATTAGTCTCTCGATTGTCGGATTTTTTCTTTGGGGGGGCCTCTGCCTGGCGAAAAGCGAATCGGACAGGCCAGTCGGCCCCGGACAATTTCAATGCACGGCTCGTCTTCTCTGTACTGTTCACGCGAATTGCGCTGCGCTGCGCTGAGATATTTGTGAGGAAATAATAAAGAGCACAGCCAACCAACCACATATAAACGAGTATTCCGTATTCGATTGATTTTATTTCAATATAAAAGAAACACGAAATAACGAAACACTCAACGAAAAACGAATCGCAGGGATCGAAGGACTAGCCGTATCCGTGCATCTGTGTATCCTCCTTGGAAAGAATATTGTGGTAAGGGAAATATGTACGTATAATTCCCATTTCGGATTTCGTAATTGCAGTCGAGCGCTGAGTACTGCTCGAGAAAGGTGATTTCGATATCGAAATACTGCTTCGGGGAATAATTCATTGTTGTTGTTCTCTTTCTCTCTCTCTGTGTGTGTGTGTGTGTGTGTGTGTGTGCTTTCTCTGGGAGAGCATCATATCATCTTATGTAATCTGAATGTGGTGGTGGCAGTGGTTTATTGTCTTCTTGTCTATCAGAGCCGTCTCGTTTGCTTCTGCTAATATTTTTAGCACCTGTTGCACTGTGCAAAGACCCGAGTCTTAAACCGATCTCTCATCTCTCTGTCTTTCTCTCTCTCTCTCCCATGGCCATCCGCAGTGTCGCTACCCGGTGCCACACCTGGATCTGGAGCTGAGCAGCCGACAATTCTACTGATCAACGGCATTGCCGACGACTCGCAGCTGCAGGACAGACAGAGCAGAGCCGCCGCCTTGAAGTTGGCCCTCGAGAGCAATCACCACAGTGAAGCCAACAGCTCGCTGGGAAGCCATCCCGCGCTGACAGTGCCAACCACTCCGGGAGGCTCCCACCTGCTGGACTTTGAGTCGCACCTCATCGAGAACGTTGTGGGCCAGGGCAGCGGAGTGGGCATTAGGGAGCTGACGCCCTTCGAGCAGGAGCTGCAGCAGGGCACATCCAAGGTCGGGACAGACGATGACGCGTCTGTGATCGAGGTGGAACCAGCCGGGGCCAAGACCAAGCAGGCCATTAAGACTCTAGCGCCGCCGCATCAAATCGCCGAGGTAGACGAAACGGCCACCACACCGTCGGAGGCAGTGCGTCGGACCGCCGAGCAGCTAGTGGAGGAGATCGAGCAGGCCCTAGTGACTTTAGTGCCGCCACAACAGATCCCCAAGTTAGAGCTAGAGGAGACGGCACCGCCATCGGAGCTAGTGCGTCGCACCGCCGAGCAGCTGGTGGATGAGATCGAGCGCGAGCTAATTGAGACCCTGAGCAAAGATGTGGACCAGGCCAAGACTGAGCACGACAACCAGGTGAAGCGCGATCGCGAAGAGCTGAGCTCGCTCTCACAGCAGGTGGAGGTGCAGCTGAACGAGCTGACCAGCATCCTCAAGAACAAGCCGCAGACGGAGATTGTGTTGGAGCTGCCGGAGCAGGAGGAGGAGCCCAGGCCACTGAGACACGCCGCTGCCAGCGAGTTGAAGCTCGTGGAGGTGCCCACGCCCAAGACCGAGGCCGAGGAGCAGCAGCGCAAGGAGTTCATCGACTCGCTGCCACAAATCGAACAGCGCGGGGCAGGGGAGACCGAGACGGATGCCCAACGACTCTCAGCGGACTGCAAAAGGGAGTATTATCAGTCGCTGAAGAAGTATCTGCTGCAAAGCAGCCAGGACAAGCCGCCGATTCCGCTCCAGACCTATCGCTGGGAGGATCTTCGACGAGCCAGAGATCGGGTAAGTTCCCGCCCGCCACAGACCCGCCTGCCACCAGTCTGACTTCTGTTCCTCCCCCAGGGTGGCTATCCGTGGACGCACCTGTACAAGCGGCCGCTGGGACCCGACGAGCAGCCGGAGGTTGTGCTGCTCCTGCGCAAGTCCCAGGAGCTGCGGTTCAAGTCCGAATCGCCCAAGTCCCTGAAGAAGGTGCGCTACGACGAGCAGGTGCTGGTCAAGGAGACCGAGCGCTACATTCAGGATCTCTCCGAGGACGAGGCGCTAGCCCACACCTCCGAGGACAGCAGCGAGGAGTCGGACTCGGAGACCGAGTCCGAGTCAGAGCGCGAGACCCACAACGAGGACGCCCTCAGCGAGTGCATCTCCTGTGTGTCCGACTCAGTGCTCGCCGTCGGAGGCCACAACAAGCCGCGCAAGACCAGTCGCCTGGCCCACATCCGCGACATCATCCGGCGCAGGCGCAGCGGCCGCACCCACGAGGACGCCCAGTCGCTGCCCGGCACCTCTGCCAATCCCAGCCGGCAGAACAGCCTCCACGAGCTAGCACCGCCACCGGGCTCTCTGGTGCCAAACACACAGAAACCCCCGAAGAGCCCCACCGCCAAGCCCAAGCAGGGCTTCGACATCATGAAGAAGCTGAAGAGTCTGGCCGAGCGGCAGAAGAAGCGGCTGAACATCAAGCGCATCACCCTGAAGAAGGACGAGAAGATCGTCCTGGGCGAGCAGCAGAAGATCATGAAGCTGAAGGCCTCGCCCAAGTCGGACCGCGGCGAGATTCCGCACTTCATCGAGAAGCAGGACTCGGACGACATCCTCGAACTGGTCGAGTACGAGGAGTCGCCCTGTCGCAAGCGCAACAAGGAGGAGCTCGAGCAGGAGCAGCGCGAGGATTTACCCAGCACCAGTGGGGCAGCAGCAAGCGTCCCCCAGCCGGATGAGATCATTGAGCTGCCCGAGGCAAAGACTGAGACCGATGCCCCCGCTCTGGAGATTACAGAGCCGCAGGAGGAGAAACTGGAAGATGGCACAGCCGAAGGCGAAGGCGAAGCGGATGGCACAGAGTCGCCGCCCAAGAAGACACCACGTCTCCGTCGCGAGCATGTCTATGAGGAGATTGGACACCAAACACCCGAACTGGTGGATCAGACCATCGTTGAGTTGGACGCCCTCAAGAAGTCGCTGACGCGTCAGGACCATTTGGCCATCGATGACGTTGAGGCCGCCAAGGCGGTGCCCCTGGATCGCATGGGCAGCAGTGAGGAGGAGCAGGTGGTAGGTGCCGGCAAGTCCGGAGCCCTCCTGGCTCCGCTCTCATCCATAGACTCGACCTCGTCGGACGAGGAGCGGGCCCGCCTGGCGCAGCTGTCGCCCGTGGCCGAGGAGAGTGACATCGAGCCGTCGGAGGTGGCTGATCTGCGTCCCGCGCTCAAGAAGGAAGCCTCGCCAGCGCCCTCGGACAAGAAGGTCACATTCTCGCACGTCGAAGACGAGGCCGAGCCACATCGCGAGGACATCGAGCTGCCCGAAGAAGTGCTAGAGGCAGCCGCCAATGCGGCCAGATGGAAGAACGAGAGGTAAGTGATGAATCAATCCATTCCCAGAAGCATCCCCACGCTTGACACTAACACACGGAAAGAAACCGTCAACCAACCAACCAACCAACCAACCAACCAACCAACCAACCAACCAATAACCCAATCTTGCAGAGAGTCTAACCCGTTTGCCCTGCTCTTGAAACTGTTACTAACCCTCTTGCCGGGAGGTGGCCAGCGCACCAGAAGCACCCCCAACCACACGAATGCACCTGCACCTGCACCTGCACCACCACACTACCAAGACTACCACTACACAGACCACAGCACACACCCAATTCCAGTACCAGTGACAGTGCCAGTACTAGTACGAATCAAAAGCAAACACACATCCTCCTGGTGGATCCGGGTGAGAAGTCCTTCCCGCTGGACACTCTGCTGCTGCTGCTGCAGTGGCGGTGGCACTAACAAGTTTTGGTAGAGGGCTCCAAATGAAGTTGGCCTTAATGATATAGACCTAAGGTAAGGCCTCCTCCCTCCATGTACTGTGTGCCGTCTTCTCCCCCTCCCTCATTGTTGTCCCACAAATGTTGGTGTTGGCTCAATAAATTTATGTACATTTACTCTGTGGTGAAAGGGGAGGTTTGGGTTGCATAACTGGATTCGTATAGGCCATAAATCAATTAAAAACTGCGTCCCTTTAAAGGTGGAAATCACGCCTCTAATTCATCTGGATATATCCGACATCTAAACATCGAATAGTCAATCGAATATGTACATATGTATTTACATACAGTACGGATATTTAGAGATCTAAAGGTCAACGAATGACAAGAAGATTTCCGGCAGGCAGGGAGAGCCATCGCAGCCTCTAAAATAGAACATGAAAGTGCAAAAGTACATAAATACATGTGTGTGTATGTATGTATGTACATAATTCGTACGGTACTGCCTACTCCTGCTGTCTGATCAGGCCACAGTATAACAAGTATAACATGTATAACAAGTATAACAGCATAGCAAACACACAAATGCAATCCTAATCCGTCATCGCGTAATCGTGTCTGTGCGTGTCTCTGTTCTGCTTTTGTGTGTGTGTGTGTGCTTTTTGCTAATTTTAAAAGAAAACAACAACAAAAGGCATTTTCATCTTTCGAACAAGAATTTTCGTTGGGGGAAAATCTGTGTCGCGCAAAAAGCAAAAAGCTCTCAGTCCTGGCCGAAAATCGCAACGATGTAGACACGGTCGCCGTCGCGTCGCACACACCACAAAACAGAACACAACACAACCAAACACACAGAACGGAACGGGACCCAAAACGGGTCCGCAAAAGAGCAGAAAAATCGAGAGTAATTGTACCCCACCCCACCCAGAGAAAGTGAATTCCATTCAGAAAGGTCACCCACTCCCTTCCGTCCAATGGGTGGATTCTTAGCCCTGAAGTAAAGTTCGAACTGTGGATTGCAAAAGCCAGAAAATTCCTCAGAGGCTGGGGCAAAGAATTTCGAGCTGATTCGGGCAGAAAATAAATTCAATGTCCAACGCAGGCGGTTGCTCATGCTCTGGTGCTGCTTAAAAATAGCCACCGACCCACCACGAACGACAAGGCGACAAAAGCGAACAACAAAATAAACGAATAAAAGACACAAAAAGTACACGACGACGACGACGAGGAGGAGGAGAAGCAGCAGCGGATAAAGGGGACTCCGACCGGGGGCCAAGTGAACAAGTAACCAGCAACAGCTGTCTGTTCTGTTCTCCTCTCTCCCACTCTCTCTCGGAGACCATGCTCAATTCGCGTCGCTCCGCCTCGGTGGGCGCTCTGCCCGCCGAGAAGAAACACTTTGTGTCGCGAGTGGAGAGTGCCAGCGGCGCCTCCCTAGATGTCCGCTGTGCCTGCCAATTCTTTCAGTCCGAATCCCTGCTGCCGGAGCGCATCAATCCCGTGGATTCGCGGCCAGGCTCTCGGCAGGGCCAACACAGCGACCAGGAGCAGCAGTTCCCGCACCTGAATCAGAATGTAAATCTTAACATGAATCTCGGCTACCCCCGCGACGATCTGTCCACACAGAGCTTTGAGGTCGTGAGTCATGCGGATGTGGCCGCCCCATCGGTGGATCTGAGCTTCATGGAACGCTATCCGGAGCTGGAGCAGACGGCCCGATCCCGGGGACTGGTGGTGCGCAGCATATCGGATGCCACCGAACCGGATCCAGGTGGATCCTTCATGGCCGCAGGACGCAGACAGCTGTCCATGGGAGGCCTCTCCTCGGGCAGTGTTGGACGCTTCCCCGACACCCTGTCCATGCGCAGTGGCACCTCCCTGCGCCGCATCTCGGCGGGCAACTCCAAAATGGATCTCTACTGTGCGGACATTAACATACCGAATGCTCCTGGAACCGGACGTCCGGGTGGCCAGCGCTCGGCCAGTGCCAGTCGGCGAGCCTCCAATGCGGATCTCTTCCAGGCCACCATCCTGTCGGGATCGCTGCAGCCGCCACAACTGAATCTGATTGCGGCCACGCCCAGTCCGGGGATGGCGGACCAGCAGCCACAGTTCCCCTCGCACCAGGCGTCTCCAACTCCCTCGCAGCAGGACTTCCGCAATGCCAGGCCGCCCCTGTCGCCGGATTACATGCGTCCCAGCGATGCCAGCAAGAAGAATCAGCTGCCCGGAGACGTGCTGCCCCAGAACCGACCCATCGACGTGTCTCGCTTTGGCTGCGATGCAGTGCGTCCCTCGTTCCTCCTGGAATCGGATTTCCAGCAGCTGAAGAGTCCCTATCAGCCCACCACTGTCAGCACGCCCATAGATCCCCTGGCCGAGACTGTGGCCGAGCTGGAGCAGATCGCGCAGGAGCACAACATCGTGAACATCCGGGACAACATACAGACGGAGACGCGGCGACCGCCCTCCATTGGTGGCGACCTGAGTGCCGCACCACTGAAGCTTGGCGAGCTGACAAAGATCGAGATCATCAGCGACATGCCAGTGGTGGACATCGATGCGCTGGTGCGCCACGAGGAGCAGAAGGCGGCGGAGCATCGCAGTCGCAGTCCAAGACCCTCGCCCAGGCAGCCAAAGGCGCCGCCTGTGATGGCCACTCTCCAGCTGCCCTCGAGCCGGCCATCCAGTCCGTCCAGTCCAGCGGAGCCATCACTTCCCTTGCAACCCCTTAAACGCCAGCACACTCCAGAGAGGCAACTTTCGCCGGAACGTCCCTCAAAATGGGCTCCCGCTCCACCTCCACAACAGCAGATGATCCAGGCGGCACCCGCGGCAGCCATCAGCCTGCAGGATGCCTCTCCCGAGGTCAAGAGTTCCTACACCTCGCGCTTCAAGGCCATGTTCGCTGCCAAGGAGCCCCGCCAGAAGTCACCGTCGCCCCAACGCTCTCGCACACCCAGCCCCAAAAGGAGAGATCCCCTTCGCTGTCTCCTTTTCACGCGAGAAGTCGCCGTCGCCCATGAAGATGCTGTCGGTGTTCTCCAAAGGCAAGCCACAGGCCATGTCCATTGTGACCTCTTCGAGCGCTGCGGTGAAGGGCAAGGAGGCGGAGCCGCTGGCTGTGCGCGTCACAGAGACCTTCTCCCTGAAGGTGGACGAAATGGACCAGTACGGCTCGCGACCAGCTAAGCCACCGACTTCTCTGCCGCACGCCCAGACCATGTACAGCAGTCGTGAGGATTTTGGACTGGCGGCATCATCGGAGCGGGCTTCGGCGGACATGATCGAGGCCTTTGCTCCGGTGGTGGTGTCTGCCCTGCCACGAGGCGGCAGCGTCAGTGTCAGCGTCAGCGGCGGCAGCTTCATGGCTGGCAATAGGAACTTCTACTCAAGCGAGATTGAGATGCCGGAAACGGGCTCTTGGGGGGCCAGTAGGGAACCCTCGCATGCTGGCGGCAGTCGTCCGCTCATCTCAGTGCCCATTCAAATCTCCGACAGCCACGTCTATCGACCCCTGCGGTCACCCTCCGAGCAACGCTTTGGGGCGCAGCGCAAGTCCTCGTTCCGGGAGCCGCGCACCCAGTCGCACGAGCGCGCCCCCCGCCTTAGCAGCGGCTCCCAGGAGCAGCTGTACGGGGCGGGGAGGGGCATGACAAAGACGGTTAGTTTCCATTTTGACGAACGCAAGTCGCGCCTTGCGGATTTCGCCTCCGCAAGCGAATCGCCCCTGACCCAAAACCAAATCGAACACAGAGAGTTCCTCGAACGGACCTACTTCTCTCGGTAAGCCATCTATGCCACCCTATGTCCGGCCTAGACCACTCCCGACCTCTTGGCACCACCACACACTTTCCACACACCTGCCACACCGGGTGACGGCCTCCCTGCTAACCTTCGCTTGTCACTACTCCACACAGATCGATCTCCCTCCTCCCTTCCATTCCATTAATGCCAATTTGTTGTCTCCTCTTGCAGTGATCATGAATATGAGCCCGTGGGCGTGTCGCCGGCACACGAATCATCGCCAGCGCCATCGCCAGCGCTAGTGCCAGCCCACGCCCTCTCTGAGCTGCAGGTGCCCATGGACATCGATGGACATCTGGACAGCTCGACAGGAACAACGCCCCGAACCGAATCTCGCACCGACTACGAAATACACACCAGCCAGGTGGACTCGAGCGCCCTCGAGGAGCTGCCGCTGCAGCCGGAGAACCGCAAGAAGAGCTTCATGGCCAGCGCCCAGGATCGCACCAAGAAGATGCAGGACGGTCTGCGGCAGCAGGCGGGAAAGCTGCGCACCAAGCTGCGCAGCAGCCAGCAGGCCAAGCCCAAGCCCATATCGAGCAGCCCCAAGGCCAAGGAGCGGAGGCGCTTCAAGGCGCCCGAATTCTCAAAGATGAAAATGCCCGAGATCAAGCGACCCGACATGTCCAAGTTCAGGGACATCAAGCGACCGGAATTCACAAAGTTCAACAAGCCCGACATGTCCAAGTTCAAGCTGCCGGAGAAGTTCTCAACGCTTAAGCTGCGACGCAGCAAAAGCTTCAAGGAGAACGAGAGCGAGCTCACGTCCGAGGAGCCACTGGCCACTGGAGGAGCCGAGGCTCCTGCCCAGTCTGCGCCCAAGAAGAAATTCGAGTTCAACTTTGGCACCTATCCGCGCGCCTTCCGCAAGAAGAAGCCCACAGAGGAGCCACCACCACCGCCGCCCGCTTTGGAGTCGTCGCTGGGCACAGAGAGACTCAGTCTCAGCGTGATACCCAGCACCGAGACGCAGCCATCGCAGACGTCCACCAGCTCGCCGCAAGGAGATCGCGGACCAGGGCCGGTGCGATCTCGCTGGGCGGACAAGTTCTCGGACGTGAGCTACAACGACAGCGAGGGATCACGTTACAGGCGCTACGGCAGCGAGCTGGAGAGTTTCGACCGCGAGTCCTCGCTGGAGCGACGCATGAAGGAGGATCTGGAGGGGGCCGAGGACACGGCCAGCGAGGCCCAGCAGCCGCAGACGATGGGAATTCTGGGCGTGGTGGCCGACAGCAAACAGTTTGCGGAGTTCGATGAGGAGAATCGAGCCATCCACGAGATCTCCAGCAAGCGAACGCGCGAGTTCAAGCGCCGACCGATGGTGCATCAGGACTCCGATTTGCGTTCGGAGGACAGTCGCGATGCTGAGGGATGGACGGAGAAGGACATACAGAAGAACAAGCTGCTGCGCAAGGCGGAGCTGGAGGCGGAGGCTGGCTACCACAAGTACTACGACAGCCACTCCACGGCCAGTTCGGGCAAGAAGGTGGTGATGGAGCCCATCGACGACGACGAGTTCTTCCTGCGCAAGCGCGGCATCTCCGAGGACAACATCCAGCTGCGGCAGTACATCAGCGCGGCCATTCGCGAGGGCTACGACATGCCCAATGCCCTGCAACACGTGGGCTACTCCGCAGATCCTGTTCCAGGCGAGTACGGAGACTTTGAGGCAGCGCCGGCCAAGCCACGCCGCCTGCATCGCAACTATCGGCCGGACATTGACGACTCGCAGGAGTTGCAGCGCAGCGATTACGGCGACGATCTGTCCATGTCTCAGAATGGCAGCGACTTTACCCCGAAGAGGCCTCTGCGCAAAGGTCGCAGCCGCAGCAAGCTATCCGTGGATGGCAGCCAGGACATGCAAATGGGCGATGGGGCCAGCAGCAGCATTCAGTACTTTGACGACGATGAGGAGTACCTTCGGCCACCCACGCGGGATCAGCAGGTCAGCGAATTGGACAAGGAAGCGGCGGCGACGGAAAAGGTGGGACCACAGGCCCTACCGCTGGCCCCGAGGCGCCACAAGAAACGCACACGCGATGATGCATCCGTTGAGAAGGATGCGGACTCGTTCTTTAATGGCTTTGGTGGTAGATCAGTATCGAATACCTTTTTGCAGCCACACGAAGATGTAAGTATCCAATATCAAGCAGAACGGGGACTATATAGTTGGCTCGTTCATGAACGAACGAACAAAAAAGAGAACTATTCACTGAGGTGAACGAACTGAGAAAGTTCATCTTAGTTTAGTCGTTCATTTTTATTCGTTCAGTTCATTTTCGTTTTTGTTTTGATCGCCATGTTTTAACCGTTATGTCGCTTAAATGTAAATATATATAATTATGGAATCATTTCGATGAAGATAAAACGTCCATAAATGGTGGCAAACTAATTACACATAGGCATAGACAAAAGAAAGAAATGAGAGCTCCAAATTGAACTAAGACAATAACGATTTCGATGAAAAAAATATCAAAGTGAAGAATTCGATTTCTAATCCAATTGCCATTCCATTCTGATTCTGTTTACCAAGGTAATTGTTTATCGCACTGAGCACGAATATCGTCACATACCGCTAGCCACGCCCGACAACTTTACGGACGGGGCGTCCGTGCGTACACCCCGCTCCGAGGACGATCGCACCTCACGCGGTGCCGACTCCCTGGTGCTGGACATGAAGACAAGGCCCGAGATGGGTGAGGACAACGAGGAGGGAGCATCCAGAACCAAGAGCGACGAGAGGTTCGTCATTGACATGCTGGAGAGCGACGGGTGAGCATTGTTAGCTGCTAGATATCTGTCACGGATGTTCCGCTATGTGTGGCTTTCTTGCTCGCTTCCTTCCAGCTATGCGGTGGTGCGCAAGGAGCCCCTGCCCAAGCCCACGCCCCCAGCGCGCCGCAAGAAGTTCACCCGATCGCCAGGCGAGCGATTCTCAACGCTGCCCAGCATACGCGGCTCACGTGGATCCCCACCGCCGGCCAGGCCACCGCCGCCACAGCAGTATATACCTACGGAGGACTCGGCGGCCAGTCTGGACGAGATCCCACAGCTGATGATCAAGTCGAAGTAAGAGCAGCCGTCGGTCGTGTCGAGTCGCCTTTTTGTTGCCCTTTGAGTTGCGATGCGATGGCCGACCCATTCGATTGATTTTTACTTTGACTTTTGTTGCGTTTCGAATGCATTTTCGTTAAGTTTTTCCCATTAAGTTTTCATTTCTGTTGTTGCCACTAAGTTGTAGACTAAGTTTAGGCTAAGCCAAAGGGTTAGACGCACAGCTAATGCTATTGCTATTGCTATTGCTATTGCTATTGCTACTAATCTGACCCGAATCGAATTGAACCTGAAACCACTCGGGACACGTACTCGTACACCCAAATAAAACATACATACACGATACTCACACGAATCCAATTCCACTTCCAAGACACACGAGTTGGCCAGCATCCTGTTGCCTTTTTTGCCTTTTGCCGATTGCCGCTTGCACGGAAGTCAAAGCCAAAGCCCCAGATGTATCTAATGCACCTCCCACCTCCAACCTTTTCCCCCAGCTACGAGACCCAGAAGCAACAGCAGCAGGAAGAGCAGGAGGATGACTACGAGGAGCCCGGAGCACTTGAACGACCCGAATCCCCACGCTCCAATCTCCAGTCCGGCGAGGTCATCAACAAAATGAAGTTCCGACCACTGCCAGCGCCACCGCGGCCACCGCGCGAGAAGCGCTCAACGCGCGCCGGCAGCAATGCCCTCGACAGCTACGAGGACAGCGAACAGGTGGCCAGCTCCAGCCAGGCGGACAGCTACGACCAGCAGGGCGACTTCGAGGTGGAGGTGTCCACACAGACGGACCCGCTGCCCGACGACTTTGTGTGCGAGGAGTTCGAGATCACTGAGGACATGAAGATCATTGAGCCGCGGCGAGGCAACGGACCGAACGGATCGGCCAGCAAGACCCTCGAGGACCTGTTGCGCAGCGTCGAGACCCAGGACACGCAGGACGAGGTGGACGGCGTCCGTGTGCTAACAGAGGACGAGCAGTTGGCCAAGGGCCTGCAACGCTTCAGGGATGCCAACCAGCGAAGCATGTCGGAGCGTTCTCGGGCCTCATCCTCTCAGGCGGACCGTTCCAAGTCGCTGAGTCGCCCGCAGACGCCATCCTCGGCGGTGGTCATTGAGCGACGCGTGCCCACGCCCAGTCTCGTGGCTGGCGAGGAGCAGGATGACACTGTGCAGGCCTCGCTGATAGTGCGACCCATTAGTGCCGCCGATCTGGCCGATGATGAGCTGCGACGCGAGGAGGAGGAGCTGCGGCGGGAGGGTCTGCTCTCGGACAGCTCGGTGCAGAGCAAGTCCGATGTGGAGGATGAGGAGCACGTGGCCTTGAGCGACTATGCTGCCAGTTCGGCGGATCTGGATGCGGCGGTGGAGCAGCTGCAGCAGACCCAGCTGGAAAGCGACTACGAGAGCCGGCTAGAGGACGACGAGGTGGAGCGCACCCTCAGGGACAGTGAGTTCGAAGAGGAGGAGGAGGAGGATGAAGATGAAGAGACACGACTGGAGAGGGAGCTCACGGAGCAGGAACTGGACGAGGCGCTCGAGAAGGAGCTGGAGGAGGCCATGGAGAAGGAGCTCTCGGACTACAGGCAAAAGGAGAAGGACACGCTGTCAGACGAGGAAGAGCACGCTCCCTCCGAGATCGAATACCGCCACTCCGAAGACGAGATCGAATCACAATCTGGAACAGAAGCCATGGCAGCCGTCGAGAAGCCCATCCGGAAAATTACCGCCAGCGAACCCACCGAGGCCGAAGTTACGCCCAAATTTGTGGCCACTCTGCCCACAGAACCCGCCTACGGCCACGACGAACTGGATGACCAGGAGCCGGAAGATGTGCCCCTGCCACCACCACGTCGCAAGTCCACCACAACCCTCGAGCCCGCCGCAGCAGCAGCAGCAGGCACCACTCTGACGATCGCTGAACAATTGGCCCGGGAGCTAACGCCTGTCCAGTCCCTGCAGTCCCCGCCAGAGCCGCAGTTACCCACTCGCTTGGCCGAGCTGGAGGTGGAGCGACTGCGTGTCCATGCCCTGCAGGCAGGCCAGATCCAAGTCTCGCAGCTGCACGGCAGCCACATCAAAGCGGACGATCTGGAGTGCAAGTCCGGTCAATTGGTGGTCCAGAGCATTGAACTCCCGCCAGGATTCATCGACGACATTGTGGAACGCGTGCGGGAGCAGCGTCCCTCGCTGCTCACCACCGAAACGCAGACGAGCCGCCAGGCCAGCAGTGAGCCGGCCAACTCGGATGTAGAGCAGCCCGTTAAGCCGCCGCGCCAGAGCAAGGCCAGCGAGCAGTCGCCTCCGAACTTGGATGAACAGACCCAGACGGAAGTCGGACTGATGCCACTGCCACCGCCACCAGCCGCGTATCCCAGTGTCGAGTATTTGCAGTCCCTGGCACCGTTGGCCTTCTACAATCTGCAGCGCAGCGCTGAGGCCGAACAGGCCGAGGGTGCAGCCCCCACTGAGCGCAAGGCGCCGCACAAGTGCCGGCGTCGCCATGTCCAGGAGCAGGCCGAACCCGAGTCGGGCTCTGAGCTGGAGGATCAGCTGGTGGAAAGACCACGCTCGCGTTCCTCGCGTCGCTCGCGCACAAGGAGCGCCACCCAGCCGACAGAGGAGTACGACGAGGATCAGCCCCGCACTGTCGTGCAGGCGGGACGGCAGTTCATATCCGCCTGCAGTCTGGAGCTGGTGAGCATCATCAACCAGCTGACGCACTACGTGCGCGGGGAGGCCATGGAGCCGCAGCAGCAGCAGCAGTCGCGAAACATATCCGCCCTCATGGTGCTCTTCATTCTGATCACGTTCGGAGTGCTTGTCTTTCTGCTCACCGGACGACAGGTGCACACCCATCACTGGGACTACTTCAATCCGCCCGGCAACGAGGGCAGGCAGACGTGAGAGCAGTGGAGATCGATCCCATCATCCGTGGGCTTGTCACGAACTATCCTTGGGGGGAGAGGGGCGGGTTTGCATTTTGCATTTTGGAGCAGAGAATTTTTTGCTTGATGGGTGAAAAACAAACGAATTTAAACGCGGCCAAGAGCCCGCTCGAAACTAGAAGGCCTTAATGATATACATACATACTAACAACAAAACAGTGAGAGCTAGCAACTACTTAAGGAGAGGTGCGACGATGGTGAGGGGCATTGCTACTACTAGTCACACAACAATCGAATCGAAACCCGGAATCCCAGTTCAACAGACACTGCACAAGCCAGTGCTAAGCCAGAAACCATGAACTGCTACTATCTATAAAGGGAATCTATAATTTACATCATCCACCAGTCTACCAGTGCAGCAGCAGCAGAAGAACAACAACAGGAACAGTCGACACAGAAGCAGAACCAGCAGAAGCAACGATTACGTATTAGTTATGTACTTAACGCATGCTATGTATGTACATAGACATTTTTTTAGTAGCAGCTGCCTTTAACTATGGCAGGGAGCCCAAGGTAAAACTGGGAAGGAGAACTAATCAAATAACCATATTTATTTTCTACCAGCGAGGGGGAACGCGAAAAGAGATTCAATTGTTGGACAAATTGTTGTTTAATCTAGACCAAAGCGTAGGAATTAAAATATATAAAAAAAAAAACATAAAACTCTTTTTCATTGAATTCACTTAAAAGTTATAATTTGAAATGCGAATACTATGCAGAGGAGAGGAGAGAGCATTATATTATATATATATACTTTAATATATAGAAGCATATTTTCAATAAAGCAAAATGATATACAAATGAATTATGCTTATTGGTTTGGTTTGTTATTGAATGAAGATTGGATTGTCCCGACTGTATCGTCACTTAGAGCAAGAAATCATCGTTGTATTTAACCATTTCACGATGGTCCTTGTGGCTTCCCTTTTGCGATTTGCTGGCAGCTAAACGTGCACAATATCATTAGGAATGTACCATTTTAAAAACAAAACTTGAGACACTTACCAATGGACGACCAGACTGCGGATGAGGAGGCATCGTTAATGGGTTCGATTTGCGGCTGGCGTCGAGCCAATTGCACCTGCAGCAGAATTCCACTCACATTCTTGCCATGCATTTCAGCAATGGCGCGGTCTGCCGACTCTGGCTTGGCAAACGAGACGAAGCCGCGGCTGCAAAGTGAGTTGGCAATAAACACATTAATCGCGATTCAATAAAGAAATAGCCCCACTATTTACCTCTTTTCAATCTCCATCGATACATTCACAATTGTGCCATAATCGTTGAAGGTTTTCTTCAAGAAATCTTCGGTAACCTTATTGCCCGACACAAATATGGTATTGCCAGCACGCGGCTTCTCCGCCGGTGGCGTATCAATGGGCACCGCCTTCTCAGCCATGGCGCGCTCTTCCCGGTCACGCTCAGTGGCAAAATGCTGATACAAATTCTGGCGCCGTGGCTCCTCCTTGATTATCTCGCTGATGATGGTCTCCTGGGCCACATCGTTTTGAGTCGAGGAGAAGGGCTGGTAGGACGCCACGGTGGTCTCCGATGTGGAGCGCTTGGCACGTTCCTGACCCTTTGGCCGCTTGAACGAGGTTTGATCCTGCTTTGTTTGCTGTTTTTGTATGGCTGGTATGGCGCCACTCTTGATCAGCTTGCGGGCCACCTCGCGTGCATCGCGCGCATCCGTGGGTCGTTTTAACGTCATCGAGCTCTCCGGCTCCGGCTTGGGTGCCTTATGGGCCTGGAGTGCCTTTTTCTGCAAAGTAAATAATTACATTAGAGTGAAGTCAGACAGGAACTCATTTTAGGGACTGCGTCCCACCTTCTTCTTGAGCTTCTGATATTTAGCTTGAAGCATCTGCTCCTCCTCAGTTAGATTAGTAGGAAAGTGTATGTAAACCATATTGGCGGCGATTGCTCTGGTTTATTGCACTATTTCTAACTTATTTTCTTCACACGATTTTTTTGTTTTTGTTCTGATTCGTTCGTTCAGCGAACCAATTCGTTCATATACATAGTTCGATGTTGATCTAGTTCACAAACCTTGCAACTATCGTAAATAGTATCGAACAAGCGATATTTTAATTGTTTTCTAGCATATTTTAGCATTTTTCGCTATTGTTAAAGAAGTATTTATCGTAGTGTACCCATCTCCATGTAGAAGTCATGTAGAAACGTGTAGTTGCGATGTATAACAAATAGTTTGGTATCAATTTTTATTGACCTTTTTTGTTTAAACCATTAATTGTATACAATTAAACAAATGGGGGTTGTTAAATGTAGCCAGTATTCTAGTAAATTGATTGGTTTATCGTATAAAATTATATTTTGAGTGCTAAGATTCCTGGCTAACTAGTAAAAATACATGGAATATCAAAATTGATGATTTCAGAATATGAGTTGTTTTTCCTACAAGTGACCGTATTTTGCGAGGCTAATAATACCGATAATAGTGCGACTCATTTGTAACAGTGCTGCAAACATTTGGCAGAAATAATGCAACTCTGAGTGTTTTTCAGCACTCACGCCATGTTGTCCCAGACTTGTCAAAAATGTTCTTTCCTTCTCTTTCTTTCCGGTTAGCGTCATGGTAAGATTTAACAAAGTTTTTTCCGAGTCGGTTGAAAAATGTAAAATTAGAAGGTGCCACGCGCGCGAGATGAATTAAACATTGCACAAATGTGAAGTGGCCAGTACGTTGAGTTAATACGCATAAAAACAACCTCCTGCGCTGAAATATCGTTCGAAATGAATGCGTTTTACCATTTTCACGTGGTGCTGCCCACCAACACAAGCAACGCGCTGGCCAAATTGGACGGAAGACAAAATTGTGAATAAGTTTTTCATATATATTTCTTTGCTTGCAGCCTTTCGAGAGATTCGTACAAACTGGTCGCATTGCCAAGGCCTCGGCCGGCCCCTTGAAGGGTCGCCTGGTGGCCATTGTCGACGTCATTGACCAAAACAGAGTAAGTGGCGACGGCCCGAGGAGGCGGAGCAGCAGCAACAACAGGCGCGGGGCACTTGCTACTTGCACATGATGATAATTTGTCTTCTTGATAGGAAGTGCCAACTGACACATAAATGAAGCTAGTTTAACCCACTGAAAGCAAGCATGCAAGCGACGCGACGCTGATTTTGTTGCTGCACGCGACGCCAACTCCAACCTAAAAGCAACACAACTAAGACGGTTTTTTTCCTTGTAGGTTCTGGTTGATGGTCCTCTGACCGGTGTTCCACGTCAGGAGTACAGATTGAACAATCTGCATCTGACCAAATACCGCATCAAGTTCCCCTATACCGCGCCCACGCGTATTGTGCGCAAGGCCTGGACAGAGAGCGACCTGAAGGCCCAGTGGAAGGTCAGCCCCTGGTCCGTCAAGGCACAGAACATTTGCAAGGTGTGTATATGATTGTTAATGGATGGTGGATATTAATTGTAGATTGCTGCACATGATGATAATTGAAAGTTCTTGATAGGAATTGCCGGCTGATACATACATGAAGCTAGCCTTGTTTTTAACTGACCGCAGTCTTAGATAATCCCAACACCCACCCTTCTTGTATTTGTGGTGAACTCTGGTATTAATGTGTGTAAATGAATCTCTTGCAGCGCTCACAATTGAACGATTTTGACCGCTTCAAGCTGCGTTATGCCAAGCGCCAGCGCAACAAGCTGCTGACCATTGCCTTCAACACACTGAAGAAGCGCACCAAGTTCGACGGTACTCCCCGCATCCTGAAGAAGGATCGCCGTGAGCGTCTGCGTGCCGAGAAGGCCAAGGGTGTCAAGAAGGCACCGGCCAAGAAGTAAACAATAAATTAACGAAAGTAACTGCTTGATGAACATCCACCACCAATGGAGAAAATAAAAGAAAGTGTTATTTTTAGGAAAAACACACGCACGTGGCCTCGTTTTCTTTTTTCTGTGTTGTTTTGGGGAAACGGAAAACGTCAGATCAGTTTGATATTCAACAATTTTATTTGCCCTCAAAAAACCAAATAGTCGTAACAGTCCACAGTCTACAGTCCCATCCTTAAAGCCACAGTCTACCAAGTAAATTTGAACCAAGAAATGCTTAGGCATCGCCCTTGCAGTAGATAGTCTTCCAGTTTCTGGGATGGTTGTAGCCAAGGAGGATGGGCAGATGTAGGAACAGAGTGATATGCTCGCCTTGTATCGACGTCGAGACCTTAACCCAGTTGCGCAGCCATTCGATCATCGCCTCGTCGCTGAGATTAACTGGGTTGAGGCCGCGCAGATAGCAGGAGTAGCGCAAAGCATCCAGACTCAAATTGTGCACACCCCCCTCGCGGGTTATGGCCTGGTCCATGTAGTGCACAAGGAAAGCGTGCTCGTGCAGGCGGTGTCGCTTAAAGATGCTATTCTGCAGTCCGTGCATATTGACTAGGCTTTTCTACAACAGTACAACAAACAGTGGTTTGAATGGTGGATGCTAAGGGGTTCATCATCACGGCTCTTACGACATGTTTCCGCGACATTCCCAGCAGCGAGTAGGGTCCCTCGACAAATATATCCTTGACTTCTAGAAGCATCTCCGGCGTTGGATGAGTTCCGCTGCCCAGCAGCCCCAATATTCTCTTGAAGTCCGCGTGCTTGGGGTGTCCAGACAGCGATTTGAGTTTGGCCTGCAGGCAGCGGAAGACGGACTTGTTGTACTGCAGTCGTCGCTTCATGTAGTAATTTTGAAAGTCGGTGCGCTGCTCAGCGGTCCAGAAGTGCGATGTAAGAAAGACGCGGGGATACCAGAAGCTGCGAAGTAAAACAACCGGCGTTATAATGGTGTAGCACCCGAAGCCAATTGTCAAGATCTTACACAAGTGGAAAGAATGCATAGCCAACCATTGGCAGTGAGCAGCCAATTAGGGCCGGTGCCACCTTCATCATGTCCCTCGGCATCATCATGTACAGCTCTAGTTCCTGGCGATTCAATGCCCTGATCCCTTGCGGCGAGTCGTTCGCAATGCGGGAAATTTTCAGAAAGCGCTTCATGTCGCTGAAAAAGTCCTTCACGCCGTCAAAGAAGACGTGATAGAGCTGCATGGCCTTGGGGAAGTTCTTCTCGAGCACCTTGTCGTAGTTCTTCACATAGTTGAAGTAGCGTGTGAATATGTAGTCCTGCATATTGTCCCGCATCTGCTCCCGCTTTGACCTGGGAGCGTCCTGCTCTTTGGGCTTGTCATGCTCGGTCAGGGCGGGTGGCAGGCTGTCGGCTGTCTTGACCAACGGCTGGCCCTTTGGCGGATCCTTTGGCTTGTTGGCATCCCAGCCCGTCTCGTAGATGACCTTCCCGACGCTGGTTATCTCGGAGGCTACATTTCTCTTGATCGTTGGCGGTGCCTCTCCTCCAATCGATTTCGCCGAATATTTTCGTTCTGGTGGCAGTGTGCAGAATGACTTCGCTCCGTTATCGCTGCCGGTGAATGGGGTTTTAATGCTGATTGATAATTGGGGTCAGGGCATTGTTCTAACCTGGCACTTGCGCTGGTAATGTATAGCTGTAACAGTCGCTGGCGATCTTGGGGCCAACTCACTGCCGAACCTTGGGCAAATCGCGCCGCTACACGTAGTGCCAACGCCATTCTGCAAACTACAACCACAAACTGCACACACAAGTGCGTCCAATTACGCAACCGGCAACTCCAATGCAGGACGCAACAACGCTAGATTTTTGAAGTATATGCAATACAAATTTCACATGAACATAAGGATTCAGTGCTGCCAACTTTTCATCAGAAAAAAGCCGTTTCTAACGTGGACAAAAGATAAAAAGGCTGAAAAATTCAAAAAAAAAAGGAGCCATAATAATGCTAGCTTACGGGATTACTAATTTTCTAGTAACCTGATACATAATAGAGTTTTTAGTATTAGCTCAATCATACCTTATGCACAGAATGCGTTTGGTCGCGTCAGGTTCACTGAAGTCTTAATTTTAGGGTCTTTACTTCAGACTTACCAAGATTAATTCCCGCAATTCCCAATATTTTTCCCGCAGTTCAAAACAGCTAGATTTTACGGCAGCACCATAAGGCTTAGAGGTGCACAACCATCGATAGCACAACCGATGTACTGCAGTTCTTAAATCATTGAAACTCTCGATAGTTTTGCTATCATTTGTTATATTTTTAACAACTTGAATGAAGAAAACTAGAAATCCAGCTGGAGTTTTGTCAATTTAAGTCAAATTTAGTTTAAATCCATAGCATGTGATTTATGTTTACCATTTTCGCGCGGACTGATTCGACTTACATATATCGATAGTCGGTTCTTAGACCGGCAGTGTCGCTGCGTTGCCATGCAGCAGTTGATTCAAATTATTGTAAATTTTAAAAAAATTCCAAAATTACAAAAAAAAAAAAGAGCCCAATCTATTTAAAAAAGGGTGCCTCAAATTTTTTCGCTCATGCAAACAGAAAAATATTGTCAAATTAAGGCCAACACGCACGTCCTCGACTGATCCAAGCTCGAAAATTGTGTCCTGCAAAATGAGGCCCCTACCTTTTATAGTTCTACCATTCGGCCCCCAAAGAGCGGGATTTCACGCACAGAAAAACTGCTCGGAAAATTGTTGGTTCGTTTGTTTCGCTTGTCTGTTGCGTCGGTTGTGGGCTTGTGTCGCACGGAAAACTGCGCGGAAATTCGAGCATTTGTTTTCGCCTCGTACTAGATGCTGGCTGAAGCAGCAACAACAGCAGCGTCAGCAGCAGCGCCAGGAGAAATTAAGCAAGCGGAGGGCCACGCGCCACGGCCACGGCAAAAACCGTAACTAATCAGCCCCGGACGCTCATTTGAGCCTTCAATGGCAGCCACTTTTTGGCCATTTTGCGGCATAAGCGGAAACGGAAATGTGCGTTGATTGTTTAGACGCGTCACAGGAATCCATGCCATGTTGCTTTAAGGGTGCTTGAGCTTCTTCGGTGAGTGGTGGGGGGTGCTTGGAAAGAAAAGAAGACCTTCTGTGGGCTGGAAATTACAAAACTTAACGCAGCGCGTGTCCAACTAACTTGACTTTCCACTTCTGTGTGGAAGAGCAGCCAAGGGGAAGGAGCATGGCATGGCATGTCAGGCAGAAAGAAGACAGTCTCTAATACCATCTGTGGGTACTTATAAGTACATAAGTATATACTCTTTAGTATCTGTGTGTGTGCGTATGTGAGTGAGGTTGTATATGCGTGTTTTTTCCGCTTAGCTTCTGTGGCTCCTTGGGCCGATTTATTTATCTGGGTGCCCACACGTATAGAGCGATACGAGTATGTACATAAAGTCAGCCAGAGAGCTCGAAAAAAGCTTCAGTTACATTATTGACACATGCACAAACACACAGTTAGTTATGCCACTGCCACATGTCGCACAACTTCGGGCGTTTGTTTTCTCCCGCACTGGCACTGGCACATAAAAATAGAAATATCCGTAGCCTGGAAGCCATAAATATGCTCCACCCACTAGCGGGTAATTTTAATTGAAAATACGTCAATACTTCTCCATTCGACCAACAACAGTTGAGGCCCCGCACTGCAGCCAAAGTTCTCTGGCATGAATAAATGACCAAAACACTCTTGGGGCACACAACAAGTTCAAGGTGCTGCCAACTATGCTTCGCATTAAGCCAGTTCGCAGGGGGATTACATAAAGCACCGCATCAGAATTGGCAATTTATGGAACTTTCCTGTCAGTGGCAGTCAATTTAAAATGGATTCCGCTTTATTGAATTACCCGCCCGGCAGTGGATTGGATTTGATTGGATTGAACGTTATGTATATTTGAGTTTAATGCCATTCCGTTTTGCTGGGTCATGAAAAAACAATTCGTTCGGATTGCGCTGCACAATCTTTGGCATCGCTGGGCGCAAACCCGAGAAACGGTTGGAGATTAAGGCTAGGAGGACACTATAAAATTCAATTTAAGTGTTCAGATAGTTGGGAGATCCTGGCAGCAGGCAGTCAGTCAATTGGCTTAGCCATGGATGGTCTTGTCTACAGCAAACTGCCGGTCAGCTATAATTCAATTAGTTTCTGTCGACAGCAGTAATTGCGTGGTCTGTTAAACAAACGGCACAAGCCAGACAATCAATAAGGTCCACACAAATCCAAAATGTCAGATAGATGGCTAATTGGCCAATGTCCCGTCAATGTTATGTTCACAGTTTATAAATAAAAAAAACGATAACATCAATTAGCATACGTCCCCGGCAGACATCGAAGCATCGAAGTCCGGGCGATGGCTTTCTCTGCGCAAAACTGAGGAAGAAGAGTGAGCCTTCGGTGTTGTGGCGGCTTCAAAGCTAATCACATGCACCGCTGAACCGTAGCAAATTGTGTTGCATGCTGTAAATGCATTGCCAGCAGCAGGCACCCAAGAACATAGAAACCAAGGGAAAAGGGAAACACAGGGAAATACCAATACCAAGAGTGTATATCCCCCCCCACGGTATAACGACAATTGGTTGTCGTCGTCGCGCTTGTTCTCTCGCAAAGTCAAGCATTTGTCTTGGCTCGACCGTGAAATGTGTTGTAATGGGCTTAGGATTATATTCAATTTGTGCGGGCTGCTTGCCTTGCTCTCCCCCAAAAGTGGAACACATGTAAGCACACGAGGCCTGCTGTGATGAAAGAATTTCGTGATGCGGCCTTGAAAGAGAAAAAGGGAAATTAAAACTTTGACAGACTTGGTGGTCTCCCAAGTTCGACATCTCGGCTACTTGTTAATATTCAATATATCTTTTGGGAACGTCATTCCTTTGCTAGACCGTATTCGAAAGGATTGATATGACGACTGAGAGCTAGTACATTAAACCAGATAGAAAATATATGGAAGCGACGCATAGGTGGGGCAAGATATACCAGAGATCTGGCCAGATTCCAATATTATCTAATCTTTTTGACTGTGTTCTTTATATACAAATATCACTATGAAAAATGGCAACAGATCGGCCAGAGCTTACCATTCTGAGCACATTTATCGATCAGTATCCCCAAAAATCGCCAATGACTTTCTTTCGAGTTGAACTCCGTGACGATTTCGTGTATATCAGAAGCTTTGACACATTATCCACTCGAATGCCTTAATGGACGAACCAAATGCTCACCTCTCGGTGCCGCCACTGGCAAATAGCGTGGGCGAGAAAAATGCAAAAGCACGCGAAAATGCGTTTAAAAGTGTGCAAAACTTGGGGCGAAACTATTCGTCGGGCAGGTTGACGAGAGTGATGGGAACTCTGTATGCAAATTCTTAGCACAGCTCCGTCTCCGTCGTGCCCCCACACTCATACTCATCCTCAACCCACCCACGTACCCATTCGGCCTGGCCTGCCCTGCCCTGCCCCGTGTTGCGGTGAGTGACAGCACAGCCTGGCAGACACCTTGTCAATGTCTTGCGGCTACGAATAACCTCAACCCCAACGCCATTCCGGGCTGGAGGGGAACCCCACACCGGAGACGACACACAGTGGCAGGGAATGCAAAGTAGCAAACAACAACCAGAACAGTGGCAACAACAGTGGCAACAGCCAAGCCAAGTGGCACAGCTGACTGACTATACATCTATATTAAAGGAGCTCTGTGTGTGTGTGTGGCATGGGGCATGGCGAAAAAGGCACGAGGCACGAGGAGGCATAAGGCACAACTTTCACACGATTCCAGCCTTTTGTTTTTTTGGGCCTTGACTTCGCCGCGGGTGTCGCTTTAATGAATGTGCAACACTGATGCATTTCTTTGCCAAACTACGGGGCAGAGCAAAAAACACTGTGTGGCACACCTTTCGAGGCGACACACCGAGCACTGTGGAGGCCAGAAGTGATGGAATTTCCAAGCAAATGGGGGAATTTCGTATGCCATTCAGTCAGATACAAGCAAATACGTGTTTAATTATTTTGGTATTGAAATTCCTTTGAAATTCCAACGAAAAAGAACATGCCATAAAATGAGCGACCGTTGTTTCGAATACCCCGACAATTCTGTTGTTTCTATGGCAGCTTTACGAAAGAGTTTCTCCATAGACATTAAATACAATAAAAAATCGAGAAATATTAAGAACAGTCAGTTTTTTTTAGAATTTAAAGAATTGTTGCATCTAGAAACATTTTTATTATCTACACTGACCAAAGTAAAATTAACTACAATCATATTTGAATTTAAAATGCGATTTTTAAATGCAAACATAGTAAAATTAAATAGAATTCACTTTGATTCAAATATAAATGTCTTTTTTAATACGTTCTTATTTAATGTGAATACAAAACACTTTCAAATAAATATAATATATTAAATTGAAATATGAAATATATTTAAATAAAATAAAAAATATATTATATTTAAATATTTTCATATTTATATCATAATGTAAGTGGAAAATATTCAATATTAATACAGCCACTCTTGAATGAGAATCAATGGCATAAATGAGTGAAAATATTAAAATTTCAGGGATTTTTTCTATCGGTGTAGTAATTGGACACAGGATAGCTTTGGTAGGTTCCCTTTACTGTGTCGGCCCCTTCAAGCAGCGACAGAACACGAAGAAGTCTGCCAAGGCTATTCTGACAGCCAAAAAAAAAAGGCGGAACAAATAGCAGAAAGTAAACAACAAATTATATTTACTAGGTTCAATGTACACCTATTTGTCTAGGACCTACCATTTGTTTAGTAGCTACATATATGTGTGACTTAAGGACCTCATTATGGCAGTTCTTAATTTCTGCTTAAATAGTTTGGATATTTTAAACTATTTTATGTAGAGATATTCAACAAAAACTAAATTTAATTATTTAAGAATTTATTGAACAGAATTCGTAGTAAATAGCTGCCACTCTTATTTAGATGAATTGTTTAGCATTGGCCGCAAATAGCTAAAAAATGATGCATGCATGTATGTACGAGTATGTCTCAAAATATCCATATAAATAATTCAGAATGGCAATTAAATGGAAACCAATACACAAATCCACAAACAATCGAATACATAAATCTCCATTGAAGCTTTATGCAGTCCGAAATGGTAGCTAATGGCTGGACAGATAACTTTTGAGTGCTGCTTTGCTTCCATAAACTCAATTAAATCACTTGAAAATCGATTGCGAGTGGCATTCAAGACTTGCCACACCTCACACCTGCAGAGGGGGCACAATCAGCAAACTGTGGCACACTTTTGTGGGCCAGATATGGAGCAGAGAGACTGCATTGTAGATTAACCCGGGGACTTAGTTAATTATGTATGCAGGCTGAAAATGTTGCACAAACAATGGGTAAAAAGAGCGAGGGAAAGGAGAGGGTGCAAATAGAGGCTTAAGAAGTTAAGCCAAACAGCTCAAGTATGTGCCACATAAACCATTGAAGCACCCACTCACACACACACACACACACACACACAGCCACAGACCCTTGGGCAAGACACCAAGAGAGAAGGAGGAAGCATGATGCCTCTTTCCCAACGTGGTGCCAACGATTTGTCGGCTCAATGCACACAAATACAGACACCACTTAGGGTGTGGCCAGGGCCAGGGCCAGGACCGGAGATTGCCACCATGCCTAGGTGCTTACTAAGCTTAGGTGCTTAGGGGGCTACGGTAGTTGAAGTTTACTCGAATGAAGGATTCTGGGTAGCGGAAAATTGAATTAAGTTTTCATTACGCAAATAACCAGCAGAGCGGTTGCCATAACCTGAACGTTCTGCATTATTTATTGCACTTTGCAGAGACGACCCAAAATAAACAATCATCACATAAATATATAATCAACAAGCGTCCACGTCTACGTCCACGTCCACGTCCACGTCCAAGGGAAGCAGTAAGTGGAGGAGGAGAAGCAGCAGCCACCACAGAGGGGGCAGCAGCAGACACAGACTCTGGGCAGAGGTGGCACCAGCTGGCGTAACAGCAGACACTGGCAGTAGGAGCAACAGCAGGACAGAAAAGACTCCTTGGCTGGCAGCCAAGAGCAGCAGACAGCAGGCAGCACACCATGTAAACCTCTCTGGGGTGCAAGAGGGAGACAGTCGATGTGAAGCGATGTGAAAGCTAAACATTTTGCAATATTTAAGAACAGCCCGACGAACAGACCTGTTGCTCATCCGGAGCCCGAGCCCGAGCCCCAAACCGAGGCCGAGTCCAACTTCCGACACCCAACACCCAGCAGCGACACCAGACACCCGCACCAGAGGACCACCTGCCAGAACAGGTGTCGAGATGGCCATCCACGTGCTGGACTATGATCACTTTGCCATCAGCGCCATTGTTGTGGGCAGCCTGCAGTTGTTCTTCTTTCTCATCAACTCCATGCTGCACATGGACAAGCTGACGGACTTTGCGGGCGGCGTCAACTTCATTATCATCTCCCTGCTGACCTTCTTTCTGGGCCAAATTGATCGGCCTTCAAAGGTAAGTGTGAAAACTTTCGCTTCACTTCGGTACTGTTCTGTTCGGTTCGCCTTGGTTCTGTTCGCTTCGGTTCTCTTTTGGTCGCTTTTTCCGAATAACATTTTAGCTGCATTTTAAACGTGACCATAAACATGTCGCCTGCAGTTCACTCGGTGGAGAGGGTGCTGGCCAAAAGTGGTTTGGCTTTGGCTTTGGTGGCGGTTGCCTTGCCTTGCCTTGCCGGTTGTTTCACGCGCTGACATTGAAAACTGAATTTCGCATACGCACGCAGACACCAACACCAACACAAACACACAGCCAACACACACAGATACTAGCATCCCCACATACATACATACATACATATGTACTCGTATGTGTGTATATATTGCCTTGCCTTGCCTGATGCCTGCCTGCACAAACAAAAGGTTACGCCCAGCAAGGCCCACGCTTTTGCTGTTGTTTCTCTCGTTGCTGCTGTTACTGTTGTTGTTGTTGTTGTTGTTATTACAGCTGTGGCATGACCTTGGCATCGTGAGGGTCCTCTCAATCTGTCTGTCTCTCTCTTTCTCCCTCGATTTCTCTCTCTCTCTGTCTGTCTGTCTGTCTGTGGGCCTAAGCAGCTAACTACCAAACGCTTTGTTTTTGGCACAAAGATGGGAGTAATGTGCGATGCGATGTGATGGGCAACAGCTTGAAAGCTATTGCTTTATATTGTACAAATTTCATTAAGTCACAAGCACCACATAAACAAAGCAAAAATGCAATAAAAGTTTCAAAGAATTTTCTATAAATGATTGAGGCTTGTAGCTCCTCAGGGAGGGTAGATCAAACCATCAAACCATTCAGGAGTAGTTCTTGAAAGTAATTTACATGTTGAGTATTTCTTTTGAGCTTTCCTTTGAAGTGGTTTGCTTATTTAGAACAGTTCAGGCTATTTCCGCTTGACTAAAGATGAAGATAAAACATCTTAAAATTTGTTTTACATTTTTCCTCGAGCCCAAGCTGGAGGGTTCTATCTATCTATCTACTTGGAGTAGGCATCCCCGGACATCTGCTTGCGCTTCACCTTCAACTGTGCTTCCTCCTCGCGCTGAATGCAAAGGAGAACGTGCTAACCCTGATGCTGTGTTACCTTCCGGTGCTTCCATTTGCTTACGCACTAACTAAATCTTTACTTAATTAAAATACATCAAGAAAAAGCAGAGCTGGACAGCCTCTGTCCTTCCGTTTGGCTGACGCCTGAACGAGGAATTGGTCAGTCAGGCGGATAAAGAGATAAATATATACACCGATAGGAAAAATCCCTAAATTTTTATATTTTCACTCAGTTATGCCATTGATTTTCATCCAAGAGTGGTTGTATTAATATTGAATATTTTTCACTTACATTTTGATATAAATATGAAAATATATAGATTTGATATATTTCATATTTAAATTAAATATATTTCATATCTCTCTTAAAGTGTTTTGTATTTAAATTTAATATTTATTTATTTTAAAGTGTTTTTTATTTAAATTTAATATATTATATTTATTTTAAAGTGTTTTGTATTTAAATTAAATATTTTATATATATTTTCAAGTGTTTTTTATTTAAATTTAATATATAATATATTTTTTTAAGTGTTTTGTATTAAGATTAAATATTAACGTATTAAAAAAGCCATTTTAATCCATTTATATTTGAATCAAAGTGAATTTTATTTAATTTTACTATGCTTGTATTTAAAAATCGCATTTTAAATTCAAATCTGATTGTATTTAATTTTACTTTGGTTTTTTTCTATCAGTGTAAAAATATATTTTACAAATAATAAACTTTAACGCCGAGCATATCATTCATGTTGCTGGATATTTCTCCACCGAAAACTGCTATAAAATTGAAAAGCACTCCCTTTTTAAAGGAAAACTTTCTAAATGAACCACGAAATTTGTTTAAATTCCAATTAAAACTCGAACAAAAGCATCAGGTATCAGAGTTTACTCTTTTGGTCACCCACACAAAAGTATCGAATTACCGAATGGGCTTGGGAGCCTCGTCAATATCAATTTGCTACGAAAAGCACAGCCGCCGAGCAAAGTCGATTTTTCAGCCAACAAAGAGGAATGCATTACGAAATTGAAACATAAATCCAAACCACCTACAAACAACCACATCCCCGCCCACATTCTGCATCCCGAATTGGGTCTCGTTATTGATTACACCACGGACAAACAGAACAGTTCCTTTCTCGGATATGAATTTTACATTTGTTTGTTATTAATTTTTGGTTTTCCCTTTATCGAATATTGATCGTAAATTAATCATGGCCATAATCTTAAATTCTTGCAATGGAAATTGGCTTTAAAGCAGGCGTTGGAGAGAGATAGAGAGAGAGGAGCTGAGGGCTTGCTCGTCGTCAGGCGGAAGCGGAAGTGGAAGTGCTGCCATTGCTGGTGGCTGTTGTTGCTTGTTTTGTCGCTTTTCCTCCAGCTACAGCCGCTGGGCATCCTATGTATGTGTGTGTGTGTGTCTGTGGGTATCCGTGTGTGAGGGTCATAAAAATGCTTTATTGCAGCTATATGCAGCCCAGAGCGATGCCTTTGCCTCTGTCCGTGCCTGTGCCTGTCGATGGTTTATCGCTGGGGGGTCGTTTAATAAATCGTGCGATAAAATGGCTCAAGCCTGGGCTGAAAGGCAGCTCAATCAAACTGCAAATAGACAATCGAGTGAGCGAACTGTCTTCGCAAATGACAAACCCATTAAACTATCAACTTGTGGCAGCCCCAATAAACTGCAGATACAGAGATAGAGAGAGAGCGAGAGAGAGAGAGATATATCCTTGCCCCTGTCCATGGCTTTCCGTCCGTATACGTGGCCTCCGTAAGGGTAGAGGGTGGAGGGCGTGTGTGCTGTGCTGTGCCTTGGCTGCGGTTATGGCCATGTGGGCGGCACCGGCTGCACTTTCACTGTCATTGGCACAGCAATTTAACAATTTTTTTCTTTTATGCATTTTTCATGAGCCGTTTGATGGCCCCGACCCCCGCCCGTTCCACCATGCAGTTCGTACGAGTATTCCTCTGCTCATTCCCACTGTTTGTGTGTTTGGCTGTTGCCATCAATGCCGTTTATAAATATGCAAAGGGCTCGCTGGCAGTCAACTCATTCATTATTGAACCACAAACCATAGCCATGCCATAGCCAGCCCCAAATGCAATCCATCATAGAGCGCACTTTTCGCCGCCACAGGAGCGAAGCATAGACCGACCGCCTCCACTGGCACGGTGGCCGCTCTCTTCATTTATGCAAAATTCGCATGTGGTTTTTAAAATAACACATCCCGCACATCCGCCGAACAGCACTGAATCTGGCAACAACAAAAACACTGCACACGTCTCTGGCACACGAAAAGAAAACCAAATAAAATTCGTGAAATTTGCTTGTTGAGCAATGCATGAGCAGAGGGTATGGATTACTCGATACCCTGCAGACGGGCGTTAGAACCTGTACCTATAGAGACTACTCATTTCCCAACCACATAAATCTGTCTAAAATCTGAAGGTGGCTCTTACATTTTTGGACTACATTAAAACTTGCAAATTCCCAGAGGTATAGAACATTCGTATGTACTCGTACAAGTTTCATACGGATACTGAAAATAGTTACGATTGCATGAAAACCAGCCTTGAACTCGGCTCTTTGCCAGCGACTACTCCATCAACTTTGGAGCGGGGATGAGCCTTGATTCCTGCCCAGATATATATCTCAATTTTGGTGTTGGATTACCTTTCCCATCGTTCAGCCTTGAACTCTAAATATTCACTCAGCTATACATACGTACATATACATATATGTGCATATATGTACATATCTTCATCGTTTCGTAGACGGAAGGTAACCACAAATTTACGGCATTGCGGGTCTGCCCCAGTCTGCCCATCCATTCACACGCAGGGGTTTAATTTTAAGTGCCTCCCCCTGGGACGCCAGCCAGCCCGCTCTGATCCATTCTTTACCCTTTCCCCTTTCCGCAGGCCTACGACAGCCGCCAGCTGATGGTCACGCTCTTTGTGTGCCTGTGGGGCGCACGGCTATCCGGATATTTGCTGTATCGCATCATCAAGCTGGGCCGAGACAAGCAGTTCGAGGATACCCGACGCAACGTCATTCGCTATGCGGTCTTCTGGACCTTTCAGGTGAGTCCGTGTCCGAGTCCGAGTCCCAGTGCACCATCCACAAGGTAAGGTTGTTCTTGCAGTGAGTGGGGGGTTCGGGGTGAGTGAGTTGCGTCAGCCACTTTTCAATTTTGCTTTCAATGACAGAACCTTCAACTTGAAATTGCCGCCCCACCCGCTTTGTTCTCTGCCCGAAAATCAATCAAACTGTCACTAATTGACGTGTGCGCAAAGGTTTTTGAATATTTCATATTTCAGCAGTTGGTTGTCGACGGTCCAGTAGGGGGACGGGGAGGGGAGGGTGACGGGACTGCACACCCACACACACACACAGATCCAGTTGCAGAAACAATTAAAATGCCATGCAGCGTGAGGGGGATTCCTGCTAAACGTTCAGGGCGTCGGTTGTGGGAGGAAGGATCTCTGTGACTCTGTGTGCGTATGTGTGGGTGACGACTGTCGACTGTCCTTCATTATGTGTGGCGGCTGTCAGTCTGCCAGTCTGTCCTGTGGCGACGGCGTGGTGGTGGCGTGCTTGCATGTGGCATGTCCCGCAATCATTTTGTCTGAATTTATTTCCCATCCCACCAGAAATCACTTGTTGAGGAAAGTCACTCAAGAGTGGAGCCCTTATATGGGCTGTGGTTGTGATTGATGATATTTCTGTTTTTTCCTGTGAATAATCGAATCTATTGTGTGCCCCAGGCCGTTTGGGTGTACATCGTGTCCCTGCCTGTGATCATTATCAATTCGCCGCGCCACTCGCAGCCGCAGGCACCCAAGACCATGACCACTTTGGACTCCACTGGCACGGGCCTGTTCATTGTGGGACTGCTGGCCGAGACCTATGCGGATCTGCAAAAGTTCTCGTTCCGGCAGGACCCGGCCAACCAGGGAAAGTTCTGCAACGATGGTGAGTGGCGAGGGATGATTTATTCAATAAATATTCATTGATTCAATAATTCTCGGACAGGGCTGTGGAGCGTTTCACGTCATCCGAATTACTTTGGGGAGGTCATCATCTGGTGGGGCATCTTTGCCATCTCCCTGAACGTAATCAGCGGCCACGAGTGGGTGGCCATTGCTTCGCCCATCTTCACCACGCTAATCATACTCTTCCTGTCCGGCATTCCGCTGCGCGAACGGAGCGCCGACGAGAAGTACAAAGAGTGAGTAGAATGTGGTCCAATTAATTGATTAATGTCCGATGTCTGATGTCTGCAGCCAGCTGGAGTATCGCAAGTACAAGGCCTCCACCTCGCCACTGATCCCCGTGCCGCCGGCTGTGTACGAGGAGGTGCCCAGTGCTCTGAAGTTCATCCTCTGCTGCGAGTTCCCCATCTACGACTCGATGAGCATCCAGAAGGACCTCAGCCCCTACTCGCTCTCCATCGCCCGCTCCCACTCGCACATATAGCAGTCCGTGGCCCACTCCAGCAGCACGCAGGCTGGGGTGGGCCAGGTGCACACCCACTCGGTGGCCCACTCGCTCCACAGGGGCCAATGCTACGGCGCCAACGGGGGTGACGCCGAGAGCCACCACAATTGCGGTGGCAGCTGCCGCAATGTGCACGTCAAGTCCAATCCGTACCAGTGCGAGGCGGGCTACGGCCACTATCCGGTGAAGCACACCGATGACGAGGACACGGACGATGGCATCATCTACATGGCTGGACAGGGACATGGACACGGACACGGACCGTGCTGCTCCAAGGCAAAGACGCACTGCCTCCACGAGCAGGAGCAGGTGCACCAGAATCACAACCACACAAAGCCAACGAAATGCAGCTACCTGGCCGAGGAGGAGCTGGCCTCCGACTACGATGAGGATGTGCCGGCCATCGACCTGAGCAAGGCCACCAGCGTGGAGAGTTTCGGCACCCGGGTGCAGACAGAGCGCTCTGTGAATGCCGATGGCCTGCCCGTGACCGTGACCACGATTTTGTGATTACAATTCTAAGATTATCATTTGTCCAAGAGATATCCCAGTTTTTGGATTATATATTGTAAATAGAAGGAGCGGAGCGGAGCTCGTGCCACTGTGCATGATGTGGCGACTCCGTAAAATGCAAAGGGTGCCAAAGTGCCGGTTAGCAAAGACGGTAAAGGGACACAAGGATACCTTCAACCACACACAAACACACACACACACACACACACACACACACACACACAGCTGTCTTGTCTAGCACTAGTCTAGTCTAGTCTCTATGCTGTAGCTGCTCAAATAACTAATGTGCCTCTTATTGTGTGTACAAACGAGTACCCCCTAGATTGTTGCACTCCTTCAAAGTTTATGCTACTCTGTAGTAAGTACCTACTACTAGTCTTTGTTGAACTCTTTATATGTAGATATAGCCCTTTCGACACTGTGGATAAAACACACACAGATCTCCCCAAGATACTATATATATATATATTCTAGCTGCATATTTTCGTATTGAATCGCAACTCTCGCCCCACCAAAATAAAACGAAACTGGAAACCAACCAACCAACCAACCAACACAAAAACTGAAACATATCCCAAGTAAATGACAAACGAACGAACGAAGAAACACGCTAGAAAAGGGTTCTAAAGCCACTGTTATTTTATATACAGAGAATATCTATATCTATTAGCCACAAAGATATATGTATATGGATGTTATCACTATGTGTCTGTGTGTCTCGCTGGTGTCTCAAATTTTAAGCAGTATTACAAACAAAACAACAAAAAACGAGAAGGAACGTGTGAGTCGCTTCTGGACGCGACTCTACTTTTACTACCCGTACTCAGTCAGTATATAAATTTATGAGCTTATGATTAAAATTTAAAAAAAAATTTTAAATTTTACATTTTACATTTTTTGCTACATTTGATTTAACTACATCTACATATATAAAATGTAGATAATACATCTAGAACAAATATTCTACATCTACCATTTAGATTCTACATCTCCTCCGCTAGGGGTTGCTCGCGCATTGCACAGGGCAGAGTGTGTGCGAGAGAGACAGAGAATGAATATCGTCAGCAGCGCCAGAGGAGGTGGGGGAAGCAACTGAAAATTAATTTCTTTATTCTGGCTATAATAATGATCCGATCTGGTTCAGATTCGGCAATCTGATAGATATGGTCATTCTCTACGATCTACTGCGTTTTTAGTTTTATCGTATCTTCAAAATTGTGGATGCCACAGATTTTCGTCCTTTGTGAAGGCGGAAGGGGGCGGGGCGAAATTTTGAAATACACTTGTAACAGTGTGATATCACGATGAGTCTGGAAAAAAATTTCGTTGCTCTAGCTTCTATAGTCTCTGAGAACGAGGCGCTCATCAAGACGGACAGACGGACAGACGGACAGACGGACAGACGGACAGACGGACAGACGGACAGACGGACAGACGGACAGACAGACAGACAGACAGAGACTCGGCTATTGATGCTGATCAAGAATATATATACTTTATGGGGTCGGAAAATTTTCCTTCTCTGTGTTACACACATCGACTTTTACCACAAATACAGTATACCCCTTAACTCTTTTTGAGTACGGGTATAAAAAAAAACAAAATGAAAGAAATTGTACCTAATCGATTATGCTGAGTATGGTTAAACAAATAAACAAAATGCAAGCGAACCATTCACTTGTAGATCCTTTTGGGTGTGTACGGGCATATCCTTTCTTTTATTAAAACATTGCACAGATCTCTACGCACGATTCAAGCACTTCCAATACACATTTCCTTTTAGTAGGAGCCATCAGGAAAGGCCTTGGAAAATCCCCATTTCCCATTGTGTCACAAACTTCTCGATTCTCGAAATTTATTCAGTTCACGTTAGCTACAGTCCAGTCAACATCTAAAAACGAAAAATCAAAATTTTTTGTACCATTAAAACAAATTTTTAGTTTTTAGTAATTTAACATTTTTTTCTTTTTTAAAAAAAAAGTTGTTTTTTTTTGATGATCGGCGGAGAGTCTAAATTCGATTGGTTCTAATTCAAAGTGAAATGTGTTCTCGCCGGTTCGGTAAAGTGCTTGGAGTGTCGCGGAACTTGCTATTCTGCGTCGTCCGGCAGCCTACCGTCCGCTGGCAGTATGCCAATACGGGGCTGAGGCGCTCCTACGCCTCGCAGGCCATCAACCAGATGCTGCAGCTGCAGCAGATGGACATCTGTGCGGACCAGCCGTCGCGCGGTCTGGTGGTCGGCGTCTTCGCCGACGAGGAGGACCGGAACGATGCGGGCATCCTGACCCCCGCCGGCTGGCGATACAACGTGACCAAGACGAACGGGCGCCTCATCCAGGTCCTGCGTATGTCCGGACCGATGCCCAAGCGGGGCGAGGCCCGACTGCTGTTCGCCATCGAGCCGGATCGAATCCCCTATTATTCCGTGGTGGCTGTGGTCGGCCTGGGCAAGGAGTGCCTCGGCTACAATCCCTATGAGGTGCTCGACGAGCAAAAGGAGGCGATCCGCCGATCCGTTGCAGCCGCTTGCCGGGTTCTAGCCGAGCTGGACACAGACAGAATCGAAGTGGAGAACTGCGGACACGCCGAGTCCGCTGCCGAGGGAGCAGCATTGGGCATCTGGGCCTATCAGGAGCTGCGGGATCCCAAAACCCGCCTCTCCGTGCCCTCCATTGACTTGTATGCCACCCAGGATGATATCTGCGACATCGAGGGATGGCGCATTGGCCTGCAGAAGGCAGCAGCCCAGAACCTGACGAGACAGCTCCAGGAGATGCCCTCCAACCTCCTCACGCCCACTGCCTTCGCGCAGAATGTCGTAGAGGTTCTGTGCAAGTCTGGCGTCAATGTGGAGGTAAAGGTCGAGGGCTGGGCCGAGAGCCAGTCCATGCACGCCTTCCTCGCTGTGGGCAAGGCCTCGTGCGAGCCCCCAATTTTCCTGGAGCTCAGCTACTACGGCACCTGTGCCGAGGAGCGTCCCATTGTGCTGGTCGGCCAAGGCGTTACCTACGATGCGGGAGGATTGTGCCTCAAGAAACGCAAGGAACTGTTCAACATGCGTGGCGACATGACCGGTGCAGCAGTCGTTGTTGCCACGTGTCGAGCTGTGGCCAGTCTCCGTTTGCCCGTAAGTGGAATGGCTTTTGTCCCCCCCACAGTGCTGATATTCCTGGTTTAGGTCAACGTCCGTGGCCTGATCCCTCTTTGTGAGAACGTGGTCGGATGCAATTCGTTCCGTCCTGGCGACATGGTCAAGTCCATGAACGGCAAGACCATCGAGATCCAGTGCACGGATCACGAGGATGTCCTTGTCCTGGCGGACGCCTTGCTTTATGCGCAAAACTTCTGTCCCAAGTGCATCATCGATGTGGGCACCTGTTCGGGCTACATGCGTCAGTCCCTGGACGAGGCAGCCGCCGGAGTGTTTACCAACTCGGAGATCCTCTGGCAGCAGATCAAGCACGCCAGCATGCACACCGGAGACCGCGTGTGGCGCTTCCCCCTGTGGAACTATTACAGCAAGGCCGTGCGTGCCGGCGCCCGCAGCGATGTCCAGAACTACGGCATTGGCCGTGGTGGACGTCCCTGCAAGGCCGCTGCCTTCCTCCGTGAGTTTGTGCCCTGTGGCCAGTGGATGCACATTGTGAGTAAAGGAGAGGGGTCTCAGTGCGTGGTGGAGTGAATGGTGTCTAATGGCGTTTCTCTTTTCAGGACGCGACCAACGTGATGGTCACCAATGGCATCGATTTCGAGTACCTTCGACGTGGCATGGCCGGCCGTCCGACCCGCACCCTGGTGGAGTTCATTGCCCAGACCATCTGCAAGGACACCGCCCCGAAGCTGGGCAAGTAGGAAGGAATGTCTGAGAAAATGTCAGTCCCACAAGGCAGTCCAGTCCAGTCCCACCCCCGCTGCGATCATCATAAATATTTTGGGCAGAAGATGTTACTGAACATGTTTCGAAATTGTTCGTATTTTCCAGGAATTAAACTTTAAAGTAGTCAGTTTGTATTTTAAAACATTTGGGGTTAAAGTAACTTGTTTTCTTTCACAATCAATCCTACAATAAAGATCCTCTAAAAATAAGCAACAAATGTGCAAAGTAAAACTGAAATTTGAATTTGAATGCATGTTTATAATTATTTCCAGTGTATTTTGGTCATTTGGCTGAGCATTAATTCACTACAAAATAGTTCACAGTCTACGATGCTCTGCGGGCTCTGTCTGCTTTTGTCTCTTCTTTTTTTTTTGGCTATCTGTCCGTTATTCTCTTGTCTATTCTGTTGCTGGAGTCCGTATAGAGACTCGCTCAGAGAGTGTCATAAGAAAATGGCGATAAGCAGCTGGTCTGGCCGCCCTACATTGAGTCGTAAAAGACAGTTGACAACAAAAGAAAAGACAAACTGAAAATGGCAGAGAAGGGTCAGGGTCAGTTTAATGTACATTTAATTCCGACATCAATTTATATATGTAGGGCAGAGGGCCCTGTTGTGGACCAGGTACTAGTTGTGACCCACCACCAAAAACTATTCCTTAACAATACGAACTTTTTGTGCTTATACCGAAACGAATAGCTGCTTTGGTCTAGGCGCTGTGAGCATTATACAAAAATTGGGGAAAAAAACTTCAAAGTAAATTTTATTATTTTTAAAGTGCGATGTAAATGATGTAAATTTTGTCCAAAAATATATGTGTTTCGTTTTCCTTGTTGTGAATTATTTTAGTTTTTAACCAAAATATGTGCACAACATATTTTTGGTTTTTTGGGAAAGTTGTTTTGATAGTTGTTTGATAAAGTTTTTTTGAATGAAGGAATCAATTTAGTTCTTCACTGATAGTTAGCTAATACATACCTCTAGCCTTAAATTGGTACACAAATGTTTGTATAATATGCAATTGGTCAAAAGTTATGAGGCGAAAACAAAACTAGGCTTACAACTGGGCCCTTTCCCCTACATATTATGTACATTTGATGATATCCACATATGTACATGTGTCGGAGATATGTAAAACATATTATATTAGAAATGTACAATGTACATTTCATCTAAAGACTAACAAAGAATAACTGTAGTGAGTGACGGAATCAATTTCTACTCGTACTTTTTGTTAAATTTCCTTAATCTACCGATTAAGCAGCCCTTGAGGTGAGTGTCACTTTCTCATGGAGCACATTCATCGTCTCATTGTCGCATTCTCCTGCTAGAGATTGAAAACGAAGCACGCATCCAAAATTTTATGCTGAAAAATTATTTTGAAGCTGGGGAAAAATCAAATCATTTTTGATTAGTCGTATTCGTATATTTTTTGAACCTACCGATCAAAGATGTTTAGATTTGCGCGTCGGCTGGTCCCGCAGGCCATCCGCCACGTCCGCACATCCCAAAGACAACTTCCCCTGGACATCTCGCGCCGCTACGCCTCGCAGGCCATCAACCAGATGCTGCAGCTCCAGCAGATGGAGATGTGCGCGGATCCGCCATCACGCGGACTTGTGCTCGGCGTCTTCGCCGATGAAAAGGATCGCAACGATGCCGGCGTCCTGACCCCGGCTGGCTGGCGTTTCAATGTGCAGAAGACTAACGGCCGATTGCTGGAGGTCCTGCGGATGTCCGGCCCGATGCCCAAGCAGGGCGAGGCTCGCCTTTTCTTCGCCATCGAGCCTGAGCGAATCCCCTATTATTCCGTGGTGGCTGTGGTCGGCCTGGGCAAGGAGTGCCTCGGCTACAATCCCTATGAGGTGCTCGACGAGCAAAAGGAGGCGATCCGCCGATCCGTTGCAGCTGCTTGCCGGGTTCTAGCCGAGCTGGACACCGACAGAATCGAAGTGGAGAACTGCGGCCACGCCGAGTCCGCTGCCGAGGGAGCAGCATTGGGCATCTGGCTCTACCAGGAGCTGCGCGACCCAAAGAACAGGATTCCAGTTCCCTCGCTGGATTTGTACGCAGTAAAGGACGAAATCTGCGACATCGAAGGATGGCGCATTGGCCTGCAGAAGGCAGCAGCCCAGAACCTGACGAGACAGCTGCAGGAGATGCCCTCCAACCTCCTCACGCCCACTGCCTTCGCGCAGAATGTCGTAGAGGTTCTGTGCAAGTCTGGCGTCAATGTGGAGGTAAAGGTCGAGGGCTGGGCCGAGAGCCAGTCCATGCACGCCTTCCTCGCTGTGGGCAAGGCCTCGTGCGAGCCCCCAATTTTCCTGGAGCTCAGCTACTACGGCACCTGTGCCGAGGAGCGTCCCATTGTGCTGGTCGGCCAAGGCGTGACCTACGATGCGGGAGGATTGTGCCTCAAGAAGAAACATGAGCTATTTCATATGCGTGGCGACATGACAGGAGCTGCCGTTGTGGTGGCCACTTGCCGCGCCGTCGCTGGTCTTCGCTTACCGGTAAGTGGCCAGGATAGCTCAAAGATAGATAGTAACAATCTGAATAATAATCCTGTTTGTTAGGTCAACATTCGCGGCCTGATCCCTCTATGTGAGAACGTTGTTGGCTGCAATTCCGTCCGTCCTGGGGACATGGTCAAGTCCATGAACGGCAAGACTATGGAGATCCAGTGCACGGATCACGAGGATGTTCTTGTCCTGGCGGATGCACTTCTCTATGGCCAGAATTTCTGTCCCAAGTGCATCATTGACGTCGGCACCTGTTCCGGCTACATGCGTCAGGCTCTGGACGAGTCGGCCGCTGGCATCTTCACCAACTCGGAGATCCTCTGGCAGCAGATCAAGCACGCCAGCATGCACACCGGAGATCGTGTGTGGCGCTTCCCTTTGTGGAAGTTTTACAGCAAGGCCGTGCGATCCGGAGGACGCAGCGATGTCCAGAACTACGGCATTGGCCGTGGTGGACGTCCCTGCAAGGCCGCTGCCTTCCTTCGCGAGTTTGTGCCCTGTGGCCAGTGGATGCACATTGTGAGTATATTGAGGGCACAGAGCTTATTGGGGCACAGTTCTGATGGGTTTTATTCCCCAAAGGATGCCACAAATGTGATGCTGACAAAGGGCAACGAATACGAGTATCTGCGCAAGGGAATGGCCGGACGGCCTACGCGCACACTGGTCGAGTTTATCGCTCAGACGATTTGCAAGGATACGGCCCCACGTTTGGGCAAGTAATCAATCTCTAAAGAGAATCTCCAGAATGTTATATATTTTGTTACTTTTTTTTTTATCGATGCTACACACATACACACAGAACTACACAGTCACTGATATCTGACACTTGAGCAATGACCACCCTATATGACACACATACATACATATGTCTAACGTCTGCATTTCGATGCGGGTTACATTCGTTTATTATGAAATTATAACGTGTAAAAAAACACAACAAGGATACTTGTTTGATCATTTGCTGGGGTCTTGGGCACTTCCTTCCGCGGTGGAAGGTTGCGTATCGAAGTATTGCGAGATAACTGTAGGTGATTGCTTGGTCAGACTGTACCCGGGTATTCATGAGGGTCATTATATATTACATATGTATGTAAAATAATATCTGTGGCATCAGTGAGTGCTACGCCAGCGAGACGGCATGTGTAATCACAACGTTTATATCAATCGGAGGATAGTTCTGCAGCAGCTTCACATTCGAGGCAAAGTCGTTCTCCAAAATAGCTTCCCTTTGGATTCTACAAAACAAAAACGTACAGTGAACCCATATAGTTGATGTCAAGGGTGAGAGTGTGCTTACAATATCATGGAACAGCAGATTTTGATGAGGAAATCGAAGCGCTGCTCGTCTGAGAATACCGAGTCCCAAATGCGCAGCACATCGGGCAGTGGAAACTCCTGCGAGAGCAGGAGCGTGAGCCACCTGAAGCTGTAGTACTGCGGATGCAGCTCTTGGCTCTTCAGATGCTCGTAGATTTCAATGTCTTTAGTCTTCAGCATGTTGGATAGCCTGGCCATCATGAACTTAATGCCGCCCTCCGCATCGTCCAGGGTCTTGATGAAAAAGTCGCGTATCTCGCTCATCAGGGCCGTGAAGCAGAAGAAACAGTCGGCCTCCGCATGGGCGCGATACGAGAGATCCGGATCGGAGGCCATCACATAGTAGATGGGTCCGACAATCTCATTCATGCCCTGGACATATCCCTGGCCCGGATTCAGCTTGGCGTAGATGAACAGAATGCGCTGCACCACCTCCCAGTGTGCCTCCTGGCCCTCCTCCATGGCGGCATAGGTCTCCACCGAACGCTTTGTGATTAAATTGATCTGATTGGAGGCAAAGAGGCTCATTAAACAGCGTGTCGCTTGAGTGGGGGTCACTTACTTGCTGCTAAAGTCCACAATGTCAGGCATAATGGAACACACTTTGAGCACACTTATTCTCTAGCACAATTCCCGACCCGACCGAAACTCACCTTGGTCATGCCCAGGCCCTTGCGCTCGACATTCGCCGAGCTGAGCACTGTGGGCACTACCCGTTCGTGCAGCCGTCGCCCGTGCTCCCCTTTGCTGTGCACCACAATGTTGCAGGGATACTCTGTGGGCTGTTGAAAGAACGAGATGTCGGGGCACAGGCGCCTCACATCCTTGTCGATCTGCAGCAGAAATTCGTTGTCGTTGAAGAATGTATTCCAGGCACTTTCCGGCCCCTCGCTGAGCGGATGATCTTGCAGGCCAACGCCCCTTGAATCCACAGCGACCTCGTCACCGTCACCCACTCCCGCTCCATTGCAGCTGTGCCCCGGGGGGAGTACAAGTTCCTCTATGAACTGTTTGTAAAGGGCTCGCTTCTGGGCCAGCGTCGTCGTCCAACTGCTGCGCCTGGGCCCCAGGTAGCCCAACAGCAGCTTCCAGCTGGTTGCACGAAAGCTTTGTACATCGGGCACACCTGTGGATTGGATTCATTGTCGTGAATAGCTATGTCCATCAGAATTGTGTTGTCTCACCATTAAACGTCAGTCTACGCAGCTCCTTAAGGTCCACCACGTCCTGGGCCACAGCATCTTCAAACTCCTTCACACTGAAACATACAGGGCGAGGGCCAATGTTGTTTTGTTTTTAATTCACGAAAACACATCGTCTTACATACCGCGCCTTGAAAATAGACATTCTTTGTGCGGGCGTCGATCTCTGTCTGCTCCATGCAGTCACAGTGGCGTTGCAATGATGTGGACTTTTATTATTGCTTTGTTGTCATAAAAAAACATATGATATTTCCACGCCTGCTTTGCCACCTGATGCCACTGTTAGTTTGCCTTGTGGAACTGCATTAAAAATTTCCTATTTGGCAATGCTCATGTTTCTTAATTGTTGATAAACTATATGGGATTTTTCCAATTGTTTATAAATTTTTTTTTTTTTGTATATAATCGCTAAAGCGAATTGAGTGGTCGCACGACGATAAATCGGCAATGACCAGATACATCAGCTGGGTTGTGCTATCGGTATGTTATTGGTTATTGGACGATGATTTTTTAAGTTTTGATGATGAGGGCATGCACGTTATTGCATTGGTCGATATATAATTTATCTTTAGGTGTAATAATTTTAAAAGGATGCGTAAAGTTGAGGTTATTATACAATATAAAGTGTGTTCGTGTACGTGAGTTTAATAATAATTAGTCAATTATACAATGTAAGGGTGTATGTTTCAATATTTAAGTTTCTGTTTGTACTCTAAGTTTAAAATGATGTGTTTTTAATGAGATTAGTTTGTATATAAAGTATCACAGAAAAATAGGCACCAGAAGGATGCCTCAGAGAGTAGGAACAACGGAAGGCTGCTCCTCAAGATGACTTCGAATGGCACCGAGTTGCCCGACCTGGATTGATCCCATGTGGTTTGATTTAAAACTCCAAATTGGCTTCATCTATATATTTAGCCAATTCTCTAAAGAAAAGAGGCTCTTTTGTGAGTAATAACGCTTTGATGTTGTTAAATCTCTTAAAAATTCTGTACTTTTTCCTAATACTGACATATCTTTGGCAAAAGAAAATTTCGTGTTCCGCGTTATCAAGAACGTTGCAAACTTCACAAATATTGGTATTTCTAGCTTTGATCCTATGTAGAAAGACGTGATCATAGGTACGTCCAATAAGTAGTCTGTTTATGACCTTTATATTTTTGGCGCTCCAGTCAAGAGCCCAGTGCCACGGTTTGACTGGAATTTCGCTATAAATTGAAGCAAAATAAGTCCCTTTAGTTTTTGATATTTCTTTATACTCATTATTCCAGTCCATATGGACTCTAATCTTAACTGTTCTTATTACTTCATCGAAGCTCAGAGGTAAGTTAAATATTCTACCCACACTAGTGGCTGATTTGGCTAGTACGTCAGTCTTTTCGTTAATAGCAATGTTCTTGTGACCGGGTATCCAGTGCACAATGAAGTTGCTAGTGAAGGAATTATCTATGTTTCGGTGTATTTCGTCTGTTAAATATGAATTTGATTCATTGCTTTTCAGAGCCTTTAAGGCCCCTTGGCTATCACAGAGAATGACAGTTTTATTATAACTTTTCGTACTTGATATTTTTACTGCTGTTAGTATTCCTACAAGTTCTGCAAAAACAGAAGAGGAATTATTTTCCATCTTGAATTTATAGCTATTATTGCTTGGGTAATCTAAGATACCTATGCCTGTCCTATCACCGATGATGGAGGCATCAGTTGAAAGAATGTTCCACCCATCTAATACCCACTCTTCAAGCTTGGCTTGATATATCGCATTAAATTCTTCATTGGAGATGTCTTGTTTTTTCCTGTCAACGACTGAGAGACAAATGTCAGCTTTGGGACTGTGTTTATATTTCTGATTTTCGCTATAATTGTCGAAGAGGTCCCTAAATTCTTGATACACTGCTGTGTAAGCAGTCTTTGCATTAGACAGAGTGATCATGTCATAAAGAAAAGGGTTTTGTACTTTAACTTTCAGTAGTTCTCTAACTGTAAGAATCTTAGCTCTGTGTTTAGGCGGTAAGATGCCTGCCAGAGCAAAAATCAGGTGCGTAGATGTTTTTGGAGGGACACCCACACAACGGCGAAGGCAGTCCGTCTGTGCGGTATTAAGAGATTTGCTGTTGCCAATGTTTAGATTTGAAAAACTGGTAATGGCGTGCTCCTGCTGAGATCTGATGAAGGACTTGAAGATGTTGGAAGAAACTTTGGGTTTGAGACCTGATTTGATGGTAGTTACAGCATGTAGTAGAAGCTCACTTTTGTCTGTCTTGTGCCTGATTTTTGCTATGTGGAATTTGTCTGACATATTGGCACTAAGGACTCTGCCTAGAAATGTGATAGATTCCTTAATCGGAAAAGTGCTATTATTGCATGTTACTGAGATGTTATTACGTCTTCCTCTCCCAACAGCCATGACTGCTGATTTGCTGGGGTTGAAATTAAGATCTAGATCCTGACATAGCAAATGGAAGTTATCGATCTTTACCTGTATATTGTTCCTAGCCTCAGCTATATTGTTACCTGATGAGATGATGGCGAAATCGTCAGCAAACTGAATTACAGTTGTATTGCAATCATTAATTTGATGCAACCGATTTTCCCTGTTTTTTCTCATAGGCCATGGTATTGATAAGATCATTTATACACATAGCTGCTGATTTGCCTTTTTAATAGGCGTAAGTCCGCCTAGGCATAGTGTTTTGTTCTAGAAACATATCAAGTCGATTCTTTATCATAAGGTTAAGAGTTTTGGCTAACACAGAGATGAGCGAGATAGGGCGATAGTTTGAATAACTGCTGAGATCCTTACCCCTTTTTGGGATTGGAATGACTTTAATAAAGCGCCATTGATCTGGGACTGTACACTCTGTAAAAAGATTGTTGTATTCTTGTAGAAGATTGTTCTGTGCTGGTGTCCTAAGAGCTTTAACCATGTCATAAGTTATTCCGTCTATACCTCCCGCAGTGGTTCTGCCTCTGTTGAGAACAGTAGACAGGTCACTCAAGACAAAGGAATTAATGTTATGAGAAGTTTTTCTAGGAAATGATGTTTGTAAATTCGCTGATACATAGACTTGACTTCTAAGAAGCTCAAGGTAAGGAGAAGACCATTCTGAACTAAAGCTTGATTTTAAAGGATCATTGAAAGACTTAATGTTCCTCAAGAAAAGCCAGGCTTTCCTTGAGTTAGGCTGTTGATTGAGTAGATCAATTTTGTTAGCATATGAGTTTTTTTTTGCAAGCTTCGCTGCCTTTTTCCATTCTGTTTTCAGGTTTACCGCTTTGACATAATTTTCCAGACATGGTGTTCTCTGTGCCAGAATTTGTGAATCGGTATATTTCGCGTGCAGAAGCTGTAATTCTGGATTCCACCAGGCTTTGGGGCTTTTATTGTTGTTCAAGACATAGGTTGAGACCCTAATATTGTTTCTGAGGCTATCTGTTATGTTGGATATATTTCCCGATAGCGAAGCACCTGCAAGTCTTCTAAGTAGTCTGTTTTTAGCAAGAAAGAGCCTTGGTTTTTCTTTGGTTTCTGGAATTCCTATTGATATGGGGTGATGGTGGCTGCCTCCTACAAAAATGGAACTGCAGCTCCAAGTGATATTTTCACAGCAGTTTGTGAAAGTGAGATCCAGAACCGAACCATTTTGACTGTCAATATGACGTCTGAAGGTGCAGCTTCCATCATTTAAACACTTATATCCAGCATTATTCATGTAGTTCTCTAGAAATCTACCCTTAGCATTCGTGACACAGTCACCAAAACAAATGTTTTTTGCATTGAAATCCCCAGCAAAAATCACATTGCTCCTGTCATCTAGCTTTTCTAAAAGGCTTTGAATTGCATTTTTAAAAGTGTCTGTCTTCATTGAGGGTTCAAAGTAGACTGAGACAATGGTAAGGTTTTTGTTTAGATTGCATGTTTTAGCGATAAGAATATCATGATCTGAGTTGTAGACCTCTTTTTTATATCTTATTCCATTTTTAAAAGCAATGGCTACGCCACCGTAACCATCATCTCTGTATTTCTCAAGAAGGTCATAGTTGATTTTGATATTCGGTTTAATATTACTAGCTAGTTAGCCATCTCAGGCCTAACAAAAACAATTTTATCCAATTTCTCAATCAATTTTGCACAAGATTGGCTTGTTTTTAGAAATCCTGTTTATTGGATTCCTTACATAATAAGGTTCAAACAAAAGCGGCCAAAGAATGTGTACCGGAATGTGACGTCAATGTTGCTGGTCAACCAAGTTTCTGTATGCGTATGGACATTTGTACACCCTTTTTCCTTTAATTAGTGTTACATTTTTTTCCAAGCTACTGTGAAACATTAATAATGAATTTTTATTCGATTGACATGTTATTTACTCATTCATGCGTATGATTTGTGTTTTATATGTATATTTATCCCGGTCCCGATACCCATTATTGGTTCCCATATCTTCGAAATTTCGTCATATCCTAAAACAGAGACTGATTAGTTTCTGCATTAATTGAAGCCTGAAATTACAAACAATATCTTAATTCTATAATATCCTTTCTCCCAAGGGTAGCAGCCTTGTTGCGCATTCCGTGCAAAGTTGCAGAACAATGCTGCTAACTCATTTCCCCATGTTGCCGAAATTTTTTCCATACGAATTAAATGTATCATACGGGATTGCGTCTAAATTAAAGATTCATTGTTGCTTTAATTTAGACGCGTTCCCGTATGATACATTTAATTCGTATGGGAAAATTATAGGCAACATGGGGAACTTTTATAGCCTTTTATAGAAACTTGTTGAAAACTTATTTGGCGGTCATTTTGAAAAGTACTTTAATTTACTCTAAAAAATTAATTGGAACTTGATTAAATATACTTTTATATACCGATATACCGTAATTATACTTTGAACTCGATTTCGACGTCAAAATATCCCGTAAAGTATATAATAAACCATAAACGGTCACCCACGAAAATTACCTTTAACAGGAGTATGCAAGTGTGACTAGTATCAACTAGTATTTCAGCAGTATGGCAGCGCTGTTTTCAGGGCAGTATTTCAGCGATCGAGTACGGCAACGCTTAAGTGTTATGTTATTGAACGTTGCCAGATCCATAGAAAATGCTTGCAGTACCTTTGGCGGTTGAATTTGAAATGTATTTTTGAATATTCATATCCTATACCATACCCCTCACAGTCACAGTGTGTCTGGATAATTGCTCGTCGCAGTTTTTAAGCGCTGCGTTTTGAGGGCAATGGCATTGAGCACAGTTGTTAGTTCTCATTCATTCATAATTCCATTGCATTTATTCTTTTTCACATGCCTTTCGCATGATGAACACTTGCCTTTGCGCTCATTTTGTTCGTCTATTCCGTGCCGTTTTGTTTGTTTTAGATTTTTGGCTTTTGCTTGCCGCACCGCACATATATTTTATACTCGTAGTACACACACATACGGAGCAGCGAGCAGACGCATTGACGACTACGGCAGGCAGGCAGGCAGACAGCAGTATTGTAGAATTGAGAGCATTTCTGAATGTATTTGCATGATTTTTGCTCAGCATTTCTTTTGTTTACGCTAGTCGCTGGCCAGCAATGACGCCCAGCAGATCATCAGGTTCCGCGTCATACAGGCGACCGGCTTTCTGGAAGGTGCCCAGTTACGTTCATGAGATCTATACACAATCCACGCCCACTGTGGCTGCACTGCCGCCCCCATGCCGCCTGACGACGCAGCGCCGCCGCAGCAGTAACAGTGGCCTCAAGAAGCGGGTTCATTTCGCCGATGAGCCAAACATTGGGGTAAGTCATCCCCCACCAGCCTAAATACCATACTACATATTTATATGGCTTGTCAATCATCAGTCGGGGTGTGTGTGTGTGTCAGTGTCGCTGTCTTTGCCTCTGCTTGTGGGTGGCCCCAATTCTTGTTCCCACCAGCTCGTGTCACAAATCAGTTCAATACCATTTTGCCCCCTGGCCGCTCGTAAATTTGTCAAACAAAATGTAATTAATTGGCCACTGCTGCAGTTTTTGACCAAGTAAAAAGAAGACCACAGCAATGCAGACCCAGATAGACAGATGGATGGATGAATGGTGGGAATTTATGACCATTAGCATGAAATTGATGCCATTTTTGCCACAAACAGAGCTAATATTTTCGGGAGGGAGGGGGGATAGATACGAGTATACATATGTAGATACCGCGTAAAGCGACCTCAAAAGTCTTACAAAATCAGCACCGAAATTCCAATTGAAATTCATATGAAAACAATTCAAACCGCAAATAGTAAAAACATTTCAAAACCTCAGCCAAAAAAGCGCCGAAAACAGAATAAATAAAGTGAAAAATAAAAATAAAATGCCAAGCCATATATTCGGTATATCCGCAGGCACTTGCACTGGCGAACGGAAAACGACAGGCAGGAAAATGATTTTTCCGTTGTAAGAAGTAAAATTCTTGCCAAAAATGAGCAAGCGGAATGTTCTATCGGTCCCCCAAGATCGTAGGAATGGAACAAAGAAACAGCTGTCGGGCAAACAAATCGAGAAAAACATACGGGACGCGGCCTTCAATCCAGGGACCCTTTGCACATTGCGCATACGTCACGTGGCACGTTTACGTTTACGTTTACCATTTTCCCCATTGCAATTCGATTTTGAGGAGTTTGTTTCAGCAACGCAACAACAGTCACCATGTTGTTGTTGGTAATGATGATGATCCCTCCGTATTTAGATCATCTACTCATCATCGCGGCAGTAAATAAATTTAATTACACACTCTCCTCTCAGCTGCCTCATCCGCCGCACAAAAAAAAAAAAAGATACAGATTCAGATTCAGACACAATAATAAAAGTGCTGAAAAGCAGATGCCCAGACATTTGATTTTTTACGTGGCAACAGCAGCAGCAGAGGCAGCAGCAGCAAGATCATCAAATTGTGCGCCTCCTCGCATGATGACATGTGGCATTCATTTCATTCAGGGTCGGTCGGCTTGCAACTGGATCAAGTGCTGCTGCCCCTGCCCTGCTCTGCCCTGCCCTAAATAGTGGCAGGCACAAGAAATGTGCAAGAAATGACGAGAGCCCAAGAAAAATTAAATAATGAGAACAATGAGCAAAATGAGGAAAATAAATATGCTCCGTTGTGTGAATCTTTAATACTCTTTACTGACAGACCTTTAAGGACAAACTAAGAGGATCATGGCAGGATTATTGCTGCGCTTTATAATTATATTTCGTTCGACAGCTGCAGCTTTTAAAATTAAAGATAGAAATCTATTCGATTTGGCTTTCTCCTGTTCTAGTATTGATTTCCCTCTGAATCTAGCCACTTTTGGAGTGTAGTCTACTTTCTAGAGTACACAGAAAATACACCTGTGCATGGTAGAGAACAAAAAAGAAAACGAAGAACCCATAGAAAAGGTAAATAAAATGCTTTCTCAAGTGCGTCACAATTGGAACAGCAAAGTTGCAGTACTCTCCCCTCATTTAACGATTAGGAATTGGGGAGGAATCGCCAATTGAATTCATGTTTGTCGGCATGTAGCCGTCGTGTTTGCCGGTGAATGTGAATACGATTTCGAGTGTGGGTTCTACGATTCTACGAGTACATATGTATGTTCAATATACTCGCACTCACATATCTATGTATGTATGTATGTATGTACTTGTACATTTGTGGCGCACTGTATTCGTGGTATACCACGATCCGCTTCTGGTTCTAGGTCTGCTGCTGCTGCTGCTGCTGTTGCTGCTGCTGCTGCTGTTGCTGCTGTTGCTGCAAAAAGGAATACGAATTGTATTTTAAAATTAGTACTTGAGCAGCCTTGCGATCGAACAAAACGCTTAACGGACTGCAATATCGCGCCGCAAGCGCCTCGGGCCGACACAAAATTGGCCAACAAAATAAACAGTTTGCAAAAAAAAAAGAAAAAACACAATAGACAAAGTCGAGAGTGGAAGTGGGAGGAGAATCGCTCGCATGAACCAACACTGATCCAGCTCCACAGCGAGACATTAAACACATCCTAGGATGAGCCCAAAGCTGCACGAGTTCGCGGTGCTGCTGTTCCGGGATGGCCAGGGCACGCCCTGGGGCATCCGTCTGGTTGGTGGCAATGATCTGGACACGCCGTTGATCATAACCAGGGTAATGCTTATGTAACCAGAGAGGGTTCTGCTGCCTTGTCTGGTCTGTCGCTCTCTCCACTCCACTCCCTCCCCTCCCCTCCCATTCATCAAAATGATGCAGAGCTGAAGCCGCTTGCCAAACCGATTTGGCCTTTGTGCTCCTCCTCCGTGCGCTCAACGCCGTACGGCATGAGGCGTACTCTGTGTCGTGCAGCCGCCGTATCCGACCAAACCACAACAAATCAAAATAGCGAAATTCTCGAAACTGGCACAGCGAGAGACCCGCCGTTCGACGTTGCAACGTTGCCAAAACGCGACGCCAGTAAAACTAATTGAGGCGCAACAAAATAGACGGCCTCTCAGTCTCAGTATCAGTCCCACAGCCATCTGAAAACAATGTAAACACGATCATAATTGTGTCTGCCTCTGCTCATATGCACATCTACATATCTATGTCAAGGCTGTAGAACAGGAATGACATTCCTCCTCCTTCTCCTCTGTTGCAGGTGCAAGCTGGCAGTCCATCGCAGGGGGAACTGCTGCGTGGCGACATCATCGCCAAGATCGGCGAGTACGATGCACGCGACCTGAGTCACGCGGACGCCCAACAGCTGTTCCGCGGTGCTGGCAACGAGATCCGACTGGTCGTGCACAGGTGAGAGGAGCATCCACTCCACTCCACGCACCCTTAAATGACTCTGCTCTTGCCTCTTCGCAGGGACAACAAAATCGCCTACACGCAGGGCGTTAGCCAGGAGGCAGCTGGCCCTGGTTCGCGCAGCAACTCCACTCTGCCGCCGGCCAGCCCGGAACTGCTGCCCCATCGCGGTCCATCGCCATTTCTGCCCGGACCCAGCCATCTGGAGCGTGCCCTGCAGCTCCCAGTGGACTCCTTGCCACACACTGTGTTTCCCCAGCTAAACGCATCCGGTGGCTATGTGACTCCATCGGAAGTCTTTTCGCCCAAGCCAACGCGCGATCATCAGCAGGATGTGGAGGAGGAGCAGGCCGCCATTGTTAATCAGGTGAGTGGAATTTGAGTGCACCCTTGAGTGGGATAATAGGATAATGGGTACGTACCACATGTATACCTAATCCTTCCATATCGAATGCCATTTATCCGCTTTTCTATAAAAACTTAGCCCCTGTGTTCTGAAATTTGAATACGGATTATAGCCTGTGCTGGATACATTATAGTACTATCTAGATCTAAAATAACTGATATCAGTTCTTATATAAAATAAATCTGGGCTATTCTTGGCAGAATTTAAAGTCTGAATGAGAAATTCTCTGCTGGAGATTTAAATTAATAGCCTTAGAAAGTCCCCCCTCGATGTTATCATATTTCCAACTGCTTTCTAATGTTTCATGATGTCACATAGGTTCTCAGATAGAAATAGACTTGTATGGGCGAAATTTGGAGCCAGAGCCTTGGTTTCCTGTGTGCTTTCCCTGTGTCGTGTCCTTGCTTGCTGGCTATCGTGCAACCATAACGCTTCTTCTCTCTGCGCCGCATATCACCGCTTTCTGTCCGCTGCTGCCTTGCCACCACGCTTGAATAAGAAGTGAATTTCAACAAAAACAAAAGAGAATAAATATTTATTTATGTATGTATTTTATTCGTACAAACTCTGCTACATTAGATCTACATTGAAATGTAGCAGACTACATTTGAGACAGAGACATCTGTCGACGACAAAAGCAACTCGTAGACCGTTAAATCTTCCATTATTCGAAATTTGAGATGCATTCTCTTTGCTTTCCTTTGAATACATTGATTTTTGTTGTTCCAAATTATAAATTGATCAGAAATCGATGGGTAATAGCATTTTCCTTACATGATTTATACGCGAGATGAATTTGCATGCAGTCATAAGCTCACAGCTGTGAGTAGAATACATGTAAAACCGATGTAGAGTTACATGTCCAGCCGTTTTATTTGTTCAAAAATATGTGCCACTCCCACACTTATTCCTCCTTACTATAGATAATGCACAGTAAATAGAAAAACTTGTGTAGGAAATATTTACAACCAAATTGTTGTAGAAATCCCTAAGACGTTGAGAGTAGCCAACAAATCAAAATACTTTTGTTGTTTGTAAATAATTTGGGGTTTGTGGCTGGCGCTAATACGGATCTCGCTCTCTCTCTCTCTCTCTCTTTCTCTCTGCCTGTAACGCTGACATCAGAGGATAGAAATGTTGGGTGGTCAAGGTTGGGCGGCTGATTTTACATCCGCCAAAAATAGACGCAGAGAAGGAGAGGAGGTGAGGTCGAAATCAGAGAGGAGGCGTTAAGCAGGAAGAGTAGGAGGCCCCAGTGACGCAGTACGCAGGTGGAACTTGGCGAGAAATCAAATCAGATGAAAACAGATTCGGATACAGCTACAGATACAGATACAGTCACAATGTAGAAGAGGTGCTCTTGCTCTCGCAGCCAATCTACTAATCGGATAATGCCAAAAAGCCAAAGACGCAAATAAACAAGAAAAACATTGTTTGAGCTATTTTCGAGCACCTTGCAGTCGTCCCACAGCTCCCACCTACAGGTGAGAGGGTGGGATTTGGGCCTGCTCTTGATCCACGCCTCTCCACCTTGTGATGTGCTCTGGCAAGGCCAAAATGAAAGAAAGTTCCTGCCCAAGTCCCCTTAGTGGGGGCGATGACGCGGCTAATGAATCAAGACACATTCCAAGGTCGCCGAATTTCGTGGCCAATGCAGCACCAAAAATAATAGTCAAGGTGCTTTTCATAGCCACATCACATCACATCTTACATATGTATAGTCGTAGTCGTATGTTTTTGATGATCTGTGATATGATTTGTCATTAGTTTGAGAATTCCAGAACATTTGACCTCAAAGGTGGATCGTGTTGAATGAGTTTTTCAGCTCGTTCCATTTATTTATAGATTTATTTATCCATGAAGAGGTTATTGTACCTTGTTTGAATTAATTAATGGTGAATACTTTGAGTGTCTCTGATTTGTTTTTCTTATTTTCGCTTTGGTGGTAGCCATAGAACGACTTAAGAACTCATTAAAAACAATATTTATTGCAGCATTTTCGTTTCGTTTCAAATAAAAAATAACTGCAACCTTCACAGTGGAGGGAAAAATACGAAAGATATTTCCATGTAACTTACGAGCTGTCTGGATGTTCCAACGAACTTGCAAGCTTTTGGCGTTTGTGTTTTTGTCTGCCTTTGAAGGCTAATTACACCTGCTCTGGGGCTGTCGAAGGCACATCAAATGCTTTGCCCAATGCCCTGTTCCAATGCCAATTGGTTCTGACAGCCATGGGGACTGGGATAAGCAGAGAATGCCAATGGCAATAGCCATCAACCTCATCTTTGGAACTGTGGCTGGCCAGTGTCACTGAGCATCAGCTGAAACAAAACGAAGCACATCAATAATGTTCGGAGCTGTGCTGTTCTGTGCGACATGAAAATTCTCATCTAATTTTTAGCGAATCTGCATTCGGGCGAAACAATAACCTCGGTCTCGATGCGAAAATGAGCAAAAGAATTGTAGCACACAATTTGTGCTCCACAAAACGGCAGCAATTAAATTATATATACGAGATGGTTATATCTGAATAATATTCATCGGGCCAGGACAAACAACCAAATCTATATCTATGTGCATATATCTGAGGGGATCTAGGGGGGGGGGGGGGGAGCAGTTGATGGTTTCTATATGAATGTCGCGTGGGTGGGTGGAACGCCTCTCGATGCCACCGCCGATGTCCAAGTCCAAGTTTATACGTGTACTATGTGTTGTTGTTACGCTCTGGGAAATACATCTATTTGTACAAAAAAGAAACAACATTTTGTATATTCCTCTCTCACACTCGAAACACGCACACACTGAAGGGAAACCTGTGGCCTGTGGGCGGCCTCTGACCATCAAGCTCTACAATATACATATGTACATATTTATGTTTGTATGGCCCATACTTACGGATAGACAGACACACTCTCCAACCAATACGTGTATACATAAGACCGTCGCTGGTGTTCACAGCATCTACATGCATATGTACATATATCTATATAGATATATACAAAAATTGGAATTCCGCGCAGTCGGAATAGCAATAATTCGCCAGCATTTGAAAATCTTCAAATCAGTTGCGTTCGGAATATTGAAAAATAAACAACAATAAGACTCGAGCGAATAGTAACCACAGATCCTGTGTAGTCCTCCGTGAAGAAGCCACCAGTTGCAGCGTTTTGATTTAAACGTGACGAAAAAGCAAGTTACAATAAAATAAAACCCATCAGATTGTGGACACTCTTGTGGTCCAAGAAAGAACTCGACTCTGTCTGATGTGATCGATCCACCCTTACGTAATTGTTTCTGGCTATAATATTTCTCGTTCTCGTTTCTATTTTGTTCAAATTTTTGGCCAAATTAAAGGAGTTTAAATTGAATAAAAAACACACACACACACACACACACACACACAAAAACATAAACATGGAGTACGTTCAGTTCAAAAATGGATCCCCAGTCTACTACAAGGAGCAGCCAGACCTCAATGAGTGCATTCAATATCAAGTAAGCAAAAAAAATCCAAGTGAATTATGTGAGCTCAGAGTTCGGTTAAGAAATAATCGAAATATGAACTGAGTATATAACGAAAATTCTAGAAATTATGTGATAAAAAAAGTCAGAGTTTAATTAAGGAATGTTACGAATAATTAATGCAATCAGACATAATGATTAATGAATAGATAATATCAACCGATCTGCATACTGGTACATACAGTATTAATGCCCTTTCTTAGCATAGCAAATTTGTATCTTTCCATACCACAATCAACCACATAGTGGGATACTCTTTCTCAATTAAAACATATAAACAAAGTCCGCTAGACATCTGCCAACTGGCTAAATCCATCCAGCTGAAACATTTCATTTCACCTTTACCGTCAAACATTTGTGCTTGGAATTCAAGTTCAAATACAAATGCCAAACCCATCCACCGACTACGTACATACACACTACGTACATATATACGAGTAAATATGTACTTCTTGTGGTTTTTTACCCACCCAAGAAAATATATAATTATAAGCAAGAAGAAGCAGTCACCCCACATTATATATGCAACAGCTACACATGCATAGGCATACATACATACATATATGTATGTACATATATTTCTAGTGCCTCTCTCTATCTCTACGCTCTGAATGGGTACTCCTTGTATATAGCTTATTATTCAAACATTTGTTCGCCTTTCGTCAATATGCGGCTGAAAGGCAACAGACAGATTCTGAATACTCGAACATTCCGCTAAGCATATTTTTCATTGCGCTCTTTCCGTTCTCCGCTCCGTTCTCAATGTAATTCATACCATCCCAAAAAAAAATAAATAAAAACTGGGATATTTTTAGAGCGCAGAGAACGGAACACACAGCCAGCCAGCCAGCCAGGCGAAAATAATAAACAAAATGATTATAAATTAATTTCCTTTCGGGAATGGTCGAAAACATTAGCGCTAATGTGGCCAAGGAAAGGGTACCTCCGCGCCGTGGTACTTTTTCCTTTTGGCACGATCACAGCAAACGGTGGGCAGCGAAAGTGACGAATTATTTTCACTTTTGGTGGATGGATTCAGTCGTTTTTATGGTGCAAAACTTATTTATTCTTATATGCTTATGGGATCAAACAGGAAATGAATACAAAATAAACCTACAGCTTGCAGAGCTTCTTCGTCAACAGGAAAGATTTACTTAAATTTACTACAGAAAAACATAAAGATTGGACGCGTTTCGATTCGATTCAATTAAAAGCCAAAGTCGCGAGAGTGACCCTCAAATGATATTTCAAAATATTCTGAGTGCTGCTTGCGCCACAGCCACAGCCACAAATTTTAAATTTAGCGTCAAATTGTATTTTTGTTCTATATGTATGCTCAAAATTCTATATCGTCGCAGTCGCGTCCCCAAGGTGAAATGAGAATGTGAGAAATGCGCAATTAACTAAAGAAATTGTTTAGCAAACTAATTTTCGGTGCTGTAGGGGTAGGTGGGTGGTAGTAGGTAATCATCCTCATCGTCAGTATTGCGCCCTCACCGCATCATCTGCTCAGACAGGCGGTGTCGTTCAAGATCGAAGCGATCAGCTGCTTGTCACTGAGCGCCGCATGCACTTCCTCCTCGTCCCACTGCAGCATTACCTTGCTCAGGCGGGGCTCCTTTTTGCGCATGAGGCGCAGAATGCCCCGCGTCTCCACCAGGTCCACGGTGCCAGTGAACTCGGCCTGATCCAAGGCCAGTATGTTCCGTTTGGCGCACACCCTGCGATAGACCTCGTGCAGGCGACCCATGCTTATGTCCTTGTTGCGCTCGTTGCGCAGCATGAGCACCAGACTGCACAGCATCAGCTTCTGCTGCAGCGGAAAGGCAGCCTCGATGTCCTCCTCGAGATTTTGCGACGCCCCATAGACCTTGTTCAGCACGGCAGCCACTTGGGTGACCTGAACAGGCTTCAGGATGTCTGTAATGGCAGCCAAAGTGTTAGTTCTCGTGCGAAGTAGATCCATTGATCTCCAATCTTACCCTGTCTGGGCTCCTCCTTCGCCTGGCCATCTGCCAGCTCCAACGCCTTCAGATTGAACTCCCGCTCGCCGTCCCGTTTCTGCTGCTCGGCTATCTCCACCACTCGCCTGCCAATGTCCAGGGCGCGTCGCACATCCCCACTGACTGCACTCACCTTGGCCGCCAGCAGCTGCAGCGTGACCGGGGGAAAGACATCCAGCACATCGGCCTCGGCCAGCCGCGACTTGAATATCTCCACGATCTGCTGCTTGGTGTAGGAGGGGAAGTGCATCAGCTGTGGCTTGAGCTCGCAGCGCGCATTCAGACGCGTCAGCGTCCGATCGGTGAGATCCAAGCTGTTGGCAATGCCAACCAGGAGAATTCTGGCACCCGGCAAGGCGGGCCACTCGAAGATCGTGTACAGCACGGCCTGCCTGGTCGTGCACAGCTGATCGATCTCATCGAGCACCAGCAGCAGCATGCGCTTGGCGGTGCGCAGGTGGCGCTGTATGGCCTCCAGGTGGTCACGTTCGGTCCGACCCGCTGGCTTCAGCTGCAGCTCGGCGCAGAGCTTCTTGTAGACGGCACCCACGCTGGCAATGCTGGTGCAGTTGATGTATACACGTTGCAGGCGCTTCGAGAACTCCGGATCGCGCAGCAGCAGCGATAGACAGGCGGTTTTGCCTGTGCCCGGCTGGCCCGAGACATACAAGCTGCCAGAGGACTGGCTCTCCAGGTGGCTGGTGAAGTATTCGCGCAGCTCTTGAAGTTGCGTCTCGCGCCCTGGCAGATTCTGGGTCTCGGCGCTGTTCAGCACGCGTCTGGCATTTTGGTACTTGTTGCGAGGAGGCGAGGGTGCAGCTGCAGCTGCAGCTGCAGGCTCTGGCGCCTTCTCCTCCTCCTGTTGCTTTTTCTCAGTCTTGTGCTCTGGCTGCGGCTCCTGGCGTTCGTCTATGCTCAGTCTGTCCAACAGTCGCGAGGGACTTATCAAGTGCTGCGGCAGCGGCTTCAGCTTCCGCTGCTTCGGTGGCGAGACATGGGAATGGGCATCCTGCTGCTCCTCCTCCTCGTCGCTGCTGCTGCTCATGTTAAAGGTTGATACTGCCTCTTCGTTGGCCTGCACGCGCCGTGCCAGACTGGCTGCCTTGGCCCCCGACCTTTTGCTGCTGCTGCGTGGCGTCTTTGGCTCTTCTTCGATCACATGCGGGGGGGCCGTCCTGCGACGCGCCGTCCGTTCCATTTTATTCAACAGGTTGCTGTTTTCGTTATTCTCTGAAACTACACTAATGATATCATCGCGGTCCTCGTCTTCGCTGTCTTCTGCGGCTTTGGTCTGTCGCCTCCGCCAAATCTCAGAGCGTCGTGACGTCGGCAACGGCGCCGCTGCCGTCGATTTGCTGATGCTGCTTAAACGCGTGGAGCGTCGTACGGCGGCCATGCTTAACGCAGTGTTGGCGTGCTGTTAGTGGCTCTGATTAACTGGCGCAAAGCACTAACTATTTTCTAGCTTAATGTTTTAGTAATTAAAGTGTGAAAAAATATCAACTACGTTAGAAAAAGAGCGCGCTAATTGTTTTGCCATTCACAGCGAAATTAGAACAGCTGTTCAAGCCATGTGACAGGGCTGCACTGGGATTAATCGATAGGGCGCGCTTTGTTGCAGTTTTTGAACTGCTCTTTGCTTGCGATTGAATTACTTACGTGGTAAAAATAAAACGTTCGAGCAGCAGCAGAACGACCGAAACACACACAAAATACAAATTGCTGGACGCTGGCTGAAATGGCTGCCTGGCTGGCCGCTGGCAAAGAAAACGCTTACGTAAGCGCCTAAAAATATTCGCCTTGGCGGTTGGGATATTTTTAAAGTATATAAACGGGCGCTCAAGATCGTACATAAAATGGAATTTTGGTAAATAAAGTTTATACATACAACACGCACACACCCATCCATTTATCTATCTATCTATCCAACCCACTGAGAGAGGATTTCATGGGAAAAATACAGCTAGAAAATGCTTCGATTCGATAATCGTTTTGTGATTTATTTATGTATATTATTACTCGCATTTGTGAGAACTGCTGCTGCCAAATGGTTTTTTATTTCGGCATAAACAAAGGCATTGATTGTGTGTGTGTGTTCTTTGCGATTTGCAGCCCTACCGTACAACTCCCTTGGTCCTGCCCGGTGCCAAGGTGAAAAAGGATGCCCCCTCGACAGACTCCTACTTGAGGCACTATCCCAACCCGGCTGTGCGCGCCCATCCAGGACACGACTACCATGACAGTATCATGAAGCAACGCGTGGCCGATACCATGCTGCACAAGGTTGTTGGTTCGGAAGCCGACACTGGCCGTGTAAGCAATGGAAACAACCCAACCAAATTCACTTATCACCCGTTTTGATTGCATTTCCCTCCATTTCGTTGGCAGGTCTTCCACAAGCAGTTCAACTCGCCCATCGGCCTCTACTCCAACAGCAACATTGAGGACACCATCAGAACCACAGTTCCGTAAGTTTGCCAACCACAAGAAAATTTACAAAATTGGAAACAAAGAAAAGAAACCACTTTTATGCTTAGAGTTCGATACAAGAAAACCAAACACTAATAACTGATCTGATCTGATCTGACCGCTTGTCAACAAATTTGAACATACGATTTCTATGATTTACATTTTCTTTGAAAGTTTTTGGAATAAATTGTTGCGTAGAACGTTACTTTTCGAAATTTATGCAGCTTTTAATTATTGCGAGAGAGAGAATTCCAGAACCGCCACTCGAATAGCTTGAACGACTAATAAAGCGAGCCACGACTAGTCGGTGAACGACTATATCGACCGATATTGATTCTTAGTTAAGTTGCAGCCATAAAATTACTAACCAATAAAAAAGCCTCCAAAATCAATGAACAAAATTTACTAAAAACAAAACGCAAAAAATTCAAAAAAAAAAAAAGACACACGAGAAACACACACACACGCACACACACACACCAGTCCATAGATGTTGTTGTATGTACTAGCTCTATCTATATATATATTCTATGTATATTGTTGTAGCTTCGCCACAAGCGATAGCTATCGCTTGAAGGACAGTCCTTTGCATCGTCCTTTGCCAACGAAACTGAGCGGGTAAAAGTAAATTCATTTCTTGAGCACACAGCCTGAATTCCATTTCTTTGAAGAACTTGATCTTGACTTTGAGATATTGAATACTGTATATTGAATATTGAAGAATGTTTACCAACCCCAACCCCAACCCCGCCCGTGTTTTACCCGTTGTAAATCCCAGCCTGTATGTACAGCATACTCGTACTATAACCCTCACAGATGATTGATTGATTGATTGATTGTTGTTTCCCGCAACCAAGTAAAAAGTGCAACTGCAACAGCAACCTACATAAAACCAGATAAAATATCTACCTATGCATATCCCAGTAGAACAGAACAACAGAACCAACCAAACCAAACACACACAAATTGCATGTGCTCTGCTGTCTATATATGTATGCCCCGTATACTAGCACTCGTATCTGTAGCTCCTCAATGTTCACCCATGTCTCCTGAATGTATTTCTGCCTCCTCCTTCTGTTGCACAGGCAAAACAAAAACTCGGAATGATCTGAGTTGAGTCTGTGTGTTGTTACCTTGTATATAGAGAAAGAATTCTTTACCCCTGGGAATCTGTGTAGGATTCGTTTCAAAAGGTGGCGTGGAAAGTGTTTCTATTGGTAGGAAAGATGCCTGTGTACCCATAATAAACATAAAAAACAATTGATGTGACCAGAAACCTGCCTAACAGAACCCTAACAGTACCCAAAATATATATATACAGATATACAGATATATGTATGTAGTATCTATACCCCAATCCCCCTAGGCTTAATAGCAATTAGATTCTGTTTTATCTAGAACTTAGCTGCACGATTAATGTTAGAATTTTCATCGATCTATCTTTCCTGGAACAAAAACGTATTATCCTGGAGCAACAAAAGCAAAAAGAACAACTCGCAGAGCAACAACGTCAACAGCGACAGCACCAACTGCAGATACTCTATCAACAAAATAAATGATCAAAGAAATATACTAGTAGCCGGAAAATAAAATCCTGCCCCTCTCCCTGCCCATATCCAGACACCCCTTCCACCCATCCTTCCTTCCTCTAAGACTAATCCAAAAGTTAAAAGACGTTTGCTGAATTTATTCTTAAAATTAAATTACATTTTAATGGAAACTGTTTTCACAGAAAACAGGCACTGAAAGTTCCTATGCATCTAAGCACACCCACACATGCAACCTCAACCTCAGCCCCAACCCCTGCCCATCCCAGTATTAACCGTGTTCTAATGCTAACCCCAAAATAAATAAAAACTAATACCTAAGCCGCAGTTTAAGGCTTCGTTCGACTCATCCAAAATGATAACTGATCTGAATATAGTTATATACGATTTTTGTTATGCAGTTCTGTTCGATTACATTTTAAACATTAGCTCGTAAGGAATTTTGTTAATGAGTTTCCTATTAATTAAATGAGGTTTGAGACAACGCACATTGGTATGTGTCCTGACGAGTCCTCGAACAACAAAAAAAAAAACAAACTACAATTACAACAACAACAACAACAAAACAAAATAATTCTAACGTATTTTGTGCACATCCTGTTTTCTCTTTCTATTCTCTCTCTCACTACTCTCTCTCTCTCACGCTACTCAACCGATGTAAAAAAAACAAAAACAAAAACAAAAACCAAACCAAAATCTCTTAAAATCTGTTAAAATCTGTTAATCTGTTTTCGATTAACCAAACAAATATAAAATTAAAAATAACTTGAAATAACTTAAATGCCAACGTACCGTAACGGCGCTTTCAACGATCTCAAAAATCAATCAAATGCAAAAATAAAACAACAAAATATCCCAAATACCGAATTACCAATTACCGAATCCCGTATCCAGTTATAAGCAAACTGTCCAATACGATCCAAGGAACAGCGAGACCTACAGAGCCATTCAAGAAGACGGCGGCTACGGCTACAGCGGCAACTATGGCAATGCCTCGCCGCAGGAGGTAACCATACCTGTGCAGACTAGGGTCTATCAGCCGAATAGATTGGTTCCAGGAAAGGTAAGACAGTGCGCAACCGAATCGTTTGAACAAAATCTACTAGTATCAACCGACACACAATCTCATGCGGCACTCTCTCTGTCTCTCTCTCTCTATACTGAAGAAGATACTGTTACTTAGTACTTATACTTATCAGACAAAGATCGCTCTCGATACACTCGATTCTCTAGCTCTCTCTCTCTCTCTCATCTGTACAAAAGTCTCTCTATCCTTTATCTCTATAATCGTTTCTTGCTCTCGCTGTTTGTCTCTCTCTGTTGCTCTGTAAATGTACCGCCGTCTCTCTCATGTACAGTTGAACCACAGCGAATGTTAGTCCAACAGTGTGGCAGAATGTTAAGCGCTCTGTAATGTAATGTAATGTAATGTAATGACCACTAACTGGGCCGAAAGTAGCTACTAACTTGGTTTTTGATCGATCGATATGCTACGACCCCATCCATTAACCCCATATCTGTGTATATTTTCCAAATCATTCGCAAATCACTTGCATATTTGCAATATGCACTCTAACATCCGATTAACACTTAACAGACGCTCATAACAGTTCGAGAATTGCATTTTACAAATACTTTTTGCACTGAAAACTAGTGGAATTTCAATGATACATACATATATGGACTTCTACAATTTATCTTATACATATCTCTTTACAATTCCTATCCTGAATGCATTTACAGAAACCGGTATCAGCCCCAGTATCCCGTCCGCCGTACAATGTGAGTAGAATCGAATGTTTTTGTTTGTTTATTTGTTGGCTACAACTTTTATATCCTGAGCAGGTGGTAAACACTCACGATGAGAACATACGCCAGAGCGGCTCCTTCAATCGTCTCATGTACAGCGTTATTGGTGCCACCGAATATTAGAAACTGCAGCGACAGCGACAACAACAACAGCCAGCCAGCCAGCCAGCATCTTCAGATAAAAACATCATCCAACGCGTTTTGGGGTATCCCGTTTATCTCCTAACATATTTAGCGGATTTTTAATGAAATTCTGTTTAACTTATTCAATAAATTATATAAAGAACGACGACGAAATTGTGAGAGAAACTAACAAGCTTAATGATAAATTGGTAATTGGTTCGGAATCGAAATAAATCTATGATATGTCTACAATTTAAATATCAATTAACTCCGCCTCAAGCCCCCATTTACTGTCCCTCCCCCATACGCAATAGCAAAAACAACACACTTAAATTAATTAATAAAAGAAACAAACAAACAAACAAACAAAAACCAGAAAAATTAAAACTAATGAAAGGGAATTTTGATTTATGATTATTTTTATGTTTTATAGTCTTTTTTTGTCTGCAGAAGTCTGTTCTGTTCGACGGTGAGTGGTTTTCTAGTCATGGATTTGTAATAGGAATAGAAATGTTTTAATTAATAAATGTAACTAATGATTGGGTAAAGAGAAGATGATGATCGGTTGTTGTTCTTTTAGCTGGAGGAAATTATTCCTAGGGAAAGCTGAGTGTAGCAGCCTGTAAAGTCAAGCGTTCGGAACACTAACTCTAGAGCAAATATTATTGCATTTAAAGGACTCACCTGGTAGCTAGGGGTAGGCTGTGTTTTTTCGATTGCATTTTCAGCTGGAAAAAAAATGAAATAATAAATATATAAAAAATCAAATTAAATAAATACAATTTTATATAGAGTTGACACAGTTTACAAGTGTCTAAAAACCAGTTCTTTTACGGATGAAATGCATAGTAGACGGACACATTTTTTTGAGTCAATTTTTGTCGATCAGAGGCTGATAAGGTTCCTTGCCTCCCTCTCACATGCACTCCCACACCCACCAGAACAACAAAAACAGACATTTTGTGCGATAGATTCAAAGCAAAGATCAAAACTGTGAGATCTGTGCTTAAATGAGCAAATCACATTGGAAAAAAACATACGTACATACATATGTAGGTATGTTAAGGGTTATTGGCGAGCTTTGCATGCACCTGAAATAAATATGAACAGACGTTAACACTCTCTGCTCTCTTTCGCTCTTTCGACATCTTTCCAGATGTAATTCAATTTAAAATCATTTGAATACGAGTACTATACTATACAAATTCATTGGCTTACCATCTCTCCCTATGGTATGCCCAACCCAATCCCAGGCCCAGGCCCAGGGCCCAACCCCTAAAAGAGTAGCCGAAAATCTTTTGCATAACATGACGCTGCAAGTCGTCCACATCGCATGGAATGGCATGGAACGTGGACGGGCCATCATTAATCACTTCACAAATTAAACGTATTTATATTGAAATTATACGCAAACATGAGCTCAAAAATGAACATAAATTTGACTTTAATTTGGAATGGAAATAAGTCACTTAAGAGGGACGGAGCTGCTGCTCCGTGAGTCGTGGAGAGTCTTGGAGAGTCGTGGAGAGGAGGGGTAGTGGTACGTGTGTAATGTGCATAACAATTGTGTGAAACGAAACACACACAACACATAATGTACTTTCACTTCACGGCTAAGTAAGCCACAAATTCAGTTTTCTTTGATTGCTGCTCCGTATCGGGGCAATGCGATTGTTTCGGGCCACGAATGGGATCAATGCGAGCCATAGACCTCGATTGCAGCTCAGTATCCTACACCTCCCTGCCACCCCCTGAATGAATGACCTTGCCGAACAACCTCCTGCATGGTAACAAGCCACGTTACATATACACATACATATATGTATGTATTCCAAGTCGAATATCCATGCAAATTCAGGGCGCAACTGTTACCAGTACCAGTAATACGAGTGCCAGCGACTCTGAGGCAATTGTAATCCCATCAAATATCAAATTTTTGCCAAAGAGGGGAGCAGGTCTTTATTTCTCTCTTTGTGTCTACATCTTTACTTTATCGAGGTTTAATGACACTGGGCTGGGTCTGGCCTACGTGCGATCACATGACACATGACATGGGCTAGGGCTAAGGGGAGGGAGGGGTAACATCGAATGCAAAAGATTTGGCAACATCAAAGATCGCTTGGAACCTATTCAACCGCAACGCAAACGCAACACAAGATACATAGATACATCAGATAGATAGATAGATAGATGGATACAAATAGATGTTCGGTGGGCGGATACGAGTCACAAAAGCGACACTGAAAAACATTTTACAAAAATTTGGGTCAAACCCTATTGGAAACAATACTTGAAACGAGACGAGATGAGAGGAGACTATCGTTGCACTTGTTGCTGGCTGTCTTCGATCTATCTGCCTGTCGAATCGCATTGACCTCAAGAACCTGTGAGCCAATGCCCCGCCCCATCAAGAGGATGATTATCTAATAGCTAGGAAGCCGCAAGGCAATTGCATAAAGAAACATGGTGCACTTGTGGCATGGCATGGCTCTATGGCAACCGCAATTTAATTTACATTTTATTTATGGGGGAGATTGCATGATCTTCAAATGGTTGCGCTCCTCCCAAACATATCCATCAGCTGTCTATGTTAACTAACAGATCAGTAGCACAGCTGTACACGCTCTGCTACAATGTTACAGCTGTAAAATTGTTTGGACTTCAAGTCACGTAATGTTTGTTTCTGATTTGCAAGTGGAGCACCAAAAACAACAGTAGTTTCAGTCGAAACAATGCCACAGGTCGAGGGTAGAGGCACCAAACCAAATCCATGCAGCAGACAGACAATGCTACACCAACGGAAATGGCTTGAAGCTGCTCAAGTTCCCCGCGAACAAAACAGCTGTTGTAAATCAGTAAAGAGCCATCGAGAGACAAGAGAGAGAGACACGAGAGACACATAGAGTGACAGAGAGAGAGCGGGAGAGAACTAGTTGCTAGGCGCTCCAACATTTGTCGATATAAAAGTGCAATTGGGGCCCGCAGACAGCGCAGATACAAAAGTATCTCCAAAGTGGGTTGAGTGCGCGGTAGACAGTGTTTCAAGTGTCCAACAATAAATATATCAAATTACAATGCAAATGCAACTGCAACTGTTCCTTGTGGTGGCCACGGTCGCATTGTGCGGCGGCATTGCGCAGGCGCAGCAGCAGGGTGGCGTGGATCCCGCCTACTTGCGGCAGTACTACCAGCAGCTGCAACAGCAGCAGCAGCAGTCGTCGCAGGACGCCGAGACGCCCATCTATGAGCAAAATTCCGAGCAGACGCAGCAGTACGTGAATTCGGGGCAGCAGATCCGCATCAAGGACACGGTGGCCGAGCAGATACGCGCCCAGCAGCAGCAGCAGCAGCAGGGATATGTGGCACCAGCCGTCAGGGACTATCAGCAGCAGCAGCCGCAGGTGAGTTCCGCCACCCTCCCCCGGAGAGTATCCCAATGGTATCCCCTACTACCCCCTTTGCAGTATCAATCGCAGCAGCAGCCACAGTCCGTGTACCGCCAGCAGGTCCAGGCGGCTCCGGCACCACCGCCACGCCGTGTCCAGCAGCCCGTCTATCAGGCACCCTCGCTCCTGGGCAAAGGACAGCAAAAGCTCTCGCTCCAGCAGCAGCAGCAGCAGCAGCAGCGCCAGCAGCAGCAGCAGGAGGAGGAGGAATACGATGATGTAAGTTTGGAGTCCAAAACCCATAACGAGTTCGAACTCGAATTCGAGTTCGAGTTCGATGTTCGCGCACTTTCCTTTTCGCTTGAGTGCCGCAGCAGCAGCAGCAGCAGCAGCGGCAACATAATTACAATTGAGGCATGCAACGACAGAGGGGGGTAGGGGTGTTAGTCGTTGACTTGGGGTTCATTAACCACAGCCTCCTCCAGTGGCAGCAGCAGCTGTGCTTTTGGCCACGGCCACCAATGTACTGTCTGTCTCTGTGCCTCTCGTGGTGGCTGGTGCATGTTCATTGGCCTGGCCGTTAACCGTTAACTCTGTTTGCTCTCTTGGCCAGCAGCAGCAGCAGCAGCAGCAGCAGCAGTTTACTTATGGCCAGCTCATGCGGAAGCTGCCGCATATCCGTTACCACATTAGCCATAATCCATCAGAGTTAAAGCCAACCAGATGGGGTCAAAGTGCTGCTCTCTCTCTCTCTCGGGCATGAAAACTTATTGAACTTTTGTAATGATAAATGTTTGAGGACTGCGATCACTTTTGGGCATAAAAGGAAAGGAAATATATGCTAGATTAGAGGAGGAAAGAGACTAAAGAGAGAGATTAAATTATGAAGGGAAGTCAGGAGTTAAACGGTAGAAGGTTGGTAGAACAGATCTCACTCAGACAAATTTATTAGCTATCATTTGCCATCGATTCGCAGTCCAAAAAGAACTGCAGCCAAGCATCCAGTTATGATAAATATTTTCGTGGTACGAGTATTGTTGCATTCTTTAGACTGTCATGTTTTATGGCCCACACTTTAAGACCTGAACTACTTCTAGGCATTACCGTTTTTATGGCCCAAATTATTGCAGTCTTATTGCTGCTTTCAGGTGGCCATAAAACGCTGCAGCCACATGCTACATTCTCCGGCATACAATCACTTTGAAACGGCGACCCATATACACCCAAACAAGTCACTTCCACACTCACATCCACTTCCACTTCCAATCGCAGTTGCAGTTGCAGTACCAGTCGCTGTCTAAGACCCAATTCCCATACCCATTCCGTGCAAATGGACAGTGCACGCATTAGAACCGGCTTTAGGAGCCAATTCGCTTGCTGGCTTTTGCCTTTCCAATTTTCAGAGTTTTTTCAGTTCTGTTTTTGGGTCAAAGAATAAGCCAAAGATTGCAAATTTGGCCACGCCTTGGCCAGACCACCTTTTGGTGGTTACCTTAACCCAGTTTTGGGGGGGGGGATACGCGATGTTCCGATTGTCTTTGGAGCCGCTTGAAGGTCTCTCATCCTCACAGTGCAAGAAACTTCAACCTTGTGCATAAATTATCCAACGCCTGAATGGAGTTTATGGATTGCCAGAGAGACACAGAGACAGACAGAGAGAGAGAGAGAGAGAGGGAGGGGCGTTTCTACCGCCTGTCGGTTGCATAACCACACGATCAATCCAATCCAATCCGATCCGATCCATTGCTGCAGTTTGCGCTTTGATATCGTGCGCCTTGTGGGCCATTAAAATATGCACGCGGCCCCACAACAAAATTACTTTCACTTGTGCGTGTGTTCGACTCCGCTTGGGGGTTGTAGATGGAGTTGGGGAACCAAGTGGGCTGTGACTGTGACTGAGGTGCGCCCACACGCATGCGCCTGTTCGTGTGTTGAATGATGTAATGCGTCTGGGGTGGGGTGGAAGGAGGAGGAGGAGGAGGAGGCAGACACGAAATTGGGTCGCGGATCGCACACGCATTTGAAATCCCATTTCCCTTCATTCCCTCTTTGCAGCAGAACTCCTCGTACCAGTTCGGATTCGATGTGAAAGACGATGAATTCACCAACTACCAGAACCGCAAGGAGGTGCGCGATGGGGGCGTCATCAAGGGCAGCTACTCGGTGGTCGACAGCGATGGCTTCATTCGCACCGTCAAGTACACGGCTGACCCCAAGGAGGGCTTCAAGGCCGAGGTCATACGCGAGCCCACCGACATTGTGGTGAAGATCCCCACACAGCCGCCTGCCACACAGCTGCTCCGTTCCGGCGGCCACAAGGGGCAGCAGGAGTACAGCCACAGCACCGGCAAGCAGCAGTACCAGCAGCAGCAGCAGCAGCAGCAGCAGCCGCAGTACCATCAGTACCAGTAGAGAGCGAGAGCGAGAGGAGTACGAGTCCCAGGTCTGAAAGGTCTCTCTCTTTGTCTGAAAGCTCTCTTGAAAGTTCCGCAAGTCCATGTAGTCTGTAATTATGTCGATATCGGCAGAGATCATAACATTATTTCTATATCTATCTATATCGTATGTATGTCATTCATTAGGGTTCGACTTTCAAGTTTAGAATAATAAATTAAAGAAAAATTAAACAACAAAAAACACACAAACCAATGGAAACAAAAGAATTTGGAAGTGCTTTCGGTGGGAGATTGTTCCAAGCAAAGCTTGAAAATAATTGAAATATTTTATTTGCAATATTTGTATGCAATTATTTTACTGGATAGAGAAGGAGCACAGCTGATCGATCGCTTATACTCGTAGTACATATTTTATTTTCGCTTCAAATCTGTCGCACAATAACAACGGAAATAGGTATGCACAGGTGGGTGTGAGAGAGTGACAGACAAGAAGCCTTATCTATCTCTTTGCTAAGCTTATTTTGTTTAGCGCAAGCACACACACACACACACACAGATATGCAATGTGTCTACGAAAAATAGATTTAAACAGTAGACAAAAAATCAACAACAAAATCGAATATCTTTTCGTATACTTTGCATTGGGAAAAAGTTTCTTTCCGTAAAAGAAATATCATTTTATTCCCACTTGATGAAAGGTGTCAAGGGTTATTCAGTGAGTTCTGGTTCTAGGGAATCCGCTGGGATCTTCTCTTGCAGACTAAGGCTGCTCCAAAATTCCATTACCACTTTCTAAGACTTCCCTTCGTCTCTTGGTATTGATTCATTGTTTTTCCCAACTTTTCTCTGTTATTAATTGTATCAAAAAATCATTATTTTACATCCGAGTATTTTCGGATCTCGAGGCAACTATAATCCTTATAGATTTGCTTTATTTTTATTATTGAAATCCACCTTCCTAGGTAATTATGGGCTCCCGAACCTCCACAGATCAACTTTTACCTCTGCTACGCCCTGCTCTACGTTTCATCTGACCTATTCTCAATCAAGCCATACCATTGCCCATGCCCCCACCCTCCTCTTACAACTCCTAGAGTGTGATTCCTGTGATTGAGGTCACAGCGAAGAGATCTCCAGCCTTCACAAAGGTAAACAAATTTATTTGCGCATAAATCAATGGGTCCTAACCCCTACAGCAATTGGCAAAGAGCAAGAGATCTCAACATCCCAATGACACTCATCCGCATTGCAGGGCAAGGACAGCGGCCAAGGAGGACAAGGGACAAGAATAAGGACAACACAACCCGTTTGGGCAGTCGCAGGCGCAGGCGCTGACAAAGGCCAACCAGCCATCTAATGTGGAAGTTCTCACAAGAGGAAGCCTCCGGATGGTTCGTGGTCACCTCAACCGAAGACAGGGCTCGGACCGGACCGGTCAGACCGGTTGGCACTTGGGAACCATCCACAGAGAGCAATCGCAATCGCCTCAGACAGTGTCCTTTTGCAATGTCCTTGCATATATTAAGGAAAAGCGTGTGAGAACCACCAGAGACAGCGACAGCGACAGAGACAGAGAAGAGAGAGGGAAAGGGTAAAGGATGACCTTATCGCCCATGAAGACGATTACGAACCGGTTCTGGACAGTCAGTCGCGGGCTGAAACGATCAGTTCGCTTCTCTAATGACCCGCATAGAGCAGGCCCAAAGGGCTTGCCTTGCCACCAATTTACATATGCAACGGACTCCGTATCGATCTTGACAGGATCTAGGACCTGGCATTACATGCCCTAAAAAAAGACTTGATGGTCTGTTCCCTGGTCAGCTGTGAATCAACACACTGGACACTAGACCCGCCGTTTGGCCTCTGGCCGGGCAATTGTCTGTGTGTGTCATTCGTTAAGGAGGCCCAAGAATCGAAGATACAAATGCAAATGAGTTGCCCAGTGGCACAATGCAACCCCTCCTTTAACCTCACCCGACTTACAAGATCCGCTGCTGCTGCTGCGTCTGCTGCGTGTGCGTCTTGCAACCCCTTCGTTCCTACGATCCTTTGGCTTTGCATTTACATATCTCCGGTCGACCCGCATTGGACTGACTGGCTGACTGTCTGGCTGTCTCTGGTCCTGTAACTATGTAAGTGACTGCAGGACATTCTAGACAGGGTCACTGTCTAGAACCAGTTTCCAACTAACGGATAGCCGCCTGCCCGTTCCCGGACATGATTGACCTTTTCCCTTTAAAAGCTGCCTAACCGGTTCGGACAATCATTCGTTCAGGCGTGAGAAAATCTTCGAAGAAGATAGCCCCCCGCCCCCCGAACACTGACCTTAGACAACGAAGGATGAGCATGAGAATGCGTGGCATGCCACTCCACTCCACGTCACTCCACTTTCTTATGCAAATCTTTTGGGCAGCATTTCCTTTCGAATTTCACGCCAAATCATTGCCTTTAAATAAATAATACACAGGAATTATGAAAAGTCACGATCTTTATATATGTATGTATGATTATGGATATGTACAGTGAGAGGGCAGGGGCTGGAGAGGGTGGTGGCAGGGAGAATATGCAAATGCAAGAGAGATCAGAATCCTTTTTGGCTCTCAGAGTTTTCCCTGAGCCATGTCCCAGCGGTGCTCGCCATGGCTGCCCTGACGATCTGTCCAAATCACCTAAACAGAGAGAAAGTCCTGCGAATAAGCGTGGAAATTTAAGGCCAAGAAGGATTTCCATTTCCTACCTCCCCCTTGTAGCGATTGGTGCCACGCTGCAGCTCAAAGCGTCGCTCCTCGGCCTTGGGCTGCTTCAGGACATGTCCGTGGGAGCGCGAATGGGGTCCATCGAAACGCATGAAAATGTCACTAAACGAAGGCAGGGATTATCATACAGGATATTAGTGATTGCCTGAAGGAAACTTTTGGTGTGGAAAACGATAGAGAAACTTGGAAGAGCAGGGAAAAGTAATTTTGATTCAAGTTAAGTAAAGTGAACCCCAAAGAATGGACTTTGAAGGTTGCCTGTTGAATCTATTTGTAGCCTTAGAATGAATCTTGGGCAGGGCTTTCCATAGCAATTTCTTACTGAAAATATTTGGTTTCCTTGATTGGTGGCGCCTCCTTTTGCTGACTTCTAGTCTCTGCAGCCTCTGCATCCGCCTCACGTCCATCATTCTGTGCATTGCGTCTGGAACGTTCAGTCTGTGGCTGCTGTGGCTGCTGTTGCTCCTGCAGCCGGGCTATCCTTGGCGGTATCACGTGCAGCACATCGCTGGTAAACAGAGCCGGTGGCACGTTGTAAAGCTGCTGCAGTGGCTCCTCCACGCGACGCAGTTGCTGTTGCTGTTGCTGAAGAGTTGGAACTGGTCCTGCCACCCTTTGGACTGGCAGGTAATTCCCCTCGTAACGGTACTTGGCCAGCTCCATGTGCGGGGCAATGGATCGCTGCTGGTACTGGACGCTCGGCTGCGGATAGATGGAGGGCAGAACTGGTGCGGGAACTGGCAGGGGAGGCTGCTGCTGCTGGTACTCCATGGCCAGGGGCTGGTAGCTGGGACGATAGTTGATCAGCTGGAAGTTCGGCGTCTGCTGCTGGTAGTGCGTAGCGAGAGCGGGAGCGACCGAGGTAGCCAATGGATAGCCGGAGATGTAGGAGCTGGGGGCATACTCGTAACGCCTTAGGCGTGGCGCCTCGTAGGACAGCTGCGACCTAGGATGATGACGATAGTACGGATGCTGCAGCTGAGCGGAGCTAGAGCTGGGCAGGAGCAGCAGCAGGAGCAGCAGCAGGATAAGCTGCGTCAGAGCAAAGGCTGAGTTCCAAGTGTTTCTGGGCAGCTCCATCGCGTTGCACTCTCGTCAAATTTGTGGCAACATTTCTGACAACAGCATTGGCATTTATAGTTGGCCCTATTTGGGGCTTGGCTCTTGGCCACACCACATCCAAACAGACACACTCTCTAGGCCGGAAGTCGGGCGGCCAGGAGTCAGCGGTGTGTGAAATCGATCGATGCTGCCCCCAGTCCCAGCCCCAGCCCCAGCCACAGCCACAGCCCCAGCTCTGGTTGTGCAATGCTCGAATGGAGCGTGCATCTGGGGGGAGGGCAGGGGCCAGCAGCTGTGTTATGCCTGCGGCTTATACAACTCTTAGCCCGGGATGATGAGGCGGCGCTAGAACTGCTGGCAGCTGCTGTCGTTTCGGTTCCAAGGTCAGGGCAAGTTCAGAACTGAAACTATTTAGCATATTTAACATATGAAAAAGTTTTCGACGCCTTCCATTGTGCGAAAGGAACTTCCTTGGCGGATCTGCCATGGCCAGTCCATCTGCCTTCCGATTGGCTGTTGCTCAGAGGAAAAGCCTGTTGCTTTGGCTGGCTTGGCAGGGGGTTGACCTATAGGCAGCAGACGGGCGCTTTCTTTTGCAACCCCCTTCTGTCAGCAGCAGAGCCACCCTTAGAGCAGCGACCTAGAGGCTAGAGGCTAGAGAGAACCTTCCTGCTGCTGACACGCAGCTCTGTCCATCATTCGACTTCTGAAGTTGAACGCAAAAGCATCTGCCGAAGCACCCAAGAAAAACCAACCAAAAAACAAAACCATAACCGACTGCGGATTACCACTACAGATTGGATAGACACAGAGATACACACAGATACACAGAGGTGAGTGCTCTAAGATATAACCATAACACATTTATAATTAAATATTGGCAAGGACACGTGGTCCCACCGGGTAGGATATCAACTCTAGATCCACCAAAGTTTTTCTATATAGAGAGAGTAGACGATTAGACGATTATAATACAAAGATTCTGTGGCCAATGAGTGACCCTCGGCTGCTGCAACAAGTTTTCAGTGCTTTCGAGACGCAGTTTTTCACAACAAAACATATGTAGAGATATATATGGTATATATATATATATATATAACCAGAGGATCCCCTTCTAATCGGCCATATTCACATTGTTCATTCGCATCTTGGCAAAGTCCTCAAACACAATATTATCATCATCGTCCTGGTAGTAGCCCTTGACATTGCGATGCTGCTCAATCGACTTCATCTTCTTCATGGCATTCGAGCGTTTCTTTTCGATGGTACCTTAACGATACATAAGCCCAATTAGTGAGGGGTCACTTCTAAGGCAGAAGAAACTTACCCGGTGCCGGTTGCAGCAGCTTGAAGGGCACATCCGTCTGCATCTCACCGCCAAGGGTGCCGCAGTTCAACTTGATGCGCACCGAATAGGAGATGACAATACCGCAGGCATCGCCAGTGTTCTTGCCATCCTGGACCATGGTGGAGGAGGCCAGATTGACGTCCTCGTCCTTCAGATGACCGTCCAGGGCAATGCCTGAGTGGGAAAACAAACAGTGAGAGAGTGCCACAAAGCTCTGTTGGGTGAGTGAGTGCCTACCGTGACGATCCTTGTTGTTGGCTGCCAGCGGAATGAGGTAGAAGGTCTTGGTGAGATTGGCCCCCGGTGTGATGGGGCAGCCCTCCTTGGTCTCCAGCTGGGCCACATGCTTGCTGAACTGCGCATTCACCATCGTGATCTCCGTGTGCTGCACAATGAAGCACTTGATGCTCTTCACCGATTTCTTCGAGTTGTTCGACACCTGCACCGTGGCGGCTGTCTTCTCGCCATGGTAGTAGATCTCCCTGTCCAGCGTTACCTCCAGACTGATCTTGCCATTCGAGAAGGTGAATCCCTTGCTGACCAGCGAGCTGGGCAGCCGCTGGCCGCGATTCAGGGGAGCGTACTGCAGCTTCTTGATCACCAGGCTGACCATGCTCCGCTTGTGCTGACGATCGTCCTCGGAGTCGCCCACAAACGCCCGAATGGTGTACTCCACGCCCAGGGGCTTGCCGTTGTCGTCCCCCTCCTGCTGCAGCGTCACCGAGCTGGGCGAGTTGGGTGGGAAGTGGAAGGTGAACGGATGGGCATTGCTGCCCAATTTCCGCACCAGTTTCTCCTGCATCGGAGTCATCTCCATGTTGGGATTGGTCATGGGCACAATCTGCTCCCGGGAGAGGATCAGCTCCTTCGAGAACTTGACGCCCATGACCTCGTCCTCCTCGCGGCCATAGCGATAGGTTGTGGCCAGTTGGCCAAACACTTTGCGGTTCTTCAGGTACTCCGGCTCCACCACAATCACACCATCGACGGGATCGCAGTAGTCCAAGTGATCGATGAAGTCGCGACGCCCCAAATAGAATGTGACCTTGCCGTTGGGTGTGGCCTTCTTGAAGACCTTTACGGAGACAACCATAGCTACGGTTTTTCCTTTTTCCTTTTACTTTTTCCTGATAGACTGCGACTGGGGGTCCGTGCTGAGTTTTCCGTTTGCCGGAGGAAAATGCGAAACCCCAGAGCCGTACGACCTGCTTATATACCTTTGCCCTGTCCGTGGGGGCTTTCTGTTTGTGGGCCACTAACTGGATTTAGGCGTTATGCAGTCCCGTGTACGGGCCCGGGTCTGGGTCCGACGGCCCAAAACAAAAACTGCCAACATGTCAGTTCTCGCATTTGCCGCTGGGGGCGAGCGAGGGTTGGCTTTCCGCTTTTTCGCTGTTTTTCCCCCATTCGCTTGACCAAATTGGCTAATGTCAAGTCGTGTTCCGACCTCGTGCGAGGTCGCGCGCAGCCATCGCGCGCCCAACTGTTGCATAAATCGTGTTTCCACAAAGGATTAGGCGGCCACGCCGCCATTCTACCCAAAAGAACTTCACAGAGGCCACGACACGCGCGTTGAAGCCCCACAAGTTGGCTGCAGCTTTCCAGTCGGATCAAACAAATATACGAGTATATATGTATGTATTGATGTATTGATTGGCGGCCACTGCGCCGCCCAGTGCTTCCCTCAACACATTTGCCAGTGCGTTTACCTCAGTTTTTATCTTCTCTTGCGTTTCCTGTCTCTGTCCTACAATACCCACACAAAGGGAAAGAAAATAGGGACGTCTGCAAATAAGAACAAAACGCAATATGCAAAGTGGCCTTGCAATTCGAAATATTATTGCTGCTGCTGTTGTTGTTGTGGTGGGTGTGAAAAAAAGAAACAGAAACAAATCAAGCACAGCCGATCCCCCCATTCAGATTTTATCTTCGCTTCGAATCTGTCGCACAATAACAACTCAAAATGAGCACAAAACTAGACAAAAGGTGCCTGCAAATAATTGCAGTAAATCCAATTTGTTGTTTCTGTTGTTGTTGTGGTGAGAGTGAGAGTTATCTCTCAAGCACAAGAACAAACATGCAAACATACATACATACATACATACATACACACTTATGTAGTGTAAACAACAAGCGCATGCGCAGCCCATGATAGAACAAAGTCCACGAAAAAAAGATTCAAAGGAGACAAAAAAAAAGGGTCTTTGCTTTAGATTCGAATTTGTTTACAACTTTAGAGTTTAGCTATATGTAAATATATATATACATGCATATACATATAGTACATAAATGTATTCCCAATAACAATAACCATTTAATTTGTTTTTTTCTTTTATTTATTTGCAGCTGAAAATGCAATCAAAGACACACACCACAACCGATCGACATGGCTATAGCCTGCGCTTCTCGCCTTTCGAGGCCAACTATTTGCTGCTAGCTACAAGGTGAGTCTTGCACAGCCACACACCCAATAATCACCACCCCACAACTAACCCTAAATTTGTATTGCCTTTGCCGTTGATCTTTCAGCCAATTGTACGGTCTGGCCGGTGGTGGTTCCCTTTTTCTGCTCAGCCAAAATGACACTTCAGACGGACAGAGCCCCAACCTGAGTGAACTGTGCCGTTTGGAGTGGTCGGATGGTCTGTTTGACGTGGCCTGGTGTCCCTATGCCGCCGATGTGGCAGCCACCGCCTCGGGCGATGGCTCGCTGCAGATCTGGTCCGGTTTGGATGCCGAGGCGGCGGCGGGACAGGAGACACCCAAGCAGCCGCTGATCTGTCTGCAGGAGCACAAGAACGAGATCTACAGCCTGGACTGGGGCGAGCAGTGGAACTACCACACGCTCCTCTCCGCCAGCTGGGACCGCACTCTGAAGCTGTGGGACTGCAACAGACAGCACTCCATCACGACCTTTGTGGGGCACAGTGACTTGATCTATTGCGCGAAGTTCTCGCCACTGATCGCCAATCTCTTTGCAAGCGTGAGTACCGACGGGCAATTGAACTTATGGAATTCTCTCGATTTTGCAGGTAAACCCCTGATGAGCATCGAGGCGCATGCCAGCGAAGCCCTCGCCTGCGACTGGAGCCACTTCGATCGGAACATTCTGGTGACTGGTGGATCGGATGGCCTCATCCGAGGCTGGGATCTGCGCAAGATGCGGACGCACGTCTTCGAGCTGTACTCGGGAGAGTTTGCCGTCCGGCGTTTGGCCTGCTCCCCGCACTCCTCAACGGTTTTGGCATCGGCCAATTATGATTTTACCACGCGGTAAGAGTCCATCGATTCGGCTAAAGGGAGAGCCAACTAAACTAAAGGGATCTACTTGTACTCCACAGAATTTGGAATCTGGAACGTGGCGAATCCCCGCAGGAGATCAACGAACAGCACACGGAATTCGTTTGCGGCCTTGACTGGAATCCCCATCGTGCCCATCAATTGGCAGACTGTGGCTGGGATTCTCTGGCCAATGTTTACACCCCAAAATGCCTCATCCAGGATGGGGCTGCCTAAGCGAACGATCCTCTAGGGAGGATCGATACGATATGTGATAATAGCCAGGCCTACAAGAAAGGTGCACCACCGCAAGACGATAGATAGCCCAGCTATAAACAGCCTCTAAGGAACCAAAGACAGCAGAAGAAGACAGACAGACAGAAGACAGATTCGATCCTCAAGGAAACGTGGATCAAATGGATCAAAATGATGTGTAAATAGTTGTGTGATAAACCGCATGCAGGTGCTGCTGCTGCTTCAATGTCAATAAAAGCTTACCATATATTATATGGATTTTGTGGATTATATGAATTATGGCTGGGGCTGCCTGTTGTTCCAGTAAATTGTATGCCCCGTCGGCTATAATTTTACACATGGTTTTGGGGCCTTAACGGCACTGGCACTGGCACTGGGACCGAGACTGACACTGGGGCTTAGGAGGTGCCAAACAATCAGCAGACGCTGACGAGGATTGGAACGGACCCTTTTCCGGTTGTGTTGGGCTCTGTTTCTGACCAAACAAACACGCAATAAAGCGCTAATTTGGTGCAACGTTTTATTGCCTGGAACCCTCTGACGGCACATTCCCAGAATTGACACAGTCAACAAGCTGTGGCTGTGGCCTGTGGCCCAGAAAGGTGTGCCAACTCTCGCACCTTTTTGGCTCCCATCACAGAGAGTGTGAAGAGACAGCAGCCGTTGCCATTGCCCCTTCCAGATCTTGATCCTGTCATTAGGCCCCAGACCTAAGGCTGAAAGACTGAGCTTTAGCTGCCACTTGGGGCAAATATTTGCTTTGATGCCAATTGGCGTTGATTTCTTTGGACAGGCAGCAGCAAACGGTTGGAGCAGCAGCTGCTGTTGACCTGCAATTATCCTTAGCCTTATCCTCTACCACAGCCCAACTGATACACGAAATTGATATTAATGCCTTGTTTGTGTTGATAACAATCAAGATTTCGTACCAAGAAAGAGCGGGAGTTTACTTCGGGCCTTTTTAAATCTACAAAAAGTACCAAAAAAAAAGGGGTATATTTAAGCTATAGCAACGAAAAACACTCTAAAGGTTAATTTTAATATAATATTTTCAACAATTTCATTGGCTTTTGTACGGAATAATTGATTTATTTATAATTTATTGCAAGTTATACCGATTTTCAGATGGCACCAATTTTATACAGCTTGCGACATGAGATTTACATTTTTAACCCGACGACTACACCTACAAAGATCTCAGAATTTACCCACAAAGTGAGGGAGAACATGAATAAGAAGATCACCATATTTAAATTATATAATTCATTCATAAATAAAGTATATATAGGCGGATAAGCCTCTATTTCTGCACATATTCTACCACAAATCTACACTTTTACTACACACATTCTACATGGGTGCTACAGTGGCGCTCTCTGCTTCAGTTTGCTGGAACTAACACAATACAGAGCTCTGTTAAGTGCACTGCCACTACAGTGCGATGTTAAATGAAATGCACTGCTTGAAATTCATTCTGTTAAGTGAGCGCGCGCTATTCAAATTATGATTTCTTGTTGCTAAAAGTGATAATTACGAATAAAAGGGAACGTTTTGTTTTGTACTTGATGGAGTATTATTGATTATGATGGGTTTAATGGGTTCTCCTAGGACGAACAATTTGTGTGCTACATTGTGTCCGCCTTACCAAGTGCTGTAGATAGAATCCTGAACCTTCTGTTACAAATTACCCGCAGCAATTTTCGTTAAAAGAAGGCAAAGAGTTCAGGCATAAATTAACACCAAACAAAGTTGCGCTGGCTGCTGGGCTGCTGGAGCACTGCCTAGACCATAACCTTGACTGGCGACTGGCCCCACGATGGATCTCGTCAGTGTCAAGGCTGCTGGTATAAATAAACAGACAGACGGACGGGCGGATGGACAGACAGACGGAGAGTCCAAAAGAAAAGATGTTTCAACACCCGAGCACGCGAGGAGGCCATCTCTCTGGTCTCTCCTGGTCTCTGGTTCTTCCTCTTGAGGTTGGGGATGGATCGGATCTTATCGTTAGCAGCAGCAGCAGCAGGTTCTGAATCGTGTCTCTACCTGGGGACGGGGACCCCGACTCTCAACTCTCGAGTCGCGGATTGCTGGAACTGCACGCGCCGCCACCGCCGCCGTTCGGTTCAGTTCAGCAATTTAAATTGCCTCCACCGAGCATTTTGATGGCGATCACGCGCTCGCCTTTGAAATCTGGGCTGCTCAATCTGCAGTGCCAGGCCATAAAGGATCCATGGTGGGTTCTGTTTCTCTTCTGTTTTCGTTCGTACTGTTCGTTTTTTGTTTCTTTTTACGACTGCCTTTGGTATTAATTTTGCTTTAACGTTTTGTTCTGAGGCCTCTGGAAGGCAGCAACAGCAACAGTAACAGCAGCAGCAGCAGCAGCAGCAGCAGGCAGGGCTTTTGGCTTTAATCGTCACCGTTTGTGCCGACATGTTGCTGGAGTAGGAGAAGGAGAAGGCATGAACGCCGCGGCGTCATGTGCACTGGCATGGTCTGCCGCCAGTGTGGGTTCTTGTAACACGTGTAGGTATCGATCCTCCTGCGCTGGCCCCCTTGCTGGTTGCCTCACAGTTGGTGCATCATCAGAGAACATACCGCAAACTAGATGCTAACAAAATGATTTTCCCTACTGGATACTGGGTACTGGAGGTTTGGTTTCGGCAGTTTCTGTATGCCACATCCGAGTGTGGGCGTTACCCAAAGGCGATCTTGATAAGAAGGGTATTCGAAAGGGACAAAAAGAGTGCCGGAAATAATTGTCAGGGGATGATGGCTGGATGGCTACGGCTACCTGTCTTGACGATAGACGATGCTAATGAATCCTCAGGGCAATTAAAAATCTCTCTCGCTCTCTGTCTGCATCTCTATCTCTATCTCTGTGTCCGGAGCGGATGTCTGATGTACCGTTAGATGTGTGAAGAGTGTGAATTTATTCACCTACGAATTTTCGAATTTATTCATGAGAGTTAGCCTGATCCTGCGAACAGGAAGCAAGCACTCTGGCGGAGACGAGGTGTTGAATGCGTTGAGTTTACCTAAACAGCCGCACGCCGCAGCTCGCAAACGTTTTTACGATCCTCGAACCTTCTGATCCTTCGATCTGATCTTCCGCCAGAGCCTCGGGCCATTGTTCTAGCTCGCTTATGACATAATGAGAGCATCGTTTCATTGCCGCGTAGTTTTGCGTAAGGTGAGGGACTCGATGACCTCATCCGCAGTCGCAACGCAATGTTATGCAATAGTTTTGAGCACGCAGCAGCCGCCAGCACCAGCACCAGCAGCAGCAGCAGCAGGAGGGGTCATAAAACCAAGGATCAGGGCATCAGAGGGACCCTAAAGACCTAGATCTAGTTTGCCCATAAAAACGGGCCACTGAACTACATTCCGTCTCCGCTCCGTTACGGCTTGGGAGGGTCCTGCAGCACTGCAGTCCTGAAAAAATCTGCGCACATTTGTTTATGGCATGTTGTTAAAAAATTCAGGACATTGAGAGCGAGAGCGAGAGACGGAGACCTCTGAAAATGCAGGCCAGGCCCATTTACGCAAATTCCGGGCAAAAAACAAGGCCAAGTGACCCGCTGGCTGGCTCTGGCTCTCGATTCCGCGAATGCTTTTTCATCACCTCCTGGCTCGGTATTTTTTTTTCCAGAATTTCTAGATCCTGGAACAGCCAGCAGCACACAACACATCTAATTTTTGGTCTGCTCTAATTTTTTGTTACAATTGTTTTTTGTCCGCTTGGCCAAAAGATTTGCATCTTTCTTTCGTGGTTCGCGTGGCAGTCGCGTTTTTCTATGCCATTTCCATTTCCATTATCTGTTCTCTTCTTTTTTGTGTAGGGTAAGGTTCTTTGAGGTTGACCAGAACAGCAGCGGGCAGGCGACAGGGCAAACAAAAAGTTGTCCTAGATTAACAAAAAATTGGCTCAAATGGCCGACGACTGACCACTGTGATGGGCGCGTGGCGTGGCGGTAGAAAATGGACCCTAAAATCTATATTTAAGGCTGCCGTCGTGAATGAATGATCGAAAGGATTATTTCCCCTCCTGCTTAAAGTACTCTTTCGGCTTTCTGCTGCCCACGCAATGGCAAAATTGTTTTTCTAGGGCGGCGGATCTTCAAAATATTTACAAAAACTCAAACAAAAAGCGATGATGCATCCGATATAATAATTCTAAAAATATCATTGAGTAGGCAGATCTAGAATTGAGTGATTTTCGTTCATTTGAATTACAATTGCTAAAAGTTTTCTGCAACCTTCAGAGTATTTACAATTTTTATAGTTTATATACTTGATTTTGTTTGACAGGAGATTGATTTATTTGCTATATGATTTCGGAATTTTTCCGTCTGCTCTCTGGCATTTATTGGATTGAGGGTGAAGGACGCTTTCACGGCGTGCTCCAAAGAAAGATCTTGGCCAACAAGGTCGTCTCTCGCAGTCCAGGCCTATAAATAACGTTTTTCATTCCGTGCAAATTTTATTTTGCGTATAAATAATTTGTTGGAAAAATAAAACTGTCCGCCTGTCTGTCCAACCCGTTGGTCCCGTCCCGTCCCGTTCGTCCGTTCGTCCGTCTTTCTGCTTGTTTTTGAACTCATGACCAAAATACTTTTGCGGCCCGTCTCATGCCTAAAAATAGTATCAGCATCTCCCACACACCACAATCCAATACCAGACCCCCACAATCCGTTCGACTGACGTGCGCCGATGACGCGCATTTCTGGCTGATGGACTGATTCTAAGCAGAGGGCGGTACTTTGGCTCTTTGCTTCTCTGGGGTCTCTCTGTGGGCTCCACATCCAGGTGATGACGATCGCCAGCAGCAGGCACCAGGGCGTGCTAAAATTGGCCAAAAAAATAGATTGGATTGGATATGAATCGCCCAGAGATGAGAAACAATTACCGGGGGCCCAGTAAAGAATATGATGATGATGATGATGATGATGGTGGCCCAAAGGCGTCAGCAGAAATCGGCCTGAAAATGAGTTTCGCAGAACGATAGCAGCTATGAAAATTAAAGGAAAATCAATTGACTTTGGAATGCTCTAGAAAATGGAAAATGAATACGAGTTGGGCATATGAAATATTTCACAATTTAAGGCCCCTAAATTCAATCTTTACTGAGGACTTACAGCTCATGAATGTCGCGATAGACGATAGTTGTGGTCTTTGCACAGAAGTCAAAGAAAATTCAAAGTATTTTATTTGCAAATTTATCAATGCTATCTATATCTTTAAATGCCACAGAATTCAGGGTTAAAGTCAAGGATGATAGAAAAACCAGAGTAAAATTGCCTACAATCATATTTGAATTTAAAATGCGATTTTTAAATGCAAACATAGTAAAATTAAATAGAATTCACTTTGATTCAAATATAAATGTATTAAAATGGCTTTTTTAATACGTTCATATTTAATCTAAATACAAAACACTTTGAAATAAATATAATTTATTAAATTTAAATAAAAAACACTTTAAAATAATTAAATAAATATTAAATTTATACATACATATATGAAATATATTTAAATTAAATATAAAATATATCAAATTTAAATATTTTCATATTTATATCAAAATGTAAGTGAAAAATATTCAATATTAATGCAACCACCCTGGGATGAAAATCAATGGCATAAATGAGTGAAAATATTAAAATTTCAGGGCTTTTTTCTATCGGTGTAGAAGGCAGTTGGTATTGGAATTAGTTTCTTATCCAGCATTATCCATCACTTTTCCATTCTTTAATAATTGTCTTTCCCATTCCCTGGTGGTTATTATTATAAATCGCATATTAAACAAAATGTTGATTGATTTTTCGATTTAATTTGCCCGATAAACATATTATAATCCAAAGATACTCATTTAAACTGGATTTTACCCATAGTATATGTACGCGTACTTTTCCGAGCACCCTAACGTTCGAGTAAAACATTTATAACAAAAACAAAAAACCGAAAAGAAACTCGTGCAAAAACAAAAAAATATATTTTTCATGAAAAACAAATTCCTTAGCAGCACGTCAATGACGTCAATGCCCGTGGACAGAGGGACAGCGGATCCGCGGGATTGTGGGACGGGGGGGGACTGGGGCTGTCAAAATTAAAGCGATCGCCAAAACGGACGGTGGCGGAGTAGAAGCAGAACCAGTGGCAGCGGAGCACAAGCAGAGGCCAGAGCAGAAGCCAGAAACAGTGCCAGTGAAAAGTTTCCCCCCATCAGATCGCGGGTGTGGGGGTGGGTGGCAAGGCGCGTCTGTTGTGTCCAGACGTGGGCGTGTAGTGAGGGCGGGCGGTGTCTATAGGTGTGCCAGTCGTCAGTGTGTGTGTGTGTGTGCTCGTCTGTCTGCGTGCCTGGCGATGACGCGTGAACTTGCCTTTGATTCGTTTTTGTTTCTTTGTCGATCGTCTTTTGCGATTTGGCCAAAAATAACAGTAAGCAGAGGCGGCAACAGCGGCATTTGCATTTTGTTATTGCTAGTGTGGCTGCCAGCGCACACCACACGCGCCCCAGTGGGTGGTGATGGTGGGGTAGCAGCAGCCTCCCCGATCTCCGATCTTTATAATCCCAGCATCTGATGGAATGGCAAATAAACTTGATTTATGTGTAGTACCAATGGGGGAGAGATCTCCCATGGCCCACTGGATTTTGAGTCTTTATTGGGGCCACTTCCACTCGCTCTCTCTCTCTCTCTCCCTCTCTCTTCTGTTGCCATCTTCCTCTACTTTCCTTAACGTGACAAGGTGTGTGATTACCCATTAAGCAAGCAAAAGTCATGCATAGCCGCACGTGTCCTTCCTGCCGACTGCAGTCTCCTTTTGACTTTGAACAAGCTGCCAAAAACCTGGAGATCCTTAACCTAATCCCCTGGCCACTTTAGTGTCATTTCCGCTTGTTGTTTGGGGGCATTAAATTAGCCATCATTAGGCCCCAAAAGATCCATCAGATACTCGCACAAATCCAAATCCGAATCGCCGGCAATCAGCATCCAATTTGGATCCAAATGCCGCCACAAGATGAGAGGAGAGAGAACCGTCTTTTATCTCTTGCCGGGATTTAGTTATAAAAGATTTTTGCCTCCTTCTCTGTCGTCCCCTCTGGGGGTATCCAATACCAGAGCTAAGTGAGCGTTGATTTCGGTTTTGGGGGCCACCACCTGTTGCCCCCATTGTCCTCCAAGTCAGTGCCAGAGAGCAGCACCATATAAGTCCCGTCCCGTCCCGTCCCTATACATACATATATGAGTATATTTTATACAACTTTTTGTTTTGCTGCTTTCGAGCTGCTTGCGAAATCGCATAAACATAAAGGTAATTGCACAGACATGGCACAAAAAATTATCCGATATTCCCCGTCTCGATGTAAGGCTGTCACGGTGTCAGGGGTGTAAAGGGGGGACAGAAGAAGCGATGGAACGTAAAGGAAACCCATCGATGCCCTGGCATTTATTGTGATCGCCGCTTATTGCACTGATGCGCGCGGCGGCGGCAGCGGCAGCGGCAGCACTGAGCAGATATCCGAGAAGTGCCAAGGTTCCTCATTTAGCGGCTCAGCCACACAGAGCCCCAAGGGTTGGGGTTTCGGCTGTACGGATAGTGCGAATAACCTGTAAATTCTATTATTTTTTTGTTGATTAAATCATCGTGATCGAATTTTGATCGTGGCTACGTTGCCACATTGATCAGGTACTTGTATTTGCAGGACATGCTCTCGTATATATATATTTTTTTTTACTTTTCTCCCAAAGTTATTATTATTTTATACAATTTTATTTTAATTTTATTTTTTATTAAATTTTTTATTTTTTAGTTTTTATTTATTTTTTTATATCAAGCGTGTCTTACTTGAACTCCCTGTGAGCGAACTTGACTGGTTGTGTGTTGTTCTATGATAGAGTTTCTCATATTTATTTGGGGTATTCAAGTGCAAGTAGATTTAATATGAACATTAAATTTTCTCCTGTTTATATGTTTAATTTTAAAATTCTGCACCTTGAGAGATGCCCACAGCTATCCACACACACTTCTCGTAAAGCCACATGCCCTATCGATCCCGCTGTAGGGTGACAATCCCCCAAATAAAAGTGATTGTTTCCTTTAACCGAAAATCGGCAAAAACAAAAACAAAATAAGAAGTTTCGCATTGCTTTTCAGCAGCTGCGGATGCTCCCGCTCCTCTTTCTTCTCTGGCTCCACTGTTTACATGGGATGCTGTCGCTCCACGAGACAGAGTGAGGGGAGGGGGTTGTAGGGGGACACAGAGCGGGGCCTTGTGACATATGCGATATATTCATTGTCGCGTGTTGCGTTGTCCGTTGGGATGCCAACGACTTGGCAAACCCAACCTTGGATGATGATGATGAGAGCAGTCTCTGCCCCCTGCATGCCACTCCTCTCCCTTCTGTGGCCAGCCATTACAGGTGCCGGGCAGACCCGAAACCCAGACAGAGAGTGCAATATCGAGACCGAGACATTATCGCGCTCCCGTGGTCGTGCGTTTCGCGGGGTCCACAGGGCATTGAAAAATTGCCAATTGTTGCGGATGGATATGCCCAGTGCCCAATGGAGAAACAGAAACAGAAACAACTTTAACTGGTCGCTTAAACGATCGCTTAACTACTGTTAATCTGCGGATTGGGCTTTAAAGCCAGACCTGGTCTGGTTTGGCCCGCGATAATCCTGCCCCAAGGTTGATTCCCATCCCATCCCATTCCAACCCATCCCGTCCATGTCCATTCCGTGCGTGCGAATGCGCAATTAGTGTAATGTAATAATGAGCGATGCTTCGGCAATTTGCGCATAAACATTTTTATGGGATGCGATCTTGAATGTCAACATCCGTGCGCGGTCCCAGAGACGGACAGATACGAGAGAACTCTGCTGGGGCCCATTGCCTCCACGCCACGCCACGCCACGCGTCTCTCCAACGCCTTGACGCACGTTCCACATTCTCATGTGACTGCTGATGAGGTTTTTCCATTCCCCATTCATTCACCATTCACCAGAACTCTCTTCCCCCATTTTCCCCAAACATTTCTTACGCTCTGGTTCTATGCTGTTCTGTTTTCTTCCTCAATGAAGAAAATTAGCGAAATCTTTGACGTCAGCATGCCCGCCAAGCGATGGGCGCGTATTTTTGTTGGCTTCTGTCTGTGGCTGAGGGAAGAGCAGCAGCAGCAGCAGCAGGAGAAGGGGCGATGGGGCGATGGGGCCTTTGGCCAGGGAAACGTGACCAAATATGGGGAACTAGAGTGGGTTACGGAAGATTTATGTTGTTTGCAAAGATTTCAAGGGGAAAAGATCGCGACATGACAAGATCAAGGTCTACAAGATTATATTTTGAGTGATTGATGGCCTGCAAATGTATGAAATTTATACGCGTATTTTCTCGTGATTCCACTTTCTATTGGCGGTGGAAATTATTTCCATTTCCATTCCTTAACCAACAGGATGCAAAGCAGTTCCAATGTCCAGCAGGTGCCAAACGCCCGAGCCATTGGCATTCCACATTCCGACCAAAGCAATTCAATTTGCTACTCTTCTGGATTCAGTTCCTCTCAAGGTTTCAATGTTTGCACAACGCTGTAGTGGGACTGCTGCTGGTGCCCCACCACTTGAGACACCAAATGATTTATGCACGAAATGCAAATGGGACGAGGAATGCAACTTCAAATGCTAATTGCGGCGACGGTCAAAGACACGGTCTCTGAGGACGGACTGAGAGCGAGCGAGGGAGCCACTGGAATACGACGACAGTTCATCACAATTGCGTTTGCAAATCAACGAGGCGACAAGACAAGGCGCGCATGCGCACTCCACGAAGACAGAGTAGCCATCCGTGGGCTAGTCTCTGTCTCTGTCTCGGAGTCTCGGTTCTGGCTCTGGCTCATTCATATGCAAATCTGTACCAAGCTGGTGACCACAAATGAAATGCCAACACGCAGAAATGCAAAGAGAGCATCGAATTGCAAATTATGGGGATACAGCTCCTCTTCTGCGTTGACAAAGTTGCGCCTGAATAATTCCAACGCTGTTAGATATACTCGTACGACCCAGACCCAGGTCCGAGCAACGAGCCCCAAGGTAACAAGACAAAAACAACAAAAAGCAAAAGCAAAAGCGCGTGCCCGCAGTCTCACTTCCGTTGCTGCTGCCGCTGCTGCTGCTGCCAAGTGCCTTGACTGCCTCCCATGCGTGACTCTATCTACAAAGCGTAGGCCATGGGTGGGGGCCAGGAGCGGAGCAAGGTCGAAATCGTACTAGAAATAACTGAACTGTGAAATGTACTCACGTTATGACAGCAGGAAAAACAGTCTGATAAGTAGCATTAAAATTAAAAATAAACTTACCTTCCAACGTAATTTTCCAAATTTAAATTTAAGTATTAAGAAGAAAAAGTCAAATTGTAAAGCAATAAGAAAACAATTCAATATATTAAAGCTAAAAAGTCAGCTATTCTTTCACCGATAGCAAAAAGACCTGAAATTGTAATATTTACACTCATTTGTGCCATTGATTTTCATCCAAGAGTGGTTGTATTAATATTGAATATTTTTCACTTACACTTGATATAAATATGAAAATATTTAAATTTGATATATTTTATATTTAATTTAAATATATTTCATATTCATATAAAATTAATATATTTTATATTTAATTTAAATATATTTCATATTCATATAAATTTAATATATTTGATATTTAATTTAAATATATTTCATATTTAAATTTAATATATTATGTATATTCATTTTAAAGTGTTTTGTATTAAGAATAAATATGAACGCATTAAAAAAGCCATTTTAATACATTTATATTTGAATCAACGTGAATTCTATTTAATTTTACTATGTTTGTATTTAAAAATCGCATTTAAAATTCAAATATGATTGTAGTTAATTTTACTTTGGTTTTTTTCTATGAGTGTTCTTCCTCCGATAAAAGTGAGAGCAAGAGAGAGTCATTCAATCAGACTGTGTCGCCTTAATGTTGTTGTTTCTGTAGAGAGCGATAGAGGAAAGGATGGATGCAATTGCTGGAGAGCAACGGAATGAATTGCTTAAAAGGAGCAATGCTCGCAGATGAAGTGAAGATCAAGAGATAAGACAATTGGCAGTGCCCTAGAGGGCGTAATGCAACAGCAGGAACCGCCACTGGTTAATTAATCTCCTTGTAGTATATTCTGTGGCCCCCTCCCCTCATTAGTCTGAGTCCGCTCCTGCATCGGTGGTCAGAGTACTCGCACTGACTCCCGCTAGAAGCTTCTCTCCGGAGACTAATGCCGAATGCAGGTCTGTCTGTCTGTCTCGCTCGGTCTTTGGTTTCTCGCAGCAGTCGCGCCTGCCTTGTCGTTGTTTTCTGCTATTTGGTTTCCAGGAATCTGTGTTTACTTGGTGACGAACTCCACTCTCCGTCGCTCCATTAGCATAACACATACGAATGGAATTGGAATTGGAATGGCAATGGCAATGGTATGGTCACGTTAAGGGCGGGATGACGGAGCGGAGGCGGCCCTCAGCAAAGACAAACCTCGAGGTGGAACGGATGTGCGCTTGATTATGTTGTTTGCCAAAGATGCTGCTGCTGTAGAGTCGGGTCTGGTCTCTGTCACCGTCACCATCGCCATCGCCATCTCCATCTCCTTTGACTGCTGCCTCTCTGTGCATGACATTAATCACTTTGCTGTTTAAATTTTTCGAGCAAACAGCGCGCGACTGACGCCAGACCAGACCAGGCCAGACCAGTGCCCGGACCCACGTCTGGTGGCCGTTCGTAAAGAAAAACACTCTCAGAAAATACGGTGGCTATCAAAATAGTTTTGTACACGTTTCAGCCCACCCAAATGGTCAACCGAGCCGACAGCAGTCCAAGTCTCAGTTCGTAGAGTCCACAGCAGATCTCGATCTAGAGATCACCCTCACTGTCTTCCATTCTGTCTTCCCCGTTCTCCTCTCTCTCTCTTTCTTTTGTGCGATCACGAGCACGATCACGCGCTTGGCTGCCGCTTTGTCCTAATGCCGTGCCTTGTGCAAATGTTTATACAACAGACAATACCCAATCCGAATCCGAATCCAAGCCGAACTTCAATCCCACTTCCTAAGCAGCCAAAAAGGATTTGTCTCTGCGCGTCTCGTCATCATCATCCTCAATCCTCATCGTCGTCGGCGTTAATGTGCGGGCAAACAAGCGTGATGTGGCAATTGTCTGGGGAGCGATTCAGAGTCTGAGGCTACTTGCTGCTGCTGCTGCTTCGGCTGCTGCAGTATTTGTTAAGTAGCCCCTGAACAGAGGCTGAGGCAGAGATAGATTTTGATGCCGAGGTGTAGATCCATTAGCTACCAGTCCGGGGGCAACAAGCAACAAGTGTTCCCTCACTCTGTGTGTGGTGCACACACACACACACACACACACACTACAGGAGTCTGCGTACAAATTATGGGTGTGGCACGACATTGACGGTTCCCGAAATCACATTTAAGTCGCTGGGAAATGGTGGAAGCATTTTTTTTGTGGTTTTCAAGGAATTTTCTTCAACCATGCTACAGGGGTTTTGGGTAAAGGGAGATCTTGGCAGAAGGAAATGGTAAAACTAATTCAGTTCCATTTTGATTTAAGATTGGAGAATGCGCTTGGCAGGGCAGTCTGCCTTTTTAATTATTCCGACTTAAATAATGATTCGATTGCAATCAGATTTTGCACTTTGATAGATAACACAATGCTTTATGACTCTGTGCTTAAAGTTTTCTCTTGTACAGCAAAGCATTACAGCTTTTCTAATTCTACGCACATCATTTATGCACTCACAAACTATTGATTAAACAAATTCCCAGGAGAACCTGCTTGATTGATCAATGATTAAATGATTGATTGAACACGTTTATAGGTTCCCAAGTCGCTCTGGCCTGGCCTGGCCTGGCCTGACGTGGAATGCCACCAAACTGCTTTTGATTGCTCCTGATATTTAATTTTCCCTTTGAATCCCAGGCAAATGAGTCTCATTAGCAATGCTCGATGGCTCTTGTGGTTCGGTTCACTTTGTTCGCATTGGCTTAATTATCACAGTTTTTTGTGCGATTTGAGTGGTTTTTCTTGGCCTTAAAGTGGCACAGCAGTGGAGTGGCGTGGCAACACCTGCCACTCACTGGCAGGCAATGAGGAACTTTCCTCTCTGGCGAACCAGCAACAACCCAACAATTGTCGCCAATTAAACCATCAGAAATGAAAGAAACAGAAGCAACAAAAAAAAACCAAGGGGGAGAGCCCTTTTGTATGTCCGTTGAATGGGGCACATTAATCAGTGGCAGGTTTCAAGTCGTTGCAAGTTTGCGTGAAACGAGTAGCCTCTCATTGATTACGATGATCTGCCTCCTCCTCTTATGTATGTAAATTATTTCTGATTCTTTTTTTTCCTGTTTCTGTTACTGTTTTTATTTTGTTTTTGTCAATTTAGGCAGCGATAACGACATAACGATATGTCTCATCTTCTGCCTCCAAGGTTTCCAATGAAAGTGCTGCCACAGTCGGAGCTGTATCTGAATCATTTATTGTGCACACAGGCAGCTAATGACAAGCGACAACTCAGCGGGTCCCCCACCAGGCACCAGTCCAATGAAGTCCACACAGTCCACCAACTGGCAGTGCCAGTGCGGGAAACTGGTCATCGATTTGCTGTGCTTTGACACGCTTACGGTCAATGTCAGAGCTCGCGAAGTGAAACCAGAGACGACCGATCCGCTGAGTATGAGTCGTCCCCCATGAGTGGCATTCATTCATTCGATGTACATTCGTGTGTGCACTTTGATGCCCCACATTACACGTTGCACTTGGACTTGGACTCTTATCGCAAGGTGGAACATACTATTTCTGGGAATTTAATACGTAGATACTCCGCACTTCCCTCCCCCCATCATTTTCAGCACGTAGACCAGAGAGAGAGAGAGAGAGAGAGCCACAGTTAGCAAGAGTTTTTGATTGCTAAAAGTGCAAGACCATCTATGTATCTATACACCGATAGAAAAAAAGCCCTCAACTTTTAATATTTTCACTGATTTTCTTCAAAGAGTGGTTGTATTAATATTCAATATTTTTCACATACATTTTGATATAAATATGAAAATATTTAAATTTAATATATTTTAAAATGAATTTTAAAATATTTCATATTTAAATTAAATATATTATATTCATTTTAAAGTGTTTTTTATTTAGATTAAATATGAACGTATTAAAAAAGCCATTTGAATACATTTACATTTGAATCAAAGTGAATTCTATTTAATTTTACTATGTTTGTATTTTAAAATAGCATTTTAAATTAAAATATGATTGTAGTTCATTTTACTTTGGTTTTTTTCTATCAGTGTAGAGTCTCTATATTTTCGATTAAATAGGTCACTAAAATTGCAATTATACTTATTTAACATTTATAAAGAAATTCTCAATCGGAACCGCATGGCTTGCCCTAAGAAAGATCTATCTGAGAAGGGTATCTGTCCCGGCACGTGTGCCCAAATTAAGAGGAAACTTTTCTAATAAAAAAAGAATTGGAATTATGTTTAACATAATATTCGATGCAGACAGAAACGGCTTAATGTGTTCCAAATTTAATGGACATCCTGGAATAGTTGCGGCCCTTGTTGGCCTTGAAAAAACTTGCTGTTCTTCCGCTGGAGTTCAAAGAGTAAAGCAGAGTTGGCTAAAAAGGGTTTCACCGCCACGAACCACAACAGCAGCTGTTTGTCTGTTTGTCTGCTTGTCTGCTTGTCGGTTTGTCGGGGCTATAATTGAAGCATTTCGTAGGTAATTGGTAACGATTTTTTATGCCCCAACGCATAAATTAACACCAGTCTGGAAGCTGGAATTTGGAATCTGAAATCTCGAATCCAGCCTCGCCAATCCTCTGAAGATTTGTGTAATTGCACACAGGGTTGGAGCTGTAGTTGTTTCTGGGTTGAATTTAATGGTGTCCTAAGCACCCAGACCCTGCCTGATTATAAGGCCTCAATCTCTGGGCATCTCTGGGGGTAGGCAACATGCAATTTGGGTCAAAAGAGAGGTAGAGGTGTATCCCCATACAGCGTTTTTTATATGTTAATTCTCTCTTTTCGGCTTTTCGAGCTTTTCGGGTATCGCAGGTTTTTTTTTCCGCGGCTGGCAAACGTTTTGTACCTCATTAGAGCGGCGAAAGCGCGTTTACAAGTGTTAAATTGGCCAAATTATGGGTTGTTAACAGGATATAAAAGTAAAAGTGTCTGTGCCAGCACAAGAATTGACGGGGCAGCAGCACACTGGCAGGTGCCAGGGCACAGCAAACAGCAACAGCAAAGGGAAAAGCATCCTCAAGCACAAGTCAATTCAATTTTGGTATATGCAGCAGCTGTTTAAAAGCTCTTCAGATTTATAGAGTGATGATTGAGAAATATTCCCCATAAGCATTTAAGGGAGGGCCAAGTAATATTACGCATTTAAATACAAGTACCTTCGGGTATGCATTTGAGTGGGGTTTAAGCATACATTTGGGAGACTTTAAGATTTATTTGCAAGATGCTATCGCTGTGTAAGCATTTACTTGGCTTATTTATAGACTAAGTGAACCTTTAAATAGGAAAGATTGAATCAAGATAATCGGGTAAATGTAATAAAGGTCTTTTCTGCCAGAAAATCGCAGGTTTTACGGTTACAATCCATCTTTAAGTAGAAATATTTGTAGTTTATTTGTCTGTATCTTTATCTTTATATCCAAATATCGGTTTCCTTTGTATTCGCCCAAATTACAGCCCTTTCCATATCTGTTTTTATGGACATTATCATAAATATGAACGTTTAAAGTTCCATTTTAATTACTCCTCTTAAAAGATCTTTTCTCTTCACATTAAGCCTGACTTCGGTCAATGATCATTCTGCTATATGCTTAGTATCATTTCGCATTATCGTTGCCGCATTATCGTTTCCAGGGCCCTATCTTTTTCCCCATCAACAGCTCCTGGCTCCTGGCTCCTGCCTCTGACTCCCATCAGCAGTCCATCCTTTCGGTCTACAGTTGCGACCTGCTGCATGTCCCTGCGGTCAGATGCAAGAGATTTGATTAATTATCGCAATGGAGAGAATGTCCCAGCGAACGGTCTGCAACCTCTTCTCCAGCTACAGCTCCATCTTTTGCTTCTCCTCAGCTCGAAGCTGTCGCCGGTTAAATGTTGCCAACTTAATCGCCTTTCAGACCCAGACTCTTTCCTGATAATGTTGTTTACGAGACTTCAAGTGCAAAACGATTTAGTTGCCTGGCAAAAAGCCACGACACACGGCTGACAAAGAGCCTGATGCTGCAGATCCTCGTATAATTAATGGGAATGAAAAAAACTTTTAATTACTTTGGGCAGGAGGCAGCAGGGCAGGCCTTGAGTGTCCTTGAGATTTTGCTCTATCCTCTGATCCTAATGATCAGCTCAAACCAACAAAAAAAAAAAGACCTAGATAGACGAAGATAGATACAAAAATCGGGAAAAAGATCTTTTGCTAAATCTGTCGATTTTTGCGTAAATTCTCAAGGATAAACAAGGACGTAACATAAAAAGGAACACGGATTTCTTACGTAAGTGCCTGGCAGCAAAAATATGTTTTTATGAGAGGATCATAAATATATTTTTTCCCCCTGTCAAGAATGGGAACGCGCTCTCAATGTTCTGATCTCGTTCCATTTTTAGCGGAACGGAACCATCCGTCCGTCCTGTCAGTCCGTCTGTCCGTTGCGTCACGGCATGACATAATTTCGCATAATTCGCACACAGGACACAGTACCCTCGAAGGACAGGACGCTCTCAGCACGTGACAAAAAAGGAGCAGAACAAAAAGAGAACGACCTGCCGTTGCAGATTTTTAATGCGAATTTCGCAGGTCATATGCCCAGCCCAGATATTTGGCCAAAAATGCGAATTACATTTTTGGTTTCGATCTGCATATCCCTGGTGGTGGTGCTGCTGCTGCTCCTGCCCGAACTCCTGCTCCTGGGAGTGTTCCCATTTTTTGTTCTAATTATTTTTTATGGTGCAAAAATTGTCGCACTTCTTTGCGGCCAGCCGCAGTCGCTGCGAGACACACGCTCTCTGCTCGACATCTTTTTGTTCATTTTCTATTCTCTGATTTTTTGCACGCTGTTCTTTTGGTCCTGTTTCTTTTTTCTTTGTGGTTTTTGGCTGTGTTTTTGGCCCAATTTTTAGCTAATAATTGTCGCAATTTTTGTGGCTTTGAGTTTTGGGTTTTTAGGTAGAACTATGAAAACCACCGCTCACAGGGTGTCCTAATTAGCGAATGGAAGTCATAAATCTTTGGAGTGGCATACTCCTATAGTTCTATACTTTGGAGCTGCTTAGATGTCTTGAAAATTGGATATTGGAAGCCCCAGAAAAGCCTTAATGGCGAAAGTTAGATGGTCGAAGAGCCAAACGACCTGTTTTTACTTTAGTTTGGCTCCCATGAGCGTTGGCTGCTCCATCAGTTGTGGATCATCTTTGCTGAGGGAACAATCCAAAGAACAAGAGTGGAACCCCTTTCCGTTTCCCTTTACTTTCACCATTTCACCACTTTCTCTGGCTTCACTCTCACTGTGTTTGCCTTTTACCTTTTTGCGCCCTTAATGAGCAACTTTAACCTTTGCTAATGACAACTGGCCAGCATCTATGTATGTACACGTCTATCCCCTTGACAATTGACCTTGACAAATGCTCAACCGAAAAACCGTAACCCAAGCGACCAACAACGTCAACACTTTCGCTGCAAAACTCAGCCATAAATTTGTGAGCAGAACCCTTTTCCCGTTTTTGCCACAATTAAAATGTTAAACTGGAGTAAAAATATCATAAAATGTCATCCAATAAAAATCCAAAAGAATCCCTAAAATTCTGGGCTCTACTTAAAGCGAAAAACGCGCTAGAATAATTTCCAAAAGAAATGCAGAGCAAAACGAATTTTTAACAAAACAAAAAACACAAAAACACAGAGTGGTGGGTTCTGAGAAGAGATCGTAAGGGTTAAGGGTTAAGGGACACCCGAACTAGGTCACTGGATCGCCTCGAACAAAAAAAAACCATAAAAAATTAGAGCGAGGAACCCTTTTCTGAAGCCTCTTCTCCTCTTTACGATGTAGAGCATGACGGATATTTCTTTATTTATTTATTTTTGTTGTTTGTTTTTGGGTTGAGTATTCCCGATAATTGTGGCAAAAAATTAGTGCACGGCGATTTACATAGAACTGCGACGACGAGCGACGAGCGACGAGCGACGATCCACGGCCTTCGGGTTGACATTGCATTTAACTTTTGATTTGACAGCATCTTGACTGAGAGGGAAAACTGATGCGGCAGGAAGGCGAAGGCAAAGGAAAGGATGCTGGCTGGACTGCCTGGTTAATGGCTTTACAACTTGTTGTCTCTAATTATGGTTAAAATGGGCCGTAATCCTTTGCTAAATGCAGCAACACTGCAACGCCCCAGCATCCCACGAACGAGATCCTTCTTCGACTTGAAATTTCACGCGAATTTCGCGTCATGGTTAAACGCGACTAATCCTTCCACAGTAAGCCCTTTCGGACCGAACACGACACGCCACGGTGTTGCCAGCTCATTTCATTTCGGTGGGCGTATTGTTTTGTTTCGAAATCAAAATATTAGCAAATGTCAGGGCCTATGCCTTTCAGGCTGAAAGGGCAAGGATGTGCAAGGATTAAGCCTCGAACGAGCACACATCCTTTCGCAACCTTGGCCCTGGGACACACGCTCGCAATTTTACGATCCTCGAATCCGAATCCGAATCCGAATCCTGAGTGAGACGAGACTGTGTGCTCTGTGCCACATGCCAAAGGGAACGCGCGCGTCTCTCGTTTCTTTGACTTTCGTTTTTTAACCGAAGCCTTTCCCTTGCCGTAGCATCGATTGCATCCTTTGTTGCGGTTCTTTCTACTATTTTTTTTAGAGAGGGTTGCAATCCTTTTGTGGTGACAATTGTGTGTGTGTCGGTCGTGCCCCTAGGGGTTCCTTTAGCCTTTTTTTACGAACCTCAAAGGGTGTCTGTTTATGGCCCACCGTTTGCTCGTTTTTTAAGCCTTTCTGCTCTGCTCTCTCCCAAGAGCAGATCTCTGTGCAGATCAGTCTTTCGGGTTCCTCACTGCAACCCGTTTTTGTGGGTTGTAAAAATCTCTCGCTGGAATAATAAAACTTTTTAGCCAAATTCGTGGAAAGTTTCTGTCGATTTTTTAACAAATTTTCGAGCCTGCGATTTTTTAAACCATTTTTTCGGACTGCTATTTTTTAGAAGAGCAGTTTAGTTTTTGTGGCCCAAAAAATGGCAAAGGGTTTAGGTGGAATTTTCTCGAGTTCACAGAATTTTCGCCCTTTCTTGATTAGGACTTTAAAAAAAAGGCTTAAAAAACAGGACCTCAGCCTTGGCGTTAATTGGGATCGCAACAGCAACAGAAAAATGGAATTAGGAATAAAGGAAATTGTTTATTTTTAAGTCGAAAAGCCAAAAAGTCACATTTTTGTGTGTTGTTTTTTTATCGGAATAGAAACAAAAAAAAAGGGTTTTGTCGAAACACTTCATGGGGTGTGTGGTATGACTTTTTCCCTTATTTTAAGTTTTTTGCTTTTGTCAGAATATTGTAAGGAAATAAAATAAAGCAGATAGAAACCGAAAGTTAATCTGGTTTCGAGAGAAACTCATCGGGGGAGGTCGCGAAAGGAGGATGCGGCTGCCACGCCACTGAGAGGGGTAAATCCTAAAAAACCATCCGATCTTCTGATGATGGTTATCCAACACAATACCATGATACTGCATCTCATAAATGACCAAAGATTCCAGCACATAAACAATCATAATTCCCAACTCATACACAGATACAGATCGAAAACACCTACAAAGATACAGATACAACTATAGAGATACAGATACATTCAATCGCATCTGCAAAAGCGACAAGCAGCACAATTTTTGATGATTGCCTTCATAAATTGAATGTTTTTTTTGTTTGTCTTTTTGGAGGAATTTTCATTTTGAGATTTCGGCATTTTCCCATTCATCCATTGTAACGGGGCTAATTATCTTTAGCCGATGTTGGCCAAGAGGAAAAATTAACATTTACCCCTCCCCCTTCCTCAGTTTCTTGGCTTTCCTCTTCGAACTTCGAGCTTCTCGTAACCCTCTGCTCTTCTGGGCTTCCTTTTGGGGGGGACAGCAGCAGACAAAGAGAAGATCAGACCCTGCTGCTCCCCCTCCCCCGCCCCATCATGCGGCTCATTACGCGGGTCGTGACTTGCCGAAATGAAAAACAAGTAAAAATCTGGCAGCACACAGCAGAAACAGAAACGAAAACAAAAACTTTATTGCAACGGATGCTTGTCAGAAGAAGACGCTGATATCTGCCACCAGGAGGGGGCACAGAGATGTCTGCCACCAGATGAAGAAGGAGAGGAGGGGTGACTGGGGACTGCCACTGACCGAGCGGCAGCGGGTGGCAGATGCAGACGCAGAAAAATGTTAATCTCCATAAAATGGAAACAATGCGCCGGCGCAAAGACGCAACCGATCGGTGCGGGCCCCTGCCCGGCCCCCTCACTTGTTTTATGGAGCTTCCAGCTTCCAACATTCCCCTACCGCCTCACTCCGCTCTGTACAGCAACCAAAGGCCTGGGCCATGCTTCGTGGAGCGCGCTTTTTGCGCAATAAGTGTGCCAGACGCTGCAGAGACGCTGGACAGACAGACAGACATACAGACCGGTTGTTGGTCAGCATTCGAGATGCGCGATGCCCCGTCCATTCCATCCACAATATAATTTATGCAGCAGCGACTGCCGCAGCAACAGCAACAGCAGCAGCAGCTCAAGGATCTGGGTCTTCGTCTTGGGGCCTCTGTCTGTGCGTTTAGGTAATCGCTGGGCATGATCTGTGGGGCGAACTCCAACGCCAGCGCCGTGACAAGCAGCAACCCGCTGTGTTGTGTGGATGCTGCCGTGCTGCAGCCCCTCTTCCTCTACCCCACCACATTTCTGTGCTTGAGGCAACGCCACCCCAGTGTAAATTACAACTCGCCTCTTGGCTCACCAATGCCCTACCGCTCGGACTCCACTCCAAGCCGTTGCGGCTTCTGCGACTATTTGCTGTTGCTTGCTGCTGCTGCTGCTGTTGCTGCCTCTGGAGCCTGTCGGTTTCATTCACCAAGTTCAATAGTGCATGCAACGCCTGCCACGACCCCCTATTCCGCGCATTTATGATCGATGCCAGAGCGTCGATTTCTTTGGGAGAGGCTGCTGATGCTGTTGCTTCTGCTGCCTGTTGTGATTCGTCGTTTTGGTTCGATTCCCTTCGATTCTTTGAGGTTCTCTGCACGCGATTGCCTCTACTCGTATGCTCTTTTTTATAATTGGGCATACTTGAAAATTGTTGAGTGTTTGAGTGTTTGAGGGTATGAGAGAAAGTGGGTATATTCTATTATTGATTCTATGATGCTTGACTCGAGGCGCACAAGTGAATGCTGCAAAAGAGAATCCGTTAGAATTGCAGCAACAACATACATTGCGTGTGCATGACTCGACTATAGTTTCGCTGATTAAAAGATTATATGCCTGTGAATACAATATTTATTTTTCTTAGAGTATTTCCTATTCGGTTTTCCTTTATTCCTTCACCTTTTTTCAGTGTTTCTTCTAGACCTTCGACACCTTCCTCTCGATGCTTTTTGCCAGGAGTAGAGAGCTTTTGTTGGGTAGAAGAAGTCTTTGGGTTTGAAGCGCTGTGGTCTCCGTTTGGGGATCTTCTGCTGAATGTACATATCTGGGAATGGGGGTGTCTGGGGCTCTGGTCACGATTTGTTGAGACTCGTAAAACATTTTTAGCACCTCAACGACGATGCAGACAGACGTTGCCAGACGGCGACGATCTATATGCAACATATCGATGCAGCATTCAGCATTCAGCATTCTCTCCCCATATGTATCTCTCCTTTTGTTTTTTTAATGGCATTTTTGCATTTTCTGTTCCAGCTACCAAGAAAAACGCCCACTCTCAGGGCTGCAGTTGGCTGTGGGAACTGTTTTATTTTCTTCAAGAACTTTATTCGATTGGAAGCTCTTCTCGATCGATCAGCAAACACATCCTGTCATTAGGGAAATATTTATGTATGTATGTAGATCTCAAAGGCAGCTGCTGTTGCTGCTGCCATGCCATGGCATGCCATCCACATCTAACGGTGCCCCTCAAATGAGGCAAGCAAATTAGTCCTCTCTCTGCCGTAGAAATTAGCTCAGAAATTAGGCGGCTGCTTCGAGCTCCAATTTTTTGGAGCATCTCCTCCGATTAGTGAAATTTATGCAGAGAGCGCCCTCTGTGGCTGGCCGGCGGCATATTTTTGGCGAAATGTGATTCCCGGAAATTGGCAAGGATTCGTTAATCAGCGAAGAAGAGAAAGGGCGAGGGAGAGGCAGGGGCAGGGGCAGGGACAGTGGCAGAGAGCAAGAGGTAAGGGCAGAGAAAGGGAGAAGCTGCTGCGGATGGGTGCGTGTCGCATCATAAAAACTCTTTTGCGAATCATCAGGCACAGGGCATCAGCCATCAGGCCAGCCATCAAGGACACTCTGGACATTAGTTTTGGGTGATCATAAAACCCAAATACCATAAGACAGGACGTCTTCTAATCCGTGGAAACTCTCTAAACTCTATCGCAACAGAAGAAGGATACTCTTTCGGCGCGAGTCGCGTCACTCTTTCCACTCTTTACATTCCGTTCCATTCCATTCCATTCCATTCCTCTCATCCTCTCACCTTTTCCCTTTACCTGTGTGTGCTTGACGAGTTGACGTTTGTCCGCCAATTGATTTGACATTGAAGGGAGGGAGACCCCGAACACATCTCATCTCTCTCGCTCTCTCGCTCGCTCTGCTGGCTGTAAATAACCCTAAATAAAACCATAAAATCCTTCTGCATGCTGCGCGAGAGGAACCCATCCGCTCGTCTTGCCTTCACCTCACCTTGAGCCACCAATCGATCAAAGGATCGGCGTTTATTTTTTAGCCGAAATCGTAAAGGAGGCAAGACGTTTTTTATGCAATTTGCTGTCAACAATTTTTGTGCGTTTTTTTTCCACGTTTTTCAAACGAACTGCCGTTCGTTTTTTACGCAATGCCATGTAATACTCGTACCATGTTTTTTTTTTCCTCTTCTTTTGCTTAGTTTTATGTTTGTTATTTTTTTATGATTAGAAGTTGACTTTTTTAGTGAAAAAAAAGAAAGAGAATAAGTGGCAGGAGTACCAGGAAGTAGCCGTATGGAAAATGTAGGAAAAACAAGCAAAAGATTTCCCTCCAAAGGGCTCTCTCTCCCTCTCTGTGACTCTTTCTAGCACGAAGATCGCTGCTCTGCTCTGCTCTGCTCTGCTGTGAGTCTGCTTTCAACGGGTTAACTTTAACCCAAAGGCAGGCACCCACCACCACGCCCATAATCCTTTTATGGCAAATAAACAAACAACGTCACGGAGAGGCATCGCCGACGATCCGACGAGGATCCGTAGGTAAAAAGAACCAAAACGCTGGCTTGAAAGGGTGCAATAAAGTTGGTAAGGGAAAGGGTATGATGATGGTACCGGGTATGGGAAGATGGGAAGAGTTGTTGGCGTGTCTTCGGCCGTGTCCATGTTGCACACGCGCTTTGGCTTTTGTTGCACGTTCAGTTTTATGGGTGTGTGGTTTTAGCCCTTTGATGGGCATGATCATCCTGTTAATAGAAACCGTGCAAAGGAGTACCTGTACCTGTACCTGTGCCTGTATCTGCATCGGTATCTCAATCTGTACTGTATATCTTTAATCCTTTCGCTACCAGTGCCCTCTCTCCCTCTCCTCTGCTTGAACCCTTTTCTGCTGCTGGCCCATGATTGCCACGGCGGCCACTGTGTTCGCGGAGAGCGTGTCTAAGGCGATTTAATTAACGCGGTTGCAACTAAGCCACCGATACGATACGGAGATCCTGAATCCTGAATCAGGACGCGGCTTAAAACCCTTTCCCGTTAGTCGCGCGGAACGGAAGGAGGGCGGTGTCCAGTGCTAAAAGCCAAGCAGCTACTGTTCCACGGAGTGGGAGTTCCAGTAGCAATGGATAAAGGAGTAGTTCCAGTAGCAACGGCAAAAAGGAATAGGAGTAGGAGTAGGAGTAGGGGAGTGGATGGACTTGACTTCCAGCGAAAGGATTGCACGGACTTAACTTTTGGGAAAACTCTAATATTTACCAAATACACACAGACACAGGACACACCACAGCAGAGTCGCCAGGACCTGCAGCAGAGTCGAAAAGTCAAGTCTCGGTTTTGGCCAAATTTAAACGGCTGAGCCGACGAAAAGAGCTGGGATCCTCGCTCACATGGATCAAGAGGATTAGCACGGCTTGAAGCTCCCCCCCAACTGACGCGTCAGACATTGGCATTGTTTACAGCAGATTATCCAGCTGCTAGATGGGAATTCCAGTCACATTTATCAATCGAATACTTTAGCTTTAAATTTAATATAAGTTGAAACTTTAATTAAAAGAAGAGTTCTCAACTCCATTCCATTTATTTTAGAGCTATTAATCCTTAAATCAAAATTGAGGATACATTTTAAATTCCAAAAAACTCAAACAACCCTACAGAGCCCCAAAAATATTCCCGTTGTTCCATGTTTCACATTTATCGGCTTCTACTGTTCCTCAAGTTCTTGTTTTATTTTTTTGTATTTTTGCATATAAATATATTAACCGTTAGTTCTAACAAATGAGATACAAATCCCGTTTATTTTCCTGTTATTCGATTTCCGCATCACGCGATCTCCTAATGATATTTTGCCCTTATAAAAGCACACATAAAATAAAAAGCCACACAAAAAAGACGAAATAAAGACAAGAAAAGACAACAACATCAACAAAAATGAATTTAAGACAGAAAAAACAAATTCGAATTGAAGACAACAAAGCACAAAAAACCCAAAGATAAGAAAAAATAAAACAAAAAACAAGAGCAGAGCAGGGGCAGGGGCAGCAGGAGGAGTGGAGTATATTTTTGCAATGCGTGTACGTTGTTTTTTCGTTTTCGTTGTTGTTGTACCTGTTGCTAAATTTAGAATTGTCTGTCGTCGGGTATTTGCTGACGTTTGTGTCGAAAAATTGGGCCTCCTGCCTAACCACCCACACACACACCTGCACCCCTTTTTTCGCGCCTTACCCGTGGCCGAATTCTGGGCAAAATGCGTCGTTACGGTTAATGAGTAATAAAATACTTTGCACAACAGCAACAGCAGCAGCAGCAGCAACAGCAGCAGCAGCAGAAAACGTAGCAGCATGGGGGACATGAGGGGAGGTGTATGTTCGTTCCTCTGCCTCTGGCTGTCTCATTTGCCTAAATGTACAGCGCCATTAAGTGCAACAGCAGCAGCAGCGGGCAATTGATCGCAAATGCGTTTGCAGTCGCTGCGCGCGTTTTAAACAGCGTTGGCGATTTTTATGGCGTTTTAATCGCGCGCGAGAGAGAGTGTGTGGCGGCGTGCGCGCGAGCAGCTAGAAAAGCTAGTGTGTGTGTGTGTGTTTGTATGACCATGGAGCGAGGGCGCTGAAGCTGCTCCACTCTCCCACTCTCTCTGTGTCTGTCTCTTTCTTTGTTTTAACAGTCTCCCGCCGCTTCCACTGTTATTTTTAGTTACATGGAGAGCTCTATGCGACAGCGTCAGTACCCTGTAATGTGCCCCATCCATCCACAATGTGGCGCGTGGGCGTTCGCTGCCACTGGCCACAGGCAGAGCTACTGTTAATGCTGACGTCGCTGTTAGATTAACATTTGCCTAATGCTTTTGCGGGGGTCTATGCTTTGGCGCTGGTCTAAATTTAGACGCAATTAGCAATGCGCACATTTTATGTTGTTTTTGCCGTCGACTACGGCTGCGAGTACCTTTTCGACTATACATTTTTTGCCACAGTTTATTTTAGACGCTGCATGTGATCTCTCGGAACGTCGGAGGCAGCAGCAGCAGCAACGGCAACAATGGGGCATCAAATTGGGCGTTGAGGCGCACAAAAACAACTTGTATCTGTAGCTGTAGCTGTATCTGTATCTGTTTCGACCTATCCGTGAGATACATCCACACCTTTGGCTGTTTTTGGCCAGCAAGCGAGTGATGTAAAACGCCGCCAACGTTTTTCGATCTTTGCTGTGCAATTAAATTGGCATGCACAAGTGCCGACGCCGACGCCGACGTCAACGTTGGCATCGCCATCGCCATCGACGCCAGTTGCTGACCGCGGGCGGTACGCGCCACCGCCATACTGTACCATAACCATACCGCACCGCCTTTTGATCGGCTGCCAAATTGTAATTGGAACGCGAAGGTGTTGTAGACGTCCGCGACTGCTGACTGCTGGCTGGGGGGCAAGCGGCTAGCGGCTAGCGGGGCAGTGTGTTCTCGGCGTGGCAACCTTCTAAACAAACCATAAAACGCATAACTCGTGGCTACACCAGACAACAACCCACAGGAATGTTGGACATTTTTGTTAGAGATTTTATTATCTTCAAATTGGTTTATTTTCGGATATGTCTCAGTGGATTTGCTCCGGCCATGTCTTGAACATTAGATAATGGCCACTGCCACACGATGACACAATTTGAGTACATTTTCATGCGTAATCCTCTGAGTTATGTTATGAATGGGTTGGCATGGGATTCTACACGATTTGAAATGCCTTTCATTTGTGTGTTTCAATGTTACGAATACGTTTTCTACATGTGCTGGTTCGGACAGTGTAATTACAGCCCAACCTTCGGCACATCATTAGTCAAAAAATAAATAAAAAACGTAAACCAGAAACGTGTAAGTCCAGCAATGCACGTAGACGCCATCAAGCTGAATCTAAGCGTCGAACGACGCACGTGTAGAGCAGGCGTCAGCCTTGTCGAGCGAGACCCCCAGATCCACCATAATCATAGCCATTTCCATTTTTCATTTAATTTTCGTTCCGTTTCGATCGATCAAAATATATACTAGTATTTTTTATAAAGGGCGCAGCGGCGACCTTCACTTAATTGCGGTTGCACGCGGCACTGGAGCGCTGGAACAGTGTGGCTTTGGGTCTGGGCTTCCCTCTTTTGTGTCTCTCTTTGGGGGATGGACGGCGTTTGCACTGCGTCACCCCACCCCCACACCACCCACTTCCGCCTGGCGTGCGCACAGCCCCAAAGGTAACCTTGTGATCTTGTTTACTGTTTAGCGACGCCACCATCAGCACACCACACCCCCAGCCACCCCCACCGCAGATAAAACCGAAACACTACGGACGGAACTGAACCTGTCGCGTCGCACTGGGTGGCGTCATATCGTGTCGGAGGCAGAGTCAGAGGCACAGGCAGAGAGACAGCTTGCTGCTGCTGCTGCTGCTGCTGCTGCTATTTTCACCTTCTATGGGAGCTGTCGTCGCGTTGGCCGCCGCCGCCGCCGCATGAATCAGCACTAGCACAGCACAGAGTCACGCTCCCGGTCCCAGGCCAGAGGCGGGACAGAGTCTGTGGCTCTCGTGAATCCCATCCCGCCAACAGTTGCTGTTTGGAGATCTACATAGCTGTGTCTCTTAGGTGGGAGGGGGGGTTTCCAAAAAGGAAGAAATGCCCATAAAGCGGTTAGACTTTGCCATTCACCCGCGAGGAGGGGGGTGCTGCCAGTGGGCAGGGGGCGTATGAGTAACTCGTATCCGACGTAGGTACTCGCGCAAACACACACACACACACACACACACCCAGAGAGATACAGGTAGGCGACGGCAGTTGCTACCTAACCGACGCAGGCGCAGGTGAGAGAGTGTGTGTGTGTGTGCGCGCTGGTCGTGTGGCTTTTTGCGCTCGCGTCTCGTCGCGGCGATTTAGCCCAACGAACCTGTCGATCAATCGTCATTCGTCTGCCATAAGCCCAGGCGATAAGGTAGTCCCCCGAACCCAGACACGAACACACGCGCGCATTGCCCTCTCTCTCTCTCACTGTCTGGCACGAACACACACACACACACACACACACACACACACACACACGCGCGCACTCTCTCTCGCACGAAGCACGAACGATCCGAAGCGATCGTCTGGTGTCGGTCTTTTAATCGGCCTGCACTCAGAACCTGGAACTCATTCGCCAACCGTCACTCGTACTGCGCGGAACACACGGTCGCAGTAGAACACGGAATATCAAAACCAAAACCAAAACCAATCCAAACTCAACCCAACGCAACGCAAATAGTATCCCAGAGCTAAAGCGTTTTTACGTGAAAAGTGAGCAGACGAAGAAGAAAAGTGAACTTGAAAACTGCAAAGCGCAAAAAGCAAAAAGCAAACAACTCAAATTTGAGCAGATTTGATTTCTGCCAAAAGTGAACCCACACACAAACAAATACAAAACCAAACTGTGCCTCAAACTCAATAAAAAGTATCTAACCGAAATGGTTACCGGCGTAACTGCAGCCAACATGACAGCCAATGTAATGGGCACCGCTGTGGTGCCATCACAGTCACAGCAACAGCAGCAGCAGCACAAGGAGACGCCACTCAAAAGTGATCGTCGGGTAAGTGTCTACAAAACGAAGAAAAATCCCCCTAAAGAAAGATAAAAGTGAAGAGTTCTTTGAGGAGGAGGAGGAGGAGGAGGAGAAGGCGCAAAACTGTGGATTACCTTTGGAGAATTCTCTTAATTGGGAGAGCCACTCTCTCGCCCACTATCCGCCGGCGGCTGCCCAAATGCATTTCCTTTTTGGCCGCGTCTCCCACATGGCCAGAAACAGAAAAAACAGACCCAATCTGGCCATAAGCAGCGGCAGCAGCAGCAGCCAACACACAAAAGCGTTTCGAATCTGTCTCGCGGGCACACGCGGGTTGGTGGCATTTACGTTTAGAGCTGAGCAGAGCTCCATTCCCATTCCCATGCCCATTCCCCATTCATGCCGAAGCCGCACACTCACTCATTCATGAGTGCCACCCAAAATTGGCTGTTGGTTGCCTGCCCACTCGCCCCCCAAAAAAAGAGCGCGTGCGTCGCGTGGTTGCTGCAATTGTCGGTCATCAGCCGCCCCGTGTTTCTGTGTCTGTTTCTGTTTCTGCGTCCATGTGTGTGGGGGGGGCAGAGCCTCCGTTTTTGGCTGCTGACTTCATCCGTAGCCGCTGGGAACGCGGGCGTCCCCAGTCTTGGCCAAATTTGGCCACACCAAAAACAGCTTTTGTTTTTACCTTTGCCTCTTCGAATTTCCCGCAATGACCTTGTTGTTGCGCCTACCCGCCTACCCGCCTGCCTGCCTGCCTGCCTGCCACTACTCTGTACCGTACCTGTACGGGCGGTGTGGAATGGTCGTGGGGCTCTCTATAAATAGTATTGGCCGGCTCGTTGCGGCTGTAATTTATAACCGCCAAACACTATTTTTATCAATGCCGCGCCGTGCATGAGCGCCACTATAAATAGAGCACGCGCCGTGCGACTAAATTTGGCCGCCAGCCAGTCAACCCCATCAGCGTCGTCTCTTCCTCCTCCTCTACCCACCCTCTCTCTGTCACTCTCCTCAAATTGAAGGAGACCCATGCAGCTTCTCGCTTCCTCCTATTTTTGGGGCGCTGGGCGCTGCATGAGGTCAAACGAGATGCTTCTTTCGGCTAAAACCGTGACTAATCTTGGCCCTCTTCTTGTTTCTTGATCTTTGCAGTCGAACAAACCCATTATGGAGAAACGCCGACGGGCACGCATCAACAATTGCCTCAACGAGCTCAAGACCCTCATTCTGGATGCCACCAAAAAAGACGTAAGTATCTGGAAAACAGAAAAAAAATTTAAAAAAAATATTTAAAAATTAAAAAAAAAAAATTTTTTTTGTTATTTTAAACATTTATTAATTTACGATCCTTTTTTCTTTCTACTTTTAGCCTGCTCGTCATTCTAAATTGGAAAAGGCCGATATTCTGGAGAAGACAGTGAAGCATCTGCAGGAACTGCAGCGGCAGCAGGCAGCCATGCAACAGGCTGCCGATCCCAAGATTATCAACAAATTCAAGGCCGGTTTCGCGGACTGCGTGAACGAGGTGAGCCGCTTCCCTGGCATTGAGCCCGCCCAGCGGCGTCGCCTCCTGCAGCATCTGAGCAACTGCATCAACGGCGTCAAGACGGAGCTGCACCAGCAGCAGCGACAGCAACAACAGCAGCAGTCGGTCCACGCCCAGATGCTGCCCTCGCCGCCCAGCTCACCCGAACAGGACCCACAGCAGCATCTCTTCGGGCAGATCCAGCAGACGGCCAATGGATATTTTCTGCCCAATGGCATGCAGGTGATCCCCACCAAGCTCCCCAATGGCAGCATTGCTCTCGTCCTGCCCCAGAGCTTGTCCCAGCAGCAACAACACCAACAGCAACTGGCCGCAGCCGCCGCAGCGGCAGCAGCAGCGGTCGTCCAGCAGCAGCAGCAACAGCCGATGCTCGTGTCGATTCCTCAGCGTACGGCCAGCACGGGATCCGCCAGCTCTCACTCCTCCGCCGGATACGAGTCGGCGCCCGGCAGCAGCAGCAGCTGCAGCAGCAACAGCAGCCACCATCTGCTGCACCACCCGCACCACTATGCACCGCCCAGTCCTGCCAATTCGGTGTACGAGGCCATGGACATGAAGCCATCGGTGATCCGTTGCACCTCAGAGCCGCAGCCGTTGTCGCTGGTGATCAAGAAGCAGCAGCAGATCAAGGAGGAGGAGCAGCCCTGGAGGCCATGGTAGAGCGAAGCGCGTCTCCTAATATCCCCCTGCCCGCCCCTGAATCTCCACTACGCTTAAAGACTGATGGGCGTTGCAAAAAAAAAACACACCCTCACACACACACACACACACACACATGCGCAGGCGTTGTGGCATGCGCAAGAGGACATTTCACATCATTCGCCAGGATTACGCCAATGTTGCCTAAGAAGTGCCACCGAACATGCAGGATCCCCACCATCACCATCACCATCATCCCCATCCAAAAGGTGTGGTCGTGGCCGGTTTCCTCCTTCTCTCGCTGGCAAAAGCGAGAGATTGGGGATGCCCCACGCCCCCGTTGCACCGCCCATTGTTATAAATTATTTATTATTATTACACGGTATTCTATAGGTCGCCAGACACTACCTCACTTGGGTGTTGACATTGCCTCATATCATATCGTATCATATCAGATCAGATCATGCATACACATATCATATTATGGATCCATTCATCCATGTATTACGATGGTTTCTCGTTTTGTAACAGCAAATCAGAAAAAGTCTTCCACACACACGCCACAAAAAAAAACAAAACAAAAGAAAAACAAACACATAAAAACATATAAAATATATCTACTATATATCATACGAGTATCATACGAGTATATATCCCATTTAGTTGTAATTCTTTTGTACCATAGATCTGTAAGCTCCCTTGAGAAAGAAGAAAGTATGCTAATTATAAGGCCACGTGATATAGAGAACATAATGAACAGATTCTAAGAAAAGAAAACAAGAATTTTGATCCAAAAGAAAACCCACAAAAAGATCAATCGAAAGAAAGAAAAAAAAAAAACCTAAAAAAACTAAAAAGGAATAAAATAATGAAAATTTACTAAAAAAAAAAAATTTATTAAACGATAATTTATTCTGGGGAGGGAAATGGAAGTGAAAGTGGGTCCCACCCATTGCAGCCCTGCAGCATGTGGCTCTGGCATTGCATCAGGAATCCCGAAACGGATGATGATGAAACTGCTGATAGTATTCCCGTGACTGAATCTGTTCCCGTGACTCCTACCAACGACGATAATGAAACACCCCCTCCAGGGTGGCGTTGGCTGCGTCCCACATGTTTCTATTGCAATCAGCAACGCAACAGCATTAGAGTCGAAGGGCAGGCACGAGCGGAACGCAACGGATGTAGCCATTCACATCCGGAATGGAATGTTCCGACCGATAAGCGAGTAATTTCTGGAAAAAAACAACCGTTTCAAGTGGGGTGGTTCTTTTTTTTGTTTCTTTATCTTTTTTCTACTATTTCAAAATATTTTGCAATACGATCAAAGATATTTTCGTTGCAAACCAAAATGAAATTAAATAAAAAAAATAATAAAAGACAAAGACAAAGAGAAATACCTCGCAATGCAGCCAACATATTTTGAAATTGGAGACTAAATATCCTCTGCATTGGCAAAATGGGAAAATTCCGCAGAGAGTCAGCATAAATATTCCCCCTTTTGGGTTGCAAAATAACCCAATAAATGCGCCAAGAGGGAGAGATCATCAAGGGGGGAGCAATGGAGCTTAACGGACAGCCAATCGGTTAACACGATGCTTTCCAGAGGTTTTTTCGGCTCGGGCACAGCCACTCCACTGCCCTCCCACATGATGGATATCTGTTATCAATGTGGGGGGGAGTGTCTGTCTGGTATCTGTATCCCAGCCGTCATTCCTCGTGACAAAAGTTTCCGCCAAGTCTGCGAAAAAAGTACCGCATCATGCTGATAATATGAGAGACGACCTCCGAAACGATAAAGAATCCCCCCACGTTTATTTTGTGGAAAAACAAATAAATTTGTTATCCCATTGAGTGTGAATCAAGTGCACAGAATAAACAGTGAGTGAAACGCTTCTGCTGGCAGAAGCTTATGTACATTATGTACATACATGTATGTATGTATATGTATATGTATAGGAGATATCTCCTAAGAAAAGACTCTTGTCAGTTGTTGTTGTTGTTGCCATGATTAAGTCAAGCAAATGCATTTCATTACTCACACACAAAGAAATTGTGCACAATTTTGGCTCACGAATGATTCATTGGAGCCGCACACCACCAGCACTTAGCCTTAGTCTTCTTGGCCGGGAACTTTGATTTTAGCATATCTGCAAACATGCTGATAAAACAAAATCCCCTCAATCCCAGCAAAAGACACAAGCCCAGCCCCTCCTAATCATCCATTGAGTCATTCGCTGGGATTTGGTATTTTTTCACATGAAATTCAACAGAAATGCTAAATGCTAAAAAGCAGCCCCCGGATGGGCGCTCGGACTGGGCTCTACTCTTGGAGACAAGCCCATTCCCATGACTAACTAAGCGATTACTTCCCAACGTTGATCAAAATCCGCTTGATTCAGAGACGTATGTTATAGTTTTCACTCAATAAATGTGTGCCAGAATCGGTACAGATAGTAAGCAATGGACTTGATTCACTTACATCTGCCATACTTGTATTTCTGCTATGCATTGCATGCATTTTCTTCATTCAGAGTGGAATGAAAGAATTTATTTACTTGAATAGTTTAGCTACAGAATAGTAGGAAAAGTGTAAGAAGAATGTGTATTCCTGTGGGAGTAGGATGCAGTATTTATCAGGGCAGCATTGATTCATGAATGATTTCAATATTGGATATATTGAAATCGATTGGATATTTCATTGTTTTCGGTACTTTGATTTCCTAAAGCCCCCGTCCCTGCTATGCCAACTCCTGTGCAAATTGCGATTAGCATGTCTCGCATACCTCGTCGATTGGGTCGAGCGTCTGGTTCTGGTTTCTGATTTCTGGTCTTTGGTTCCGCTTTGGCAATCCTTCGATTTGCGTGCCACCGAAATGAATTCGTTACAGTTACAGTGCGCACAAATGAAATTGAAATTAAAGAAAATCAGGGCTGTGCTTGGTGTCACACAAGAGACCCGGCCTCAGGGTCTCGGGTCCCCCTTGGGAGACGGCGCGTCGGTTTGTGGTTCGTGGTTCTGGTACGTGGTCAAGTCGTTTGAGGCGACGGCGAGTGTGCGAGTGTGCGACTGCGTGGCAGCCAATGGCAATTGGAATGCTGCCACTGCTGCCTCTGTTGTCACGTTTCGCTCTCCAGCAAAAAGAACTTTTGTTTTTGTTTGCCATTTGCCTCTGTGTGTTTATGTGGCGACTCGTGTAGCATTCCATGGAATTGTTTGCGGCATGCAGCACCACTTCATTCATGGTAATTGTATACCCAAACAAATTTCAACGAATTGCGCAACCCACACCCGAGCCCCAGCACCCGCCAGATAAGCCCCAAAAGGCAGAAAGTGCGGCAGCTGGATACTTTCGGGAACTAGTAATATTCGTACGCATAAACAAGTTGAATGAACTGCAGGCCTGGGCTAAGAAATAAATGCGTATTTCGAGTCGCCTCTAACGCTGATATAAAAATATAAATAAATTTAATAAAGAAAAAAAAACACAGATCGAAACTGAGCGTTCGCGTTTCGAGTGTTGTGGCGGTGTGGCTCTATTCACTTCCACTTCCAATTGGCAATGTCAAATGCGAGCCAAGTTTAATGACTCTATAACGCGAAATGGCAACTTTATCTTTAGGAGAGTCGATGCTGTAAATACTCTATCAAACTGCTTGTACACCCAATATATACCAATATATTTATATTTCATATACTAAATATATATACATATGTATGTGGTTGTATTAATATTCAATATTTTTCACTTACATTTTGATATAAATATGAAAATATTTAAATTTAATATATTTTATATTTAATTTATACATATTTCATATTAAAATTTAATATATTATTTTTATTTTTAAGTGTTTTTTATTTGAATTTAATATATTATATGTATTTTAGTGTTTTGTAATAAGAAAAATACATTTTAATACACTTATATTTGAATCAAAGTGAATTCCATTTAATTTTACTATTTTAAATTCAAATATGATTTAGTTACTTTTACTTTGCGTTTTTTCTATCAGTGTATATAAAATAATAACATCTAAATTTAAATACGGGTGTATTTCTTTTAACTATGCCATTTTGCTCAGAGTGTTCTATAATATTGAAAAACATTTTGAATTCTCAATGATTTGTGATTCAATGTTTTTGTTTTTTAATTTAATTTGGAAGAGTAAAGAGTGTGTGCCATTTTTTGTTTCTTCTGTAGAAAATCTAACCCTTTTGGGTTACTTTGAATACCCTTTGGTTATCGGTTAGGGTATACCAAACAAAAAATCAAAATGATTTGTGTTGACTGCTCTTGACACCCGCATCGCTTACGAGTAGTACGGGGAGGGGAGGGGAGTGATATTTGTAGCTGCGCTTTGTTTGGCTTTTTTTGAGCTTTTTTTGTTTTTTTTTTGGAAGCCATTGAACTTGTTTTTCGACTTTTGATTAGAGGCAGTGCCGTATTTCGCATATGAAATGAGTGCTGCGACAGCAGATCTCTCGGAAATGTTAGGTGCCAGTGAACTATTTGTTGGGGGTTCAAGGACGAAGCCCAACCAACAGACAGAACCAGCCAGCCAGCAGCCAGCCAGCCACCAGTTGATTCTAGTTCCGAATTGGGGCCTAAACACAGTTACAGACCGACACACAGACGGTCGGCAAGGTCGTCCGTTTGTTGTTTGTTGCTCATTTTTGCGGTTCTCGTCTCGGTTTTTGGCTTAGAGACGTGCCGCGAATAGACAACAGAACGAGTGAACAGTCTGGCTGGCTTTGACATTCAACTTTCTGGCGGTAGTTCAAGTGGCCCTCCAGCTGTAGCGCCCGTTCCCCCCACTGACCAAGGTCAGTTCTCAGCGATGGTGGCGTGGCGGGGGGCTAACTAACCTAAGCCATTTTATTTTATTCACCCAGTTTACAGTTTACACGACACGGCACTCGCCGCGGACTGCGCCATTAGCGGTACTCCAAGACAGAAAACAACACTCCACGCCACATATGTATGTGTGTATGTATTTACACAGTACGAGTGCTATACTCGCATGTATACTACCTGATGCCTGATAGGGGAACGTAATCGAACTGAATTCAATGGTGGAACGGGCGGGGGGGGGGGGGGGGGTCGCGGGCTGGGCTCTTGTTTACTTGAAACTTACGCCACACTCATTGCTGGGCTGCCTTATCACCTTGAGCGGCACGTGACCGACGGAAATGGGGAGCAGGCCACTGTTGCCCGTTGCTGCTGCTGTTGCTGCTGCCGCCTGCAAAAAGAATTTCCATCGAGCAACCTGATCGTACGACGTTATTCGAACTCTCGATCCACTCGCTGGGGGACTGGGACTGGACTGCTTGCTGTGTGCCTTCCATTGGAATCTCTGGGACGGGACCATGCCCATCCATGTAAATGTTCAACGGTATTCCGCTATTCCATTCCACATTCATTTGCAATTTGATTTTTGTGTTCTTTTTTTTCTCTCTGTTTGGGTTTTTTTTTTGGTTGGCTTCTGTTCGATGGCCGCATCCACTTACAGGCGGCCCCCACCCCTACCCAGCGGCAACCGTGTGCATAGGAATAGGAAACTGCAGAGGCAGGCAAAATATTTCACTCAAATAAATATAGCTGTTTATTTTGGGAAACCGAGAAACAAGAATACTCGCACAACAAAACAAAAGCGAAAGACGAAGAAAACAAAAACAAAAACAAATACAGCAACAGCAAAGAAAAAAAAAAGAAAAATTCAAGAAAAAAGTCAAATTCTCGCACCAAATGTAAGGAATGAAATACAAGAAACAAAAGCAACAGCAACAACAACAACAACAGCAAACACTCGTAAATAAAGCTGCAAAAAAAATACCGCAAATGGCAGCCCACTCGAATCACGTTTTCTGTCACGCAATTTCGTTTCGTTTCTTTCAATGATATGGATTTGGAAATGGCGCAGTTATTGGGCTTGAGGCATGCGTTGGGTTCCCCTTTACCATTACCATTCTGATGTGATCTGATCTGATTCAATTCGATCCCCCAAAGATGCAAGCGGACGAGATTCAAATGGAAACACCTGTTTGAAAATGTTTTTCTGCTCATTTATTAACACAAAAAATAAAACACCGCCATTAAACTGTAGGTCCGTAAAAGGTGATCCCAATAAGTGTGTCAAGTTCCTTGCACGGGGGGGGGGACTCCCCCTGAGAAATAAATATCATTCACTTTGGCAAATCGCTCTGCTTATGAGCTATTGGCCGTTGGCAACTTCAAACAGGTGTCTAAGCCCCCCGCAAGGCAAGGATTAGCTGAAGCGGCGTAGCCTTTCAATACGCCGACAACCAGAAGCTCCTCCTTCAACCTTATCGCCTGTCGAGTTGCTCCGAGCCATGGCGCTGCGCCGATTGATACTGGAAATAAAAGCGCGTGCCAAAGAAAAAATGTCATTGGTCAGAAGATACAGAAGCTGGTCCCACGCCCCTCCCTTTGGGTTTCGGGGGGGTCTGACCTGGCATTTGCAAGTGGAAAATTTTGATGGTTTACATGAACGATTTGAGCCATGTCAATGAGATGTGTCAACATGCTATGCTGTTGGTTCAGCCGATTAGCACCAGGGTAAAGTCATCGCATCGCGGTTTTTGGGGACGTCAGCACAGAGACCCAGTGGCAGTGGCAGTGGCAGCAGACCCAGCCACTACACCACTCACGCCCACTCCCACTCCCAGTTCCTACTCCCTCTGTGGCACTCCGCTCTGGAAATTAACACTCAACATCAGGGTTTGGGTGGCTCTGGCCTGGGTGTGGGGTTTTGGTTGGGCAGGGTCGGGGGCGGGGGCGGGGCAGTCGTTTACCATTTGCCATGGCTGTTAGCCCCTTTTTGGTTGTTGCTCTGTTGACTTGGCACATTTCAATACCCTTACAGAACGGGTATATACCCAGAAAGGCAAAAAGAGGAAAGCACCTCAAGCAGCATTACCACTGACTCTCCGAGTGATCTATAAATTCAATGCCATAGGAAAGATCAATCGTGATGGGTCGTTCTGCAGTTTCTCATGATGGGGACCCCCAAAGGGTATCAAATGTCTCGTTTCTACCCATAATTTTGTTACTTTTTCTGTTATTATTGGTTTTTGTGATTTATTTGCGCGGCGTTTTTTTTTATATTTTTGATCTCCAGCATTGACGCAACTGTGGGAATATTCCACTGCAGCGTGCGCTGTGGCGGCTGTGTTTGCTTAACAGGCTGTCACTGCCACTGCTGTTGCCACCCCGCCACGCACCAGTCTCCCCCATCTATGAGGAGTGCGCGCACGCCTCCTTTGGATCACAGACGGATCACAAAACGTGTTAATGGATCAACAGTTTTGTGTTAGTTATTTAGGGACGAGGCAGTCTGTCGTGGAAGTTGTTTTGGCAGTCCACTCCCACCGCCCGCCAGACGCGCTCTCTTTCTATAGGGAGATGGATCCGATTGCCCTGCTAATCAGGCGGGCTAAGTGGAAGGCTGGGGTGCCGGTGCCGTGCCGTGTGCGGCGCCAACATTTCAATGGGTTTCGCATGGCTTTCGTCATTTTTCTGGGAACTGTTGTTGCCATTTGTGGAGCGTGCGAAAGTTTTGAGACGACAGTGGTGGCAGTGGACCTGTGCACCTAGGACTGAAACACCTAGAACTTTCCTAATTCTACAGAGCATTATCATCTGTGGGTTTCGGGGAATATGGCGCCATGTGAATGAAGCATTCCTTCAAGCATCAGATTACCCTTGACACTACATTGTATATTTTCAAGTGCACTTTAGTTCTGGGCGGGTACTTTTGCTATTGCACGTGTTCGTTACAGGAAAAGAAATATTTTCATTTTCCTTTTGGCTTTGGCTTTCAAATGGATCTACTGAAGGTTTGTGTAGATTTGGAAGGACACTTTTCTGAATATTTTTAGTAGAAAATCGTATAAAGCTTTCATTTTGGATCCCTTTTTTCTGTGTTCCAACATTTCTGAGTGATTCTTAACCATTTTAGACCGCTTAAGAACCATTTATCTGTTTTTTTTAAATCACTAAATCAAACATTTCTATCTCTGAAAGATCTTCAACTCTTGGCAGAGTATATTCCGCACAACGGTTTACCTTTACCTCCTCTAAGCACCTCTCCTTTTTCTGTCTATTCATAGAAATTCTTAAGCTCTAGAGTTTCTGGCGCCAGTCTTCCAGTCTCCCTGGGATCAGCTTCCCCACGAGCCATACATTGTATAACGACAGCACGTGGCATACATTTCTGCAATCAATAGCCGTTTTGGGGCGACAGTTTCAGCCACTTTGATGTCCGCTTAGTTGGGAGCTATCAAAGGGTTTAATGGTTCATGGTTTAACCCAACTTAAGCTGCGTATGGATTCCAGGGGTCACTTGGACTCCAAATTTAGGTATTTCCGAGTTTTACGAGGCCTTTAGATGATTATGGGGGGTCTCAGGTCTCAGGTCTCTGTGATAATTTGAGGACACTTGCACTCACACAATCACTGATGGATGAGTGAGTAATGGAGCCACGGAATTCCCAGTGCGTAAATACTTTTGATATCTGTATCTGTGACACATGAAATTAAGTAAAAATAAATCAATCTAGTCACACACTTGAGATATGCATTGGGTAGAGTACACAGAAGTCTGCATAGATAGAGGATCTGGCAGATACATCATTATCCATTGATAAGAGTCTTCTGTCCATGATTCCACCTTCTTCTGTAGTTCTATGAACATCTTAAAGATAGATAAAGAGCCTCTTCGAGTGACTCACTAAATGATGAAATTCGTTGGCTTTACGATCTGTTTGTCTGTCAGTTAGGGTGGGTAATTTGTGGCCCCTTCTTGGACTTACCCATAGGTTATGGTTATGGAAATGGAAATGGAACCAACCGCTCTCTATTGGGGAAATCTGTACATATATTGAACCCCATGACATTGCCAGAGACACTGCCCCTGCCCGTCGTCTAAGTGCTGGCGTTATTTTCGTAGCCAAAGATTAATTGGCAACAGACAGCGGGGACAGTGACAGCGACTGCGACTTCAACAGAGAGCGGCGGTGCGGCGACAAACACTTCAGGAATAATTGGGGAAATACCCGATATTAACCTTCTGTGGCCTGTGGCGGTCCGACGGTGCCGTAATGTGCATATCAAATGCGAATAACTTGAACCCCAAATGTGACTCCTCTGTCTGTCTCTCTTGGTGTGTGTGTGTGTGTGTGTGTGTGTGTGTGTGTGGAGTGGTAAGCAGTGTATGTGTGTGTGTGTTTTCGGGTGGAGGGGAGGTCGGTCTGGTAATCAATCAAAAATCAATGCCTGCGCCGGAAATGACCCACTCGCCGAATGCCCGAGGTGCCACGTACTAACTAACGATGTCTCTAAATGCTTATTAGCACAAGAAATTAGCAACTAACACAGCACAGAAAACAACAACTATGTAGTATGTCTACGGCTATGACGCTGCTTGTTTCGTTTCGAGTCTCTCCATTGAGCTCAAGATGGGGGCATAAATTGTTCCATGCAATCTCCACCGACCATCAGACGGGAGGGAGCACGCGCCGCCCATCCAGCAGATAAAGATTGAGGCGGGGGCAGGGGCAGGGCATGGGTGAAGGTGGAAAGTTTCAGAGTGGAGTAAGGCACGATAATGAATGCCATATAAATCGATTAACACTTTTAAACGACGACGCGTCGCCCCGCCTAACACAATCATCTATCGGCTGCTGTTATTAGCAAATCCCTAATGACTCGCGCACGGTGTGAAGGATTTTCGTACATATGTACATATATATGTACATATATATTCTCATATTCTCATCGTACATATGTATATTTCACTGGAATCCACTTGAATCCAGGTTTAGGCTGGCCGCCGGCCTGACGCACAACCGCACATTTATTCGCTGATCACGCGACGACACACGCTCTCCGGGATGATGATTATGCAAGTGATCTGCACAGAAGATGCGTCAGAAGATCGTCTGCCAATCCCCCTTCTGACAGTGGCAGTGGCTGTGGCTTAAAAGTAATTAGCACTCTGAATAATCCATCCAGTGGATCACCTTCGTGGCACTCTGGCGCTCCTAGTCTAGGGTAGGGTGCTAAACGAGACCCAGCTAAGCCGTGAAAGACGTCAGGGATCGCTGTGGGATTACTGTACGGCTCTGTCTGTCTGGCTCTCCGCCCTGGGCGCCTTTTGAGTCAGGATTAGAGCAGGCAGCAGAAATTGCATAAGGTTGCTCAATGCTCGTATTTGTTGCATGCTGCAAAGGGATTCCGAATGCTAAAGGGATTTGGTTTCGTTGTGGGAAAATCCTCCTCTTTCTCAGCTTTCGGGGGTGCTATGCGTATACCTCGTATCGACATAATTTGGCCTTGGAATGGTTCAAGTTCGGCCGGACCGGCATCAAAGCCACCGAAAATAAAATGACAAAATTAAATAAAGCTGTTTTCGTAGTATAGAAGCTGCAATCTGTCCGCACCCCTCGCATGCCTCGCCCACACGCTCCAACATGCCAACATGCCAGTCCCATTCACAGTCCCGTTCCCGAGCTCAGTTCCATTCCGTTCCCAGATAGCGCGCAGGCAGGCAGGCAGGCAGTCAGTCAGTCAGTCCCAAAGCTTTTGTTATTGCATTTTTGTTGTCGAAAGTTCCGGCTGAGTGCCAGGCCAGACATGGTACCCCGCGCACAAACACATGCCCCATACCCTGCTGCAATATAAGGTATTGCGACATTTTTGATACATATGTATGTATGTATGTATGTACATACATATGTCTGTATGTATGGAAGGCAGCAAAGCAAGGAGGGGTTTATTTTCGATGCAATAAATAAGAAATAAATTAAAAGAAAATTAAGAGAGAAACAACGCAGTCCCGTTCGTTATTTCTAGGGTCAGAAGTGTTCTTGTTGCTGCGGTAGAAGGAGGAATGGAAGCAATTACTGAGAGCGAGAGAGCAATGGAAAGAAGTGCGTGAGAGGAGCATTGCTTGTAGATGACATGAAGATCAAGAGTGAAGACAAATTGCCACTGCAATCGAGCCTCGAGGCGAAGTACAGCCAAAAATGCAAGAACAGGAGCACACATGTGACATACATATGTGTGTCTTGTGTCTGTATATTCTTGATTAGCAGCAATAATAAGGGTATCTAAAGCACCGGCCCGGCCCGGCCCGGCCCCCCTGTTAGATTGACTTGCTGTCTGGTTTTTGTTATTGCTATTGTTTTTGTTTTGTTGCTTGCATCTGCTTATGTGTACAATGAACGCGGCTGGCTTGTGGGTTGGTCGCATTTTGTGTCTGACTTTATTGCGCATACGCCTCGTGGGCCATTTAAATTACTCTTCTGTTTTTTTTTGCTTTTGATTTTCCTTACTTTTATTTTTGTTTACAAACTGCACACGCCCCAAAAACCCAGACGCACCAGAGGTGTCCCCCCACCCACCCCCACCCCCGCCAAACGCTGTGATCGATTCAAATGGGTCATTGGACGCGGCCAAGTATTGAATTTGCACGATTATAACGACCTTGCACGACCTTGAATTGTACGTATGTACGTAAGGCTGGTTGGTGTTGATGAAAACATTGTTAGCTGGTTAAATTGTCAATAACGAAAAACGAAAAGCGAAAAGCGAAGAAAACACAAATGATTAACAATCGTTTGAATTTCTGTGTCTGTGTTCTGTGTTTTGGTTTACAATTCGGGGGGGGGTATTTAGAGACATTGAATGGATATGAAACAGAATTAAGGAATGATTTCCCGAAAGCCAGGGGGGTTTTGCAGGAGTTCATAAGAAATTTCCACTGTTAAGTTGAATTAATTATCGCTTTTCTCTAAGGGTTCAATGTAATGGAAAATTGTGAGTGCTTAAACAGATTCCGATGCAACGAATGACTAATTTTCCTATATTTGGAGATTTAACATACACGTAAAGATTTCTTAGATGCTTACAATTTTTAGAAATTTCCCACAGATTCTAGGGATAACTTTCGGGCAGTTTGTCGGAGCTTCAAACAAACAGTAATTGAATGAGTATTGCAATTCAATTACAGATTCTTGGGTAAATAATATTAGAAGATGGCTCGGGGAAGACTTGTTTCATTTACATTGTTTATCACCATAAAGCGTAGTAGAGATTACACCTGGTGGAATTATAAAACGATAATCGCACCTTTGATAGTCAGAACTCTTCAAATTAAATATAATTGCAATAATCGAATCGATGAATCGCCACAACAATAAAAGTTAACTGGCAAAAACAAAAGCTTCATTTTATTTTGATATTTCCAAGCATAATAACAGTAATTAATACGATGCCATGCCATCGCGAATGGTCCCCTCCAGGTGGTGGAATCAACAAATAATACCCCTACCTACTACGTCTTGCTCTGTTGTTTCTGGCTGTCACTTCTCCTATCGATATTGTCGCCGTTGGTTGTTTTTTTGGCTTTATGATTTGGCCTCTGCGGATGATGGTAGGGCTACTGTTTAATTCTCGGTTTCCAAAAATAAACACAAAATAAAAACAAACAAACAAGCAAGCAAACCAGCAAGCTGCTTCTAGTAATTTGCGACTGATTTATGGGGAATTCCAGGTGCGTCAGCTTTGACTCTGTGGCACTTTTGGTCGTAGCTTTGCTGCCACCTGAATTGGTTGTCCAATTGTCGAATTCGTATGAAAAATAAATACCCGACCAGTTAACAAATAAAGCAAACACAACTACATACGGGTACAGTAGAGGGAGACTCAAGCGGCACATATCGAAACAGGGGTGGGAAGATCATCGGGGGGATCAAATTATGAAAAGATTCGCCCTGCAGAGCACTGTATAAGTTTCACGGATTTAATCGAGTCGCAGCTACATATATTATATTTGGATTAATTTGTCAGTAAAGTTTCATTCGAAAGTCTCTGAATACCGAGTGCAGTCGAGTAGATTCGGTAGTCTGTTCGCTGCAGGTCTCTGAATCAGCCATTGTTCGATTCAGCATCAATGCATCTTCAAAACTGTCCTCCTTTTGGTTGGACATTTGAGTTGCTGCTTTGGGTATTTTTTTATAATATCTCTCAACCGAATATGACATAAGTTTTCGAGTCTTTGGCACATACATATATGTATATGTAGGATATCTTTTAGCCCAAACTACTTACACATAGGATAAGCGACACAACCTTTTGTTTTCTTCTCTTATTTGAATTCCAGTTTTATTTATTTTGTGAGTTATGGTGCCAAGCTTTTATTTCTTGATGTTTTTTTTATTTCTGATTTTTAAGCGAAATTCCAAGCAAGGTGACTTTTTTTTGTCATTTGGTTTGTCTGCGTCGTCTTTCTGGGTGCGAATTTGTAATGCAAATTTCGTTTGCTATCAGAGTCGCTTGCCTGATCATAATCCCCGCATATCTTCGACTTTATATAAACTACTCGTCTACATATATACATTCAGGTAGAGTTTTTCTAGCTTTTTCTGCGCATATAATGCGCTTAAAAATAAAAGGTATTAATTAACATTAAAAATAACTTGACTGGAGGCACGCTTTGGCGTTATTTCATCGCGACTTTCAGGAAAGCAAAGCCAAAAGGCAACAGCAATGCCATCAATCTTGAGAGCTGAAACCTCTTTTGTTATTTTGTTATTTGTTATATTTTTGGCACTCTTTATTTATTTATAAAGCAGACGGAGTTTCCAGTCGTCGCCGTCGCCGTCGCCGTCGCACACAAAATCAATCTATGGCGCGCGAAAGACAAAAGTTAACGTTAAGCCACAAACCGCAGACTTTGACGTCTTAGATGCTTCCCCGCAACCCTTCCCCTCTTAGACAGCTTAGGAGATATCGTGGTATGGCCCCCTCTGTCACCACTCTTGACCGACAGTAGCCGAAAAGCGGGTTAATCCGTCTGATCGGCAATGGAGTCGTGAGAATGGAGCCCCCAGACCCAGACACAAAATTATTTCACACCCTTGTAGCCGTAGCCGTAGCCGACGAGTGGAAGTTTTTTTTTTTTTTTTTGTGGAAAACTACGGAGATCTTATTGGACCCAGACCCCAATTTGCTATCATTAGATGACACTCCTCTCCTCACCGTACGGCACGTCACTCCTCTGCACTCCCCTCTGTGCCACTCCACTGCACGCACCTCTCACAACGCTTATTTACGGGCTTTATGACTCTTAACACCTGATAACATTTGATTTAGATATCAAAACGAGTAATTAGTGGATGACATACTACTGCTCGCATGCGATATGTATATGTAAAATTTCCATATCTCTGCGGTGGTATTTTTGGTGTTTTTCGGCTGCGACTTTTCCATGGGCGTTTGGCCTATTTTTAGATGTGTGCCGTGCCCCGCTCGTGCACGTCGTTGATCATGGGGTCATAATGATATAATCGTGTGACCCATTTTGAGGCAGGGAAAAACTAAAATGATGATGCGTGAATCTACGAAGATCAACATCAACATCAGCACCCACTTATGGGGGAGACACATACATATTAATGGAATAAATAGTATCTACATATAGTTGTTCCCCTACAAAAAGCGTAGTCCGCCAGGCGCGGAGAAAGTTGTACACAAAATAACACTCACCTGTATATACTATGAGCGGGAAAAATAGCCTGAAAATAAATAAATATTTCAAATTAATTGAGTTTCAAAAGAATTTGCAAATTTTAATTTATTGAGAATTGAGAAACATCTATCGGAGATTTGTTGGACGCACATAGCATATCTGTCTCTGTCTCTGATTTCTTGGTTGCTTTTGTTTTCGGCTACTTTGATTCCCCCCAAAATGAGCAACGTTTAATTTCTCTTCAATTGATTTTCGCTGCAATTCGTTCGTTTAATTGTAGGGAAATTCCCAGTTATGTCTCACTTTACAAGACTTTTGATAAGCCTACCCCGTTATCGATAATAATTTATGTTTAAGTGGGAGGTACAATGCACATACATACCCTCTGGTATACCCTCTTTTATCGAACAGCCCGTGGGTAGGCGTACGCACGTATTCCCCCCACCATACGGAAATTTGTCGAGCCGCAAGAAAAAAGGGGAATTACTTTATTGTATTCGCACGGTTAGATCTTCGATTGGGCGCTGTTTTGCTAGATAGATACATGAGTGGGATGTTCGCTTGGTTCTGTTTCTGTTTCTGATTGCGTGACATTGGCTCGTAGATTCGTACAACCAAAGTCGAAGTCGAAGACTCATGCTGATTTCTGATTTCATGCATCGTACGATCTCTGTAAGCAGCGCCGATTTTCTACCTCCAGTTCCGGCACACAGCCAGCAGCCACAAGCTAGCAGCCAGCAGCGACCAGCCAGCAGCCAGCAGCCACCAGCCACAGCCGCTGACGTCAAGGATTTTAATCGAAAGTTGCTCTGACCCACATCTAGACATTGAAAGCACAAGTGGTTGGCCTATCCCCCCCCCCCCCCCACCGCCCCTCAGGCCACAGGCCCTTCTTGGTAGTCTCGTACGAGTATGCCTGTTGCTGACTAAAAAAAAATCGTAACCGATAACGGTACCCCGAGTCCCATGCACCCCAACACGTACTCCTCGGGCGAGCTGTCGCGTCTTTCATGGCATACTACTTATTTCACCATATGCCCAGCCAATACAGTGTGGGCCCACCCGCCACCGATAAGGCTAGGCAGCACCCACCCGCACCGCACCGCATGGCTATGACTGATTGTCTGCCGCAGCAGCAGAAGGCGACGAGCAGAAAATCTTATCAGCTGACGTCGTCGTTGTTAGCCGCTGGAAAGCACTGGAAAGCGCTGAACTACAGAGGGTAGAGGGTGGAGAGACAGCGATAGACCCAGACACCGGTCCCATGCTATTTCGCTCGTACGAGAAGGGGGAGCAAAGTCTATGAGCAACGTCGTCGTCATCAATAAAACAAGTTGGGAGGCAAACGACCTTGCAAAATCTTTCCAACCCTCCCCTCCCCACAGAGCCCATCAATACGACACCTGCTCAATGTCCAACTAGGGTGGTGGGGGCTGTCGCTAGCCGACTGGCTGAATGAATATGACTCACAAGTGACGTCCGTCCATCCATTCAATGATTCGATGACGGAGGTATTTCTAATGATGGATCAGGCGAGTTCGCTCCAGGACGTAGTCCAAGTTCTTGGAAGATCTGAATGAGCAATGCCGTAACTTAGTGCGAGAATAATGAATGCATCCGAGGAACATGATATCATTTAACTAGAATAAATGACCAACTTTCAGTTGCACATCCGCTAGGAATAGCTTCTAGAGTATTCTTTGTGATGCCAGTGCCAATGTGAGACCTGCCCCTTTATCTAAGGGAATATAATTGGAGTAATTGAGTAAATCTCAGAGGCAAATCGTTGTATCTTTAATTAGTTTTTGTATCTTTATAAGATATGTTTTTAGGGCTTACAATAAAAGACATATTTTTTCTTCTGTACAGCCAAATAACAAATTGATTTCTACATCCTAAAGTTTGAAGACTTTGAATATAAGTAAATCCAAGCATTAGCCATCGATTATTATGCCTGTTTCCCACTTTCCGCACATAGAAGAGTCAAAACCCTTATTTATATAACACAAATCATACGATCTGATCTGCTGATTCTTTCAACAGTCTCTGGGGGTCCCAGACCCAGACATGCCCCAGGGGTCTCAATCTATGGCCAAAACACAGTCTACCTCACACACACACACACACACATGCAGAGAAGGAAGAAGTTCAAGATTTTTGTTAGTTAGTTGATTTTCAAGTTTTTTGCTGGTGCTGTTGTCTTTGGCGCCGTCTAGCTCAAAACTGTCTAAAACTGTCATTAATTAGAATTTGCAGCGTGTCGTCGCCTGTCTGGGCAGATTTGGCCCCCAAAAATAAAAGCTGGAAGACCTCAAACTCAAAGATAGATTTCGTTCGAGCGCTGTCTGGAATTCCCCCCCAAAAAGGAAAAAATAAATAAAGAAGAAGAAAAATTAGCCAGCGTGTGTGCTTTTGCCAAAGCAAATACAAAGAGAATACAAAAAAAAAAAGAGTACAAACACACAACAACAGAAAAATAGTTTAAAATAATCATAAATAAAGGTAAAGGAAAATAAAGCAAATGTTGAACCAAAAACCAGTCGTTGGAGACCCCCAGAGATCTTTGGAGCCACCACCACCACCACCACACATACACGAGCCGCTCAGAGCAATTTTCAGCGCGTGAGGCGGAGTCCGTCCACGCGACTGACTGCAACGGCAGCGGCAACGGCAACGGCAACGGCAGCAGCTGAGTTCACACGCTCCGCTCCATTGTGGTGTGGTTTTATTCCATTTGATTGTATGCCGTTTTCGCGGAATTTGTAGCGACATTCCCAGCACACTCCATGCATAGTATATGGCGGCGGCATGTGCTACAGTGGGTCTACAGTGGGACTTTTCTACAGTGAACATGAACCGTTCGAATCGAAACTGGTTATGTGTCGTCTCGTCTCAGTCTCAGTCTTTCTCTTTCTCTTTCTGATCTGAATGACAAATGAACCCAATTTGTGCTTTATTTTTTGCGTTTGTCTAATTTAAGCAGATTATTCTTTGCATCATTTGATGGCTGAATAAATATCTGAATCTAGATATATTCATTATTTATGGATACTTTTATTGATGGGAAGTGTCAATAGATATAGAAAATGTAACGCTTTAGGGCACTAACAGCTTTCGTCTTTACATACGTAATAGCCACTGTAAATGTTCACTTTTTCTGACATTTAATTTACCGCTGACATTCTGTCAATTAGCTCCAGTGGCAGGGGCGTGTGTGGGCGTTTGATTGATGTTAGAAACAAAAGCCGCCAACCGCCAGCGAGAATGTTACTAAACCACCAACTGAATGACTGAATGACTGACTGACTGCCAACAGGTGTCCGTGGCAGGGCACGGCAGCAAACACCTTTCTCTCTCTGGCTCTCTGGCACTTTGGCGCTGGCTGGATTTCCCCCTATGACAGCGAGACTGATAGATAAATGCCTCATAAATCAAGAGTATGCAAATAGTTTATGCGCGTGTGTGTTCTACTTCTATTTGCCCATTGAAGCCCATTGAAACCTAAAGGCTTAGACACAGACAGCGACCGATAAACGCTTTGGCTGTTTCTCAATTCTGGGAAGAACATAACAAAACAGAACAGAACGTTGAGAGGCTTGTGGCTTGAGGCTGAGGCTGAAGCTGCAAATCGTGGCACGTTTTGCTCATTATGCCGCCTCAGTGCGCTCTCTACAACTGCTGTCCGTCGACATTTACTGTCACTCGTTATTTATATCTTAATTTTGTTTCTGTTTCTTTTGGGGGGGGGGAAAGAGTGTTCGGGGAGTACATATGTATGTATGTCCGGCGTGTGGCATCAGCAGTTGACAAATGATAGGTGCAAAGCTCAGGGTGATCTCTGAATCCCTGATTATCTCATCTTTTATAGAGTGAAACTTCTTTCTGGAGCGCTCTCCTTAGCTCTGAATTTCAGATCAAATTAATTGTCCAGCAAATTCAAGCTATAAATTGGAATTCTGCGATTAAAAGTCAATGAAATTCTTATATAATCCGAAGCCAAACCCAACCTGGGACTGAACTTACGTAAGCAATGTTTTTGCAAAGAAAGAAAACGGGTGGACAAAGAGAGCACAACAAAAGAAAAGTGAAAGAACGGAAATGCCGCCGTGACCCAATAAAAAAAACTTCGACACGCGCCAGCTCCAACAAAAATATCTAAAGGGAGAAGACGAGGGATGGGAGAGATCGGAGATACATATGTATATTTGTGTACTTATGGATGTATGTACATAATGGCAGCTGCAATATGAAATGGAATTGGGTTGCTACTTCATAGAAGATTCTGGCTACAGTAATTCTACTGCTATGTTTCAAATTAATTAAATATTCGACTAATCGAGGGTCCACAGAAACAGCCTCCTAGGGCTTAGGAGCCATCTGATCTGTCATAAGTCTGGCTGATGGCTGATGAACATGAGATACTCGCACTAAAGAAGTGCGTTTTGTAGCTGTTCATCTTCCTGTTGATTCCACTAATAGTTGGTAGATTATTTAGCGTGTCCTTTTGCTCCCTTTGAAATCTGACAAATTTTGAATTTTATAAAATTACCCAAATACGTTCATTTCCTCCATTATTATTTCGCAATTTCTTTATAGATTCCATAATAAATGTACAAGTGAATATAATTCCAAGTTACATAGATCCAAAAAAAATTCATATATTTTTCTGGCATGCAGCTCGTGCCACGCGCCAATGCCATAAAGATGGTTTCGGGTGGGGGAACCACAAAAGAGATCCCCATTCCACAAAGAAAGAGATATACAATAATAACAGTAATCAAGAGATCTTTCTTCACCCAACCCCCTCCCCACACCCGCACACATTAGAGAGAGAGAGCTGTGGCGGGGAGCGCTTGGCGACAGAGCCACCGAGTCAACACAGTGGGTGGAACACACAACAACAACAACAAAACGCTCCCTCGAGCAAACAACAAACAAAGCCAAAAAAATGGACGGAAACGCGACGACAGAGCGAGCCAGAGAAAGAGAGTGAATGAGCAGCGAGGGAGGGGAAAAAGAGAGTGAACGCGAATGCGAGGGGAGGAAGTGGAGAAAGAGAATGTGCAAAGCGAGGGGTGGGAAAGGGAGGGGAAAGAGCTATATAATCGCATATAAATATTATGCGGCACGTGCCGTGCGCCTCGTCAGCTTCAAGTGGGGGCCAATAGGCAATGGCCGAAGGCGAATTCGAATTCGAGACGACGTGCAAGTGATCGCGGCAGCACTGCTGCGCACGTCACCCGCTCGTTGCCCCCCAGCACCAGCAACACACCACACTCCAACCCTCCATTCCCCATCGTTCGATGCCTGTGTGTCTTCATGGGCGCCATGGGGTTAATGGAGCATGATGGCGTTTTTAAATTGGAACGCTGCAGCGGTGGGGCACACAGCAGCCCATCTACACTGTCCAGCAGGAACAATAGCGACGAGTCGAGCAGTGTAATGGGAATAACGAAAACAATTGAATTAATTTGCCTAATTAGAAAGTTCAAATCCATAAAAATATCTGCATTAATTTGCTGTTTATTGAATGGTAGCTAGTGCGTAGGGCAGGGGAGGGGAAAGGCCTATCATGGGCTCCAAGATCTGAGGCCCCCAAAAAAAGTACACGGCGTTTCGTAGTACCGGCTTCAAGTCTAAAGTACTCGGGCTCGGGCTTTGCTGACGCACGAGATGATTATCAGTTGAGAGTCTGTGGGGTGTGGAGGGGGAGTGGGGCTGGCCAGGGCAGGGCACGGGCACGGGCACGGGCAAACGATCGCTGCTCCAATGGCAATCAGCAACACGAGCCCCAGCCCCAATTGAGCGTGCTGCTCGTGCTGGGCAGCTCGTGCCGGATCGATCGATCAGTCGGTCGTTTGGTCAGTCATTCAGTCAGTCGGTCTATCGGTCAGTCGAGCGCTCGCTGAATTCGTTATGGTAATCATCATCAGCTGCGTCGCGTTGCCCTGCCTGCTCGTGTGCCAGGGCCCCAGACGCAGCTGCTCTTTTATTTAGCCAAAGGTCAAGCGAGAAAGCGCCAAAAATATCGAACTGGAAAACCTATTGGGAAAAGTATTTCCGTTTGATCTTTGTCCCACGGGTTTCCTCCCGCCCTGGCGATCCCTGGCGATTGCTGACTAAGCGTGGCGGCGGGTCGCCGACTTCTCGGAATCAGCCTCTCTATATAGTGCCAGTTGGCACTTGACTCGCTTCGAGGTTTTTGTCACCGCAAACTTCCTGCTGCTGCTACTTGAAATCTGAAGAAGGGTTTCGACCTGTTTGTTGTTGCCCGTAAATGCGGAAGCGAACAGAACCTCTAGACGTTGGGTGGCGGGTAGGGGTTGGGGGTTTCTTACAAAAAAAGGCGGAACTGCTGCTGTTCAGAAAGTTCAGGTTTTGGGCGGTGTGTAGTGTCTTATCAATCGCTTTCCCACCCGTGTGGTAAGGTCAACATCTTTGATGTCTTTTGATTATCACCGCTGCCGCCGCTGCCGCCGCTGCCGCTGCCGCTGCCGTCGCCTGTTCGAGTGGTGGTTCGTTTTGTTTTTTTGGGGTCGCTGCCATTTGGCCATTTTATGACATTCCCCGCTGGCTAATTAGCTCGTACTGGGGGCCATAGGCATACTCGGACTCCAAGTTGTTTACTTAGACGCCGCCCGAGATGCGATTAGATTGAGGCGCACTGGCACTCGCACTCGCAATCGTATGCCTCATGATTGATGGTTTATTTATAGTCATTTTCGGATTATTAATATTCCATTTTATATTGTGACTCCTGGACTTGTGTGTCGAGTGTCGATTGTCGATTGTCGAGTGCCCTGTGTGTGTGCGTGTACGTACGGACGGAGTAATCAGCACTCAGTTTCAGTTTGTGTGTTTTTGTTCTCCTGGTTTCGAGTGCGAGTATTTCGAGTATTTCTGGCAGTATTTTATGGCAGGGCAGACACCGCATTCGCGGACACGGCCACGGACTTTGGCACGCTTGTTGAGGGGCCTTCCATTGTTTTAGGGGGCCATATCTACATGTACATGTATGTACATATGTATGTACGGGTACGGGTACGAGTATTATTGATAGGGGTAGGACCGTAGCGATAGAGAGGCCTACTGACAACCTACTGCGCTTTTGTTTCAATGGGTAACCAGGTGGCAAAATCCACGTGACTTCAGGCACACAGCGTGGCGCACGGGACAGGCATCTTTGTTGAGGAACAGGGGATATCTACTTATGCAATTGACTTTTGATTCCTGTCCCAGCAGGTGCAATAATCACGTGTTATTTGCTTGCAGGAAATTAAATACAATAATACGTACATACATATATAACAAGAGATACTCGTACTATACTTATGTATATACATCTATGTGTGCTGTAATTATATTTGCCCAACGAGCACTTGAGGGTCAAAAAGGAACGAAAACATTTCTAATAATTTATTTATTTAAAGGGTTTTATATTGGAAAATGTAGTTGAAGCATGGAAAGAGGTCCGGAAAGAGCGGATACAATGGATAGGAGGAGTTAGAGAGTAGAATTACAAAGCGAATTGCATAGAGGATAGATCTCTGTCTCCAAATACCGAAAGATTTTGTTAAAAAAAAAAATTATACCATGAAAGGAAAGGTAGAAAATAATGAATTTCAATTGATGCGAGAAGGGAAACTCTAGCCAACGGAAGAGAGTGTCGGCAAAGGGAGTTTATCATCTAAAATGAACCTCAAGTTGGCACTCTTAACCCACTAAAATTCGGCAGTATTTCTTACTAACCTGAAAACGCAACTCTAATGTGATATATGACCTCTATTATGTGATTCGATTTCATTTCATGAAATTCTTTGAGCCTTGCACCTTTGCGTGCTCTTTATCTTTTGAATGCCGTTCCAATGTCGATAGCTTCTGTAGACTGGTCACCACTCTGTGCCTCCTATGCCTCCTCCTCCGCCTCCACCTCCCTCGTTCATTTCAGTTATCTTTTGGCAGAAGTCGAGCCCACTTCAGTTGAGGCCCTGGGACGGGCTGGGACGAGTCAATAACACTTTGAAAAATTGACCAAGTCCCCAACCCCCCGAAAGCTTATCGCATAACATAAGGAGCGTGACAGGCATCGGATCGGCACCAGCGACAGAGCACCGGCACCGATACCCTCCCCCCCCCTACCAGTAGCCAATATTCTAGTCACCATCTTATCATGAGATCCACAAAAACAAAAGGAAAAGAAAACTCGTGCTCCGCGTTTTGTTATGTGAACGGGAACGTCAGCCTACCTTATCAGAGACCTACAATATGTACATAAGTACATATGTATATATAGATATAGATATAAGAGATTATATCTAGGTAGGTAGCTGTTGACTGGTACTGGAACTGTCACTGGAACTGGGGCTGGGGCATGACTTTTAGCGTGTGCCATGACGAATGCGAGACTCTCACCGCAGGCGAAATGCTATTTATACAACAAAACAGAACAGAACTGAACGGGCAAGGCGGATCAGACAGAACCCCACACAGCAGACCCTCAGGGAGAGAGAGACCCCGCAGAAGCAATGAACTATACAAAATTTTCCATGAATTGCGTGCCATTTGTTTTGTTTGCCTTTTGCAACCCAGGCCACAGCACAGAGCCCCATCGTTGTGGCTTTTATCAATAATTATTTTGTTGTGCCCGCCACTGCCTCGAGTGGTTTTGTTCTTATCAACACCTGAGGCATAAAGCGGGAGGATAGTGGAGTGGAGTGGAGTGGAGGGTGAAACTGCAGCTGGAGCTGAGTGGCAGGGTCTGGGTCTGGGCCTGAGACGCTGCGCTGCACTGCACTGCGCTGTGTCGCGTCGTGTGACACAGCAGTCGTCTGTCTGCTATAATTAGACAAATGCAAGGCTGGCCAGCGATCGCTGGGTCGATCGATCGTCGATCGAGCACTATCTATCGATCTGTTGCCATGTGTAAACCATACCCTTGCCTAAGGAGTGGTGGGGCCCATGTCTCTCTGCTAATGGATTGCGCAGTGTGGGGGGGTGGGTGCCATCTATCGATCTATTGATTGTCCGCTCTTATCGCTCGGCTCGGTGGCTCCTTGAGAGTGTGGAAACTTTTGTGGCTTGCTCGCCTGGTGGCCATTTTATTGAGCGACGAGTACATCTACAGACAGGTTCCCCAATCGATGGATAATTAAATGCATTACAGCAGCGGCCATTATTCAAAAAATGTCTCTATCCTGCTCTCTTTCGCTCTGGAAAATAATTAAAGTTGCAACAGCATCCGAAGGCAGCAGCTGCCGCTCTGTTGGGTGTTAACTTGCTTAACGTGCATCAAGTCGCATGCAATTATGCGCTGCAAAAGGGTTCGGCCTGTGCTTCGCGATTCGCTGCAAATGCAAATGCATTCAAGTAGCCCTGCCACCGTCTCCCAATCCCCAAGCATCCTCCTCTCTGTGTAATTGAACAATTTTGCCTCATTCCTTGGCAGCTGTGTGCTGCTGCTGCTGCAGCAATGGCGGATTCGAGCACAGTGGTTGGAGCATATCATAAAGTTTTGGGATCAGATTTAAGATATTTCTTGAGGATAATCCATCCGGAAGGCACCTTTCGAATAAACCGACAAATTAGAAAAACATCTCAAGGATCGTCTAGCCTTTTTAGTGTATCCACGAACCACTGTTACCAGGCTCTCTGGCCCAGGGTCAGTTCAATGTTTATTTAGGCCCCCAACCGGCTCTTGGCCCAACAGCCAGCAGCCAGCAGCCGCACACGACGTCGAACAGCAAAGAAGAGGATTCCAGAGGTCCAAACAAAGGCGTTGGCCATAACAACTCAATATACAAGGCAGAAACAGAAAGGGAAACCGAGATACGGCTACGCACAAGGAGAAAGAAAGAGAGAGAAGAGAGAGATGCAATACCCACAGGCCATCCCATCCTCTGGTGTGCTGGTACATTTATGTAAATACCAAAATGGACGTGGATGTGAACGTGGACCTTGATTTCCATGTAAATTTCATTGGACCTTCCGCAAGTGGCAGGCAGGGTCTCGCAGGTGCGAACTACTTTCAAACTACCGATCGGTGAGTACCTCGTAGAAATGTTTGCTTTTCCCCCCCTCCCCTCTAGTCAAAAGTCAAAGGCAGTTAATTAGCTGCCTGGCTGCCTGTTTTCTAATGCGTGCCCCTCGGGCGTATGAGTAATGTCACACCCAGAGGACGCTCAGAGAGCTCGATCAAATATCAAATATTGACAGACAGGGGCTCTGACTCTGGCTCTGCTTTGCTCCGTTCGCTGTTCACTGTTCTGTTCACGGGGTTGGGTTGGGTTGGGTTGGGCTCCATTGAACGTCAACGACTCTTGAACCAGTCCCCGAGGAACTCTCTCTGTGTCTGTGCAAACAAGAAAGTGACTGACAAATATTGACACCGATCCACCGATACCCGAGGAGGGCTGCAATATGTATAGGAGGAGAAAAGGCAAAAGCAAAATTCAGTCGGATATCAGGGCAGAAGGTAGTAGAAATATTATTGTAGAGCCCCCCCCCCCCCCACCCCTAACGAAACCTCCCCCAGGTGAACGCCTACGGTTCCAGGGTCGTCTGATTGCTCGTCTCCATTGACGTAAATGCGGTGGCAAAACGACAAAATAACAAAAACTCCAACAATCACAAGACATTTGGAAAATGACGCGTGCTGTTCTGCCGCTCCCCTGCCAGAGAGCCACAGCCCCAGAGCCCCACCTGTCAAGAGGCGCACGGCATTGCCGGTTCTTTTCTCTGATAAAGGTGTTTAACATTCATTAAGATTAATAATAATAAAGGCAGAAGGCAGCAACCAAACCAACAGACAGCAGACAGCAACCAGCAATCAGTAACCAGCGCCAGCCAAAACCGAAACCGAAACCGAAACGAGTTTCAAATACTTATTTTTCTTCACCGAGATTTTTATTTGTGAGCATACAAAAAAAACATTCATTTTTGCGCGACATAAACCCATAAACCATAAAAGCTTTGATGCATAATATTTCAACTGGTTCTCGGAGCAGGAATGTTAGCACCCAGTCCGATAAAGACCAAGTGCATAGCAATATGAAGGGAATTACAAAATAAAGAGACAGAAAAACCGCAGCAAAGTAGAGTCCCGTTATTCCTTGTGCTTCCCCCCCACACACACACGAGAGGGTCTGTATTTGCTGAGAGCGAGAGTGTGGGCTGCAATAGAAGGTTGGATGGGGAAGAGAGCAAGGAATGAATTGCGTGAGAGAGGAGCAATGCTCGCAGACAAATTGCCACTGCACTCGAAGCTCGAGAAAGAATACAAAATACAAAACTAAAAACTAAAAACAACAATGGCAGCCATCTAGTCGGTGTGCATTTAATTAATTATTTATTTATTGTCCATATCGAATATCGGATATCGGTACATAACAAGCATAGAGATGAGAACAAATACATAGTATATCTCTGCCAATGGAATCTGCATGAAAATAACTTTTATTTCCAAAGAAATTAATGAATAAATTGAATAATCTGCGATATGTGGCTGGGTAACGATGACTTGAAGAATTCTAAGCAAATTCGAAGAATACAACGGATTAAAGACTGAGCTCAGAAATCGTAGATAGAAGAAGCTCCACTGCAGTGGAGATTAAGGCCTGAAGATAAAAGATCATTCTATCTAGTCAAAGATCCAATATAACGGTGCCTTCAAGTGTACGGGTGATGGGGTAAAATGATTATTAATTCAGATACGAGTGTGTATTTATATCCGCAAAATGTAGGCCAACAAAGTCCCTTAAAAGGCATTTGGTAATACATAAATATGTGTGTATGTGTGTGTGTGTGTGTGTGTATGTGTATGTGTATGTGTGTGTCTTTGTGTGTATTCTCTGAAGCGCCACAGCAACATGTATCTGAGTTAAATTAATATTTATAAGGCCTGGTCGATCAGGTATTTTATCGGCTAGGAGACTCTTAGAAAACAAGTCACATATTTTAGTGTGTGTGTTTCAGATCGATTCTAGCCCCCAAACTATGCAGAATATATTTGCCAGATATTACGCCGATCGATGGGAATTAGCATAGAGCCAGACCCCAAGCCCTAAATCCGAACAGCATCGCGAGACGCTTTTCTAATTCAATTTTAATTGTTTTGATGGCCCCACCGCGCTGGCTTGACGTCAATGGAATTATAAAAACAAATACAGATGCTGAATAACAACAGCAAATACGAGAGTAACTGTCTGTCGATCCAACAAAACTGGTTCGATGCTCTACGATCTACGGTCTCTGGCTCTGGCTCTGACCCACGGTAGCAGGAGGAATGTCGGTGCTGGAGCTGGAAGCTGGCAGCTAGCAGCTAGCAGCTAGGGTGGAGCGTATAGCCATGAAAACCGTGATTTTGAATACATCTGGACACGCTAAGGCCTTATGTTATGTATATTGTATCTGGCGGTTAGGCAACGCATCTTGGCATCCGTGACTACGAATCTGATCTGGGAATCTGAATATGGGTAGCAGCAGCGCCTTCGATTTCACTGAAATATTATTCTTTTCTGCTGTTTTTTTTTTTTTTTTTTTTGGAAAATTTCCACGGCTTTTGATATTTTTATTTGTTTGTTTGTTTCGTTGCGTTGCGTTTCGTGCGTTTGTTGTTTGGCTCTCGTGTTGTTCACTTTCCTACAGAAACTTAAATGATTCTTTACCATTTTTGAACACGAAATACGAAGCGAGAATACTCTCAGGGAAGGGATTTTTGAATGAATGTATTTTTAAGGTGAAATATAATAAATGGAATAAAATATTTGCATCTAAAGCAAAATCCATAAATATAATTAAACCAGGAGCAGAGCTGGTGTTTTAAGCCCAGTTATGCTCTGGACTTTTCTCTGCCTTTTTGTAACTTTCCTTTGCTGTTACAGTATTAGGCTTTAAGCATTTCACTCATCCCAATCTTATGCTGAAACCGTTAGAATTACCCTCTTCTACCCTTTCTCAAATTGAATCTTTCACTTTCATATTTCCCTGCCCCTCCCCCTCTCCACTCTTCCACAGGGATCCAACTCATGCCATTATTTAATAGTACTCTCCCCCATAGATCAGAGTATGGCTGACACTTTCGATGTCGTCGGGCGATGTCTTATCGGAGCGCGCACGCCACGCCGCTTGCTAGTGGAGGACCGGACCAGCGGTGCTGATTGGGACCCTCTATAAAAAGCTTCGCTGCTGTTGTTCCAGTTTTTTGTTTGTGCGACGGACAGGCAACAGTTTTGTTATCGCCAGAGAAGCGGCAGCGTCTATCAAGTGATGACTCTCTCAAACACACACACACACACACACACACACACACACGCACGTACCCACGCGGACTCTGACAGATCTCACACAGAAACACACATTTTTGTGATATTCCCACGCGACCTTCAGCCGTCGCCGTATCACGTGTTGCAGCCGACTGCGACGTGATCATGATTGTCCTCCAAAAAAATAAGTCTGCCGAGTCTTTCTCAGTAGTGGCAGGGGGGTAAGGGAAGAGAGGGGGAACGAAAGGCAGATGGTGTTGCGGAGGGGGTAGAAGAGCAATCAATTTAACGTCCGCCCCATGGTAGGAGTGCGAGGGGGTGTAAAATCTTTGATAAAGCCAATTTATGACATCAAAAAACGCTTTGTTTGACTGTGTTTGTGTGTATCTGTGTCTGTGTCTGTGTCTGTGTTGATTGCCTAGCAACGTTCGCTGATAATGATGTTTATGGAAAGATAAATCCATGTTTGTTGTATATTTGAAAATCTTCCATAGATCTAAACGAAAACGTGACCAGAGCAAAACGATTGAGGAAAACTTTGCAGCCATCGGAAATATTCGATTAAACAAAACGTGGAAAACTTTTCACTGCAAACACATGTGAAAATATGGTCCACTCCCCTCCCCGTCCAGCGCCCCTTCCCTCGTGCCTTTTTGGGGCCCAACAAATTCTAATTTGTGTCATCGTAAATAGCGTCAGGTTATCAATTAAGCTATTGATTTATGCATCATCGTAAATCGAAAACAATAACAGTGGCAGTGGCAGTGGCAACAAGCAACAGGCATCAGGCACCCTCTGGTTTCAAAGGTTTCAGAGGTTTCAGCGGTTCCACAGGGTCTCTTTCGTTATGACAGCCCCTTAAATGCATTTCCATTACAGAGAATGGGTGCCAGGGTGGGCAGCGGGGACTTGGAGCAGCTTCAATTAAGGCAGCCACACCAAATAACCAGGCGTTACTTCTGCTCTGGTCGGTTATCCTTAAAGGGTTTTTAATTAAATTTCACAAGTCTCTGTCTCTCTCTCTCTCTCGCTCCTTCTCTCGCTTCCCGTGGCGGTGCGGTGTTTCTTCATTTTAATTGAAATGTGTTAAAATTACTTTGAAAGTGTGAAGTCGCTGCACGTTCCAAGGAGGATCTCTCGATCTCCCCTCTCGCTCTTCCTTCCTTTACGTATGTATATTGTATTTTGCAATTTACGTTGTCCATTTTAACGCCCCGAAAACATCAGTTGCAAGTTGCAACAGATGAAGAAGGTCTTCCCTCTCTCTTCTTCGCGTTTCCTTGGCTTTCGTTTAACAATTTCTGCTTTGAATTTTTCTGTTTTATTTTTTCTGATGTTTTTTTAGTTGGGTGTGAAATCTGAAGTGGCGTTGATAACTCTGAGGGTCTCCGCACAACGGTAAACGACTGCCTTAATTGTTATTGCTTATGACGTCGGTGGATGGAGGGCAGGGCCCAATATTCGTAGGGGTCTGGGCCCTTCTATAGCTGGGCCTTGGCCACGTTCTGTCGAAGGTCTCTGATGTCACTGGGATTTCTGCTTCCATTTTCAACATGGTTTAGATCTGTATTAGAGATGGCTGTGATTTTATTATCTTTATGGGTTGGCGGTACCAAATCAAGACTGATTAAAGCCTTAAAAATTATTTATATAGTACTTACTCTTCAGAAATGCCTGGCTTTAACGATCTTAAATAATGATACCAATACCAAGCGATAGCAGTTTAAAACACACACTAAAACGATTTTAGTTCCAACAAAACCAAAATATTTTTACCATTTTGGACAGAAAATGTATGACAGAATTATATTTACTTAGCTGATATTATTTTTTAAAAGTCATTGATTTGTTTTAAACTAAAAATAGTAGACTTCAGAGTCAAATTAAATTTAAATTAAATTAAAAATATTTTCTTCTTTTTAGTATAAAATTATCCAATAAAAAATGTAACCCATTTTGGTGCCCAGAAAATAGTTTTCTATTTTTGTCTTTTATCTTTGCATATTATTTCACATTCCTGTCTGTTATCATTTCCCCGCCATACTACATCGTTCTAATTCTGTTTGTTTCCCACACAAAACCAAAAACAAAAAAACAAAGCTCCATTCGTGCAATAAATTCTCTCCGTGCCTCTGGTGTTTGCTATTTTTTGTGCTATTTGTGCACCCAGAGACCGAGCCAAACAAACAAACAGAATACTAGCGACAAGCGACTGAACAATTTCATGCATACAAAAATGAAATAAAATAAAATATAGTATGCATGAAAGCCCCGCAAAACCGACAGAATAACCCAAATAAAAAATAAATAAAGCCGCAAGTGAGCGAGAAAACTTATTACAAAAATTTCCCAAAGTAAAAAACAAAGTAGAATATGGAATACGCGGACAAGGGAAATTCCCCAATTAGTTCGATGCTACACGCTTTCCGCTAGAGCAAGGCCAAAATTATCATAGGAAAATACCGATAGGCGATAAACATGGCCCATAAAGAGCCACAAAAAGGGCAGCCGGAAACGTTTGATAGATAAAAAAAACTGTGCCGGGGAGGAGGAGGGATTCGATAAACTTGACCCAGTTGTAAGCGTAACGATAAGACACTGGGAAGACTGTCTTCAATGTATGGTGTTCCCCCCACCCCCTCTGCCACGTGAAAGGCAGCTCTCTGCAGTTTCAGATCGCGTGTGGGGCCGTCACTTACGTGAGCTTTCGCTTTGAGGCAGAGCTGCAGCTCATTTCCATATTTTGGCTGCAGCTGCATTGTGGGACCTGAGACCTGGTCCTCGTGTGAGGCGGCGACCGCCAACAGTCACGACCCCACAGGGTCTCACACACAGATTCAGCTCCTGGCTCCAGGCCAAGACCCATTCATGTGCCGCTGCTGGGGCTGCAGCTCACTCAATTACTATAATTTGCTGGCCCGACTGGGGAGTGGAGAGTGCAGAGTAGAGACTCTTCTGGCTACTGATTGAATTTCAAATTGCTCAATTTTTGGGCGCAGATTTGCGGTTGGCCACAGCCACTGTCCCAGCCCCAGCCCCAGCCCCAATGCCAGCGTCGCCAGCGAAAAGCGAAATTATGTTATTCCAGCGATAAACTGTTTGTTCCTGCGGCATCTGAACATCCACCACATCTACATCCGAATCGCTGCAGACCAGCCCTCCACCAGGACAGGACCACCATGTGTGTGGCTCTCGATCTCTCGATCTCAGATTCGGTTGCGGCTGCGGCTGCGGCTGCGGCTGCTGCTGCTGCTGCGATTGCCCCTCGGATCTGTGGCGGGTAATTAAACAGGCCCCCAAAAACCAGAACTGTTTTCAGCCTATCTCTTGCAACAAACAAACAAAAAAAAGCTGCAAATTTGTATACAGGGATTGCCGCAAGCAGAAAAAGAGTATATAACTGATGGCGAGACTTGGGATATTTTTGTAGGACATAAATCAATTTTATTTGATTTATTTAATGTAAATCTAAATTTATTTTATTTAAATCTACTTCATATTTCAATAAATATATTTCATGCTACAAGACTTTAAAGAATCAGCTCAGAATATTGTAATATCATGGAAACAGTCCACCTATTTCCAGGGCGATTATTTTTATGAAGATCGATGATCACTGATCGATGAGAATGCATTTCGTTTGTACTCGGGGTAAATCTAATCGATTCGTGGGCCATAAATCCAGCAATCATTCTGTAGTAAATTTGGGAATTTTGTTTTGTTTGTTAATTTCTGTTCTGATTAATAAACCAAGTGGCTGACACATTTCGAAGATTGAAGGAACTTTAAATGGATGTTAAGATTTCAAGAACAGGACTATAGACTATACTCCCATTTATGCGATCCTCGTTAATGGAAATATTCATTTGTTTATTGATTAATTGAAGTTATACTTTCCAAGAGAAATTCACTCCCAAAACTTTTTTTGATTAGTTATTTTCTTTCTTCAAATGGTTCTTTTAGAGCATTAAACCATTCGATGCTCTCATGCGAGTTTCTTGCTTTTAATCTTTCTTCAAATTCCCTTCCCGATTGGAAGGCGCCCCGGATGTTATTAATTAATGCCAAAAAGGCGAAGGTCCCACCATCCACGATTGGGAATGGGAATTGGGATACTCGTATCTGGAAGTTGGCGTTATATGGAATTTACTTGTTAGAGACGGCGGCAGTCAGCTAACGAGCCGCTCACGCCGCATGCCGCAGTCTCAAGAGGCAGCCGCAACAGCAGCAGCAGCAGCCGAAAAAAAACTTTATAAAGTTGTTTGTTACGCATGCGCCTCGGCCTGGGCCTGGGCTTTTTTTTCCTGCCTGTTGGCTTCTTTTTTGTTTTGTTTTTTCGATGACGGTCCGTCGGCGGTTTGCTTTGACGCGGTTTTTCCATTCATTTGCATACATTTTGTGCTTTTGCACATGGCAGCCAGACGCGACTCAGTCGCAGTTCCGATCCCCCAGCAACCAACAGCAGCAGAAATGTTACGAAATAACTCTGGACACACGCTCCACCAGACACCACACAGAGAAGACGAAGTTGGAGTCAGAGCCAGAGCCAGAGCCAGACAAGAGTCTTGGACGTCGTTGTTGTCGTCGTCCCTTTGAAGCAGCTGCAGCAGCCTCGTAAATGCCACAGAGAGACCAGAGGACCGACCAGACCGCAAGTGCATTTGTAGCGATTTTCACAAGTCGTAGCTAATTTTCTGTTGGTTTCTCGCTTGGTTTGGCTTGGCTCGACTCGGCTTCATTCCCCCCATTCATTATCACGGCTGCCGACTGCATTTTCTATGTGAAATATTTTCGCTCTGGCTTTGGCTCCGTTCTGTGTGGGAATGTCCAATGGTTTCTGTTTTATTCTTGGGCAACTGTGTGTGGCGTCCAAAAGCCCGGGGTTCAGGAGGAACCATCCAAAAGATATTCGATTTATAAAAGTTTTTGAAAAGTTCCTATTGTTCTTACTGCATGAATCAACACCGCAAAATATTCATTTAAAATAGATAAATAAACACTCTTAATTTTTTGGACGACATTTCATCTACAACTGTTGTAACTTTGAGTGAAAAAAAAACGATGGAAGCCCTTAGTTCTCCCATTAAAAGCTTTAATTTCTAGTTTAAATTTAACACCCGTCATCCATCAATATTCATGTCTCATAATCCAAACTTGAGACCCCCAAATAAACAATAGACCTCAAGCGCGTTTCCATGTGTACCAATTTGGACGGGTTTTTTTGTTTGTGGCTTTGGGTCGCCTAAATTTGTGGCGCGTACGTCCTTCACGCTCGACTGCCATTTGGGCACTCGCCGGCACTCAGTCGTGGCACACATGACTCAGACTCAGCCTCAGAAGAGCTACGACTCGGCCACGGAGCTTGTGTTTTAATTGTGGCTTTACTTAAGTTAGGAATTTACGGCAACGGGCACTTAGTTTGGAACAGTCACGAGAGCACAGGCTACGATCTCATCTCACCTCTGCTCGATCCCCTTTTTTTATTTTTCACTGAAAGTGCATCTCGCGGTGGCTGTGGCTGGAATGCTGACTGGGCTAGATTGGAGTAGGCAGCATTTATGAAAAGTGAAACTGTAAAACCATCGAAGAAGCAACACAGAAGAGTCCGAAATTCTTGAAAATCCATTTTAAATTACAAATTTTCATAGCATACTTTCTGGGAGCAGCAGAATAAAGAAAACTTGAAGTAGGAATTAAAGGAGATCGAAAAGGAGAAGGATCTTGAAGCGAATTTGCATGTTTAAAATACAAAATCAGGATTGAATTGGCATCTTCCAAATGCATTTAAAATATTTATTCTTTGATTTTCTCTCTTGTACTTTGAGCACTTAAGATCTATTTTATTTGATTATAGTGCAGTACACTGGGTAATAATAATAAATAAATAAATAATAATTAATAAATAATAATTTTAATATTCAATATTCATGGACACAAAACCTGGAAAACCCAAGCTTAGCTCCAAACAAAGATTCCCACCTTTTGCAAAAAAAAAAATAAAAATAAAAACCTTTAAATGACTAATGCCACCAAGGTGTAGTTGCAGATGCAGCAATATCGCCTATAGCTTCATGCTACTTAGCTCTGCCAACTCATACAGATCATGTTGATTAGCCCCCAAGCCCCTCCATCTCCGTGGCCCTGTCTTATGTAAGGGGCCTCGCTTGCCAGGCCCTCTAAGCCATTGGTGCCGAAAGTAGATACCATTCATAGGCTATTAACGCTCCACTGACGAGCGTCGAAAAACAGAAACAGAAACACGCATCACACACACACATATGAAACATGTACAAGTACAACAAACAAATCAGCAGAATGAAACATCGACAACAAAATGCTAAAACGCTTTGCTCTGCACTGCTGGAGGAGGAAAAACCGAACCAAAACGAACCCGAAACAGCAACAGCAACAGAAACCCAACGAGCGTATAGAGCGCTATACTCGTACTCGTACTCGTACTGGTAGTAGAGCCGCTGCTGCGAATCAGCGATGCGATTTGATGGATATTAAAATGACCGTAAAAAGGAATTAAGGTCTGTCAGACTTTGCAATTGAGTGAATACGGGGTAGGCGGCAAATGGCAAACAAAGAGAGTCAGAATTAGCAGGGGAAGAAGACTTCTGTACATATGCAGATATGTACATATGTACAGCGTATTAAACCGAAACAAATATGCCAAAATTTCCCCCAAAAATATATCCAAAAGTCGGCAAACTTTCAAGTGTCCCCCGTCCGCTACAAATCACACGCATGCCATACAGATGGGGAGGGGAGGGTGTGGTGTGGTGTGGTGTGGGGACTGGGTATTGGGGCAACAAACCGCAGAACTTAATTAGTGTCATGTTGCACTGCGAAGCCGAAAAAAGCAAAACGGAAATCGTCAGAGCTAACTGCAGGACGCCAGCGGAATCTTGAATGCTGACTGATGATGACTGCCACACAATTTGTGGCACAAGTGGCAGGCAGACAAAAGTCGAGGATAAAAAAAAAGAGTATATCCGACAACAACAAAAATGACTCTATCCGAGCCCTGAATTTCTCGTCCGTTATATTTGTCCTCTCTGTGGAGTATCCCCCCCTTCTCTGTATCATCTCCCATCTTGCCACGCACTGGAGAGTGATTGCGATGGCAGCCAATTTGACTGATGAGCGACCCCCACACATCGCCACGATCTCTGTAGCCATTATCTGTGTGGATCTCTGCTCAGGGCACTGGACTGGGGACTGGGCACTGGACTTTGCAACGTGTGAAGTCCATCAATCGTTCGGTGTATCTGTATCTGTATCCGTATCTGGCGTGCGACCTGCGTTCGTACGTTACCTGCAACTGGCCCTACCACTGCCCCTGTCCCTACACCTGGGTGGGCCATCTGAGTTTCGTTTTCATTTTGATGTTTGCTGTCTTTTCTGCGACTGTCCTTCGGCTGGAACTCACACGTTGCTGCGGTGGCATTAATCATGGGACCTGACAACGGACAGCGGATCCAACCATCAAACAAGAAGGAAAGAACAGTTTTCTTTTGCATACCGAAGCTTTGGATACGCTTTCAATTAGCATCGTTTCCAAAGCAGCCATTTAATGAATAAATCTGAACTTTTGCAAAATAAAAATAATGTATGCCGTTTAAGAATTGATTTGCACAGGTAAATACAATAAAGCGAATTAAAATCAGCAAAAAAGATAAAGAAAATTAAAACAGAAAATCCCCAGCAAAATAAACTACCGTTATTTTCGTTATTCCTTGAATTCCACGAGGGTCTGGATCTGCTGAGGTTTGCTGAGAACGAGAGGCCTGAAAGCGAAAGTGTGAGCTGCATTAATCTTCTTGTTGCGGGAGAGATGATAGAAGGCTAGATGGAAGGAATTGCTGGGTGAGAGAGAGAGAGAAAGCAATGGGCACTCGAGGCTTGAGGGCAAAATAAAAAAAATTAAAGAGCAGCCACAGGTGCCATCTCTGACATGTTTATATAGAATTTTACTTTTGGCTCCCCTTCCAAATCGATGGTCAGAAAACTAACACCCGCTAGAAGCATTTCCCACAGACTAATCTTACTAGATCGTAAGATTCTTCGCATAACAAACATCTGCTCAAAGTCAGGCATACCCTTTGAAAAGGGCACAAGAAGAAGCCACCAATTAGGCAGCACATCCACCACGATTAGCCAGGGACTAGGACCCCAAGGACCCCACAAAATGTCTGTGTGTGTGGTCCCTCTTTTGCAGAATTTTTAGCAGCTGATTTTTGGATTTATGTGGATTTTTGTGGCTCTTTTTGTTTTGTTTTTTTTTTTGGCCATTGCGCCTGTCTATAATTACTGAGGCATTAAGCTCGTTTCCATGGCTTGGTTTTTTGGATCCGCTGGCTGGCTGCCTTGCCCACGCGTGCGCTACCGAAGAACACTCCACTCCACTCCCCTTGCCAGCAACCCACCCCCAGGCCGATGGCTGCCACAGCAATGGTGCACACACGACTAATTTTCCAATTGGAAAATCATGTGCTTTACATATGAAAAGGCCGCTGCGCGTGTCGCTCGGCCAACCATGTGAGTGAATAGATGTGAATACACTCATCCCCATGTACGAGTATGTATGTGAGTGTATTCACAAAAAAAAAAAAAACAAAAGAGAAAAAAAAACGCAATTATATCGGTCGGTTGCATTTCGATACATTTGGTTGCCTTACGCCGCACACGACTGACCGCGCAGCAGCGCATGTTTTTGGCTGGCAAAGCAAGGGAGTGGAGGAGCAGGGAATGGCAAAAGGGTGGAGGGGAGCGGCTTAGACTCGTTTCAAAACACTGAAATTATAGAAAATCAAAAGTGTGACCGCTGCACAAACACAACGTCGCACCGTCACAGCGTCACAGCGTCAAACAAAAAAAAACAGGGATAGTGATGGAGCAGTGGCGTAGCCGTAAAAGTACTCTACTCACCTCACCCCCTACTAAGCCTCTGTCCGCACATCCAGTATGTATATTTGAACCAAGCCACGGCTCGTGCATCCATCCCCCCCCCCCCCCTCTTTTGGGCGCTTTGATTAATTTGCCAGAAGGCAAAAGACTTTGAATAGCAGTAGCGTGCCGCAACGCTGAGCCCTCCTCCCCCCCACCGTTCATGGCACACAACTTCTAGCCTCTCTTAACCCCCTTTTGGTGGCCTGTCCTTCGCGTTTAAGTGAATTTTGTTGCACATTTGCATTTAGATGACGGCACTGGCAGCGCAGCGGCAGCGGCAGCACTTGTTTATGGCTTACACCTTAGAATGTTGCCACAACTCCACAACTTGCAATGGATGAGATACGATACCACCATAAGTTAGATGAAAAGTGCATTTGCTCGAGCAGTAAAAGTGAAAAAGTGTTTGATAGCCAGGTTCAAGGACTTTAAACTAATATCAAACTTCTCTTTCTCTTCCCGCAGATTCCTGTGCCACCCTGAATCTCTTTTCCTTCCCAAAACCATATTCATTATACATAACCCAGCTGCAGAAACTTTCTTTTTCATTTTGGCATAAAATCAACCTTGAAATGTCTAAATTTATCCCAAAAACCCAAACAAAATACCGGCAGTGAGTTCCCCCCTATGATGAACAAAGTAAGAGGCTCATCTGAAATTCCTTTAAGACGGGGGCAACAAATTATTGCATTTAAATATAATTTCCTTTAAAAATAAACTTAATGAAACAGCGCGTGATGTGCAATTGACACGAAGAGGTGAGCATGAAAGCTGACGCTGAATCTGAAGCCCAAATATGGTATCTGAAGCTTACGCGGAGGCTGCCATTAAACCCGGGCTTGGACTTGGGGCTTGGGAATCATGGACAATGCAAACAATTTGCTTCTGCGTGGCATCCACTGATTCCACTGGCTGGCTACTTGCTACGCCGCAGCACGCACTCGGAACCCATAATTATCCATGGGCCAGCAGAGACCAGACACCAGAGACCGATGCCAGTCTCCGGCATCGTGTCATGAGAAAACGTTTATGGCACAACAAAAGCTCCAATTTGCCAAAGATATTTCGCAGCTGCTGCTGCTGCTGCTGCTGTTGTTGCTGTTGTGGGGTCCACTTGGGGGGGATGGGGAGCCCCACATAGTGCATTATAATTAATCAAGAAATGTATGCACAAAGAAATCAAAAATAATCATCAATGCGGCTTAAGGGAGTGTGATGTGATGTGATGTGATGCGATGTGTTGTGAAAGTGTTGCAAGTTGTTGAAAGCGAATGATGCCCAGAGCCATCTCTGGGGCGATGACAGCATACACAGACACAGCCAGAGAGAGAGAGAGAGAGAGATGACAAGGGGGCAGCATCAGGCATCAGGCATCAAGTGTCCAACATTATCACCATCATCATCATCATCAGACGGAGCAGCAGCATACACAGACGCATCCGTAGCCGTAGCATCGTGATAGGCCCTGAAAACAAGGCGCTACAATTTGGCATTACATGAAAATTGCATTCGATATTAGCTGGAAAGGAAGACCCAAACCCAAAGCCAAACCCCAAGACCCGGTTTTGGGTTCCTCTTTAATTAGATGCCGCGTCAACAAGGTGCTAAATGGGCTGCCATTATAATCGAGCGAGATAGGGGGAGAGAGAGAGAGAGAGAAGGGGTTTTTGGGAGCTGCCGCGTGGGTTGGGGGCGCTGCTACGTACGTACGGTTCCGAAAATGAAAGCTGGGGCCCCAGCTGTCGGAGGAGCTGTCCACCCCAGGGGCATGCGTTGCTCTCCTTGTTCGTCTGCTTTGATTATGCAGAGGTGATAATTGCAGTGTCCGACGCGTCAAGATTTATTTTTTTCGATGCCTTAACGATGTGTTAAAATAAATTGCATACTTGTATCTGAGAAGTGGAGAGGTATACCCCACCCCACCCCCTGGTCACTCTCGCTCTCTCTCTCTCTCTCTCTGTTACACTCTCTGAAAAACCCACAAAACGTCGCGCCTGTGTACATAAAAATTTAATGGGCGCCTTGCTACAGCTGCTCCATACCCCACACTCCACACACTACACTGCTGCATGTAATTGCAGGGCAGACTTATTAAAATATCAGAAATATCAGGGAATAAGGTGATAATGGGGCACACACGCCCGCAGATGTCCAGTCCACACAGAGAGATCTCCAGACAGAGATCCCCAGAGGTCGCATAAATCGCATAAAAATACTTTCTAAAAATCGCAGATTTATTGCCCACTGAAAAGTTGCAATCTTTTCTTTCACTAACGGTTCGTAATTCAATATTCTCGGCCATCTCCCCGATCCGAACGGATCCTTTGCCTCCTAACCTCAAAAATCCCCATGTCTGGTCTTCCTTCCAGTGAATTTTGGAGGCATCCCAAAAAGAGATTTTACGTTTTTTTCGGTTTTTGTAATCGGATCTCTGGTCGAGGATATCGTATTTTTTCGACAGTCGCCTGTTGCGTTTTTCTGCCTAATCAGTTGTGAATAATTTGCAGCTACTGTGTACGCCACAGCAGTCGGAGGAGGGACTGGTGGATGGTACGCTCTCCTTCCGCTTGGCTAAAGCGTGTCTGCAACATATGGTACGAGGTTCGAGCCATAAAAGAAGTCTGGCTCTGGCTCTGGTTCTGTCGCTGACGCTGCCCCTATCTCTGGCTGCACTTTGCAGTTCCCTTAGGTTCTGTTTTTTTCTTTTTTTTGGGTATAGCACGTGCTTCAATGCACATGACACCGAATCGCAACTGATTTTTAAATGTGGAGAGATTGTGTGTGGGGATGACAGGAAGTGCTAGAGTCTACCAAAAGACAGAAGTAAAGAGAGCCTCAGAGGCTCAGAAAACATTGAATGTATCCGATATTAAAACACCTTTAATTAACAAGTCTCATCCCTGCCCTTCAATCTTGTTCTAGTTCAAAAAGGTAAGCTATATGTACCTTAAGTTTATATTCGATTCACAAAAGTTCACCCAAGGGCATTTTATAGGGATTAGGCAAACCCATTGAGCACTCAGAATGCTCGTCTCGAACTTTGTTTTAATGTCGGGTTTTCCTCGAAATTCGCAAGGTTTGTCCGCTCATCAATCCGCTCCGAGTGCCACCAACGTTGACCATCAAAACATTCACGAACCTGGCGATGGCAGCTGCCACCAACCACACAAAGACTGCGGACTGTGGACTATGGACCGCGGGACAGGGACATCCGCCCAGCGAAGCACAAGCCCCAAAGAGTCACTTCCCCAAAAAACACACACCAAAAAACAGAAATCGGCAAATCATAAAAGCTTCGAATTCTTAGAAATTAAGCCACAGCCTAGAAACTCTATCTAGTCATTGATTTTTGTGTGGCGGCTTTTTGATCTTTGGCCGGTCGGATCGATGGATTGATCGGCCCCAGTCGGTCAGTACCAGGGATCGACAGCTGCTCCTCCGGCTGCTCTGCTGCCTGAAAGGAAGGGCGATAAGGTCTCAAATCGCGAAAAAGGTTTGAAAGCTTGCGCATGCGCCAAACATTTGGTCAATGGACAGTGGATCAGACTTCTTTGCTCGGAACTGTTTGTCTGCCAACTGTTTTTTCAAGGCAAAGTGCTGGCACGAGGACGTACATACATACATACATAATATGTATTACATATATAGATTGACTTTGTCTACAAATCAGATCAGTTACACTATTTAATCTCCGCCAGCTGGCATGGCATGAGATACACCTACAGATAGTCAAGCATAGTTTTGTGAACTTTTATGAATTTAATAAGCGAATCTTTACGATCGATGTGGGACTTCACACCCGTCACCTTTTACTCAATATTTCTCAACTCTCTTACCTTCTTGCACCGCTTCTATTTCTATTCTGAATTTATTGTTGTTTTCGCAAACACACGTGTGGTTGCTTCAATACAATATGTACATATGTATGTATGTTGCACTGCACACTCACACCATTTTCGCATTTCTCTTTTTCTTAAATTTTTACACACGCACTGCAAGATTTATTAAAATAAGGGGAATTAACATTTTTCCACGATACTCGCAAATTTTCATAGAGTCATAGAGGCACACACTCTGAAGGAGAGCGGGACATTTCAAATATTTGGAGTGCCTCACCTTATAATGAGACACTTTGCAGGAGAGCCGTGCTCATTCTTTTCTTTTTGCTATTCTTCTTCTCTGAGAGAGAGACAACACTATGCGCACATTTTGTATTTTTTTCACACACGCAACAAACAAAACAAAAGGGAAATTCCGCTGATTTTTGGAGATTACAAAATAAATGAATGCATAAAATAATATCTATTTATATTCACTATATAATACACTCTTTCACTGCACTTTCACATATGTATGTACATATGTGAATACATATTTCCGCACATTTCAATCTGCAATCTGCCGCTTGTGTGCAATTTCTCCTCATGGTCCGGCCCTGAACTTGACCACGCACTTTATCTTGCACTTGAAAACAATTTTTGCACATTTTTCATATTTATTCACTGCTTCACTTCATTGCACACCTACACGATCATTTTCCCATTTGATTATCATCATTTTTCCCGATTTTCACGACGCAAAACACGGAGCTGACTTAAAACCCGCGCATTTTTTGTTGTTGTGAGAGCGCGGTACAACTGCAATGCGTGGGATCGCCTAATTGCTCGCTCATTCCATGCTCTCCTTCCAGTCTTCCTTGTCGCAATTGCTTGCACATTCCATTCTCTCTGCTGGCTTCCTATTCTAATTGCTCTCCCATTGGAAATTTTCGTCTGCTTCTCCGACTCCTATTGCAGAGGGAGATCGAAATGTGTGGCTGCGGGTACCTGTTGGTGGGAGTGAGGTGGTGTGTTAGTGTAATTATTCCACGCTCTCCTTCTCCTTCTGCTTCTGCTCCTCTTTCGCAATTGTTGGTGGAAAAAGAGGGAAGAGCAAACACAGTAGAATGTAACTGTGTCTTTAATTCAATTTAGAATACATTGAGTATTGACATTTATTGAACGAGTTACAAGTACGACTAAATATAATTCAAATATCTGTCAGGAACCTCGATGATTTGAACGTTCTCGACGATGGTAGCTTCCCGGATGCCGCTCTGGACAGTGCCGATGATCCAGGCCGGGTGGTCATCCTCTGCCTCGATAAACTTGCAATAGAAAATGGCCTCCTCATGTGACATGCAGATGAGCAGACCACCCGAGGTCTCGACAGAACGACCCTGCAGCAGGGGGCAGTTGTCGCCGCCATCGACTGCCTTGGCTACGTCTGCCATCTTGCCGATCACCGGCAGAGTGTCAATGACAAACGACACTGACATCTTTTGGACCCGAGCCAGCGTCTTGGCATGGGCCAGGAGACTCCTCCCGGACACGGCGATGGCTCCATGGGCACTGTGCAACTGCATGAGTCGAGCGGCCTTTCGATTGAGGTGACACATCAGCCTGACGGCCTGCTGATAGGCTACACCGACATCCTTTTCGGAGATGACATTCTTGTAGCGCTCCCAGCGTTCCGGCTGCCCGATACACCCATAGGCATCGATAGCCACCTGCGTGCCCAGGGGCTTGGTCAGCACTAGGACATCGCCATCCACTGCGTTGCCGCGTTCCAGCAGATGGCGCTTCGACCAGTAGGCCGAGGCCAATCCGCCTGCGATGAACCATTTACTGTGCGCGTACTGGGCCCAAATCACTGTCGGGCCGATGGTTTTGAAGCAATCCTTGAAGCCCTGCTCCATCAGCCCGAACACCACATTGAACTCGCCAGAAGTCATCTGAGGGGGTCCGCACACCAGCATCATCATTTGCTCGCACTCAGTGATGCCCATGGCGTAGAGATCGGCGACCGCATCGGCACAGATGATTTTACCCATGGCGTAGGGATCATCGATGATCGGATAACGGCACTCGATGGTCAAGTGATGCTCCACTCCTCCTCCGCCCGGCGAGCGGGTGTTGATGTTCATTTGGCACAGCATCTGCTCCAGCTGCGATTTCTGCGAGATAGCGGAAACTCGATCAAAAAGCTCCGAAACCACGCTTTCGGGGACCTTGCAGCCCTTGGATTTCTTCAAGTCGCCGTAGCTGGTCAGACGGAAGGAACCACGTAAGCCGTAACTCGTGGGATCAAAGTTGCTCATTGTAAACGCTAAAACTCAATATGCAAAATCACCAAAGAAAATTTTTATCAGAAATCAGAAAGCGTTTGACAGAACTTTCCAGGGTTGCATAGGCCTCACTCGCCCTTTTCTGGCAACACACGCTCGATCTGGCAACCCACTCGCTGCGAAAACGACGCTCGGACACGGCACTCGTTTAAAATCTGCGCCATTTGCGTATTTTACACCATTACAAGTTTATATAAGAGAACTGGGTGAACCACCTGGCGTTTGTCGACCCAGATTCAAAGAGCGCGTAGACTCACCAATGACGGGACAGGGCGCCTGCTGCCCAGTGATGTGAAGTCTGAATTTTTGGTTGATGATTCAGATGTCCATGGCCAATAACCAGGCTGCGATTACTCAGCTACTGGCTTCAAGAACTTTGCCATCTGTGCCGTCAAGTTGAAGGGACAAGCTGCATAATTGGCGGTGTGGCCTCCGCCCACTGCAAGCCAACGGAACCAACATTAGTACGGATTAGGCGGTCTGACAAAGTGGGCATCCAGGAGGTTCTCAATGACTCCTTGGCATATGAATAAGTCCCAGTGGACGCGTATCAGCCATCACTGAGGATGAAGTGCGTTCGGCTTTTCCGCTGTCTATCCGGTCGATGGTTCATCTCAATCGAGTGGCCACTCGCCTCATGCATAAGCACAACGCCCACGGGGGCCACCAATGTAGGCTTCTACAGTCTGCTTCCTTATGCCGTCTCTGGTGGTCAAGAAGGATGATGACCACCCACAGCCTGGACCGTCTGGCCATGTAGAGAGTGGCAATGGCAATCACTGATACAGATAAATGCCCAGCATGACCAATAAGTCGCAGCATAATTTCAATATTTCATATACTTCTTACTTGGATACAATATTCCGATTTAAAGCCTAAGAATAGCTCTTCCGAGCAGCAGTAGTACGAAAAGAAATGGCCAAAGGGTATGCGATGGGGGGATCTAACATTCTAGTATGGGAATTACTCGTACGTACCTCCAGGCATGGCATACACTTGGCAGGTTACGATTTAAGGGAGCATATGTATAAAAAGGGTAGCTAAACTTTACATAAATATCATTGTGTTGTTGTTGTTGCTGTGGGTGTTCCGCATTCGTTTGTGTTAGGATTCAAGGGCTATTGGGTTTCAGTCCCCACTCTCTTAATCTCTCGCTGGTGGGTGTTCACATAATGCGACCCATCCAGTCGGTCAGGGTATTCAGTTCCTTCTCCTTGGCGGATGATTCCACAAACTGAATATTCTGAGAGATGTGGCCAAATTCGAAATCCCTGCCAGGCTTGCCCAGCGTCACGGGCTTGTTCACATCATCATCGCCCACGGACTGTAGCTTGCGGCTGCGTGTGTCCCGCACTGTATGCAGCTCCTTTTCGAGCAGACTCTTGATGACCTGTGCACTCTTGGCCGTCGTGTGGTCCTGTTTGTTGCACAGCACCAGCACAGAGCACGGCTGGGTGGCACTGTCCGTCAGAATGGTGTACAGAGTGCTGCAAGGATTGAGTGAATAAGGGGAATGTCTTTTGATGGCAATGACTATTTCTTACTCGGCCACATCCCTGATATCCTTTTGCACCGTCACCGAGTCCACGACAAAAACAATGCCCTTGGCCTTGTGCTTGTACAGATCGAAGCATTTGTCCCGCACGCGATAGTGTCCGGGTATGTCCACGAGGCGAACGGAGGAGTGTCCTCCCGCCTGATAGTCGCCAACGTTCTCCTTGATGGACGTGAAGGTCTCCGGGAACTTGCCATACAGCAGCTGCATAAATATGGCACTCTTGCCGGACTCACTCAGCCCGGTTAGGATAAAGTCCCTGCGGCCAGCCGAGCGTCGTCGCAGAATGACAAAGATCGCTGCAAATGAACCGCATTGGAATTAGCATTATTTCAAGGGCACACCACGTGTCCTACTCACCCACAACAATGAAGCCGAGCAGCAGGGCCACAAGGATGGGCCCCGAGTCAATCTCTCCCAGCTTAATATGCTTCTTTTCGCGTACATTTTCATTTAGTTTGTCCATTTTCGCGCAAACAATCCGTTTCGGGGGGCAAAATGACACGCACACAGCTAACCACAACAAGAGAGAGTGAGAGAGAGAGAGCGCGTTTCGCAGCACTGTGCAGTAGTGCTGCAAATCGTTGGGTTGCTCGCAAAGGGCCAAAGGGCGCGCAGTTTGAAATGTGAATATGTGAAAATACTTTTATTACAGAGCTTTAAGATTAAAATCGTGGCCTTTACGAGGCGTTTGCCAAGCATAACATAAAAATTTAATGTATCGAGCGCCATCTAAGAGCTATATCTAATTATCAATTGCATTTAAACGCATAGTTTTGGTTCCACGGCATACACTCCACTCACGCATCGCGCTTCATTATCATATCGTAGATCAAGCGAAAGGTGACATTGCAGGAGAACGCCCAGACGGGCACAGAGACGGCATTGTAGACTCCAGTGGGAAAACTCAGTAGGCCGGTGAAGGGCGCCAGGCTGATGCCCAGATCGATGACTATCACGGGTGTGCTGCGATTCAGGATGCTGACCACGATCAGGATCAGGGCCAACAGTACTTTGGACACGTAATATGCCACCGTATCGATGCCCATCTCCTTGAAGGCGTCCATGTTCCTGGCCGACTTCAGTTTGGTCTCTGCATCGGCGACTTTCCGCTCTGCACGCATAATTTTAATGGCCTTGGCGTACTCGCCGGCATGTTCGGCATTGCGCACATTTTCCAGCTCCTCGCGGGCAGCATCTATATCGGATTGCCACTGTCGTGTGTGCGCCCGGCTGGTCTTCCAGAAACGCGACACCTTCGCCTGTTGGAGGAAGAACAGCACCTTTAGCCGCCGTCTGTTTTCGGGTATAATGTGACCAGCACTAATTTTTTGATGACTTACGTAGTTGCGTATGAAATCAGGCAGGATCGTGTTGATGAGACTGAGCAGGGCTATAAGTGGCAATAGTTCCATCGTTTTATGTCAGATTATGGCCAATGTAAGTGAATTTTAGCGCAAATGCAAAATATTTGTGAAAATAACAAATATAGTTCCGGCTGTGTTGGTAAATGACACAAAACGAGTCAGCTGCTTGGGCAAAATCAGAGCTGCCGATTTCACATTTTCCCGTCAGATCTGGCTTTGCAGCAAACTGCGGGGAAAATTTGTGAATTTCTGAGAGCATTTTGATATTTTAGACGTGTTTGGCTTTTATGTCCGTTTCTTTTTTAATTTTGCGACCCATTGCATAAGAAGGTAAATTATTATTTTGTATCGTTTTATTTTCTTATTTTTCAGCTATTTTTTTCCTAGCTAACTTTTTAGTGCTGAAAAACGCAGCTCACTCTGTTCTCTCTTTCTCTCACGCACCGTCTATGTGCCGGCAAAACAAAACACATTTTTCTGGTGGAATTTTCTTGAATGTTCCACGAGAAATTGGCTGATTAGCAGGCGAACAAATGCAAAACCACAAGCATGGAAGACAGAAACGAAGAGGTAAGCCTTTGTGCAGTTGAGAAATAAATAATATACGATTGATTTCCCGTTAGATTGAACCCTGCCGCAGCATTGGACCGCACGAGCTAGACGCCGTAAAAAGTCAGGCGGTCATAAAATTATCGCCCGTCCAGCTGCCGGCACACTTCAAGCGGCTGGAATGCAACACCAATCTGAATCTGCCGCCCCTCAACTGGCTGACAACCTCCCACAGCAGCCATGGTCTGCATCAGGCGCTGTACCAGAGTGCGGGCTTCGCCAGCTTTCGTCTGGGCCAGATGTTCCCCGACTGTGTGGGCGAGGTGGATGTGGTGTCCGATGCGGAAAACATAAAGCAGTTGCTGAAGCTGCCGTACAGTGCCCAGAGTCCCATTAGCATGGTGGTGCACAAGGTGGGCTCGAGCCTGCTGCTGGACGAGTTCGACATACAGAAATATCTGCTCCGGAAATCGGACGATGATTGGAAGTGGCTGCGCACGTTCATACTGGAGCACATCTTGTCGTTTGGCGACAAGCAGCACAACTACTGCCTCAAGGAGCGCAATCGGGAGGCACTCCAGACGAAGAATCTGCTGTCCAAGTTTCTGTATCACAGTCTGAAGCAAACGGGCGATGGCGGCGAGTACGATGTGCACACCACGCCCACACAGTTGACCAGCAGACGCCAGGGACTGCCCATCACCGGACCAGTGCTGCCGGAGCCAAAGATCGAGGAGAATGTGCCCGACCCCAAGTCCAGTCATGCGTTCAACCGCAACGTGGTGTGGACCTTTGAGGATATCCGCATGCTCATTGGCACCGATATGCCCATCTTCGGGGGGCCGAATCGACCCTGCATCAGCCTCCGGCTGCGCGACGCCGCCCAGCCCATAAATGTGCTGACCGGCATCGACTACTGGCTGGACAATCTCATGTGCAACGTGCCCGAGGTGGTGATGTGCTACCATCTGGATGGCATTGTCCAGAAATACGAAATCATCAAGACTGAGGATCTGCCCTATCTGGAGAACTCGCAGTTCTCGCCGCAGGTGGTGCGCAACGTGGCCCAGAATATATTGGCCTTTCTCAAGGCGAATGCCACGAAGGCCGGCCACACCTACTGGCTGTTCAAGGGACGCAACGATGACGTGGTCAAGCTGTACGACCTGACCACGCTCTATCAGAATCAGACGCAGGCAGCCGAGGAGTCGGAGTCGCCGCCGCAGCAGCAAGTGAATCCGTTCACCGTGCCCGTGGGCATGCTGCTCTATTCCGTGGCCCGCAATATGAAGAATACGCTGCAGCACATCAGCCCCAGGGCGGCGGGCAGCATACGCGCGCTGCTGGACAACTGCATCAAGCTGCTGCCCAAGGAGCAGTACCCGCAGATCGTCAGCTCCTCGCACTACATACTCTCGGACTTGCATGTGCCGGCTGGTATCGATCCCAAGGCGCCCAAATTCGAGGATCTGGACTCGGACACCCAGTCGCTGTACGACGATGATGACGACGATGAGGAGGACTACGACGACGACCCGCTGGACAGCGACTATGGCAACGACAAGTACTATCAAAGCGCCGAGCAGAGCGGTGGCAAGGCCAATGTGGCCGTCAGACACATTTGCGATGCTCTCAGGGACTTCAAATCGCACGCCAAGAAGTCCAAGCCGGTGCCGCTGCTGGCCTCGACGGCGGAACGTTGCAGCATCTCGCTGCAGCACATCAGTGCGGGCATCTCCTGCCTGCAGTACTTCAACGGCAACCAGGAGGAGAAGCTCAAGGAAACGGAGACCATTGCCAAGCAGGAGGAGAAGCAGCGCATCCTACACGAGGAGCAGAACCCCAATATGGCCAGGCCATTCAATGCCATCCCCCTGCCCTATGAGCAACTGCAGCTGATGCAGACCCAACCCCAGGCGCAGGCACAGTCCCTGCCACAGGCTCAAGCCATCAAGAAGTCCGCCAAGGTCAAGGGCAACAAGTCCAAGGAACTGGCCACCACCAGCACCCCCACCACGGACAACACTCAGCAGCTCAGCGCCAAGTTCAACACGCAGCACTTTGGCTCGTGGAATGTCCATCTGAAGCTGCTGCTGCTGGAGAAGGCCTGTCTGACGGGTGCCACCCTCGCGGAGCATCACTACGAGTCGCACCAGTACGGCTCCACGCTGCGCTCCATTGAGCTGGCCTCCCGCTGCCAGCAGGTGCTCAACAAGTACATGGCCAATGTGGTGTCGCAGCAGAGCTGCCTGCTGGGCCGTGCGGGCGACTGTTTCTTTCAGATGTCCAAGCACTGGGAGGCCATCGATGAGTATGTGCGGCAATACGAAGAGCAGAACGAATCGACGCGGGTGATTGGCGACGAACTGTCGCTGGAACTTGGCGAGGAGGAGGAGGAGCAGCTGCCCTCACTGGCGCCCGTCAAAAACGTCGAGCAGGTGATGCTGCACAGTTGCAAGTGCTACGAGAAGGCATTGGAGCATGCCCAGAAGGCGGAGAGCAATGAGCTGCTCCGACGATTGGGCAACGTACGCAACGAGCTGGGTCTCAAGTACATGTACTGGGCACAGGGTGAGTTTATGTGGCAGGATACAGCGGGATCTAATCGATATATTAAAATTTCAGAGGAGTACAGCGAGGTAATAAAGAAAAAGGAGTCCCCGGAAGCTGCCGGAGATGCTAAACAGGATAAAGAGGATGCCACTGCCGAGCCACTCTATGTTAAACTGACTGTCAACTCATATGATTGCCTGCGTCGCGGCATTGAAGCCTTCACCGCAGTGCAGGATAATGTTAATCTGGCATTTCTTTATTGCAACATGGGCAGATTTATGCGTCTGCGTGCCCATCTGACCATGCCCAATGAGAGGTTCGTAACTAGCATGAGTCCAGCCCGAATTTAATCTACATCTATTACTATCCACGACCATGGCCAGTGCCATTACTTTAGACTCACAAAAAGCCTTTTATAACGAGGCCTTCAACTATTACGAGAAGGCCAAAGACTGCCTGGACACGCGAAAAGCGAATGCCGAACTCTGGGATCTTGTCAATTGGGAGCTATCCACTGCCACTTTTACGCTCGCCAAACAGCTGCAGGATCATAGTGCGGCAGACAAGAACAGCCTTGTGGAGGCGTCCAAGGAGGTGCTCGAACTGCTGCAGAAAGCTTTGCGTCTGTGCGACGTGGAACATGCTGGGGCACGCCAAGTGCTCTACAGTTTTCGTGCTGGCTTGATACACAAAAGGTAAGTCCGCACACAGCAATCGGAGATTGTGGAGATATGTTGGCGGTAACATTTTCCTTTCGTTTAGGATTGCCTCTTTCCATTATTCGCAGCTGCGTTCGCACGGCTGCTGTGACCTCTCCCAGCTGCCCAAGTCCACGCTGCAGCTGTGCAAATATCACTACGAGAAGTCCACTCAAATCCTGAACAGCCTCAAGGAGGTGGGTGACCTGCTGGTGGTGCAACTAGAGCGCATATCTCTGCATGAATTTCTGGCAGAACGTAAGTATCACGAGCAAGTTCCAGCGAGTGTTGTATGCTAAGCCATTTCTTTCGCCAGTCTCCACCCACTCGGCGCAGAAGATCAAGCAAATGCAAGCCGCTTTGGAGATTTGTTTACAGTGCCAGCCCATCTTTGGCCACGTCATCGATGCCGGTAGCAGTGCCAGCCAGAGCCAGGGCGACGACGAGTTCGCCGCACATTTGTCGCTCTTTGAGAGCCGCTTGCAGAATGCATTGAAGACGCTCACAAAGCTGCTGCTGACCGGCAAGGATCCCAAACAGCTGTCGGCATTGTACAAGCGCATGTATATGGAAACCTTGACTGGGAAACATGGGACAGGGGCCCAGCATGCAGCAGCACACGCTGAAGCGCCACCAAAGCATTTGCACACGCTACTCGGCCGGCTACAAGCCATGTGCGACGCTCACCTCGCCATCGGCTAGAACAGAGAAGCCGCAACGCTCTGTACGTGTCTTCTAGGGGGTTTCATAAAGAAACCCGATCAAATTGTATGCATTGCATTGCTCGCTGTCGCTTGTTTATTGATGTATTCTCTGTCTGAGTCTGAGTCTGTGTGTGTGGTGGGCCAGCGCTTAGCCCCGCTTGCCGCAACGGCAATCGTCGCTGGTCGCATCATCCACCCGGCCAACAGCGGCGCCCATCTGCAGAAACGACACCAGCAGCAGCAGCACCACCACCACCATAGCCAGTTGTAGGATCTGTCAAAGCATCTACATTATGAATCTACGTTAACAATCATCACTATTTATGTATCTGTATCTCACCTTGCAGCGTCGTTGCAGAGTTCTCATTTTGTGTGCGTTTTGGGCAGCCAAGTTCTCTGTGCTGGCCATGGGCACGGCGGCTCTTATAAAGTCTGAGGGTCTTGGGCCCAAAACGTGTCGCACATCAAGATTGGATGCCACACACACACACACACCCACAATCGCCGCCCCTCCGCTTCTGTGGAGCTGTGGCTGTGGCTCTAATCGGACCCACTTGGGGATACATTTTACTCTTAACTTTCAGCAGACTCTTAAACTCTTATGAAAATCTAAAGTTTGCCCAGATATTCTCTTCGAATTGTGGCTTTAAGTTATACGAATATTTAGTTATGTTTTTCGCCCCAGTTTTATTATTATAAAGTTTTATATAATTCATAAGTTAAATGCCAATAATAAAGCGGGCTCATGGCGCTGTTCATCCATCTATAGGATGCTGATCCCCTAAGCCTTTTCAACATCTAATTAATTCATTATTTCAGCCCGTACATATGCCAATCGACGTACGCCCCCAAGTTTCGTTTTGTACTCGCTAATAAAAATATTATGGAAAAGCTTAGCTTGGCATTTTTAAATAGAAACAACCCCGCCCCTCCCTCGGCCTTGGTTGATTTATTGTTTATAATTTTATTGTAATTTTATCTGAACTTTTTTTTGCTTTTGTATATAAATTCTACCAACGCAGCAGAAAATTGAAGCCAATGCCTTCTGGCTTGTTTGTGTCACCGCACAAAAAACGATGTCACGGCTCGGCATGGAGCTGGGAGCACCGTGGAGCCAATACCAGCCAAAAGTGGACAGAAATGGGTCACGACGAGTCATGGAAAAGTGTTCAATAATGGAGAAGCTTCCGAGCTGCTGCTTCCGATTGCTCCACTGGGAGCACGAGTCATAACACATTGCGTAATGGCTGGGGGTCTCCCGCATAACCACAGACGACGACGACGACGACGCCTGCTATCTGGACCGGAGCCGAATTGAGAGCCAATAGGTTTTTGGACTCTGCCGCTCGTCTGGCCTGCTGCACGTCTGCGACGTCTTGAGATTGCTGCACAAAGCGCAGAATGGGAGGTCGGCAACTCCAGCGAGAGCCAAAATTGCATCACATTCCCCAGTCACGTAAGCGAATTATTATTGCCTGGATTTCGTATAAAAACATAATATCCGCCGCAGTCAGGCATTAGTTACCCCCCACAACCAGAGCAGCCAAACCAAACCAAACCAAACAACAAAATGATGAAGTTCATGGTAAGTCCCCGGCATTGCCTGCCCCCCCTGCGGAGCACCAAACTGATCTAGATTCACTCCTCAGTGCATTTTCGTCTGCGTCGTGGCAGCCGTTTCGGCCAGAGGATATGGCGCTCGCCGTGAAGGCTATGGCAGTGCACCAATTGGCGCCTACGCCTACCAGGTGCAGCCTGCCCTGACCGTGAAGGCGATCATCCCCGCGTACGGCGGACAGCGAGGCGGCTATGGCCAGAACCTGGGAGGATATGGCGGTGGCTACGAGGCTGCGCCCATTGCCGCGTCCTACGGCAATGCCAACATTGGCGGCAGCCCTTACTCCGGCTCCGGCTATGGCGGTGCACCGCCCGTAGATCGTGAGGCCATTGCCCTGGCCAAGCTCGCCCTGGCCGCACCCAGTGCCGGAGGTCCCCTCGTCTGGCGCGAGCTCCCGCGTCGCATCGAGCCTGCATATGGCCCCAGCAACTATGGTGCTCCCCAGCAGAGGTACGCACGCGGTGAGGAGGCCCAGGGCGCGTCGGCGGCAGCTGCCTCCAGCTCAGTGGCTGGCGTTGCCAAGAAGGGATACAGGAAGTCATCCGGCTATTAAGACAGAACAACCACAGTGAATCTAAGAATAAATGCAACGAAACATCAAGACTTTAAATTTCTAGAGTTTGTTCATTCGATTGGGTGGGTTGTGGGCTCAGATTTCTGGCTCTGAGCCAAGCGCTGCAGTTCTGCAAATTGCATTCTGTTTGGGCTTGAACTGAATGCAAGCTCGCATGAATGGAGTGGCCAAAGAAAAGCTATAAATTTATTCGTAATTCATTGAGCGTTGGCATGCCGACAGATCTTTCAGAAGTCTTGCGAGAAAACTCTTGGGAACCATAATACGAATCTTAATTTTATTCCAGTTCTAAGTTCATTGCTTAAACGTTTAATTATGTGAATTATGTAAAACTTCTTCTGGTAGAATTATAGCAGAGTAGAATCAAGCAAAGGCTGCACTGCACTGCACTCCATTCAAACTTCTGGCCAAACTTCTACTCTTCAGATACCTTTTGCACGTGTGCTCTATTAAGGAATCAATGCCAGTCATACAGCCTGTTTCCTCATGCGGAACTCTCATTAAATGAAGCAGTTTTGGGAACTTCTACTACGAGCCAAGCCACCCCACAGAACGTTACCCCCAAGAATGTGAAATTGAAATGACAAAATAATTTTACAACAAATTTTCTGTGTTCTATGGAGGAGAATTCACGCGTTCGCCAGTTCATTGAGAAAGTCGTGTGTCGACTGGGGGGGGGGGCTTGGGCTTGGCGCTGGCTTGGGACAATCAGGCATCGAAACAATGGAACATCGCGTAACCCCAAGCGATTTTATAATGGCTCGCGACTCGAGCCAAACCCGACAACAAATACAATGCAAATGAAATACATAAATTAAAAGCTGCATACATACATATGTACATATGTATATGTATGTTAAGCAATTGCATTGAAACAATATATTTAGTATATAATTCATATACGATATGTGGATGTGGTTCGTATATAGGTCACGTAAATATCCAGTCAAATTTTCGCGTATAAAAGCGAGCGTTTGGGGCTGGGAAAATTATAGTTTGATTGATTATCCCGCAACCAACAAAACTAAGCACTCACCATGAAGTACCTGGTAAGTAGTCCTCACAGCCGCTCAAAGCGCAAGGATCAGCCATCTAATCGTCGTGATTCCACCCACTAGTTCGTCTGCATCAGCCTGGCCCTCTTCGCCTACATCAACGCCAATCCCGTGTACGGTGGTGGAAACCGTGGTGGATATGGCGGCGGCTACGACGGCGATCGTGTGGCGTATGAGCAGATCCTGGTGCCATCTTATGGTCGCGGACATGGCGGCTATGGCGGCGGCTATGAGCGTCCCCGTCCCCAGATCCTGCGATCGGCTCCCTCTGGTTCCAGCGCTGCGGCAGCTGCCTCCTCGGCCGCTGCTGTCATTGCACCCGGTAGCTACAGCCAGTATGCCGTGCCCAGTTACGAGATCGATGGTGGATACAACGGTCCCAGCCACGGACATGGTGGCTATGGACGCGGCGGCTACTAATTTCCCAGTTTCTGCAACGAAACGAAGCGAAACAGCTAAGCTCTGAGAAGAGGAAAATAAAAACGAACCAAATGATGAATGTTGAACACAAAAAATACCTACAGACTTTTTTGCATATTGCGGGGGCCAGAAAATACCTTCAGGAGTATGGCATACTTTTCAGCGCCAAATGGTTAACATTTTGGCAGGGTATTGAAGAGTTCTAAAGAAGAATAGTTTGGTGGGAATATTATACTTATTTTTCTTAAGTCTGCAGTCGAAAAGAAGTCACTCGCTTTATCTTATAAAGCTTTGGAGAAATACTTTTTGCTCTCTTGTAGGTAAACCATCAGACATTTATTATGGTTGGAAGTGGAAGTGAGAAAATAAATATATAAGAAAAGAAACATTTTAATTTGAATATTAGGCAGGTAAATTTGCCCAACCAGCGCTTTGTTTTACTGCAATTTAATTTTTAGCTACTTTCTCTTACTGTTGTCACCTTTCTTTTTTGGTTTCTTGTCTCTAATCCAGCTGCATGTTTGCACGCCTGCCGCATCATCTGTTTAGGCACCAGCCTAAGCACCAGCCCGTGTACCTGGCCACTCACCCCCCCTCGTTGGAGGTCAGCATCCAAATTTCCCAGATACGAGGCTAAAGCTGTGCTGGATGAGCCATGGTATTGGTATCAGAAAAGGGGGACACACAGCGCGAGACTTGCAGAACGACAAAGTTCGGGCCGAAGCTGAAGCTTAGCCAAGAAATACGGGAGAAACTTTGTGGAGCATCGGTGCTTGGAGCCGTGATAAATTCGCGGCTAGATCACGTCTTGAGTGCCACAATAATACCTTGCTTATATAAAGAACTGTGCGGGCGTTTCATTTGTTAATTGTGCCAACTGTGCCGAGCAGCAAGCGCCCCCCAAAAGACACACAAACATTAAATAGCCATGAACACATTCGCTGTAAGTAAACAAAGCCGATCCCAATCCCAGTCCCAGTCTAGTGGCTAACCTCGAAACGCATCTTTCCCTGCAGACTTTGGCGCTTCTCTTCTGCGCCTGCCTCATCGGCAGCTGCCACGGAATCTACGGCGGCGGTGGCCATGGAGGCTACGGCCCACAGGGAGGCTATGGACAGAGCTCCAATGGAGGTGCCGCCTCGGCTGCCAGCTCTGCTGCTGCAGCAGGCAATCAGCGTCCCGTAGAGATCATTGCTGGTGGACCCCGCAGTGGTTATGGCCATGGCCATGGCCAGGAGATCCTGCGCCCCATTCAGCTGGCCTATGGCGGAGAATCGCTGCGTGGACCCCAGCCCAGCAACTACGGTCGTCGCGGTGGCTACGGACCCCGCTGGACTGTCCAGCCAGCCGGCGCCACTCTGCTGTACCCCGGCCAGAACAACTACCGTGCCTATGTCTCGCCTCCGGAGTACACCAAGGTGGTGCTGCCCATCCGTCCCGCTGAGCCCGTGGCCAAGCTGTACATTCCGGAGAACCGGTACGGCAGCCAGCAGGGCAGCTACGGCCCGCAGCAGAGCTACAACGTCGAGGCTGGACCTAGGTACTAGAGGGACACTCTGCTCGTCCTCTTGCCCCTCCATCCCCCTACTCAGTGTGGATTCGCTCCCGTGCAGCGCGAATAAAAAATACAAAAAGAAAACATAATCCCCATTCGGTTTTGTTGTATAGTTTCGGGCGTACGGGAAGTGGGGTGTATCTGCTTCCGACTTGGGTCGGATCGAACCAGAATTTCGGTCTTTATGCAGCTGCTTGCAGCTGTGGCACTAGAAGTTTGATTGCAACTTTTTGGGGGGAATGTCTTTGAGTTTGTTTCATGCCCAGAACGTGCTGTACAATTTGTTTGCACGCGGAGATCACTCGCCAAAAGAGTTCCACAATCAAGCTGGAACTGTCAAATTTCTCCGACTTTAAAACCAACTAAATGTATTGGTAACTAGAGGACGTTTGAGCTATAAAATTTGACTTTTGTAATAGAAATTTCCATCACTCAGAAGGGGAACATTTTCCACCCAATTCATTTCCATTTCTTGGCATGAAAAGTCTCTTCCAAGAACCGCTGAATGTTTGCTGATTTTTGTGAAATATTTTCTGGCTGGTAAGCAAAGTCTTTTGCTGACTGGTTTTACGTCGGTGCTGTGGGGCCATTTGGCCACCTTCGCTTGACATTCGAGTCGCTTGAATGAATCACCCAGAGCACAGAGAATTCTTGGCTTGGCTTGAAAGCTGCAGAATTCTGTGGAAAAACCAACGCAAAATAGACCAAATAGTGTGCATTTTTCTTGCATTTTGTGCATTCTCACACAAACGTTGGGTTCTTTCCAGCTTAGTCACTACTGTACCTGTGCTCAAGCTGTGTGAAAGCTTTCATGATAAAACCAAAAGACTGACAGTTCTTGAAGCTTAGATTTAGCCTCCCAAGTGTGGGGTTACGAATTCCGGATTGGGAATCGGAAGCAGCCTATCCACAGATTAAATAAGTCTGTTCCAGACACCACCAAGTACGCATTCCAGGGCAGGGCAGGGCAGGGTTATCGGTTAAAATTAGAGGGGGTTTTCGTTCGTTCATTGATCCATCCACCAGCCATAATGATGCAGAATGCGTACCAGCAGCACACTGGTGTCGCTTCTCCAGTGCCAAAGACCCGATACTGCACACACCAAAAGCGAACAGAGCGTGCCAAGCCGGGGGAAGTTGCTATCAATGGAGCGGCCAGCTTCTCTTCCCGGGGTTGTGGTAGTCGTGGCTCCGTCTCTGTCACAATTTGGCGCGCAATTTCGATGAGCATAGAAATTGGAGACGCTGCCAGTGGAGTCTCCGGGGCCTTATCAGGCTGGAGGGATGGGGAGGGGCTGTATGGTGATGCTGGCGCTGCGGGGCTGTCGGCCCCCCCGAAAGTGTTGCAGTTTCGTCATGACCTGCCCCGCGGCAGTGGGCATCGACTGGGGTTTGGTCACGTCTGGGCAGCACACGAATCGCGGGCCAACTCAAATGGTATTGCTATAAAAGCAATTTGGACACTCGCTGTGGCTAATTAGTTACCGAAACAGTCGCTTCCTCGCACCACCAAAACATGTCCGCCAGCAACATGCGTCTCCTCTGCCTGCTCTTGGCCTGCTACATCTCCGCTATTGTGGCCCACAGGCCCAGCTACCGGTCCGCTCCCGGTGGCTACGTCGATGTGGTCAGGGCTGCCGAAACGGCCGAGGCCCAGGCCGCTGCCCTCACCAATGCCGCTGGTGCTGCCGCCTCCGCCGCGAAACTGGACGGCGCCGATTGGCAAGCCCTCAACCGTTATGGCTGGGAGCAGGGCAGGCCTCTGCTGGCCAAGCGTTATGGTCCCCTCGACGATCTCTATGCCGCCGCCCTGCCACCGCGCTCCTTCGTGGCTGAAATCGATCCAGGTGGGTTACCTCCGAATAAACTTTTACTCTGCCAAATGCTAATGTCACTCCGTTCGGTTCGTCTCGATTGCAGTCTTCAAGAAGAGCAACTATGGCGGAGCCTATGGCGGCAAGAGCGTCTCGCTCAACACTGGCGCCAAGGTGGCGGTTGCGGCTCTGAACTGAAGAGCATGTCCCAAGCAATAGATCGAAGGAAAGTCTTAATAAATAGTGATAGCTTAAAATGAATTTGTTTTTCTTTTAAACTGATTGAGTCCCTGGAGGTGAAAGGGAGAGAAAGTTGTCACATCATGGAAGGGAACTTGCTCATCCTCCTTGTCTCTTGGTCTTCGTTTTCGAACTCTTCTTCGACTGCAGCTTATAAATGATCGTATTTTGGCTGCTCTGAAGTAGTCTGAGCTACTTTGAATCTGGTAACCCATCTTTGGCATTGCATAGCTTGAAATTATCAATTTACGTACGAAAATCCCAGCACTAAAAAACTTTTGCCTGTAATAATCTGTTTAGTCTGTTTAGTCACTGATTACGAATCCAAAGTTTAAATTTATAAGTTTGTTCGTATTTTTATTCAGTGCTAACAGTGAGAGACCACAGGCTGTCTTCTGTTCTAGAAGAGCGGTAGCAGGCTGTTAAGCTGAGGTGTTAACAGTGTTGTTGCTCTGTTAGAGCCCAGGCGCATTTCGAGGGAACTAATTCAGATTTAGTTTTAGATTTAATTCAGGACAATTTTAAGTGAACATGAACCAAACCTTTAGGCGGCGCAAATCTTATAAATTGGATTTTATGCTCTATCAAAGAATCATTTTATTTGGTTTATTGCTACTTTGGCGAGTTTCAGCAATCTGAATGGAAGTAAGGGAAGTGACTGCATTCAAATCGAGTGGATTTTATCATCAGCAGAAGAGCAAAAAAGGTAATGCAATTAATACCCTCTACTCTACACCCTCGCTTTACTCCCCTCCATTTTCTACCTCTCTCTCTCTCTCTGCCATTAGTAAAATCGATCAATTGTTGTTTGGTTTATTATTTGTTATTATTATGAATAAAATTTCATTTTATTGCAAGATACAAAGTAAAAAATGTGAAATTTTGCTCAGTTTTTTGGTTTTTGTTTGTGTAAAATCGAAAATGGGTTTTTTGTTGCGAGCACACAGAAAATTTACCTACTAAACATAAAGTGAACTAAAAACAAATAGTAGAAGCGGTTGTAACTCGGTTAACGTATTGTGACTCGTTGCGCGTTGCTGCTTGCTGAATGGTTTTTCCATCTTCCATCTTCCATTGCCATTGCCATATCCATCATTGATATTTAATGTGAAAGCCAACAACTCTCTTCTCTTCTCTTCTCTGTCTCTCTCTCTCTCTTTCTCTAATGCTAGATTTATTTCTTTGGCAAAAGTTTTCGTTGATTTTGGTTTTTTATTTGGTTTTTGGGTTTTCCAGGTTCATTATTTTAATTAAATTACATGAACTTCAAAATAGTATTATTATTATATAGATAGGATGTGTAGTGTTATTGTATTTATAGAGTGTATAACCTATACGAATCATCCCCCTCTGCCGCTGCCGCCTTGGGGATCTTGTTCGCTTTCGACGGCGAGGGGATGGCAAAAAAATTTAAATTATAAAAAACTTTCTCACTCAATTTCTCTGCTCCAATCTCGCACCTGAAATCTCATTGATCTGATTGATTGAGTTTTGATTTTAAAAATGATCTCTCTGCTTTTGGTGTTGGTCTGCTGAGGGTGTGGATGTGGATGTGCATCTATTCGGTGATCGTTCTTGTTGTCTCCTGAATGTACACCTGGGAGCCGGGCACGGTGGAGGTGGTGACGAATGTGCGGTGCTTGGCGCGGATCAGATTCAAGTTGGACTCGGCACAGTCGGCACGATCCTCGGCGGCCTCCAGTTCGCGCTGGAAACGGCGCACACGGGTGGTGGTCTGCTGGGAGACGCCCTCCTGCTCGGACAGCTGGCGCCTGTAGATGTTGATCTTGGCAGTGGTCTTGTCGAGGGCATCCTGCAGCAGGATGATGTTCTTCTGGTCCTCCTCGCACTGCACGATCACCTCCTTGACGGTGCGCTCCTTCTTGCGCAGAATCTTGATGGTCTCGGCATGGCGACGCTTCTCCTCCTCCAGCTCCAGCTCCAGATCGCGAATGCGAGCCTCCAGTTTGCTGATGATGCGCTTGCTGCCGGCAACGGCATTCAGCTCAACCTCTTCCAGACGAATGGACAAGTTCTACAACGATTAAACATACACACACACACACACACACACACACATAAAGAACATAAAGGATGAAGGACTGTTGGGATAATCCCGCTGTGAAATTCTCACCTTGACTTCGACTTCCAACGACTTCTTGATGGTCTCAAGCTTGACAATGCGCTCCTGCTCCTCATGCACCTGCTCGACAACGTGCTTCAGATCGACGCTGATCTTCTGGTAACGCTCGTCGCTGATGCGCAGCTCCTTGGACACCTCCTCGTAGTCGGAGGCGACCACGGTCAGCTCCTGCTCCAGCCTGGACTTGATCGAGACCAGGTTGACATTGGCAGTGCTCAGCTCGTTGATGCGAGTGCTGGCCTCCTCGTACTGCAGCTCCACGGTGCGCTTGGCACGATTGGCGCTGTCCAGGTGGGAGCGGGCCTCCTCCAGCTCACCGCTGAGACCGGCCAGGCGGCGCTGGGCGATGCCGTACTGGTCGAGGGTGGCCTGCAGCTGGCGCTGCACATCCTCGTAGTGGGCCTGGAGCTCGGTCAGCTGCAGCGACTGCTTCTTGATCACCTTCTGGAGATCGATGTTGGTCTTGTTGGCCACATCCAGGGACATCTCCAGCTCGGTGATCTGGATCTGCAGCTTCTTCTTGATGCGAATCACCTCGGTCTTCAGACGGGTCTCCGCCTCAACCACGCGGGCACTGAGCTGCTCGATCTCGATCGAGGTCTGCTTGCTGCAGGAGGGGAAGTCGCAAAAAGGTTAAACGAAACATTGAAACAGTTTTGGAATCGAAATAAATCAATATGGGAAGTTTCTGCTGGCCCCCCAAAATGCGCTTTACCTCGTGTTTCTCTCTCCGATGTTTCGCTTTGCTCGCTTTATTTTTGGCCCCAATGCTCTGACCCACAAAATGCATTTTTCCCAACACTCAGCATTACACTCAGCCACCACTCTGAAACCACTCAGGTGCTCTGTCTGGCATTGTCAAAATTGTTTCATTGTTTTAGCTTTTCGCTGCTTGGGCGATTTTCATTGCAAAGAGTCGCGATTATTTTTACGCTTGATAAAGACATCGAACTTGTCACAAATAGCTTGGGCTAACATGCCAAACTATTTGTTGTTCTTGGGGGTGGTACTTGGGTGCATCATGCGTCTATTTTTAGGCGGCAGTGGCAGGTGAAGTCTTCAAGAGGCGTTGCCAACTAAATTTTGAGTAATGTTTGTATTTCTGTTATCCCAATTGAATCATGAGGTAAATAGATTGCCAGAACAAGTAAAGATAGAACCTTACATATTGCAAACAAAAAAAGTTGTACACCGATAGAAAAAAAAACCCTGAAATTTTATTATTTTCACTCATTTATGCCATTGATTTTCATCCAAGAGTGGTTGTATTAATAATGAATATTTTTCACTTACATTTTGATATAAATATGAAAATATTTAAATTTAATATATTTTATATTTAATTTAAATATATTTAATATTAAAATTTAACATATTATATTTATTTTAAAGTGTTTTGTATTTAGATTAAATATGAACGTATTAAAAAAGCAATTTTAATATATTTATATTTGAATCAAAGTGAATTCTATTTAATTTTAATATTTTTGTATTTAAAAATTGCATTTTAAATTCAAATATGATTTTAGTTAATTTTACTTTGGTTTTTTTCTATCAGTGTAACGAGAGAATTCCAGAATGATTTATTTATTCCCGCAAGAGCTCATCACATGGATATTGTTGTGCCATGCAGCTGATACTTACTTTCATAGATGTAATTTTGTCTTTTATGCATTTTATAAACTATAATTTTCTACCCAGATCCACATTCCGCAAATCTTTATGATGGCTTTGTTGTTGAACGTTTAACGATTAATATGTCTGATAGAAATGGAACTTAAATCTGTTCCCAAGCTCCAAATATTCCACTTTTACTTCTAAAAGTGACTTAAGAATCTGCGTCTCTCTGTGATGGTCCGCCCACAGTTGCTACGCTCAACTGTCACAGATCCATCATTCGGATCATCTTTTCATGGCTCTCTCCTATGGTCCAATCCCATCCTAGTCTGCTGTGGGCCGCACACTCTTCTGGTTACTTAATCTTAATCTTCTGTGTGCCCATTGCTGTCGCCTTGCCAAGGTATTTAGTCTGTCTCTGTCTCTGTGTGTGTGTTTGTGAGTATTTTGCATTTAGATTTCAATTATTTTCCCTGCCATTGTCTTCAATGTATAAACATTGTCTACGCAGAAATATTTGTTCACTTGATTTTATTTTAATTTTTTTGTCTTCGCATTTTCTTTCATTTTGTTGCTGTCATGCGCCCAAGTTTTCGTTGGTTTCAAAATAAAATAATTCTTTATATTTTGTCGAATTTTTGAAGGACAGACCACAAAACAATAGTTTTGTCGGGGCCACCATCTACGCGCGCATACAAGACGAATCCCTGACGGACGGCTGTGGAATCTGTGGCATCTGAAATACCTGAGGCTGTGGGTGCGAAACATGATCATGGCGATCGGTGTGAACATTTCATGATTTCTAAAGGGGTTTGAGGTCAGATCACAAGCAGTTTTATGGGGCAAAATATTAAATGAACTAAAGAGCAAGAAGTTGGAATATAACAGTAATAATTGCATCTACATATATGGTCTATTTTTGAGTAACTATTTGCCATGATAAGATGGCATTTGAAAATACCTAAATCTGTTTCCATATGGTCTAACCTTTTAAGAGAATCTATTTATGAGAATAATCTGAGACTGAAGATCCATAAAATTAACTTAAGAGTTGTTTAAAGAAATAAGCGTGGGATTGGATCATATTACAAACTTTGTCTTAGAAAATTCGTTAGAGGAAGCTTAGAGACCTACAAAGCTACAAATAAGAGTAGATTTTTTGGTATTCTTTAAAACTATATTTCTATATCCCATATTTCAATTCCTTGAAACTTCTTAGTACGCCAGATCAGATTCAAGATCGTTTTCACTTCCTATACATCACAAGCAATAAATCAAATTGTTGCCAGTATTCGCTGCACTTAGCCATGGGTCTAAAAATGTTGTGCATAATTTTACAGAAATAATTCACACAAAATTGAACAACAGACACAATGCCAAGCAAATGGGCAAGAACGTAGGCACATTAAAATGAAGGGAAAAGAATGGGCGATCGAGAAACGAAAATAAATTTGTACAGTATTCTGCAGACCACACAAATGGAGAGAGAGAGCGAGAGAGAGAGGGATGTCGGATGGGTAGGCGGAGGATGCAGCAAATTTTGAGGTACAATTCAAAAATGTTCGCATTTATTCTGAAATTGTCTGGGGGCTAGAATTTAATTGAAAACGACAAAGTTAATCGTTTCGTGTGTGTCTGTGGGGAATGCTGATGTGCGGATGGGCGGATGGATGGTTGGGGGTTGGGGGTTGGAAAGGAAACGGAAAAACCTATCATTTGTTGGAAGACTATGGACCCGAAAAGGATGGGTTAGTGCTTCCAGTATATATAGCTATAGTCCTTGAGCTTGGGATGTGTGCGGGCGACCTTGCGACAGATCCAACACTTATCCTCTATACCGCACCTGCTATCCGCGTAGAACTCGACGGTCTTCTGGTTGAGCGACGACAGCTGGCGCTTCACATTGTGGAGCGAGGAGGAGACGCGATGGTCCAGCTTATCGACCAGGCGATCGTCCATTAGCTCAATGTGAATGGCATGGGCACGCAGCTGGCCATCGACGGGGGAGGTGGAACGACCGCGCGAAATGGCGCGACTCGAACGAATCAACGTTTGGGACATGAAGTTCTCCTCCTCCTTCTTGGCCGTCTTGATGTTCCGCTCCGACTCGGAGAGCAGCGCCTGGGCAATGGCGCTGGCGGACTTGCCGCGTATCGATCGCTTGAAATCGTCCGACATTTGATCCACTTCGTTATCTAGCTCGATCTTTCGAATGCGCTGCAATATCTTTAACGTATCCCGTTTGATCAGGTCCTCGAGCTCTTCCTGGCGCTGACGACGGCGCTGGCGCGATCTCTCAACAACTGTGTCCGGTTCAATGTGCTTGGCCACACGCGACGCGTCGACAAGCTTCTGCAAACTGAACGGCGTCCGTTTCTTGTTCCGAAAACTGAGCAGAATCTCATCGGCACGGGCCGCGCAGGTGCGCGACAGGCGCACAATCTCATCGGCCGTGTACTTTCGTACCGTATTCGAGGCGCGATATTGCGACAGTCCCCGCTCGCTCACCCACGGCAGGTGGGGCTGCACCACCTTCAGACCCTTTGCCTTTGCGTCCAGATAGTCCAGCATCGGCTGGTAGAAGTTCATCGTGTAGCCATAGTTATCCTCATAGGTGTTCGTGTGCCTCAGGCGCGAGGGGCGCTGCTGCAAAGCGAGCGACATAATTTGAGGATTGGATCAGAGGGGTATGAGAGAGGGGGTGGTGGTGTATATGCGAGAGCGACTGAGGGAGAGTGTGTGCTTAGAGTACTCTAATTAAAGCTACAAATGTTGCTCGGATGTTGCTCGGATGTCGCTCGGATGTCGCTCTGTCTGTCGCTTTGTGGTCGGTCGCTTGTCCTCTTGTTGTCGCTCTCCTCTTCGGTTTGGCAGCAGTTTCTGTGTCGCTTTGGCAAATAAATTTTCAAATTTGTCGAAATCTATAAAAAGATTGCATTTCGGTGTTCAGCTGTTGGCATCGACCAAAGGTATGAGAGCATAATGACGACAACACCGTGCTACAACATCATCATCATCATCATTATCCTCATCATCATGATGATCGTTTGTTGGCAGTCAACGTGTGGCTGTGGCTGGCTGTGGCTGGCTGGTGCTCGCTCCTTGGCTATGATTGATTCATTTTGGCAGTGCTCGCACAGACAATGTCATAATAGCAACTCACAAACAATGGATATCTTTATGCAATATTATCATACAAAGGAATTTGCATCTTAAAAAGTCTTGAAAAAAGAGAGACCACTAAGGGTACATCCATACTTGAAGTATGGCCACATTCTGATCAGAACTTTAGCTTTAAGTAATCTTGACTGACAGACACTCAATAAAGTTTTCTTGAATGACTAGCTCTCTCTCTGTCTTTTATGAAAACATTTTCAATCACAGCCAAGCCACTTGCCACCCACCAATTGGAGACCAAATTCACATATCGACCTACCTGTTGCTTGAGAACTTCCACACACTTCAAACTTCCACTTATTGTATACGAAAATGTTCTCACAACTGAGATCTTTCGATTTTCAACGAAAAACGATTGTGTAATGCTCGTGGCAGCAACTGCGCAATTTTCTGTTGGGTTGGAGTATAATTTCATAGATAAGAAAAACTACTTCTGCTGCACTCTTGGAGAGACATTCGAATAACCCACTTCTTGTGTACTGAGCCTGTGGTTGGGTGGGTGTGCCCCTTGGTGGTGGCAGGATCGAATCTTGCCTTGCTCCGCGCTTGCCTAGAAAACTAATGCCGTTGCTTTGTGCGCGACTATAGAACTCGAACTGATTGCTAAATGGGTCAATTTGATATCAAATCTTTTGGTTTGGCCATTGGCTATTGGCCATTGGCAGCGATTGCAAAACAATCGATTGGTTTCCCACACCTCCTCCCTGCCCAAATCGATCGGGGGCCTTGGGGGTTCTGTGGGCTTCCGCTTTGGCAGGGGAAACACTGCGAACAAGTGATTGACCTTCGTCATTCAACGACAGTTGTCAGTGTCGATGTCAGACAGGAAGACAGAGGCGTGCGCATTTTGTGGGGGCCGGGCACTTCCAAGGGGATAGAAGATAGAAGATTCACTTACCGAATAGCCTCAACCTCCTCATCCTTCTCGGCCAGACGACGCTCGGCGTCGTGACGGTACTGGTTAAAGTCGCCGGCCAAACGCTGGCCACGCTGCTCCTCAGCCTTGCGGCCCTATAGATGTCAATAAATAAAGATCAGTCCACACTCAGTATCAGTCTCAGTCTTGTCTCTGTAATGCGACTTACAGCCTCGGCTTCCTTGTAGGCAGCGGTCAGCTCATCGCGCTCGTTCTCCAGACGACGCAGCTCCAGTTCCAGCTCGTGGAGACGACGGTTCAGTTCGTTGATGGCGCCCTTGGCGTCATGCAGATCATCTGGAAAACGGAACAAAGAAGCAATAATCAATTGGCAATCGAATGGTAAGTGAATGTGGACTACGCACCGCCCAACTTCTTGTTCTCGCGGGCCAACTGGTTGTTGTTGTCCTTGACCTTGTCCAACTCGTGCACGGTGCGGACCAGATCGATCTGCTTGTTCTTCAGATCGCGCTGGCTGGTCTCGAACAGGACGATGGTCTCGTCGAGGCGGCTCTTCAGCTCGACGTTGTGCTTCTCCAGGGTGTTGACGGCCTTGGTGAGCTCCCGGCAGCTGTTGTTGGACTTCTCCAGATCGATGATGAGTACCTCCACTTCGCTGGACAGACGGGTCTTGATCTTCTCCAGGTTGTTGACCTTCACGATAAGGGACTCGATGTGCTCCTCCAGTTCGGTGATGCGCACCTGGTACTTGCGACGAATCTCTTCAACCTCCTCGGCACGGGCTGCCGCTTCTGCAGTCCACTTGTTCTGCCAGGAAGCGGCATCGGCATTGGCCTTGACCAACTGACGTTCCAAGTCAATGCGCGCCTCTGACTCTTCCTCGAGTTGATTGCGAATCGAGTCCAATTCGATCTCAACCTGATGCAGAGAAGATTCGAGCATGGAGCGACGACGGTCCTCGTCTTCCAAGCGGCGGCGAGCATCCTCCAGCTGGGAGATGACCTGGCTCTTGGAAAACGAGACAGTGTCGAGCTGCACTTTGAGATCTTGGACGTCCTTGATCAGCTCAATGTTCTCCTGTGAGAGGCGAGATTTATGCGATGTGATATCGATCACGGTGCGGTTAAGCTCCTCGATTTTCACATTCAGCTCCGTGATGGAGATCTCCAGCTTGGAGATGTGCTTCTCCGACACAATCTTCTCCTTGTTGTAGACCTCGATTTGGGAGAGCAGCTCGTAGACTTCTGCCTGGAATTTCGACTTGTCCTTCTCGGCTCTGCAAGCAAACAGATCTCCAGTTTAATGATTGTTCTCTGGCTCTCTCTCTCTCTCTCTCTCTCTCTCGAGTGCTGCATGGATACTTAGGATGTGGGCGCAAGCTTGTGATTTAGCGCGGCGTAGGCGAAGGCTTGGCTTGGCTTGGATGGAGAAAGCGCAGCATGCGGCAAAGCTTTCCCATATCGTTGTCGTTCGTTTCATATTCGCCAACGGATCAGATGCAGCTTTTGGTTTCTCTCTGTCCGAAAGCTCAACGATACGGATCATCGATATGCGAAAGCTTCGATGGCCAGGCTAAAGGTTAAGATCATGTTTATGTCTGTCTGTCTGTCTGTCTGGCTGTCTACCCTGGAAGCAAGCTACATTACACATTTATTTTATAACTCAAATACATTTTCCCCACTTTTCCCGCTTGCCATTGGGCATTGGGCATTGGGCCGTTGCCCACCCACAAGCCGAAAAGCCAGAAAACGTATCGAATTTCCATAATACTCAATTGGACGGAAAGAGACAACAACAAGAAACAATCAGCACACACATTTTTTCCCTCTATATTGTGGTATGATTCAATCAAAGACATATTTGGGTTGGGGCGTTGGTGCAAACGAGAGAGACAGAGAGAGAGAAACAAAGACAGCAACCTCTCTGCTCTGCTCTGATCTGCTCTGCTCAAGAATTTAGATGAAAATTTCAAAATTTCTATAAATAAATTTCTCAACGAAAAAAACAACAAAAAAGAAATACAAATATTAGCCCCAGCCAGCCAGCCAGCCAGCCAGCCCCCACTGTTGGTGTCGAACAACATATGGTTGCAAAACTTTACACCAACAACAACAACAACAAAAAGAAAAGCTTTCAACAACAAAAGCTCTCAAACTATCCGTTAAACGGAAAGAAATAAATGCGCAAACTCGTGGCGGGTCGCACCTTTGGGCAGATCTCTTGAGGTGGTGGGTGCCGGATCGATGGGTTACTGAAACTGGATAAACCTTAGGGGGTTTCCATTCCAAACTAATTGTTTACGATCTGCGATCTGAGTGTGAGCATCCCTAACCATTATCAGAACTATCAGATCTACCTTTTGGATAGCCTTGAATTGCAAAATAAATTTCGAAATCTTCTCAGCAATATTTATTTTTGGAAATGGCTTCGATTTGGAAATATGAGAGCGGCCAGCAACAGTCGAAAGCTGCTCGAGTCTCTTGTCTATATAGTATATGGATGTATGGATCGGATGTACATACATACATATGTATGTATGTATGTACATATTTATGTATGAATTTTGTTCTTTCGCTTCGGCCCCAAATTTGTGTCAATAGAACTTGCAAGCGATGCAACCTCTTCTTTGCTATTTGTTTGCTTTATGTGTGCCCGACACCCACCCCCCTCCCGACCATTTCGCGTGTCATGGCATTTTGATGAATTGTTTATGATCTGGGGCTCGCACTTCGTGGCCTGGGTGGGGGGGCGTTTTTCTTTTTGGGTCAGCAGGGCAGCGGGGCAGCGCAAGGTTAGAGCCAAAGCCGGTGTATTGTTGTGTTACTGCACGAGATCGGGCGAGAGACATTGAAATGTCCGAGATGTCCGATGCCAGCTGACGCCACTTGATCAACATCATTCAACATAAGAAAACAAAAGCAACAAATATATACATATATATGGAAATGGCCAAGATGATCATGATGATGAGGGGTTGCGGCTGGGGCTGGGGCTGGGTCTGGGTCTGGGGATGTTTATGTTTTGTTTTTCTAGGTCATGTTTAGGATCTTGGATGATGTACGACGCGTATTGTATGCGATGTAGTGCCCACCTAGCCTTGTTTTTCGTTAGGATTTCAACCTGTTCCTGGAAATCCGTAATAATTTCGTTGTGCTTCTTCTTCAGGATAATGGTGGTCTCCTCGGATTCAAGATGAACATCCTCAAGCAGCTTGCGGAGCTTCAGGAGCTCAGCATCACGCTTGCGGTTCGCTTCAAACTGTACGCAAACAAAGTAAATCAATCTCATGGACATATAGAATATTTTTATATTTAGAGAGAAACTTACTTGATGTTCAGCACCACCTTCAGCCTCCTCGAGACGCTCGGACATCTGTATGACCTGAACGCTGAGATCGGCTTTCTCGCGCTCGATCTGATTAAAGGAAGAAAAAAAAGGTGGAAAATTTCGTTGATTAGATACTTTTGACATGGACTTTTCCTTTTGGTTAAATTTCATAATTTAGAAAATTTCCTATTAATAGAGCGCTCTCTATGCTCTATGGCAATTTCCAACAGGCCATAATAAAAATTATAAATCACATTAATCAGTCAAAAATAATTATGCACATGCAACACCTAAAATAACAATGGCATCGTGCCAAGAAATCCTCCCCATAGAGGTACGGTACTCGTAGGTGTATGCATCTATCTTGTTGTGGGTGGAGGAGGAGATGCAGTGCCTTTTGGTATATGTATGTATATTGCATTTCCAAAAAGGCATTCGAAGAGTTTTTCGGTTGAACAGAAACATTTTTCTATCTCTCGGCCTCTCCTATGTCTATTGAAATATTTGCATTTCGCCTTTGGGTCGACCTCATTTAGGCAGTTTCTTGCGAATTGTAATTAAATGGTATTTTATGAGGGGAGCCTCTGGTATTTGGAGCTGTCAGATGGCAGACATGGGAGCCACGAATTGATGAGGAAGAGTCTGCGTAAATTCACTAAAAAAATGAGTCAATTTTCAAACAGCCCCCACCCCCAAGAGGGATTTAATCTCTCTCTTGCTGAACAATCTGTTTATGATAATACTCGTGTGTACCTATACGCAACATAGTTGCTTTGCTATTCTGCCACAGAGGCCACGTAAGTACGAGAGCCGTAAATCCATTTGCGCGATACATATGTATGTATCTTGTGGATACATGTTTTTGCCTTTGCCGCCCATGTGCATATGTATCTATAGATCTACAGATACGAATCACGAATCTTAGAACAAATATATGCCAGGCGGTGTGAAAACTTTTAATGTGCAAGAAAATTATTTAATTTTCCCACAAGCACACAAAGCACAGAGCACACAGATACGGATACACAGATACACAGATAGGAAGATCTTTTAGAGACGAGCAAAAATTCCTCTCTATGATTCGGACGATGATGATGATGATGATGGCTTTTCGACCACTTTATTTTCCTTTCTTTCTTTCTTTCTTTCATTTTCTCTCTACAAGTTTTCGGCTGTTCATATTTTTGTATTTGTTGTTGTTGTTGTTTCTTCTCAGGTCTTCAAGTTAATCATTCGCTTCTCTGTATTGAATGTCGTGCGCTAATTTTAGCCATTTTGTTCCATATTATGAGTGCCAGTGAGTGTGTCGAGTGAGTGTGTGCGAGTGAGTGTGTCGAGTGAGTGTGAGTGTCTTCAGATACTCGATATATGTATGGATAAGGTGCGTGTGTGAGTATGCCACTGTAGGCGGGCCGCTCTTAAATCCATAAAGCAAAAGTAATTAAAATAATATTTCCAACAAAATATGAAGCGAATTCCATTCCAACCCATTCGCCTGCGTGCCAGCAGCAGCTTGCCCCAGACCAGGCCGCATTTTCTAAATTTGTAATGGCAAACAGGAACACTGAACAACTGAAAAGAGTCTGGGCCAGGCCATGCCATGCCAGGCCAGGCCAGGCTAGGCCGGTCGGCAGCTGAATGAAGTGCACTTTTCCGCATGCGAATTTCCTAGTTTTCTCTCGGCAGCTTTGCTGCCACGCAACTTTGTGTGTTTGCAATGACAAATGCAAATACAAATTCAAATGCAAATGCAAAATCATTTATCAATGCTCCGCGCCGAAAGCTATTGAAGTTCAATGCACATCATTATCATTTACTTTCTCCTCTCTTACTCTTACTCTCCTCTCCGATGGGGTTGCTGGGTATTCTTAGATTCCTCTCTAAATGCAACAATTTGTTGCTTTGCTGCATTTGTTTGCTGCGTTTTCTATCCGCTTTTTCTAGCATCTTTTACTTTTTTATCTCTTTTCTATTTGTCTATTTTGATTTTATTTTTGTTTTTGTCTTTTTCCACATATTTTTGCTGTTTTTAGGGTGACATTTGCGCGAAGCGACCAAAAGTGAAAAATTGTCTTGGCCTGGCGCTTTCATTTCGATTGCGATTCGGAGAATGTTTTTTCCACCCATCAAGCAGGTGGACATTTTCTGTGCCCTGTGAAAAGTCGCCTCATATCATGTGTATCTCCATATTATCTGAATCTCCCGAAGTATTATTTCATAGTGTAGGTTATTGGAATCTCCCGTATTTTCCGGTTTGAATCTATTTAAAGTTCTATAAAGTTTCGTATCTATCCATAGCATAAAGGTAACTTTTATGTCTTTATTTCGTACAGAGGGGTATTACTGACTATAATCCGAGTAGTATTTAAGGGGTGCAGGACTATTCAGTACAACATACTTTTTCCAGCACTAAATATATGACTTAAAAGATCTCCCAAAGAGCATCGATTTATAATGATAATTCCATGACTAAAAAGCTTATTAAAAAAAACCAACAAAAACTTCCTTCAAAAAGCCTAAAAATTATACAAAATATTTTCCAGAACAAACTATGACTAAAAACTTCTGCCATAAAAAAATAAACACCAAAAATAGCTATAATATATGTACATATGTATGTATGTACGTATCTATACTCATATATATGTATATAAATTATGTTCGTTTTGTATTACTCACCCTTTGACGCAATTCACGTTCAACTTCAAGATCATCGTGGAGCAGACGGATCTTGTCCTGCAAGAAAATTGTGAATAAATATTCAGATCAGTGATCTTTAATTTCAATTATCGGTTTTCGAAACTATTTCATTATTTTTTTTAAACACTTAAACACACAGTCATTTATATTCATCACACATTTTTCTTCGATGTTTTTCTATATATCTTGCGGTGGGTGTCATTACATAATTTTTTAGCAATGCATATACATATGTATGTACGGGTACATATGGGATACATATAGACATCTAGAATTTTTGCTTGCTATACGGATTTCTATATTTCCACACACAAAAACGCGGCGAGAATTTGACACACACATAGAGACAGAGAGATATATATACAGATATATAGCTATACATATATACATATGTATATGCATACAGATGTCTACGGTATATATAAACTACTGTGTATTTGATTAGAGTGTAGATGAATTTTTTTTTCGGGTTTTCTTAGTTTGTTTTTCTTATTTCTTGATTATTTTTTCTGTTCTACACAGACACCGATGAGGATAATCGAGAGATGGGGAGAGAGAGAAAATACATAGTTCTCTTGGGTTTTTATTTTAAAAAGATTTGGCGCACACGCATTTCGATTATTCGTTCGTTTTTTTTCATTTAAGATTCATTTCTGTTTTTTTTTTATATTTTTTTCTCGTCGAAATTCCTTTGGTTTTTATAGGGTTAGATGTGATGGCCTGAGCCGCCGGACTGTCCTGTCCGCTGACGGTGGTCTCTTACCTCCAAGCGGGAGAGCGAGCTCAGGTCCTGGATGTATTCGATGTTGACATCGGCACCACCGGGTCCGGTCGATGTGGCCCGGTAGGAGTATTTCGAAGAGCGTACAGCCTGCGATGACGACATTCTGCTATGTCAGATTTGCCTGGTATCCTGGGTCCTCTAAATTAATTCAATCGTTACGCGTTTGATCGCGATTTTCAAAATATATAAATAAAATTTTTGTATTTTCCCAAGCGAAAATCTCTACAGCACCGCACGCAGTTTTGTAGTTGTCACCGAGTCACCGAAAAAATTCGTAATAAACGTCGGAGTGAGGCTGGTGATCTACTGAACAAGAGATCCCGTTGTCGTTCGAATAAAGAGTATTTCGTTTATTTGGTCTCTGGTCCGCAAGTCTTTTCGTCTATATCAACGTTTCTCGGACGCTTTCACCATTCGGCTGCACTCGGCTTCCCTTCGGATCGGTTCGACCTGAGTGTGCTTTTTCTGAGATAGAATTCGTGTGCCGCCAGCCCAGCCCAGCCCCCCCATATCTCATTTGAGTTCTCGATCCTATGTGTTCTTGAGTGAGTTTTCATGCGGCGTGTTGCTGTGTTAATTGCTCGCTTGTGTGGAAAATTCTTTGATTTTTCTTTCGGCTTTTCGGCTGCTGTGTGAACGCATTTTCACGCTAGCTTTTCGCTGAGAGTTTTACCCCCCAACCGAAAATAAACTCAAAGCATATGTTTTTCTTTTCTTTTGCTTACCTGTAATTAGCCTCTGTCATTTCTGTGCCTGCCTGCCCCTCCTTGCCACGGGATTTCATTTTGTGTATCTAGCGTCTGGCCAAAATGTATCTACACATAAATTTTCACTTCCATCGCACATATAGAGGTAAAATATATGTACCTATGTATGTATATATACATAAGTCATGTTGAAATTTTTGGCATCTTCTGCCGATCATAAAGTTCATAATTTATATATTTATTTAGTTGGTTCATGTGCCCATGGGGGGCTCACTATTTAGTTTGATTTTTAATATCTTTTCTGTTTGCTTATGGGTTTGGGTTTTTGGCAATACCAGTATTTCAGCACGTAGTCCATTGATAAGCAGGTTGGAGCATAAGCCAATTTCTGACCAGCATAACGCCCACAGTGTTCGGAAAGCCCGATACAGATTTGTATGCTGTAGGTTTTTTGTAGTGATTAAAGAATATTAAAACAATTTTAAACATTCGTGGCTAAGAACACTGATAGAAAAAAACCAAAGTAAAATTAACTACAATCATATTTGAATTTAAAATGCGATTTTTAAATACAAACATAGTAAAATTAAATATAATTCACATTGATTAAAATATAAATGTATTAAAATGGATTTTTTAATACCTTTATATTTAATCTTAATACAAAACACTTTAAAATAAATATAATATATTAAATTTAAATAAAAAAAACACTATAAAATAGATATAATATATTAAATTTAAACTTTAAATATATTTAAATTAAATATAAAATATATTAAATGTAAATATTTACATAATTATATCAAAATGAAGTTAAAAAATATTTAATATTAATACAACCACTCTTGGATGAAAATCAATGGCGTAAATGAGTGAAAATATTAAAATTTCAGGGCTTTTTTCTATCGGTGAAGGTAGTAAGTCTGTACATATTTGTAGTATGTGTATCTGTAGTTCCATAGTTCTGGAGTACCATTTAAAAATTTAACTTATTCAAGTCCCCAATTCTAAGCTGTTAAACACTATAATTTTTTCCTTAAGATTATTGATAGATGGATCTGCTGGCACGATCCATGTCCTTCCATCCATGATAATGTTAATATCAAAGAGTAATCTGCATGCTACTATCATTGTATGAATGTCAAATGATAATTTAAGTTTTAATAATTATTAATTTAAGATAGAATTCATGGTTCGTAACTGTGCATCTACTTTCACTTCAGCAAAGGTTTATTTATTAAACAATTTCAATAAATCGTAAATTCTAAATCGGTATCTACATATTTATGAGCTTAAAAGTTACTAATTTTCAATATGAGAGAAACACATAGAGAGTCCACATTAACGAGTAATATTCCAGAGTGAAAGTCTCCACCGTTTACCTCCGATTTGTTTATTTCTATTAATAGTTGGAATATGTGTAATATATAATTATTGATTTATTATATGTATGCAGTAAATCTGATTGAAAAACTTTTCCCGCAACAAAATATATCCATATACTATTACATATATATTCTACCTATATGTAGATATACCATTGCATAGGCCCCAAATTGTATTACAACATCTTATCAAATCCAACTGACATAGAAATCGTAAAAGTTTTTCATAATTTTTATGAAATGTGTTCAAAAATCATTTCTCGCTAACAGCCAATTAGAATTAGAATTACAAACATACATGCAATGTTGGCTATAAATACATGACTTTTGGCATCGAAACGTGTTATTCTGTGGGCTACAAAAAATAAAAGAGGAAGGCCTACAGAGCGACAAAAGTGCACAAAAAATATAGACGAAAAATTCAGTATTTTGAGTGAATCCTTGGCAATGCCGACAACAGTGTCTGCTCCACCACAGACAATGCTCTGTCATCCTAACAATTGTTATGTCAATGGACACTCGCATACATAGTTTTGGCAGCAGGTAAGATATTCCAAATGCATATACGAACCCAAATTGGAAGAGAGATTGAGATCTGCATGGTTTATTAAACAATTTTTGTTACATTTTTTGAGCGAGTTTTTTGTGTGAGTTTTTTTTTTTTGGATTTAGCTCAATTTTCCAAAACGAACCAAAGCTTTTTTTCTGAGTGAAAAATTTCGCCTCACTTCGGTTTTGGATCGGTATGGTTCGTGGTTCGTGAACGATCTGCTCCACCTGTGCTCCACACACATACAGAGATACACACAGGCATAGCTATACTTAAGAATGATTTTTCGCTTATTTTTAGCAACTGAATTTTACGTTATTTCAGTGGGTTTTTTCTCTCTTTGCTCATAATCATGTTCATTTTCCACACACATTTCACCTGAGGCTAGCACGTACATACATTGGTACATATGTATATGTATACATATATACGTGGATGGGCCAACCATTGCTTATATATAAGGTGGCTGTCCTGTCCGGCCAGTATCTTCTAGATACGCGTACAATACTTAGCGCTGCCTGGCCATAACTTTATTTATTTGATGCCACACACACACACACACATAAACACGCACTAAAGTGTCTGTGTGTGTATCTGTGAAAGTGTATGCCAGGCACAGCACAGAATAACATTCTGTGTGTTTGCCACATTTTGGAATGTGTAATTATTTAAAAATAACCTGGCGAATATGTAGCAAGCAATTCGGCGATAAATAAGTCCGCTAAAAATAGCCACAAGCCAGACAACGACACCTTTTGTCAAAAATTCCCAATTCGATTTGGGTTGGGATTGAAATTTGTTCGAAATTCAATTGGATTTAAGCTTAAGTTTGTATTAGGGATAGGTAACTGTCTGACTTAAATATCTTTCTCTAGGAAATCGCCTGAACTGTTATCAGATCGTGGTTCTACATCTCATTTAAGGAAGTAACTCCCTCTGTCTCTCTCTCTCTTTCTCTCTTATCTTTCCAATTCGATGCCGTTGCGGCCAATGCAATTGCATTTGAGCTTGTAATTCCCAGCTGGTTAACGGCCCATTGCCCATCATTTTACAGATGCACTGAGGTCAGTGATGGTGTATCACGGGAAGGGGGGGACTGCGACTGCGACTGGGACAGGAGTACGTGCATATTCCCACCTCTTGAGGCCTGGTGGCAAGACAGAAATCACTCAGCGTTCGCATCGTGTCTTCTGTTTCTTTCATGTTTCGTGTGTGCCAGCGCACAAAATTAGGTCAAAATTGTTATGATCACACAGATACAGCACACACACACACACACACACACACAACACCTATAGAGAACCTATAGAGAGGATGCCCTGCTATGCAGTTATATATAGATCGACTTCAGCTTGTACGAGGTGTTCCTCCTGCTTTACAAAGTGAGTGTGTGCCCATTTGACAAGTGCTGTGCTCAGCAGCCACTTTCTGCAATGCAACGCCTCTTGAGATGAGAGCAGAGGCGCTCTATGGAGAGTGCCACATAGCAGAAAGCGGGCTCAAGTGGGCGCCAGTTGGGTGGGATGGGATGGGGGTCTGACCGACTCCAACTCGGTGGGTGGTGCAGCTAAATTCCAAACCCAATGCCCGGATAAAAATACACTTTTTAATGCATTCAAAACAAACAAAACGGCGCGTGGCTCTAATGCATTTCAGTTCCCTGAAAAGGCTCCCCTGCCCTATGCTCCTCTTTGTTTTTTTGCTCGCCAAAAACTTGCCATTTTCCGTTGTCATTTGCCATTTGGGCGTTGACAACTTCAAATCAACCTCTCCTCCTACGGATGATTCATAAACACGCTGCCACGGACTTGCTCTAATAATGCCAATTGCCATTTAATGGCCAGTCAAAACGAATACTTGACAAATCGGGTATTTAGTATACCTCTTGGCACATATAGCATCGACATCTCGGGGCTGTGACGTGTCACTGTTTCTGTCTCTCTGACTCATGCGGATGAGAAACACACTCATCCTCGCTATGATATGATATGTGTGTACATATGTATGTATAGCATGTGTGCATCCATGACCATGTGGGTGGAAGAAAGCTTGAAATATGCCATGCTATATGCCATATAGCAACGATCTAGATCGGCATCATACCTGCGGGAAAGTCTTTGCAATTAGATGAAAAAAAGCAACAGTATCTGATCATAAATATGGATATTTACGAGTCTTCTGTATGGTATACAAATCTGGCATTTCAATCGATTTGGGAAATGTTATTTCGGTGAAGAAAAACTTGGTTTGAATATATGAATAGATTTTCTGTATTTATAAATAGGCTTTCAAAATAAAAACTAAATGTTTTCGGCTACACCCTTTCTGGCCGATTTCACCCCTCCTCTGCAATGTTATGGTCCGTTGACAGAATTATTCGCTGTCAGAGTTTTCATTGACTTGGATACGGAATATGCAGAGTGCAAGGCAGCAGATCATCAGCCACACAAGTAATAGTTTTACTACCACTAATTTGTATTGCCTACACCGATAAAAAAAACCCTGAAATTGTAATATTTTTACGCATTAATGCCATTGATTTTCATCCAAAAGTGGTTGTATTAATATTGAATATTTTTCACTTACATTTGGATATAAATATGAAAATATTTAAATTTAATATATTTTATATTTATATTAATATTGAATATTTTTCACTTACATTTGGATATAAATATGAAAATATTTAAATTTAATATATTTTATATATAATTTAATATATTATATTTTTTTAAAGTTTTTTGTATTTAAATTGAATATATTATATTTTATTTATTTTAAAGTGTTTTGTATTAAGATTAAATTTAATTTTATTATGTTTGTATTTAAAAATAGCATTTTAAATTCAAATATGATTGTAGTTAATTTTACTTTGGTTTTTTTCTAGCAGTGTAAATATAGCCATATATGTACATATGTAGATATCTACTTGTAGTAGAGTATTTGGCATTCGTCGTTGGCCCATTCTTCTGTCATGCTTTAGCTAAACGATTAATCATCAAAAATATTTGCAACTCGTGATGCTAAATGCAATTGCAATTTAATTAATTTCGACAGCATAGAGCATTACAAATGTATCTTTGCTGACGATTCAAATTAAAATTGTATGTTTGGCTGAGATTTGTGCTACATATCTGAATTATTTGTCGATTTAAATGTGGATCATCTTGGTATGCTGGGTTTTCATTATGTGCTTGCATAGGTGGGAGGTATAGGTACCTCTAGATTATTCTCTTGTTAACAAGTTCTAACTTCTACCATGAATAATCATAATTAATAATTACGTAAATATAATACGTACAATTCTAACTACTGACAAACATGGTTGAACAATTGTATGCAAGCTTTGGAAAGGTAGGAGAAGAGGCTGAACTGAGCACTGCATTTAGGGGGTTCGACAATCTCATGGGCAGCGATACGGTTCCAGCACCTAATACCAACCAACAGTCGCTCAAAAAACACATCGAACAATTGACAATAAATGGTGGAATGGTTTATGGTTGTTAAGGATGATCAGAGATCATAAGGTCATTCACGTAATACCATCCATTGTCACCGTGCAATAAATATAAATTATATGACAATTGTGCTTTTTGAAATCCGCGCTCACTTGGTAGCATCGATTAATACTGCGAAATGCTAGCGAATATTCGTTTTGGCACTCTGACAAAAACTGGCAAAAACCATCTCAAACCTGTACACTAGATGGCGGCACTACGCATTTAATTATTTCCCATTGCCACTCACAGATGGCACATACAAATGTATGTAAAATTCGTATAATTTGTATGTAAGGGCATGTAAAATATATGTAAAGTTCGTGTAGAATATGCATTGAAATGTACATGAGATGTAAAATTAAAGAAATAATTTATTTAAATCGAAAAATTAAATTTAAGAAGACTAAAATATGAATGCGGCGTTTTTTATCTATCCCTGTAGTCATATTGATATCTGATCTGCCGTGGATAGGTTTTCATCAGTAGATAGGGTAAAGCATACATTTTTATAATACAACTGAATCACATAGAAATATATTTTAATTACTGCAACCCTAAAATAGCATTTATAGCACTATTATTTGTTCAGTCCGGGAGCTACATACAACATTTGCTTCTGTTGCCATGCCATAGATTTAACATAAGGAAAATTGATCGACGAACCGTTTTAGTTCAAAAAGGACTCAATCAGATTGGTCAGCCGGCGCATGCTGACGTAGTTGACCAGCACTAGGTAGCCGTAGCAGGTGTATATGTAGGCCCACCACTGGACATGGAGCGGCTCCTTGAACCAGCTGCCGCTTCGGAGGCGTCCCACTTTCTGGTAGCCATGGGGCTGCATCACGTAGGCGTGGTGTCGTTCGGTGAGGAGGCGCCGGAACACCGTCCCGCACAGGTGGACCACGGTCAGCAGAAGGATGAGTCGCCGCAGATGTACCAACAGCAGCACCATTTCAATGTGCGTTTCCCTGTTCTGGGCGAAAGTATATGAAATTCCTGGACTCTGATTAATCTCTCTTGTCGTCACATACTACTCGCACACTTCAAGGGTTTTAATTGTTAATGTTCCCGAATTTATATTTACTGCTGCGTCTTTCGATTTATTTTCGCATTTTCGCGAGTTCTTTGCGTTCCGCCTTGTCGTTTTCGCATTTTTCGCCTGCCTTTGTGGTGGAAATTATATATAGATAGGCTGTACATATGTACATGTACATATGTGTATATAAAACCGATTTCGGCTGGCAACACTTGCCAAAAAGTTTTCACAACTATTTCCCGATCGAAAGTTTTGTTTTTGAAGCTTTTTCTTTTTGGCGGTAATCGGTGCCATCTTTGATTTTGAAAACTGTTGAGACATAAAAACCCGCTCTTAGTGCTGTGTTTACACTAAATGTTGTAATAGATTCCAAGCAAATCGCTAGGAAAAACTGTCAGTGCTTGCCAAATCGAATTAGAATCCACTTCAAATGGAGCATAATAGAACGCCTCTTCAGCTGCGCCTTTCAGCGCGTTCAGACATAAGCTATTCCCAAGTACTTCCATAAAAAAGATATCTACAAAAATCAACAGGCTGCATCCGATTAAGATCGATCGATCGAGGCAGTGGCATATTCTTAGAAGGGGTTCGAACTTCGAACAGAAAAGGAATCCCTTAGGAAGTAAATAATGCTTCAAGACTAAAAAGCCTATGAGGCTTCTTCCTATGGGTTATATATATTCATTTTCGACCAGTTTGTTTGCCATTTTTAGCTGGTAAGACCCCTTTTTAACTCTGGCACTGCCTACGGCGTATACGCAATGCGTATACGTAATATTTTCATGAAAGAACCACAAGAAAATACTTGAGACCCAGACACACACTTCTAAACAACAGCTCCATGCAATGCAACCTTGAAAAAGCGATCAAATGCTCAGACCATCGAAAAAAACCAAAAACAAAATTGTGTCGGAAAAGCAAACAAAAGGCCCTCGCAGATTGCAACACACAGTGAGGCTGGTTAAGAACAGCAGCCATACAATATTTAAATTATATATTAGCACACAGAACGCGAGTCGTGCGAGCCGTGGAAAATGTGGCAATAGCCAGGCAGCAGCTGCCTCAGACATCCCAGCGGAAAATGGTATGTAAATAAAAAATTGTACTACAGCAAAGTAAATAGACAAAAAAAAACCACAGCGATAATTAACTACAATTTGGGGGGTTTATGGTATTTGTTTGGCAGTGACAGCGCAAAATCGCAGAACGAGTCCGAGTCGATTCAGTCAAGGAATACTTTTTGATGTACGACCCGCAAATATTTTATAGCAAACGCGTGCCAACCGCCTGTTGAATCGTATTTCCCTTTGGATTTTTCCAAATGGTATACAAACTGATGGGAAAATTGGCACATGGTTTAAAACATTTAACGGAATGGAAGATGGTCCAAAGTTCAGATTTCGTTTATTTATTTATTAAAACAAATATAGATTGACAATAATCACTTTAGAGTCGGTCCATTTCTCTTCCGCCTTGCGGACAACAAAACAATTTTCTTTTGTCGGATTTTAAGTGCCACCAAACAAATTGCATCTGTTTGTTCCTCCTCCCCATAGGATGCCTGTCCCCTGCCCCTGCTCCAGCACTCCATTCGTTTTATTAACTAGCGTTTGCATCGTTTCATTGCATAATCTGTCGCTGGAGGCACGCCCCCAAAACGGCCCCAGACATAAATTACAAACTTGAGAAGCGCACAAAATGATTGAAAGCCGCACTGCACAGCAGAGCAGAGCAGGCCAGATCTGGGGAACACTGGGATGCGGATGGAGATGGTGATGGAGAAGGAGAAGGAGAAGGAGAAGAGATCGCGGATTGGATCCCATTGGAACTCTGGTGAGCATCAGTATGATTGACCGACCGCATTGTGTGTGCACCTCGCTGGCTGCTGGTTGCTCCCGGGGATTGCCGGGGTCTGACTTTTATGGCTGTCGGTGTATTTCTTTTTATTGCCTGCCCAAAATTCATTTCTAGTTTTCTGTTTTTTTCATCATACCCTGCCACTCCTAGGGATACGCAATGGGTATATTGTGTACTAGTGGATACATGTAACTGGCGAAATAAAGCGTCCATTACAGAGTGCACTTGTCAGTGAGATATAAAAAAGTAAATGAGTAGATCTTATCTGTTTGCATTATTATTACTGTCAGATCAACCACTCTTGGATTCGATTTCATTTAAATAAATTTCCGCCAGAGTTTTGGGAGGGTATCTTTTAGTCATTATATCCATAAAGTTCTTCCTTTTATTTCTCTGTTTCTCTGATTTGTTTGCATTCAGCTTTCAGTTTTCGGCTGTTTTCTGGGTTGCGTTGGCGGCGGCGTCTCCGTCTCTGCCTGCAGCACGCACTGGGAAAATGAAAATATTTGTGGAAAGCATGCGAAATGCACGCCTGTTGTTGGTATCTTTTATATTTTTTAATGCAGCGCTGAAAGCTATTTGTATCTGTCGGTCAGATTGGGTTAAGTCTCGGGCCCCGTTCCGCAGTAATCGCCCTCCCCCTTGTTGCTGCTGCACTCTTTCTGGCATGTCTTTCGTCAAAGTGTCGAGCCACTTTGCCTGGGGCTGGCCTGCTATTAGCCCATTGATGCCGCCTTTTTGGATTTACTTCTTTCCTGTCTGTTCCACCCCCACATCACCACACCACCACCCTTTTTAGTATTGTATCTTTGTCGCCCATTCTGATTTATGGGATTGGGGACTGGCGACTGGGGTTTGGGGTAAGGCATTATCTTTCATTTGAATGCTTTTCGCCGCATTTTGCGCATATTTAGTTTTAAATGTTTTTCACTAAAAACCCACAAATGAATTACCCCGTTTCATTTTAATTTTCTGTTTAGACGTCATCTTTGTTGGCCGCACGCTTCCGGTGACTGCCAGAGGCAACAGCGGCAACTGCAAAAGTGGCACAAAGATTTTTATTTTTAAAACCAGAACAAATATCAGCATATACTCGTAACCGTACACACGCTGGCAGTGCGGTGATGTTGTCTACTGCATGATCTCTGTGATATATTCATTTATGGGGAGGGTACATGTCTGCGCTGCACGAATGAACCAGAATGCCGAAGGGGGGCATAGGGTAAATGTGTGCCAGAGCTATTGGGGAGCCATGACCTGAGCTCGTGAGAAACTGAATGAATGTGGAATTAGCAAGGTGCTTCATAGCGATCCATAGAGTAAAGGGATCTTATATTCCCGTACCAACAAATAAAACATCATCCATTGGGACAGTTCATCAGCTCATTCACAAGTTCATAGAACACCCCCAACCCTCCTCGTCGTCACCCTTTCGGTTTCCTTCAGTCAACGAAACATGACAGACTGCATCTGTATCTGTTGGCGACAATTATCATCTGCAGCACATATTTTGAGATACTTTTTGTTGTTGTTGTTGTGCTGGATAAATTTTGTGCATCTTCCTCTCCATCTGCGGCAAGCGGCCCACTCATCGATTAGTCACCCAAAGACAGAAATATATTTGAATTAAATTATTTATCTAATAATAGATGGGGGAAATGTGGGGAATCGTATCTACCATCCACGCGTATGATGATGTTCATTCCATAGCCCAGATACTCGTAGATATAAATGCGAAATACTTTTGAGCATTACAAGAATTTGTACACACATTTCCGTACAACAAATGGAGGGGGAGCGAATCAGTACATATAGCCGGGTTGGCCGATTTAATCCAGATATATGTGCATACGCTGAGCAGATAGATACATACGGAAAATAATGGGGAAATATGGAAATAGGTGCCGGCCGATGTTGTGAATACTCTAAGAGGGAAAGTTCCTTTGTGCCTAGGTTTATCTAGGTATAAAATGTCCCTCTATGGAGCTGCCATGTTTAAAAAATATTTAGAAAATGTGGAAATTGTTGAAAATGTTTTCCTTGGTAAATTTATATGGCTAATAATATTTTAGAATCAATGGTAATTATACTTTGATGTAAAAATGTTCCGTTAGTCCTGCACTCATCTCATCCTACACCAATAGAAAAAAGCCCTGAAATTTTAATATTTTCACTCATTTATGCCATTGATTTTCATCCAAAAGTGGTTGTATAAATATTGAATATTTTTCACTTACATTTTCATATAAATATGAAAATATTTATATTTAATATATTTTATATAATTTAAATATATTTCATATTTTAATTAAATATATTATATTTATTTTAAAGTTTTTTGTATTTAAATTAAATATATTATATTTATTTTAAAGTGTTTTGAATTAAGATTAAATATGAACGTATTAAAAAATCCATTTTAATACATTTATATTTGAATCAAAGTGAATTCTATTTAATTTTACTATGTTTGTATTTAAAAATCGCATTTTAAATTCAAATATGATTTGCAGTTAATTTTACTTTGGTTTTTTTCTATCAGTGTATTTCCTTCGTGTATGCTGAAATCCTTTTAAGCCAATCTTACACGATAAACGGATGATCATCAGTAATAGACAAAATAAACCTTAGCCTGCTGATCACAATGCTGATGATACCCTCTCTGATAGAGTGTTCTAAGAACTTTTTATCTATTTCTCTATTGCAATTTACAAACGCAGCGATCAACAACTGAGAAGGAGAAGGCGATCTCTACGCTACGCTACGCTCTGCGCCTGCCCAAAATACTACACGCACACCCAACGAGAGAGAGAGACGAGAGACTTTTCTCTGATCAGCTTTTCACGCAGTTCAGTGCGAGGGAAAAATCTCGGCAAGAAAATGTATATTTTCCCAGCGGCCAGGCCAGACAGTTTTCCTTTGACAACGCGCCGAGTCGCACACACGCTTCGGGCCCAAAACGGAACAGAACGGGAAAAACTGAAATACCGAAAATCGCATCGCTTGCGTTTGAGTTTGAGTTCGCGTTCTGCGACAAAATAATCGTGCGAGAGAATGAGTGTGTGTGTGTGTGTGTGTGTGTGTGTAAATGTTGCTAAATTTATAAATAAAATCTCAAGTTCTGCCTGTGCTCCCAAAGTAAAATGAAATAAAAAGGAAAAGTTTTGGGGTGGCGGAGGAAAAAGTGGAGATGGAAAATAAGAAAAATATCAAGGCATAAATAAAACGCCCCGTGACGTGTGTGTCGTCCGCGCATCTGATTCCCGTGTCGCATTTGCCGGCTGCATTCTCAAATAGATCGGATGAGGAGCACTATAGGCTCTTATAGCTCCTCCATATAGCTCTCTGGCTCTACAGCTCTACAGCTCTATACATAAGTATCTTCTATATGTATATCAACCTGGCCGGTGCGTGCCGGCGGATTATGTAAAGTGGCACACACCAGAGATCCCAATCTCGGAGATCCAAGAGCGGCGAAAAAACAAAATAAAATAAAAAGAAAAGAAAGTTGGCCGAAAGCAAAGAAAATCGAAAAGGAAAACAGAGTCTAGAATCGAAACAGATAGAGAGAGAGAGAGAGACAGAGACAGAGACAAGGAGAGAAATATTTTTGTCGCACGCGCGCGAATTCAGTAAATGTATCTAATTTATTTTGCATCTATTGCAATTGAGAGGCGGCCGCCCCATGCATCCGACAGATACACTTTCGTAATTGTCGTCAGTGGTTCGAGTGTAGTGTATCTCTGCTTCGCTCGTCGCGCGTTCAACAGCAGCAGAAGGACAAGTGTGTGTGTGTGTGGCAGATTGGATTACCCACTGCAGATAAACGAAATAAATTATACAGAAATTATCCAAGCAAAATCTGATAGAATTCTGATCGCTTCAATCGCTTGCCAAAAACGAACGTAATGTCTTCCTATCGCAGTTATGTAAGTAATCGTACAAGAGTAATGCAGAGCCAACTGTCTGTATCCGTGTACCCGCAAAGTATCTGTGGCATCCGTGTGGCCGCTATGTATCTGTGTATCCCTCCCAGTGTATCTGTGGTATCGTGATCTTGGCGTTTTGCACTTTTCTGTGTGTGTTTTTGCCATTCCTAGCATCCACAGATTTTTGTTTATTTCTAATTTGCTGCCTTACCTCACACGTAGCCAGATAAAATGTATCTATGAGTTTGCGTTTACTTTTGCGCATCTGTGAGTGTGCTTTTGTGCCTCCAGATCCATTGATAAACAATTTAGCCACAGAGTTTGCTCATTGTCTGACTTTTGCTCAGTTAATTGCTCTCATTTTCCAGACAGGCGCTTGCCTGACAGCAGCAGCCTCAAATGATGGTGTGGCTAGGTGTGGCTGGGATCTTTGTATAATTTGAATGAGAGAACAAATGAACGAATAAACGAATGAATGAGTAAATGGGCAAATAAATGAGCTCAAATCAATCACTTTAATGTACACTGATGATCATTTTGGCAGCGGATTCAAATGATTTAACTTGATTTTTGGCTATTTTTCACTTGGAGAGTATTTATTTGAATTATTTCATACATTTAGTTAATGAATGACATTTTGTATGCAAAAGCTGCTACTGCATTTTGAGCAGTCAATGTCAGTCAATTAAGTATAATAAATAGCTGTAGATTAATATATTCGCTTCTCTGACTTTCTCAAGAGTATTTTAGGATTATTCGTTTTAGTAATCTTGATTGCTTTTAAGGTTATCTTTTAAAGATAAAATATTAGTCATAAGCCAAGCTATACACCAATACAGAAAAACGCACTAAAATTTTAATATTTTCACTCATTTATGCCATTGATTTTCATCCAAGAGTGGTTTTATTAATATTGAATATTTTTAACTTACATTTTGATATAAATATGAAAATATTTAAATTTAATATATTCTAAAATGTATTTAAATATATTTCATATTTAAATTTAATATATTATATTAATTTTAAAGTGTTTTGTGTTAAGATTAAATATGAACGTATTAAAAAAGCCATTTTAATACATTTATATTTGAATCAAAGTGAATTCTATTTAATTTTAATATGTTTGTATTTAAAAATCGCATTTTAAATTCAAATATGATTGTAGCTAATTTTACTTCGGTTTTTTTTCTATCAGTGTAATCATTCAGAAAAATATTTCGAAAGCCCAAAAGCAGCTAAACATAAGGGCAAAGGCAACATTCCCATAATTCATGTAAAATCTTCTGGCCTAACATTCAAGTCGTTAATCCCCTGAGAATAGTCTCCCCACTGATCGCTTCTCCCACACTCTGCGTAATTCGTGTTCCACTCATTATATCCTTTTGTTCCTCGACATAAACTTTATGACTTTGGCCCGACTTCTGACACGGCGCTGCATAAATCAATTAAATATTTTTGTGACCCTCTCTTACTAATAAACCAATCAATTTATGGCCGGAAAACAACAAGTTACCATCTCTCTCCCATCAGCGGAGTGCACCTTTCTCCTACTCCTACTCCTACTCCTACTCCGTTGCCTTCTCCTTCGAAGATATCTTTCAGCATCAGTTTCTAATTATTTTTAGAATCTTTGGATCTATAAATGTTGAAAAAAAAAGAAATAGTTTGTGTGCTTCTTTTACGGGTGACGCAGTCAGAGTTCTTGTGTTCCTGTTGCTGCTGCTTCGAATTGTTGGTGTTCCCCTGGCTTTGGGTACTTTGTTGAAGATTTTTATGGCCAGAAGGAAGTTGTAAATATTTATGACACGCATAAAGTCGAAAGTTCCCTGTGAGAGCCGCCGCAGAGCACGCACCACCTAATTAATTAACAAAGTGTGAATCTTCATGCAATTTGTTTGAAGCCAATGGCAGCGATGGGATGGATGGAGACGCAGATCTTCATCAGGGAGCAGCGATAGACCATCCAGATATAATCAATTTATTTTGTTTTTGCATTCTCTACAGCAAGAGAGAGTCAGAGAGAGAGAGAGAGAGAGAGAGCACTTAATGCACAGTAAAGTCTAATGGGTGAGAGAGGGAAACTGCTAGAATCTAGAGATAGAATTGAAATAATACAAAAACAGAAATTTAAGAACCAAAGCGGAACCCAACAACCCTCTCTGTGAGTTAGAATTACGATTATATCTCTTGTTGTCTTTGCTGTCTTTATTACAGTACAAAGGTTAATTTATTTATTCATCCTCCACGTGAATGATCTGAACCCTTTCGACAACCCGTGCACTCCTGTTGCCCTTCTCCACCATGCCGATGATCCAGGCCGGATGGCCATTCAATTGCTTGATTTCGGAGCAGAAGGCAGTAGCCTGCTCCCGTGGCATGCAGATGAGCAGACCGCCCGAATGTTCGGGGGCCAGGCCCTGCAACAGCAGACGATCGTTGGCTTCGCCATTGCTAATGGCCAAGGCTGCCATGTTGCCGATCAACGGCAGGTTGTAAATGTAAAAGGAAAGCTCGTTCTTCTGCAGATCTGCCAATTGCTGGGCATGGCCCAAGAGCCCCAATTCGCCAATGTGGGTGGCCCCGTGGGCATTGTGCTTGAACATAAGACGAGCGGCCACGTGATTCAGGCGGGACATCCAGCTGATGGCCTGACGGTGGGCCTGTTTCACCTGCTCCTCGGTGATGGCCAGCTTAATGGGCTTGCAGCAGGATCCCGATGCGTTGCCGATGCTCCGGTATGCATCGAGGGCTAGCTGTGTGCCCAGGGGCTTGGTCACCAACAGGACATCGCCAGCGATGGCGTAGCCCGGCTCAATGAATCCGTTCATCTGGCAAACGGTCGAGGCCACTCCGCCCAGTATGCACCAGGGATTGACTATGATCCGGACACCAGTAATTTGGGCGCCAGCCTCAGAGGCGCGGCTCTTAAAGCCACGCATCATCATGGGGAGCACCACGTTGCGCTGCTGCTCCGTCCACTCACTGCTCACGCCCAGCAGCATCATCATGCTGTCGCACTTGCCGACGCCCATGGCATACAGATTGTTCAGCACCTTGGCGCAGGCGATTTGGCCCGTCACATAGGGATCGTCGGTGATGGGGTAGCAGAAGCTGGTGGCCTGCACCAGCCAGCATACGCCTGTTCGCAGCGGAATCACAGCGCTGGCGAATGGGATGCCCAGTTTGGGCACAACCGATGGGAACGGCAGCGTCTCATCCTGAACTACGGTTTCCGGCTGCCCCGCTTTGGCGAGATCCGAGGCCAAGAGCGCATTCAAAAGCGCATCCTTGGGCACCTTGCAGCGGCCTGCCTCCAAGTCAACGAAGCGTGTCAGACAAAAGGAATCCTCTAGGCCGTGATCCGTGGGGTTAAAGCTGGGACGCATTGCGGCGTCTCTATCGCCTTGCAGCTCCAAAATAGCAGCAGATTGAACGTTTGTGGCATCGCTCATGGTTTTTTCTTTACTTTACTTTACTTTTTTTAATATAAAGCCTACCGTATTATTTTTTTTGAAATGTGACAGAAAGTTGTCAAAAAAAAAGGACTTGGGGAGGTGTAAGTTAAAACGTTGACAACACTGTTTCAAGTGTTAAAAGTGCTTTTCGTGCTATTAAATCAGCCCCAGGGAGCGCCTCTGCGCAGCTTTGCAGCTTTCAAATTAGCAGCAGAATGAAAGTGACGAGCGGCACTTGTCGTTAATCCTTTGCATGTTCATTTATAAAGTGCAATCAGTTTTCAACACTGTTTTGAAGTGTTGAAAGTGCTTTCAAATTGCCACCAAAGAGTGCCTTGACATCGGATTCTCCTCACACAATCAGTATCAATGCCTGGCATGGCATGTGTCATTTCATTGTATTTTTCCAAAGCAAAGCTATCACAAGGTTTCAGTTTACGAGCATTTAAGTGTGCACAAACAAAAAAACAAAAGAACAAAAATTACAAATTCGAAAAGGCAGAAAGTCTGCGTAATTCCAAAATCCAAACTCCTAGGAAATTTTCACAACCAACAAAACCAACAAAAAAAAAACAGCAACCATGCCACGTCGTCGTCGTCCTCGTGGCAATGCCGCATCCTTGGCAATGCTGCGCAAGAAGACCCAGGAGAGCAGCAACAACAACAACAACAGCAGCAGCAACAATAACAACAACACTAAAGAGAACAACAACAATAGCAACAATAAAAACAACAATGCCAGCGGCTCGAAGAGCTCAAATGCCAAAAAAGCGAATGCAAAAAAAACCAAAAAATTGAGCCAGAAGTCAAAGCAACAGCAAAAGCAACAACTAAAGCAGCCGCAACCGCAGCCACTGCCACAGCCACTGCCACAGCCACAGCCACAGCCACAGCCGAAGAAGGTGAGCCCGATGCCGGCCAAGAAGCCGACACTTGCCACGGAGCCAAGCTGGGCCGCAAAGCAGAAGCCCATCTATGACCAGGAGGCGATTGAGCAGGAGCTACTCTATGACCAGGAGCCGCATGAGGAGCAGGAGGAGCCAATCAGCGACCAGGACTCGACCTGCGACGAACAGTATTCGAGCACTGACGAGGCGGAGTCATTCGATGAGGAGCAGTTTATGTATGACTCTGAGTCGAACTCTGACGAAAAGTCGTCCCACGAGTCGCCTTTTGAGGTGTCTGAAATGGAATCATTCTGCATTCTGGAGACGATCTCCAACTACGAGACATGCTGTGATCCGGAGCCCTGCTTTGACCAGCCCCCATGCTGTGACCCAGAGTCGCGCTGTGAGCAAGGATCGTGCTGTGACCAGGGAGAATTCTGTGACGCAGGGTCATACTGCGACCAGGGGCCATTCTGTGACCCCGAGTCGATCTGTTACTGCGGACAGGAAGTATTTTACGACCAGTGTCAGGTGCAGTTCCGCAACCAGACGCCACTCTACGACCAGGAGTCAATCTACGACCAGGAACCAGACGATGACCTGCAGTCGCTCTACAACCAGGAGCTGGAGCCCCTCTGCGACGAGGAACCAAACGATGACCTGGATCAGCTGTACAACCAGGAGCTACTCTACGAGGAGGGGGAGCAGGCAATCGCCGAGCTGCCATCCTATATCCACGATCCGATATATGCCCAGGAGCCAGAAGCTGCTGCGGAGCAGCCGCCAATCCATGATGAGCAATCGCCAGGGTCGTCCTACGACCAGGGATCGTCACCCAACGCCATGCCCGACGATACCTTTGCCTTCATGTGGGGCCAGAACGCCAACGACTGGGAGCTGCAGCTCTTCCCAGAGCTGTATGGCCGCATGCCGACGCTGCCCTCGTATGCGGACATCTTCGGCCAGCCCTCGTATGCCGTCGACTTCAATTGCATGGAGTGTGAGGGATTGGCGGCGCCTTGCCAGACGGGCGGCATACGGAGCACTTCCGATGGACGGTTCAGCGACATTCCCGGCTCGATGATACCGGACCAATACGGGATGGTGGGTCTACTCTCGGCCATACGGGCCAGCCACAACAATCCGGCGGCCACCCAACTGGTGTTTGGCGAGGATCTGACCATGTTTGGCCTGGATCTGACGGCACCCGGTGACATTTATGTGCACTTCAACGGACCCTTCACCAGCGAACCGCCGCCGCGCAACGTCCAGGACATCGCCTTCGAGATGAGCATGCGCCAGATGCGCGATGCCATAGCCATGTATCCCTTCTATCCGCCTGTTTGGGATCCCTTTGTGCCAGAGACTGGCCACTTGGGTATAGTCTTTGACAACAAAGATGGCGAGAAGCAGGAGGAGCAGGGGGAGCAGACGCAGCAGCAGAAGGAAGAGGTATCTGAGGACGAGCAGACGCAGCAGAAACAGCAGCAGCAGCAGGCAGAGATATCTGATGAAGAGCAGATGCAGCAGGATGCGGACGAGACGTCGGAGTACGAGCTGGAAGAGGACTACGACCAAGAGGCGCACTACACTCTAATGCTGGACGATGAACAAGAGACCACAACTGAATCGGATTCCGACTCAGAGACAAGCTCTGACCTAAGCCCAATTTAATATCGAAGCAGATTCCACCTACATACATGTCCACCCTTTGTTTTGCATTTGAAAACGTATCTGGGAAAATACACAAATGATCGTCGTTTTGGCTTGTTTCCTATCATCCTCACTCAGTGCTCAGTTCTCGTTGATTTTCACTTTTATTTTCTTTACACATTCGAATTTCGTAAAACGCATTTGGTCGACACTTTTGACAGCGAAAAGTAGGAAAAACATTTATAAATAAATCATATACGAGCATGTCTGTCGGCCATCGGACGCATGGCACGCGAATACTTGAGATCGTTGGACTCGCAGATACATACATATATTTATATACATATGTTATAGTTTGTTAGTGAATTGTGCCTGTGCTTTATAGACTCGCTCGACTGACAGACAGGCGCTTTATAGCGCATCCTGGGTCTGGTCTGGGGTCTGAGGTCCCTAATTGAGTCCGCATAATAACGCTGTCAGAAGTACGCACTCCACTCCACAGAGATGGGCATATGGCAAACTCATTCCAGAGAAGATCCATCCATAGACACATCCACATCTCACAGCTCTATCCCAGCAGACTTTTCTCCGGTGTCGACTGTGGCTGTGGCTGAGGCTGAGGCTGAGTGTCGTCTCCGTTTGCTTGTTTTGCACATTGTTGGGGCTATTTGTGTATTTGGCATTCCATTTCACTGAGCGAAAACAATTAGCCGACACTGTCTGTCTGTCTGTCTTGCTGTCTCTTCTCTGGCTTCCTCTCTCTACTGTCTCTCTCTCTCTCTTCCTCTCTGTCTATGTTAGATCTCTCATTGGGCGGTCGCTGGAAGAATTCTTTATTATTATTATTCTTTATGCCTTGATATATGTATGTCATGGGTGGTTTTAAGAAGGGGAGGAGGACTGGCGCCACTTGGGACTTGTTTTCATTGAAGAATTCCATCAATCCCTTGGGAAATGATCACAAAAAAGGTATTAGAGGATTTTTATACCAAAAATGTTGAACATTTCGAGCACTAAATGATTGTTAAATCATTTCCCACAAAATCTGTACGATTCTTTTTTCTACTCGCACAATGTGCCATATTCTTCGTGTATCTGTCAATTTAGTGAGGGGTTCAACAGCATTTCAACTGCTCATTAAATAGCATCTGCATTAATTGGTACAAAGTTCTTTAAATGTGCCAAAAATCTATAAAAAGCTAATATGAATTTTGCAATATTAAATGGTCTGTCTGTCTGTCCCCCTGGACACCACCTGAACACGGCGGCTCTCTAAATATTTATGTACATATATGTTCGTGGCCAAGATGTGTCTCTGTCGCTATATAGAGGACGAGGGCGAGAGAGATCTTCTAATGCCCCCGATGCATCGGACGAGATTAGAAGGCAGATGTTGAAATAATCGAAATGAATCTGTTTACACGTCCAAATTAATTGAAAAACGCGTGCTACAGCGCCATTTAATTGAAAATGAAATAGAGCCAAAAGCAGGGAAAATGCATTGAAGCGAGTTCAAAGCAGAAGCAGCAGCAGCAGCATAGGCAGCCCCCAAAAATACAAATAACATTGGGGGTCCAATAGGGAAAGTTGGGGAAGATTCTTTGGCATCGTCTGTTTGGTGTTGATGTTCTCTCAGACGGAACAGAACAGAACAGAGGCTGATGCGGCGACTGATGATGATGCGTGAGATGGGACGCTGCCTGGGTTCTCGTTGCTGTTGGTTGGTCTGCTACTGTTGATGATGATGATGAAATGTGTGCGAATAATTGTCGAGTGCACAACTCATTGAGAAAGTGCCCTCGATCAGCGGAGGGGGTGGATGCCGCGAGTCAATTGTTGTTGTGGTCTAAGTGCGCCAATCAATCAAATCCAAGCCTTGTGATTCTCCTATCAATTTCAATTTAATTTGAATGAGAAAAGAGAATAAAAATTTCAAGAAATAATACATAAAATATGCAGAAGATAAATTAAACTCTATATCGGTGGACCTTTCCATAGAAATATTTCATATGAGAGGTGGATGGATGCGCATTAATAATTGTTTCTAATTGTGTTATTCATATAAATGTTAAAATAAAAATATAAAAAATTTATTTAAATACATTTTTTGTATAAAAAAATATAGTTCATTTTCAAAATAAATATTTTCATAATTGAATTAAATTTTTCAGAAATTCAAATTTTTTAATTTATTTTAAAGTGTGTTGTCACTACTGTATTTAAAAATTGAATATTTATTTTATTTTGCCAATTTTCTCTGATGAAAGAAAATATATTTTAAGTTAAGGAAGCTGTCATATTAAAAATTATATCAAGTTTAATTTACTCTATAAACAAATTACTCTGTGAAAAAATGTTCGCGTTTATAGAGTTCCAACAGCTGCTTTACGTTACTGACATAAATAAAATACAAAATGTAGAATGTTTAGCCCTAACAAAATACCCCAAAAACTCATCAAAAATTAATATGATTTCTATTTAAATGGGGGGGCTAACATAAAGCTCTCTCGTGGCTGCTTATGTGCATAAAATAATAATAAAAAATATCTTTAAAATTCAGCGACTAATCCTAGTTCCTTTTCTCTTTATGCAGGCACCCTGGAAGTCCAGCCTGGGCAGTTCTTACAAAACAGGCAGCTCTTCGGTAAGTCTACAATTAAATACTCTTAGCGTTTACCCACTCACATTCACCACTCCCCCTTACAGTATGGAGCTGGAGGAGACTCCACATCGCGCTACAGTTCCCTGGCCACGCCCAGTGCCTACAGACCATCGTTCTCGGGCGGTACATACCGCCTCAAGCGAGATCCACCCACAACGACAGCCCCACCGCCCGTCACCAGCTACGTGAGTCGCTATGCCAAGACAGAGCCAAAGGAGACGGCCGCCAGTGAGCGGAGCAGTCCCATCAAGCGGTACACGGGCGCGGGAGCGAGCAGCAGCACGCTGGGAAAGTACGGAAGATCCAGAGATCCCAGTCCCGTGGCAGTAGAGCACACAAACCGAGGCAAGTCGAGGGATCCGAGTCCAGTCATTGACAGTGGGAGGAGCAAACTGGGAGCCAGCTATCGCAGTGGCAACACGTCGACCTCCTCCTCGTCGTCGGGTGCCAGGAATGGGTATGGCAGTCGCTTTGGCGGCGCCGCATCAAGAATCAGCAATGGGAGCAGCAATGGCAGTGCCATCTCCTACCTGACCACCAGCGACTTTCATGCGCGAACGGCCAGTCGGGCCAGGGCCAGCAGGGAGAAGGAGCACGAGGTCCCTACAAGTCCCCCGGAGAAGCCACGTGAGGAGCAGCCGAGGGCCAAGCAGGCAAGCCCAGTGAAGGAGCCGGCACAGGAGAAGGTCGCACAGGACCCACTGTCCGAGGAAACCTTTGTCTCAGTGTCGGTGGTGACGCGTGCCACATCGCCCACGCCGCCGGGCAGCACCACCGTCCAGCGCACGCGCCGCATCGACATTGCCAAAACGATCGAGAAGACCATTCAGCGATCCACGAAGCCCCGCCAGATGCTGGAGAAGGAGATCCAGTCGGACAGGATGGACGATTCCACGCGATATCTGCGGTACAGCGGTGGCAGCAGCAGCCTCAGCTCCACCTATAGCCCGCACAGGGATCGGATCAGCAGCCTCCGGTACAGTGCCAGTCCGCTGTCCAGCAAGTCCACGTCCCCCTCCGTGGAGGGAAAGTCTTCGGCGTCATCAGCGTCGCCGGCAGAGGTCCCCACTCCAGCAGCCAAGAGTAACGGCTCCTTGAGCAATGGCAACTCTGCCAAATCCTCCGCCTCCGCCAGCAAATCGAAGCTCTCCCCGCCCAAGGCCATACGTCTGAACGCCTCACGTCAGTCCTCCGTGGAGAATCTGGCCAATAAGCCACCGGCAGCGCCCACCAAAAGTGAATCACCCACCAAGACCTGCGCCAGCTCCAGTTCGGGCAGCTCTGCCGTCAAGTGGCCCAACAAGGACTTCCGCAAGAGCTCCCTGAATGTGGGACCCACGGACAGGCCGCGCAAGTCGCGCACTCCCAGCGGCGGGGAATCCGAGGACGTGGTGACCAATGGAGGCTCCGGTTCTGGCCAACTGGAGCGCTCGCCCAGTGCGGGCTCGGAGGGTAGTCTGGCCTCTGCCGGCTCCGGGAAGAAGAGTTCCAAGCTGAGCAATGGCAAGACCTCTTCCACAGCGAGCAGTCGTCAGGCCACATCCTCGTCCTCTGCGGCCACCTCCTCCACCTCCGCCTCGGACAGCGAGCAGCGGGGGGTCAGGACCGTTAAAAAGCAGAGCAAAAAGAAGACGCCCAAAGAAGGCAAGGTCGTTGCCGGCAATGCCGGCCAATTGTTGGCCAACCAAAATAGCCGAAAATCGAATACGCCAGCCGCCAACGCAACACCTGAGTCACCTTCATCAGAGAGCCACAATGCTGATGCCGATGCCGATCCCGATCCGAATGAGAGTCCGGTGGCAGCAGCAGCAGCAGCAGCAGCACCGCCACCACCGAACCGATCGCCACAGTCGCGACGTCTGCAGAAGCTCTCGTCGGTGTCGAATTTTTTCGCGAATCGTCAGCAAGACGCAAATAGTGAACCGATCTTCCTCGAAAGCTCGGAGAGCTCTGGCGAGCCGGACGCCGCCCCACCATCGATCAGTCTGGCCACAGAACTTAACACGAACGAACCGCGAACGAAATCGACCAAAACGACGCCCACGAGCGAAGCGAATACCTCAACGAGATCCCCACTGAGTCCCCCCAGTTCGAGCACCCGCTGTCCAGCCACCACAAGGATCAGCACTGCCAACACCACAGCGACGATCAGCAGCAGCAGCAGCACCACCACGCAGGACACCAGTCTGAGCACCACTTCGGAGCAGGACCCAAGTCTGGAGGAGCCCAGCTGGTGGCAGGACACCAGTCTACAGATAAACACAGCCTCCGCTTTGGATCAGAACAATCAGAACGGGGAGATGCCTCCGTACAGGCTGCGACACAATGATTCCGGGGAGGAGCAGGCCTGGTGGCTGCGCCGCAGCGAGGCGGATGATGAGGGCGATGATGATACGCTGGCAGAGGAGACAATCAATCCCCTGGACGATGACCCCAGTCACTGGAGCAGCCAGGATCACGAACTGGAGACGCACTCCAAGGTCAAGCAGATGCCAAGGAGCCGCATCTCACCGGAGCAGGATGCCTGGTGGCTGGAGGAGGAGCAGGAGCAGCCCCCATCCCAGACTCAGGCAAAGTTGAAATCGCAGTCACCTCAGACCCGATCCCTGCCACAGTCACCGCCGCAATCCCGATCCCTGCCACAATCTCCGCCACAATTGCCCCAATCCCCCCCTCTCCACTCGAATGGGTACCACGAAGACGAGAACAACAACAACAACAACAATGAGACGCATGTGGAGGTGACCTTGAAACTGCCGAGCGGCTCCAAGAGCAGCAACTCAAAGAGCCACAGCGACGACGGCCCCAAGCACTGGTGGATGTCGGGACCCACCAAAAAGCTCTTCAACGTGCAACGCGTGGAGTCCGGAGAGCGGGCCTGGTGGCAGGACAACAACGAGAAGGAACAGGAGAATGAGAAAGAGATGGAGCCACCGCCAGTGAAGCCACCCACACCCCCGCCCCGCATCATCAAGCACTGGGAGTCGGGAGAGCGGGCCTGGTGGCTGCAGGATGAGCCAGAGGCAGCGCAGTCAGCGGCAGTTGCAGTTGCAGTCGCTGCCAACGCCAGCAGCGACGAGGAGGAGGAAGAGGAGCAGCAGCAGCAGCACCTGGGCAGAGATGAGACAGATCTAAGGCGCAGGAATCCGCAGCAGCACCAGCACCAACTGGAGCCACCACACGAGCTGAGCAGCTCCTTCCACTTTGCCTACACCGAACGCCCACCGCCGCTGGGGCAGTGCGCCAGTCCCGTGCCGACAGAGCAGCGGCAGCGCTGTCCCTCGCCCTACGACAACATTCCAATGGGAAGAGCCCCAATGCCGGCAGCGCAGTCAGCGCCACCGACGTCGCTGCAGCCGCGCTTCTCCCCACAGATGAGGCGGCCAGGTGAGAAGCTGTTCATCTCGCGGCATCAGAACATCGATGAGCTTTTGGGTGGCGCTTGCCGACCGCTCAGTCCGCTCTTCTACAACAACAGCAGCAGCGATGCGGCGCCGGAGAGCGGCACGAATATGTTTCTGCTGGAGGAGAGCTCCTCTCTGGCCAACAAGAACATGTTCCTCTTGGAGGAGATTACGCCGGATCAGGTGCGCATCCACGACAGCACCGCTCAGAGGCCGGTCATCCAGCGCATGCAAAGGTGAGCCACGCAGGAGAGCGAAAGCTCCAAGAGAAAGAGAGAGTGCTTTCTTTCGTTTGTTTTGTGGTGAATGTCGAGTCGAACATGTGGTTGCTAATGCACACACTCTCTCTCTCTCGCTCTCTTCCCTCTCTCTATTTTGATCTTGCAGAGACGTGGAGTGGTTGGAGAATGGCAGCAACTTTTACGAGCCACCAAAGCAGCACCACCAGCAGCAACAGCAGCGGCGGGTAAGTGGTTCACACCACCCTCTCTCTCTCCCATCCCACTCTTGATTTTAAAGCAGATTGCAGGCTTTTTGGCAGCCTGCCCGGCATCTCGTCTTGTTACGATATCTATCGTGACGCCTACGCTAGTGTTTATTTATACAGATACCCTTACTCACTTCTCTTGATATACATATAAGGAGCATATTAGCTAGTCAGGTACTCCCACTCACTTATCAGCAGAAACCCTTACTCACATCTAGTCATTCCACAATTGCCTTTCACATTCAATGGAATGGCCTTATCGGCAGGACTTATGACACCCACTGTATCAATTACTCTGCACTGCACCGCAGCTGTAAGCTCATATGACAAAGGGCGAGTCAAGGTGCGCACGCTCACACCCAATTCTACAGTTATCAGAATCTGGCATCTCTTTCGCGCCAGATTCGGTACCGCATGACAGCAGAGTCCTCAAGTGTCTGTGATCAGTGTCTTGTGGAAGGGGGAGGGGAAAGAGAACCCTGTGAGGTGAGTCAGACCGAAGGCTGCCATCCGCCGGCTCTCTTGTGCTCTCACTCCCACACTAACAACAAAAGACAAGCACAACAAAGCGCAGAGATGTCAGAACAAAATAAGGAACAGCAAAAGAAGAAGAATGAGATGATACCTAGTGTCGATCATGTAGATACCCTACAAAATATATGTACTTGTGGCTATTCCGACTGTTTTTTATTATTCTAGCTTAAGGCCCCGTAGCTATGAATATCTAAATTTAAGTTCGATCTATATTTTACATTGCAGCTAAATCGAATATAAATATATAATACATAAATTCACACCTCATGGAGTAGTCTATACCCTCACCAGAAAAGGGTATCAAAATCACACAAAAATTCCCGCTTAATTACATTCTGTCTGCGGGGCAGTCAGCGGGTCGCTTCTTTGCGAACTTTTCGGATCTCGACTTTGCGCTCCAGTTTGATGGGGTTCGCCGACAAGGGAATCTCAGAAGAGACTCCCGGCTAAATGGGTCATAATGCAATTAACATGAACATAAAGCCAAATCAAGTGGGAAAGAGCAGAGATAACTGTGAATTCCAGTAACCCCCAGCACTGTGTGGGGTTAGCATTTAGCCGAGGGAACAAAGGGAGATTGCAAATATTTGTGTACCCGATTTGCGGCTTATGTACTCCTCGAATATTGTTGACTTTGTGCTGCCAAATGTGGCCATAAAAAAGTCGCCGTCGAACATTAAAAATCGAAAGTACATTCAACTTAGCATGAGAGGTGGGGTGGGGCCGGACGGTGCGGGAATCTCACTAGACAAAGTCTGTTGTTGGCTGTTCTCACCTCTGAACCGCTGTCAATCTGTCCCGCTCACTCGCAGCTTCTGTTCTCACCTCTAAACCTCAATCGGCAGCTGTCTCTGTCGCTCGCATGAATCGCTGGGCCAAAAATAGCCAAACGGCATTGATGCGTGAAAACCAAAGTGAAAAACGCGCCAAAAAATTACCCAAATTACATTATAAAAGACATTTAGTTTCGTTTAACGCGCAATTATACACAAAGGCAAACACACAACACACAATTTTAATGTGGATGAAAACAGTACAAAACACTCGCGGATGACTCATAGCTGTGTGGTGTCTGATTCCTCCATCCCACTGTGTTCCTCTGCATCTTCTCAGAGCTATCCATCTCTCTTTTGCTCACTCTTCCTTGTCCACTTCTTTGCTTTGTTCGTTATTCAAGGCAATTTGGTGACAACTCTATTATCAGTTCATGTACTATCATGTCTTTCGTTTTGTTTTTGTTGTTTACGTTGTTGCTTTAACATATTTGAAGTCTGAATCGACATTTGTTTGACTCTGAACTTGGGGAAACTCCCTCTAGACGTGAAGACGTGCGAAGCAAAGTGTTAAGTTTTGTTTCTGGCAAAATATCCAGAAATTTCTATCCCTCTCGCTCTTGAGCGTGGAAAGAAACTGTAGAAGCTACTGTATGTTTTATGTTTGTTTAATCCTTTTCAATGAAACTATGGAACATAATGATTATTAAATGGCTTTTACCCATTTAAACTGCGACCATAAACATCAACTAAATTATTCACTCTATTTAAACGGTAAAGCAATCCATTGGCATATCGAATGTGTTGCCCCCACTGTAAAAAGCATGGGGCTGCCAATTGAACGTACATATAACTCTTTCTTCCTGCGCCCAAAATGTCACCCCCCTCCTCCTAAACGAAACAACGTAAAAACACACATACACACCTACCCAAAGAAGTATGCGCCCAGCGAATGTCCAGCTAATGATAGGCTAACGCTCAATCAACGATAAAGCCAAATTGTGGCACACGCGCAGCCTGGGCTATTTTTAGGCCCAGAATCGACTATCAGCAGCAGTGGCAACAACGTGTTGCAGGAAGGTGCAGCCAGACCACAGGCATAAACATACACACACACACACACCTGTAGCCAATCCAAACGGGAAATTCACCACAGCGTCGCAACCTGCCTCAAGAGGTTTACGTAGCGTAACGTAACGTAAACAAACGTCCGCGTCTTGTCTTACCTTTTGAGCGGCCAACAAGGTGTGTTAATATAAGGTGAGCCGTTAACAATAAACGATCTCACGATTTTATAGATGCGGAATACACAAAGAAAGAGAAGAGAGAATGACTTTCAAAGAAAACTAGATGCAATCATGTAACACTGACAGAGGGACATGGTCAAGAAGAAAACACTTTAATCATCAAACACTTCTTGAAGATTGGAGAGTAGTGCCTTACCTTGTCTGGATGCGCTTTGGTCTTTCGTCTCTATGGTTGCTTACGTTGTATAGTGCCGCCCGCTCTCTCGCTCACTGTTGTTTTGGCTGTTTCTCTCACACACCACTACCTTGCCGCTGCTTTTTTTCTTCATATTCTTGCACTTTTGTTGCTTTTCCTTCTTCCACTTTGGGAGCTTCAGCGGCTTCACCGCATTTTGGGGGCTGTCAGTTGCTCCCCGAGCACGCTCAAATTCAGTCGTTGTCTCCGTTGTTTGTCGCGTTTCGTGCGAGTGAAAACAAACGTAAAACTACAAACAAAATTCAGCTGCGCGCGTCGCGCACCCCCGCAATTTCTGGTTGCCCCTCGTCCCTTGTGTGGTGTTGTTGTTGGCAACATTTATGATATTTTAACCAACAAACGGAATGGTAATTGGAAATACGAAAAAGATCCAGTGTTTAACAAAAATCTAACGAAATACAAAATCGCCGATAAACTGGCAAATAATTGTGCAAAGCGAATCGAGGAAGAGGCATAAACATGGTTAATAATGTTAACTAACTAGACGACGGACTCTGTTAAAATTGCAATTTATTTTGAAATACTATTGATTTTTTTGCGTGTCACTGTGTCAGTGTCAATGGACAATCTTAAATATTTTTGGTTTTTGTCGTGTCTGCTCCACTGTGGGCGCCTCTCCAAAAATCTCAGTGTCAAATGTTCTTCAGCGGGAAACAGCTGTCGTGCCTGTCTCCATCTCATTCGCCCTCCTTGTCTGCTCATCCTCTTTGGTCGTTGCTTCGTTATGCAGTGCAGGCAGGGCTCTCACGAAACGTCAGGTTTGGGCTCCTATTGAGGATCCTCTGTCCCTGTAAGATGAGCAAATAGTAGTGAAAATATACACACACAAAAAACGGCTCTAAAAGAGAGGCAAGGGAATATCCCAAAACCGGAATTGTGCAAATAAATCTCGATATAAGACGAGTCTTCCCAGGGAAGCACTCTGTGGGCTGTTTTGTTGGGGCCAGGAGGAAGCATATCGTTGGCGTTCAATTTTTGGCAAATTACGAGGAGGGAAATATGTAATTTATTTGCAATCATTAAGGAAAATTGCATGCCCAACGGGAAAATATGTCTCCCAGAAGATCACTTTCTATATCGTTCCCTCTGAAAGCTGCATTCCGAGGCCCATCTATCACCTGTTGACCCACAAATCATTGACAGCAAATTATCATCTAGTACCGCTCCACATACTAGTTTCATTCAAGACCTTCCCTCATTCTCTCAGCTGTCGCTCAATTAGTTTGAATTGCATTACCCTATGATTAGCCCCATAAAACAGGCCCCAACTAAAACTTACTCTTCTGCTGCTCTACTCTTTATTTACCTTTTAATATGCAAATAATGAATGCTGTGGAATTTATTATGGCGAAATAAGAATGAGTTAATTCACTCGGCTCTATATCTGGTGTGCAAAAAAAGAGCAGCTGTTCGGGGGGATTAGTGGGGGCAAGAAAACCTCATTTTCAACGCGGTTAGTGCGAAGTACGAAGTACTTGCCAGAAAGAGAGCTTCGTTTCGCTTCTACTTAGCCATAGACACTGGCATGGGCAAATTACAGTGGGTTGTGAAAGTCAGTGCAACGTCAGTGGAAATAAGTGTGCTAAATGTGAGAGTAAATACGGAGGATACCGTTTATAATGGAATAATAGGAGACGGAAGGAACAGTCTTCACTTGTACTTAATCAAAAATTGGCTCAGATCTGTGTAATTGTGGCCCAATTGTTTTCAGCGCATACCCTGCGCACCCACTGTGCGGACACCACCGTAAACGTAGTTACGATTTTAATTATCTGCCGGCGTAATCTGCCAACGACGACAGCGACGTCGACGTCGACCGCCGCCGCCTGTTGACGTGCCAACCGCGAGACACTTCAGATTTGGCTTTAGTTTCAGCGAAGTTTTTTTTTTGTTTCGCTTCTTCTCTGGGTTTAGCGGTCGCCGCTTTGCACTCTTTTATTTTGCTTTTCTTTTCTCGGCATTTTTTTTAGCAGCCGCTAATCCAATTTTTTTAATTGTGCTGCGAAGAGATGATGCGGAGAGTGGTAAGAGAGAACACCATCCAGCACTTAGTTAAGACAGTAGTTGAAAGGGTTGGGGGAAAAAGAAGAGAGAGAAAAAGTTTTGCCCTCAAATGTGCTCTCTTCCTTGCTGTTGCTTTTGCACTGCCTCTGCTGCGGTCGTTGTCTTTGTTTCTGTTTTGGTGGAGCTGTGGTACCCTTGTGAAAAGTGCAAAAGGGTATATAGGTTTTACGCAGATTTATTTATTTCCGATCGACGAAGTCCACATTTATTGCTGGAAAAATGTTGTATTAATAAGTAATTGTTCTGATTCTGATTGGCTATTGCCAATTGAGGTTATGACAACAGCAACGGGCATGTACATACATATAAACATATGTATGTAGATGTCACAAACTAAAATAATCGGTATCTTGAAGTCGCTACGAATTCTCTTATTCTTTCTTGTTTGCTGATTAGTTTTTCGCGTTATCTTTTGAGCGCTTATCTAGCTACTGAAGTCGTTCGTTTCGTTCGCTGGCTCTTTTGCTATGCAAAGTCAAGGTGAGCAGCGCTAGAGAAGTCGGAGATGGCGGTCCATCAACCCATACCCATCCACTGACAACTAATTATAATTCTGAACTTAAAGCCAAATTAAGTTGAATGACGAACCATACGAACTGTAATCGGCTTAAAGTTCAATTGCGTGGGAATTTAGCTGTAAGCGAAAGCTTACATAAAGCCCAACCTCCAAGCCCAAAAGCAGGGGGGCTTATCTATCTGTTCAAAAAACTATCTTTCAACTCATTAACTAACAATCAAGTTGGCAGGCAGACAACAAAGCGCATTAGTGAGTAATTTCCCCTCTTATCCATCTTTTTCGTACAATAGTATGTACGTATGTACATATGTATGTACATATGTATATTTGGCCGATAAAGTGTTTGGCTAAACAATGAAAGTGTTGGTGGTGCAACCACACCCCAAAAAAAAGAAAAAACCCCTCATAAAAAATGGTAAAAATTGTTGCGTTTGGTTTCTTTCAGCGAACGAACACTCTTTGCCAAATGATATTGAGGTCAACGTGGCTTAGTACACGCCACCCAAAGGCACTCTTTATATACAGAAATACCCTACATACATACATACATGCATATGTATATATGTACATACTGTGAAATAAATAACCTATTAGCACGAAGGTCCCCCCATAGCCTACGGTAGTTTATTGATTTATTTCCCTCTCTCCGTCTGTTGTTTCCTCTCTCTTGGTTGGAACATGCTAATTCTTCTCACTTTCATTGACATGGATCTGATATACTCGTAGTATAATATTTCTATGTACATATGTATATAAATGCACTCTCTAACATTGACATATGGAAATTGCAGTTGTTTATTGTTGATGGCCGGAATTCGGGTCAGGGTTCTGTTCTTATAGGTATTCCTATTGATTTTTATGGCCCTGAGACCATGAATGAAGCACCTTAGAAACAACGTTAAAGAACTGTAGGAGAAGGTCTAGACAGACCCCAGGGCAAATCTGAAAATCTTGTCACAAAATTTATGAAATATTGAAACAAGAACAAGAAAAACTCTGAAATCTTTATTATTTAATTTGAGCTGTAAAGAGTGCCATAAATTTGATATTACATCAATTGTTTGTGGTATTATTCGGCGTTCAAGTGCTGGACAAACAAAAGAAGGCACTCAATATTGCATTTATTTACGTCTTTCGGATTATATTCTTTGTAAATAATCTACTCAAAAGGTATACTTCAATCAAAGCAGTTGTCATTCCATTTCCCATCCTAAGCAAACCCTATACCTAACATTCCCCATTTCCATCTCCAGCTAATGAAGTGATAACTTGACATTCGGAGTTATCTGGGAAGTTAAACAAATTTTCTGTGATTTTTATCGCCGGTTCCCAAATGTCTTTTCAATGGTTTCTGAATGGTGGGCGCCATAAAAGTTGATTACAGGCAAAGGTGGAGCCAGAAGAGTGCTCATAAAATGCAAAGTAGTTTGATTGTGCGATCATAAAAAAAAGGTTATGGCCATAAAAGCAATTAACTTTAACAAAACGAATCGATGTAAGAGGAGAGGCCCTGTAACTGTACGTCAGAAATTGTTGTGGGATGGATGCAACAGATATTTTGCCTTGATTTTGATTTGCTTTTCTTTGGCTTGCAATTTGCGGTTTTGTTGTGGATTGCAGAATACAAAAACAAAAAATATCTGTGATTACGGCATCCCCATATTATGGGGGAATATTACGACCTTGATGGTTGATTCATATCGATTGTTGCATGGAGAAGGCGGATTCAACTCTTTTTCCATTTCTTTTGAGGGATCTTTTGATTGCTGCCCATTTGAAATTGCATTTCGAATCAATCAAACCTCAACTTGACCTTGCCACAAGACCCATAATTTAACACTCACTCGCCACTACACAATTTTGGTGTCCGGGGAATGGCATTTGACACTCCCCCAAACCCGAAAAAAACGAAAAACCATCAGCGATTTATCAGGCGGTCTGGCGGGCGGTGTGTGCAACATTTAAGCGCTGGATTGTTGCATAAAATCTGCATAATATTAACCAGGCGTCTGTTTCTCTGACCATTGAACCAACAAACAACAACACACACTTTGTGTGGCTATATTTTCAATAAATTTTATGTGTTTTCGTATGCATTATGAGTCGTCAGAGGTGATTTATGGTGGAAACTGCAATGCCGACTGTCTGCCAGTCCTCTACCTGTCTTTCTGTCTTTTGGAGATGCAATCGCCCAGCAGACAAGACACACAAAAAATGGTTAAATACAAAAAACTCTCTGTGTGTAATGCAATTTATCATGGCCCAAAGTGAAAACACGTCCAAATCACAGGCGCAGATAAAACGCATTGTTTATTAGACTATAAAATGATGGACTCTCTCGACCCTCTCTCGAGCTTGGCTTGGCGTCACTCATTAGGCCAACAGCTTGTAAAAAATCGAATAAAACCCCCCCCAACTCTATCGCTCCATGATTGTTATTCAAATGTGGGCATTAGTTGAGTGAAAAGAGCGCCCTCATAAAGAAAATTATACATAAGCCCCAACATGAACTTCATTTTCAATGGAAAATCGATCTGCTTTTGCTTTCGATTGATTCATTCATTTGGGTAGCAGAACATTTGATTCAAGTGTTTATTTGGCATTTAAGAGTTATAGTGCGCTTCGTAGTAGTTCGAGGTTTATGTTTCCCTAATACTTCCACAATTATTTGCTCATTGATAACGGGAAATGGTGCAGATATCAATGAATCGTATTTGTGCATTTATTTGATAGATTTTTATCAATTTTCCAAGAAAAACGATACTCGAATTGGATATTTCCTCCACATTAAAGGAAATATGCTATTTTATTGAATTAGTTAATATTTTGAATGCATTTATTTATCAATAATCAGTGTAATCAAATACGATTCAGTCGGTTTGGGAATGTTAGAAGTTTAAGAATTGAGTTAATAATTAACTACTGAATATCAGTTGCAAGAATGGCATCGAATTTATTGATCAAACGGTTCCAAGGGATGGCTTTCAAGTAGGAACAGACTCGCACATCTTCTGAATTATGCCCTCATAATTATTTAGAGAGAATGTCTCACCGCTTCACTTGTGTTACTTCATGGAAATGATGTCATTTCCCTTAAGGGAAGTTTGTACAGCGTATCAACAATTCAGTGCATTGAAAGTGTAGATTATAATATTATTATATTCCTTCAGGCATCGCTTAAGCCAAATATAAAATCGAACAAATAGCCAAACAAAAAATCAACATTTTATTGCATAAAATATAAAAATACATAGCAGAAAGAGAGTGAGAGATAATATTGAAAAATGTAAAATATTTAAGTGTTTGACCCAAATTTTGAAATGAAAATTGTCACAGCTGATGGAGAAGAAAGAAGAGGCTGTGTGAAAACTGGGCCACTGTTCCACTATCCCCTACTGTTTCCCTCTGCCACGGTCTTGTCATTTTTTCTTAGCTAAAAAAATATCTCAACTTTATTATTTTGATGATGATTGTTGTTGCCGTTTCGTCGTTTGTTTGCCATTGCATAACCCCCGCACAAAAATCGTGGCCAAGTCTTTTTGCTGCACTCAAAAATATTAGTCACGCACTCACACAGAGCCGCAAATTAGTAGAGCAAATGAATATGCCACATAAAAGATATACCAGATAGCCCAGATACCAGATATATATATAATTATATATATAGTATTGTGTGTGTTTATATTTTGTAAGAATTCATGTCAACTGCATACAAAAATAACCCACAAAATGAGTTGTACAGATGCCCCTGGTTCACAGGTCCACAAATGCCACAAATGTAAAGGAAAGCACTGGTGATGATGATCATGATGAGGCAACATAAAAAGAGAGAGAGAGGGTGATCTATCAAAATGACATAATGTTTCACATGAAGATTCTGTCAGTTCAAATGCCTAGAAGAACTCTAATTCTCTTTGTGGAGGGCATTCCTTTTGATTGACTGGCCACTCAGGTATTCGTAGCTCTGACAGATGGCATGTGTTCTTGTTTCAAGCGATCTGTTATAGATCTATGATCTGTTTCTGGGGTTTCTCACATAACACTTACCTGGGAAAAGCTTCAAACAAACTCCCATTTCATTGGATGTCGATTATTACCCCTGTCGAAACGTAAAGCTGTCTACTGTTTGCTCTGTGTACGTTCAATATTAATTTCTCTGCTATTTTCTACTGTGGCAAAGTTTATTGCAAGTTTTATGGGATAACTTTCAGTCTTTGATTTCCAGTTGATCCAAGAAACAATTATAAAGCTCACATTGAAAATGGCAGTACGATATAATCAAGGCAAACGTATAAAAATCTCAAGTTCTCTTTGTTGATTTATGCTTTTAGTTGTAATTTATTTCCTTATTTAATTTTAATTTCATTTAATTTATTCATCATTATTCCATTAAATAAATTAAAATGTTAGGTTTTAGAATTCTTATACGTACATGTTTAAGTATATTCATGAAAACCCAATTTAAAACTCAAGCTAATTTTTATAAATGTCTTTTATATTGAATATATTTTCATTCTTCTTCGATGTGGGTTTAATTTTTCCCAGCTGGAAAGTTATCATTCATCCTCAACTGACACTTTCGGTTCTTCTTTTTTCGTAAAAAAATTAACATTTTTAATAGAGAAAAATGCATAATTTAAATTTATTTTCGAATCAAAAAAACACTTTCCAGCACTTCACTGGCGACTACCGTTGACTGCATTTTCCAGAGGAATGAAGTGGCAAACGCTTTTAGAGTGGCATCCCTCTTGAGGGGCAGAAAGTAGTGCACTACTCTGGCTTTTGACCCCAATCCCTGAAGTATCTCGATCGACACTTTGGCTTTTTTTTTTTTAGCACTGAAAACTGAAGAATAAGCTTGGAAAAACCCCACTGAACACGTTGTCACACGACGATTTCCTGGCACTGGCTTTGGTTCTCTTTCCATTTCCGTTCGGTGTGGAGGGCTTGGGGGCTCCTGGGGGGCTTATGATCATTATGCTATTGTTATAATTAACTGTGAAGAACACCTCACCCTCCAGCTCCAGAAAGGGGAGTTCTATAATGAGTTGGCATTCTTGCGGACTCAGGCATAGCGTTTGGACTTGGACCTGGGGCATCCGTTGCATACGAAATCAGCTACGGTTCTGAACGAAAGAATTCAATAAATCAAGCGCACACGCACCAGTACCACATTATGCCATGGTATGCCACACGTGCATCAGAGTAGAGGGTATCTATGGGATTCGACACACACACACACACACACACACACACACTCACGGCTGTTACTGCTGCCTGCCTCTGATCTCGAGTGGCATGCGGTGTGTTTTCCCTCAAACATTTAACCGTTTCAAAACACAACACAAACGTGACACAATTTTCTTTCAAACTCGTTTCGAGAGAGGGCCCGGACCTGGTCCCGGTCCCGGTCCCGGGCCCTCTATTACGGGCCAGGCCAATCATCGGTGTTTCTTTGCTGGCTGGCTGTCTGTTGTTTTTTTATTGGCAGTTGAAATTATTTTTAAATGCATTCGCTTAACAATTTTATATGTCTTTCATTCAGTCAGTCAGTCAAGAGGTCAAACAACTTTTCTTCTGATTGCTGGCAGTACCATTTTTCTTCTACCTTTTCAATCCCAACTCAAAAATGATTTGTTTGTTTCCCATTTTCTTGTCTCTTTGCGAGCGTTCTCTCCACCGAGAGAGCATGACAAATTATTGTGGAATGTACGAGTAGTGTTTGTGTTTGTTTTTTCATTTCTTTCATGGGTTCTGTTTCCATTAAAATATCTGTTTCGGTTTTTGTATGGCCAAATATTTGCTGTTCAGCGAACCATAGACCTACCTCCCCTACCTCCTCCCCCCCCCCCCAACTGAATGTGGTATTTTTTGCGCATTCTGCGAACTCATTGAACCAACGAATGTATCAGTATCTGTATCTGTAGCTGGGTTTATTTCTTTATTAAGTCAGCGATAAGTATCGCAGTATCTTTTACAATGTTTGATGATGGTTAAGGGGGCAGATAAGTGGGTGGTGGTGTGTGCGTGAAGTACAAGTACATTTAATTGAATTCATTGAATGATGTCCTGATTGAACTTGAAGTTCGATTGCAAGTGTCACGTGTGTGTGGGTTTTTAGGACACAGTCGAATACTCGTATCTTGATGAAACAGAAATAGTTGTCTGTTCGTGAGATTAGATGATGGGAATACGAACAAAGAAACTGATTTTTATACAATTTTAAAGCTTTCCTGGAATGAAGATTAAAACTCGTAAAGAATAAATCGAATAAACAATATAAGCTATAGCAAAACTCACTCAATCAATGCCAAAAAGGTTCAAAATTCTGCATACAAAAACTCATATCTAAAGTCAAAGTGTTTCCCCCGCTTCTCTTCGGAAGAATTCCTTCTATAAGCAGCTCTTAAGCAAACTTCCTGTGTGCATTAATTCGATTGGGGAAGAAGACCCTCTGGCAGATGCCCCTTAACTGTATCAATGTCAATGCTCCGATGCTCCGGATCGTCAAAGCGTACTCCTAAGCGGATCACAGTGTGGGAATCAGAGTAGTGCCACAGCACTACTCCGAGTGGGGTGCGCCCGTGGGGGCATGCAACAGCAGCAGCCGTAGCCGAAGCCGCACAGTAGCTGTCAATTAAGCGTCTTTGGAAAATTGTTAAGTTATTAGCCATCCCATGGAAAATTTGCATAATTGATGGCATAAAAAACTGCAGAAGAAGAAGCGGCAGCAGGAAGAGACGTTGCCTGACTCCTCCAACGTCAGTGATTGCAACATGGGGCAGGCAGGCCAGCAGCAATAAAAAGTGAAAGTTCATTTAAGCCAAGTCAAGGCGAAAAAGAGAGAAGCAGCAACGGCAACGGCTCTAAAAATACAAAAAAAAAAGAGTTTCCTTGAGCCAGCGGGCGGGTTTCATTACCTGCCAGTTGTTACTGTACCGTGGCTGTTGCTGCTGTAGTTGTTGTGGGTGCCCCACAGACTGGCGGCTGCTGCTGCTGCTGCGGCATTTGCATAAATTATTTACACTTTAATATGGTCTGTCCATCAGTCGTCGTCGTCGTCGTCGTCGCTTCGGCGCCATTGTCGTAATTTGTAACTAAATATGCCGCTGCTTAGCCATGGCTAACAGCCGACACTCTTGCCCACAATGGCCACAATGGTTTTTGGCTGGCGGCTGGCAGGCGTCTATTTCTTCTATACTATACAACATAATACTCGTATTTATTTAATTTCATTAAATTTCTGCACGTCCCCGAAACGCCGATCGGCGGGCAATGAGGAAGCCATAGACGATAGTGATTTTCGCCTGATGGACACTTAACTTTTGACTTGGCCGAAGCCCTTTTTGGTGTGCTGGCGTTGGCGCTGGCAAAAGAGAGTTCCGGCCAGCAGGCGGTAGGAATTTCGGTGTACGTGAAAGTAAAAATCTTTATTTGGGCTTCAACTTCATTTTCCATTTCATAAACGAAACCAAAAGCAGGCGGCACGCATGCAACAGAACTTGTTGTTTCGGTTTGGTTTCTCGCCTGCTGATGTCATGCTGGTGTCCGTCCCTCGGGTGGTTGCAGTTGCTGGTGGCTACCCTTGCGATTGTGGGTCCTATAAGGCTACCCATTCGAAATGTCTCCAAGTGTCTCTCCCAGTTGCCCGAGGAACAAACGATCTTCAAGGGTATCCAAAGCTTCGAATCCCTTGCCCTCTCTTTCCTGATGTTTCTTTTTTGGCGTGGTTCTTTCCTGTGTGTGTTTTGGGGCACACCACACCTGCCTTGCCGCCTGGCTGTCAGAAGGAAGCCCTGGCAAGGGTCTGCCATCCCGCCTGTAACCTGTCTCTCTCGGAGTCTCCTGCCCTCTGCCTCCAGTCTTTCAATTAAACTTTAAACTCTTTTAACTGTTTTGTTTTTTGTTTTCCTGTGCTGTGTTTCCCTCCCCTCCCGTGATAGCTTCCTTTCTGTGCCCTGAAGTCTTGCCCCACCCTTTAGACCTCAGTGCCGGACTCGCAAGTCCGCTCTTAATGACTTGACTTTTATTTTATTTCTCGTTTCGTTCGTTCAACAACGGCTATCGTCTCGTCTCGTCTCGTTGCGGCTCGCGGGAGTCTCTGTTGAACAGCTGTTTACGTTTACACAATATTCTTGAGTTGGCTTTTGTTAACCGTTTTTATTGGCCTTTTTTATGTCTTTCGCCTTTATTTTTGTGTGCTGTGTGTTCCCTGTATTTATTTCGCATTCGCTGCTTCGCAATGAATTATTGCAATTAGGCGCGACGTTTTCTGTATTTTTTTTTGTGGCTTTTTAAAAGCCGCCGCCGCCGCTGCTGTTGTTGTTGTATTGGGCATCGCATCTGTGAAAAATGCTTTGAGTTAGTGGCTAAAATACAAAATAATTACATGTTGTACGTACGCGAGTATTCTACAGTAGTACGAACGTGCAGCGTGTTTGTGCAACGTATTGGACAAATTACCAAATTGGTGGCCAAGCCCAGGGCTCCCCCTCGAGAATCTGTGGAATGAATAATGGTTTGAAAGGTAGTAGTCCCCTCACTAATTGATTTGGGGGAAATACATAATGAAGAAAGCCAATACTCGAAGGGTACTTGGGGCTATCGCAGGGCTAATTATTGTAGAATATTTTGCATAGCAGAAGTAATAAAAATGTACCTGATGTGCTTTCTAAAGTAATACATAATACGATCAAAATACTATACAATATCTTACACCATTTGTCGCGCCTCGCCTTGGGGGCCTCACCCATTTGCTAACCATCGTTCGGACCACCTCCAGACTCGAGACTAGAGTTCAATGTCAGTCGTCTGCAGTGAGCAGCGACAGACAAGTGTGTGCTGAGCAGAGTCCAACTTCATGTCCAAGTCGAATTTTGAAGACGAGACAGAGACCAAACTCCGGCAGCCAACGGGCGTCCATTAGAGTCACGTTATGTGGAGGGAGCTACCGCACATGGCTACTGGGACCGCTACAAGACGACACTCAAGAACCTCGTTAACAGCCGAACAGAAGACCCTCGGCGCTGGCCCATAAACCACAGACACAAAGACAGACAGAAAGACAGAGAGGCAGAAACGAAGCTCTAGTACTCGTACTCGTACTCACTGTGTTGCTGCATATTTGCATAAAAACCAAGAAAAGACAGCAGACAAGACATTTAGCGGTACTCCCACAGCGCTGACGTTACCTTCTTTGAGGCCCGTCGATTTGGTTTCAATTTGTGGCAATGTCCCCTGAATGCCTGATGATGATGATGATGATGATTAAAAACCAAACTACTGGGGCGGGTACTGACATTGAATTCGAAAAAGTTACACAACAATCATCATCATCATCATTATCGCATGATCATGATCATTACTGAACCAGAAATCCAAAGACAAATATTTAAACAAATACAAAAGAAGAGGAAAATAAAATAAAATAAAAGAAAGAAAGGAGAGCGATCCGGTTCGGCATAGCAATTATGCTACAGTCGGGGAGTGGGGTGAATGTGACCACAATACTGTGGAGTGTTACTGTATTGTGGGCGTGGCTTTGAACAATTTTGCAATATTTAGCATAAAATTGCGCAACATGCGTGTGTTGTCGTTGCCTCAACCCAAAAGAGACACCACTGCCAAACAATTATGCAACAATTTGGTATACCTTTGGCAAGGGGTATGACGATTTTTACAAGATTATCGACAGACCGTTCTGTATGCTGCACAAAGGTCAGGATAAGGAATTTTTCACTTTAAAATTACAAAAAAAATCCCAAATCTATGATAGATAATACAAATAGCACAGGGTATCAATTGCTTCGATAGATCTCCCACAGAAACTCTCTCCCTGTGTCTTGTGCGATTTAAATTCGTTTCGGGGCTTGGCCCAAAGAGTGCACGTCATAAAAATCAAAATTAAAACAAATTGCAAGCCAGCGAAAAGCAAACAAATTTATGCCAATGCAAAAAATCCATTTCAGTTCCAGTTCAAGTGAAAATGCAAATAAATAAAAGTGAGAGAAAATACCAGAAAAATAAATAAATCAAAGAAAAGGAAATCAAGAGACAAATGTGAAAAAAGGTGAAGTGGCAGTGCGATCTCGAGAGACGAATGTAAATAATATTCGCCAAAATGATTGTGAAAATGGAACCCGACGAACTAATCACCTTTCGTGTCCAGTATCTGGTGGATAGCGATCCGCTATCGGCCTGCACCGCCTTCCCCATACCGGTGCGTGCCCCCACGTATGCGTTTGCCCCAACCATGCCACTGGCCACGCAGATCGGCACCATACTCAGGCTATTGAATGCCCCACAAAGTGTAAGCAATAAGACAATGGATCTTTCTTTCTTTCCCTCTTTCTTTTATATAAATATACATTATCCGTATTTATAACTAGCCTTAGCTTATCTTTGCCTTATCGGAAAGTCTGAATCTTTGAGCCGAAAAAAAAACACAGGCTGGCTACTCGTACAAAAGTCTTTTGTATATGAAAAGGCATTAACTCTTTTAACGTCGCATTTACGAGATACTTTCCGTATACATTTGCAAGTATGTATGTATGGGCATTATCGAGATCAAGATTGCTGGTTTTTTTTGTGTGTGTTAGTATTCTCCATAGTTTTTTTAAAGGTTTTTTATTCTTCTTTCATAAATTTAATATTTATTTTTATACCATGATGAAAACGGTTTTTGCACACGCTAGCCTAGCGCTTTGATGCCTGCGATGATGCCTGCGATGATGCTGGTTTTTGCTGATTTTTGCTGATTTTGCTGATAGTTGTCCACAGTTGAAGCCATAAGTTTTTGACCAGGAGAGGTAATAAAAGTGAGCGTACGAGAAGTAATGGTTGGAAATAAGGTTTAATTCATCAAACATTTTAAATTAATTTATTAATTAATTTTTAATTAATTTTAATTTATTAATTAATTTATTTATTTATTACAACCAAAAAATATTTAAATATTCACTTACGTATATCAATATAATTTATTTGCTTGTTGCTGTTTTTGCATTACAAACATCAACAGGAGTTATCCGAATGTCCTCCCTTGTAAATTGTATAAGCGCTCTTTCCCTCTCCCTCTCTCAAGCTCTAAAGCATAACTCTCTTCCGCTCCTTACATGCCAACTGTTGCTGTTGTTGTAGTTTTTGTTGTGGCTGCGTGTGTAATTTGTATTCAATTTAATTGCATTCTCCTGCTTCCCACTCCAGCAGCTGCTGCCTTGTGCTGCTTACGAATGTGTGAGATGCATTCGAGTATGTGTGGTGTGTGTGTAAGAAAATACTTAGGAAAGGCTTGGATTGGACCAACCTGAATAGAGAATCGAGAGTCTATCAAAAGTCACAAACCTTTCACACTCACTGTCTCTGAACTGATGGCATATAGATTTTTGTATGTATATTTCCAGTTCGGATTTTTGTGTGTGGCGGCACGGCACCGGGCACCCCAAACCCAGACCGAGAGTCATTTGCATAGCGTGTTTAGACGCATTTATCGCTCTATATCGCCACCACATTTCCTATAAAAATAAACGCATACAAAGCATTATAACTCGTTTATCGACCGCAATGGAACGATTATGTTCCTCCACAAAAAAGTAAACAAAATCTACAATTGATTTATTTTGTAAAATTTCCACATGAAAGCCAAAGATTAAACTTGGCCAGAACCAAATTGATTCGATAGAAAAGGGGGAAAAATACAGCAAAAAAAAAAAAACACTAGCCACAAATCTAAAAAAAAGTGGTCAAAAGGGAGAGAGAGAGGGAGAGATGTGATGTGAGTCAATTGAAGCGAAATAAGTTTTATTTTTGTGTAAAATCAGAAAAGAGGAAAGAGCGTTGAAATGGAAAGAACCACAAAACCAACGAAAACAAATGCGGGGAAAAACTTTTAGGAAATCTGCTAAAATGGTAATTGGTAAATAACAGAAGAAAAACTTATCAAACAAATAAAATAAAGAAAAGGTTTAGTTCTGGCAAAAAAGAGAGAGCGAGAGTGAGAGAGAGAGATAAAATAGAGACAAGGAAGTAAAGTGTTTTAGCATGTTCTAAACCCGTACTTATTACAATATTTTATTCCCGAACCGAACAAATGATGCATTGCCAATGGATGGGCATGCCAATGACCGAACCTTTCCGCTGAGCTGGGCGATTCAGCGATCCCAGCCAGAAGACAATGGCAGATGGCAATGGCAATGGCAATGGCGAGGGATTGGCTCCACAGATCCACTGGCGGGCGGGCAAGACCAAGCCAAGCTCTGAGCCAGCCCCGGGCTGGGCTAACTTATTGCTATCGCACAATCTGTGGCAACTAATAGGAAGTTGGGGCAGGCAGAAAACCCCAAGAGCCAGAGCCACAGTAAGAGCACAGTCAGAGCACAGTCGGGGCTGGCTCTCTTTTCTGGGCGCATTGTGAAAGCCATGGCCAGCAATTATCTAAGCCTGCCATTGTTTGCCCCTGCAACGAGTGGCATCGCGCTGCCTTCTGCCTGCCTGACTTTGACTAATTTGCAAAAAAGCCACTAAGGAGCATCGAACAGGCTGCCTCCCCATTCGCGGAGGCACCACCACCAGCCAGCAGCCACCAGCCACTGCCTGTCATCTGTCATCCAGAGTGGGGCAGAGCAGAGCAGAGCAGGCCGCAAGGATACGTAAATCTTGACAAGCGGCGGCAATAAATTCTAATGAGCAAATCGCAAAAGGAAGTGTTCTGGCTTCCAGCTTCTATATCCAGTGTGCCCAGGATGTTGTCGTAGGCAGATTTATGTGGCAGGCTTCGGCATCGGCATCGGCATCGAAATCGGCATCAGCATCAGCAGTTCGCGGCGGCAGCTGTAAATGCCATTTGTCCAATTAGTCAGCAAACGGAGAACTTTGCTGACTGCTTCTACTCCTCCTATCGGCAGCTCCACCATGCATGCAACTTGTTAAATTTAGCGCATTACAATAGATTCATAAATTTTCGCCCCACCGATCGCCTAATCACCAGCGATGACATCAGTGCTGGACAGTGCGGACAGATTCGAGAACCCACAAAAGTTAAAAATATAAATAATCATGCGAGTAGTCGATACTGTGGAGGGTATAGGGTAGAATGGGGTATATCTGTTTGTTCAATTACGATTATAACAGCAGAAAGCGAGAAGAGGAACAGCAGGAGACAGAAGAGTTAGGGAAGAAGAAAAGCTCAATGCTGGGGGAAAACCTTAAAACGTTAAGAAATGATGGCCAAGTAAATAAAGAATACTACCAAATATTTTATAGAACCCTAATGGACAGTATCTACCCATTCGACTACACTTAATTATATTTGCTAATGTTTTGATTTGAATTTATTTTGTTATTCCTACTGCCAATTATTTCTCTGTTGACTGTTTCTTCGCGTCATTCAGAACAGAACAGAACATAACAGAACAGAATTAGAGATAAGCATATAGGGAGTACGCGTGTTCAATTAAATGGCCAATGGAAATGGAGACCCAGCAACAACAAAGACAACAAAGACTATGGCCACAATTAAACAACAACAGAAAGTCAAACAATTCATTGAATAAAATAAAAAAACATTCAAAGAAGGCAAAGCCAAAGGCAAAAGCTCATTAAAATACAAAAATAAAAAACCCAATTAAATTATTTATAGTAAATAAATAAATTAATCCGTTATATTGAGAGCATTGCGTCATTTACATGTGTCATTCACACGATTGAACAACACTCGTACTATTCGTTGTAGCTGCATTCAAAGTCAATCAAAATCATTGACTTGTAAGGCTTGAACCGGGGCGAAACGTTTCCATTATCTTTTTGCGATTTAATTGTTGGTCAAATATTTGAGCCACGCGGACACTTCCCTCTCTTGTGGTTATTTGCATTACAAATTTGCACAGCGATCTCTTCTGCTTCCTTTGAAGTTATGCTTGCTTTTTGAATTCAATTAGCACTGGGTGCCATCCATCAGATTTTGCGGTCAACCTGTGGGTCAATCAACCCAGATTGATGTGAAAGCAAAAGTGTATTAGTCACTGCAGCCGACGACAAGGTTAACAATTTAATGGTCTTTGCTGGGTTTTATTCAGATTGTGAGTGGCCTGACCTTTGATCTCAATTTGTTTATTGTTAAGTAGAGATTGGTGAAGAAAGAAATCGTTTTGGTGGATTGTATGTGAGGTTGAAAATGATTTTTCTTCCTTGGTCTTCCCTGTTCTAACTGCTAAAATGCGAAACAGAGTTTTTAACTTCACTTTTAAAGTAGAATCCAATTTTAATTTAACAAAGAATGAACTATGTACTCAATTTCAGTCCCATAATTCTATCCAATTTACCAAATTAGTCACTTATTTATCCGTATCTAATTTCTCTACCAAATAATGAATATTTTCATACATAAATCCCACAATTAGTCTGTCTTGAAAAAAAAGCAAATCCATTTGTCATCTCTTCATTAGAGCCAACAAATTACGTTTTATTATTGTATACGACGAGTATTCCTCGTTTTTCTACAAAAAGAAGTGAATTAAAATTAATCAAAATGAATATCCAATTTGTTATCTGCCCGCAAAAAAGTTTCAACGACGAATTTACAGGACTGTCAACAATACAAAAAATATTTATTTATTTTCCTAAACATATTGGATATATCGTTTTGTTGATTTTATAGTTTATTTTACGCCACGTTTTCTCCTCGTAGATTTTTATGCTCGCGCGCGCTCCCCCCCCCCCTTAAGTGTGTCAATGGCCACATTTATGTGTGTTTTTTTTTGGCAAAAATTCATTTTGATTTAAAATCTTGTCATGCTTCACTCAAAATAAAAAATCAAAGCCAAAAAAGCGACCGATATAAAAATTTGCATAGAGCTGTGAATGAGCGAACGAACGAATGAATGAATTAACGAATGAACAAACGAATATGAAAGACGGAACATAAATAAATCATAAAAACGATTCCAAGCTATAGTTTTTTTTTTGTTTTTGTATTTGGTAGCCGAAAGCTGGAGGCCAATATTTGCTTTGATTTTAATTGCCCGCCCCGACAGATCGCTTATGTAAAGATCGGCTGTGTTTATATAGTAGACTAAAGCACGCATTTGACACATAATTTGAATGTTGTCTCTGCTCCTCTGCCTCCTTAAGGGCAAACAATGACGGAATGAATAATAGACGATCCAAAACGTTGGTCTAGAAAGTTTTCGTTGAATGCCTCAGCCAGGAAGTGAGTAGAAAATTTGCTGAAGAGGCTTCGAGTGTGGGGGCCTCTCTTCTTAATTTTTTTTGTTTGATAAGAAAACGTGATTCGTACGAGACTGCATGGCATGGCACGCACTGACGCACAAGACCTCTCAAGTGCTGACGAGTCGTTTAGCTAGGAAAAGACTCATTTGATTTAAGGTAAAAGTCTCATATTTATGGACTTGTTGTGGCTGATAGGGTTCTGTGAAATGCAGTAATAGATGCGTAGATTCACAAGAAAACAAATATTCCCAGAAGTCATTGAATAAATAGTTTAAAAATAATAAAATTCGAAATGCATGTATCCATTCGCTTATGGGAAATAAGTACAGCAAATCGACATCATAAGACGAATATTTCCTCGCGGCAAAGGGCTACAAGAGAGTCACAAGAGAATGAACCCAAACCCAAACTTCCAGCTGGGTGCTGGATGCATCCCAAAGAAGGAAAAACTTGTCTCGTCTGTGTGTAATCTTCCACCCGGATGACAGGCAATATTCTCTGCTGTTTTCACACATTAAGCATTAAGTATCGACACAGATATAATACCATGTTGTAGCCGGTAATTGTTCTGTAAATGCAGAAATAATTACTTTCAATGCGCCAATAAACACAACGAGACACAAGACACAAGAAGAGTTGGTCTGTGCGCCGTCAATCAGCGAGCGCATTTGTGCACGCAGCAGGAGCTTGATCAATCAGGCAGCCAATGCAATCAGCGGCTTGAAAGAAAACTGAAAGCAGAGAAAAGTAGGTGACCAGCCAGCCAGTCAGTCGACGCGTCATCTCTTGGCCAGCCATCAACTTGGTCTTGGACTCCGACTTTGGCTGCTGCCTGATGTCGGCCTCAATGTTGGCCTAAACGAAATCGTCTGCAGACTTTCAATGCAACAAAACGTTCTATGGTGCAGCAGCAGCAGCAGCAGCAGCAGCAGCACATCAACCACTCCATCACCAGCTTCCCAACTGTAGCCCCCATCTGCCATGCAGCATCCACCATCCACCATCCCGTAGCTTCTTTCTCTTTTACTCAAAACCGAAACCATAAACAACTTTTACTGCGTAGTGCGGTAGTGCAGTGCCTGCTGATGCTGCTGCTGGTGCTGCTGCCATTTACTTTTAGTCAGACTTTAATTATAATTGCCGGCGAAACTAAGCATCTCTCTCCTTCTCTTTACTACTCTCATTGCAGATCGATGATGCAGCCATTCAGGTGTACAAGGATGGCGACTATGGTGCCTATTTGGACCTGGAATCATCGCTGGCCGAACAGACCGAGGAGATCGAGGGCCTGAATGCGAGGTGAGTGCACACAATTATCTCCCTCTATCTCCCTTCCTCAGTTAGTGTGTGGGATGATCGGTGGACACTAACGAATTGTCAACCCACATGATGGTGGCAGAGTCAGTGGACACCTGGCGCAATCAGTGGCAGCCGCACAGCCTGACGCTGCCACCCACCACTCGGGCATGCACAAAAATTTGTCAGAGAATTTTCACTTTTGCTAAGGCTGCTGCTGCTGCTGCCTACCTTGAACCCATTTTCCCCCTGCTCATTTTCGGGAAAGTCAGAGCAGCAGTTTTGGCCAATGTTGAACCAGTCTTCACTCTGTCCTCTGTGTCCTCCTTTGGGTTACTGGGGCACCAGATCGTGGGTGGCTCTCCTTCTCTGTCTGTCAGCCTTTCACCGAAATGCCACATATTACACATACGCCATGGCGGTTGGATCGCCTACTCCTTGACCATATCCGACTCCCATCTCAAGGGGTAGGGGGGGGGGGGGACTTGCTAATAAAGTTATTTGACTGTCGCTCGTACACACATACTCGTATCTGTGTAGCAGCCAGGCAGGCACACACAGGAAACGGACGGACTCTCTGACTGTGCTCCAGACATTTGCATGCCACGACATTGCTACGTGCAACTTGTTGCTGCTGCTGCTGCTGCTCCGAGTCTTGCAACTCTTGCAGTTAATTTGCATTTAATCCGCGCACAAAAGACAACGTACTGCCACATTTTGATGTCGTTGCTGTTGTTGGACCTCTGCCTCCTTCAGTCGTTATATGTATATATATATTTTTTGTCAGAGTTTTGAGCTCTTTTTCTCATAACTGGCATTGCATATCAAGTACATTTCTCAACAAATACCCCTTGGGATAGCAGAGCAAAGGAAGTGATCGACTAGAGAGAAAGGACCAGGGAGGGGAATAGCTCATCAGCTTCAAGCTGACTACGGGTTGGGTTGCTGCTACCTTTAGAGGTACTCGCTAGTCGTTCAGCTTGTGCTACTTTTGATAGTTTTTGTTTGCTTTTTTATTTATTTATTTGGCGGCCAGGGCAGAGCCAAAGCCAGAGCCCCGTGTGAAACGTGATGTCATGACAAAAAGGCAGCAGCAGCAGCAGCAACAGCAGGGCAGGCGCTAAAGCAGAGCTATCCGCCAAGACAGACAGACAGACAGACAAAAGAAAAATGATGTACGCGATGGGGCACAAGTGTCAAAGTAGAAGAACACAACACAAAACACAAAAAGATGGCTTAAAGAAGAGGCGGCTCAGAAGAAGGAAGGCTTAAAGTCATAACCGTACCGGGGGCAAGCAGTTGGGTTCAAAGTCAATGTTCTGAAGTTGCTTAACCCCTCTGAGCAGGCACCGGCACCGGCACCGGCAGCGGCAGCGGCACTGGGACCTGGATAGCTGCCAGTCTATTTCTGACTTTCACTTCATCCAGCCCATCCATCCATCCATCCATCCATCCATCCATCCATCAGTCATACACCGGGAGGGAGGAGGCGGCCTGGCTCCTGGCATCCTTGTAGATGCTTTTGAAATTATAACGTAAATGTCGCCGCGTCTGCGCAAATTGCAGCCACTTTGCAGCGTTTGAAGCGGGGCACCGCATTTACGAGTCTGCGATTGGCGCCAATGAGAGTGGTCTTGGGCCCAAGACCTGGGGCCCGTCCTCTGGGTCCACTAATCATGCTTATCGCATTAGTCATGGCAGCGCGCTTGCATGCAAATCATGCGCCTCATGCGTCGCATCAAAATTCCGCAGAGAAGTCTGCACAAAGACAGAGAGAGAGGGAGAGGGAGAGACAGGTACAGGTACAGGTGTGGTGCTGAAAACCTTTATTATTATTATGAATTCTTGTCTATATTCCGATTCCAAGTCCGACTCCAAGTGTCTTTGTGTGTGTGTGTGTTCCCCATAGTCCATTTTCAATTATCTGCGTCGCTGGTTATTATTTTTACGAGTATTATGACCACCAGAAGAACATAACAGAACAGAACAGGGCAGAGCAGAGCAGAGCAGAGCAGAGCAGGGAGGGCAAACAGCGGGTAATCAATGGCTGGTCAATGAACCCCCTTCCATTCGAATGAGGGGTGGCCCCAGAGTGTGCCCTGACAAACAAATATTTCTATACAATTCAAATCAATTAAATTGAATTAAATTAATTTGTTTACATTATATTTTATATATTTTGAACAGCCGCAAGAACTCGCTGGTGGTGCGAACACAACTCAACGTACGCGTGCATTCAATTATTGGTAAGGAACACACAACCAAAATTTAAAAGGGGCAAAAACAAACATTCTTACTCTATCTTATTCTCATTTCTTGCAGAAAAACTACTCTCGTCGGAGGGCAGTGACCTGCGACGTGCGCTCTTCTCATTGAAGCAGGTGTTCCAGGAGGATAAGGATCTGGTGCATGCCTTTGTGGCCCTCGGCGGTCTCAATTGTCTGGTGCGCGTGGGCAATTGTGCAGATCAAAACTATCAGAATTATATACTGCGTGCCCTCGGACAGGTAAGCAGATCCCAAAAAAGATCCCATAGATGACTCTCAGATCGCAGGATAATTATGTCATTTGTTGTTGTTGTTGTTGTTGTTGTTGTTGTTGTTTTAGGTCATGCTCTATGTGGATGGCATGAACGGCGTGATGAAGCATGAGCCGACAATGCAATGGCTATACTCACTGATTGCCTCCAATTACCGATCGGTGGTGAAGACGGCCCTCAAGCTGTTGCTGGTGTTTGTCGAATATGCCGAGTCCAATTGCTATGTGCTGGTCAGTGCCATACATGCGGTGGATGCCACACAGGGCACCCTGCCATGGTCGAATATAATGAGGTATACTTTTGGGCAGCATATCCAGAGATTAGAGATGGAACTACACTCACACTCACATTCACATTCATTATGTTCTTTTATTCTGTTCAGACTGCTGAAGGACTATGACAATGCGGATGCCGAGCTGGTGATTTATGCCACATCGTTGATCAACAAAACCCTTGCTGGCCTCAACGATCAGGATACATTCTACGATGAGAGCGATCTGCTGGAGCAGCAGGGCATGGAGACGGTCATTCGGCGGTACATGTCCAAGCCGGGCACTGATCTGGATCTGCTCGATCAGCTGCAACTCTACGAGGCTGTACTCAAGTGGGTGTCACCACTACCCAAGTATTTTATCCACAGATTACTCATTTGTATGCTCCCTCTGTAACAGATTCGAAGATGGTGAATCGGACGGGCAGCGGCTGCCGCAGAACTCCATGCGCAAGACGCAACGCTATCGTCCCGGCACAAACACCACGGAGCGGCGTAAGTCGCGTCGCCACAGCACCGACAACAGTCCGGCGCCCATCACCAAGGTCCTGGCCACGACAATGCTGCGCCTGACGCCCACCCAGGGCACCCTGGACGAGGACAGTTCGGGCTCCACCAACTCCACCGAGTTCAGTGGCGGCCTGTTCAACGAGAAGAAGCGTAGGCAACCAATCAGGATATCCCTTTTGGCAATCAGAGAACTAATCAGAATCCTTTCGCTTGTTTGTTTAGCACGCGATGGTGCGGGAGTCACGCCCGGCTTGAGGCGCCGCCGTGAGCGCGCGGAGCGGCACAAGAGCTTCCTCAAGGAGCAGCAGGAGGCAGCGGCCAATGGGATATTTGCCGCACTGGAGCAGCGCGAGGGTCTGGGTGAGTGCGTGCGTGCCACAAACAAAGTTGCACCAGGATAACGCAAAGGATTCTCTGTACAGGCTGCTTACTAACTTTTGATTCTCTCTCCCCCCCCCCCCAAAATCAATGCTAATCACTCCATCTACCCGTGTGCGTGTCCGTGTTTGTCCCGCTGTTGCCTCACCCGCTGATCATAAATGCTAACCGCCACCAAAAACCAAAATCCACAAAACAAAAACAAAAACGAAAAGGCCAAATCGTAACAGCCATTCCTGCGACCATACAAAGCGGCGACAGTCCGCCGCAGTCGTTGCAACACGAGCCGCAGCAGCAGCAGCCGCAGACGCAGCCATGCAACAATAATATCAGCAGCAGCCACAGCAACAGCAACAGCAACAATGATACGCCCAACAACAGCCTGCTGCTGAGTCCCAGCAAACAGCTGCTGAGCGGCAGCCACAGCATCTCGATCATCAACAACAGCTTCGACAAGGCCAACAACAACAATACCAACAATCAGAACGAGTTCCTCACGAAGAAGAATCTGTTCCGCGAACGGAACGCCACGGTGATCAATGGGATCATGAAGAACATCCAGCAGACGGACAGTGGCTACAAGAAGTACGAGAACGATGCCAATCGCCTGAACAACTATTACACGCAGATGACTCAATCGCCCAAGCATCAGCAGCAGCAGCAGCTTCAGCAACAGGATCCCGAGGATGTCCTGCTGAGTCCCAAGAAGCCGCTGAATGCCTCAGGCTTTGATTTTCCGCTTAGCTCCACGCCGGTCAAGGGCGACATACTGCCCGAGGCAGAGCCGCTGAGTCCCATACGGAAACCCATTGCAATGGTGGCACCACCACCGCCTCCGCCTCCACCGCCACCGCCACCGCCACCCGGCTGGTGGCATGCCCCCATTGGCAGCATTACAGCCAGAACCCTAACCAGTACTAACCCCGCTGTGGATAACCCAACAGGTGCGTGCCGTCTGCTCTCCGAGGAGAGTGTTGCATACTCTCGAGCGCCGCCAAGACATGTCCATCACTCCATCTCACAGCCGCCGCTGCATACTTTTCTGTGTGCCCAATAATTGGGGATAAATTGATTATTATTATAAATGTTTGTTCTCCTCCCCACCCACGCACACAGATTTGGACAGCGAGGGGAAGCAGCAACTGCTGCAGCTGAAGCGCGATCACACGGTCAAGGATCTGACACAGAAGCTGATCAACCTGCCCACAAGTCCCACACAGGAGCCAGGCAGTCGCTCGGCCATTGTCGGCGATATGTCCGGCCTCATATCGAAAGCCAAAGAGGGACTGGCCAAGAGCAAGAGCAAGGGAGAGATATCGAGGTGAGTTATGCAGGATTACATTCCTCCTTAAAGTGGAGGCAAAATCGTACGACTTTTGGGGATCTGCCATGAGTATTCCACGACTTTTGCCCCTCCCCCAAGTAGTAGTCATTTATGACTACATATACAAAGTCCATAACTGAGTCAGAATGAATTTGATTTTGCCTGTTGGAACTTGCCTCTTCAGAACTTTCTTCCCCCTCGGCCTCTGGGCCAGCAAATCCGATTAGAAGCTCGTGCGGTGCGGTGCGGTGCGGTGCGGTGCTTGGGGCGCTTACCGGTTGGGTTGTATTATTTCTGGTTTACGAGTAGAAATGGCGCCACGTAACGCGATAAGAACTTAGGGCGAGCAATCCCCGTGCATCGGGCGGCAGCACGAGCAAAGGGTTCACTCGTGACTCTTTTGGGGGAGTATTCAACTATCAAGATGGCTTCCAAGGAAGCTCTTGCCTTGTATGCTAAAATTCCCAATATAGCAGATCCTAGTAGGCTTTTATTTAACCCCCTGTGTAGGACACTCAAAGTGAATCAGAATCACAACTTCTCAGACTCACAATCGAACAGACATAAGCAGAAACTCAAATGGATAGCCTGAACCCACGAACAATGCTCTTGGTGGGCATAAAGGAGAATGCCGAGAACATACGAACCGAGCTACGAATCCTGTGCCAGGGGGGCTTAGCAGACGAGGAGCTGGACATGTGCAGTCAGAGCCGGATAGTTGAGCTGATTGGCCAGCAAGTGCAAAACTCAGAGACTTTACTCGGGATTCTGAGGGAAATAATCGCTGAATCCACGGATCGTGAGAGCCCATTGAACATTGATTGATTAGACCAGAAGTGGAGTGCCAGGTTGGTGTAGAGCTCTACCGAAGGCACAACGTCTATAATAATTCTACTGTTTGACAGGGGAAACTGCTCGATCTGCTGGCTGGAAGGGGCAGCCATAAAAATACTTAATCTCAGGGAACCAATAAAAACTATTGGCTAAACAAGATTTATTGCCGGATCGAAGACAAAGTTGTTGCTCAGGGACGTGGACAGGGGTACGGGGTGGGGACTCTAGCTATAGCTTATCCGTAAATGGGATCGTATTTCTCGTAGAGGACAGTGTAGGCAGCCTTGGCGGCATCAACGGACAGTCCCTTGCGGCTCAGCCAGGCATCGTACTTGGCAGCACCCTCAGCATCGGCGGGCTTCGCGATGGCAATGTCACCCTCATGGATCTGCTTGTAGAGGCCATAGAACTCCAGGTAAACCTCCGTTGGGGGCTTCTTGCTGAAGGCCTTGGTCTTCTCGAGAATTGCGTTGAACTGCAAAGTGAATATTTCGTAATGTGAATCCTAATCTCTGCGGATGTGTATCAATCCAAGACTTACATCCATGTCGTTCGAGTGAAAACTATGCTTGATTTTCGTGTGGCTCTCAACTTTTATACCCAATCGAAAATCGTAGAATAGTAGAAGGTGGGAACAGGAACTCTTATCTGCACGATAATGCAACCCGATAATGCGGCGGCAGCAGCAACAATGGAGAGTCCATCGTGCAAATTCATTTTTCGATTAGATTTTTTATGTGAGAGTTTCGTAAGAGTTCAATAATTCATCTAGTCGTGGGTTTTAGTCGTCCCATATCTGCCCCTCGTATTCGGAGCTCTCGAAGAAAGTAGTCTCCTGCCTTCCACCCTGAGTCGCCTGCTTCTATCGTTATCTATGGGGACTATCTTGCGGCTGGCTCCAAGATTGTACACGTTTATGGCCACACCATCGACTGATAGCGGATATGAGCCGTAAAGGTTGCCAAAAATTAATACGAACATTACCCTCACGTTGACATAAAGTAAGGATCTCCCGTTGATTGTTTTTCCTCCCCCCATAGATCATCGAGTGTGGATCAGGAGCTGAAAAAGTCCGAGCCGAAGAAATCAGAGAACGAACTCCACTGGGAGGAACTGGTGCGGAATATGACGCGACCCTTGAACCTCTGCGACCTGGACTTTACCGATCTGCAAGATGACGATGAGAAGGATGTGCTGGCGCCACGTGGCCTGGGTGTGTTAATACCCCCACCACCGCCGCCATTTGCAAGCGGAGGCATACTGCCACCGCCCATGATGCCACCAGCGCCCAGTTTGATCCCTCCCCCCATGTTTGGCTATGGCGGCAGCCTCACCAACAGTGTGAATAGCTCCCTGAATGGATCCGTAAACGGGGATCTGCTCAATGGGAACAACACGATCAAGAAGAACAAGAAGACGGTAAGGGAGCGAAATGAAGAGCACCGACGACAGCAGGTGGAAGATTAATCTTTGGTCGTTTATTCTCGCAGGTCAAGCTCTTCTGGAAGGAAGTGCGCGAAGACTTGATACCCCAGGTGGTGGGTAAGACCATTTGGGATGAGCTGCCCAATGCCAATGTGGACACACAGAAGCTCGAGCATCTCTTTGAGTCCAGAGCCAAAGACTTGATGACCAAGGTGCGTAGACAGTTCCTCCGCCCCCTGCCCATTTATTACCTCTCTCTCCCTATCTAACTTATGTGGGTCAAAGGTTTTCGAGCAAAATGTGTGAATAAATTAGTTATATCCCCCTCCACTCTCTGACTCACACTCTCTCTCTACCCCTCTCTCCACCTAACGTTAAGTGTTTTGTTTTTTAACGAATGATATTTGTATTCTTCTATCCCAATAATTTCTTATACATAAATGTCGAACGGAACGGAATGTCTGTTTTGCGGATAAAAATCAACGTAAATGTTAAACGTGTGCTAAAAACTCCAAACACAATTACAAATCAAACAAAAACAAATAATAATTTCTCATTTATGTTTGCAAATGTTTTACAAATGTCTCTCTTTAGGAGGTGAGTGCCATGAAATGTTTTATACAACAAAAACCCTCTTTCTCTGTCTCTCTCTGTCTATATATACATCTCTCACTCTCTCACTCTCTCACTCTTACTCTTACTCTCTCTCTCTCTGTTTATAACTCACGATCTGTTGCCCATTTTGTTTTGTGTTTTTGGTGTTGGTTTTCTATCACTTTTATACACACAGAAATACACACACAGCCACACACAGCCACACAGTCACAGACAGACTCTTATATCAAAACAGAACAGACTCCACTCCACTCCACTGCACTGCACTGCACTGCACTCTCACTCTCACTCTCACTCTCTCGTTTACTCTTTGCACCATATTTCGTGTGTGTGTTTTATCTATGAATGATCGCATATAGAATTAATTTATTGCATTGCAATCATCTTTCAGAAACAACAAGAGCTAAACAAGAGCAAAGAGATCATTGTGCTCGATCACAAACGTTCCAATGCCATCAATATAGCGATTACCAAGCTGCCTCCGCCGCGTGCCATCAAGGCGGCCATCCTGAAGATGGATGCCACTGTGGTGACCCGTGAGGGCATTGACAAGCTGCTGAATATGCTGCCAACGGATAAGGAGCGTGGCAAGATCCAGGAGGCGCAGCTGGTTAACCCAGAGCTACCACTGGGCAGTGCCGAGCAGTTCCTCTTGACGCTGGCCTCCATCTCAGAGCTGGGAGCACGACTTAATCTGTGGGCCTTCCGCCTGGACTTTGACAACAGTGAGGTGAGTGGGCGGGGGGTAATGATGAGATCCCCGGGGAAAACCAAATTTATTGATTTTAATTTGTATATTGCAGAAAGAAATTGCCGAACCGCTGATGGATCTCAAGCAAGGCATTGAGATCTTGCGTCAGAATCGCACCTTCCGCAGCATTCTCTCCACGCTGCTGTCCGTGGGCATCTTCCTGAATGGAGCACCCGTCAAGGGCTTCCAGATCGAGTATCTGGCCAAGGTGCCGGAAGTGAAGGACACCGTGCACAAGCACTCGCTGCTGCACCATCTCTGCCACATGGTCATGGAGTCGAGCAGCGACACGAGTGATCTGTACTCGGAAATCGGTCCCATCACGCGTGCCTCCAAGGCCGACTTTGCCGACCTGGCCCACAACCTTACCCAGCTGGAGTCCGAGTGCAGGGCCTCCTGGGACCGCCTCAAAGTGATAGCCAAACACGACTGCCCCCCACCGCTGAAGCAGAAGCTCGTGGACTTTCTGGCCGATTGTGCGGAGCGCATAATCATCCTGCAGATCGTCCATCGGCGCGTGATGAACCGATATCGCAAGTTCCTGCTCTGGCTGGGCATGCCCCAGCACAGTGTGGCCGAGTCCCGGCCGAATGAGTTCTGCCGCACCCTGTCCGAGTTCGCTCTGGAGTATCGCACGACCAGGGAGCGGGTGCAGCAGCAGCTGGAGAAGAAGGCCAACCATCGCGAGCGCAATAAGACGCGTGGCAAGCTGATCATCGATATGGCCAAGTTCAAGACCAAAGAGGATGTGGCCGATGCAGAGTTGAAGTGGGTTCAGCAGACTCTTTTTAGGCCACAGTTTACTTAATTTCATAAACCGTTTTGCAGAACCCTTCTGGGCACACCCAGTGCGGATCAGGCGGATGGCACTCTCACCTGGCGACGTCGTCGGGCCGACCAACTGCGCTCACCCATTGCCCGCCAGAGCGAGGAGCAGTTCACCGACGGCGATGATGAGATACTCGAATCTCTCGTTAAGACCGCCACCAAGGCGCCGGGCACACGCACCACACCCAGGGAGCGCAAGAGGACGCGTAATGCGGATCGCAAATCATGTGAGTTCATCACTTCCATGCAGATATTTTCCCAGAACCTCACCGGAGAATATAGATTTAATGCAAAGGTGTTGGTCTATCATTTCGACACACACACAGCGTGGTTTATGTACTATAACCTTTAGCTGGACACACACCCACCACCACCAAAACACACACACACACAGGCAACTCTTACGAAAGAGTCTACAATCATCGACAATTATAAATCAATCAAACAATCAACCAATGAAAACTTGTACACCTCTTTATAATTCCCACACGAAATTCCAAATTCACGAAACTTCCTTTTTCCCCCAAGTATTTCTTGTATAATTTCCCAAGCTTTCGTTTTGCCAGCTTTTAGCATACAAATCTGTTGCCTATATTGGGTTTTAATTTTTTGTTTTTCACTTTATTTTCTCACCATTAACGCACCATTTAAAAAAAAAATATATATCAAAAATATATATATTGACAATCGGAGAAGTGAAGCGCAGCCGCACGCGCGAAGGATTCACAGTTGAAAGAGCACCATCGCCATAGAAACCGTAACCGTTACCGTTAGTGTTAACCGTAGCCGTAGCCGTAACCGTAACCGTTAACGAAAGAAAACAGCCAGCTGTTTTTTTAGGTCTTACCTTTTTTGGTTAGTGAATTAAATTTCTGTGTTGAATATTTCATTTTGTTTTCCTTTACGAATTTTGTTTGTTCATTTTGGAATTTTTGTATTTTGTTTAAGGATCCTAAGGATCTTTTGTGCATGCGAAAATTAAATGCTATAAATTTTCTTGGCATCATTTTAACAGATAGACATTCAGGCCCTTAAAATGCATGTCTCGTACAACCTAACCTCAGCATGAAAACCTTTATGATGATCGAATCAATAATCCACAATGAAATAATATTCGAATAATTTATTGTATTCTTTTTTTAGTGCGACGGACGCTTAAGAACGGTCTGACCGATGAGGAGAAACAGCATGTGTCTGCCTTGATACAAACCTATTAGGATCTAGACATAGCTATGTATATTTCCATGGAGCACCCAATCCCTCTCACCCAATGATGTCACAAATCGGGCTATGCGCGCAACAGACTGAAATTGGCGATCTCGGACGAGCAGAGCAGCAAGCGAAACACCCAGAAAAAAAACACCCCCCCTTTTATACGACACACCACATCACTAGCATCACAAACAAACAAAATAACGAAAATGTCCTTAAAAGAAAGAAAGCGTTTTTCATAGTGTTTTATCCTGTTATTATTATTATTATTTAAAATTTTGTTTTTGCTTCGGCCAAGTATTATTAATTACACGTAATTAAAACTAAAGCTCTGTATTAATAGATGGAAACGATTTTAATGTTAGACATTTTTCAAATTGCTAAAGAATTTCGATACGTCCCCCGATATGACTTTTAAATTATACCAAAATGTCACAATGTCCTTGTGGGCTACTTAAATTAACTTAAATTAGGAGAAAACTTACGACTACCTTAACTACGAATCCAATCAATAAATAAAGTTATTTATTATCATATACATACATACATACATACATATATTATATTAAGAGACGGCGACTAAAAACCATTTGTACAGGGCTGCTGAACGTAGTCCAGGCAGAATCCACGATTATCTATGTCGTTCGGCGCCTCCACACCATCCGTGTGGAAGTACAGCCGGAAGGGACGAACGCTGGCTACAGGAGAGACATTAAAATGGGTTTATCAAAGTCAAATCCTGCACTTACATTGCACTGTCTTGGCCAACATGCCAGCCTCGGCGCTGAAGGTGCCGCCACACACCCGATCCTCGCAGCCCGGCAGCGGTGGAATGCGATCTGCCGATCGAATGCAGCCAATGAGCAGCCAATCGCTCACACAGCCAGTGGCAGCGCCGCCACCCACCATGGTGGCCACCGGATTGTTGGAGTTGCCCGACAGCGTGAAGGCCCTCGACCGATTGTTCTCCAGATCCGGGCAGGTGTTGTACTGAATTCCGCAAAAGTTTCGCTCGCTGCGAATGCAAATGCTGTAGTCCTGATTGGAGAGCTGCCTGCCACCCATCGAGTTGTAGTTGAAGCTCCGCACGCGCCCACTAATGGCCGTGTAGTACTGCAGACAGCCCTGATCCGCTCGACTGATGCTGCCGCAGTGGATTTGCGTGACGCGGACGCGCCACAGCCGCGGAAAGCTTCCGCTGGTGATCACAGATAAGACAATCGGGTTGCTCTGGCCCAGACCCGCATCAATGTACACTGTGCAAGCATGAAGCATGACATTGGGATAGTTACGAGATGGTTAGCGTACATTCACTCACTGTGGTCTCCCGTCGAGCTGCCACAAATGGTGGGCGTCGGACTTCCGCCCGATATCAGCAGCTGATCCTGGTTGCACAGATGATTGGCGGCCTCGGGCGGAGCTATGGAAAACATATCCAGGTCCAAGCGCAGCTGACAGATGTCCGGATGAAGTTTCTGTACCGTCACCTGACAACTGCCAGTGCCGTCATAGACATCGGGGTGATTGGGGTTCACAAAGTACGTAGAGTTCTCGCGTATCACACCGCCACAGGTCTGAAGAACTGGGGAAAGGGATTGGCAGAAGATTTTAGAGGGCGAATTCGCATAAATTGATAAACCTACATATGCAACAGACGCCATAGCCGGCGCCACAGGGACCCGCTGGTATGCCGTTCCTGAGTATGCAATCCTTACTGGGAATACAGTTGCCCTGCTCCCCAGAGGGCGCCGCACAGCTGCCGGGTCCAATGGGCACCAGAGCAAATATGGGCAAAACTGCAGAGGAAAGAAGGAACGAACACAGATGAGCACACTCTTTTGAAGTAGATGATGATGATGATGATGATGAGCCGCAGCTCGAAACATACACTTGGACTCACGGAATCGTGGACTCGGCGACAGCCACTTGCTGCCAAAGAATAGATCCCGCCAACTGTTTGTCTGCGTTGGCACTTTTGAGGAGGCCAGGACGAGAAGACAACACGAAGCCACCGTTAGTTGCAAGTGCAGGCTGCCCATGATGATAGTCCACTGATCCGCACGCGTTGCTCTGTGACACTGTAGTGGCAGGCAGCCCACACGGAGGCGACACTTTATTTCACTTGGCATGGCAAAAAGTTTAATGACCGCAATTTGTTCGACGCTTTTCGCTTTTTAGTTTGTGACAAACAAACCCATCGCTGAATTTAGCTAAATATTAATTACAATAACAAAACGCAACCGTCGAAACAATTAGATGCGCCAGCAGCAGCACCAGCAGCAGCAACATTGGGAATTGGGGAATGGGCATCACATCTCTCGCTTGTGCTCTCGCTTTTCACGTTTCGTCAGCTCTTTCTCTGTTTTGTTTCCTGTTGCGAATCTGTTTTCCACACCTCTGTGCCGCCCATTAAATGTGGAGCAACCCCAACCCAACCCAACCCAACCCAAAACCCTACCAAACTAATGCCAGCAGTGAAAAGTGCTGAATAATTTACGAGTTTTCACAGCATAACAGAAGCAAGCAGCAGCAGCAGCGGTGGCAATCACAGCAAATGAAGATAGACGTGCGAGTACTCGCACTATATTGTACACACATTAGCAATCGGAATATTTATAGTTGCTTCCCCTCTCACCTCATCAGAAACCGATTTTGACGTCATTGCCTCACATAGCACTAATTGGATTACACAGCTCCCCCCACAATGGGGTCAATGTCAATTGGATTGCTTAATTCAATTAGGTTTTATATCAAATGTGGATACACGCACCTGTATCTGTATCTGTATCTGCATCTGCCTTTGGTATTTCCAGTGCCAGAGCACTGACCTTCGCAACCGAATTTGCTTAGCTTTCCCACCGGAAGGGTGGGTGGGCCACAGAACATTGATAAGCTTTTAGCTGGCCGAGCAGGTCGTAGCAAGTGTTATATGGCCGAAGCGTTTCAAGGTCTTTTTTTGCACAGAAACATTTTTGGCCCCCCTGTTATCTGGTATAACTTACGACGTGGGGATCTATGCTCTGGCACAATGAAATTAAGAGCTTTGAAAACTACCGAGATCCATTGTAAATGCGAAATAAAAATTAAGTTAAATTTAATTAAAATTATGTTAAGATTTTAAAAATATTTCTGTAGTTCGAAGCAGCTGCCTGCAGGTTAATTTCAAGGAAAAACGAATCAAACCTTCAGGTTTCAGCGGCGAACTCCTTCACCAAAGGCTTCAGGCTGAGTGGTTGAACTGCATGCAGCAGGATAATTTGCAGAGGAAAACTTCCGGCTTAGTTGATGATATATATTAGTATGATGATTATGGGGATTTCTTTAGTATCAAACAAAAAACCTCTTTGTTTTTTTTGTCTCTACACTGATAGAAAAAACCCAAAGTAAGATTAATTACAATCATATTTGAATTTTAATTGCGATTCTTAAATACAAACATAGTAAAATTAAATAGAATTCACTTTGATTCAAATATAAATGTATTAAAATGGCTTTTTTAATACGTTCATATTAAATCTTAATACAAAACACTTTAATATATTTAATATAAATACAAAGAACTTTTAAATAAATATAATATATTAAATTTAAATATGAAATATACTTAAATTAAATATGAAATATATTAAATTTAAATATTTTCATATTTATATCAAAATGTAAGGGAAAAATATTCAATATTAATACAACCACTCTTGGATGAGAAAATTAAAATTTCATGCCTTTTTTCTATCGGTGTGTAAGAAATCCAAATAATTCTGAGTATACTCGTAAAATTATAATAATGGTTGGTGTACCAATTACAGCCATTACCGTGCGTCACATCACCTGAATTGTTGATGCTAATACAGCTGATAAGATATCTTCTTAGACAAGATAAACCAAATAGAAATCTGCCTTGGAATGCCATTAACATTGTGGCACTCCCCGAATCATACACAAAATTTAAACTTAATATTTATATCAAAATTTATTTAATAGATACTTTTGAAATAAACTTAGATTTAAACCTGCTTAGGCTGCGTCTCTATCGCACTCAATGTCGCCTGGCAGCTCGCACTCGCCCACACAGTATTTACCGGACTGCATCGAACAGAACTTGCCGGCGTTGCACTTGATGACGCGATCGGTCAATGTGGTGCCGTCGCACATCTGGAAGGTGGTGCGACTGGTGCAGACGAAGAGGGAGCTGCCCGTGCAGCTGGGGCACTCGCTGGGGGATGTGGCTTCGCCGGCTGGGCAGGTGGATGGATAGGCACCCTTGGGAACACAATATTTAGCCAGACTAGTGCAGACCTCGCCATCGCCGCATGGCAAAATTGCTCCAGGCTCGACGTTGTCCAAACAGAAGCGGTAGTGTGTCTCGTTCACACAGGCAACATTATTGTCTTGGCACTTATTGCACTCGCCATGGCTGTAGACCACCATCAGCGCGATGATCAGGAAGAGGCACTAATGGGAAAGACGACAAGAACCATAAATAATCGAATTTAATTTGTAATTTAATTTTGGGAGGGAGCTCACCAGAGTTCTGGGGAACGGGGACTGCTGCATTATGGCTGAACTACTGGAAACTGACTAATGAGAGCAGCCACGAAATGCCTCATTTTATATGGCAAAGCAGAAGCGGATTCTTCAACAGATCTTCGACACACACAAACACGAGATAGCTTGGGCGGTTTATACTGCGGCCTAATCCTGCAAAATACATTTAAATATATGACAATATGATGGCTACCGGAATACTCGCCAGATTAGCTTACTAGGAAGCCCCAAAATGGTGGGTTCATCAACTTTATGGCCCCCAGCGCGGCATTGAAAGATTACAGCACGAGCATCTCACAGACCACCGCCATAAAGATAGGACAAGTGGCTTGGCTTTAAAAGGCCTGACACGCAGGTGCCCCATCATTAATTGCCAACTAGAGATGGAGGCGTCCAAGTTTCAGATATTTTCGCTCGCTCTGTTCGCCATCCTCCTGGCCCCAGCTGCCGTGGATGCCGTGTGCGGCCGTTGCAAGAACTCCCATGCCTGCATCAGCGAGACCCAGTTCCAGTTATGCTTCGATGGTAAGTGATTTGCCCTCTTGACAGACTCCTCCAGCTAACAGCTTGGACTTGCTAGGTGTGCGCGACCAGAGCCAAAACTACACCTGCCCCAGCGAGAGGGCCATCTGCACGGATTACTATGCCACCTGCATGGCCAACAGCACAAGTGTGCTGAAAGGCTGTGGCGATGTCGCCGTATGCGGAGTGTGCCCGAATGTCGCCACCAAGTTCACCTGCACCTCGCGCAACACCTTTGCCGGCTGCAACAATGGGGCAATCACGGCGTACACCCAGACATGCAAGGACAACTACGTGTGCAGTGCGGCCTCAGCTGCCACGGGCACGCCCTGTGTCTCCCATTGCAAGGGCGACACGGGCGACGTGTGCGATCTACCTGGGCGGACTTCCGCCAATGAAGATCCTGTCCAGACCACGAGTCCGGTAACCACAGTGTCCACTTCCGATGACTCCTCTGTAACCACAGTGAATACTCCCACAGCAACAACAGATATCACAACAGTAGACCCTACCACAGACTCAAGCACAGTAACCCCTCCAACAGACTCCACCCCCACTCCCACAGTGAATAATCCCTCAGAAACTACTCAAACCGAGCCCAGTCCCACTCCCACAGTAATCACTCCCCCAGAGACCACTCCAACCACAGTAATCACTCCCCCAGAGACCACTCCAACCACAGTAAACACTCCCCCAGAGACCACTCCAACCACAGCAACACCAACCACAGAGCCTACTACTCCGACCACCCTACCAGCGGAAACCGTCTATTGTCAGGGCATCAGCACCGCTGGACGTTATGCCATACCCGGCGACACGGAGTGCACGAGGTAGGTCGCCGATATCGCTGGATATATAACGAAGACTAATCGGGTATTGTACCATTGCAGCTACATCAATTGCATCTACAGGGAGAACAGTTGGAGAGGCATCATCGGTAACTGTTCCGCTACCAAGCCGTACTTCAACGCGACCGCCTTTGTTTGTGGCACGACCAAGCCTTCCGCACCTGGATGTACAGATGTGTAGTCTTTTTTTCAGTTTCTAAATATAGTTTGGGGTTTTTTTTTGGGTCGTCGCCCGATATTTTATTTTCTGTGCCTCTTTTTATTCTTTCTCTAAAGCCTGGTACTCAGTTCCGAAAAACTGGACGCTGGGGTCTGGTCTGTACGGCGGTCTGTACCACTAACCAAACAGTGCCAGTTAATTTTTACGGTTCGTTCCTAGGTCTTCGGCTCTGAGGTCTGTCGCTCTCGGCTCTGGGGTTCACGAAAAGTCAATACAAACAAATTTCCATATAAATTCTTACGGATATTATTTTCTAAATTCATTGACACATAATTTCATTAGCTTTAATGTGAAAAAACAATTAAAATAGGTTTACGTTTTCGGTATTTTTTCGTATTTTTATAGTTTTTTGCCCACTTGCTGCTTAGTGACTATAATCACTAATCACGCTAATCAGCGTAGTTGCCAAAAGAAACCAAGCAGCAGGCTCATTCCGGTCGTACTTTCTTTCTCATAATAAATGCATAGAATCTTGGTAGGTGGAAACCACAAGAAATTCCTGTTGATTAATCAAGCTTATAGATGGGAATATAGAAAAAAAAACAACTTTAGAGTATTCCCTGGGCAATATTAACATTCTGACACATGCCGTTCCACTCTTTAACGAAGAATTTCTCGACTCCAGTGGTCAATGGTCTCGACGCCCACGCGATAATCGTAACTTCTTATGCTGCTAATCTGGGGATAGCATGAGGCCACACAATGCAGCAATCATGTGGAAAGCAAAGCCAAATAAAACAATTAGCGCGAACCCCGGAGAAATGTTAAGACTGGGCAAACATTGAAGGCAGCTTCTGTCTTTAGGTTTATGTCCAAGTTATCAACTAACTTGGCTTTAGTCGTCGCAGAGCCTTGACAGCGAACACAAGCAATCTTTCTCTCCACGGAAAATGTCCCAAAAAGCATATAACAAATTCATTCCAGTTCTGGGATTGGTGCGTCGATGGTTTTATCTGAACAAGTGGAAAGGAAAATAACTGAAATTATTTTGCAGCTATTTCTGGCCTTTCTGGTGGGCCAAACCATATCCGATTGCAATGTCTGTCAGAGCAACAAAGTGGCCTGCGTCAATTCCACGTCCTTCTATCTGTGCTTCGGCGGTGAGTCTCATCTGTATCTCAATATAATCCAGATTCAAAATGTCCTTCGGCTATGCAGATGGAATTCCCCACACGGATCAACTGTACCACTGCCTGGATGGTTTCCAGTGCACCAATCTGACAGCGATCTGTACCCAGAAGAGCAACCAGCGGCCGCCCAGCTGTGGGGACACCTCCCAGTGCGGTCAGTGCAGCGCCCATCGGAACTATCTGTTCGCCTGCCTGAGCCGTGGCATCTTCCAGATGTGCTACGGGGCCATCAGCCCGACTGGGAAGTTTGGCTACTGTCCAGCTGGAAAGGTTTGTGATGCCAGCAGCGATAGCATCTGTGTGCCCGAGGTGATAAATCAAAAGCTCACCTGTGACCTCAACGATCAGCTGGTGGATACGACCACACCAGCGCCAACTACCAGTGAATCCACCACGAATGATGACACTACAGACAGCACACCGACTGTAAACACGCCCACGCCCACAACACCCACTCAAAAACCCGTTACACCCTTGGAAGTGTGTCGCCAGCATCTGGAGACGGGTCTCTATCCCACAGATCCGGCGGATCCCAGTTGCAAGCGGTATGACGGATCCATTTAAAACTTTCCACAAGCCCATTGAGTATATTTAATTATTTATCTTATCTTTATAGCTACATCAGTTGCTACTTTAAAAATAACATTGTTGTCACAGCCACGGAATACGATTGCCCGACGGACTCCTACTTTGAGGCAGAGATGCAGAAATGCTCCTACCTGAAGCCTGCCGCTTGTCTTTAGACGCATCCAATAAACTATCCAATATTCTCTGTGTCGCCTGTACTTAGTCTAAAGCAACGCCATTGAGGCTCAGGCTGGCCACTGTGGCGGAGCAAGTGGCGGGCAGGGCAACGGCACAGATCCGGCTGGCACTGTTGTAGTACAGACTGCCCGGACACGTGTACATCTGGCCCTGCCAGGCGCCATTCAGCAGAAAGCAGTAGACATACTGATGGCATGTGGTACTGGGATCGGTTCCCACGGGATAGTAGCCCTCCGACGCCATGGCCGCACAATAGGCACCTGGATTGCTTGGTGTTGGGGCCGCTGTCGTTGAGGTTGTGGAGCTGACACTGGTCGAGCAGGTGGACGGCATGGCGACGACACACTGGCTGGAGGCGCTGCTGAAGTACAGACTGCCCGGACACGTATATATCTGACCCTGCCAGCTGCCGCTGACCAAGGTGCACAAAATATACTGGCTACAGGTCGTGTAGGCATCGTTGCCGACTGCAAATCTACCCTCGGACTGAACGGCGGCACAGTATGCATCTGGGGAGCTGGTGGAAGGTGGAGCAGCAGTTGTTGTTGTTGTAGTTCCGCTGGAGGAGCTGCTGGAGGTTGCATCGTCGGCATACGAGCACGTGGGCATTATCTGAATGGAGTGGAGTTCAAGACAGTTGAAAAATGTAAACAAAAATATTATCTAGCACTGTCTGCGCATCATAAAAGTCTAGGAAGTGCGTGTAACATGTGGCGGCTGCTGTTTTATCTTTTCATGGACGGATATCCAGTCGGATTCTGGATTTCGGCCAAAACACCTTCCATTTGGTAAGAACTTACCCCATTCGTTGGCAGACCACATATCTGTGCGTCATGGATATTGCACACATAGCCGGCGGCACAGGTTCCGACTGAATTCTGCACCGTGTTCGTGCCCAGACAGAGGGCGAAGCTGCTGGTGCCTGTGCAGGCAAAGGTGTTGCTCGTGTCGCACTTGTTGCAGTCCTGGCAGTCGGCCTGGCTGCTCTCAGCACTGCCCTCCGGCACGCAGATCACTCCACTGGCCCCACTCACGCACACATAACCGGTGGGGCAGCTGTAGGGTGAACCGGTGGCCCAATTAGACGCATCGCACGCCTGTGTCTGGGTCTCGGAGTAGCAGGTCAGGCTGTTGACAGTATTGCAGACGTTGCACGTGGCCCTGGCCGAGGCGAGCAGGCTGCAGCCGAGCAGAAAGAGCAGAATAAGTGACATTTCGGATGATTCTCGTACTCCCGAATGGAATTGTTTGTGCGACTGATGTTTGTGGCCATCGCTCAGACAATTTAAATACAAATTTTTGGCAGATATTTTTGGAACTCTGAGATAGCAGTTAATCTCTCCTGGCCTCGTCTCGCCCAGCCTTGATTCAAGCCCCCAATTTAGATAAGTTTTGCAGAATTTTTTTGCATCAAACCCGTTGCATACTTTGCGGCTGTTGCCAATTTCTCATGGCCTGCTGCCCCCAAGTGAATCTCTCTGTTTGCTTCTCGCTAATGCCGCTAAACATTGTAATCTTGGAGCTGCTACTTAAAGCTCGTTGCAGTTCATAGATTGCCTCAGTCACATTCGAAGATGCTGCGGATTCTGCTCTGTCTGATAACGGGCATACTCGGCTGTCGAGCCGCCTGCAATGTCTGTTCTTCCGAGACCAATACTGCCTGTGTATCGGAAACTTCTTTAATGTTTTGTAATGATGCAGCATTGACCATAGGGACCTTAATCAACTGTCCCACCGGCTCTTATTGCACGGACGGGGACAAAGTTTGTCAGAGTAGCCCGCTACTCGCTGCCTGCAGCGCTGAGACATCGAGCAGCACCACAGCGAGCACCACCAGCACTACAGAGTCGACAACTAGGAGCACGGAGAGCACTAAACAGACCCCGATCAGCACTACAGAGTCGACGACCAGCACTACAGAGTCCACGACCAGCACTACAGAGTCCACGACCAGCACCACAGAGTCCACGACCAGTACTGCTGGTACCCCAACCACTGTGGATCCAGCAATCATTGATATGTGTCAAATCAAAGCCTCCACGGGTCGCTATAGCAATCCGAATGATACCAGCTGCCGAAGGTGATATTTCTAGTTTGTTTCTCCCAAAATATGTAGTAATATTTCTGATTCTGTTCCAGCTATGTCATTTGCTTCTATCGGGGCACTGTCTGGTCGGGAAATGTCTGGACATGCCCTTCAACTAAACCCTATTTCAGCAGCATCACCTCGGCATGCGGAACGATACCTTCCAATTGTGTGTGATGCTATTACCTGGATCATGTGATGTATCTTTCAACAATTGTGTCTATTTAAATGTGTAAAAATATTTTCCTTTTGATCAATTGAGCAATCATTTTTATCCAGCGTCTAAGAGGTGCAACTGTAGAGCAAGAAACCACTAGAACTGTTCCACAACGAAGATCCAAACTCATTCTCATGACTTCGTTGAGAGATCCAATAAAAGTCACGTTTTTTTTTTGGCAAGTCACATGTGTGGGTTGTTTGAATTATCTCTGATATATATAATAGTACTCGTACAAGTACGAGTTACAGGCCCTTGCCTTTCCAAAGCTCATGCATTATACAAGACTTAGCCATAGAAAATGGCTCATACATAAGTACATATGTACACTTAGTTCGTCTGAAATCCCTTTGCAATTATTGCGAGTTCTAGTTTTCTCGGATAAGATAAGATAAGAGATTAGATTGAATGCATATAGCCTGACATACCTTGCAATGGCAAAGTCAGTTGCATTTCAAGATGCTGCGCTTGCTGATCTTGCTGGCTGCCGGACTGGCTCTGGGGTCGATCTACATCCTGGGCTCTCAGGCCGACTGCAATGTCTGTGCGACTGTTAGCAGCGTGGCCTGTGCATCGAACACAACGTTCCAGTTCTGCTCGGATGACAATTTGCCCATTCAACCTGCCTACTCCTGTCCGCCCGGGTACTATTGCACCGCTAGCACCACGATTTGTAGCAAGAACGTGGGCCTGAGGGCCTGCAATTGCGGTTCGTGCAGTGAGAATCAGTACTTTGCTTGCCTCTCCGATCGCACATATGCCCTGTGCCTGGGAACGGACTCACCGTCGATGCTCGTCGGCAGCTGCGGCTCAGAGCATGTGTGCGATCTGACCAGTCCGTATATCTGTGCCAATGCCACTTCCGCAGCCCAGGCCACCTGTCCCGCTGGCAGCGATACGAGTCCAGGTGGTGTGGACCCCATTGGACTAGCTGCCACTGCCTACTGCACCATCATTCAGACGACGGGAAAGTTTCCCTATGGCATCGATCCCGACACCACCTGCAGGCAGTGAGTACTCGTATGTGGAACTACTACCTATCACGGTATATTACTGGGGTATTGTTTTCCAGATACATCTCTTGCTCCGTCAATGGCACCGTTTGGAAAGGAGCTCTCAACGATTGTCCCGGTCTTACCTATTACGACAGCTCGACAAGGTACTGCACCACCAAATTGCCACCCAGATGCTCTGCTGGAGTCGCAACTTTAAGTCTCAGCAATCTGCATCTAGTGTGATAAATAATTTGTGTAGTTTATTCTACTTATCCGTAGAGACACTAAAAAATCATTAGCACATGATTTATGCTTACATCTTAGTTAGTTTTTCTTGAACTATGCAACTAAAAAGAGTTGAAAGTAATTGGTATTTAAAGAATGTCACTGAAGCAGTCACTGAAGGAAATTGGGTTAGGCTTAAACAATTTTCAAATGTAATTAAAAATAATCAAAAAATGAGAAATAAAGTTTAACCTTCTGTTTCACTATTTTACGAAATATAATACGATAATTAAGAATTGGTTCTTTTATTTAAAATGTTTTTTCTTGATTTAGCTAATTTATTTTTTATCTAAAGTACTACATACATATTACATATATTCTATAAAAATACTATACAAAATGTTAGTTCACCTTCATTTTGTGGGGTTACCCAAACCAATTAAATCTCTTTTTTGTCTTATAAGCTGCCTACAGATATTTATTTATTTATTTATGTACTCAGGAAAACACACCAATATTTAAATTAAATATTCAACTTTTAAAACCAAACATAGTGAAATTAAATTAAATAAAAAATAAAATAAAAATAATTATTTAAAAATAAATGTATCAAAAAGGCTTTTTTAAATATAAAAAATACTTTATTTAATTAAAAAATTTATTTAATTTAATTATGAATTATTTTTCGTTCAGGGATAGATATTTATTGGATGCCATCTATCAGTAGTAAATTTTTTGTTGAATTTCAATTACTTTTATAGACCCAACGGGATTTGGTCAACCCTTCAGTTGCTGGTTTTGAGGTTTCTTTAATCTTTATGATGCAATATAAGCCAAGACAATATAGTGCAACTTTCATGAGATAAAACTGAATGAATAAATTCAGCTACCGGGAAAATGTGATCCTCAGTTCCACTTGAAGATGCTGCGCCTGCTGATCTTGCTGGGCATCGGAGTCCTCGGCTGTTGGGCCGAGTGCAATGTCTGTTCGGGCACTGCCAATGTGGCGTGCGTATCGGCCACGGAGTATCAGATCTGCTCGGTCGCTCATGTGCCCCTTGGACCCGTGACGAGTTGTCCTACCAACTACTTTTGTAGCGCCAGCGATGCCGTTTGCAGTGCGGACGAGGCATACGGGGCTTGTGTGAATTGCAATAAATGCAGCTCAGACAAGCGCTTTGCGTGCATCAGCTCGTCGCAATTCGCCTTGTGTCTGGGCCAGGACACGCCGAGTACATCGATTGTGGGGTCCTGCGGCACGAGTTTGGTGTGCAGCCTGGAGAATGCCGATATCTGTGGCAGTTCCGCCACCTATCCGGCCAGCTGTGCCATCAACTCAGCTGGCGGTGGCGGCACAGGCACGTCCATAACAGATCCCACGCAGCATTGCCGCAGCCTGCAGCAGAACGGACGCTATCCCTATGGCATTGATGCCACAACCACCTGCAGGCAGTAAGTATAGGCGATAAATCCCGCAATCTTTACCGAGGTATTCCCACATGCTGTTTACTTTCTAGATATGTCTCCTGCTATACGTATGCGGGTGTTTGGTATGGGGCAATCTACACCTGCGCGGGCTCCACCTACTTTGACAGTACGACAAGGATGTGCACCACTCAGACGCAGGCCAGATGCTCCGTTGGTGTCACTTCGTTGTCGCTAAACGGACAATTGCTGCCATAAATGTTTCCTATCATGCAATCAAGTGCAAATAAATAAAGTGCAAAAGCTAGATAATAAGTGAGTAAGTTTAATCTGTGCCCCAAAGATATATAATGATGGTAAAGCTATACCAAGTAGAGAATTTAAGGGATTTGCGTGTACTCCACAGTTTGAACAGACATTGGATTGGAGCACTTGTATCTTTGATCCTGCAAATCCCCCAACTGATTCCCATTCAATTACGACATGGCCTAATGAACCACATGCAAGTTTAATCGATTTTTATGTGCGCAGATGCTTCACATCCCATTCACATCGCTGACCCGGCCCAGGTCCAGGTCCAGGTCCTGGCCACAATGTGGTCTCCGTGTTATGGCATTTATGACGTATACGCCTCGTTGCCACTTGCCACTTGCACCTTGAAACTTTTGCTGGCCCCACACAGAGTGGAAACTTTCACAGAGAACTCTCGCATACAATTATGAAGTGTGCTCGGTAGTTTTTTTTTCGGCTCAAAAACTTTCACAAAATTTTCCTTCACTGGTTTTTTTTTTTGCCACATGCCAGGGAAAATCTTCTGCAGACATTCTCTTTTTACTCCTCACGCTGTGTGTGTGGGTCAGTTACATGGGCCACATGGGGGTCGCAAAAGTTCCTGGCCCATAGTTTGCCCTGGCATGCCATGCCACCGAAAAATTCAATTCAATTCCAAGGCTGTGGCTGTGGCTGTTGCCCCTCCCCACAAAACTTTTCATTCAGTGTTTTCAGTTTTCAATTTCAATGGTTTCGATTTCACACGCCCCTAAAACCGAGCTCCCAACCCTCAGTCCCCATTCCCCCCACCTTAAAAACGGAAACCCCAGCACGCACGGGGGGTACGGGTACTCGTCTACGTGCACAATGTGCAATTGATTGGATAGCATTGGAGGCACAGGAGGCATGCCACACGATGAGGTGACTTGCATAGTTTGATTTTGATGGACACGATGTGATGTGGTACATTTCTGTGGTCCTCCATGGGAATCTTCATGATTGCTTTAAAGCAAAAAAAAAAAAGAAAATACAAAAAAAACGAACGAAAAAACCGCAAAAATTGCGTTAAAAGTGAGGTAAATTTTATTTTAGGCCTAGCCGCGCCACATTAAAGTATCTATATACAATTTGTATCTATCAGATGTATATACATATATATATATATCCCTGACAAAGAAATAATCTTCGTGTGGGCGTGCTCTTCCCTAAACGTTACCGTTTAGATTTATGTTGCTGAGGAAAAAATATTTACATATTTAAGAAAAACTAAATTATAGAAACACTTAGGCGAAATCCGAAAGATTATGAATAATTTGGAAAAATCTTCACAAAAATATTATTTTTAAATCTCTTTGAATGGAAAATGCTACATTTTTTTTAACCTAAATGAAGCTGTTTAGAAAAGTTCACAGACTGCACATTTCAGCAGCTATGTAATCATGGCTCATATTCATGTTTGCTTTACCCATGCCCCCATATGCCACAAACAACTGGGCTCATCCATCCCATCACTCATCTAAGAGAGTAGTTTGTTGACGTTGTAGGGCCTCTGCTGCTCATCAACGTCATCATCTGCATCATCATCATCATCCAGGCCGGGCGTTGAGTATAATGGGGCTGCACTTAGCACTGATAATTATAATTAATTATCTTCTCCCTAATAGAATCCAACCACAGCCCGGGTCTGATTCTGACTCTGGGTCTCGAGTCTCGAGTACCGAGTACCGAGGAAGTCTTACTACTATACTAATTAAATTGCAGGGTCCCTCCCACCCGCCACCAGATCCAGATGTGACCCAAAACCCAGTGCGATGAGTGCCAGAGACATAATCTTAAAGTAAAAGTGCTGTGCCGAGTGGCAATAGAATATCCTTTCACCTGCCATTCGCATTATGTTTGCCAAGCGGCGCGAGTTCCAGTGTAAGTTATTTTGCAGGCTTGTTGTGCCTGGCAGTAGTAGCTCTAGCCAGGAAGAGGAGAGCGAGCCCTGCTTTAATGCCAGACAAGTGTTTGCGGGTTGACAACAGAGCCAGGCAGAGACTGAGACTGCGCTGTAGGCCATTTGGAGCGTGCTAAGGCCAGTCAAAAGTCTGACATATCATCTCATCTGAATGTTGAGCAGCTTAAAGCGTCGTCCGCATCATGTACCCTGCCGGAGATGCTCTGCCCGTGCTGGTGTTCTGTGAGCTCCAAGCTCTTTCCCCTCCTCCAATGAGGCCAACTGCAAATAGACTTTAAATAGCAGAGAGGCACCCGCTGTTTGCCCTGTACAGACAATCATATCGTGTACAAAACACTCAGAGAAATCACCCCTAAGAAGTGTCAGAAAACCCACGAAATGTGGGTGAACCATACCAAATGAATTATCAACCTTGGATACATTTAAATGCAGTGCCCTTATCTTTCTCTCAGTGTATTAGTATTTCTGCATATTTCTATGTGAGGAACTATTTTCACTATTAGACTGTTGGCTTATTTCACTTTGCCCCTCCCCCTTCCCTTCGTAACCCACTGCTGTTTGCCGCTGGCTCCCACCGCTTTTAATTAAAGTTCTATTTCCATTTGTTTTTGGTACGGGCTGGTGGCCAAAACTGCAGCCTGGCGCCTGGCCTGGCCGGGCCTACCCATAACCCACTACCAGCCCAGCCCCACAGCGAGGGGGCTGCCACCTGCGGTGTGGCCGCCAGCGACTGGAATTAATTTATTTCTCTGCTTAGGCACTTATCGGAGCAGGTTGCCCAAACAATTCCCGATGACCAGAGAGTCGCGTATTATTTTGTTTATCCATTAATTTTGGGGCTAATTGGCTCCACTGCCAGAAGCAGTACGGAATCCAATGCTGTTCTTTTGTTTATTTTGCCTTCAATATGGAATTAACTTTATAAATACACACATATATTGTATGTAATTGTTCGATTGCGGTTTCAGGGAAGAACGTAAAAGCATTCAATGGCAAGAATTTTATATAATTTATTCTTAGTTCAAATGTTTCTACACCAATAGAAAAAAGACCTAAAATTTTAATATTTTCACTCATATTTTAATATTTATGCCCTTGATTTTCATCCAAGAGTGATTTTATTAATATTGAATATTTTTCCCTTCAATTTTGATATAAATATGAAAATATTTAAATTGTATATATTTTATAATTAATTTATTTAAATTTAATTTAATTCAAATTTAAATTTAATATATTTTAATATATATATTATATATATATATATATATATATATATTTAATATATTTAATTTAAATTGATTTTATTTTAATGTGTTTCATTTTTAAATTTAAAAATTTTAATATTAAATTTAAGAATCTTTCATATTTAAATTTAACATGTTTCATGTTATTAGTTATTATTTTTCATAAGCGGACCACATTTCATGTTCTCATGGCGTGAATTGGTTAAAGTTTTCAACTAGAAATAATCTCAACCTAAGTAAAACTGTATTGGTTAAGATATAGATATTGCCCCATGCGCAAAGATAAGTTCACTGCTCCTGACATTTGTATTCAAAGCGGCAGCAGCTTAAACTGGTTGGGAATTCGAGGAACTTAAAAAATCAATATACAAATATTTTAAAGAAATACAACAAATATTTAGTTTAATTTAATATGGAATATTTAACAATAGTTTTTCCAATTGATTTCAAAATAAAAATGTTCAAATTAAGTCATAATAATATATAATACGAAACATATTAAACTAAAAATTTAACATATTATATTTATTTTAAAGTGTTTTGAATTAAGATTAAAAATGACCGTTTTAAAAAAGCCATTTTAATTCATTTATATTTGAATTAAAGTGAATTCTATTTAATTTTACAATGTTTGTATTTAAAAAACGCATTTCAAATTTTTTCTATCAGTGTATCCTCAGCTATGCAAGCAAACTCTCGATCCACCCTAGTGCTAAGAAGAGCCTATTTTGTATCCTAATTGATCCAAAGAATTGCGATTTTAATTTCATATTCTACTAGCTTAAAATCTATTCCAAGTACCTCGATCCCGATGCAGCATAAATATGAATTTTAAATATGCAAAAATCGCATCAAGTTCAAAGCGCCGTTTAAACAAACAAAGACAGCAGCAGCAACAAAAAAAACACCAAAAACAAACTTTGCCAACCCATCGAGAACGTGACATGCAATTATAAAATGTGCTGGAAATTTACAAAAACCGCTCGATATGTAATCCAAGCCCCAGCCCCACCGCCCCACAAACACGTGAAGAGAGAAAACAACAAGAAACAACATGTCGAGGCAGGCACACTGCGAACCACTGCCCACCGACCCACGCACACACACCCACACGCATACAGGTTGACAGTTCAAGTACATGTGAGATTGTCGAACAATTTTGACACAGCCATGCGATGAGGTCAATGCGGTGCCACACACACACACGCACACATACGTATAACCATTATTATATAATGGCGCATTGTTAGGGCCCCACAAGAATGCAGCAGAGCAGAGCAGGAAGAGTCCATGGCATGTGCAGACGATGCAAGGAAGAAAGGAAAGCTCGATGAAAAGCCAGAGAATACTCGCACTCCGTACAGAGACGGGCAGCGAGGATGAGGATGCCTGCATAATGAAGCGCCGCCGTGGCAAACGCGTCACATGCCGAGCGGTGTACATGGAATGTGCAGCAGGCAAAAGAACAACTGTCACCAGACACACACACAGCCACACACCAGGCTGAGTGACATACTTATGAGCAGATTTCCTGCTGCACTTCCTTGACCTGTGACCTGACCCAACCCAGCCCACCCACTTGCCATCTAACGTACAGCGTTCATTTTCGTGTTAACTTCACGGGGCATTCATAAATATTTAACGCACACAAACAAGCGTTGCGTTGGGTTGCCTCTTGATTGAAATGTTGTTTAATTTGCTGTTAAATTTCCATAATGAAAATAAAATAAAAAGGTCACCGCTTGTGCGACAGTCGGTGGCCAGATAAGCAAATGTGTCTGTAAATGTTTATGCACCGCCCACTCCACATATTAATCGGCTTTAAAAATTGTATTCAGTTTGGGTTTAATGGATTTGAACGATTTCATCGTAAAGCCAAAGCTTTAAGCTGCGGCTGCGGCTGCTGCTGCAATTCCAATTTGTGCTTAATAATTGCACAATCCGGAAACGAACTCCACACAAAATGCTCTATCAGCAGAGCGGTAGTCAGGCCCCTGTTCCAACTAAAACTGTCGTTGGTAGCTTCTTTATTACATTTAAATGTGCAAAATGTTTGGATAAATGTTGCAAATAACAAAAAGAACTTCGCTTATATATTAACATCGAGGACGCGTGGCTTTATGAAATTGACAGTCTTTTCTCCTTTCTCCACAATGCCAATGATCCAGGAGCGAGCGTTGGGTCCTTCCACACTGATGATTTCCTTGCAGAATTCGGTGGCCTCCTCACGCGGCATGCAGATGAGCAGACCTCCGGAATGCTCGGGTGCACGTCCACGCATCAGTTGGAAGCCGTCGCCGCAGCTGGTAGCCACCGATGCCATCTTGTCGATCACTGGCATGTTGTAGATGGAAAAAGACACATTCCGCTGTTGGCGAGCGGCCAGGGCCTCGGCATGGCCCAGGAGACCGTACTCAGCAATGGCGGTGGCCCCATGAGCGCCATATTTGTGCATCAGTTGAGCGGTGACGCGATTGAGGCGACACATCGATTTCACAGCCATGTTGAGGGCCTTGCCCACATCCTCCTCGCTGAAGATGCCCTTCAGGTACTTCCATTTCTCGCCCTGAGAAGTCATCCACTTGTGGACATTCAGGGCCACGTGTGTGCCCAGGGGCTTGGTCAGCAGCAGGACATCGCCCGGCATAGCGTTGTGCGGCTGAATGATCTCGATCTCCTGGCAGACAGACGTGGCCACGCCGCCAATGATGCACCAGCGATTGACCACGCTCTGGCCGCCAGTAACATTGGTGCCTGCCTTCATGGCGCATTCCTTAAAGCCACGCATCATAATGGGCAGTACGGCGTCGCGCTCCTTCTCCGTCATGAGTGTGCTCACGGCCAGCAGCATGAGCATGTTGTCGCAGACCACAACGCCCTTGGCGTACATATCCCCGAGCACATTGGCGCACGCTATCTTGCCCATTAGGAAGGGATCGTCGATGATCGGGTAGCCAAAGTCGGTGGTCTGCACCAGATGGAGGTTGCCAAACATTGGCTCTTGTTTCAGCACAACCGAGCCATGGTCGGTGATGTCCAGTCCGGGGATTGGCTGCTGCGGCTCTGGCGCCGCTTCCGTCTCGTCTGCAGCATCCAGCTCCCCGCCAGATTTGCTGGCCGACATCAGTTTCGAGATCTTGTCCTTGGGCGTCTTATTGCTGCGCTCGTTCAGATCGCCAAAACGTGTTAGACGAAAGTCGGCGTTCAGGTCGTGGTTGCATGGGTCAAAGGGGCGCATCGAAATGCCGTCAAAATCGCATTCCACCTCCAAAGAATCGTCAAATAAATAATTACTCATTTCAATTAGTTTGCAGCTTAAACTTTTACGAAAAATTCACAAATAAATTCTAATGTGCTTTAATGGAAGTGAAAAAAAATATGCAATGCAGAGTTGCATTTTTGAAGCCTATTGCTTGGGTTGTTCGATAGCTATCGATGGTTCTGCTGGTAATTTTTGAAGCCGAAAAGGGTAATTAATTTAAAGATAATTTAATTAAATATGCACATACAGTTTTTTATAGCACATTTTAGTAGAAACGAAGTGGAAATGTATTTAATTATAGATTGAAAAGGTTGCCAGATGGATGATAGTTCTGTGTGCGGGTACGGTACTGAGATGTAACACATCCCTAGTTTTCGCCATGATGGAAAAAGATTCATAAATTACTCGTTTAAAGCTGATTTTATGTCTAAACTCTTATAGCAAGTGTAAATTTGATTATTAAATATTAATATAATTGCAGTGTTAAATGTTTTCAGTTTAATAAAGTTATTTTGGCTGCACTGTATTTAATTTTCTTGCCACAACTGGCCAACAGGCGGGAGCCCGCCAGTGCTGCCACGAATACTCGCATGTGTGTGTGTGTGTTTGTGTTTGTTCGTGCAATGTCCGAATAGGGATCTAATAAACTCTGTGCCAAAAGAGTGCTTTGATTAACAATTGCAACAACTAAATGCAGGTCGGTGTTTAATTATTCAAGTCCATTAGTTTTTAATGGTTTGGTTTCAATTTGTTTTTTAATGCAAATTTGATTGGTTTGTTTTTGCGTGTGCCGAATCTCAGAAAATACCAGAAAATACATGTACGTCAGTGTTTTTTTCTGTAATCTGTATACGTACATATGTACATACATACATACATATGTACATACATATATGTATGAGCAGGTTCAGTGGGGAATGAAATCTGAGAGCGGAACATTTTGCATTCGCTACATATCCCATGTGGAATTTAAATTACATTTTGTATTCTGCAGCTAATAAAAACAAATCTGAATGCTATGATTAGTTTAAAAATGCCAGGAATACAACATTCAATTAAAGTGCACTAAGGGGTAACAAAAAACAAAGAGAAGTGCTATGCATATCTATTAGTATAATGACTTAGTGGTCCCTTTATGATTTGACATGTAAGAGCGCTCCGTACGACGATTTCTCCAAACAAAGATCGGCCAAAGAGGATCAGAGGTTCAATTCTAATGTCATATACGATACCCAAAATAAATATAATTAACAACAGACGCTTCCACGGATATCGGGTACCTTTGGTGGAATGACTTCCTCATCGTTGGATGCATTGCTTAATCTATGGTTTTTGGTTAAAATTCACTCGTACATATTTTCTTACACATATGTAAACTGCTCTTTTATTTCCCATATATCATGTGAATTATAATTTTTTTTTTCATAATTCCGTTGAGAGTTCTAATGAGAGTTGATTGGAAGTCTCCATGCAAATGACTCCCATTGCCATTTATGCACAGGAGTTGGGTTTGACTACCCGCAGCTCCAACGACGAGTATCTCCAGCATTTGTTCCAGTCAAAGCTCAACGACAGATGCACATTAATAACCGTTTGAAGAATGCGGAACAAATATGGGATGAGACAGAGTCAGAGAGAGATGGAGAGCAGGGAGACTGCAGCATTGGCTGGGACAGAGATCACCCATTCTATGGAGATGTCCAATTCCCGTTTATGGGTGGTGTGGCAAAGCGGTCGCTAATTGCCGCTGCTTCTGGCTGGCTGCCTGCAACAATGGGAGTCGCTGCCCCTTGATTGACATGTGCAAATTGTAAGTAAATTATTTTGTAAAAGTCAAACATTGTGACGGCTGCTATCGAAACGAGCACTTATCCGATATATACACACGCGTTATCAATTGGGTTGACTGCGATTGGGGCCGGGGGCTGGGATGCCCACATATAGCCAAATCTGTGGCAGCTACGTGGGTCGATTGCGGCGCCCCTCCTCCCCCATATAAATTCTCCGCTCGTGTGTGGATTTCAGTTTGATAAATCATGTGGCACTAGACCGCAGACGGAGTCGCAGTCGCAGCCGAATGTGTGGGCAGTGTCCACTCTGGTCAGTGCAATAATTTTTCCAGTTGCAGTTTTTTTTTTTTGTACAGGGTATTGAAGTGACAAACAGGGGTGTATGGCACTATAAAGGATATATGCAACAGGCAGAGATATATGTAAGTCGAACTGTATATATGTACGAAGATCTGGTTGTTGGAGACTTTGAAAACTAATCCAATTATCTACCCACTCTTTTTCCCATCATAAATGGAGATTCTGTATATTTGGAACCTCTTACAATCAAGGGGCATCTTATAGTCAAGATATTCCGCTGTTATATTCGTACTTGTTCCTTTTGCGCTATTGCAAAACTGTCATGGTAGGGAAGCCAGTTGACAAGTGGGTGGAGTGGTATGGTACGGTGTGGCGTGGCGTGGGGTGGGGTGGGGTGGGGTGGGTCACTCTGTCGGCAAATAGAGCCATTAAGTGGCCTGTGAGAGTGGGCTACTTTCGCTGCTCCCAGTGAAGTCCGAAGGGAGTGCCTGCCTCTGCCTCACGATACTTTCATTAAGCACTCAGACGCACTTGAGAGGGGCTGGGCAATTGGCTGGCACTGCAGAAGTTTTCGTCTATGTATTTGCCCAGTGGGTCACTCAGTAACCCAGTCAGCAGGCCACAGCCACTCCATCCAATCCGGTCTGGTCCAGTCCAGTTGCCTCCTCCGTCCGGACTCATATTTAATTTTATGCTGCGTTAGTAGGAAATGCATTTAAATTGCCACTAATTGCAATTTGCTGTGAAAATTGCGATGCAATGAGAGTAAATTGCATTAAAACGCAAACAAATATACAATTTTCACTCAATTTTTGATCAGGCATTTGTGTGAGTTTTTCACAAACGGTCAATCAGAAGCGGTCACAAATACTCGTTTGTACTCGGGAGAAATCAATGCGACTGGCCTAGCCCACCCAGCCCCCAGCCACCAACCCCATTTCCATTGACATTGCTTTTATATCCCATTCCCAGTTTGCTGCAGTTCATCAATCGACTGGTTGTCGCCATGGCATTTGCCGGTGGCGCCTCCTTTAATGACTACACACCTTCCCATCATCTCGGGGTTCGATTATGGGGCATACTGGTTGCAGGTTAATATTTGAACAGACATTTTATTACTGTGAAAGCAAACAAACTTTTGGAGGGGAAAAAGTAATTAAAAATAAATAAAATAATACATATTTTTTAATGCAGTTTTAATTGAAAATTGATTATGCGTCTATTTGTATGTAATATCAATAATCCTGAATAAGGTTTTGCCAGCATAGTTTGTCCTTTGCTGCATACTTTCCTGACAATGTTTGAATGGTTCTTTTGATTGAAAACATTGCACATATTTTTGCCTACAATTGATAAAGAAACTTAACAAAGTAGTTCCTTATATAAACCTCTTTTTTAAGCTTAATTTGTTTACTAATTCGTTGCCCACAAACGAGGGTATTACGTGCTTGTATCTTTCATCTTTAATTCAGACCCACTCCCACCGTGAGCCACCAGCCAATTGTTTTACCTATCAATTGCATTGGTTTGCATAACGTGAGGCAATTAAACAGAATTCGCGACGAGACTCATCTGGCCAGGCCATAAATTAAGTATCTAAGTTTTTCTCTCTCCCTCTTCTTGTCCCAGAATCATTTATCACTTTGTCTATTTCTCATTCGCTGCTGGGAATGTCATCGTTGCAGTTCCACTGCTGGCGGTTGTATGCTGTGGCGCTCTGTTGATGCATCACAGGGGAGGGGAGGAGAAGCTTCATGACAACACCGCCGACGTCATGGCCTGCATTGGGAATCCTCGGGGCGGGAATGACGCAACTGCAGCTACTGGCGCCAGTGGATGGCTGCCCAAGGTTGCAGCATCAACTGCCATTTGGTCACCATTTGTGGACGCGCTTTCCCTCTCTATCGCTATGTCGCTATGTATCCATGGCAGAGGTGACCTTGCCCCAAAGCCTTGCGTCAACAGCACGGAGAGTGCCAGCTATCGATTGAAAGGCTGCGTAATAAATGTTTCAGCGTGGCTTAAATGGGATTTGTTTTGTTGGCTATCAAAGCAACACCAAGGCTGCAGATTTGTTGAATTTTTTCTACGGCAAATGGCCACCAGTATCACCCTCTTTGGAGTCCATTATGGCTGTTAGTCTGAGCCACTCTAAGACCTTAACCCTTCAACATTCAATAAATTTTCCCTAATTTGGTGACTCATTTCTACGCAAATAAGGTCCTGGGACTGCAGTGCTGTACGCATTCCATGACCTGCCCCGTTCATCTGTAATTTCGTGGTCATTTAGTCACTCGCGGGATGAGCATTGCGGTCAGGTCAGGATAAGGCGTCTCCTCTGGATGCAGTCAGTCGTCCACCCTCCACCCTGGCATTTGCGTTTTGATTATGTTGTTGCCCTTTGATGTGTTGCAATGCCGCACCATTGTTTCGGTTAATTAAAATTTGTGGTTGCCTCTTGCCTGCTCTCTCTCTCTCTCTCTCTCCCTATCTGCCAGAGTGCCTGTGTGTATTTGTGCGTCTGTAAATTAGTGAGAACTGGAGAATCCAACGTCCAACCTCAATGCATGTTGCACAGTTCGAATTGAGTTCGGTTTTCGGTTTGGTTATCTCTCTGGCTGTTTGCCTTAAATATTTAATATGCAGAGAGAGAGAGCTCGCTGTAGCGGACGGGGCATGAAATTGCCGCACTTGAAGCTTAGTCTGAGTAGGACTGGGCCTGCCTGCCACTGCGACTGCGACTGGCAAAGAAGTTATCTGCATTCCAACAGAACCAGTTTACCTTCCTCATCCTCATCCGCCTCGTCTGGTTTCTTCTGGGCTGTGGTGATTCATGCCACCATCCACCAGACTCGGCAGCGTCCGCCTTTTGGGCCTCCTTCGTTCGTTGTTCTTTGTTTCGGCTCTGGCTGTGGCTCTGGCTCTGACTGGCATCGCATTTAGTTCTCAACCGAGAGGGTCGATTTTTGTCGCGAATTTCTTCTCCGGTGATTCCCACGCCAAGCACACAAATGCGCTTTACATAAGGTTCTGCATCCTCTCTTTCGTTTCGTATCGTTTCGTTTCGTTTCCTTTCTTGCTCTTTTGGCCAAAAACATTCCTGCGGCAAACGGGGCGTATGCGTAATCAGGCAACAGTCGTTAGCCAGTCGTTTGGGCCACCCCCGGAAAACTTTTCACATTTTCCAGCCACGCATGCCAATCTTTTTATGACAAACTTCACTCTGCCATCAGCTTTCAGCACTCAGCGCTCTCCCACTCTGACCCCCTCCCCCTTGTCAGTCCTCAGCCTCTTCCTCCGCGTAGTACGCAAAAATCTTGTTAAGCTCTAAGCCATGGCCAACTATTAAACTTGTTTCCTGTCTCTTTTTTCCAGGGCAAAAGACAGAGAGAGAGCGCGCAGTAGCGTTGTGTAGTCTCAAGTAATTTTCTAGAATTTATGGCTGGTGTCTCTGTGCGAAGGGATCTCTCGCAAAGTTTCCCTTCCAGCTCAAACAAAGTTGTGGCCTGTGGCCTGCCCTGACATTTGCCCTCTCGTATTCGTATCTTTTTTCGGCAGGCAACATTGACAGGATACGAAAAAATTCCCATAGATTTTACATAGTTTTCTTAAGCGAAAGTTAATCTAATTTATTTTTAAGCAGAGCTGAGCTATTTTTAAATGAATTTCTAAATAAAAGAGGGGTTGTATTTACATGGAAGTTATTATTATGTGCCATATTGGTAACTCTTTAAATTGTTTAAATCTGTGCTTAATATTTACTATCATCTAGACTTTTATTTTTATTTTATTTCCCTTCTTATCTTTATTTATACTTAGTTTTATTTTTATTCTAGTACATAATTAGCAGATAATTGTTAATAAATATACAAATAATAATACAAAAGACAATTCTTAGATCTGTACTATATTTATAGATTTTAACAACAAATAGTTGACACAAAATTTCCGAATTAATTCGTGTGAAAATAAATCCGGTTGCTGACATAAATATGAACTTTTAATTGATTAAAGCAAAATAGAGAATAGAGAGAATAAATAAATAGAATAAATAGAGAATTAATTATTTTGGTTCTGCAAAAATATGAGCCATAAATGAATTAAACAATTTGAGATAAATAAAAAAAAGTTCCTATCCTCAAGCAGCAAAAGACTTGGCAGACAGGTAGACGGACGGACACGTTGCTCATAAAATATACAAATTTTCTATTGGATAAAACAGACTCCTGCCTGCACCTCCGGCCAAAGTCAAAGACGATGGGACGATGGGATCGCGGCGATAAGGACGACTCCTCCAAGACACACGACAATGGCAGAAGAATTCCGCATAAATAAAAAAACCGAAAAACCAGGGGGGGATTCTTGTGTTATGGATAATGTTTTGAGCTACTACTCGAAGCACTCTCAAACACACACAGAAACACACACACACACGCAAGCACATGCACACGCACACAGAATGAGGAAAGTGAAGAGTCGTCGAAGATAAACGGCTTTGGTGGAGCCTTTTGTGCCATAACAACTTTCACGCGTTCTGCCAACTCCTCGAACCCGAAGACCCGCCAGACCCCGAAGGAGAAGACAATGTTATCATAGGCCCATATTTGTGTGGCATGCGGCAGGAAGAACCGGGGGTTGGGACAGTGGCCGTGGCAGTGGCAGTGGCAACAACGATGCCGCAAAAGAACTGCAGAAACTCGTATTTAAAAAAGGCCAGAGCAAAAATGTTTTAGGTACCGAAAAATGAAAGAAAACGAAGCACACAAATTCCAGGCCAAAAGAAACCGCCGCCCAAGCTCTTCACACACACACACATACATACACAGATACAGATACAAATACAGCTACAGACAACTGGCAGATACACAGATACTTGGACTGTGGACTCTGTGCTTCATGCGCAGACGCGCAGGCAGGCATAACTAAGCGTTGCACGAATTCGCGAAATTGGCCACCGCAGCAGCCACAACAGAGCCCCCACCAGAAGCCAAAGATTCCCATTCTACCCCTCTCCAGGTGGCGGGGGGGCACACACATATTGAATTTCATGGATTGCCCGCAAGAGATCGATGCTGACTGACCTTTTACTCCAGCCAGGGCCAACCAACCCCAAACCAATTCCGGATCGGAGTTATTAAAAACCAAACCCAAACTGAAAGCAGAACCCAAAGCCAAAGCCAAGCCCAAAGCTCAACTTAATTACAGAATATGTGGAACTGTGGCATGGATGTGGATGGAAGGAGCTCTCCTCGCTAGATGGAGAGCAATGTAAATTGTGGAGAGCAGAGCCTGTCGTTTATTTATAGAAAATAATGAATCGAACAGGTGAGATCGGGCAGATGATAAGCATAGAAATTCCACAACACACACACACACATTTACACAACAGGAATCGAAGGAAGCTGAAGCTCTCTCAACTGCAGTTGCAAGTTTCTGTTTGCTGTTGCAAGTTGGCATTGCGAAATCGAAGGAACGGCGAACGGTGAGCCGGGGCAAAAAGCAATCCAATTTACTGATTTATTTCTTATTTTACTTTGACTATGCAGCAGCAGCAGCAGCAGTGGAGCCTCTCGGAGCCTCAACTTCAGGAGGAGCCTCGGTTTCAGCAACAGCAGCAGCAGCAGCAGCAAACCACAACGGAGGCAGTCACGGCAGCGGCTTCTGAGGGGCACAGGCTTTGGCTTTGGCTTCAGCTACATCTACAGCTACAGCTCTTTGCCGCAGCAACAGCAACAGAGCTTCAGCGCTGCTCTTCTTGCCCCATGTTGTTAGTGGGCCTTTGCTTTGATCTTGATGCTGGGCTGCGACGCCTGACAACGATGACGAGGCACAGCCTCCATCCATATCTCTCTCTCTCCCTCTCTTTCTGTCTTGCTCTGCCTCTCTGGCCCTCTCTCTTTCTCGGCAAATGGGAAAAAAAGAAACCGCCAAGAACCAAAATAAAAAATGCAGAAAGGGAAACCAAACTTGGGGTATTGCAAGCCACGAAATGCCCTTTAAATGGATAAAAGATCTTCAGGAAGAACTGGGAAATAATTTCAAAAATATTTAATAAATTTAATAGAAAGAAAACTAAAGAAGAGAAAGTATAACTCTCAGCCTACAAATATTTAACTAAAATATTTAACTCCTTCCGTTGCATTCATGAAGTGTATCCCTTGAATGGGCGTGGAGGCATTGCAACAACAATTTTTGAAGATTCGTGTAGGCAAAAGCTGCTGGCTGGCTGGCTCTTGGGTTGTTGGCTGTTGGCTGTTGCACAGATGCAGATGCCACGACATTATTTTTGCCACTTGGCCGATGGGAGCCGACAACAGCAGGCAGCAGGCAGAAGGCAGAAGGCAGCAGAATCGACCACGACGATGACTTGGTTCGCATCTTTGTCGCTCATGCTTTATTTAAGGTTTCATGTATAAATATTTTTATTTATTGTGCAACACATTCGCACACGTTGCCCGAGCAGCAGGGAGACAGAGACTGAGAGAGAGGATGCACGACTGCAACTGCAACAGAAACCCACCCGACCTCTGTAGAGGCTCAGAGGCTGACTGGCTCAGACGGCAACCGGCAACCAATAATGATGATGATGTGTAAACTCGCGGTGGGACGCTTAATTTCTACCTTGGCCCGGCTTTTGGCCATCGACTCGCCTTGGGTAGGGCGCAAATGTATATATGTAACTACTCGTACAATATATATACACATTTATATTTGTATCTGTATCTTCTTTTGCATTTATTTATGGCAGATAGTTCTCGTTCTCGATGGTCTCTGTCTCTGTCTGTGGCTCTGTCTCCGGTTGGGGCCCTGTTGCCAAGTGCAGCCGCCACTGGGCCCTGGTCTGGTCCTTCTAGCCGGGGGCCTAGTTTATGGGAAATGGGTTTGGTGGCAGTGGCAGTGGCAGGGGCAGGGGCAGGGTCTGTGCGAGTGTGACTCCGATGATGGGGCAGTGGGAACTCCGGCAACGATACAAATATGAAGTGGATCATAAAAAGTGAGTGTGTGGGAAAGTGTTTTGGGACTGCAGCAGGGAGGGGCATCTGCAGTTCTCGATTGGAGAAGTGGCAATGGGAGAAGCAGCGATAGGAAATGGAAATTTTATTTCTTGCTTAGTTTATGCTGGAAATAGTAGATTGTTCTTCGGTTATCCCCATCCTCTAATAGGCGGAAAATTCATATTATTTTTACTTTATTCAAATTTAATTTCCCACATTAAGTTACTCCAATGATCGACTTCTGTTATTGCTACTTGTAGCACAGCATCCCTCCCTACCCACCATTCGCAGCATCACCGCCATAGACATGGACTGCTGCTATCATCGAGAGTTGAGAACAAAGGCAAAAAATAAAATCGATTTCATTCATACGCAATTGCGTTGAAATCTGTCAATGACACGTTCTGCACCTGCCCTCCTCCTCCTCCAACGTCCCAGTTCCAATCCGTATTCCACTGTCAGTACCAGTACCAGGACCGTGTGCCCCCAAAATCCCTTCGAACTGCTCTTCTAGCACCTGTGCAGGCACAGAGTCGTGTCCTAGGCAGTGGTTGGGGGGAGGGCAGCCCACGGCCATTGACAAGTAGCTGTCAAGCAGAGCAAGGAAAGGAAAGGGAAGGGAAGAGGAGAGGAGAGCAGGCAGGAGGAAAAGAGAGAAGGAGAACTGTCAGAGAGAGAGAGAAGCAGAAGCGAGCATCAGGACCACTTTTTGACACAAGTAACTTTGGCTGGAAGCCCTTGCCCCACGGCCATAGCATGGGATTGGGTGTGTGGCAGAGAGGGGAGGGGGTGGTTGTACCACCACATTACAATGTGGCAAATCAAGCGCAAAAATCCAATATCCTGCAATGAAATACAATTACAGGGTGCACACACACACACACAACTCCGATTCGGGGGCACACATCTAATTGGTAAAAGCCAATACGGTGTGTGTGTGTGTGTGTGTGTGTGTGTGTGTAGTATCAGTTTTCTTGCAGTGTAGAGGGATACATTGATTGTTACATGATGATGAAGTGCTATCGATGTCTGTTTCGTTTGACTGATTTCCAGATTCGATGGAAAAACGAGAGACGCCCTCGACGGGCACTTGTTTCTCTTTCTGTCTCTCTGCCTCTGTGTGTGTGTTTTGGAATTTAAGACCATGGCCAAGACACTGAACTGCAAGTGCCGCCCAGGTCTTTAAAAGTGTTGTAAGAAAACCAAGAGACGAGGCATTCAAATGTGCGCCTATGCTGCCTGCTGCCTGCTGCCTGCTGCTGCTGCTGCTCGATGACTTCACACATTCCTCAAAGACAGAAAGAGAGAGAGACCCATAACAAGAACTTCCTTAGAGCAGCCACTGCCTCTGCTTCCCCTCGCCCTGCCCTGGAGCGGTGTCTAAGCCATGTGAAGAACCTAAACGTCGAACCAGTTTTTGGTGAATGAAAATCAACAAACCAAAAAGTTGCACAAACCCCAAAAGCAGTAAAGAACCAGAAAGGAAGGCTTGAGTGACGAATGATCGCAGTGTTGGATACCCTAGAGCAACCATCGATTCCAAACATATCGATGCATATCATGTAAATAATGATTAGGTGCCCTCTTTGAACTAAATTCTGTGTGTGATCAAACGCATCATTCCCTCCCTTTCCAATGGGTAGCAAATGAAGTACAGCAGCAGCAGCAGCAGGCACAAGAAGAGAAGCAGAAGCTGGGAGAGAGGAATCAAGAAAAGAGTGGAGCACGGGCAGAGCGCTGCTAAAATATAATAAAAAGAAATTAAAATAAAATTCAAAAATGTGCAAAACGAAGGCTTACACTCTGATAGCGTCGACGAGGGGAAGAGGAGGAGAGAAACGAAGCGGGAGAGCGAGAGAGCAGTGGGAAACGAGAACGAGAAATGCTGCATGCCAGGCCACAGTCAGCGGCGGCAGAGGCAGAGCCACGGGACAGGGACCAGCGGCCAGGGACGGGAATGACTGCAGCAGAAGAATCTCCATGGAACCTGTTGGACCAGTCACACACACACACACACACAGCCACTCACACTCTGTGAGAGGGAGAGAGGAATGCCACCAACGTGTTTGTGCCTGTCCAGAGGCCCAGGATAAAAGGCAAGCCGGGTTGTGCGCCCTCTCTGTCTCTCTCTGACTCTCTTGCTCCTTCTCTCCCGCTCTGGCTTTAAGGATTTCAAGTGTAAAACGCTGTCGCTTGTGGAATGTGCTCAAACACACACACACACACACACAAACACAAACATTTGGCCATATTTTTGCTTGCACTAAATCAAGCGTTTAAACGAAATTTGAGTTGGCCCCAAAAAACAGAGGAAGACAAAAAAACAGGACCAGGCTTGGGATTGCACTCATAACAGATCGCAGGGGGGGGGGGAGGAAAGCAAAAAAACTGTATCCCCTCTTTGTCTCTCTTTACCACTCTTATAATTTATAGATGCCGTTTGCCTAAATTCGTTTAATTTCATCTTCCACACACACACCCTCAGAGAGGGAATGGAGTGGAGTGGAGTGTCTTACCTGTGGATCCAAAGAGACAAAGACAAAGCTACTAAAAGGGTCTTCATTTCGGTGTTGTTACCCATTGAGAGGGGGAGTATAATGATTTTTTTTTGTATTAAAAATACTATGCATATTTCTTTGTAAAGATGATAATCTTACTAAAACATAACAAATGAAAATAAATAAAATAAAATGAAATCTCTAAGCAAGGGTATCCCACTCTTCGACCATCGCAGCGAAGTAAACTCTTTTGATTTCGTTTTTTTTGCTGTGCTGAGAATGGAGAATGGGGCTCTCCTCTCATCGAACACCACCGATCGTTCCTGCCTTATAATTTATAACTTTATCTAAACGATGTGGTGTGGTGTTTAATTTTCGACTTTACCTTTTCGCTTGCTCTTGTTTTTCGTTTCGTTTTTGGTGGAACTGTTGTTTCCGCCTCGCATGACTCACTTTTTTTCTCGCTGTTTTGGGGGGTCCTCTCCTTTTGCTCCCTTCACTGCTGTTGCTTTCTGGCCCTCTTTCCAATTTGAATAGGATTCCATTCCGTTGGAAGAGTGATCCGATCCACTTCGTGATGAACATATCAGCAGAGGAGGTATAGAAACAAAGATAGAGTCAGAGGAGAACAAGGCCAAATGAGGGCGGACGTTTTCAGCTCAGCTGGAAGTCTGACCACCATGAAGTCCCCTGACCCCTGGCCCCCTCCCTGACACATGGTTTGTTAATGAAGAAATAGATACCACGACGCAGTAGGAGGGAGAGAGAGAGAGAGAGAGTGAGGCAAAGAGAGGCTCAGGTATTTAACAGCGCCCGGGGGGGTGGTGGTGCTGCCTGGAATGAGTGAAAGTTCGATGCAAAAAAAGAGTCGTGCAGTGCCCATGCCTTGCCGCACCGCTGCAGCAAGCAACACCACGTGCAGTCTCTACCTGCCCCAGACACACTCTGTCTCTCTTTCTTTCTAATGAAGAAAGGTGTGAAATAACAGTTACAGAGAGAAAAAGAAAGAGAGAGAGAAAGAGATAGAGACTGGCCCGGGTGAGTTCATTAAACCGATCTTAAGTGGAATGCGAAATAAAATTAGAACCCATTCCAGCCAAGCCATCAATTAAGAGCAAACATGCAAATTCTTTTTCCAGCGGCAACGGGAACAGAACCGGAGAGGCGGATACCCATTGGAAGTGGAATGGATTGATGTTCATCGAATATACAAATGGCAAAGATACACAAGCAGATAACAATGGAAATGTAAGAAAGTCAATAAATATTTAAATGTATTTAGATGAATCATCAAAGGAAAGGGCGACTGGTGAGTCCGGTGAGTGGCAGATCATAAACAGTTAAATATTTAATGGCCTTCTCATCTCGCAACACGATACATGTAATGGAATCTGGATGATTTGATATTTTATATAACACGTTCTATTTTGTTTCTAAGCCAATTCTTATATTCTTTTCACCACTTTCCATTGCCCCACGAACCACTGCACTGTGGGGATAAAAATGTTGGCATTAATGTTATTTTTGTTGTGTTAAATATTTCAATACGGTTTTAGTAATTTGATTCCTTAATAACAAGATGGAATATAACTCGTTATTCGAGTGTATTGTTAGAATATTACTTTTGTATAGCACAACGAATTGCCAAGGTTCAAGTTAAATGTTTTCAGCCAATTAATATAGAATTAAATGTATTAATGCTTTTTGTCCGTTTTTTCCATTTTCACTCATGCAGCGGTGCTTGAGGTTTGAAGCAACAACAAACGCCAAGCAGACGTAGTAAGAAGTTATGTATATGTACATATGTATGTATATAAAGAAAATTATGATGAAAACTATATGACTGAACACCAATCGTTTGCGATTGCAAAGAAAGTGACCAATTTATTGCATATATAACCAACGACTTACCGAATTGCAATCGCATTAAATCAATCAATTAATCAAATATATATATATATTTTTTTGAATTCAAGCATTTTTTAAAGTATTTTAATCATGATTAATAATTTCCAGAATAAATGCCAAGAATTTCCCATAGTGCACTGGGCGAACATATGTTTTGCCGGTTTCGACCGAGAGAGTATTTCATATGCTTTCGCGACTTCGTTAACAGACAAATTTCTCTCTTTTGCTCTCTCAGATATTTCCAAATACTTTACTCTTCATACTTTAATATTCAAGCAATAGCTAATAATAAATCAGCACCAATTTTATTTGATTAAATTGTATCAGATTTGATTTGTTACAGTTTGCATTTTGTGTTATACATTTGGTTCTGCTTTACAGCTGCGTTTATAAATCAATCTGTTATGCAACATAAACATAGAATTTCCAATTTTGTTGTTGTTTTCTGTGCAAATTTAATTTTCCACATCACATGATCGTGGGAGTTTAGAGTTGGAAAGAGACAGATATAGCAGGTATGTGTATATACATACATGTACACAGAACATGTTGCGCTGCAACAGATGTATATGCAGCATGCTGCTAAGCTTTTGTTTCTCAGAGGTACTGTGCTCATATTTTAAACGCAAAAACGAGTTCTCTTGCCATGACAGGGTATGGCCCAGGTATTAAAACAACCAAGATTTTTAAGGGCCTCGTAAGGACCTCACCCTGGGAGTGCACTCCCATGGTGAGCTATGAACGACAGGGTGGGTGTTTCTGGATTTTGTGACGTCTACCATTTGGCCAACCCACCTTTAATTTTTCCACCATGTAAACGTTTCTTCTTCGATACCCTGTACCCTGCAACGTTCAAAACAAAAAATTTTTTGAACACGTTGGACGGTGATGCGCGCGCCATTCTCGCCGCGAACAACAAAAAGGAGTGTCGTATTTCTTTCTGAATTCAGAAATTTCCGCTGATATATTCCACAAAAAGATATATTCTATTGATATTTGCGCGAACAAAAAATCAAAATTATAACAAATATATTACCAAACGAAAACTGTCGAAATAACTGTGAATCTCTGCGTTAAAACGCGTCAAAAGTCGTTTGTTTACGTTTAGACAGCTGTGGCCCGTTCCGAGCTGTTCGCCCGTGCGCGCTATACCCCGAATATATAATGCAAATTCGCGTCCGTATTTCGATCCGTAGACCCCATATCACGCCGCTATATAAATAATGCAAGTGCAGTCCGTCGCCCCGAGGGCACTACGGGAAATCTATTTTCGCCAAATGCAATAAAACAAGGCAAAAACGCAGAAACAAAATAAAAGCAAACACAAGTTAATCGCATATCAGTGAATTGTGCTACCAGCAATCGGAGTGCTATATAGATCATACATACATATATATACGGTTATGTCATGGAAAATATTTGAGTGAATTTTGAAAATTTCCCAAAGAATTGGTTGAGCATTTTCCTAACAGTTAAAACAAAGTAAAAGCTACAAAAAATCAACACTGCAAACGCGTGTAATTTTTTTGCAAACTTCAGCGCTGGCAGCATAGTGGAACTTGTAGCCCCCCCACCCGATTCGCCCACTTTTGGCGTCCGTCTCTTCTTTTATTGCCCTCACGCGTGTTTTGTTTGTGCTCGTGTCGGTGTGTGCGTGCTGCTGTGCTTGTCCGGTGTGTGTGTGTGTGTGTGTGTGTTAGCCGGCAGTTTGTGAGAGTGTGTTAGTGGAGAAAACAGCTGTTTGTTGCAAACGTTACGCTCTCTCTCTTCACGTGGCTGTCTGTTGTCTGTCCCCCACCACCCTTTGAGTGCAAAGCAGTGCAGAAAGAAAAGAGGAAAGCTCTTCCATCCATACGAAAAATAAAAACAGCATCCACATCTCAAATATGGCGGCAGCGATAGCGTCAGGAACATCCTCCAGAAGGAACATCTGTGTGGCGCAGCTCCTGCTCTTTGCCCTACTCTGTGGCGGCATTGTGGGTCTCGTCAGTGGCAATCATTTGGGTGCCACCGGGGGCGACCATCAGCACCAGCATCAGCACAGTGCCGCAACGCACCACCGGCGTCGCCTGCAGCGGGACTCGCGCGCCAAGGATACAGCGCAGCAGCAGTGTGAGGCCGTCAAGGGGTATTTCGAGTCGATCAACATTCATTCGAGTGGAGTCCACAATGAAAAAGGTAAATAAGGCTTTCCCACCATATGCAATGCAATCCAAATGTTTCCCCAAATTCAGCTAGAGGCTGCTTTCTGCCTGAGCAAATCGTAAATTCTCCAATCAAGTAAAGGCACTTGTCAGCCAAAGGTTTGGCGGCCTGCAACTGCAATTACTCTTGTGTCTCTCGTCTTGAATAAGCCCTAACCCCCTCGTCTCCCGACCACAGTCCCAGAGTGAGGAAGGCCATGAGGCAAATGCAAATCCATTGAACCGAACGTCAAGTGGGGGGCTCGAAACTATTGTGTAGAACGAGTGGCCCCAGCAGCGCCATTTGGCAATTAGAAGAGCATTGAGCAACGCCTCGGACAAAGTTTTTGGTGGCATCTCAGGTTCATTACATCGCGCAGATACAGATACAAAGATACATAGATAATTGCTGGTGTTTGGAGGGTGGGACGGTGACGTTGGTGGCGTGGCGTCATTTGTTATTCTGATTTCTCTCAAGAGGCGGGGGTGCCTCCGTGGTATCGAGTGGCGCGCATCTAAGAAACAAAACCAAAAACTGTGTGAAGGCTGTGCCGTATATTTATAAGCAAAAGATATATCGGTGGAGATACTACATCCATAAGATGCAGAGATACTCGGCCGATGGCATAATTTTGTGTTTATGCAAAGTCAAAAATAAAACCCGAAAAAACCAAACAAAACGAAACAAAAAGATAAGATCTGAAACAACCGAAAAAGGAGAGCAAAAAATGTATAAACATCAGAGTATCTGAGTATCAGAGTATCTCCGTATCTGTATCCGAGGAATGCCAATGCACACACAGAGACGAACTGGAACTGCCGAGATACTCTCGTGGCGCTGTGTGGCGTGTAATTGAGTGAAAAATAATTATTATTGATTAACCGACCTTGACTTGGTCTTTACGCACAATTACAACACACGCACACCCGTGAGATACAAATGTATCTGTAGCGTAGACTAACACAAGTAAAGGGCGCGAGGGAAGGGGAAATGATGTTGCAAGTTTTTCCTCGTTTCATACCTGTATCTGTGAAGAGTTCTTGTTTCCCACACAAGCAGGTAGCACGAGTATCTGTATCTACTGCCGCCCGCATGGCTGTGATACAAGATACAAGTGGAAGTTGGAAAGAATTTCAATTTGGCTAATGCCTCCGGTAGACTACGCCACCGTCAGATACATACATATGTACATATGTATCTTCGATCCGCACCTAGAGTACTCGCGTACGAGTTCGAGTGCGAGTGCGTGTATCTTTATGGCTGTATCTGTGTCTTGTGGCTGTTGCTTTCGACATTTATTTACTGTTTACATAGTTTTACTTTATTTATGTATCTGTATCTGGCATCTCTCTATATCTCTTCTCTTTTTTTTTTGTTGTCTGTTCTGTTTTCTGGTGTTTGCGTTACACTTTTTTATGTGCTGTTTGTGATGCTAATCTCTTGTCGAGTGTCATGCATACGATAAATGTTGTGTGTGCACACGCACTCCTCCTCCAGGTAGAGGTAGATGTAGAGGTGCCTCCTCCGAGAGGCATAAAATTCAATTTTAATTTAATTGCGCGCATCCCCCGACTGCTAATTGACTTGTTTGTATCTTGGTCTCCGAATAAACAAAAGGCTCGAAATAGATGCAGAACCAAGCTCCACATTAACATTAACACGAGACGTTGGCCCCAACAGGAAGTACTGTGTGGCATGTACATACATATGTACATACATAGCTACAGTATCTAATCATATTGCTGTTGCTATATCTCTGTGTATCTGTATCTGCACCTCTACGTCTACCTGGGTGTATGTCGTCTTGTTACTAAATATTTAAGCAACTCGCAACTTGACATAAAATTAGAGCAAACTATGAGATACCGCCGTATCTACAGCTACATACATACATATATATGTACGTGATGTGTGCATGTGTGTGTGCGGATAGATAAGTGAAAAGTGCAAATAGAGTAGGAACTCTGACTGACAGAGTTTTTCCTTTGGCTTGCGGAATTTCGAAGCCACTTCCTTTGACTATATTCTGGGCGGAAAGATACCCATTGAAAGTATCTATGAGATCGCTGAATGAATGAATGCCAATTAAAAGTTTCAATGACATTTGGAAGCGATGGAAATCCATCAAAAGTGGTAGCTAAAAATAAAAATACGCTCAGACCGTAGGATCGTAAACCGAAAAACTTGTTTCTTGTTTCGCTTAAACCACAGTTAAAGATACACGCAATAAGTATCTGTGAGATAATTAAAAGAGTTTATAGATACTCGTATTTGGGGGCAATTCTTTAAGCTGCACTCGTATAGCTTCGATTCATCAATTAATTTGAAGTTCTTTTTTCAGTTGGAGTTTAATTGCTGGCTTTTTCTCTTTCTCTCTCCATTTCTCTCCCTCTCTTTCTCTCTCTCTCTGGTGATCAATTAAACTCCCAGACAGACGAAAAACTTAATTGATTTGAGACTCGAGACTGGACTTGGTCTGAAGGAGACTCGAGAAAAACTAATTACGTTTTAAGTAGTTTACAAATGCTCCTTGCCTCCAGTCGATGCAGTCGTTGCGTTTTAATAGTTGGAAATGAGGTTTTCTACTTCGTTTACGCTTGGATTCTTAATACCATTTCCCATTTATACTTTTCCCACGCACAGATCCAATTGGGTGGCAAAGTTCTGAATGAATGGAAACAGATAGGCGTAGAGTACGAGTGGGGTGGGGAGGGGTTCATTAGTGGCGATTAATCGGGTGTGATAGGCACTACTTAGAATCTAAGAAAGGAACAAGCAGGGGCTTGTGTCTGTTAAACAATCTTAAAATAGGTCAAATTATCTTGAATGTTTGAAAGAAACAATGAAATATGTCTAAAGGACCCAAGCAAGGGAATGGCTATGAAAACTATCATATGCAAAGTAAGAATCAGTGGAATTTGTACTTTAAATTATCTTATATGAAAGAAGAGAAAGGGATAAATTTCTAGCAAGTCAAAGGAAAAATATATATGCCATAGAGGCATATTCCATATTCCTTTCTGCATTCATGAATTCATTCAATCAGCCATCCAAATGAATTTTTTAATTTATTGCCAATCGTCTGCATTTATTCCTGAAAATCAAACTCAATCTACGCTTTTGCTTTCCATTTATTAAAATGAACTTCAGCTCCACAAAAGAGACACGCATTCTTCTCCTTGATAGCCAAGTACATATTTGTTTGTTGTTTCTATTGGATTTTATGGCAAATATCTTTCATCCGCATGCCAGATATTACAACATGCCAACCCTCCAAATAAAACCGAAACCATTTGCCGCATTTTAAGCACATCTTTTTTATATTTGCGCTAATTAGTTTCAATTAAAATTAACGACGCCCACGATCTGCAGAGTGCTCGAACGCCTTGTGCACCCATCGATTTCACACGAAACCAAACCAAAATCTACAGAGACACAACAAAATCTTGCCTTTGTATGGGATTTTTCAGCTACTTTTTTAATGTTTGTGTTTTCTTTCTGTTTTTTTACACTTTTTGACCTCAATATAAAAAGCAAGCAGCAGCAGGCAATTGGTGCGTTCATTGGATCGGTTCGTTCTTTAAATTTCAGTTTTAATTTCGGAGCGGAATGATGTCATTCCTTCCTTCAATGGGTTGATTTTCTTGCGGATGGATACATCTGTTGGTTGTACAGATACGATGGCGGTTATATTTCAGGGTTCTAGTAAAACTCTCATTCATTTCTCAGGTGATTTGTTTCATTCAGTAGAACCGAAAATTATTTCTGAGAAGTGTACGCGCGACCACAAGTGACATTTTTATGATGTCCGAATGTATCTTAAATTCATTCATGCTTAGAGCCTGTAACCTGTTTGTTGTTTGTTGTTTTTGGCTTGGGAGGTTGTTTTGCGTTCATTTAATGTGAAACAAGATACAAAGTGGTCGCTCGCAATTAAGTGTACAAAAAGGAAGTTGTCAACTTGTTGGCCTTTTCCGCTCTTGGACATGGCTCTAACGAGAAGCAGGTGGAGGAGGGTACACTCGAATAAAAGGAAAGGGAATACATTCCACCGATAAGAACGATCGTATGCGATAAGATATCTATCGAAAGGCAGCCCAAGAAAATTGCTTCAATTAAATATTTAGTCTTTTGTATCCTGTGTAGCCATAAAATGTGTGATATTTGTATCTACAGCCAGAAGGCAGGCGTGCACAGGTAGATAGATACATTTGTATCTCGGGCTGATGTACCTGCTATTTTTAAACATTTTACAAGTGAATTCATCAACAAAAACAAACAAAAGTGCAGACAGGCAGCAATTGTATCTGTATCTCGGGAGGGGGATGTGTTACGATTTTCCACTCCTTTTTGACCGATTTTCAATGGTCAAAAACTCTTGTGTTGTGTGTTGCTTATGCAATGATGTTGCAACAGCAGCAGCAGCAGCAGTCGCAGTCGCTGTGGATGTGGGATGCCACACAGTCAAAGCATAATTTGCCGACGACTTACTTCTCTTCTGTTCTTCTGTTTTGGGTTCTCCATCATCTTCTACTCTTCATTGTTTGTCCATGTCTTTTGTGCCGCGTAATCGTTGTTTTCCAATGAACACACACTCGAAAGATACACAGATACAGATACAGATACAGATACACAGGTATGGTATGGCGTATGGAGTGCTTTTTGAGATACAAACGTCGCCGTAGATTCTTTCGTTTTTGTGTTGTTCTTTTTTCTTTTTTTTTTTTGATTCATGGATGCCAGAGTTCTTTCGCTTTTCGTTTTTCATTCGGTTTGTGGATTGTTATGTTCACGGAAAAAAGGTAAAGGTTAATGCCTAGTGAAGTGTGCACAGAATGGGGGCAAACTGTGGGGTCGGGGGCACACACAGAGCACACATAGCATATATAAGATACAGATACATAGATACATAACTAAATAGTTCGGGCATTTCCGCTTCGAGTGGCGTTAGTTATGGATCTGAGTGTAATGGGGATCCACGAACAGAAAAGGTGATTTAACTATGGGAATTATGGGGGGTTTGGAATTATTTTTAGAACTTACTGAGTGATTATCCAACTATCTCTTTATCTAAGTATGTGAAAATGTCCAGAAACGAGAATAGTTCTCTAAGAGAACGTAGAACACTTAGATCCCTAGATACGTAGATCGTAGAGTGGATTTTTCTTTCTTTAATTTATAAATTTTATAGCCTAAAGCGCACTACACCTTCCAGAATCATAATCTTTCTACTGTTAACCCTTTAGATACTTTAGGTTATCTTTGGGTTTCCACTTGTACGGTGTATGTATCTTATTCACTTATCAGCTGAACTAGCTAAATATTTATCCAATTACTGCAAGATATAGCAGCTACTCCACTCCTCCCGTCCCATAGTCCCTTGCTCGCGGAGTATCCACAGTTTTTATATCAACAAAACTTCTCGTATTTACATGCCGCAATGGAGGTCGGTCGGTCTGTAGTCGAGGGGGCATAAATCAATTATTTGCACCTAAAGCCCATAAATCACTTTATGACGAGCACAAACATTGAAATGGTCAGAAAGGAGATACAATATCTATATGTAGATATGTAGAGGGTCAGGGTGGGAGACATGAAACAGAATGAAAAGCCTTCCATCTTGCAGCCAAAAGGCGAGCAAATTGGCTTTAGCTGCCTTTTTTTTATCTTTTTTTGTTGTTGTTGTTGTTTGTGTTCTCCTTTTTTCTGTTAAATGCCATGAAAGCCGGGCTAATACGAGTATGGCGTTGGCGGGGGTCTTGTCTTGTTATCGTAACAACAACAACAGCAACAATAAATATATATATATACATACGTACATACTCGTATATCTAGATTCATGTGTGTGAATGATTTCTTTTGTTGTTTTGGAGTTTGGAGCAAAAAATAAAAATGACCAAAAGGCACTTTGATTTCTTCTTCTGTTTGGTTTTATTTTTTTTTTTTGGATTTGACTAAGCTGTTTGCTTTTTATACCCTTCCAGAGGGTATTTATACTGCTCCCTAAAATTTGTGCATCTATTACGAATTTATTTTGCATCTATTTTAGCTAAATATCTGCAAAAAGTTTAATTTCTTAAAGTATTTTACATAGCATTCTGCTGCACCACCATCCTCTCTTCAACTCGCCCCTTCCCTAGAAGCTGCAAGTGGGGCTCTGTGGAGTGGAGAGTGACACGAAACATTCGATGATCTCCTCTTTCCAAGAGTAGTATTAGTAGTAGAAAGAGAGTATTGTGGATTTCTAATAAAAAAAAAGAGGAAATCGCTAAGGGCATTTAATTATTCGACACCCCGAAACCAGAGACTTTCCTTCTTGTTATTGTATTTCTGTGTGTGTTGTATTTATTTATTTTTTGTGTATTTGACTTTGACTTCCATTACTTTACGCTCTCGTTCATGCGGTGGTTCCTCCATTTGTCCGGTTCTTTATTCGTGTTTCTATTTTTTTTTTTTGCTATTTTTTTATACGACATTTTTGGTTTATTGACTTTGAGCTTTTGGATTTTTGTCCAGTTTTAAGTTGTGTTTTTTTTGGCACACAAAGCAGAAAAGCTAACAAACGGAGAAGTAAATGTAAACAGCAACAGCAACAACAACAACAATAAAAAGTGTTAAATGTGAGTAAGGAATAATAAACGAATTTGAGGATTTGGCATCACTCAAAACGATAATTTCCATCGTGATTGTTCCCAGAAAAACCCAAAATGGAAATGTGATTCGAACTTAAGAATAAACTCTCGCTTTTGGATGTACAAACTTTAATGTCTTCCGGTTGCATTCATAATTCTATGTAGCTCTCAGGTTCCAGCAGAAATACAAGCAAAGTAACCCTTAGCAAATGTAGGGTCTATAATTAATTTCTTGCACACTATTGTACACTTAAATACCCCCATACTTACTTGCTAATTAACTAATTCCTTGTATCTATTTGCTGCTCTTCCAATTGCAGGTGTGTATTCAAAGAAAGAAAATAAACGCCACAATGGAGGGGGCTGCCTGCTGCTATCTATCTATAGTATCTACTATATGTTTACATTTGTTGCGCACGCAGCTAGATATCGTGTGTCTGGTATCTGTGGGTGGGTAAGTTCTGGGTCCATCGAGACAGCATGGCTATGCAGTGTGCGATGTGCAGACGAACCACACCATGAATTATAATATCGCGTTTTTGTGGGGTTAACCTTAGAGATCATCAATCATTTCGAAACAAAGGCAAAAATGCCACCAAAAAAAGCTAACCCCCTACGCCACACACAAAAATATGAATATAAATGTGAGCACATCGGCGGGGGTTTTAGCAGTAGGAAAAATTTAATAATATAAAAAACTTGCGAAGGGGAGCAACCGACTGCTGTCTGCAACCCGATGCCCTGCCCCACCACCATGTCAGCAGAACAGCCATTCACTTTTCATTATTATACAAACATATAACTTTCGGTTAAAATTATGCTAATCCGTTGAAATATGATTATGCCAAAAACAAAAAGAAATACATAGAGGAATGACAACAGCGTGACGGTGGGCGGATAGAGGCGTGGCCACACACACACACACACACTTGGGTGTCGACAGGGGCAGCGGCAGGTGTGCGCTTTCCAAAAAAAACCATAAAAAGGGGATTCGGTTCGGGGTTTCTTTCGGTTCCTGGTTTTCCTCTCTGCACATAATTTGATTGCTAATTTCGTTGACTGGGAAACAGAGGCAGTGGCGCACTCTTCTCTAATTAAATACATGACAGAAATTTTCATATTAAATCATTTTCCATTTCCCTGTAGAAAGAGCCAAGGGGAGGGGGAGGAGTGCTTGAAATGAAACTTTTTCAATTAAAGCCAAATGCTGGTGAAGGTGGGGAGGAGCGGTGGAGCGGGTGCTAGCTCCGACCTTCAAAGCAAACAAATTTTGGAAAATGAAAATTGCTGGCGAAAAAGTAATTTAATTAGGTTTTAAGCCAAAAAAAAAACACACACACAAAAAATAGAAATAAACAAACCAAAAAACTGAACTGAACCAAATAGAAAAGCCGTTTGGCTGGCTGTCGCTTGCAGTGTTTCGATACCCTGTAAGGAGGGGGCATTATCTCTTTGGCAGGGTGTATGCAACAAGCAGTGGGAACGGTCATCAAAAGGGAGGGGAATAATGTGGAAAGATTGAGATCTTACCTCAATCTATTTCCGAAAAATTGAAAACTTTCATGTCTTAAGATCTTTTCTAACTCAAACTAGAGGGTACATACTCTAGTCGTATCACAAGTGTATCATCATTTCATGCCAAATTGCATTTGGCATACCATTGTCAGACTGCAGAATAAATGAAAGTAACCCTTTCGTTTCGGTTGCCACCTCCCCTCACTCATCTCTCTACTCCTTCCCCCCTCTCTGTCATCGTTCTTTGTCGCGTGTTTTTGGCTGTGAAAGTTTTATTTCTTTCTGACGCGCGGTGCCAGTCGCCAGAAACAAAAGAAACAGACCCTGTCCCTGTCCCTGCCCCTGCCCCTGCCCCTTTCCCCATCCACTGCAGATACCTCAAAAGATAAACGAAAGACTTGGCCTAAAAGCTATGCAAACTGGAACTGGAAGTGGAAGTGGAAGGCAGAACCGCTGGATTTTGGGCCAAGTGTTTGACTTCCGCCATTTGCTGGCTGTTTTTTTGGCCTCTAAATGAATTTTTCATCATTAAAAATTTCAAGGAACTCTGCGACTTTTCCGTCTATGTTTGGTGATTGGAAAGCGTTTTTTATTTTTTATATAGAAAACATTTCTCTCTCAGCCTCCCGTTGGATCTAAATTATTCGCTGAAGGATGTTTACGCGTCATCTGCGGTTCGGCACCCGCCTCTGTGGACATTCCACGGCGCTCTGGTTGCGTCCGAGGCACCAACAGGTGATTTTTGCAGCCATGAGCTCCTCTGAGGACGGGAGACCTCCGCCATCCGCGCGAGACCGGTCGGGGACAAATAAAAGTGAGCGAGAATCGAGTGGAAACTTGCCCAAGGATCAGACTCCGCCTAAAAGGAAGATCCGCAAGAGGAATCGCCGGTCGACGCTCGAACTGTTTCCGATTACACCGCCCAGAAGGTGCCTCGTGAGTTGGCCAAACTTTGGGTTTCTGGTGCCATTTCAGAGCCATTTTGTTGGAGCGGCAGCAAATTTCTCGATACATTCGGGAGGAGGAGGTGAAGAAGTCCCACATCCCTCTGATGATCCAGCGACGGGACCAAGAAGAGGATCCATAGCAAGGGGATTCCCAGTGACTCCGGGCGTACAAATGCACGACAGACCGGCGAAAACTCCGCGATTCGCACCCTCTGGACTGCCGTCTATGCCATCGATTGAGCCTGAAACACCTGTGGAGACGCCAGCCGAATCTTTAGAGGAAGGACCCTCCGAGTCATCATCTAACCCTGAGAGGACTGATCCTGAAGCACCTGCAGAGCAGTCTATTGAATCTACAGAGACGGGGGATGACGAGACGCCATCCATAGATGCTTCTACTCCTCCAGAAGCAGAAAGTGCCGCCGAAGAACCTGAAGATCCGCCCACTGATCCCCTGCCGGATTCGAGGGAGACATATCTACAGAATTAAGAAGAGCAGTGGAGGAGTCAAGAGATGAAGAATTGCCTAGAGCTAACGATAGTCCAGGAGCCAGAGAAAATGCAGGACCGACGAAAGCTCCTTCTCCATTGCCAGCCTCTAAGCCACCATCTGAACCATCGACTGCCCCTCCTGTGGCAGCTCCTAAAGCAGCTCCAGAGGCAGGACCTACTCCAGCTGCTTCCAAACCATCGAAAGTGCCTCCCCCTGTGCCTGCCACTGTTCCCACGGGGGCAGTGGTTCCGCCTAAAGCACCACCACTGGCTGACGGAGCTTCAGAACTGAAACCACCGAAGGGAACGCGAGGATACACTTCACCGCCAAAGAAACCGAGTTTTTTTGGACCACCTGACAAACCCGCAAAAGGTCCTTTATTCCCACCAAAAAGAGGACCAGCTAAACCAGCGGATGAATCCTCTCCTGCAGGCAAAACCGAGCCGCCGCCATGTAAGCCAGCAACCAAAAGACCAACGGGAAAGGGCACACCTCCTCCGGCTGCATCAGCACCTGCCCCTGCTGCTCCCACTCCGAAAAAGGAAATAAATGCGGCAGGACCGCTGCAACCGCCTTCCAAGCCACCACCCACCGGAAGCGCTGCAAAGCCACCAGCCGCAGGACCTCCAAAAAAGCCCAGCGCCATAGCGCCAACGGGTGGGACAGGAAGCGGCAAAGAGGGATCCAAGAAGAGCGGCGGCAACGGCACGAAGGATCGTCCTCCTACATCGGGAAAGGGCTCCAGCGGGCCACGCCTCATCACGCTGATGCCTGGCGATGGAATCGGGCCGGAAATCTCGATGGCCGTCCTGGAAGTACTCGATGCGGTGAAGGCGCCCCTGATCTTTGAGCCCGTGGACGTGACGCCGGTGATGAACAGCAAGGGACAGACGACGATACCCGATGCGGTGATTGAGAGCATGAACCGCACAAAGGTGGGGCTCAAGGGACCCCTGATGACGCCCGTGGGCACGGGTTTCCGCTCGCTGAATCTCACCCTGCGGCAAATGTTCAATCTGTACGCGAATGTGCGGCCGTGCAAGTCGCTGCCCGGCGTGGAGACGGTGTACGGGGATGTGGATGTGGTGACCATTAGGGAGAACACCGAGGGAGAGTACTCGGGGCTGGAGCACACCCTCGTCAATGGGGTGGTGCAGAGCATCAAGCTGATCACGCGGGACGCCTCCATGCGGGTGGCCGACTACTGCTTCAAGTACGCGATCGCGATGAAGCGGAAGAAGATCACGGCCGTCCACGAGGTGAACAACATGCGGATGTCCGACGGACTGTTCATCCGCTGCATGCGGGAGACGGCCAAGAAGTACGAGAAGGAGATGACCGCAGGGGGCGTCAAGTACGACGAGGTGACCCTCAAGACCGTCTGCCTGAAGATTGTCGAGGATCCCAAGCGATTCGATGTCCTCATCCTGCCGAATCTCTACGGCGACATCATCTCCGACACCTGTGCCGGTCTCATCGGTGGACTGGGTCTGACGCCGTCCGGGAACATTGGCACCTCTGGGGCCATCTTTGAGTCTGTCCATGGCACGGCACCGGACATTGCTGGCAAGGATCTGGCCAATCCCACGGCCCTGCTACTCTCCACGGTGATGCTGCTGCACTACGTGGACCTGCACACGCATGCGGATGCCATCGAGAAGGCGATTGTGAAGACCATCAAGGAGGATAATGTCAGGACAGTCGATCTGGGGGGCAAGGCCAAGTGCTCGGAGTATACCAAGGCGTTGATAAAGAATCTCACGTGACCGTGCAGATCGTGCAGTTTCGGAAATTAAATTAAATTTATTGAGTGAAAGTGGAGCGGAGACCATTATTTTGTTAGGGCAAAAACCCCGCCACATCCACAGAACACCCTACACCATACAGCACACTTGCCAGTGGTCATACGCATCCTGTGACCCCATTCATGCAACACGCAGCATGCAGCATGAAGTAAACCAAACATCACAGAAGAAGACCGACCAGAGAGAAAAATATAATGGCAGAGAGAGAGAGCAAACGCCAGAGCTGAAAATCAGCAGAGAGACCACACATCCACGATGTCTCCTGCCACACACCACTCCCTGTGGCAAGTTCAACTAAATTTCCCATCCAATCCAATGGGCAGAGGCAGAGCCAGAGCCAGCCATCCAGTCTAACAGCCAGAACCAGAACACAGAACACAGAATCCACAACCAGTGCTAGTGCCAGTGCCAGTGCCAGTACCAGACCCAGAGTCAAAGTCAAAGTCAGAGAGTCCCAGAGTCAGTCAGTCTCTGAGAGCAGTAGGAAGGGCTACCCCCCGCTCTTCTCCCCTACCCTGCTGCAAGTTACGTTGCATTTTTACATGCATGCTCAGAGTCCGGTCTGCAGTCCAGAACCACCGCACACTCCAAAACTCAAACTCTGGGACGCTGGGAGTCGACTGCGTTTCAAAGCCACGAACCAACTCCTAAACAAACCAAAAACAAGTTGAAACAAGTTAGAGTTTCCAGATTTCGACTAGCAAGATACCCCTTAGTCAGATTAGCACCCAAAAAAAGAAGCAAAAGATAATCCAAAATTTCTATGCAGATTTTGCAACTGATTATTACAATAATTTATTTTTAATTGGTTAAAATTGATAAATAATAGTTAGATGCATTAATCTACCAAGAGCTATTTATTCACAATTGCGCCATGCAGTTTTTTTACGATTTTTAATTAATTTTTTAAATATTGGAACTTGTGTTTTAGGAAATTTAAGAATTTCTCTTTGGAATTTTTTGCATGTCAAGTACTAGCTCCCAAAAGTCCACCAGTATACAGTATATGTGCCTGTATACCCTACCAATTACAGGGTAGTATCAGTGCAGTGCAGGGGCGGCGGCGCTCCTTCGTTCTGTCGTGGCTGCTGGCTGCTGCTGCTGCTGCTCAGTGGAGCGTGCGAGCGAGCGAGTGAAAAGAGTAAAGGTAGAAGAAAATGCCACAGAATCAGCCAAAGAGTCAAAGAATATAAAAATTAAAAAAAGAACCAGAGAAAACAAAAAAAACAATGATTTTTGTGTGTGTGTAAGAGAGTCAAACTGAGAGAACCCTCTGTGTGTGTGTGTGTGTGTGTGTGTGTGTGTGGAATGCATTTCAAAGAATTTTGATAAAAGGCAGGCCACTGCGAAGGCGAGCAAGCGAACAAGAGGGGTGGGGGAAGGGAGTGGGGTAGGGCCCATGCTCGCTGCCCGAAGATAAACTCCGTTTTTTTTTTGTTTTATTTCTTGTGTATGTGAAACAAAAGTAAGGAATTTTTGTTGTAAACCGGTTTTTAGTTTCATTTCATCTGCCCCCTCCTCAACCTCTCCACCACTCATTCATTGCAAAAAAAAGGCAACTTGTGAAGCTGACACCCCATGCAAAAGCACAGAAGGGGCGACCAGCAAAGAGGGGGAAACAGGCCAAAGGGAGCAAAGTAATAGGAGAGACAAGGAGTAACAGGAGACAGTGGTACTCCCCGAAAAGTAGATCAACCTTCGAAGGAACAGCGACAGCGGCCTAGTTGTCGTCGTCGCCGCCATCCTATCCAGTGACTTTCAATTCCATTCATAAGTCCGGAATTCCACCCCCTCCGCCCCGGCAATTGGCCAAAACACGCAAAGGCCAAGTGGTGGCACTTTTTCCAGCGAATTGTGTGGCACAATTACTGCAGCAGCAGCAGCAGCAGCAACGGTTTCGGTTGAGGCGGCGCCATAATTGCAGCATGCTCCATGCCCCATGCTGCAGGCTGAAGGCAGTCAAAGGGTGAGCACAGACACAGGGGTGTGGGCGTGCACTCATTAGAATGATAATTTGTAAATGCAATTCTCTCGTTCTGTCTGTCTGTCTGTCTGTCTGCCTGTGTGTGCCCTTCCCTTTAATTTGTTTTTCTGTGGAAATTACGAAATCCGAAGCCCACAGAATGGAACGGAATGGAATATGTTTCAAATACCCTTTTAATAGACAATGTAAACACAGATGGAAATACTTGGCACAAAGATGAGATGAGATCATGGCGAATCACTCGGTTGGATTGGATTGGTTTGGCTTTGCTTTGCTTTGGTCATTCCCCAACAAAAATAGATCAATTATAGAATAGAAATACTCGGTAATGAAAATTCGCAAGAAATTGGAAATAATTTCTCTTGAAACTAAGAATAAATTTAACTTATTTCCTTGTGAATAAACAAAACTCGTGACGCCGCATGATAACAATTTCTTGGAGCACTTGTTATGAATAGATTACACACGGAATCTAGCGAAAAAGTAAAATTCGTGGACTTGTGTGGCGACTATTTATAGTTGGCCGTATCTATCGTATCTGACGGTGATAGATTTCTATTTGTTTGTACATATGTAGGTACTTTCCCTTTCTGTGCGATCAAAATCACTCGTCTATGACCCTTGCTCGGGGTTTTGAAATGGGGTTTAACTTTAACCCTCCTCTAATCGAACAGCAACTTGAAAACTGATTTTCCATGTTGTTGTAGCACACACATTTTCACGCCTTACCCCGCCCTAGTCCTTTAGTGCTTTAGTCCTTCAGTCCTTAGCCCTGTGACATGGGTTTGCAAGGCAGGGAGGGACTTTTACAAAGATTTACGACCGCTGTCAATAGAGCTTTGCATTCACACAGCCACATCCACATCTACATCTACAGACCCTCCATGCCCATCCCCACTGCCATTGCGTAGAACAACAACAGTAACAGAAAGTATTTTCAAATTTAAATCTATTTGTCACTTGCAAAACTTTTGGCTACCTTTTTATCCTCCGTCCACCACCGGCAAACACTCACTCACATTCACTCCACTCACTCGAGGCCAGGCCAGGCCAGGCCGGACTCTTCTGGCCAAGAATGGAATGGCCGTATGGAAAAAAAAGGTAATGCAAAGTGACAGTTACAAATTTGTGCCGAAATCAGCAACGGGAAATGTGTTGTACAGGGAAAGGGAAATGGAGCGGTAGAGAACCAAAGTGTTCCATTTAAATGAGTTGGATTGGCTATTTAGAGGTGTAGTAGGCCGCCGCATCCACATCCATTCAAGCAGCCATTCATCCATCCCATTCCCCCGGACATCGTCCGTGTGCCCCACTCAACCGACCATCCTCCATTTCAACAAGCACTTTCTGTAATGTCCGCCGTTCTGATGTGGGTCGGTAAGCATCCCCGAAAATCCTACAGCTAAAGCTAAACACTCCATTGCAGAAGGAAGAAGTGAGAGCTAAGAATGGACACGACCATGGCGATGCCCTGTACTTTCTGGGAATGATTCAACATTTGAAGGGAAAAAAAGTGTGGAAAACAATGCAAATAATGTTGGCTGTGTTGCCTGGATTCGGTATTATTAATTCTATTATCATATCCCATTAAATCCTATATACCCTCTACAACAAATGATGGCTGGGTATCCAATGGTTGGTCCAAGAGGAACAATAAGGAACACAGTGGGAACAAAAAATGATTTGCATTTATTTATCTCTGTAGCTCTTCATCGTTCTACTGCTTCGAGTACCCGTGCCCCCGTCATCTTCTGACTCCTCTTTATCCACCAATGTTTCATCCCTCCTTATCCTGCTCATCCCCATCCCCATCCTGCCCTGTTCAGCATTTGAATTTGTTATTATTCTCACACTTATACTGTGGGGGAGGGAAGGACCTCCCCGTCTTCGCTCTTTTATATTCCTTTATTGTTTTCTCAAACCATTCCGTTATTCCACTCCATTCGACTTGGTTCCAAGAGGAAGGTGGGAGAGAGGTGGGCGGTGGGGGGAGTCCCTATGCAAACACAAATTTCTATGCTTTTGCGAATGATACAAATAATCCCATTTATTGTTTAATGCTTAATAAATAAAGCAATTTTTATTTATTTATTTGCCACAGTATTTTTGTTGCCCTGCTCCTCCCTCTTCTCTTCGCCTCTCTTCTTCTCTTCTGCTTTTCTGTGTGCCTCTTTTACTGTTGTGTGTGTGTGTGTGCTTTATTGATTTCCCTGCTGTTTTGTTGTTGTTTTGTGGTTTTGTTCCTATCGTAAGTAAAATATCATCAATTGTTTATTGTTTTGATAATGCGTTTTGTTGTTGTTTCTTTATTGTTTGTAGTACTTTTATTTCTCGATATTATGTTTGCTCCTCTTGCGGTTGGCTGGGTCGTGGGTGCCAGGCCATCGATAAGGCAAACGTTGACGTAACAGTTAACAAAACGATGGTTAATTAGGGTTCCCATTGAACAGAGGTGCTTAGGGGTCACACAAGTACAAGCTTGAGGGGAATGGCTTGAGAATTATTCAGCGATTAGATCAGTCTCTAATTGAGTGATTTCTCTAAAGGTTAAACGATAGTTGAGGGTGTGGTAATTGGTAGTGGGCATAAAGGGAGTGGCAGTGAATGAATACTTAGATGTAACGGACAAGAGGGCAATCTCTTTGCGGATAAAACCTGCCAGAGTCTGTCGAAATCTCAGCACAAACTCTGCATTAATCTGCACAGTATTCCACAAACTAAGTTAATTTTTCTAAATTTAAGGGTCACAGTTTATCTTTATCCATTTTTAACTCAATTTAACTAAAATTTCTCTATGGAACTTTGGAATTTTCATCAAACTTACCTTTTAGTGTTAGTTTTTCTTTGGCCTGGCCTTTATGTTCGTTTTGCCAACACCATAAAACCCATTTGTAACGAACATAATTCATCTTCAGTTAACCTTTGGCTTAACTTTGGTTAAAGTTGAGTTTTTAGTTCCCCTTTTAAGCGATTTTTGCTTGGTTTTTAGTTAACTTTCGAAACACTTTTTGCTTTCCATTAGCTCCGATCTATGCTCTCCTTTGGTTGGTCACTCTTATTCACTCTTTTTGTACCTTTTATGGCGTCTCTGTTGCTTTCTGTGCACTCCTCTGCTTAATCTTGTCTCACTGTGTAAGGTACTCTGTAAGGTATTCCCCCATTTGCCCGCACTCTACTTTTGGCCTAGTTATTCGGTTTCGAGCTGAACTTTAGTTTCCCCCAAGGGCTTTAAGCCCACAAGCCTTAAGATCTGCATCTTTCTGCCATCGAATTAGCTTTCGGTGCAAAATAATAACGCTGGCAAAAATCCTATTGGGCTCACATCCGTTTCGATGCACTCCCACACACATCCACACTCCTCGCGCCTGTCTGCCTCCCTGCCTGCCCGTTCACGTGTTAAACAGGAAACCCGAGGCTTGGGGTCGGGACTCCTATCGCTCAATTCGCATCTACATACTCGAATATGGCTGCCGTGCATCCTGCCATTCTGCCATCCTGCCGGTTCTGCCCTACTGCCGTTCTGCCTGATTTGCCCAATTGTGCAGCAGCAGCAGTCCCTTCAGCCCCCACCCCCCTGCTTGGGGGAGGGAAAAATAATAAAATTGATTGCATTTTTCACGCTTCACGTGGAAGCTCTTCTCTTGGCTTCCTGCAGCAGAGCCACCACAGCAACGACCCAGTTTTAACTCCACACATGAGGAGCCGAGGCGAGAAGCTGTTCCGTCCAAACAAAAAAATAAAGAGAAAAAGGTGAAAAATACAAGGAAGCGATGGAACTTTTTGCATAATGCGGGTTTGCATTGGCAAACAATAGCCAGGCAAGGCAGCACCCGTGCTTGTACCCCGTAAGGCTGAAGCCGATGCATCTGTACAGTGCACACCCTGTGCCACATTCGAGCACCCTATGCCTCCGTACAGCCTGTGCATAATAGATGCTCGTTCCACCCGATTCACGAGCTGGAACTTTAGGTACATATATGTTGACCTTTGTCAGGAGGCACCTGCACCCGTCCCTTCCTTTCCCAGCGAAAGGTTCATTGCCTTGCAGGTCACAGCCACCATAGCCGTAGCCGTAGTCCCGGATTCGTAGTTAAATTTTAATGCTGTTTATTAATTTCCAGCCTATTTCTGGTTCGTGTTTCTATATACATTTCAGAGGCTGCCCCGCCCTCTCTCCGTCACCTGCCAAATGTTTGACTAACTTTACCGGCTACTGCTTGTGGGGGCAGCGCAGGTGTGGCTGCTCCTGCACCTCCCTTCATCTCCCTTAATTTGAAATTTACAACTTTTAATTGAAACAAAAAAAAAACAACCAAAAAACTCTAAGCAGGATATCGTGATGAAATATTACTGCAGCAGTTGCAGCAGCAGTTTTTGGGGGTTACTTAAGAGAGACGGAGAGAGAGCGTGCAACAAGTGCCTGCTGCAGCAGCTGCATTACAGGGAGTCCAGTTCGTGGCGGCTTCGGCTTACACTCTTAATCACCGGAACTTGATGGCCAAGAAGGCAGAGTAACAAAGCAGCAATTAGTGAGAAGTAACTCCTACTGCCACCTGACACACACCACACACACACTCACCAACCTGCATGCCCCAGAAGAAGAAGAACAACAACAACAATAGTACGAGTAGTAAAAGCCGCTTGTAAGTTTTCTTTGTTTGTTCAAGTGCCGCATGCCGCCTCTTTATAACTTTATTTTAAGCTGCTTTTCGAAATTCAGAAAGGTATTACAAGAAGAGCACTTATGGAATTGAACAAGTTTCCCAGTAAGCAGGAGTTTTCCCCAAAAGGGGATCATCGTATTTCGGAATACAGCTTTCCCCACCTCATTCATTTCCCTGGTTTTTCGGAGTAAACACTTATGTGAATCTCTCGATAGTTGGCCTTTTGCGAGTCCGCTGTTTGCCCTCTCTTAACGGGTTGACTTGTATACCCTTTTAGCATGTATTGTGGCGTGTAACTGAACAACGTTTCACCCACTACGTAGGTGATTGGGCTGTCCTGGTCCATCATTGAGTCCGGATGGTTTCGCCGTTCGTTGCTGCTGTAGTTGCGTCTGGGAAATGGCATTGCTAAGAACGAGAATCTTGTGAGAATTGGAGTTGGAGAAGAGCTTTTGAAGGGTCTTTTACCTGCACAGAAAACTGTCACTGATAGTCCGATCAATCTGAGCCGTGATACGCAACTGAAATCTGACTGTCAGGCTGTGGATCGATACCCAGATGGATTCATATCTTTTGCCGCATGATGATTGTACGCGATGATCGTGTTACACCCCCACAACGAGAGAATTTGTATAAATAATTGAAATCGAAGCATGTCTACAGGCAAACTATTTGAGAAGCTTTCGAGGGCGATGCAGGCAGTTATTTTTTGTATGATTTCAAAATGATATAGTCATTCGATCTGGCATAAATATGGGAGTCCATAAGCGAACATTTTCCTGCATTTTCTCTCTCTCACTTTTCTCTCGTTATCTCTCGTTATGAGCCATGTTGCAATTATTCACAGTCGACATTTCATTGCGTTAATTAAACCAACGCGTTGAGCAACGATGAACATATTATTACGGCTGCAAAGTCTGCATGCGCCATGTCCTTATCGCTGATTCCTTCCTTTGGCATCTCCGGGCATTAATTGAATGCAGAAATACCTTCGGATACCATTTGTCCCCGCCCTCTGGCGCCTGTCACGGCCAATTAGTGGAGTCTGCATAGAAGCGATGACCTTTTCCGTGACCTTTTTGAATATATGTATATGTATGTACATAAATATGATTGATAAACTCTTTGGCATGTCTGATTTTCCATTCATTGTTTGATTGATTGTTTGATGCTTTCGTCGTTTTTGATTGTTTCATTGCTGCCAAATGTAAACAATTGAATGGAAAAGAGTACAAAGAACAAAATTGCTTGCAGAGAAGTCTTTGTCCTCTGGTGGCCAAAGACCAATGCCACAGGCCATATGGCTAAGAGCTAAAGAAACACCTGCCCCCCTGCCCTGCCTCTGGCTTTGGCTGCTGCCCCAATAAATAATTGATTATACAAATGGAATGCCCCTGACCCCTCTTCAGACGAATGGCAGCAGTGTATAAATGACACTTTAAGCAGCGCCATTCAGCAGAGATCCATTCCGCCTCCACCCTGTACACCCCATCATACTGCCTGGCATTCGTGCCACTTCAATTTGCAACACAGACGGAAATTCATACGAGTCTGTGTCTCGTTTCTCACTCTCTCTCTGCTTCCGCTGGATCATTGTTGCGTTCCAACAGTGGAATAAAAACAATGACATCCATTATAATAATAATAATAAAGGATATAAATAAATGATAAGTCGGACGACATGCAGAAAAGGACGCCACGTGGATGGACACACGTCATGGCAAAGAGTCCTGCTGCCACCAGGAGGAGGCAAGTGAAGGGAGGATGGCAAAGAAGGGAGTTTTCGGTGGGGTGAGAACGATGGCGAAATAAAAGCTCATGGCAAAGAGAATTTCATATCAAAACTCTGGAAAATATTACTAAAAATGCTAAATTAAATTCCATGTAAAGCACACAATTTTCTTTAAGAAGTTGCCAGCGGGGAGAGAGACAAAAAAAGAAATCAATTCGAATCGAATAGGAGATCATTTTTTAGAGGTTTTCTTATTATTATTTGCTTTGGAACAGGATACCCCAGAAATAAGCTTGTATCTATGTATCTATTGGATACTTCTGCAACTCATTTCCTACACAAATACTGCCACTTCCCAGCGCTGTCTTCGTCTCTGCTTTAATCACTTTTTGGTGATGATTGCAATTAAATACTGCACATAATTCCCCATCTAATGATATCCCTCTCTACTAGAAGCGACAATCAAAGAGAAACCGCGCTTATCGACAGCCACAGCCCCAGCCCCACCGCTAAGCTTCGAACATTATTTAAGCCACCCAAAGACACACAGTTAAAGAGAGAGAGAGAGAGAGAGAAAACAGATGTTCACATAGATAGAAAACAGACAGACACAGCCGACAAGTGTTGGCCGCTTCCGTTTCCGGCTGCTGCTGCTGCTGATGATGATGCTGCTGCTGCTGCCTCTCACTCTCTCTCTCTCTGTTCTACTGCTGCTGTTATCACTGCAAATCCCTGCACTAAATAAATGTCTGTTAGGCGGCAGTCCGCAGTAAGTACTGCCTGCCCCCAAGACACCCCCTACATACCCTACTTGTTCTCCAACCAATTCCCAGTCAATTTTGTAAGGAAAACTTTGACAATTTCTAGAAGGGAATATGGCTGCTCCTATTAGATAGAAAGGAACGGGAACGAAACTTTGGCTTCAAGGCTTCAGTCTAAAAGGAAGACACCCCCACACCCCCCCCCCCCCCAACAACAACAACAACAACCATATTTTACATAACTCTGTGAGCAATAAAAATTAATTTGCTTGGCCATTTTGGCAAGTGCTTAATTTGCAAACGAGAGACAGAGAGAGAGGGAAATCCTTATTGGGGGTCGTCATGGAATCGGTGTTCAAATTGCTGACTAAGGGTAGCAAATGGTAAGGGGAACGGCCAACAGGGGGGAATGTCCATGTGGCATGACTCTTGTGGATAAAGTAAAGTAACTTTTGCATGGAGTTTGCAACATGCTGCATCGAAAGAGGAAGTGCTGACAACATCCCCAAAGTGGGTGGAATTGCTCCCATATAAAAGTTTATGTAACTAATTGTTGGAGGAGAACTAGTTCAATGAACTGCTTTTGGAACTGGGGAAACTGCAGAAAATCGAAACTTAAGAAATGGAAAACTTTTAATGCTGAATTGAATTTAATTTCATTGAATTTCGTTTCTGACTCAATTTTCCATATCTAATTCCTTGTTTTATAATCAAAATCTTTTTTATGAGAATTATGGAATTAGTTGTCTATAAAACAGCTTTGAAATAAATTAATTGATTTAAATTTGTGAAGGGACTTTCGTTCAAAACTTCGTACAAAATTCCTATGTTGCCTTTCGCTTGTGGGTAATTTTTACAGTGAATCAAACCTCAACGAATTGACTCTCTTTAATCCAAATCAGCTTCCTTAAACTATTTTCTTCATTAAAGGGCATACAAATATCGTTTAGTTTGTCATTTGTTGTTTCCCTGTAGGGCAGTTAATTCCCAGATTTTATCGTTCACCCAAACGACAGAAACAACAGCAAAAACAACACAGAAAACAGCAACAGCAACATCCAGCAATCCTGCAAAAACACAAACAAATACATTTTTATGTGCAAAAACGCAAATGGCGATGAATGTTTTGCAATAAAACAAAAGTCGAATGAGAATGACTGCCGCATTGTTGTGGCTGTTTGGTATTGCTTTAGTTGCTTTTGTTGCTTTAGTTGCTGTTGTAATTGTTGTACGTATGTTTGAGCCCCAGGAATGGGCCATAATGTATGTATGTCTGTGGTGCTGTCGGTGGCTGCCTGTTAATTATGTAGTTGACTGTGGAAATTTATTGCTATGCCGGATACTGTAGGGAGATATCACCCATCCACCCATGAAACCCACTGCCACTTGAGGCTCATTCAGAAGGCCGTTGGGCAGAGGCAGATGCAGATGCAGAGGCGTCTTTCAAGTAAGAACTTCCTCATTTGCGCCTCCTAGTTGCAAGTGCAACAATTTGCTGTACATGTGTAATTTTCGGACACAGTTGGTAGTTGATTAAAACCGCAGCAGGGAAAACAAATAGAATCATCAACGCTTTTTGTCGCTCTTGACTTTGACCTCTGTGCAGCTCTTTCTATATTGGAGCTTCCGCTTTAACAGACAGCCCTCTCGAGGGGAGTGGGGGTGTCCATACCCATACCTCCACCCCTGACAAATGTCAAGTAAAATGCGACAAGAGGCACGACCTCGACAGAGACAGTCAGCCAGTCAGTCAGTCAGCCTGCCAGCCCCCAAGGGTGGGGCCTTGTTAGAAATAGGGTGGGGTGGGTGTGGGAGGCAGCTGTCTGGACAGGCATGTGGCATGTGGGTGGGCATTACGTAAATCTCTCTTTCTCTCTCTCTCTCCCTCTGCCTCTCTCTCTCTCTCTGTCTCTGTCTCTGTGCATTTAATGCATACAAATTGCTCTGATTTAAGGCCTGGAAAAATGTTGAACAAATTTAAGCATCCAAGAGGCACGAGGCAGAGCGAACCCTCCTCTGTGTGCTGTGTGCATCATCAGCCATAAGTATAATGCGCCCGCCCTGTGCCACTTGAAAGTGTGTCTGTGCTGAAGAGACGACAGGAGTACTCGTTCATCTCTGTGTATCTTATGGGGTTAATATACATACTAAATACATACACACATACGTAAATCTTGTGGGGTTAATGTAGATACATCTTTTGGCTTATAAAATGAATTCATGCTCTTGGCTTAAATCAGGGTTAATCTACAGTAGAGAAAGGCTTAAAGGAAGGGATCCTACCTGTTTTAGAAGCAGAGCTTTCACACACACACACACACACACACACACACACACATTGCGTGTGGCAGAGCTTGGAACCTTTCAGCATTCATTCAGCAAAACTCACCAATACCACAGCACACACACACACGCACACGAATACTAAGCCACAAAAAGTGGAAAATGGCAAAAACGGGAAATGTTTCCATCTGTCCAATGGTAGTCCAAAAATGTTGCAAAATGATTAATAAATTTTCCCCGCACTTTTGCTGGCTGTCAATTTCAGGGCGAGAAAACTTTTCCAATAACCCTAGTGGTTCTGTGGCATAAGTGGCCATCAGTGCCCCCTTTTTACACTTGCAACAAGCCATTTTTTTTATTTTTATTTTTTTTGCGTTGCGTGTGTCAACGCGTTTTGGTACTCCAACGTGCAACGAGTTGTGGTAGCCAATGGCAAGTGCAGGGAGTTATTTATCTTTCAACACGATGCAGGGGGCAACAGGATGGGGCAACATCATATTTTATTCAAGGCAAAAGTGTCATGTGCATCCATGAACCCCACTATCCAGTCAGGCAGGCAGGCGGGCATTCAGTCAGTCAGTCAGCGCCAGTCTTCCACTTGGCCACGCATGAACTCTGACCTGACACGCCTGACTCTCTCTCTCTCTTTCTCTTTACCTTCCTCATACTGCTCCTCCTGTCAGTGGCCGTCCAGCAGCTGGGTGGTAAATGGCTTTTAATTGCCGCCACACAGTCGAGACAGCGCGAGCATCGCAAGGAACATTTTTCACTCAATAAAAATTCCCTCATAGCAGATAGCCCCCCGAAAATAGACGCCAGGGATGTTGAACTTTGACACACGCGCACAAACAAATTAGAGGGTAGAATGAGAAAAGGGGGGAAACATAAACAAATCTTTGTTTCAATCAAAGATGCAACACGCTGTGGAAGACACGCTGATGTTTCCCTTCCGTTGTTGCCACATAATCAAATCCGAAATTTGAATTCAAACAAAAATTCATTAAACAACTGAGAAAATGTTGTAAATAAATGAGGGGATAATGGAGCAGAAGATGATGATCTTTGATAGAGAAAAGAGCAGTGCCTCGAGAAGCAATGTCTGATAGATAGCTGTCGAGAAACATATCTCCATGTGGCAAATACTTGAATTGTTGGATGGAGAATGCTTAGATACATTTCTATAGAAGATGAGCTACCGATGGGCACTGCTGCATGATGCGCGAGTGCCTTGTATACATTTCTCTAGAAGATAAAACGCTTTAACGACCGAAGGGCGCTGCTGCATGACTGTATCTGTATCTAAACTATATCTAACTTTGATTTTATGTTTTTTTGCTTACAGGTAAGCCTACATTTTGACATGAATCACACGTTGGAGTGGCACACACACACACACACACACACACACACACATGATGTATGTACTCGTATGTATGTTTTTCTTGTGGCATGAAATAAGTGCAAGTGCTGACTGCAAAACTTGATGTCCCAATGCCCCAAACAGCAGCAAGTACGAACAGAAACCAGAGGAAAATCTCAACAATTGAAGTCTTTAAAGGAGAAACCGAACAGCGACTGCCTTGACGACGACTGTTGCCACTATTGTGTGGCAGACACATTGACGTCGCACAAGGAAAAGAACTGAAGCAAGGGGAGGGGGGGAGAATGGATGGATGGAGACTCTGTGGCACAGTGGCTAGGTTTAGTTTCTCCACGGGAAACTGCTGCCGCCGACAGATGGACAGATCGACAGACAGACAAACGAAGCCCCCAACTGACTGAACGCACATTTCTGCTGCTGATGCTGTTGCTGCTGCTGCTGTTGCTGCAGCATGGAAAATTGATAATGAGCTGCAGAAGGGGAACTACGACGACGACTACGACGATGATGCCATATTTGGCAGCAATGTCTGATAGTGCCCACTCCAGTGGCCAGGGGACCGACTGAAGCTGAATGAGATGAGGCATGAATGAGCGAGCTCTTTCAACAGAAAGGGGCGACTGGGACGGCAGATGATGCATGAATGGGCTGAGCTGCTGACCAGCGGCTGACTGCAGTTTCTATGCGGATAAATGGAATGATATATATATGTGCATACGTCTGTATATTCTGTGGATAGAAGCGTGGAAAGCAATCAAGCGTTGGATAAGATAGGGCCTCCCCAAAAGCCCTGCCCGACTGCCCACTGCCTGCCAGCCTGCCTGCCCCCAAAAGTTTTAATTATGATTGACATGCGGTTGGCGTCGACATCCCCCATCCTCCATACCCCACGCAAACATCAGCCCGCGCTTGGCTCTGTGGCTCTGTGGTTCTGACTCTGGAATCGATTTCGACACAACTTAATTTCTGGCTGAAGAGGGTTGCTGATTGCCCTTCTCCCTGTCCATGCCCCTTCCTGTGACTGTGGCAGAGTGCGGCAGAGTGTTGAAGCTCATCAGTCAAAAGCAGCAGCCACGCCAACCGACAATTGCAAGATGAAACCATCCCTCAAATGGAAAAAAATCTGCCCTCCAGATGGAGGAGGGTTGAAGCCAGAGTAACCCCCCTGAAAATCCCCCCTCTGCCAGACGCTCAGATAGATAGATACTAAGGCTAGAGAGAGAGAGTATACGTATCTATCGGATACATTTTGCACAGACAAAGTAAAATATTAAATTATAGTCGCATTAACTGCGCAAACACGCAACATGACAAAAGTCTCTTCCGCTTCGTTCGCGATTCGTTTGGTGTGGCTTGTGGCATGGCATAAATCTGTGGCACGCAACAAGAAATATGTATTTAAGCGATGGGTTAGCCACCGCAAGAGATACGCGTACCATGGGGTGGTGCTTTTGGCCATGAAATGGAACTGTTTTTTTTTCCTATCGATTTCATGCAAATTATGGAGAGCGAGAGCGCACCCTGTAAGCCATTTGTGTTGATAAATGATGGAAGCTACGGCTTTAAACAGATGCACGAACGGTCTAAGAAAGGTTTCTTTGTTGGAATGGTTATAAGTGTGAGCATTGACGGATTTAAATTAAAAGAAGTGAGCAAACTTGCAGAACAAAATACCAAAAAGGTAGAATATTCAGAAAAAAAGTAACTTTTACTGAATTTTTAACAATTCTATTTCAATGATACAAATGATTAGATTGGATTATTTTAAATAGTTTGAGTACGTTCTAAATGTGTGATTATTTCAAAAATGAGTTTTTTAAATTTTAAATCGTGGTCTACAGTCTCCCTCATTCTGGATGTAAAAATGATTACATTTTTATGATTTTCCTTAATTAGAATTCTCTTAGAAATGAGTACACTATCTGAAAAATGTACCTATTTAATTCCCAAAATGGAGCTTCGTATCTGGAGAATTTTTGATGCCACAACCTTTTACATCGAACAATTTGTTCACATTTTTTTATTGATGGTAATCAAGAAATAAGTTTCTTGGCTTCTTCGTTTCCCACGCGAAGTCCTTCTTCGGTGTTAACTCCTGAACCCGAAAACCCCATTAAATTTTGCTCTACCTTTTTTTGCTGAAGGAACTGTAACTTTTTTAAGTAGAGCTTTCCTTCTACCATTTTGCCATTTAATTACAGATAAAAAGCAGCGTAAACTTCACATTAAAGTCAAATATTTCGACTCCCTACTTACTTTATCATCGGCAAGCAAAACTTTTGGGACCAAAAAAACTTTAGCGAAAAAACCTTCTGTACTGGTCTCCTGTCTGTGCTGCTCCTGTTCCCATTAAAGTTGGGCATTTCCTTGGAGCGTTGAGCGTGACTAACATCACTTATCATTCACACTGTCATCCCCGAAACATTATGTCAGATTTCTTATTTATTTATATAATGGTCGTGAAGCAGTTGTACTTTTTGCTGCCTGTCCTCCAGCCCATCCATTTATCCTTTCCATTTGAATATTAAAGATTATATGCGGACTGTGGGAGGATAGTCCTGTGCCTGCAGGGGTCCTCTTTACATGTGAGAAAAACTGTGTCCCAAAACTACTTCCATACACTGCAAGAAAATGAGCAGAGCAAAACAGGAGCCTCAGCTCCAGGGAGGAGGCAAAATAGTCGCCTCGTCAGACAAACTTCCGTTCCATTTAAGCCGTTAAACGCACAAACGCATTCATCTTAATTAACGGTAAAGGACAGGAAAAGGAACAGGGGCAGGGCCATGGGGCATGGGAACGGTTTTTCGGCTGTCTGTTTTGGGGCAGGTGCTGCGCTCTCGCAGTGTACGTTCGTGGCGACGGGCTAACGGGGGGGTAAATAGCTCAAAAAGTTTGCCGACGCCAAACGACGCGACGTTGATGTCGCATGCAAAAAAAAAACAACAACAACAACAAGAAGAACACTCCCGCACGCACACAAAAAGTTGTGCAGGACCCACCCCAAACTAACACTACAAAACGCGAAAGCCCGCCACCCCATCTCCAGCAATGAAGGAATGAATGATTGCCGCGCCGCGCGCGCTCTTTGTTCATGTTTTTGCTTGAAATATTTTTGGCTGTAAATGTGGATGTGGATTGAGAGTGGACAACGAACCGAAGCCCAGACAGGGGTTCCCGTTCCCGTTCCCGTGCCCGTGCCCGTGCCCGTGCCAGTTCCCCGGGAAGCCGCCGCAAGAACGGAAGTGAGGCAAAGCGGAAGCTCGCTCATACGCCATGTTGGTCGGTCGCAACCGGCCCAACATTTGAAAATTGAATAAAGCGCAAGTTTTCGCGTGCCAAAAATTGTGTTTCCTTTGGCTTGTTTCTTGGCTCTACCCCTCCCTCTTTCCTGGCGCTCCCCTTTTTTGTTGGTTCGTTTTTGTGTGTGTGTGTGTTTCTTATCCATTTTTCATTACCAGAAACCGGCACTAGGAAATTACTTGAGAAAACCCGCCATCGGCCAAACGACAGGCAGGCAACGACGACTTTTGCGCAGATACTTTGGCCAGCGATAAAAAGGTCGCGGCAGAGGCCAAGCAGGGTTCAGTGGATGTGGAAGGGGCGGCCGTACAACTCAATAAGCCAAGTTAACAACAGTCCATCGACTCGACTCGACTCGACTCTGCTCTGTCTGTCTGTCTGTCTGACTGTCTGACTGTCTGTGTGCCTGCCCTTGTTGCTGTAACTGTCACTGTATCTGTGTATCTGTGTGTCTTGTGTGTGGCGGAACCCCTGACAGTTACCTAATAGCAAAAACATAGATAAACCATTAAGTTTTTGGATCCAAAAGACCTAACGGGAAACGAACGAAAAGTTGAATTTCTCATATGCGAAACGTGATCGATAATTGCCGCTAAAAGATAAATTACCTACCGTTGCTAGAGCTTTCTCTCGCTCCCTCTCTCTCTCTCTCTGTGGCTGGACACCGCAGTTGGCTAATAGCTATGCTGATTCCATTAATTTGCCAAATGACAGGAGTACCCTGTACCTCCAAAAAGGAGCAGGCAGAAGGCAGGATGAGGAGGAGGATAAGGATAAGGATGAGCCAGTCTATAGTCAAAATGTAACCCAACTCGTGGCCCCCGCCAAAGCTCCATTTTGACACTAATTAATTAAGTTTTATTCTCGTTTTCTCTCTGTGATTTTCCCTCGTTTTTTTTATGCGGCATTTTATCTTCAGCAAATCAGGGGAAATTGTAGCCGTTGTGCCATTCATAAAAACGAACTTACAGAACGAAACAATTCGGAAATTCCCCGGCATCAGCAGGCAGGGCAGCCAGACGAACAGGCACCCAAGGGAATAGTTTATCATTTCTACAGATTTTTGTGTTTCTGGCTAAATGTATGACCAACAATCGGAACATAAATTGAAAGGCGATAAAATATATCAAGCAAGGAAATAACACAAATCTCTGCGGAGGCAGGCAAAAAGAACTTACAGAACGAAACAATTCGGAAATTCCCCGGCATCAGCAGGCAGGGCAGCCAGACGAACAGGCACCCAAGGGAATAGTTTATCATTTCTACAGATTTTTGTGTTTCTGGCTAAATGTATGACCAACAATCGGAACATAAATTGAAAGGCGATAAAATATATCAAGCAAGGAAATAACACAAATCTCTGCGGAGGCAGGCAAAAAGAATAAGAGGAATACATATGTACATATATATACAAACATACATACATATGTATATATTTACGTACATATGTATGTGAGAGATTGGCTGTTGCTGTGTTTTTGTTTCATTTTTAATGTATTTCGTCTCGAGTGCAGTGCAATGGCAATTTTCTTATCTCTTGATCTTGATTTTGTCTGCGAGAGTTTTGCTGCTCTCACGCAATGCATCTTTCGCAATTCCATTGCTCTCTCTCTGTCTCTCTTGCGCCCTACTTTAAATCGAAGCCAACTACAACTCTAAGGCCTCTCGCTCTCGGCAAATACAGATTCACGTGTGGGAGATGCATTAGGCAAAGCGAACAGGACTTAGTTACTGTCTTTATTTTAATCTTCTCTTTTCGTTGCTACACATTTCCAACTAACGCATAGAAATACACTTTATTCCATAAATCTCCGACATAATACTCTTAAATATCTGAGGATACGCATGGCTAAAAAAATGTCACCGCAGATAGAAAGAGCTCCAGTGTGTGAATCCATTAGATACGTCTGTTCACACTATAAATAAATATTAATTAAAGCCCACTGGTGAGAAACGTGGAGGGACCTGCTGATGACACACATAAATCTGTAGCCACAAAAATTTCTCATATTTTAAATGAAATATTCGTTTCTTTTTGGGATTTATTAAACAAATATTTGAGCAATAAAATTGATGAAAAATACCACAGATCCAGAAAGGGGAGCAACAGCCAAATTGTTGTAATAAATTGAAGCTAAAAATATAAATATTTGGCCAGAGCTATGTATCAGAATATTGTACGTACGTATACTACGAGCTGCGTATATCATGCCTCAACGGAAAAATGTTGGCAGCTTTTCGGGCTTTACAACATTAAAAAATATATAGGTATAGTAGAAAATGGGAAAATGTACATACATACATATATATTTGAAATGTTTTTGGCCCGTTGCTCGGCCTTTTTTTATGTTTTTTTGGTTATTTTTTTTGGCGCTCTGCTAAATTTAGCGAGCAAATATTTGTGGCCCAAAGAGAAAGAGGAGCGCGATGCCCTCACCATTGCCGCTGCTGCTGCTTATGCAATGCATCCTCCTCTCAGAGATGTGTGGGGCATATATTTTGGGGCTGCCCTAGCAATTTAATTGCCTGTTGAGGAGGGGGTGGGGCGAGAAGTGGTTACCACCAAGTGTCAAAGACCCTGTGACCGAATGCCCAGCAGACGCAGACTGGCAATCGAATAAGAAATAAAAAAAATATCAAATGAGAAAACTCTGACAACTTGGCAACACTTTCATCGTGTGGAACTGCTTCATTGCGTTCAATTAGATGCCAGACACGACACTCGGAATCGCAATCTCAAAGTACATACATACATACATACATACATACATACGTACATATGTGCTTATCGATGTGTGTACTATATTTTATGAGCATTTTAAACATGAAAATCTTGATAAATCGAAAGAAATTTATATTTCAATTGAATCAAAGCCGAACGCACCCCAATATCTCCATGAAATTGCACAGTGAAAGGGTCTGGCGAGAGCACACACATGCCTCGAGTGGTTTTGATTTTCCCAGGGACCTTAGAAACTATTTAAATCTATTTAAAACAGACATTTCCAATGGAGCTATCTTAGTTCTTATTCATTAAAAATGATACATATACATTTGTACATATATAGTACATATATACCATAAGAGTCCTCTCTTGTTTCCTGTTCTACTCGCAAAATGCATTTAAAAGACAGGCTAACAATATAAATTGCATAAAAAAAGCCCAACCCACAAGACAGATGGCGTTTTTTTTTTAGTTGCCAAATTAACGTGCCGTAGACTTGCAGCACAGACTGTCGCCGGGCCGTCATTGTCGCTCTTCTCTTCGACTGCTGCCAACTGGCTTCGCTGTTGTTGCCGCTGCTGATGAGTCAGACAGCAGTACCCATCCCCACTCATCGCTAGATCCAATCTCATTCCCCCAAAATGCTAGTCCCACGTCTCTATCCTCTATGCACCATTCTAGTGGCAGGCCGTCTGGTCTGTCTCTGGCTCTGTTTCAGTCAGCAGTTTGCATTTTAATTTTCATTTGTGCATTTGACTGTGAAAATCGTTTTTCTATATGCCCCATACACAAAAAAAAAAGAAAAAACACCAAAGAGAGATTTTATTAAGTGACTCGACAATGAGATACCCCGTATATTCCTTTGATTTTTCTTTGAGTATTTCGGCATTAAATATTTTTAAATTAAAAACAATAGTATTTGCTATCCAGTTAACATTGTAGCAAAGGTCAGGCTTATGCTAGCGTTAAGTATAAAATATACAGGGTACAGAGTATCAGGCACCAAAGAGAACACGAAATACAATTGCAGTTTTCCTCGGTTTTTCCTCACTTTTTCTTTATTTTTGTTTGGGACCCTCGTTTTTCCATGGCCTTTTGTTTCAAGAGGTTTTTGTGGCAACGCAAATCGAATGCGTTTTAGTTTTGCATTATCTTTGTTGGTCGCTTTCTGCTGCACGTGCTTTGATGATGCAACTGATGCCAGCGATACTCGCTGCCAGAATTGATTATTCAGATACACATACATACATATGTACATATGTATTTCTATATAGTATGAGCTGCACAACTGTTTGAATGCTCAAATTGGCAACAGGCTAAAGGCAATTGCCAATTGACTTGACTGCTGCTGTGCTAATTGTTAAGCCAACACGCAACAAACCCAGTAAAGAGGGAGGGAGTGCAAAAGTCAAGCGAACCGAACGATAAATGCATAGAAAAAATAGACACATACTTTTCCTAGTAAAATGCGCAAACAAGTGCAGCAGCAGCAGCAGCAACAAAATAAAAAGCGAAGGGGAAAATTACATAAACGAATCACCACCAGTCCATAGGGGGGACATCTGAAAAACGCAGCGTTTGGGTACAGTGGAAGCTGCCTAAAGACCTTTACATGATGTACTATAAAAACAGTTTTCGTAAACAATCGCTAAGGGAATATTCAAGAGCTCTTTCTGCGGTTTTAATGTTCCATTTCTTTTGTTGCTTTGCTTTTTATTTGTCGAATGACCTAAGCCCTACGTATGTATATATAAAACCATTTTTATTAAATTGCACTTTCAAGTGGCTTATCACACATTCTCCACGACACTTCACTCCACTCCATTCCTCCTCATACACCCATTGAGTTTTCCCAGAAATTTGATGTTTATTCTTCCACGATTCTTGACAATGGCCCATCGTTCATTCCATTCAGTCAACACGCAACACACTTTTCAAGTTCATTGCCATTTCTGTTTGTTGATTAAGCGAAAAATAATGATAAGATTGTGTGAGCCACCAATTGGTGATATAACCAAAGTGTTTTTGTTTGTGCAGCGGAGCGGAGGACTGACTGTACCTGGGCAAATTGCAGTTGGCAAAAGGCAAGAGGCGAAAAACGATTCTGCACCAGACAATGCGACGACAGTGTGTCAAACAGCAGGCAACAAATGGACTGTGGCAGCAGCAACTAACTGCCATTGCAGCCAGTTATTGTCACTGTCTCCCTCCGCCTTGTGCTGGCCAGTCCCTGAGGCGTTGCACGCTCCAGTAGTGACATCATCATCATCATTGCCACTCGGGCCAAAAGGCAATTAAATCGAATGCGTCTGCCAGATTTTCTTCTCTCGTTGCAACAGCAGCAGTAGTCAGTCCGCCAGTCCGGCGGATTCATGTCTCTGGCTTTTAAGCAATTTAATGACTTGACACATTTGTTGGCCATTTCCATATGTGTGTGTGTGTGTGAGTGCGTTTGTGTTTTTGCATTTGATTGATGCATTTGCCCCTCCCACGAGTGAGTGTGGGTGGCAATGTGCTCGTAATTGTTTTTAAATAGCCCCAAAATATAGCGTCCGAGGCCCCAAACTGCAATATAGAAAGTGTCTGGGCATAAAGTCTCCTCCTCCTGCATTCCGGCAGCGGCTTCATTCATTATTTTATTTATTTTTATGTATTTTCTGCGGCTTAGACCACCCCCTCGAGAACCCCCGAGGGCCTGGCTGGCAGCTGAGTAAACTTTTCCCGGGTCGCGGGCCATGGCGTTTAACACTTAATTAATGCATATTTAACCGTCGGGCAATTTTGAAGCTGGCTAATTACAAGACTCTTTCGCCCCCGGGGCGTTGCTTCGATTGGCTTCGTGGGAGACAGGGTCGTACGGGGTGTCGGTGTCTCAGTGCTAATTTAAATAAACGGCATTTTTTCGTTGTACCCCGCAACACGCAAGCTTAACCCTCTACTGATGTTAACAGTCACACAAAATTACAGCCCAAAGGCATAGACAGAGAGGGTGCTCGCCCGTAACTCTGAAGTGACACGGGAGGACTTTCTGTCCTCAAAAAAAAAAACCGCTGTAAAATATACAAAATTATCACTTTATTATAATTATTATACTGCTGGGCCCCCGTTTTTGCCTTATCAGCGGTATTTTCTTTTCTGGCCTGTCTGTGTAGCGAGCTATTTACTTGTGTTTTTGCCACAACATTTGCTGAAATGCCATAATTTTTGCTAATTTATTGTCAAGACAAAAGAAAAACAGAGTGCCATGAACCCTTTGTTTTTGTGTAGAAATTATTGTATGTATGTTCGGAATGGAAGTAACGATTACCACACGTGAAAGATTGATGGCTGTTCTCAGGGGTTCCAACTTTTAAATGTTATTCCAGATAGAGGTTCTTCTTTAATGAAGTTTGCAGCAACTAATTGATAAATTTCTAAGGTGTTTTTTGTAAGTTTTCCATTCAGCTTAGAGCTTTCTTTTGCTGCTTTTGTAATGGATTCTTTGTTTTCTTTGGTTCATATTTCAATCAAGGTTATTTCGAAAACTCATATGACCAAGATATTCCATTGCCACTTCCCGACTGTTAATTATAGCCTTTGGACTAATTGACTTAATGAAAAGCATATAAATTTGAGAGTCTAATGAAGTAAAGCCCTTAATTGATTGATTTTAGGTTTCTCAGGCTTTTAGGAAACCGTTTTTCTTTTATTTTACCATTCAGAAAGTCTAGAAAATGAATCTCTCACACACACACACGTTTTTAAGGCACCTTCTTTTCCATTAAGTTTAATTTTAGTTAATTAAAATTACCGATGATGCTTGCGGTGCCGCGCCACTGTGCCCCCTTGGCAAATTATGAACAGCAATTATTTAATTTTTTGAGTCTATGATGTCATATTGCCGCCAGACTCCCCACAAATCATGACTATCTTTTATGATATCTGGGGAATATGTATCTGAGGAGGAGGACGTGTGTGTGTGTGTCCGCATACTTATAAGGACACATGTACAATATATGACACATGGGGCAATGTCTCGGTTTCTTTTGCTGGACAATTTCGTGACAATTTATTGGACAGATCAATGACAACGAATATGGCAAAATGCAATTGGTTGGCCCGCAAATGCATTTGGCATCAGCTTGGAGCCAAAAACTACTTTCGGGTTTCTCTATCTCTATCTCTATCTCTCTCTCTCTCTCACTCTAACTCTCTCGGCCGCTCGCTCGCTCCCATTCAAACAGATATTTCTTTGACAAGCGCTGAATACAAACAAAAAATAAAGAAACAAAACACAACGAGAAGGAACGTGAGTCGCTTCTAGTCGCGACTCTACTTTTATACCCGTACTCAGTCAGTATATAAATATATAGGATTATGATAAAAATTAAAAAAAATTATTTTTATTTTACATTTTACATATTTTTGCTACATTTGTTAACTAAATCTACATGTAAAATGTATATAATACATCTAGAAAAAATATTCTACATCTACCATTTAGATTCTACATCTCCTCCGCTAGGGGTTGCTCGCGCATTGCAGAGGGCAGAGTGTGTGCGAGCGAGAAAGAGAATGAGTAGCCTCAGCAGCGCCAGAGGAGGTGGGGGAAGCAACTGAAAATTAATTTCTTTGTTCTGGCTATAATAATGATTCGATCTGATTCAGATTTGGCAATCTGATAGATATGGTCATTCTCTACGATACTGCGTTTTTAGTTTTTTCGTATCTTCAAAATTGTGGCTGCCACAGATTTTCGTCCTTTGTGAAGGCGGAAGGGGGCGGGGCGAAATTTTGAAATACACTTGTAACAGTGTGATATCACATGAGTCTGGAAAAAAATTTCGTTGCTCTAGCTTCTATAGTCTCTGAGAACGAGGCGCTCATCAGGACGGACAGACGGACAGACGGACAGACGGACAGACGGACAGACGGACGGACGGACGGACAGACAGACATGGCTCTATCGACTCGGCTATTGATACTGATCAAGAATATATATACTTTATGGGGTCGGAAAATTTTCCTTCTCTGCGTTACACACATCCACTTTTACCACAAATACAGTATACCCCTTAACTCTTTTTGAGTACGGGTATAAAAATCACAACAAACGTTAATGTCAATGTTTTTTTTGTTTGCTTTTGTTGTTTTTGGCTAATTCTGAGATTGCAAAATTGAGAAATTGACAATCCAAGTTGTGTCGGTGCGCTGTGTTTTTTTTATTTGTGTTTGGGATTTGGATTTTGGCTTTGTTTGGCGGCTGACCAAAATGGTCATAATACAAAATGTCAAATGCAAGTCGGACTCAAAGTAAACTGAAAGAAATAAATGGTTGCATGGATTGGAGGGGATTCCTGACTTCAGAAATGAATTCTCTGATACTATACTGATAGATAATTATAAAATCAGCAACTCTTCTATCCAATATCTCAGCCACACACAATGAGCAGTGAAGCTATTCAACAGCGCATTCAACCATAAACCAAAAGTATTCGCAGCAGAATTCATTCACAAAATTCACAATTTAAACGAACAAACTCTTCTATTATTCATGTATATCATTTAAATCAATTAAAAAGTAGATGGATACAACTTTTCCCTATGCAAATATATCTTTTAGACACAATAATGGATGTGGTTCATTTCAAAATTCTTAATTCTTCTTGGATTCAGGAAACTTGTTTAAGTAGCAAAAAGACACAAAACATACAAAGTTTTTTATGCAAAAATGTCTGTGAAATAAATCGCAATCAGCCTTTGGGTTTGATTTCTAGTAGTCGTTCTAGTCGTTTCATCTTTTCTCTCGAGACAATTTATGGCCTGTGACCAAGTCTCTGTCTCTGTCTGTCTCTCGCTTCGTATCTTGTGGGTAGGGTAGTCATCGTCATCCTTTGAAAGCTGCTTATGCGAACGGTGGGGAACACCACGCCTCACTACAAGCAACAGGCGAACAGGGCAACCATTCGACGACAACTTAATTTTCACCGCTCTTCTTGGCTCTTCTTGGCTCTTCTTGGCGGCTCTTGGCTCTGGGCTCTTGGCATAGCTCATATTACACGCACCGTCTGCCGTTGTTATGTCGCCGTTTTGTTTTTATTATTGTTGTTGTTGGGTTTGCCGTTCGCCTGTGCCTTTGCCTTTGCCAACAGGGTCTCTCTCCCTCTCCCATGTCGAACTCATGCACAATTAGTCACTTGCAAGTCAATTAAGTTCCCAGCGCGCCAACCACAACAAACGCCGGTCCCCTCCCCTCAGACCCATCGCAAACCGTTTGGGTGATGATGAGAGGGAGGGACACACACTCTTGGATACCTGTGGCACCACCGTCTGGGACTGGGGACTGGGGACGGGCACTCGGGAATACCCATACAGCCAACCTCTGACGCTGGGGCTTCACTCATTTGCTGTAAAAAGCAATGACAATGTCGGCGACAACGACATTGCGACAAGAGAAAATTAAAGACAAAACGTCAGAGGCACGACCATAGACACGAAGACCGGAGAAGTACCTCAGAGAGAATGAGAGAGAGAGAGAGAGAGAGAAGGCTAAAAGTAAAACAAAAACCATATTATTAACGCCTCATTAAACTTTTAACGATTTGAAATTACAGACTTTGGTGGCGGGTTGCAGCTAATGAATACAAATTAGCCGCAAAATGGAAGAGTGTGTGCGTGTGTACGTGTGTGTGTGTGCGCGTGTGTGCGGATTGAGTGTCGATGATTAAGATACAATTGAGGATTGAAGGGGCGACTACCAGCTCATAGAAGTTTTACCATACCTAAGGGGTTACGATTTACGCATATGACATTATAAAGTGTTATATATAGGGGAAATATATAATTAATTTAAGCTACATATAATCATAAATATGTAAGTACACATGTACATATGTATGAATACACATGTAGCCGAATTACAGCTACAAATTCAAATGGGAAGGATGAAGGAAGGAATTCGAACTGCGATGCAGCCAGTGCCAGGCTGCTGCTGACACGTTTAACGGATCTAAAAATGTAGACAGCGAAGTTCACATGGGCAAATATACATACACAAGTATTTCCAACAGTAGTTGACATTTGGAACCCCACCCCACCAATGTCCAATGAATTCCTCCCGCTCTCCGGTTTATTAATCACACATTCGATAGAGTGGTTTTTGTTGTTTGTTTACTTAATCTTTTAATTCACTTTTTCCCCCATACACTTGTTAGATGCAAATGAGTTTCGGACACGACTCCGAAACGAGACAGGTCAGGGCGATCGCTCGCTCTGGCTCTGATATATCACGACTTTGACTTTCCGAGGCGAAACGTTCGATCCAAAAAAGCTGCTCACCAAATGAATATTCAAATGTACGAGTGTGTATGCGAATACGAATAGTTTTTATTTCTATTTTAGTCAGCAGAATACATTTATTCGTTTGAAATATTTGACATTCTTCTTTCGTTGTCCGTTGCCGTGCCGCTGGCCGCTGGCCCGTGGTCTTTTATTGTTATTGTTCTTGTCCTGCTGTTCGCATGGCAAATTAAATATATAATTAACAAATAAATTGCTTCCGTTGACGTTTATGATGTGACAGAATTCTCTAAGAAAAAGCAAAAACAAAAGTCGAAATTGAATGGAAACTCTTTTTTCCGAAAAAAAAACACTTTTTTTCCTACACGTTCTGTATATGTTTTATTTTGTTGTTGTAAATTTTATAATTTATTGTTTTCCACAGCGAAAAATCTCCACAAATCTCTGCGTTTTATGGTTCATAAAAACTATGGAAAATACAACAAATACATGCATACATATCTATGAAATTTTGATTTAAATTAAAGACTCAACTATAAAATTCGGTCGTTTTGCCATAAATTGTACCGAATACTCGAATATATTATGGAATAAACCTGTTTCTTAAATAGAACAATAAACAATCCAATTAAAACCTTCAAAAACAATATTTTTATTGTCGAAATTGAATATTAGAAAATGTCATTGAAATTCGTACCTTAAAAATGTAGATTTAATCGTCTGAATGATTGATAGTCATAATATGATCAAATCGGAATCCATATATCAATAGAATTCTATTTAAATATTCTACAATATTTATTTATGGCATTTATTTTATTTCTTGGATGGATTTTGTTGACTGATTCAATTTAAATGTATTTTGCATTCAAATAGATTCACAAACAATTTGTGTGGCAATTCTTTTGCTGCCGCAACAATTCTATGACCACTTTTTGTGGCAATTTTCGATATCTGACATAATTTTTCTAAAAAGAAAAAATAAACGATACGAGTCTCTCGCACGCTTGGCGGCGGCCTCTTTTTTCGTTCCGTTCTGCCCTTCTTCTTCATGTTGTTGTCGGACGATTTAATATCAAAGAGTTTGCCGCCACAGTGCAAAAATATTCATATAGAAATCGTATATAGTATTTAGGTATGTTTGTGTGTGTGTGGCCACGCCCCCTCTCTGGCGTGTTTGTCTTCCGCTTTGTTTTTGGCAGAAAACAAAAGTTAAATTGTTCGAAACATGAACGAATTGCGAATGCTTTTGGTTTCCGATTGTTGTGTACACTATTATGCGGATAGAGGGTATCAGAGCTGAATGTATTTACATTGCTAATATGTAGATTTATATTAAAAAGGGATCAAAATGTGAATAAATCTTTTTGTGAATCAAAGAAAATTGTTTTAAATGCCAAACAGTTTAAGAAAGTTTCACGCTCAATATAAATAATTTTGAATGGAGCTCAAAGGTACAAATGCTATATAGGAATGAAACTGTCTGCTCTCGTGTGTGACTCGCGATGACAACAGCTGAAAGAAAGTGGCAATGTGAAAGAGAAGAAATTAAACTATTTGCTGTAAGACATTTTGTATTTTTAAACAAAAATAATTCATTCCTTCATTTCTTGATGTGCATTGCATTCTAGTCAGTCAGAAACATTATATAACACTTAGATTTTTACTGTATTCTTGCAGAGATATAGAATTGATATACTTTTAAGGGTGTAAAGCGAAACGCAACAAAATGCAATTCAGAAAACACAGCCGCAGTAGCAGCAGTAAAAAAAAACTTAGCAAAAAAGACTCTAAACTAAAATGAACAATAGAAATTGTTAAAATGCGAGAAAACTTGTAAATTTATGCAAACCTCACGCGATAAGCCGACTCTCCGAAATTGGTGTCTCCTCTGGGGCAGGCAGTCTCTGCCTTTTGGGGATGTATCTGCATCTGGCATGTGTGGGCGCGTGTTGTATCCACCATTACCATTAAGACGCGACGGGAGTGAGACAATCTCGCAACTGGTTTTATGGCTGATTTTGCTGGACATTTTGTCGAAAATAGATTTCATTTTTATTGAAATTATGACATTCATCTTAATTTCGCGCTATCGCATAACTTATTGATTTTTATTCATTTCTCTCTCTCTCTCTGTCTTTTGTCTTTTTCTTTGCAGGTGTGTATTGTGTCTTAACCGCAGAAACAGCATCAGCCCGAACGAACAAACAGGTTTCTGCTGCCCCATTCAAAATGAGAATAAAAGATGTAGCTGAACTAGTACGAGTATCTACGCATCGCATCGTTAGAGCCAAAGACAATTTGCTGACTCGAGCAACTCATTAAAATGCTGCAAAACGTTGCACAAGTGAACTTGACAGCTAACGAAGGTCCTCTGGACTGGAAGTCAGAAGGTCCTGCTACAGATTTAGCTTCTCTTGCGTCTCCCCTCTCCCTGAATGAACGGGATGGCCCACAAACTTGCTGAAGTACTGAAGTACTTCAAAGAACAGTGGTTTTCCTCAGGTTTGAAATGAAAAGCGGCTTGAATAGAATGCTGGAAAATTGAAATTTATTAAAGTTGAATGAAGATGGAGTATCGCTATCTGGTTAGAGTCACTTGACTACAGGCAAAATAGAGGAAGGAAAATATAGATTGCAGGTGGAGAAAACACCCAGAATTTACTAATAATATATTTTAGGAAGTAAATTGAGGCTAATCATTCATTCTATAATATCTTAAAGGTACAATATCTCTCGTTTCGTTTCGCAGGGAATATTTTAAGTATTTTAAGTTCCATTTAATAGCCAGCCAACAATTTTCACACCATTGCATCCAGTGCAGTGTTAAACTCTTAGATATTTGAAAACCAGACAGCCTCCTCCCTCCGCAAATGCTGCATCTATGCATAATCTACGAGGAGAGACGCTGTCGTCATGCCTCATTGCAGCAGCTGCCACAATGAGCAATTCCTTGCGCTGCAACGCTCTTCTATGTAGCTCCCACTCGTTTTGTAATTCAATTAAAGGGAAACAAAACTGCAAGTGTATCATTAATTTTAAGGCAAGCGAAGGCAAGGCCTCCTTTGTGGCATATGCATATGCATATCCCATGGCCACATATCTAGACACATCCATACATATAGATCCCATGCACATGCTTCTGAAGCTGTCATTAATCTTTCGACAGCTCTCACACCGCCTACGGGGCACGGCTCTGGCATTTTGTGTCTGGTGAAAATCATTTTCAATGGCAAGGCTTTGTGCTGCTGTCTAATGATCGCGTGCAGTTTGGTTCCACATGTTCCAGGCATCGTATATCGTATATTTATGCCAAAACAATTTCTATATGCACATTCCTACATACACATATCGGAATAGACAGAAGCAGAAGGAGGCTTGGCTCTGACTCTGACTCCGTCTCAGTCTCAGTGTTAGTTTCTGGATCTCGCCAGATGTAGAATTATGTCATTTGATTAATGTTTCCACATGTCATGGATTATATGTAGAAGTGTTAATCATTGCAGCAGCCGATGCGGAATCGATCCCTTTCTGGTTGTTGTGGGTGTGTATGTGCATGTACCTCCCCCTCGGATTAGCATAGTAAATCGAACGGAATGACCACCCTCCTCCACCCCCTTTTGATTGAATTTCAATCACAATTTATTCATTGCATTCATCCGCCAAAAGGCAATATGCCACCCACCAAGCCAAGCCGCCTCTACTCTACGCTCGGAAAGTGTGGCAATTGAATGCGAAATTTGAATAAATGCATAAGCAAATTACTGGCAAACGGGAAAACAGGAAAGACAACAACAGCAACAGCAACAACAACAACAACAACAACAAAAACAGCAAAGAAAAAGAAAAAGAAAAATCTGTAACAGAAGTGTTGAGATCGCACTAATTACATGTCAACGCAAAGACAGAGAGACCGACAGAGAGAGAGACAGACCGACACACGTTGCCCCAGAGGCAACAGCCATAGAGCCCCAGAGGCAACGACTTTGAGGCAACGCCAACACCTAGGCGCATAAATTTATGAACAAACGACGCATGTCACTGAAAGTGAAAAGCCAGCCCCCCTTAACACCCCCAGCTCTCCCTCACCCCATCTCTCTGTTGCATGCTATGCGGCTATGTATGGAAATATGCATGTTGCATGTGGAGCGACGGCAGCCAGTGACTCAAATAGTGTCAAATATGAAATTTATGTGGGCAAATGAGCGACAGACGGTAGACACAGGCGACAGAAGGAAAGAGTGAGCTGTGTGGTGGCCGTGGTGGGGTGGGGCAAACACTTGTGCGTGCGCAGGCGCAGCCCCCCCATTTTGAAAGAATGGTAGAAGTAAAAGAGCTGCCAACACTATCAGTTTAACGAAGTGATTAACACTAGGGAGAGAACTTGCTGCTTAGATTTTAGTTTGAGGAATCTTTTGGTGATTTTATAGACCTACTTTTCCTTGGAAGTCCAACTCATCCTTTAGGTATGGAAAGCACTCGATATTTAAGTTACGTAAAGAAAACTTTTTCATATGAAATCTTCTTGCTTTCATCTTCCCCCAGTACGAACTCCAAATTAAGTGCATACATTCTGCATGTAATTCGTACCACACAGCCTGCAGGCAGCGTGCCACGTAGCAACAAGACACTAAACCAGGCTTAATTTCAATGCACTTGGCCAATTATCGGAATGGCGGCATATAATTTTCAATTTAATAGCTTCATCATAGCGAATCGCGAGCCAGTTTTTCTTTGCGGCGGCCCACAGCGGAGGACTGTCTGCGGACTGTCAATTCCCCGCACACCCCCTGGAGCCTGTACCCATTCTCCCCGCCCTGCAAAACTAAAGTGCAAACTGCTGTTGAGCAAAGCTGTTGACAATATTTTTGCGTTGTATTGGGTTTTTTTTTTCTTTCAATTTTGTTGTATTTTTATTATATGTGTAACTACTTTTTGGAGGCACCGTGTAACGCCTCTCCTTCGCACCTCATTAGAGATACGCGACGGCTGCCTGCAACTACAAACCGACATCGACGATTGCAACATGTGTGCTGTGTGTTTCTATTGGGGCGTGGGCCGATCAGGCGGCCATGCCACACAACAAATTTGTTGTGTGTGCGAGCTTATTGATTTCGATTCGAGAAGTGGTGCGGGGTACACGACGACTGCGACTCCTGCCTGCCCCAGAGGCAAAGACTCAATGACAGCCAGACTCTGCGACTTGTGTGTGTGTGTGTGTGTGCTGCATTATGCATTCAGGGGTAGAGCCCTCTCTTCCCCTGTGTCTCCCACCAAGAGCGGAGGTTCACATAAATTTGTAATTACGTATACGCCATGTAGGTGCCTTAAGTATTTTTTTGTTGCTTTTTTGCTGCTGTTTTTTCTTGGTTTTGTTTCTGGTTTCTGTCTGTTGTTGTCTTCAATTAAGCAGCCAGCACTTCCTTATAAAGTTTTTGTTCGGTTCGTTGCCAATTTTGGGTCCATAATTTATGCTTTTTTTTGTGTGTGCGTCAGAGTTCTCCCTTGGGGAAAAAGAGAGCTGCGCTACAGTTACAGATCCAGATACTTTTTGAAATTACTGAGTGAAAGTTGCCACAGTTTGTAGCAGTAGCAGCAGCAGTAGCAGTAACAGCAGCAGTAACAGCAGCAGCAGGTTTCATGGCATAATTAGAGGGCGGTCGTACTGCTTTTTTTCATTGCAATTAAAATCGCATTAAAGGGACGAGACATTTCCCACGATTTCCCATTGATTAACATTGTTAACTGAACGAATACTCGAGTGGAATACTGGAGTGAATTATGCTCCAAAGTACAGGCATTTTTCTCTATATTTATGGACTGCCACGGATGTCAAGTCATTAATCAAAGTACCCTTGAACCGCGGCATGGCTTGGCATATGTAGTTGTTTTTGGTGAGACCTTGTCACATGTTAAATATAGAACAGAAAAAAAAAACAGAAAAAAACTATTCGTACAGGCGAACATTTCTAGCACATTCGTAATTGACAGACAGCCGGGAGGGAACAGCAAAAGTGTGTGGGAGGTTGTTGTTGTTTTTGTTGTTGCATTGCTCAATGCTCCATCGAATTTTACTCTTCATTATCCACAAAGAAACAGAGAGAGAGAGAGAGAGATGGAAAGAGACACTACAGTGGCACACAAAAGTCGTCAAACGACAAACATTTAATAAACATAAACAGGCAAATAGTACACAACAAATGAATGTGTATCCATGAGTGTGCGTGACACTCATTGAATGAATATGCAACGACACGATTGTCTGTCTGTCTACTCTACTCGACTGAATGACTGCTTGACAGAGCCATTGACTGACTGACTGACTGACTGACTGAGTGACTGAGTGCCGTTGCCGTATGCACAGACTGACGCATGTACTGTACCCACATGGGACGTGTGCTACATATTTCCACAAATATTTCAACGACAAACAATATGGAGAGAAAAAATATTTGCATTCATAAAAAGAAAACCATAAAAAATATGAAAATATGAAAATAAATATGGAAAAAAGAGGCATTTTTGCATTGAAATGCTCTTAAATTAATGAATGGACAAAGAGGAAAAGGAGGAGGAGGAGTGCACAAATAATGGAATTGTTTAAGCGAAAAGCTTTCACTTTACAGAAAAGTTTGCAGAGTGAAAGAAAGAGGGGAAAAACTGAGAGGGAGGGAGACGAATGAATAGTAGGATATCTTTGGGAACAATCACGATCGGCACAAGGTCAAGAAATTGTTTAATGAATCGCACATTTTGTTATTCCACAATATAGAGCAGGGTGGATCATATCCTACTCTGCGAAATTATCTGGTAGTCTATCAAATAAAAAATAAAACATAAAATCATTAAAATTCATTCAACTGATTGTACTTATCTAGTCTGTATCTTGTACATATCTACCTTGTAGGATACTCGTATATGTGCCAACAATTTGTTGCTTGGAATTTTAATGATCTGTTAATCATTATTCCACTTACACGAGTACTTACAGCCTTCACTTTTCTCTGTCTATCTGTCTGTTTCTGTTCGCCATATGCATATCGTATAGATATATGTACGCATAGCATGTAAATAGTCGGTATCTATTCATCTAACGATTCATTTGTCTGTAAGTTGAATCTGTCAAAACAATCCATCAACTTCTGTTCCTATCTTTCGTCTCGATCTGTGATTGTGTCTTGCAAAAATCTATAGAATTGTCTCATTGTCTCTGCTTGTTGTGCCTCGAGCGCACTACATATCCCACAGACAGAGAGAGAGAGCTCAGAAACAGCGGATGCTCTCATTCTCGTTAATTTTCTATTAATGTAAGTCGTCGAAGTGTTATATAATCACTGATAATAAAAGGTTCTAAGAAGGGGTTTTAATCCTCTCCACAGAGGATTTTTATGCTCTCCATATTAATGCAAGCAAAGTCTGAGAATTTCCGCTGCAAAGATTCACATTTAAGGCTTCATTTGATCACTTGTTTACTTTCGAACAGCAATTCATCGATTCTTAACTACTTCTAGATCATATAACTTTGCCTTTTCTCTTCGTCAGATATTAATAATTTATTTGATGCACAAACCCCCGTGGATGTACGAGTATTTTCATCCTAAAAATAGCGCACTGCTTAAGCATTCAAATTCCCCCAAGTACTCGCCTCGCATTAGCCTGCCACTGCCACTGCCACTGCCTTTGCCTGCCACCACCACCCGGAAAACCTTCTAAACTTTTGGCTTGAATTGAACCAATTTTCTCTGCCTTTCCTGCCTTGCTTGCCATCCGACAGCTCCTACCATACCATTGCAGAGAGAGAGGGAGACAGAGTCTTCCTTCCATGCATTATTCATTCCATTGTACTTTGGATGCCATGCATATAAAGTGAGGGAGAGCGAAAAAAGTTGCTTAAATTTGGCTCGCGATTTTTAAGTAAAGAATATTCTGCTGTATTTCCATGAATGAATGAATGAATGGCATACGAGTACGAGTATGTGCGTGTAATTACTTCCTTACATATGTCTGTCTATCTGTAAGAAATATCCCCAGAAGAATCAAAGAAACAATGACGTCAAAGGATAGTCTTTATCACTCTTTTCTCGAGTGTTAAATAAACAAACAAAACAAGCACGTGAATTATCCAAATGCTAAATGAAACAAAACAAATCGCAGTGACGCAGAAACGAGGCGAGGAAACACTCGTTTCATACGTAGGCATGTACATACATACATACGAGTATTGGGGCAAAATGGGGGAAATCATTGTTGGAAAACTTGGCAAATTTTCTGCGCCACAAAGCGAACTACGTGAGCAGCAATGCGAATGAGAATTTCAACCAGAACCAGAAGAATCTGAGGGCCCAAGAAGTGTTGGCTTGAGCAAATGAGTAAGTGAAACAATAATTGACTAGTCGAATAGGTGAGAGAGCGGGAACCAACCATGAAACCCGAACAGAATACAGCACACTGGGTGCACGAGTATGCTGAATCTGTAGATACCCTCGTAGGCCTTTAGCTCCTATAAAAGGTGCCCGCCTCTGGCAATACCTATCCTCTGCTAAAGGGTATCACAGAGCAATTGGGAAAAGCCAATGCCATGCAGGGAAAATGAAAATCTCTGGCATTGTTTGTACTCCCCCGCGCTCTGTCTCTCTTGGCGGCTTCTTTTGTTTGGCTTTTTGTTTGCTTTGCGGCTTTAACGCCAAAACTCAATATTTATTCTTTTCGATTTACCCTTTCCGTGTGCACCCCTGCCTCTTCTCTGTCCGCCCCTGTTCGTGTGCTCCCCCCTGCAGCGTGTATCCGCATTAATGCCTGATTTTTATGGCGAAAGCGTACAGCGACCGCTTGCTCTTAGTCCTCCCTACCTTACTGCCTCTCCGCCCTCCTGCTGCTGCTGCTGCCTGTCTGTTTGTGGGCGTAATTGAAAATCTCCAGCGCTTCAAATGGCCCACAACTAAATTTTGTGTGGAGCAACTATTTAGTGCCGCTTCACTCTATTGTGGCTGAACCGATAAATCGCTGCCTGCAGGCGGCCGGCCCTCTGATCCGTTCAGACCAGAGAGACGAGGTCCGTCTGTACCATGCGGCGTATGCGCAATTTGTGGAGGGCTGCTGCTGCATTTGTCGAGTGTGCACCCTGCTGCTGCTGCTGGTGGAGCTGCTGCCAATCCTTGTGGCAGTTCGAAATAAAACTGTCGAAAAGAAGACTTGCGGGCATTTGCCAAATACTACCTGAAACCCCAAAAAACACAAAACCAGGCTAAAAGCTCAATGGTTTGTGTGTGTATGGACTGCTGCTACTGTTTCTGCATCTGTATCTGTGTGCATCCACAGCTAAGGCAAATATTGAACCATTGAACACGTTCCGAGCAAATTGCAATTTTATTGTTGCACCTTTTAGCATTGTCTGGAGGCCCTCCCTACCTACCCTTCCGTAGCTGTATGTTTGCTCAGAGGGTTATATATCTTAGATATATATTTACCTAACTTTTAGCTGAATGTAAATTGTAATTAGCGTCTGGCGTTCATCCATAGACTATCATTGAAGTATTTGCACTTGATAAACGTGCTAGAAATGAGTATTTTGTACTTAACTGAAGGGTTCTCCAACTTGTTTAAAATATTGGGACTTTTCTCTACTATCTTTCGGCTTTACTGTGAGATTGATCTTCATTATTCACGTCTAGTTTTCTCCCATATCTAAGGAAGTAATCCGTTTTGGTTCCTCTGCGTTTTTCTTAAACTAAATCTTTCCAAATCCCCAAAGGACTTCACTTTACATCGATTTTAAAACTTCAATCTTCCACTCCTTTCATTTACATTTCTAGTTCGCATTTTCCTAGTTTATATGGGATGCAATCGTTCAATTTTCAATCGTTTTTTCCCCCACCCACTTCCATCTCATTGAGCATTCATTAATTTCCCTTTTGTTCCCTTACTTTCCACCCTGCCATATCGTTTCTATCGTTCTATCGTTCGCATTTGATTTCTATTTGTGCCTCTAAAGTGCCCAAAGCTCTGTCTCTCTCTCTCTCTCTCTCTGTCTCTGATGGATTTCTCGTTGCAGTTTTCGTTTGAGCAGCAGCGGCCTTTCAACAGGTTTTAACCAGGTTTTTTTTTGCCCCGTCTCTTGGACTTTCATTCGAACATTCATTTGCATTCACGTAGCTGGTGTTTGAGTTCCATTGATTGGAATTTTTGCATGATTAGGAGACAAAGGATGGGGGAATTGAGATCGAAAAATACCAGTAGATTTTAGGGGGATTTTATTCTCCAGATCCTACAAATCACAGCCTTATGTTTTCATTGCCAGATTGCTGCTTAAGTCGGTAGATCCCCCTCAGATTCCTTGGGCAAGTCCTTTGTCTGTGGATGGCGCTCCATTTAATAAACATTTATGAGAGTTCATGCAACCCAAAAGAGGGAAGTCTGACGACTGGCAGAGGGTGTGTGGCAGGGTCCCATTGTTGGTCATGCAATGCGCAAACACAAAACTAATTGAATTTTTCGTACCGCTCTTCCTCCTCGTCTCTTTGGTATTTTCTGCAAGTCAGCATGTAGGACAGGGGGCATGCCACACACAAACAGGGCAGAGCAGGTCTGTGCCTTTGTCTATGCCTCCAGAACGTGCCACAATTCCGAGTTGTCACGATTGCTGTTGTTTGTTGCCCCAAAACATAATCAGCATATAATTAAAAGCAACACTAACATGCAACAAATTACACGCAAAGTGTGGGAAACTGGAAGTATCTTGTAGTTACACGAGAAGTATCTGTAGCTACCACTATGACCCACAAAAGAAACCAAACAAAAGAATGAAATTTTCATTATTACTCGTACATATATTTATTTTATTTTTGTGCTGAATCTGCTGGAGTCTTGTTCTTGGACCCGACCCAGAGGCTACTGTGGCACCATTTTCATGGCCCGGTTTGTGCGTTGCAATCACACACACACATACAGTGGCAAGTGCTGCTTAAGTTGCACGCAACAAAAACAGCAAGAGAAGTTTCTGATTGTCCAAAAAACAGAGAATATGACCTAATTGGGGGTTTTCTGTTTCTCGAAATAGTTTTGTACATTATTCATTTGTGCTGCTGCCACTGCTGCTCGTGCCCCAGATTTTATGCTAATTTCGCACTTATTTTTGCCACTGGAAACACTAGGAGTATCTGAAACACGAGAGACACTCATAGCATGGGTATCGTTTAAGTGCTTCCAGCAGCGTAATTCTATAAGTTCTATATGATAATGCCACGCGAGACGCTTGACACATGCCCCACTTTTTGGTTAATTGTTATCTGTAGTGGCACTTAAATATTAATTAAAACTAGAGCAGCCAAGTATTACAAAAAAAATCGATTGTAAAGCGAGATGTTTTATGAGCATATTCCAAAATAATAATTTTTCAGGTCATCTATGCCTTGTTTGAGTTCCGGCTGGAATTTTATAATCTTTGGAGTAGGAAGAGCAGCAGCAATTGATGATCAAAGCCTCTCAACCAAAGATTATCTGTTATTTTTCTGATGGCTGTCATTTCTCAGGGCCTCAATTTCAGCCCAGCCACGATCCCCCTTCGCCCCTTTTATTTATGAGTGTTCGCGGCCATCGGCCCATCGGCACATCGGGCGGGCAATCAAGAGAAATTTGCGTACATTAAGCGCTTAACTTTTTCTGCTATGGCTGTGGCATGACATTTGCAACAGGAGCAGCAGCAACAGAAGCAAAAACAAGTTAATTACAATAGGATTACCCTTGCAGCAGCAGCAGCAGCAGCAGCAGCAGGAGGAGCAGGCAAGCGAAGCAGCACCCAGCGTTCATATTTTCCCATTTTACCCCATTGGCATAATCTCATAAAATGGCATTTATGCGGGGGGGATTGCTCCCTTTTGCAGGTCTGTGGGCCCTGTTGATGCGTTAATTTGCATGCAACATGCACTATGATTACCCGCAGCAATTTGCAACGGCCACAGCGGACAGTGCGGCGGCAGTGGCAGCAACTAGATCGCCCATTAGCGAGGAATGGAATGGGAAACGGAATTCGGAATAGGGCAGCTGGCCGGCGTCCATCCACCGACTGGGAGCCCAGAAATTGTTTGCCATTTGTTGTGCCGTTTCATTGCCGTTTGCTGCTGCTGCTGCTTCTGTGTGTGTTTGTTTGTGTGTTTGCCGCGAATGTTTGCGCAACTGCGCCGTCAATGCAGGAGAGAGAAAAAAAAGCGTAGAAAACTGGACAGCAAGAAATCAAGAGATGGAGGCAATTGCACTCCCAGTTTTTGCTGTGCGCCCAGTTGTATAATTTGCAAATTGTTTGTTGTTGTTGTTGCTGCTTCCCCATCAGCAGCAAAAGAAACAGCAGCAGCAGCAGCAGCAGCTGACTCGGTTTTAATTATAAAAGTGCTACTCCTTTGCTTTGTGTACCCTTTGAAACAGGGCGAGGGTACTTTGTCTATAAGAAGAGCTTTGACAAGCAAAAGAGACAACAAATATACGTACGTACATATGTATATGCATATATAATGTAGAGGATTAAAAGTGGTCGAAGCAGCCTTGAAAATCAATAAGCAAATGCAAATTAATACCACAAATGTATTTACGCAGCGAAGAAAGTCCCGTTGGTTATTTCGAATGCTTTTCGTATTTACAAAGAGTTTGCGAGAGCAGAGTCTTCCCCGCAAAGTGTCGTCGGTGCAGAATTATTTTTATTTATTTTATTCATCAAGAGAATTAAGAATAGAAAGAATTGCAAGAAGGCTTACATATACACATGTACATACCATATGTAGACACATTAAATTCGAAGCTCGTGCGTGAAAATAAATGCAGAGCCAAGGCGGAGAAAAGAAATTACAATTTCGACTCTCGAAACAACCAAAGGAAAACAAATATTTACAGAAATATATGTGTATGCATGTATATGTTTATATGTATTTAAATTTTGGGCTAAACATGAACAGACATGTCGCCTAAATTGCCAAATAGTACCTCCTTAGGGAGATCAAACTGCAGATAATCCATTCGTTGTGTATGTAGCTAAAAGTATAATTAAAAGTTCCTCTCATGGCTAACCCAAATTCGATGCAACTCGAATGAATATCATAAGAACAATGCCACTGTAAGGGTATCAAAAGAAACGACGATACGCTGCCTCGTCTTTAGCCTTCAGCCTTCTGCCTTCTTGTTTGTTGTTTTGTTAATGTCAGCAATTTCCTCAGTTATTTGTTGTTTCCCATTTGTTTTCACACAAAAAGTTCTATAAGTTGGAACATTTTGTTGCTTGTTGCCCGTTGCTGTTGCATTTTGTTTATTTTCGAATTTTGTGTTTAACATTTGCTCGCACACAACATCCAACGGGAGACCATACCATCGGGGGGAGACCATATTTTGTGTGTAATTTGATTACTCTGTTTATCCAAGCCGATTTATTGTTGCACGCGAGCATGGATTGGCCTTACCGATCTGCCTCTCGGGGGCTGCAGTTCATCATCATCATAATCCCCAACTTTCTGGTGGCTAGACCGCGATCTCTCGAATGTGTGATTCATCTGTAGTCTGCACTGATGGGCAGTGCAGTGCATTTCGACGGCTGCACTTTGGCGGCATTCTATGGCTGTACTAAAAGTATTTATAGATTCATGAGTTCTTTGTTCGCTGAAGAAATACTTTTCCAATGTGTGCATGTCCAAAATGAATTGATGGAATCATCTCCAATACAAGTGGAACGAGAACGTTGCAACGTTCAAGTCATTCCCTGCCGCTGCCGCTGCCGCTGCCAGCAATTCCAGTTGTGCGGACAGTTCTCTCTCTGGCATTTGCATATAGATAGACTCCTTTTGTGGCATCATAAATCTAAAATAATTAATAAGTGCCACCGCATGCCCCCAGCCACATGTGCAATTTGTGACTAAAATGCTTTTCAATTACATTTTTAATATGTATGTATGTACGTACATATGTACATATGTATGTACGTATAGCATGTACATTTTTCAAGAGGCAGAGACCATTATTTTTCATTCCGAATCCGCGTCCGAGACGCGCGTCTGCCTGGCGCCTGCCGAAATGTAAGCCAATCTAAGAGGCCCCATATGTGAGTGTGCCGCCTGACCAAATATGGGGGCATGCAACATGACGGCCAGCAGCAGTAGCAGCGCTCTGTGTGCTGTGGCACTGTGGCACGCATAATCGCAGTTGACATTTTCATTCCGAGATTAGTGTAAAGTGCAGCGTGTGCGTGCACGACGGAAAAGGAAACTTTTTGCAGATACAGATGCATCTACAGATGCAGTTGCTGTTGCAGTTGCAGATACAGTTACAGCGCACATACCCACACATACACACATGTCTTTATATTTTATACTGTGAATTTATTTTGTTGTATATTCAAATGCGAATGCAAATAAATGGCTGTGTGCGATTGTCGCTGCAGCCGCCGCAATAAATTTTACATGCAACACACACAGACGTGGCGCCAAAATCTGCCAGCTTCGATGTCAGGCAGCAACAACAACAACAACCAGAGCAGACCGGACCAGAGCAGAGCAGCAGCAACAGCAAACAACGTTCGTGGCATGTTGCAAAGCTGGCAGCATCCAGCAATCGAGCGGAATTTGCCACACAAATTGAAAACTTATGCGGCACATTAACAATTTACCAGCAGCAGCGAATTGTTGGGATTTTCTCTCGCGTGTGGCAGCTGCAAAATGCAAAATAATCGCCCCGGCAAACGTCTGCAAAAATAACAAACAAATAATTGAATATGCAACAAACAGTGGCAGCCAGGCAGATGAACCTATCACGAAGCTTTTGCTGGTGTTTGCTGTAGGAGAGCCGTACTGTAGTAGAGTGTTTTGTGTGGCAATTCAACTGGAAATGCATTTTTGGTTAAGCTGGGATAATCATCTGATTGTGACAGTTGCCTTGGATGGGACTTTAAGGGTACAGCCTTGACCTCATCTATGAAGCTGTGGGTTTGGGGGTTTAAAGGGAGCATTCCTTGTGACTAAATCTTAATAAAAAGTATTTCTTATTTTGGTTTTAGATCCCTCGATTATCCATCCACTTTCGAAATCAAAACATATGCCAAATGATCTTTAATTGTTTTTCCTTGCTATCTTGACCCACAGTGTTGGCTGTTGCTAAGTTAAATAAATAGATTCAACTACCCGTTAATAGCCTCAGTTTCAGAAATGATAACAGTTTATTTTGGGGCCAGAGGCTGCCTTTTGATAGATCGATAAGATATGAACGAAGGAAATGGCAAATTATCGCGGCAATAGTAAAAGAAACCAAAAATAAACAGATCTGGGGGAACAGTTCAACGAACCAAGAAGTCCAAGAGAGAATGTGAGGGGGAGCAGGGAAGCATACTATAGTGTATGATCTACCCCAACGATGATATGATGATGATCTATAACAGGGAAAACGTGTCATAGCCGCAGCTAGAAAATCAACGAACCATAAAACGAACAACAACCCATGCATATCGATATGGCCCCCTATCATAACCCCGTGAACCCCGTGGGCTGCCCCCCTCCCGCTCCCTTCAGTGCATTTGTTGACTTAATTGTTATCTCGCTTTCCTGCTTTCTCTGTGGCACAAATTGTTCGTGTTTGACAAGTAGTTGTCAACAATTTTTGATAAAAACGAAATGAAATTATTATGTGTGACATGCAGGGGCCGCCCTACCCCTCCCCCTCCTCCACCGTCTAGAGAGACTACCCAAACGGATGTTTTTATTTGTGTGTTGGGTGTTGAATGCTCTCTTATAAATTTATTAGTGAATTTATGGCCCTATCCAAACGTTTTACCATTCGTTCGCTCTTCTCTGACCCATGTACTGCATTCTGTTTTTTCTGTGGACAAGTCAATTGATTTTCAGACATGGCTGTAAATTATTCTATTTGAAATGTATACCGAACATAACATTTTCGAGATTAAACTCGCACTGGTTGTATATTTCTTAGAGTAAATATTTATAGAGAAGTGCTCGTAAATCAGAAAGAAGAAAACATTTTCAATGTATTTTTTCACTATGCTAAGAAGTCTACAGAGAGTTTGATACACAGATATAGATCGGTAGAAGCCCAAAGTTTAGTATTAAATAAAACTATCAAACATATTTGTAGTGTTTCTATTTCCTTCGCTGGTGTTGCTCGACAGAGAAAATATGAAGTTTTTCTTCTGCCTTTTGGCTGCACATCTCGCTTGCTTCTGTGAAATTTTACCTTCCTCTTAATTCCACGATCCCATGATCCTCTCTTTGAGCGAGCAGCAGTGGAATGGGCAAAGACAAGAATAACGGAGTCAGTGCAGAGAAGTAAGATAAGAGAACTGGAACCAGAAGACCTGCAGCAGATCATGCACTAAGAATAACTTTGTAGTTAATTTATTCTCTAATCTTTATCCCAAAAACTAATACATATAAGCTCACAGTACAGTGCCTATCAAAAGTGCAACTCCACACAAGTTTCTGTTTTAATTAACGCCATTCAGGGGCAAACATTTTAGACATTTTGATGGGGGGGGGGTGGGGAATACAAATACTCGTAACTCGTGAGCCTTCCCACACTCGCTGGCGTATCCAACGTCTACTTCCCCCCTTCTGATTATCTGCACATTTACTGGAAATTGTGGAAATTGAAAATGCCTACAAGTAGCATACGCTGCTACTGCAGAGAGGGGGCAAGAGAGAGCGAGGGAGATGGAGCTTGTGGTAGGAGTAAAGGACTCTCGAAATATGTCAAGGTATGCACAAAATCCACTACCAGAGCCAAGTGTTTTGCGGTCTGAGCGCTTTCTTGGCTTGAAGCCAAAACTTGGCTAATGCCAGAAGACAGAAGAACCACAGCGCGGAGCCACCCACTGCTGCTGCTGCCCCAACCTCTCCCACTTCTGTCTCCTCTCCTCTTCTCTCTCTCTCTATCGTTGTACAGTGAAGACAATTACAGTAAACAAATTCGCACACGTCGTCACGTTGCATTTGCGGTGACAGGCTGCAAAACAAGTCGGCCTAAAAGTGCTAGTAGCGCGTCGGAGTGGCTGAGGCACTGCCCCTGGTGCTGGCAGTACGGTGCAACGTCTATGACAGGAGGAGGTAATGGTGTCAGTGCCGCTCCCTATCCCTGCCCTGCCCTGCACCCCTCCTTATGGGCCGTATCGCATGCGGTCATGGCCATGTGCCTTGATATTTTTGGCAGAACCATGCATGAGATTTGCATTTTTTACACCCCCAAAACCCTCATAGCTATCTCCCATCTACCCATCTCTTCGCTTCTCTCTCTATTCTCAATGATTCTCAGCTCTATGAGAATTCTGCTTTCTCTGCTACTTTCTCCTTCCCCTACCCTACATTCCCCCCACCCTCTCTTTAGGTTTCTTTGCAATTTGGCAGCTCGTTGCCAGAAACATTTTGCCATAGCATACTTTTCTGGGCCACGTCATGATATATGCATGCATCTAAGTGTGGGTGTGTGTGTGTGTGTGTGTCTGCCATGTGGCACATATGTGTGGCTGTGTGTGGCATGCATGCCTGCCACGTTGCAGCAATTGAATTGAATTTCTGCTGCTCGAGTTTTGAGCTCTTGAGCGCCACAAAAGGAGAGTTTTTGAAGGCACCCGCCACCCGGCGGCAGCCCAAAACGGCAGCAAAAAGAATTCCCCACCCCAACACACACGTTCGGTGGCAGAGGTTCTAACTTGCAACCGACTGCTGCTACTGCTGCTACTGCTGCTGCTCTTCTGTGACTCACTCACTTGCCCTGACTGAGTGACGCCTCTGTGTCTGTGGCCTCCGATTTTTCTGGCCAAATGCCATGAGAGGATGGGAGGATAGATGCCAGATTTATGGCCCAGCAGTTGGTAAAACGCATAAACACATCATGGTCAAAAGAAGCAGCAGCAGGAGCAGCCGGAGCGGGAGCCCCAGCCTTGAGGGCTGAATCCTGAATGCTGCATCCTTCCTTACATCCTTCCTGCGCCCCTAAATCGATGAAGTTCTACAATGCCATCGGAAAATAAGAGGAAAAAATGTTGACAAACAATCTTTTACAACTTGAAAATTCGCTTGGGGATTGCTTGGTTCCCTCTCCGTCAATCAATTGGATTGACGGACATCAGGTCAATCCGATGAAAAGGCAGCCGTTTCTGGTCTTGAAAGGAGGAGAAAGGACTGGAGTCCCTTGTGATTTTCGATTGATTCTTGCTACATTTACCCTGACTCATCCACATGCTGGAAAATATGTGTCACGGCCTTGCGGTTGTCTCTCGTGTGCAACTATTCATGTGAGGTTTTTTCCAGCACTAAAATAGCCAGTGGCTGCACTCCAAAGTACGAATTTATCTGCGAGCGATGACGTCTGCCTTTTGTGCCCATTCGAAATTCATTTCATTTGCTAATTTTATGACAGCATAACAACAGCAAAACATATGGCCACCGAATCGGGCCACTCAGCAATGTACATTTGCATATGCGACTGTGGATCTGTCGATCTGTGGCTCTGTAGATGCTCCAGCTATTAGGTGCTGCTGCGGCATTCACATACACATCATGTAAAGGCCATTAATTTAAATTATAAACTATAAAAAGACAGAGAAACGGCCTGACAACCGACCATAAAAGTCGCTTTGCTGCTCTCCGCTTTGCTGTCGATGTTGCAGCTTGTCATAAAAAGCTTGTCACACGATTTGTATCTTTGGGAAAGCCCACACGCCAGAAGTGGGTGTGCGCGAGGAAGGGGAGGGGTGGGGGTTTATACCATTAGTATCTATGTGATTAACACATGTCCTCGAGATTGGGGATTGTATTTCATTTGCTGCTAAATAGGAGAAAACAATGAAAAAGTTGGCCCAAAAAAACAATTTTCTTTTCAATTTCTAAAGCATGTTGCCAGTAAGCCTTGGCAATCAGCGGGTCTTTTGTTGATTTATTTACGAGTACTTACGAGCGTATATATTTCCCCAGTTTGTGGCACCACTTCCCTTTTACTGCGGCTCTTTCTCTGACTCTTGCGCTGCCTCTCTTTTCATTAGAGAGATATTTTCTAGGGCACAACGATTAGTAAGTTGTAAATCGTTTTAGCTGCAACAATCCGTTGTCATTAGCAGCAGACCCACAAAGCAGCGTGGCATGCGCCGCGCTTTGCGGAAAAACAATCATCGCTGCAGCCACTTTGTGGCATGCTGTGAATTTTATGACCAAAAACGGTTCCTCGATTTGCCAGCCGTTGCAATTGGAGGCAATTTAAAAGTTATTAACAAATGAAACATCTCTAAGCGAAACAGCAATTCATATTTCTCTCGTATTTATTTATTTATTTAGATAAATGGCCAAAGCCCACGTCGCTGCATGCCAGCAACATGATGGGTGGCAATTGTTGTTGTTGCCGTTGTTATTGGCCAACTACGCCCACTACTACCCAAAACTTGAAGCCATAAACAATTAAGCGAGAGAGAGAGAGAGAGATTCAGAGAGCCCACACACAAAACGATAGAGATACAAAAATCGTTGAGAGGCAGAGACCTGGGGAGTAAATGTTTGATTTGTGCGATAATTTGAAAATGATACGAGGCGCACCCCACCTAATGATGAAATACTCGTAAGAAGATGATCTGTGTGTGAGTGTGTGTGGGTGGGTGGCAGTGGTGGGCAATGAGTCAATGAGTTGCTGGGAGCTAACAGGTCAAAGGAGAAGCTCATCATATAAAATCTATTAAAATAGGAGCACAATTCAAATAATTCCCCTACCAGCAAACGGAGAAAGAAAGAAAAACCTTCTCCCTATTCCGAGCTGTTGCCAAAGATCTTTAAATATATAAATAAAATATTTGAAACACAAATTACCTATAATTCAAGATCTAATCTAATTTTTGTTGCATTTTTTGTGTGTTTTTTTATTCACAGGCGCTATTTGCGGTGGAAGCTGCTGCAGCAATGCCACTGAGATGGAGCTCCGCCAGAAGGCCTCGGGAATGTTTGAGCAGCTGCTACATCATCACACGAGCAGCCTGCGCGGGATCCTAGCGGATAATGCCAACCAATTCCAGAGTGAGTATTAAATTTCAGCATCCCAAACCATTACAGAGAGGGAGGGTCCCGGTCCCTGTCCCGCTCCCGGTCCCTGCCTTGTCCTTCCTTTCTATGCAAATCATTCGCTAAAAAGTCTGGAAACTTTTCTGTTTTCTACTGCTGTTATTCTTTTTTGTGCAAGCGATAGACCGGACGAGTGTATATTTTCGTGGCAATAAATAATTTATCATATGCAAATGTGTCCCCCCCACCCCCCGTTCAAGGGTTCTCTGGGCAGGGCACACGAAATTATGATGATAAAAAGTTGAAGCCATGGAAAGCCTTGCGAAAAAGTGGAAGTTAAAGCAAATTAAGCTTCGAAATGCGAAAAAAAGCGAAATGTGAAATTGATTTGTTATTTGAATTTGTATGCAGATCAAAGCGACTGTATAATGCTGACAGATATACGACTGTACCGACGGGGGTATATAGATAATTCATAAACAAACCTCTGGCTGTTTGGGAATGCAACAAACGCGACTCGGACTCGGACTCAGTCTCGGCTCTCGGGTACTGCATCTAATTAAAAAGGCATTAAATAATGTTGTTGTCGTTGTCCCTTTTTTTTGTATTTTGTGCAAAACTTTGTCTGGGTCACGTTTTGGGGCAGCAGCATTAACCCTCCTGCTGGCCTTTCCCCCGTTTCACACACAATGCCTGCAAATTGTTGTCGTACATGCTGTAAATCTCGCTTCACTTTAAGGCGTGCCCCTGCCTCTAGACTCTATAGGGTGTTCGGGAGGGTGCTGTTTCCCCGTTTCTGCTGTTCTTTCATTGTTGTTCTTCTCGCGGGGTTCTGGGTCTCGCGGTGCTCTCGGGTCGCTGAGTCTCTGCAGTTCCTGGAACTGGGCTCGCGCATTCAAAAAGACTTTAAACACGCCTTCCTTGTCCGTATGTACAGTCATTCACATAATGTACATACATATATGTACTTGAATATCCGCTCTATGTATACAAATTTGTTGAATTTTGTTTGCATTTCATGTGTGCTTTTGTGGTTTGGTGGTTTGGTTGTTTGGTGTTGTCATCTGCTTAATTTATGCCATCCCATTGATTCACTCGGATTCGCCTTGGGAATCGGCGATTGGGGATCGGGGATTGCGAATGGGTGGCTCATTTAAGTTTGAGTCAACACCAAAAGAGGTGCTGCTGCATGTACAGCATGACAACTAAGTTTATTCTGATATGCACGAGCGGGTATATGGGTTTGAGAGGTGCCCTATACAATAGTTATACTCATTTATTGTAAGACAAATATACGTACATATGTACATGTGTAATATTTTGAGTGTAGGGCATTGCTGAGTGACTACTGCTGAGTGGTCGTCGAGCGCTGTATATTGTTTTGCCGCGCTGCTCGCTTTTTTCCAATTAATTGTCAAAGGTGGACATTATCAGTCGTGTCTGCTTTGTCGAAGACAAGGTCATAGTTGGTCCACTGCCTGCTAGAAGCGAACAAAATTGGCATTCGAAAATTCATCTTTCTATTCAAATAAATATAAGGTAATATACCTTTTAAACACAACCCATTTACTGGGTATCTCAAAGCACATTATTTGTTCAGCATTCAATTTGCATTCTTCAATTGCTTTTTCTTGCTCGGTTAAGCGCGGGGGGAAGAGGAAGAGGTGATGTCAAAGCGATAAAAAATCGCACGTTTCAATATAAAAATGCAAAAAAATAACTGAAAATTAAAATGCAATCAGCAGAGTCATTTAGCTTAAGTTCTGAGCCATAAACACGAACAATTATTATTGATCAACCAAATTGGCAAAGCAATTCCAAGCCGAAAGCCAGGGCTCGTTTGATGAATGAATGAATGGATTGAATGAGTGGCGTTCGTGTGCAGTGATTGTTTCTTTAAAGATTTATGAAGCATTTTAATAGCATTTTAATAGCAATAGAATTTCGTAGAGCAGGTTGAGGTTCACATTAGCCTTGAATAATGAGCCGATATGAATAGTAGCTGTTTTCCATACACTGTGTGTGTGTGTGTGTATTCTACTCTGATAAGATATAAAAACTTTTTCCTGCATTTTACCTTTTTATTTTGCTTATCGCTTGGTTTATGGACTGCCACGCGCGTCTCCTTAGTTGCAGCAGCAGCAGCAGCAGAGTGCCCATAAAAATTGATTTACTTGCCGCCGCCGCCGCCACCGCCACGGCCAAAGATTGTGGCAGGCAGAAACCCCTGCGTATGCGTGATATTCACAGGGGGTGGAACCCACAAAAATGGTGCACCTATAAAATTTTATGCATTTCTTTGGTGCAATTCCGCTGCTTTTGCCTCTCGTAAAATATTATAGTTTTGCCCAACAAATAAATTGCATATTTCTATTTTGTGGCATTAACATTACAACAAGAGTGGCAATGCGTTTGTGTGTGTTGTGGCATATGCCATACAAGTCCCGGGGTTTCCTTCCTGTAAACCTCCGGCTCTTGCATCTCTTCTTCTCTTCTGGTTCTCTCTCTATCTCTTTCCGTTTCCGCGTGCCCATTGTTTGCCGGATTGCATTTCTTCTTTATCCTTTGTGTTTGGTTTTATCTCTCTCTCTCGCTCTCTCTTTTTCTCTTGTGTTTGGCGTATTATTATTTTTAAGCAAGTATTTGCGTGTTTAAACACGTTTCGGAGCTTACGAATTATATGGGTAGCCCCCAATCTCCAATTCCCAAGCAACAGCAGAGGCTCTGGCTTTGGCTCCTCCAACGCATTGCAGCTACGTTGCACTTACCGCCGCCACAACCCCCATGTTCACGTTCCTGTCATCGCCATCGCCATCATCATCATCATCCGGCGTTGTCGCTGTCGTCTTTGGTGGCGTTGCTCACGCGCTTAATGCGTTTCCCTGGCACCTGGTCATGGGCGTGCGCCTGCATAAAATGCTTCCAAATGCTGACTTACGGCACAACTTTTTGGGGGCCCTCTCCCAGAGGCAATAAAAACAAACAGCAAGAGGAAACATAGAAGCTTTGGGCATCGAAGTTTTGGATACCCTACACCTGGCAGTGGAGAAGCAGAAAACCAGATACAATTTTCCCATAAAAAAGGACACACAGATGTAGGGCTATATCCCTAATCGTATATTCTAATGCAGATCTGAAGTATAGAAAAAGCTATCCTTGTCTGCGATGGCAAACATCTGCTGAAAATCGAAAACTCCTCTCCTTTTCAGAATTGCTAAAATTATTTCTTTATTTTTGTGGCAGCTGCAGCAACAGCCAACTGAAACAGCAACAGCAATGCGTGCAGTTTCATAAGTTGCAACTTTCCTGGTGGTGCACACGCCACGCCACTTTTGCTAGCCCCTCCCCTCCCACCGCCCTTCAGGGCCAGGGCTTAAGTCTGTTTTTGGCCATATCTTGGGCTCTGGCTGCTGCCTGCCTTCTTGTCTTTACGGCTAAAGTGGTTTTTTGGCCGCCATCGCTTGTTAGCCGGCTTTTTGTTTGTCTTGTCTTGTCACACAGAGAGAGTGCCACGCCAAGTGGAAGGTTGCTGTTTGCAAGTGCCACAGCGCGCTGCGAATGTAGTTGCAGTTGCCACAGTGGCAAGTAAGCTTTGGATTTGCTCCAGAGTTATTGAAAAGTGGTTTTCCTGTAACGAAATGTGTGCGAAACATGATTGAGCAGAGATTGGAAGGTATTATTCTTTATATGGGATTATTTGTAGCTTTCATGTGTGGCTGTAAAATCTCTTGGCTTATTTATTTATTTATCCGTCTGTTAAATCTTTGTCCATTCTACGAATTGAGTAATCCCCGGTTTGACCTTTCAGCTGCAGTTTCGCAAGTGAAATCAGAACAGGAAAGCATCTGCCGACACCAGCAGACACTCGCAATATTCCATTCTTCAGATACAAACCAGTTGTCGTCATCTCTGGCATAATGTTAATTATTTGCAGAATTTGGAGCTAATGGAGCCCCCGTTTCAGGTCTTCAACTCGTTTTCGTAATTAGCAAAAACAAAAATCTCGACAAAAAATAAATTAAAGCCATAGGCAAAAGTGGAGTCATTTTGTCTGCCACTATTTTTGTGCTGTGTCTGTGCCATTTGTGTGTGTGTGTGTGTGTGTGTGTGTGTGTGCTATAAAATTATTATAATTAGTTGCTTGGCAAATTAAACGCTGAAAGCTCGCGCTTATAATTAACGCGGCACCAAAAACAGAAGGCGAACATGAGAGGCAAAAGCTTCAAGAGAGGGCATAGCAGAGAGAGAGAGAGAGAATGTGGCAGAAGGCAGATCAAATAACTTTCGAAGAGTGGCAACCAATTGATGCATATGCTTTGAAGCATTTCAATATGTTAGAAAGAACAGAAAAGCCAAAAAACAAAACTCAAGCAGTGGCCTGCACTTCAGCCACAGCTCCACTTAATGCTCCAGCTACAGCTACGGATCTACCTACACTTGAGGCACAGCTACAGCTCCAGCTACATCCCCAACAATAAAAAGTCATCCAATTACTTTGACATTGTGTAGAGAGGCACCAAAGAGGCACCAGGGCCAGGCCCCTTTTGGCTGGGTACGAAAAGCTGCTGCTGTCTCACACAGCTGTTGGAGTGGTGCTGCCTCCCCCAGCCCCAGCCCCAGCCCCGCTGGCGGTGTATGATGGAACGATGGCCGGATGGCTGAATTGCTGGATGGATTGTTGGGGATATGCCTGCATGCTGTAGGCTGTGGAGGGGCGTGTCGACTTGGCACGCCTGCAGATAGCTAGTTACAATACATGCACTTAACCACTGACACTGGCCAAGACGGGCCAGGCCAGGCCAGGCCAGTCCAGGCCACAACCGGCACAGTGGTGCGCCGATACAGATACATTTTTGGATCTTCCGAATCTGCGGGTTTCCTTTACAATTTTCGTCGTTCAGCTGAAGAAACTCTAAGATCAGAACCCACCATATATATTTATATATTTTATATATCTATCTCTGTGTCCCCACAATGAAGATGATCTTCTAGAGCCCTTAAATATCAGTTTAATTTGATCAAATCTTCTGACCCACAACCACTGTTCCCCGTGCGACTGAGAAGGCCACTTCCCTGAGTCTGAGACCCTGAGACATTGCCAGCAGCCGGTCGCAGAAGAACATCCAAGAGAGAGAGCTGCTTCAACCCGCCAGACGGACAGACGACTGCAAGGCAGAAGGCTGGGTGCAGGGGGCATGAGGCAGCTTCAAAACGAAACCTAAACGCGGCTAAAAAGCTAAGCTACAGACAGGCAGAGAGTAGAGAGAAGGAAATGAAGAGCACTAACAAAGTTGCTTTGGCATTCATAAGGCGGCAACACGATGGATACCAGAGCACAAGGCAAGGCGCAGAGCAGAGGAATAGAGAGAGGGGATGGATAGAGAGAGAGAGAGCAGAGGCAAGAGCCAAAGAGCAGGCCAGAACCACCGACACCGACTCTTCTGGACGGATGGGATGGAATGGAATGGTTAGAGCCGAAGAAATACATGCATATAAAATGCAAATAAAAAATGCGGCAGATACTAAAATTGTAATATCCGCACAGGAACGGAACGCAGGCAACAAATACTCGTATAAGCAGCAGCAGCAGCAGCATAGCATGCCCCCAAGGGGCATGGCAGAGTGGCAAAATATATATAAGAAAGAAAAAAAAGCGGGCAAAAATAAAAACTAAACCTGTGGGCTGTGCCTCGTCGTATGTGTGTGTGTGTTGCATATTTGCCATGGCGTGGGAAACAACAACATTGCCTGCCACACACCAAAGAGCGAGAGAGAGAACTGTGCCCCATCTGCCACTGCCTTCAGCCATCAGCCAGAGCCGCCTCCCGCATTTGCTTTTGGGGCTTGGCCACGGGGCCCCTAAACCGGTCGAAACCAGGAGAACAGGGAATCCGGGAATGGGGGAATTGGGGAATGGGGGATGCATGGCATGCTAATCTCTCGCTCCACACGCCGCTCCTTCTAATGAAGCAATGAAGAAGCCCGATATTTGCTCTAGGAATGGCTGCAGAGCTAAAAGCGAAACTTCTGGCTGCCTGGGGAGTCGCTTAGCAACTCGTACTTGGACTGGGATACCTGCTCCCTCGCTCTCTCTCTCTCTCTCTCTCTCCCTCTCTCTCTGTAGCTGTAACTACACTTGCCACACATTGCTGATGTTTTGGGGCCAGAGAGAACGAGGGAGAGCCAGTCAACCAACGTTGTCTAATTCAATTTCATGTTATTTTTACCCCACCAGAGGAGAGGGACACCGTAGCACTCCGGCACAGTCCTTCATGTGTGACGAAGTAAAACCAAATTTCTTAAATTTAAAAAAAAGCAAACCCACAGGCTTGGCTTAATGAAATCTTCATGTTTCATTGGCCAAAAGCCATTTGCTTTGATTTCAAATTGAAACCAGCTCGAAAAACAATAAAAGGTTCCGCCCGAAATTTAATTGACAGAAAATGTCAGAAAGTTAGCAAAATAGATTAGATGCAAAGAAACGATGAATGTATCTGTAGGCAGATATACAGATGCACAGAAATTGCAATTAGTGGCAAAACCAAACACTGCCACACGCACAGCTGAAGTTACAGAGAAATGTCCAGCAAATTGCACACAAAGTCTGTGGCTCTATGGCCCTGTGGCTGTGTGGCTGTGTGCCCGCAGGTGAAGTGCCGAGTTAACAATTTATGAGACACAGAGATACAAAGATACAAATGTAACCCAAACTATCTGTAAAGTGAGCCATGATGCCTTGGGGCTTGTGAGTGTGTGTGGGCCCAAAACCCCAACTTAATTGAGCATATTAAGCCAACAGAAGCAGCTGCAACAATACTCTCGTATCGTGTGTCTTGCAACATCAGCAAAATTCAATTACACAAATGAAACCGAAAGGGGAAGGCTGCCTTTCTGCGGAGAGTTCATTAAAATTGTAATTAAGCAACAGGGCAAAGGATGTGGCAAAGACACTTTCAAATGCTTAAATATTCTCATCTGTCATCTCTGGAGATGGAATGCCTTGCAGATACACACATCGATTACAATTATTTCACTTGTCGAATTGAAAACTATTTTGTGCTGTAGATTCTTGGACTTTAAGTGAAATATTCACATTATTTGCACATATTTTATTCAAATAAAGGAAAAGACTTTAGATTTGTACTGTAAATTTTAAGCAGCTTTCTTGATGGCTTTTTTCTGGTTAACATTATTTGGAATTACATACCAGAGATTCCATGTTTCATTATTGATTATTATTATTTTATATTTAAATTATTACTCAAATTAAAAGCCTTTAAGCCTCCACTTGATGAAGTTTTAGTTGTTAAAGTAATATTCTATATACATTCTATTTTCAATCATTAATAGAGTTTCTTGGGCATTCCCATCATGTAATTGATAGACAATTGCCGTTGTTATTATTTTCCTGAGGGAAATTTCCCAGAAATTCCATTCGAAATTCCATTAATTTCCAGGTATTAAAAGTTGCACTCAGATGTTTTATATTTTCGATCAAAAATTCAATTTTGGGCATGTCAATCGTGTAATTGATGGCAACTTCCTTTTCCCTTGCATGGGGTCTAAAATTCCACAGAAATTCCATTTAATGGCTAATTCCACAAAGGAGCTTCTACTCGTTCTGTTGACTGGACTAAGCTTTAATTCAATAAATGGTATTTTGTTGGGGCATTTTAATCATTTAATTGACGGACGAACAATATCAATATTTACTTCCTTTCTGAAGTTATGACAAGAGGAGGGCTTTCATCTACATCTGCCACCCCTTCGCTGCGCCTCAATTGATTCCCCTCTCTGCCGCTTTCTGAGACTCTACTTAATGGTTCACTTTGTTCCTGTGTGCTTCCCCGCTGATTTAATGGGCCAATCATCCATCCATCGTGTGAGAATGCATATCCGCGCATCCACACGCTCGGTGGTCGATGCGGATGGGGGAGGGGATCTGCTGAATAGGGTGGTGGGGGGTCACTGGTGTCAATAATTAAATGTTTCCGCCCGAGTCCGATGCGTTGGCTGTGCCACGTCAATGAGATTAGCAACAGGATGTGTGAGTGCTGCTGCCCCCAAAAACCCCGCCACCGTTCCCTGATGTCCTCTCTATGAACCGTCGATTTCTGTTCTGTGACGTTTGTGGCGTTCTGTGGTGTGGTGTGGTGTGGTGTTGCGTAGTGTGGCTATCATCGTTATTATTATTATTATTGTCATTTTGTATCTCGGGCGCGTTAGATCAATTGATTGTCGTGTGTGTGTTTATCGCATCCTGGGGGCAGCAACACCAGCAATTGTCAGCAATTGATAAATGATTAGCACAGCTCCAGCAGATGGTGGGGCCACTCCTACCCCCAGAGAACGGCGGGACTCCTCCTTCGGGTGGATCATTGTTTGTTTGGTTGTCGCCACTCCACAAAGAAATCGCAACTGTTGCTAATTAGAAAAGGGTAACACTTCCCCACGCTCTGCTCCCCCAGGCAGATGACGCATCAAAGGCTATTGGCCGATAAAAGCCCGAGTCCGAATCCGAAACAGAAACAGAAACAGAGACCCAGAGCCGCGACCTCGCTGTCTGACAGCAGAGAGACCCCAAAGTGAGGCCCAAGCGCAGGCCAAGCCCAGAAAACAAAATATAAAAAAAGCAGAAGAAGAAATATTCAAACTCTGAGAACGGAAATGCCTCAACATCAAAATCAAAATGAGCCGCAAAAAAAACACAGAAAAAAACTACACAAAGAACTACAGAAAACACTTTTGTGGATGTCAAAATGTTGTTTTTGTTTCTGTTTCTGTTTGGTTTAGGGTTCGCTTTGGCTCTTTTGTTGCCAATTAACAAAAAGATTGACACTTTCGTTTGAAAACGATATACACACCCGCCCCCGTGACAGGGAACAGGGTATTGCAATTTAAAGGCCAAAGGGGCGTAACTTGGGGGGGGGGGGTGTCTGTGTGTGTGTGTGTGAGTGTGAGAAATCACAAGGCAATTTGACAGTTTTTGTTTCTTTCTGTTGTGTCTTTCAAATGTTATCTCCGTTCATGCGATCCAACAGCTCTTTGACCATTTGTAATCTGGCGATAATGACAGGCTGACTGCCCAACTGCCTGCCAGCCCGAGAGGAGTGCAGTATCTGTATCTGTATCTATCGATACCTGTTTGTGTATCCGAAGCACAAGTGTTGCTGACACCTTGACAGCTATCGGGATTGTGTGTCACATTATGCGGGGGTCTTTTTTTATTTCTTTGCGATTAGCATTTGCATATTGAGAGAATTTCGTTAGCCAAATTGAATGACAGATTGATGGGAGATACAGTGGGAAATATTGTACAGCAGCAATAACGCAGCAATGATTGACAGCAATTAAGGAAAACTTGTATGAGCACAATTCCCCAGTTCGCCAAAGCTAGAGAGACCCATAGAAAAGCATTAAATTTGATTTCATTAACTAAAAGCCAACAAAACACACAGAGGGTTGGGGGATGCAGAGATTGAGAGATGGAGGAAAATTGCTAACCTACTGGGAGCCAAAAATCCCCAGTCAGGCCATTAAATGTGGAAGTTTCTCGGTTGCCGCTGTTGGGAATTGCCAGGAGAGTAGTTGGATGGCAGGCAGGCAGCAGCAAAGTGATTAAATTTCACTTGGAATAACAATAGAAATAACAATAGAACATGAAACTACGACTATGAGGTGAAGTTTTGGTCATATTTTTATGAATACTTTTGCCCCATTTTGTTCCAGGTCACGTCCTGGAGTTGGCCCAGCAATCGGAGAACAAGACACTGACGGTCTTCTCCAAGGTCTACAAGCGAATGGTGCCGCTGTCGGGGATGATGATCCGCCAGTTGTACACTGAAATCATGAAGTACGTATTCCCACACAGATATCCGGCCGTTTCCGCATAGCTAATCCCTGTTGTAACTGTACTTGTATCTTCTTGTGTGTGTAGCCACCTGAATTACATCTCCAACTATACGAACAGCAATGGCCAGATGGGCGGCAAGGCCAGCATTGGCATCCTACGTAACGGCCTGGAGGATGCCGTGCACAAGTTCTTTGTGCAACTCTTTCCCGTGGCCTACCACCAGGCGGTGCATCTCGCGAAGAACAATTACGGGGAGCTGCACGAGGACTACATCAACTGCCTGAAGCATAACTTTGACGAGCTGCAGCCCTTCGGGGGCATACCCAGGGAGATCCAGAGCAGCCTCGTCCACAGCGTTCACATGTCGAACGTGTTCATGAATGCCCTGCTCCAGAGCGCCGAGGTGATGAGCGAGGCGGATGCCCTCTACGGCCAGCAGCTGACGGACACGTGCAAGATGCATCTCCTCAAGATGCACTACTGCCCCAACTGCAACGGCCACCAGACACGCGGACAGCCGCAGATTTGCAAGGGCTACTGCATGAACGTGATGCGGTAAGTGGCAGCGCTCATCTGGAGTTCTAAAATCTAATTCTTGTGCCTTCTCCTCCTCCTCCCCCTCCTCTTAGCGGCTGCTCGGCGGAGTACGCTGGTCTGCTGGACGGTCCCTGGTCGAGTGTCGTAGAGGCTCTGAATAATCTGGTCACCACCCACATCGTGACAGACAGCGGCATTGTCAACACCATCATAAAGCTGAGCAGCAAGATCTCCGATGCCATCATGCATGCCATGGGCAATGGTCCTGAACTGGAGCAGAAGGTTAGTACGGGGGACTGAGCTCTGAGCTTTGTGTGTGCCTCGAACTACCCTCACCTCAAGATTTCATTGGACATCTCTCCGATATATCCATGAGATATCTTTGCACATGTCTGGGAATCTTTTTCTGTTCGGTTTCCTGTCATTTCCTGATGCGATCGATGCGATGCGAATGTCGCTTGTGGTTTTGGGGCACAAGGACACACGTTCGCTTAATGATTTAATTGCTCTTTAATTTATGAACATTTTAAATGAATTTAATGAATAAATGCCCGCTGCATTCAGTTCCGGCCTTCAACAGCGGTCTCCGATGTTGCATGCAGCTCCAAAACAAAAACAAAAAGTACCCGAACGAGGAGTATTCGCGGCATTTCGAGGGCTTGTTAAATGTGCACATGACATTCAATTAAAGTGCAGTCGTATCCCATCGCATCCCATCCTCTGTACCTACCTACCGCCCTCCCTCCCTACTCACCCTCTTCTTTTCGCCTGTGATCTGCCACATCCCTCGTTGCCTCGTTGCCTCCTTGCCTCTGTGGCTGCTTCCCTGTCGCATAATTGGCATGTTGAAGTGCATTTAAAATGCTAAATTAGATTGCATTCATGAGGGGGGCATGGCATCCCCATCGCCCTGTCCAGCTGCAATTTACATGCAGGGCAGCGCACGCTCCGAGAACTTAATGATGAGGGACGTGTGGAGGGATGCACACGTGCACCGTGCATGAGCGGCAGCGATTAACACACAAAAGAGTCCAAACTTAAACAGCAACTTCCACTTACCCCCCACACCCCATACCGTTCGCAGGTTAAGAAGACATGCGGCACGCCCAATCTGTCGCCGTCGCTGACCGACGAGTCGGAGACGCGGCTGCAGCAGCAGAAGAGCAACTTCAAGTGGGCCACGCCACCGGATCCGGACATGGTGCGCTTCTCTCCACCATCGATAAGACCAAGGAGTTCTACACGAACATTGTGAACAAGTGAGTAACCACCCAAGCAAAGGCAAAGAAGTCAAACGATGCCACCAATATAGTGTAGAGTGGGGGGCGAAACGATATATTTTGGGATTGCATCCATTCAAAAACAGGACTAATGTCAATGCCGGGACCGAATATCTGCTGAATGAGTACAGCACAAAAGTTTCAGCAAACTGAACTTAGGATTGCTCTGCAATAAAATAGCAGCCCCATGAGGATAAAATCAGATCGAACAGATCGATAACTAACCAGACTTAATTATTTCCATGTTGATGTATTTTATCATGTTTGACTCTGACTAGACAAACCCAAACATTAGCCCAAGCTTGCTCATATTTGTACATAGTATATGCCTAAATTTCGATATGTTTTTAGCTTCTGTGATAAGGAGTACACCACCGATGATCGTCTCTGCTGGACAGGCGATCGCATTGGCGACTACACACAGCTGCTGATCGACCCCGGGATGGACAGGCAGCGCTACAATCCCGAAGTGCCCTGGAAGACCCAGACGCAGGTCAGCAAACTGAACGAGCTGGTGGACAAGCTCATCAAGATACGCAAGAGCATTGGAGCAGCGGTACGAAACGCAACCCCCAACAGCCCCTCCCCAAACGATAGTCACTAAAGTTAATCTTGTATTTGTCAGGCACCCTCTTCGAGCATACAGTCCCATGACATCCAAAGCGACATGGGCCGCGAGGGTTCTGGAGGCGGCGGCGGCGGCGGTGGCCAAATCAGCGACGATGATGAGGAATATGGCGGCGGCATACACGGCTCCGGCGATGGTTCTGGCGATGGTAAGTCCCCGGATGAAGATATATTTTTTGTGGCATTTAATTTAACTTTTTGATTCTTGCAGGTGCCAACACCATTGAGGATCCCGCTGGCCAACCGCCCATAACCGACACTGAGCAGCGCGACAATAACCAGAGCGGCGGTGCGTCCAATCCGTTGGCAGCCACTGCGACGTGCCTGCTCCTCACTCTAGTCACAATACTCTACAGGAGTTGTAGTTAAGGCAGCGACAAAGGATAGAGGATAAATAAATCCCCAAACAGCAAGAGCAGCAGCAGCAGCAGCAGCCACAACAGCAACAGAAACCGATAGACGGCAGAAAATGCACGCGAGAGAATCGATTTAAATCATTAATTAATAACTATTATCATTATTATTATTATTATTATTATTATTATTTGTGTAATTCTTAAGTTGTTACAAAACGTAATTTATTAGCCCCGTAAGCCCCCCGCCACCCTGCAATCAACTAACGAAACAAAATAAAACAAAACAAAAAAATGAGGGAATTTCGGAGCGGAGCAGAGCAGCGCCCCTTCTAGCTTTTCCATTTCCATAAAACGAATTTCCCCATGCAGCAGCATGCAACTCTCCAACAAGACTTATGTGCCATAAAAAAGGGTGTTGGAAATGTGTGTCTATGTCTGCCAAAACGAAGAAAGGAAGGAAAACCCCAAAATTAAAAAGTTAAACAAAATAAATAGGCTCAAACTCAAACCCCAAACAGAATGGGGGTATACGAATAGAAAAGAGAAGAGAGTGTGTGTGCAGTTTGTTCAGATAAATGTTAAAACTACTACATACATACATACATACATACTTACACACTAGAGTAAGGTAAAGCTCAATGTTCAAAGTACATGTTGTTCCTTCTTGAAATTTAAATTTAAATTGCAAAAAGAGAAAAGCACACAGAGAATATTCGAAAGAAAGAAAGTTCACAAAATATTATACATACATACATACGGAATACATACGTAAAGTAAAACAAATATAAATCTGTTAAATTAATATGAAATTATAATTGTTGTCGTCTACACACACACACACACACACACACACATTTTGAACTGAAGAAAAACATTTGAGAAAAATAATGCAAACAAATGGAATTTAGTTGAGTAAAAAAAAGCACTTTACGGGAAAAACTAGAAGACTTACAGCTTTATACGCAAGAGAAAAAAATAACAAAAACAAAAAGAAAAAAAAAAGATAATGAGAATCGATTTATATATATACGTATATTATTGTAGCATTATTTAAATTAGAGAAGGAAATGTCATTGGAAATGCATTCAGCTAATTAGAGTTTACAAAAGTTATGTGTGGATGGAGTAACAGTTTTGTAACTTTAAGTTTTGGGTCTGAGTACAGCGCACAAATCACAATTTGAAACGAAACGAAATGAAAATGAAACGCAATTCACATTCAAACCGAAACACGAAGAAAACTAAAAACCTATTGTTGCAATCTAACGGATACTTTGGACAGTGTTGCAAAGCGCTGGGCGACACTCTAAAAAATATATACATATATAAATAATAATAATATAATAAATCTACGAGAATATATTATATAGTATACAAAAATGAATATGAAATATGCATAAATACGAGTACGATTTGTACGATAAGAACCACATACATACATACATACATACATGAATTAACTAATTAAATCGTAATGTAATGATAGGGCGTAAACTGTAAACTCTACTGTAGCCAGTAATGTGTAAAAAGCAAACAAAACAGAGTTGGACAGCGAGAATCCGCAAACAATTTAGTTAGTAGCAAATTAACAAAGCAAAAGGCAACAAAGCAACAACCATAAAACCATAGAAGACGAAGAACCATACAATCAAATTGGTCAAAAAGCGCTACAATCGGTCTGTGTGCTTTATGGATTGTGTGCGTTCTGAACTACATGTTGTATGTATAATTATTATTTGTATCATTATTATTTAACTATTGCATGTGATTAATAATATTTAAGTTAAACGTAAACGCAACATATTAAATTGTAACTTATGTATACCGCAAAACAGCAAACAGCAGCAGCAACATCATCGTCGTTGTAAATCAATTCGAAAGATAACCAATGCAAAAACAAAAAACAAAAACAAACAAAAAAAGAAAAACGAAACAAAAATTGCACAAAAAAAAATAATTAAATGTACTACTTTTTAGATGCATAAAAACAAATAATAAATAATTATGTAACAAAACACAATGCAAGTCCAAAAAATTGAGAACAAATTGAGTCGGAATCCCACTCGTATGAGCAGGAGTAACTTTGAATGTAATTGCAATTGATAAAAGTACAGAACAGACTTTTGTAAATTTCATTTAAAACCGCAATAAACGTCAATATCTAAAATTCACATAGAGTGGCGAGGCCATTTTATTTAAACCAAGTTAATAAAGTGCAGCTCCACACTTGTGGCTCTGAAGCAGGGCTCAGCACGGCCCCATCTGCCACACAAAGCAGCACTAATACTATAGGCAGTAGTCAGCTCTGATCTCAAGGTAAAACTATGGCACAACAAAAAGGGCGAAGAGTGGTGATTACGACAAGTACGCGTCATAATGCTAAATAATGGCACAAACAGTATGAATAATATATTTTTAAGTGGTGTTTGGGTTGCATATTATGTATTATCTATTCCTTCCTCCTCCTGCAATAATTATTATTATGTTTTAAGAACTTTTCCCAGGACTTGCTATGTTGTGTAGTTTTACCGGCGATTTCGGGAACTCTGTTAGGTGTAGCTGGGATTTGTTGATCAGAACCCTTCTCATCTTAAAAAAATATCGTAAATATACCGAAATAAAAACGTATCCCACTTGAATCGCCTCTATCGCATGTTCCATTTATTGGAAAACGTCCAATGTGCGGCCCAGTGTAAAAAGGCTATTATACCCGGTACTTATTTTATTAATACATATATAAGGAGATAAAAAACTAGTTGATTACTTTTCTGTCCTGCAGGAACGCTTTTATCCAATATTTCTTCAGTGTGCATTGTGCATCGTCCTCCAGCTCCACAGCGCCCGAACATTAGACTTTTCTGCTTGCTTAAATACAACATTTTGAATGCTAACAGATTTCTGTTTGTAGAAAAAAAACACAAAACACACTGGACACCAGCGAAATATATTGCACTTTCGGTGGAAGGAAAATTTAGTGCGTCTGCGTACTAGGCTTGATATTTAATAGATACTGAATCACGACTATATTTTATAGTCTGGCAGCCCGTCTACGCTCTACGATACTTTTGAGAAATATCGAACAAGTCCCCAGCCTCTTGAGTCGCCTGTGGCTCTGCATAAGCTTGCCATTTAAATTTGTGAATTCCCCGAAACAAGTCAGAACAGGGAAAATCGTCGAGATGTCGCTTAAACTCAACGTGGCATTTGATAAATTAATGGAGAAAATACCACAAAGGGAATCGCCAGCTGTGAAACTGTGTTCAAAAGAAAATAGAGAGATGATAGTCCTGAAAATAAATCAAGCATTCTACGATATAAACTCCATTTTCCAGGGCACTCTGATGAATTTGCTAGAAACAAGTAAGTTTTATACTCCTTTCTATCATATGAGTATTTGTATTTATTTTTTACGTTTTTCCACTGTGCCAAAGGTATCAGTAACCCGTATCATCATCAACCGCTTCTGATTAAAATGCCATTCAAGACTACTCCTATTAAAATACACCAATGCGATATCGGATCGGCCTACGAGCTGAAAGCAGATGTACACCATCCAGTTGTACAAAGCGGATATGTTATTCATGGTATGATCTTATCCATGTTTGAAATGGATTTAAGCAGAGCTCTTGCCAGTATCGGTCAGGTGAATTTTCAGAGTGGCAAGACTGGCACCCTGGCCAGCAGCTTGGTTATGGAGAATAACTCTAATATAAGCGTGCCCGTGCCATTGTTTGAAATTAAGATATCAGGCGTAGAGATCCAGATCCCTATTTACAAATTTGTACTCAATTTTAACTTTTTGAATGATTCGAACATTTATTATGGCTATGGGTCGAAATTTATGGTATTGCACCAGACCTATACAGAAAAAACCCGCAAATGTATAAACAATGCGATATGTTTGCTGGTGCATTTATGTGGCAATACACCCGAAGTCTACGCTCGTATATTATTAGCTAAATTTCATGATTCTTCTGCCATCGATATTATCCTTGAGGTGAGTATATCCAATCCCTAATTTAATTTTACATTTATATTATATACATCATGTAAATATTTGAAGGTTCTTAAGTACTTAATTGCTGCGTCTTACAATCCCGAACGCTTGTGTACCGTGTACAACAAGCTAATGCATTTTAAGGAAACGGACAGTGTGGACCTTGCTGAACTCTTGGCCTTATTTGGCGTTCATTAAACGTACGAAGAGAGCGCGCATATGTGAAGGTTCTCTACTACCCTTAGATATCTTTCAATATCTTTGCTTTTTTGTTTGCACTATAAGAGTATGATATGTACCTCAAATACAATAATATAAATAAAAACCAAATAAAACTGTCATAGTACTAGGCTTTAACACGTCGTCAGTGTCGCCGCGCCAAATTCATTCGTGTGTAGTTGTCATGTAGAAAAATGATTCATACGTCGATGTCGACTTATGGAATATTTATTTTCTATTCTTTTTTTATCTTATTTTATAAACAATCCAATAAGGAAAAGCCAAGCTTAAAATAAACCAGTCTTGTAGAAAATTAATTTATTAATCAGGTAAAACTATATATTAAGGGCTGAGAGTTCTAGTTGGCTAGTAATATTAAAGCGAATATCAAAATCGAGGAATGTGATTTCCTATTCTAGACACAAACCGATTAACCCATTGTCGACAGGTGTTTTTTTAATTACGCACAAATATAACGAATCTTGAAGTCTGTTAGCGTAGTTCAGAAGCATGGATAAGATGCATCTGCAGGATGAATTTACAAACAGTATTATTTTTCCGTTCTTTAACTCAATATGTTCACCTTTTTAACCAGTGAGGGGCTAAGTGGGCCAGTATATTTTCCCTTTCTTCCTCAGTATATTTGCGGTATATTTCTAAGGGTCAGACGGTATATTTCAAAGAAAGATCCGCGGTCACACTGAATCCTTATGTGCATTGGCATTTTTGGCGGGACATTATTTTCGCAAGCCGCGCGCCACCAAAACCAACTTTGTGCAGCTGCTGTCCACAGTTTAATCCCATTCAAGATATAAACAATTAAAACAACAGCAAAAATGGCTCGTCGCGACTATGCCCTGGACAGAGGTGAGTGTGAAATCAAAGATGAGGCTGCGGCAACCACAAAAACCATGTCAATGTCCACGCAGAATCTATCAAAACCTTCCTGTCGGAGTTTTGCAAGTGCGACGATGACGGCAAGAAGCAGTTTGTGTACGGCTCGCAGCTGGTGAAGCTGGCGCATCGGGAACAAGTTCTGATCACGATTGACTTGGACGATCTGTCGGAGTTCAATGAGAGTCTGGCCGAGGCGGTGATCGACAACTGCCGACGCTACGCGGGCATCTTTAGCGATGTGATTGCCGAGCTGCTGCCCAGCTACAAGCAGCAGGAGGTGCACGCCAAGGACGCCCTGGACGTGTACATTGAGCATCGCTTGATGATGGACGCCCGCGTACGGAATCCCATGGAGCAGCGCGATGAACGCAACAGCTTCCCCTCCGAGCTGATGAAGCGATTGTGAGTAGGCCCCCAGAAAACCTCAGCCAAGGGGAAATCTCTGAATCTGAATTGAATTTGCAGTGAGGTGGGCTTCAAGCCAATGTCCACGGAGAAGGCGAATTCCATACGCGAGGTAAAGGCCCAACACATCGGCAAGCTGACAACTGTACGCGGCATTGTGACGCGCTGCACGGAGGTGAAGCCCATGATGGTCGTGGCCACATACACTTGCGATCGCTGTGGCTCCGAGACGTACCAGCCGGTGAGCTCGCTCTCCTTCACGCCCGTCCACGATTGTCCCTCGGACGATTGTCGCGTGAACAAGGCCGCCGGCCGTCTGTACTTGCAGACGCGTGGCTCCAAGTTCGTCAAGTTCCAGGAGCTGAAGATGCAGGAGCACAGCGACCAGGTACCCGTCGGCCACATTCCGCGCAGCATGACGGTGCTCTGTCGCGGCGAGGTCACCCGCATGGCCCAGCCCGGCGATCACGTTGTTGTCTCTGGTGTGTTCCTGCCTCTGGTGCGCAGCGGATTTGCCCAGATGATCCAGGGACTGCTCTCGGAGACGTATCTGCAAGCCCACGTGAGTTCACTGCCGTAACAGCCATTTGCGATTCGATCTAATCGCCACTTCTGCCACTTCTGTCACCAGCGCGTCATTTGTATCAATAAAAATGACGATATCTCGGACAAGGAGGCCGAACTGACGCCTGACGAGCTGGAGGAACTGGCCCAGGACGATTTCTATGAGCGTCTGGCCACCAGTTTGGCACCTGAAATCTATGGCCATTTGGACGTGAAGAAGGCCCTGCTGCTGCTGTTGGTTGGTGGCGTCGACAAGCGCCCGGACGGCATGAAGATTCGTGGCAACATCAACATAGCCAATGGGGGATCCTGGCGTGGCCAAGTCGCAGCTGCTGGGCTACATTAGTCGGCTGGCATTGCGCTCGCAGTACACCACAGGCCGGGGCTCCTCGGGGGTGGGTCTGACGGCTGCCGTGATGAAGGATCCCCTCACTGGCGAGATGATGCTTGAGGGCGGCGCCCTGGTGCTGGCTGACCAGGGCGTTTGCTGCATCGACGAGTTCGACAAGATGGCGGACACCGATCGAACAGCCATCCACGAGGTGATGGAGCAGCAGACCATCTCCATTGCCAAGGCGGGCATCATGACCACGCTGAATGCTCGCGTTTCCATTCTGGCCGCTGCCAATCCCGCCTTTGGCCGCTACAATCCGCGTCGCACGGTGGAGCAAAACATCCAGCTGCCCGCCGCTCTGCTCTCCCGTTTCGATCTGCTGTGGCTCATCCAGGACAAGCCGGACCGCGACAACGATCTGCGCCTGGCCAAGCACATCACCTACGTGCACTGCCACAGCCGGCAGCCGCCCTCGAGGGTCAAGTCTCTGGACATGCACCTCATGCGGCGCTACATCAACCTTTGCAAGCGCAAGAACCCCACCATTCCGGACGAGCTCACCGACTACATTGTGGGTGCTTATGTGGAGTTGCGTCGCGAGGCCCGCAACCAGAAGGACATGACCTTCACCTCGGCCCGTAACCTGCTCGGAATTCTGCGCCTCTCCACGGCCCTCGCTCGCCTGCGTCTCTCCGATCGCGTGGAGAAGGACGACGTGGCAGAGGCTCTGCGGCTGCTGGAGATGTCAAAGGACTCGCTCAACCAGACGCACGAACACCAGAAGGGACAGTGAGTATTTTGACATTTCCCCGACACAAGTTGAAGTTCTCACAGCTCGGCTATTTGCATTTGCAGTGTGCCAAATACATCGGATCGCATCTTTGCCATCGTTCGCGAGTTGGCCGGTTCGGGCAAGGCCGTCAAGATTGGCGACATCATGGATCGTTGCACGACAAAGGGTTTCAAGCCCGACCAAGTGGACAAATGCATCGACGACTACGAGGAGCTGAATGTCTGGCAGGTAAACATGGGACGCACAAAGATAACGTTCATGTAAATCGGCCGATCAGCGACCTAATCCTCCTATATTCTCTTTTTATTAGTTGTATTATTTGATACGTTTTGTGTATTTTGATTCATTTTATAGGCGTTTCGTTAGCATTATTCCACGTTCTCATTTATTGAAATATTATCACCTTCAATCATCAATCATTCAATCATTCGATCATCGTAATTAAATAAGAAACATTCAATTGATATCTCTGGCATCAAAAGTCGTAAATTTGCTAGGGGATAAATTGACTTTATTTTATGGTTTTCAAAAAGACATCAAAACAACAATGAAGAAAGAAAGTCCACTAAGTGCATTTGAAACTACATTCTACCGTCCTAGTCCTTTTGCCTATAAATTCGTCAATGGTTCCTTTGAGGAGCACCTAATGCATTTCGATACGATCCTCGTCCCCTAGTGAGACTATAAATTACACACACACACACAGACACGCAGATACACAGAGAGAGAGAGAGAGAAAGAGATACATTTCGCTACTGGGAATAATACACATATGTATGTATGTATGTAGATGTAGATATAGATATAATTGTTGTAGATTAGAAGGCCAGAGATATGGCCAGCCTAGATCTACATGCTCTTGTTGAAGCTGAGGGCGGCTCGAAGCTTGTTCCGTATGCGTGGAGAGTTCCAGCGATTGGTGCCGGCCGAGGACGAGCCCACGACGGAGCGCAGCTCGTTGGGCGATATGCCCTCGTCCACATCGTCTGCCTCCGTTCTGATCTCCATCTTCTGGACTATGAGACGCATCAGCTGGTGCTGTTGCTCCAGCATGCGGCTTATGTCCCGCAGCTTGCGACGCTGCCGCTCGAGCTCTGCGTTGATAAAATCGTCGCTGTTGTCAAAGGAGATGGCGTCCATGGAGGCTGGCCGTGAACAAAGAGAGCGGAGAATGAGTCTAGTCTGGCTGTAGCACAAAAGGCGACTGGGTGGGCTACTTACAATCCTCGGTGAAGGGATTGGAGAACCATTTGCGTAGGATAAAGTCGCAGAGGCCGAGCTTGCACTTTGCCTCGTTTGGGTATTCGATGAGCTCCATTTTGTCCACTCGCTGCAGCCAGACATGGGGCAGCTTGCGCTCCAGTTCCGTGTGCAGGACCACCTGCATGGCCAGACGTTTCAGCTGGGCATTGCGACGCACCGACTCGATGTCGCCAACAGCCAAACCGATAAGCAAATTCATCAACAGAATGGGCATCAGAATCATGAAGACGCCTGTCAACACAGAAATCATGCCGTCAGATCAGGGGCAGCGTTTACGACGATGGCTAAAGAGGATCTTACTCAGTATCAAGAAGGAGGTCATGGGCACCTTGAGTCGGTCCCGATAGTAGGTGTTCACGTAGGTGCCCACAACGTCCAGCTCGCCCAGCATCATGGAGAAGGTGCGCAGCAGCGACATCGGTATGTTCGAGAAGGACAAGTGGTTCGGCTGTGGATCGATAATCTGAAATGGGGGAACATCTCTGCATGTATATACCACGAGCGACTCAAACACCCACCTTCGAGAGCAAAATGTAAAAGGCCAGTCCGAAGGCAATAATCAGTATGGAGAAGACCATCAGCACTTTGATGAGCGTCTGCAGGATCTCCAGAAACATGACCACGTAGATGCCAACCTGATCGAATCGCTGCAGGAACAGCAGGAGCCGGAACCAGGACAGAAACACGGCAATCGAGGCCGCCGAGTAGTGGATGCTCGTTATGAGGCCATCGGCCCGAAAGGCCGGCACTATCATGACCAGGGCCGATATGTACAGCACCCAGGATATCAGGTTGACCGTCTCGAGGATGTAGTGTAGGCGTTGCTGGTAGATTTGAATCATTTCCCGCATCGAGTTGAGCAAAATGTAGACCACAATGACAACGGCACAGAACAGAATGGCCGTGGTGCGATTGATGCGCTCCACACACGAGTCCTGGCGGAAGTGCGTGGCCGCGTAATGATTCTGCGAGAGGTTGTGGGTCAGCTGGTCCCACCTGGCAAGAAGGATGCTCGCTATGGGATCGATTGGCTGGTGGATATCGTCTATGGCTTACCCCAAGTTGCAGTACTGGCTCATGGACTTGTTGACGCCGGGCTCCAGCTCAATGTTGTTCATCATGAGGGACGAGTAGATCGTGACAAAGACCAGGAATATCGAGTAGATCAGCAGGTTGGCCAGGTGAAAGTACTTGCCGTACGAGTTCCACTTCATCTGCAGGTACTTCTGGCTGAGTGGATGTGCCAGCAGCTCCACGCGTCCATGGGTCACCATGGTCTGGCCGGGATCAGAGAGGGAATGTGTTAGAAAAAAGGGCATGTGGGGAGACTGGGGAGGACAGCGACAGCACATACTATTCAAAATTCACGACACAAAGCCAGATACGATATTGTGTACACTGTACAGTGAGTCGGTTAGTTTAGTGGGTTAGTTTTTGGCAGGGACGACAGGGCACAAGTTGCAGTCTATTGGTTATATCGGCTACTATAAAGCGACAGAGAGAGAGACAGAGAGAGAGAGAGTACTTGCGACACTCACATTCACCACGGCCAAAGGCAAGGGACGCCAGTTGGGATCATTGAACTCTTTGCGCTTGGCCTCGATCTGTTCGGGTGTCTTTTGGTATGGCCAAAATGAATATTTAATCTAGATTGGTGGTAGATTCAGAGTCAGCTTCGATTTAGACTAGATTTGATTTTGATTTGATTTGATTTGATTTGATGAGCGATGAGCGATTACCCCCAACCACCCAAGACGCCGTTTATAAAAGGTTTGCCAGTTCGTACATGGATCGTATCGTAGTAAAAGGAGTAATAAAACACACACTCAAACACACACACACACACACACACACACGGACACACTGAATCATGCAACAGATCTGTGATCTGTGATCTGCTTCATCTGCTTCTTCTGCTTACATTCAACGCCGGCAACGGAATCGGATTGGTTGTCATTATCGGCTCTCCGGTTTTCTCATCGATCTTGGCATACATATAGGGGCATTGCAAGAATTCGAAAGAGTACTTTATCTGGATATATGTATATAGTATATATATATAAGTGGATAGGATATATGGTGGGCACATATTCAAAGAGGAGTATATAGAGAGGATTAGCATCGATGGAATGAGGTGATTGGCGAGCCGAACCCATTGGCTAACGGCAAACTTACGTAAAAGCTCTTCGAGTCCTTCTTGCAATTGGCCTTGCTGATGCACTTGTCCTGCACCGCCTCGAAGACCTTCGGCATGGAGGCGATCAGGGCCAGAGTGACGCACGGATGCTTGTCGGAGCGCAGGGCCATCACCTCGTTGGCCCGCTCCTCGTGCGTGACCATGGCCAGAGCCGCCTCCGGATACTTGTAGTAGATGGCATAGTCAATGGCACTCATGTCCAGGACATTGTACACCAGCTTGCACTGCATGGACATCAGCACTGAGATGGCATGCGGCTTGTTCTCCATGGTGGCCAGGTGCAGAGCAGTGTTCTATGCGTTTTGGATGGGACCAGATCGGATCGGATCGGATCGGATTAGCAGTTAGCGTAGTGTGTGCTCTGATGACTTACCCCATCCTTGTCCACCTGATCGAGCAGATGCGAGTGCACCGAATGCAGCAGCTCAATGGTCTCGGTGTAGCCGGACATGGCCGCCAGCTGGAGGGGATTGCGTCCGGTGTGATCCCTGTGCAGCAGCGCCCCCCGATTGAGCAGCAGCTGGACGACACGGGTGTGCCCCTGCTGCGAGGAAATGTGCAGCGGGGTCATGCCCGCTCCGTCGCTTTCGTTGATGATGAACGAGCCCTTCTCGGAGTCGAGCAGCTGGCGCACGGTGTTGTAGCGGCCGTAGCGGGCGGCAAAGTGCAGCGGACTCTCGTTGTTGTTGTTCTTGAGGTTGATGCAGGCCCCCAGCCGAATGAGATTCTCCAGCGAGCGGATGTGCCCGTCCCGACTGGCGTAGTGGAGCGGCGAGCAGCCCATGCTGTCCTTCTCGTTGAGCAGCAGCTGCAGCTGGTTGTTCGTCTGGCAATTGGCCACCTGCTCGGCAAAGTCCGTCAACCTGCCCCCGTTCATGATGACAAAGTGCAGCACATTGCGAGCAGCCGCATCCTTGACGCTTATCCCGGCTCCCAATCGAATCAGGAGGTGGACTGTTGAGGATGCCAGAAGGATTGCTCTTAATCTGGGCAGAGGAAGGGGCCCAAATGCCCAACGCTCACCTGTCTTCCAGCCGCTGCGAGAGGCAGCCAGCAACAAGGGCGAACGATGCTCCTTATCTAGGGCATTGATGTCGGCTCCCTCGCTCACCAAAAAGGACACGATATCCGGATGATCGAACATGGAGGCGCAGTGCAGCGGCGTCATCTTCTGCACATCCGTGCAGCTCAGGCAGATCCGCTTCTCCATCGGCTGCATCTCGAACATCAGCTTCACAATGTCAATGGCTCCCTAAACGAGAAACGGAAATCGATGGATGGCATTTTGTATCCATTCACTCGTCCATTTGCCCCACTCAATGCCGAATGAATCGCATGACATGCCATCCAGGGGCTTGGTCTTTGTTTTTCCAGCACCAAAGTCACGTTCGTCGCCGCGAAATTTGCATAAGAATTTGTCAAATTAAAGTCAGTCGTGTAACAACACGAAAGACGGCAAAGCAGCCAGGCAGCAAGCCAGCAAGCCAGCCAGGACACGAGCCAAACTTGCCACTTGGCAGCCATCCCACCCACCGCCTCAGAGATGATTTCACACTGTCTTCCTTTTGACCAGAAATGCTTTGTTTAACCCATCTATCCAGCTCCATATCTCCCCGGGGAAATATGAGGATGAGCGTTGTCGTGTGCTTTGCTGCCTGTCAGCGGAAGGACAGGACCATCTACTTTACTCACCTGAGCGCAGGCCAGATGCACTGGCGTCGAGAGATCATGTTGCTGCGTGGATATCTTCGCCCCTGACTTGAGGCACAGCTCCACAGCCTTGATGTCGCCACCGTGTACGGCCGAGTGTAGCGGCACATTGCCCTCCGAGTCGTAGAAGGATATCATCTCCTCGCGAGTGCAGCCGCGTTGTTCGCCCCACTGCAAGAGGACATAATTGAGGGCGTACCATTAATAAATGGGTGAGTAAATAAATGGCTGGCGAAGAGAACGAAACAGATTTTAACATTTTAGAGCAAGCTTTGCCTACACTTTGGCTGTGCAGAAAGTATTTAGATATTACTCGTAATATGGAATTGTTAATGAAATTAAAAAGACTTCTAGCTGGCCAAAGCATCCAAAAATATGCTTCGAGTACCCATTGTCAAGGGGTTAAAGTGAAAGTCTGGAATCCTGGACCAAACACCAAATTGTTTCCGAAAGTCAATGTCCGACACTTCTTGGACTTCAACAACATTCGATACTTTTTGTTTTTCAGCCGAAAGAAACCCTTTTAATATGTTCCTTTTCTTTTCTTTACTTTTCTTTTCTTTTCTTTTGTGGGCCTACGTCAGCGAAGTTTAGCAATAAGTTAAATTCGTCAGCGCAGCTCCACAGACACGCGGCAACGCGCCACAAATTTGATACGCATTCATGGCGGCGCAGCGTATACGCAATTTCAATCAAAATGGGAAGGGAAAAGGAAAATAAACTCAAAGTGGAAGTAGTCAAAGCGAGTGCAGGAAAGGTCAGAGGATAAGTGGGGGAGCAGTGGGAGTTATGGCAGGAAAGGAATAGCATGGAAAGAAAGGAATAGGAGAATGACATTACCGTAAGTGGTCAAGTGGGAACAGCTACCACAAAGTGCAAGATCAAAGCAGGAATGGGTGAGGCAAGAGCATGCATTTTGTATGAGATATTCACTGGACACTTGCCTGAAAGAAGACCTCCATTGTCTTGGAGCTGGCGTTCTTGGCAGCCTCGTGAATGGGATAATAGCCGTTGTTGCACGGCTTACGGGGGCATGCATCGAACTCAGTTATCTGCAAGATACGACGCACACAAGGAGTTACACGACATGATATAGCAGACACTATATATTAAATAATGCTAATGCTAGGGCATATCCTAGGGCTACACACACAGGCATAGCATAGACACGCACACACACACACAGAGAGAGAGAGAGAGGGGGAGAGAGGGAGAGGGAGGGCAAGAGACTCTGCCGGGCGAGTCCTGGCAGAATATCATAGCATACTTTCGTGCGCAGGCAAGACAAAATGGCATCAGAGGATACAAACCTTTTCATTTGTTGGGTGTGTGTTTTTATTTTTTTCTATGATAAATGAATGTTGCGTATGTATGTACAGCTATGGCCATGGAAATAGTAGTGCCCACCACTTTCACGACTGTTTCGGAGTCACTTCCAGTATTCCAAATTGAACATGTAAAACCACCCATTTGGACAGACAGGAATCTACTCTATTTCTATCTATTTCTATTACCTATTTCTATTCTATCTATTTCTATTGTTTAATAGAAAACAGAGGAACTGCCGTTGCATTTGCATTCCATCTTCTTGTTTTTCATGACTTAAACGAATTAATCATTGCTCGGTGCAGAAGAGGTCAACCCCAAGCCTTCAATATCCACAAATATTATGAAATAAAATTGCATATCGCTCTGTCAGTGATGTGAACTGTCACCAGACGACTGATTGCACATTATTTAAGTGCAAGAAGTCCTGGAAAGTTCTGGCCTGTGTCATAGGACGAAAAATACTTTGGACCGATGAGAGTAAAGTTGCATCAAATGGTGAAATAGACTCCAGGAAATATGTCAATCTTATCGAAAACTTATGGGGGAATGACAAATGCATTAAAAAACTGAAAACTGAACTATTGTCAGGACCCTATTGATCCATGCCCGGCAGGTACAAGACCGTAATGAAAATTAAATTAACCAAAAACTTAACACTAAACCCCAATGAATATGTAAAGCATGCAGCATTGGTTTTAATTTGAATTTTTATGCTTTTTTTCGATTTTCTTAAAGAACCCTTCTACACTGATAGAAAAAACCAAAGTAAAAACCGAATACAATCATATTTAAATTTAAAATGCGATTTTTAAATACAAACATAGTAAAATTAAATAGAATTCACTTTGATATAAAATATAAATGTATTAAAATGGCTTTTTAATACGTTCATACTAATCTTAATACAAAACACTTTAAAATAAATATAATATATTTAATTTAAATACAAAACACTTTAAAATAAATATAATATATTTAATTTAAATACAAAACACTTTAAAATATATATAATATATTAAATTTTAATATGAAATATATTAAAATTAAATATTAAATATATTAAATTTAAATATTTTCATATTTATATCAAAATGTAAGTGAAAAATATTCAATATTAATACAACTACTCTTGGGTGAAAATTAATGGCAAACATATTAAAATATGGGTAAAAATATTAAAATTTCATGGCTTTTTTCTATCAGTGTACATATTTCCACGAACAGCAGGGTATTCATGGGTATTTGTCTTAGGTCATGTAAAACAAGAAGATGGAATGCAAATGAAATGGGAGGGACTTCTTCAGGGTACTGTACTAGTGCTTACATTTTACCCTTTCCAAAAAGGGTTCACACAATCAATTTGGATTGCTGCAAGTGGCTCAAAAACAGACCGGAAAGTGGTGACTACTATTTCCATGACTGTAGCTGTACATATGTGTGTGTGTGTATGGATTGGGTGTACGGCTGAGTGGGTGTGTGTTTGTCGGGTGAATTTGATTAATGACGAATTGTGTTTGGTCCAATTCGTTATCAAAATGCAAATAAAATGCATGAGTGAATGCGAAATGCGAAATGCGTATCTAAAAGTGAAAATAATTACGGGGAACAACTTGGGCGAGGACTCACACCACTTACCAGGATGCGAGCGCATTCCTCGTGATCGTAGATGGCTGCCAAATGGAGGGCCGTGCGTCCGTGCTCCCCGCCCTGCTGTATGTCGATGACGTTCCGGTACTGTCCCATCACCCGCAGAGACTTCACCTTGTTCAGCTCGGTGGCCAGGTGGACGGGCGCCTGCTTCTTCTCGTTGAGCACTCCCGTGTCCACCGGTCTGTAAACATGATGAGGGATTGTTGGGTTGTTTTCGGATTACTGTTAAATAGACCATGGCAAAAGCCTGTCCAGCTTACATGGACAGCAGATAGTCGAGGGCCTCGTAGGCATCGCACTCGACGGCAATGTGGAGCGGCGTATTTCCGGCATTGTCCTTGGCATTGAAGTCTGTAAAGCGCACTTGATGATGAGATAATGATGTCAAGGGGATAGCTAATGGTAATTCGAAATATCCCCGAGCCGGGACTCAGACTCAGACTCAGACTCGGACTCGGACTCACCCCCGTTCTGATCCCGAATGTAGCGTAGTATGTTGACGCGATTCCTGGCTGCAGCCTGGTGGGCAGCCGTCCGTCCCTTGCCATCCTTGAGGGAAATGCGCGTGCTGTCCGCCATTAAAAGTCGCTTGAAATCCTCCAGGTTCCCGGACTCGGCTGCCTGTTGATAAACGGGGGAACAGGTGTGTCTCAACTCAATCAGTTTTCCAACAAGTTGGATTAAGAAACGCAAAAGCGGTGCTGTTTGCTCTAAAAGTTCATGGCAAACTCGGGGAGATAAGCCAGGGCAACAGGCGACAACTGGTGGGGATCCAGAAAGCGTGGCAGCTTGTGTCGGCCCAAGAGCACAGTAGCAAGAAATGTCAATAGATTTTTAGTCGGAAAAGACTCGGTCAACATTCAAGACAAGACTGTCTTCCATTTCCCTCTCACTTGCAGTGTCTACAGTGCCTGCTCCATCAGTCTTTTGTTTTGCTTTGCTTCCATCCACTTCAAGACATTTTTTCCATCACGAAAAGTTTTCTTTAAGCTCAAAAACTATTACGCAGAATGGCAACTGTCGCTGCAGCAGTCCCTAAACCCAAGCCCAAGCCCAAAACCCAATTCCAACCCCATGTCTCCCCATTTTTGAGTCAGTCTTCGTGCAACTTCCACCGAACTGCACTTAAAAAGTAAATCTAATTTCGGTGATTCCTTTTAGCTAATTTAATGTGTGTGTGTGTGTGTGTGCTTCCGTGAAGCAATTTTACCTGGAGAAAATCTTCGACTTGTATCTTTGGTGCGGAGGACATTCGCAGTATGCGGGCCCACTTGTTGGGCAGATTTAGTGGGGCCATTGCAGTGAGCTCCGCCCCGCGGGCACAGCCGCTGATCAAGTAGCGGAGCGGACTGATGACCACCTCCCGCTTCGGGGTCTCCTTCTCCCACTCGCTGGTTGCCATTTCAATGGCGGTCGCTGTTGCTTATTGTTGTTATTGTTGGAGCGTCAAAAGGAGAATCCTAATTACATTTGTGTGTAGTTTTACGATTAGCTCTGATTGCCAGTGGCACTCATCTCCACAATGCTGCGGAGGTCTCTGAAGCGTCTTTGCTGTTCGTTCTCTATGGGCTTTACCTTTCACTTTTCTATTTGCTACTATTTGAATATGCGCCGGCTACGAAGTTTACAGATATTTCGGCTCTCGTTTCAATCTTTGACTAGAGTTCCAGAAATAGTTCCAGCTTGGGTATCAATTTAAAAATTATTACACTGAGTTCCTGGAGCTTTCCACTTTTCTTTTTCTTTATATATTTGAACTGCACAACAATTCTGCATGCAATGCGTTTTGTTTGTACTCTTCCCTGGATTGTTTAAGGTATTCAGTTGCATAACACGCTATGTAGAACGATTGACAGCAATTAAGTTACTTATATTCAAAATAATCATTGGGTCTCAAATCTCAAAGGACTCTTTTGTGCATGTTCAATTGCTTTATGTATACATACGAGTATGTACATGTACATGCATGTGCATGTATTTAATTGGCTTAAGTTGAAGATATTTGTATTTATTTACTCTTTAAATTATCTATCCATGCCGCGTAGTTTCCGGGCATTTCAATTTGCCAAAATTATATTTATTTAAGCATGCAAAATATTTAAAATTGTTCTTGCACGTTAATTTCGACGTTAATTTATATTTGATTCGGTAAGTTTGCATTAACATTTATCGGCATACAAAAACTTGTTTTAGTCACTGTTAAACAACATGCTTTGGGGCTTTTCGTGTTCTTGTCAATACTGATTCCCATTTGATTGGGTTATGCGGTCCCAATCGAACAAATTGCCTTTGAATTTCCACTGATTTTCAAACCAAGTTAACATCGTTTTCCGTTCTGCACACTGAGAGAGAGGAGAGGCTGTCGGCCAAGTTGCCACAAGACTGAAATCTCGGGCCAAGAAGTGCTCGCCTTTATAGCCAACAGCCAGCACGCGGGGGCGTGTGGGCTTCGGGTGCGTTGGGTGGGGAAACAACACGCACTCTGCCGGAGGGCAGAATTTACGCCGTGCTCGCCGCGTGGTGAGTTTCATTGACTTTGACCGTGAATTTGAGCTGCAATTTCTGCTGCCATTTCCATTGCGTGTCGATTTTGTTCCTTACTGTATTGTCCACCGAACTTGTTGCTTTGCATGTCCCGCCGAGAGCCTATGTTTATTTTCACATGTCTACCCATCTATCAGCCCTGATGGCTGGGTATTCTCGAAGGGGGGGGGGTGTGGGGAGGGGAGAGGGGACGAAGCCAAGAAGCCATTGAACTTTCTCGAACGACAAACGCAAAAGCAAAAGCAAAACTCATTTCTCATTTCTCAGCTGCAATCGCGGAATCGATATGCATTTATCACAACTCTCGCCTGGAGAATTGCCACTGGGTCGTCACTTTGGAGAATTGGCCAAGCCACGAGGCCAACCATATCCACCAACCATACCCGAATCCATCTACCGATTACCAACTCACCCGCAATATCCTGAAGGGGCTGTCACGCAACAGGCAGACCTGCTCCGCCGCCGGTTCGGCTGGCAAAATGGCCTCCAATGGGGTCTCCGCATCATCGCCGTCGATTTCCGCACGCTTGGCGGCCGAACTTCGCTCGATTATCATTGAGAATATCCAATACTGCAAGGAATTATAGAAGGATATTTTAGATAGTGGGTCCTTTACTTTGATTTTTATTATTTACTTAAATAAATGCAAATGAAAACACTAAAAATTACAAGCTAGAAAGTTTAACGAAAGTTTAACGGCATACGGGCTTCAGTTCCAATTGATATAAAGTATTAATTAAACTACTTTGATTCTTTACTCTATACATACATATCTTGGGATCCCTTTAGATATTTCACACATATTTATTAAACACTTTTCCAAATGAAAGCCTCTCGAAATTCCATTCTCTTCAATGAACTTTGGGAATTAAAAGTGAATGCTAAAAACTAATTAAAGCCAGGAAGAACATTCTAGAACTGTTCAAATCTTTTGCTCCACATTTGGGGAAATGCGTATTCCCCAGTTAGCTCATTCCTGACTCTGACTCTGACTCACCTTGCTGCTGCGATTCTTGGTGGTGGTGCTGGTGCTGCTGTTGCTCCGCGTCTTGGGCAAAAGTGTGGGCTGGGCCTCCATCAGATCCGGGGACGACATGGCAGGGCATTGGCCATTGTAGACCCCGCCAGCATTCCAGAGTTTGGGCATGTCCGGGCAGCTCGACTGGCGCTCGGTGGCTGCTGCTGCGGCTACAGCTGTTGCGATGGTAAAGGGCCGCGACTCACGACTGTACATAATGTTGGCGATTAGTCAGAATATTTCACAATGAAAAACCAAAGTCAGGCAGCGGCTCTCATCCGCAATCAGTTCTCTAATTAGATATTGATTGAACTAAACGTTTTGCACAGCAAACCAATTTAGATAGCCCGTCTGTCACATGATACGGTCCCGATAGCAGGACAGGAGTACAGACAGTGGGACAGTGGGACAGGCAGAGATAAAGGAGTTCGTACTGTGGCTGTGGCTGTGGCTGTGGACTTTGTCGACCTACAGCCGAACCGTGACTGCAGCTGAACTGTGTCCAACTGTGAGCAGTAAGCCCCCGTAAAATATTTCCCATACGAGTATATCTATGGTTCCGTAACTCTGTTCTGACACCACCGCGAGATACATAGAGTCGAGTCAACGAACGGCCGTTTGTCATTTTTCCAGTTAGCTCCTTCCCGGGGGAGTGCGAGTAGAGTGGGAGTGGGAGTGGGAGTGGAGTCCATGCCGAACGCCCCATTTAATGGCAGTGTCTAATTAACGGGCTGTTTATTTGTGGCACTCGACTCAGACGAATTTGCATAATGCCAAACTGGCCCAAGCCAAGCCACTTACTCGACTTCGTCCAGCTTCATTTTGGAACCGACTCGACCGAGGGATAGTTACGAACTGGAAATATACTAAGCCTGGAGTCAGAAATTTCTAGGTGGATCCCCAATTACTTTGTAGAGATACCGATCGATATGCTGACATCGCATCGCGATTTGGGCCTCGATTTCGCATTTCATACTCTGACTAATGAATTTCACCCCGACAATGCCCCCCAGAGGAGTTCCAATGGGGCTCTGATTGTTTCCAATGGGGGTAAGAGTGGATGAATGATGAGTTGACGAAATTGGAAACGCTGTGCGTCGATTAGTCTGAGTGGTTCCTCGTTTCGTGGGTAAATATCACACCCATACGAGTGGAAGTCAGTCCCTCAATTAAATGTGAAACTTACCTTGGGAAAAACTCTTTTGGAAACGCTTTAGTTCGAATTCTGCTTTAGAGAAGGCTTCCTTTACATCTTCAATCGACTTTGAATTTGAAAAACTTGAATTTGATTTTGATCTCAGCCAAGACTAGGCCGGAGCACACCGAACACGCACGTCTGTGGCAGCAGCAGCAGCAGCAGCAACTGGTACTCGTATTTTGCGAGAATATTCTTTCAGAATTTAGCAGCATTTAAGGCCTGAGTGCCCCGATGCTTGCCATATGTTTCACTTGCTATCCGCTCTGGGGGGAGAAGCACTTCAAGTGCAGGCCACGGCACGGCACGGCGCCAGCAAGGACTCGACTCCCTGCGCCTGCAGCGGCAGTTCCTCTATCTCTGATTATGATGGACGGACACTTTAATTATAAAACTCAATTAGCACCTTTGACTGACAATAATTAGCTGAACTCGACTGGTCTGGGACTCTCTCTCTGGATCTGCCTCTGCCTCTGCTGTAACTTTCGCTTGACAATTTGTTGCTGAGTGATTCGCGCGTACCGACAGCCTTGATAGCTGGTCTCCAACTAAACGTGGCAGCCTTTGGGCCAGTGCCTGTAATGTGTCGGTCCGTTGGACTGCCTCGGGGTGGGCCTGATAACAGCCTTTCGTCACCTCGTCACTCGTCTCGTCTCGGGACGAGTGTCGTCGCCATTTGTTAATGTTACGATACATCCAGACCAGACCAGACCAGACCAGACGCATATACTTGTAGATATCATATGTGAATGTGTAAATAAATACCACATGATGAAATAGCGCAGCAGAACTGGAACTGGAATCATTCTGGACACTTTAATGGGTTGTTATCCATTCAGTAGATCGATTGGCTAAACGGCTGCCTCTGGTTGTGGGTGGGCGATAGACTTCCTCCTGGATTGTCTCTGCTTAGCTTCCGCTCTGATCTCTGAGCGAGATCTCCTCCTGGCGGTAAAAGCCTTACACAATTGACTTTCTGATCCGTGTCCATTCTGTGCTAGCTTATTAGTTGCACGGTTTATTTTTAGCTCTTTCAAGTGGTGGGTCTGTCGGTGGTGGTCGGTTCCCATGTGCCATACGGCTCTTAGCGATTTCATTTAATTAATTTCCAAGTGACGCATGCAAATACGTGCAACAATAAACTAATTTATTGGATAACTTTAAAGGGGAGAACTCATGCAAATTAAATTTAGCTGATTGATGGAAAAGTAAGCAAACAGAACGAGAAACAAAAAGGAAAAAACAAAAACAAAAACAAAACGAAAACGAAAACGAAAACTGATAAGAAATCACAGAATGGGAATGGACATGAGTTTGCCTGGAATTTCGGAGAAGTATAGAACCAGTCCCAGGACAACTATCACAATGAGCACAACCCACAGCACATATTTGCGTATGGAGGGCCAGAGGATGTAGTGGGCCGACTTGAAGGGATGCGTCAGCGGATTGAAGGCTGTGCTCGGCCGACTGCAAGATACAATCACTGAAGGCTATACATCGGAAAGGGTGATCAGGCAGGCGTTGAATACGTACTTGGGCTTCTCCAATGCCATGGGTGGGTCATGGCCATGGCCAGCGGGTTGATTCGAGGCCTCCACCGACGTGCAGACATCGATTTGGAGTTCTACTTTGCCCTGCAATTAATGGATCGTATTTGTGAGTGGGCTTTACGCTCCCACTCCCATTCCGCGACTCACCTTCGTCGAGGTGACGGGCTGTCCGAACCTTGGCTTCGGGGCACTCTCCACTGGGAACCAGCCATGGACGGACCTGCGCTGGAAGAGATTCAGTCGCTTCCGCTGCCTGGCATAGGCCTTGCACTGCCCCTCCGTCTCGTACGGCATGGGCATGTTGGAGAGGTTCAGCTCCAGGGCGCCCAGGTACTCGTTGCGGGTAATTGCGTCTTTGTCCCAAATCTGCAGATAGATAACCGGCGGCCGCTTGATCTCAATCTCCTCGAAGAGTCCCCCTCGGCGACGGAAGACCATCTGGGTGGTGGGTAGGGGAAACCGAGAGAGAAACACGCGCACGCGGTATTAATTAGTGGAGGATATTGGATTACAAGGCGACCTGCCACCAATTAGACAAGGTCAAGACGGAGCCTCTCCCTCTCGCTGTCTGCTCACCATATCCTCGTTGGGGGAGTACATCATCGGGAATATCATGCGCCAATTAAAGGCAGCATCGCCGGTAAATGAGCGGTAATGGATATCGGTTGATTGGCGCTTGTCCATATCCTGGCACCAGCTGCAACAACGCACAAAATCGGGTAATTGCATATCGTTTACATGGGGGGCAGCGACAGCAGCAGCACCACCCCACCCATTGCCCACTCACCCAGTCACGAAGAGGTCGCTCATTAGTGTGCCAAAAACATTTCTATCGCCAGCCTGGATGCCTCTCAGATTTTTGACCACAACACGAATCTCGTAGCCAGCGGGTGGCACGGGCGTGATATCAACTGGGAACGGAATGTATGTGTTGGCCTCGAACAGCTCTATCCACAGCTGCAGTTTGCCCTGAATTGAGAGAGAGAGAGGGGGTTGCCAGAGAGGGGTTCGAATGGAGTTCTCCTCGCTGCTTACCTGCTCGACATTGGGATAGTCATCGCGGTAGAGGGAGCGCGTCTCCACGTGCTCAGGCACCAGCCTGTAGCCGAAGGAGGGCAGCCTCTCGATGTTCTTCAACACTGTCAGACTGAGGCGTTCGTGCAACTCCTCACCTGAAACGAGCAATCAATACAGGTATATGAAAATCAGATCACGCACCTCTGGATATGGTTGTCTCATCGCCAAAGAGCAGCCCATCCACCTCGACCACTGTGCCGTAGTAGTAGGGCGGCTGAATGCCCCGCTGCTGGCACAGATCCTTGAGTATCTCCGAGGGCAGGCTGACGTCGTGCCACTGGTTGTAGCCAGCCCGCGAGTACTCCTGGGCCAGGCCCACCGTGGCACGGTGCTTGCTGCGCCAGCGATCCTCCAGATCGATGTACGTCTGACCGATGACGTCGTCGCGGAACTTGTCCTGGTCGTACACCATCAGCAGCAGCATGTTGTCGCCGGGCAGGGTGGCCTCCAGCTCGAAGATGCGCCCAAAGATGGGGTTGCTCTGGTTGGGGATGTACGCCGCCCGATCGGAGATCGTCTTGCCGCCCAGATGCAGCTTCACGTAGCAGTCGGAGCTGTCCCGCACGTCCCGCGGGCGCATCTGCAGACCCTGCACCACATACACCCGGACGGCTAGCCGCACCGGCTCGGCCAGGGACTGGAGCATCGTCTGTTGGCGCGGATTGGTGGCAGCTGCCAGCGGCCGGAGCATGTCCCCGCCGCCGCCCTCGTCCCAGGCACCGCACTGGCAGGGCGTCAGCTTGACCTGGATCTTCAGCGTGGCGTAGACGTCCTCCTTGGGCGGGGCCTGCTTCTTGAACTTGACTCCGTGCACCATCTGGACGGGCACGGCCCAGTCCTGCAGGTAGCCGAACTGCGGCTGCTTCTCCAGCTCGTTGGGAAAGATGACCAGCCGGTGCTTGTACTCGTGCGTCATCTCCGCCGCCCTCCAGTACATCGAGTTGTAGAACTTTGTCCACCACGTGAACTGTCCCTCCGGGATGGGGTCTTCGTCCGATTCATGCCTCAGGGCCAGTCTGTTGGCGTAGGCAGCGGGACGCAGGCCCAGGGCGAACATCAGACGCCTCCATAGGTGCCTCAGGCTGGCGGGGGATTTCTCCTCCTCCTCCTCCTCGTCTTCGCTGTCCTCCATTTCTGTCTCCTCCATGCCGGTGTCCGTCTCCGCCTCGTCATCGTCCTCATCCACTGTCACTGCGGTGGTGGTGTTGGATGCCGCCACAGAGCTCTGGGTGCCGCACTTGGTCGTCTTGCCGCGCTGCAGGAAGCTGGCGGAGTTCGGTATGAGTGCGGCGCCCAGGATGGACTCTGAAGTTAGGCCGGAGAGGAGCACATCGGCGGCTATCATGGCTGGCCAGTACTCCTGCTGATCGGGCAGACTCTGTAACGAGGGGGGAAACAGGAGATTGTATCTAAAAATCCTCGCCAGGCGATGACCCACCACGACGGCCGAGGCGTAGGCGACCAGGAAGTTGATGCTGTTGCCGATGCGGGCGGTCGAAGGGCCACTCGTGAGCACCAGGTCCCCCATCATGATCTTGATCTTCCGCTTGCCCGCGGAACTCATCGTGCTCTTGGAGTAGTTGCGCAGACCCACGAATATAACCTCCAGACTGTGACGGAAAGCCATTACCGATGGAGAGGCCAAGCCGCGCCAAGCCTAGAAATACTCACACAAAGTTCAGCATGTTCGGTCGAATGGCCTGGGGAATGCCCATGGTGAGGAGGGGCTCCTTGGTGGCTCCATCGGCAACGCCGTCCGCCAGCTCGATGAACTCGGCCGACATGAGGACCTCCGCCTGGACGGCGCCCTTCCTGGCCAGCGGCACCCACTTGAGGGGCGGGGGAGAGACGTGCTTGAGCCGCTGCATCTTGTGGACGGGGCCCTTGGACCAGCACAGGGCCCCTTCCTCCCAGGCAGAGTCTGCGAAGTGCTCTCCGCTGATCACACTGGCCAGCAGATGGCCCTTGCCCACAAGCTCATCGGCGACCGATCTCTCCTTGTTGTAGAACTCCAGGGAGAGCAGCGGGGGATGCTGCACGTACCAGTCGACGCTGCCGGGCAGGGTGAAGCATGCGAAGGTGATTTCGGCGTCCCAGATGGGCGACAAGGTGCCGGGCGAGGTGTGCGTCTCGGCGGCCTGCTCCCCGAACAGGATCCGCAGATGGGAGTCGGCGACGTGCTTCTTCTCGCCGCTGGGACGCACCTTGGCCTGGTGGACGTACACGTGGCAGCGGAAGAAGGTCCACGCCACACGCGTCTTCCACACCATCGGCTCGATGGAGATCCAGTCGCCGATGTGGTGGGAGACGAATTGCTTGCGCTCCCGCTCGACCACGATGGCGATGCAGCCGAGGATCATGGCCGTGCTGCAGCCGCAGTTGGGGCAGCTGTGGAGGCAGCCGGGCGCCTTGAAGGCGAAGCTCTTCAGCCGCCAGCACTGTGTCGTCTGGCCCTGCTGCATCTCCCGCCGCTGCAGGTGGAGGAAGAGCTTGGCATTGAGGCGGCACACGCCCACCTCCTTGCCCCCGGCACTCAGGTAGAGCAGCAGGTCGGGCCACTCGTCCTGCACCCGCGCCATGTTCGAGAGCGCCGTGATCCTGTCCACCAGGCGATGCAACTCGTTCACCACATCCGCCACAGAGGCGTCCAGGTTCTCCACGTAGCAGCTGCGCAGCTCCTGCTTGAGCAGGCGCAGCTCGTGCGGCAGCTTGGCGAAGAAGGCCACCAGGAAGAGCTGGCGGTTGATGTCCCACGGCGTGCGCTGGCTCTCCATCTCGTGGTCGAAGCGATGCTCCTTGATGCCCTCCTTGATCTTGGTCAAGATGCTGGATATGATGGCCTTCAGGCACTTGGCCTGACTAACGTCCTGCTGCGGCGACTTCAGCTGGAACACCTTGAAAGTGTCCAGCTCGGAGCGCTGCAAGCGAGAGAGGTCAGAGGTTACACCGGCAGCTCACCATGAAGGCCGCAGCTCACCATGAAGCCAATCAGATCGATCATGAAGTAGTCGCTCTCGTACTTGTCCCGGTTGTCGGGCAGGCGGGCACGCAGCAGGCACGATCGGTAGGGGGCATCCTGGCGGAAGCTTTTCGAGTGCATCGCCGAGCGGAACTTGCCCGCTGGCGTGTGCAGGTGACCCTCCAGGACCGTGGAAGTGTTCTCCGCGAGCTTCATTGAGATTTTATAGCTGCCGGCACCGGTCTGGATGTGACCCCCCAGCAGGGGCAGGAACTCCACCATGAAGACGTCTTCCTTCCAGAAACGAGACTCGTCCAACCCGTGCACGTCCTCGCAGAGGATCGCATGGGAAGGTCTCTCCTCCGCCACAGCCTCGGAGCGCACTTCGAGCAGGAGGCGACCCACATAGGTCATGGGACTGACGGGATCGTACAGCTGCAGATAGGTGGGCCCCAGGGAGGGTGTGCCTGCCAGAGATTGGATAAAGTGTGAAGCGGATACTATGGACGGGACAGGAGGAGGGGGCACGCACCCTTGAACGCAATCTCCTCGAAGGACAGCTCGTACTCGGCCACGCACTTCCACTTGAGGTGCTCGTGCACGAGCACCAGGATGAGGAAGCGCTGCGCCAGCGAGGGGTACATCCAGGCGAAGCTGATCTCGTGGTTCCACACGGGCGTCGTGGTCTGCTTGGCCACCGGCGTCTTGCCCTTGAACGGATGGAATCTGTACTTTAGAAGGGGAAGACACGAGTCAGAAGTGCCACCCGTGTGGGCTAGATGATAGATTGGGAAGGTGGAAGGTGAGCAATACTTGGATCATGTAGCTGCCCTTCCGCACGAAGAAGCCCCGGAAGAAGGCGATGGAGTAGCGGATGTTGCTCGGCGTGTACGAGTTCGGGTTCTGCAGCAGGTTCCTGGGGGCGAGCTCTGACTTGGTTAGCTATCGAGGCTACCTGCACGGATGGGACAGATACTTCTCAATGTCGTCGTAGTCCTGGTCCACAGTCCACTTGTTCAGACTCTGGGTGTCCGGCTCCTCGGGGCTGAGGCTGCTCACCAGCGAACTGTGCTGCGACACGATGACCAGATCGAGCTGCAGATACCCATGCGAATCGCTGGCCTCCTCCTCGCGCGTTTCATTCTCCCCGATGGGCGGCTCCAGGCGGCCCCACTTCTTGAAGAAGCCGTGGTTCGGCTGGTTCCACACGCTGTGCAGATCGATCAGCAGCTCCCCCACCACCACGTTCCTCACGAGGGTCTGGGTCTTCTTCAGCTCAAAGAGGATGGTCATCCGCAGCAGGTCGGTGAGCGTGCAGCGGAACTCGAACACAAAGTACTGGGGACGAAACGTTCCGTAAAGGTCCTGCGGCAGCCACAGCCTCACCTCTCACCTCATTGAAGAAGGGATTCTCGGAGTTTTGGAATGTCTTGGTGCTCTTGTTCGTCTTATCCAGGCTGATTTTGACGTACAGCTCCGCCGTGGCCAGGCCCACTTTGGCGGCCTTGTGCACCGTGATGCAGATGAGAAAGTCCTGCGGTGCCCCGGCAAAGCAATCATCCATATAACTCATTGTCTCTCCGTTTGGGCGTGCAAATGATAGTCTGGTACGCAGATAGGCATTTTCCAAATTACCCCCCAATTTGATTTGAAAACAATTGCAACAACCTTTTAGAGCTTGACATGAGCAAAAGCTCATGGCTTGATTTGCTTCTGATAACTTTCCACATCGACACACTGCTTGTTAGAGTGTTTGAAAAACGATTCAAATTCAAACTTCACCTTTTTCCATCAGTGCGAGCTTTTAAGTTTCACGTTTTAAGCTTCTACATACCTTAATCAAGTTCCAATATATTTTTTAGAGTAAATTAAAGTACTTTTCAAAATGACCGCCAAACTCCACAGAAAATACCGAAATTTTTCGCTCTCAAATTGCTGCGGGACCGGGATAAATATATATATAAAACAGCAATTTTATGCATTAATGGGTAAATAGCATGTCAATCTAATACAAATTCATTATTAATGTTTCATGGAAGCTTGGAAAAACAAATGTAACACAATTAAAGGAAATAGGGTGTACAAATTCCATACTCATGCAGAAAGTTGATTCATGTCACATTCCGGTACACACTTTTGTTTAATGCTTTGGCCGCTTTTGTTTGAACCTTGTTATTAAGAAATCCAATAAAAAGAATTCTAAAAACTAGCCAATCTTGTACAAAAATTTATTGATGAATCGGATAAAATTATTTGTTTAGGGCTAAGTGGGCAAACTAGCTAGTAATATTTAACGGAATATCAAAATTGAAGAAAAAAGTCGTTGCGATCATCCGGTATTCTTTTACATATGATGGGGTATTTTTCTAACTGTCAGATTGGCTGGGTCACACTGCGTTTCACTTTTTTGACCACCCTGTTTAGGTCACACACCTTGCATATTTTTATAGTTTGTTTAGTATATTTCGTATATTTTTAGTATTTTCCAGTATTTTTTAGGACGCGTAATGGGTCTAACCCACTTGTCCTAATCCACCAATGTAGAAAATGAGTAGAAATGCTATTTAGAGCCATGTCCCAGGCCACATCGAATACTAATTCGTGATTCCTAATGGTTTGGCTAATGTTTTAAAATTGAGCTTAATGTCCGAAAAAAGTCATGTCAAAAAGTGGATAACGGCAGTTTTTATGGTATTTTTATCCACCAATGTAGAAATGCTAGAAAATGTCCGAAAAAAAGTGTCAAAAAGTGTCGCTAGGTTCTCTGTCGAATTTTACATAAATATGTAGTTAATTTGTAGCAAATGTGTAGTTAGGGAAAAATGTAAATGTCCTTTTCAAGAATGTTAAAAAATCCCACCATTCCAGTCGCATCTTAACATTAACATTTAGCAAGAGAGAGCTTTTAGCAAGAGAGAGCTTTTAGAAAGAGAGAGAGAGGCGCAGCCTTCGTTAAGTTTCGTTAAGCTGCTAAGTTTCGTTAAGTGCGTCTTACGTTAAGTGCGTATGAAATAAAGATTCATTGTTGCTTTATTTCATACGCACTTAACGATAGATACATTTGATTCGTATGGGAAAATTTCCGGCAACATGGAAAATGATTTAGCAGCATTGTTCTGCAACTTTGGCATTAAATGCGCAACAAGACTGCTACCCTTGAGAGTAAGGATATTATAGAATTGAGGTAATGTGTGTAATTTCAGGCTCCAATTAATGCAGAAAATAATCAGTCTCTGTTTTAAAGATATAAACGAAATTTTGAAGCAAATATAGGTATCGGGACCGGGATAAATTTATATATAAAACACCAATTTTATGCATTAAATGGTTAAATAACATGTCAATCTAATACAAATTCAATTTAATGTTTCAAAGCAGCTTTGATAAACAAATGTAACACCAATTAAAGGAAATAGGGTGTACAAATGTTCATACGCATGCAGACTCTTAATTGACCAGCAACATTGACGTCACAATCCGGTTCACACTTTCATTTTTTGATTTGGCCGTTTTTGTTTGAACCTTATTATGTAAGTAATCCACTAAACAGGATTTCTAAAAACTAACCAATCTTGTACAAAATTGATTGAGGAATTGGATAAAACTGTTTTATTAGGTTTGAAAGGGCTAACTTGCTAGTAATATTAAACCGAATATCAAAATCATGGAATACGATTTCAATCAATAAATTATAACGTTATCCCATTGTCGACCAGGGGGTATTTAATATATCCACGAAATTTATGTAACTTTAACATATTTTACTCATTACAGTCAAAGATGTCAGTGGTCATTTTTGATTTTTAAGTAAAGAGGAGGATGGAGCTACAAGGAACCTTCACAAACAGTATTATTTTCCGCGGTTTAACAAAGTGTGCTCAACTTTTTAAATAGAGAAGTGTTCAGTGGGTTAAGTCTCTTTTGGTCGCCGGATAGGGTTGTCAAATATTTGAAAAATATCATAACGATATGAAATATATCACCAAAAAAATATCGATATATTCGATATTTTTGATATTTTTTGTTTTTTAACATAACAGCAATCCTGAAATTGAATTCCCATACAGAAAAGACAACAATTTTTCATATCCCATATCTTATTTATATTTCTTCGTTTTCATATACATAGGTATTAAATTCTAATAAACTAAAACATATTCAAGGAAGCATCCAAGGAGCTGGTCTTCATACAGATACATATAACTCAATAAAAAAAACTAAGCTTTCGCGCGAATTCTTCGACCGGGGCACATACACCTAGACTCAAACACACACACAACGATACATTTGTGTAAGTGTTTGTAGTTATTTTGGTTAAAAACACAGGCTTGTTAAAAGTATGAAAACCTGCTACATCACATTTCTCTCACGCTCGGACGTAATGCTTTTCTACACTACAGTTTGTAGAGGAATACGACTATAACAAAATGGCTCAAAATTTTAGCAAAAGTGTGTTTGCAGATCACAGCAGACCGCCTGCACATTTATTTCACCACGCGAAACTTTGTATTTGTTTTTGAAAATGTAGGTAGCATTGTATTTCTGTGTGTGTGTTTTAGGTGTATGTGCTCCAAAATTCAGATTTCAGATTTAGTTTGCGAACTTTCCAGTTTTTTCAGTAAAATCTGAAAAATAATTCCCTGCAGAAGACATGTCGAACATATCAAAATATATCGAAATATATCAAAAATAAAAATATATATTGATATTTTGCCAAAAAAAATATCCCGATATAAATATTTTTTTTTTTGTGAAAATATCGATATATTGATATTTTGATATATTTTTGACAACCCTAGTTCAAGCAAGCCTCCAACCCGAAAGTCGCAAGCCGCGGTTACTGAACGTTGAGTTGAATCGAGTCGATTCGGAGTTTTGGATCTACCATAAGCTGGAGGAGCCCTGAAACGAGCGTCGTCGCAGTTTGCACTTCTCGTGCCTGGAACCATTGGAGACTCAACACACACCAACACACTCCCTACGGTACGGCTCTTCTCAGCGCGCGTCTCCTCTCGCCGCGCCCAAGTTTAAGCCCAGGTCCAGGCCATCATTGCGTCTCTGTGTGACTCTGTGTGTGCTTCTCTCTCTATCTCTCTCTCTGTGTGTGTGTTCCTGTGCTACTGATTTTGTGTATAATTTTTTGCGCGCGCTCAATCAAAACAGAGCTGGGGTACACTGCCACCCGTTTTATTAAATGCAAACAAATTAATTGTGAATCCCACCGTGCACTCTAGCCCACTGCATTATAAAAAGTGATAAAAAAATAAAAAATATCTCTAAAATATTCCCAAATCGTTGCAGTTTGATACATCGCCAATCGCCTCTTTCGGTGCCCGCTAAATTATTAAATAGCTCGCTCCACAAAGCGTGCCAATAAATTTTCCAGGTAAGTTTTGGATCCTTTTTTATGAGGGCGCATTTGTCAAAAAAAAACAAAAACAAAAAATGAATGTAATAGAAAGAGCAACGGGACAGGGTGATTGCCACTGTTTGCACCCACCAACCCCACACAACACCCAGGTCACCCACGCCCTTAGGCCAGGTCCAGGCCCAGCCTCAACCCCCGTTCATTCTCTTTTGTTGATACGCACACGCTTTTTGCGTCGTTTGGCTTCTGCTCCACCTCCTATACTTTCTGATTGCTGATGCTGATGCTGCTGCTGGCCCACAGCCCACCGCCCACTCCCCACTTTTGTTCAGTACCACCCCAACTGTCATGTTCTGTTCTGCTCAGCTCAGCTCTGTTCCCTTCTCCCACTCGCTCTCCTTTGGCACCTTCTCCTTTTTTGGATACCGTTGCTTTGAGGCTGCTTGCTGGCTGCCCTGGCATCTGTGCCACTTTTCAATTGCGCGGCACTTCTTCTTCATGTTTATCGCTCTCCTCCTTCTCGCTCCCCTCCGTAACCTAACTCTCTTCTGCAGTGAAAGGTTCAAGTCATACTTTGCAATTCTCTCCCGCTACCCTCTCCGCAGCACCTACCTACACACCACTTCAGCGTTCTTTCTCTTTCTTGTTTTTTTGCTGTACATTTTTGTGCAATTTCTTTACATCCACATCCATTCGCTTTTTGATCTTGAAAAGCGGTCTCTCTCCTCTACCCCCTCTGCACACCCCTCCCTCTCACCATCTGACTTCTGTGAGAGCTTTGGACAGGTTGTCCGTTCTGTGGAGAGCGCAGCCGAACAAGTTTATCAGGAAAACCAATAAAGCAGGCAGTATTGTTTATTGAAAAGCAGAGAGGGAGAGAGCGAGAGCACAGCAAATCTTGTAATTGATATCGCTCTAAATGGGGGAATGAGGGTACAGAGCCCGACTTCTAGCCGGAGATCTGCAGACTCACTTTTATTCGGTGTTCTGCCATCCGAAAATGTATAATTATTTATGTCTGAAATCTGTTCTGTTGTGGTGGAGTGGATAAATTATAAAAACATTACGTGACTGCAAATATCTGATTATCTTTTGATTAGACTTGCAAAATACTCGCATAATCTGTTTAAGTATTGTTTAAACTGGTTTAAAAATGGCAATATATAACTGAAAATAAAACAAACAAAAGTCTTACAAGAAAACCTGATATGTTATAAGCAATAAACAATACATATATTTGTATACTTATAAAGGGAACAAATGTGAGAGATAAAAAATACAAATGCGAGTACTCGTAGATCCCTTTACGGTTCATGTTTAGGAAGGGAATGCTCAAACATTGATTGAACCTTTGTCAAGGTCTATAAATAATTAGGAATACCCCCAGCTTTTGTTACAGCACTTTCAACATAGAGCTCGAATGCTTGGGTCCCTTGGGGGAGGTGAGGCATCTGGCTATTGGCGATTGAGTAATTGGTTTACCACAGGCTCCATCAGAAGAGGCTGTTTTGGCAGAGGTAGAAGGAATTAAAAGGCACTCAAAGGCCCACACAACTAACGCAAAACAAGCGCAGATTAAAAAAGTTGTAAACGATGGAAACTTCTGTCTTTTACATACAGGTGCAGAACTTTTGCCAAACTTCTCTTTGAACTCGTTTTGGGCCATACATATCGAAAACGTGACAAAGCGATTCGAGCCAGGCTAAATCAGTTAGCCAACCCGTTTGGCTGTGTGCCCGCGTACAGAACTTGGTCGAAATTAAACGGAGTTGGCCCAACTTTCCATTGGGAAACCGCAGGTAGCGGCAGAGTAGACGCAGAGACAGCGGCAAATCAAAATCAAAATCTAATGCAAAATCAAAACCAAACGGCAAACGGCAATAACTCAATTGCCAAATATCCGACTCTTGCACAGAACTACTCGTAAAAGCAATCTCATCAAGCATGAAGCCTATTCTGCCAGCCAGCCTGCCTGCCAAAATGTGCAACATAATTCAATTAGTGGCCTGAAAAGGCCGCTTGCACAAACAGAAGTTTTGTCGAAACATCCGACTGGAGGGCACCGATATCGTATATAGTGCATATAGTGCGAGGTGACGCTTCAGCGAGCATGAAATTCGTTCAAAGGCCACTCAAATGTTGTTTTTATTCAGATACGACTATAGAGCTAGCCAAAACTGGCCCCCTCCGCTCATTTGGGAGTTATAGATGATGGATTCCTTTGTCACTGCAACTTTAATGTGCCCCGAAATCGCCAAGCTAAACGGCTTTTTCAACGGCCACCCTCCAAGGTGAACGGGTAACCCTGTGGACAGGGCCAAGCACTGGACTCTGCTGTATACGTATACTCGTATCTGTATCTGCATGTATCGCCCTGCTATATTATATATATCTGTATCTGCATCTGGCCATCTATCCGCTCAGGTTACGTGTTGCGCATGCGTTGTCTCTGCATATTTTATGGTAATTCGAACTTGATCCACTCTCCGCCTGGGACATTCACACACAATCACGGGGACTGGACTCACGGACAATACCACCCTCAAATGGAGGATTCTTCGGCTTCGATGGAGAGTGGCCTTTCTGGCATTTCTCACAGCAATCTTGGATTACATTGACTTTCTGTTTGAGGCTCAAATTACGGCTGGGGCAGGTTCACTGCTTCGGTCGGTCAGTAGTTGGCCGTAATTAAAAGCGAGCCAGCAATTTTTCTGCTGCTGGTATTAGATCTCTGTGGATGGACCCGCCCTCCTCTAAGCCACTCTCTCGATTGCCCCGCCACTTTCCAGCGGAAATCGAGTGCACACAAATACCTCGAATGTCGGACTGTGATTTGCTGCAATTGTCCAAGCGGCAGCTGTCCATCCGCCCTGTGCGCTGGGGGGATAGACACTTAAAAGTCACGGCCCGGACGACGTCTGAGGTATCTTTGCGGCTTTTGCCTTGCCTCGCTCTGCCTCTGTCATTGTCTGCAACAATGGTCAAGCCAAGCCCCATCGCAGTAGTCCCAGTCCCTAGGTCTGGCCATTTCGCAAACGTTTCTCAGGCCGCTGTAAGCTGTCATTGATTTAAGTTAATTAAAAAAGTTAAGCCAACGAACCAGTTGGGGCCTCACACAAAGAGGGAAAATGAAACACTAATCTAAGAGTAAAACTAGCAAAGCTACAGATCTCACTGTGAAAATGATTGAGGAAATCATTGATTGAATCAATTTAAATGGGAGCCAGTGGAAAGTCTAAGGGAAGTTGGCAAGCGATCCTTTGTTCCTTGATGTTTCATTTGAGTTGTTAATGTTTTGGGTAAACGTTGCTCAGCTCCCTGTGGTGACTTGCCAAAGTGGAATTGGGGGGATCGTCTAAATTCTCCTCCCATGAGAAAAGCTTCTTATATCATGACTATTTTCATGTTGTAAACCTAATTTATAATCATGTCCAGCTTTTGGGGAATTTTCCACCTTTCCACCTAGCCCCTGCAGGTTTCTCCCATACCTTTTCCCCAATATCTTTTCAGTGTCTACTTTTCTCCACACATGATTAATGAATCAAACGACTAATAACTGCACGCATTGTTCAGGAAGCCAAAAAAAAAAGCTAAAAATAAAGCAGAAAAAGAGTGGACTGGTAAAGTATTTTACTTTACAGTCTCCATACAAACAGACAGACAGACAGAAAGACAGACAGTAACTGTAGTAAACAGCGAAAAGATAGTGGATGATGATTATGCAATTGGAAATGCGTAACTCTGATTTCTGCTGTCCAACGATGGGCTTAATTGAGCCACCAGCAGAAACTGTGGCAGGGGAAAGCGGGAGCGGCCACAGCAATTAACTCGTGGATTGGCATCCCCGCTTCAAGTAATCGTCGGATCGCCCACCAAAATCGGAAGCCACCAATCAACCAGAGAGTCGAAACCCCAAACTGTAGATATATTTATTTGCGTTAACTATTTGTAATTGAAAGACATTTTGAAGAGGCGCTCGAGTTGACGATCTGAGCTGTGGCTCTTTAAGTTCATTTTGAAATATTTGTTACTTTTTTTGTGTTTTATTTTTCTTGGACGTTGAAAAAGAAAACAAAAAGTGAAAGTCCAAATATGCAAGGCAGCAACGTGCTGCTGCAACAATGCATATTAATTTTTTTTATTTTTACCTTTTTTTTGTTTTTGGTTATTTTGTTGTTGTTTTAGTGCCGGCGACAGGCAGACTGTGTGGCACGCCTTTGGGGTTTTGGAATTTTCACGCAGCCTATGCAAAGTGTGGGGCAGGAGAGGGGGAGAAGAAAAACGCTTAACACCAAAGCCTGGCCAAGAGGTGCTCTTCCCCTCTGCTGCTGCTGTTGCTGCTGCTGCTTTTGGCCATTGGCCATCGACTGTTGGACATTGCTTGTGCGCGCATATGTGGCTCTGGCTCTGGCTCTTTCTTGCATACATATTTGCACGCTGATGCAATTTTCGGCTCTTACACACAGCCGGTGGACCCGTCCCGGACAAGTTTACAGAAACAAAGCCCAGCACAGCAGGTGGCTTTGGGCTCAGTCTGGCCGCTCACTGTAGAGTTGGAGTTTGAGTTGGATAGCCTCTGAATGTGGAGCCGTGTAGAGGGTCTAGTTTGCTTATTTGGTTGGGTTTTATTTGAAATCAAACTGGGGGAAAACTGATTGCATAACTTGGTTCGTTTCTCCTAGACTCCCAGACTATAGTTTTTTTTCTTGTGTTTGCTAAGAATAATAAAAGAAGTAATTGGGTTTCCAGAGAGTTTAAGGAATGGATGGAACTAATCTTAAATGTTTCTTCTTTGAGCAAACCGCTTGCTGGCAGTGCTCCTATCCCACCTTTGAGATATATTCTATGGCTAGAATGTAATGTTTCATTCGGAGTACACCGCTTACTGGCTTCTACATTATCCCCAGTGAAAGATCTCGCTGGCTGGCATTCTGTTCTCACATTCGGTTCTGGGGAAGGCTTACGGGAAGTTGTACGTCTCCGTTATTAGATAAGTTGCCCAGCAGTCGGAGCCCATCCCATTCGGGAGTGGGGGTGTACAAACGGGGTGGCTGTAATTCAAACATCATCAAAAAAACTTCCCACATAAATTTAGCCCTGGCTCTGGGCCTGTCTCTGCCCCTGTCTCTGCCTCTGTCCCTGTCTCTGTCTCTGGGATGTGCACTCTCGCACCAGAGGGAACGTAGATATTTCATAGTTTCAGCGGCCCAGTGGCAGCCACTTCATTTTCTGCCTGCACTTTTTTATGCCTGCCTCCCTACCCCTACCACCTCCAGTGCGTTGGGATACATGGCGTTTGGCGTGGCATGTGTAGATACATTTTGCTGTGGATATACGTACAACGAAAAAAACTTGCCCCACAGCTGAATGCTGAATGGGTGAAGCTTGCAACATATCGGCATTGCGAGTGTGCATCGATTGCAATTTTTTCGCTCATTGCATTTTGCCAAAACCCGAAATGTGCAGCAGGGTGATTATCTTTTTCTTTTGTGGGCAAAAAAGAGACACCTCGAGACGCCTCAAGCGGAGGCGCCTCTACCTCATGCGACGAAGGAAGTGCCAAAGGTTGTCGAATGTGAAAGTTGAGAGATCTACGGCTGCGGTTGTGCGATGTTAAGCGCATTGAACTTGGCCCCCAAGGGGCACGAAGGCACCCCAAAGAAAGTTAAGTAATCAGTGGAAGATCGTAAAAAACCAACACGAATGCCCCTGCAACAACAACACTCGCACGAATGCCGTGGTGAGTGGCGGCTGCAACTGCCGCTGACTGTCACTCCACTGTAGACAGCACTGTATCTGACAGATACTTATTCCATTTAGCTGGGATACGTGCATGGCTATGACTGCTGTATGTACTATGTATGATAAAATTAATGTGTGAACGCCATAGCTTTTCCCCTGTCCTCGTAATGCCGCAATTTTCGCCCCATGACTCAAAATGTAAATGGATCTAAACCGAAGCACCTTAATGCAGGCTCAGAAGAGCCCTCTCCCCTGGCTAGGTCTCTGCCCCGGCCACACACTCAATCAGTTGCCACATGGTTGACTGGGCTGCGCATCTGTTTGGCTTGTCGCCGTCCGCCCACGCAGCAGGTTTGGGGACAGGAACACGGGTACATGGGTACACGGGGACAGAGGTTGTTGTTGTGGCAGCCACAAAAACTTTAATGGAAATTTATTTGCATCTGTTATGAATTGAAGTGACAGCGGGCGTTGGTTTTTCTCTTGTGGTGTTTTGTGTTGTGTTTCTCTTTGTTTCTCCTCTCAAATGCAGGAAATTGTCGCTCCACCTCCACATGCACACACACACACACACACACACACACACACACACCAGCACAGAGAACACACCACATACACGGCGTATGCGTAATCTGTATGAAAAATGCACAGACAATGCGGGGATGTGCGGAGTCTTAATTGGAAAACCAGAAAATTGGAAACAACTACTACGAACCCCACTCGCCCCACGTGTGCGAGTGTCTACAAAGTTGGAAAGTTATAGCAGAAAATTAAATACTATTTATATGTGCGAGTTTCTGGCAGACACTAAATGTGAAATATATATTCAGAGGCTGCATTTGAAGCAGGCAAAATAATGAACAACACTCACTGCAACAGCAAATTAATTGAAATGCATGAAAATAAAGCATTTCACAATCGATATACATATGTATTTATAAATTATATACATATGTAGTATGTATGTACGTCCCTTGCTGACAACTTCCTTCCCTGTTAAATAACGAATAACAAGAGAAGTACATTATATCAGTTTGGGATCTACAAGTAGATATAGCAAGCTCCCGTTCTATCTTTCCTTTGGAATTTTTGAAGAATATTTCGATTAGGTTTAGGCTCCCATTGAAGATAACCCAAAACCTATTCAATCTTTTATTTATTAGTGCATTAATTTGCATTCATCACCGAATCAGCTAAACTCATTAAGTTACTCAGTTGCAATCGATAATTGCAGATTTTTAACTTCAACGCGTTCTAAAATGCAACGCGAACAGTTTCCCTTTCCTTTGATCTGATATTCAATAGGTTATCTTACCTGATTTGCCCATCAGTACTCCAATTTATTATGTTGGCCATATAAAAATTTGTAAACATCTATTCTCTCTCTCTCTCTCTCTTTTGTCTCTTCTATTTGTTTGTTTATCTAACTCGGAATATGCCTCATTATAATGCTAGATGACCACATTCACAGTCATAAATTAAGGCATTTCATTATTTTATTTTATTGATGAAAAGTGAAATAAAAAGAGAGGCAGAGACAGAAGAAGATGAAGCTGCCGCAGCAAACAAACTGCCTGGCGACAGACAAAAGGCAAATCATTTGCCAGTTCATAATGAGTGAAATAAATGTAAGTATGTCAGAGCCGTCGTTCCGACAGTTATGACAGTTGGACAGATACAGATACATTGCTCGACTTGCAGCAACAAGAGCCTCAAGTCGCGGAGTCTCGAGTCTCGAACTACGGCCACGGGCATAAAATAACTGGAGCACTGGGCAATAATAAACCAAAAAGCGAGAGAGACATTGAACAAAATTCTGGTTCGGTTCTTTGAGCGTTTCACTTTTCAGAGTAAGGCAAATAATTAAAAAGAAAATAAATGCTTAATGAAATGAAAAAGTGGGTTGTACGAGGGCGGGGTTTTATCCACTCAAAATATATGCAAAGTATTCCCCCAATCCATTGTTTGCTTTGTTAATAATTGGGCAAATAGTTTTTGTCTTTCTTTTATTCGCTATGCTATTTAGCTCCTGAAAAGTGGGTCATTGTCTCCGTCTAGGGGGGGTTTTTGACGATTCCACGCTCTTCACAAAATATTTTAGAGGAATAAGCAGAAATTACGATGACTCTTTTTTCTTTGCTTTTGCTTCTACTTTTATCGCAAGATACAGAATTTATTTAAATGTTAGTTTTAGATCTTGAAAGTGAACACAACTAACTTGTAAATTTGTATTTGAATGGATTTCTAACCATTTTTATACCACATACCATAGGAACGAATGAACTGCATGGGTTCCTAATGCGTCTGATGAATCTAATGCCTCTATTTGTACATGCGGTCTTACAATGAAATACTTTCTTTCAGCATGAATTTTTGTTCCTTTACTCAGGGTTTCTTTATGAATGAATGAAAGAATGGCTGTACCATCTATCAAATAATGTTGTAGCTATCCTATATAACAAACATCTACATCCTAAACAGCTACAACGGGACAGCAAGAGAAGAAAAGCCATCAGAGATGTCCTCTAACCTAATATCAACGAGATTAACTTTAGATTAAGTTTTCGACGCTGGTATGTCTGATGTCTGTCCTCCCAAAAGTTCATCAGTATTTTGACAGCATCTTTAGATAAAAATCTTTTAACAAATTGAAGTTTTGACATTTTACTCCCTTTTATTCCATTAAAAGTTTGTTTAAGCCATTTGCATATCTCCTCCTCCCCTCCTGTTTCTGTGGCTCCTACTCCACCTCCTGCTGTGTCGTAATCAAATCTAGAGTAAACCCATTCAAAAATACAAAAAAAAAACGTCGCAAAAATGTATCGCATAACTTTGCTAAATGGCCAGACATGTGTCTGTATCTGTATCTGTGACTGCGTCTGCGTCTGCTCCTACTCTTCGGGCCAGGTCTGACTTGGTTTGGGTATGGTATTGGCTGGCTTTGGCTCTGGCTCTGGCTCTGGCTGACAACCCGCACTGGGGTCCGATTCGGGCTGTGGCTGCTCTCGTAACATGAGGCGGGGGCTGCTGCAGGGGCGTTGCTCGGGCTGCTGTCTGCGCTTGCTTTTGGCGCAAGGCATGGTCCAGCGCACACGCGGCACAAACCCGAAGCTGTCAGGTGTTAAATTGGCAAGCCATCAAATGGCTGCAAACATGGCCAACAACAACAAACACCGGGCCCCAACAACGACGACCATTGACCTAAAAAAGCAAAAAAAAAAATAATAATAAATAAATAAGAAGCCGAGTCAGACAAAAGGTGGCTCTCCAACAGACCTCTAAGGTCTTACAGTCTCCAACTTCCACTCCAACTTCGAATTGGACTCGTGCCGTAGTGTCCACTAATTATGTCAAATTAACGCACTTGTGGATTGTAGTTTGTGGATTATATAAGCAAACAAAACTATCTTACAGGCAGCCAAAAGTTGAATGACATTACAGAGCAGTCAGAGGAGTCACAGAGTAAGACATGAAGTATGCTTTGACACTCAATTAGCTTTTGCGTCAGCGTCTGATCGTAAGTTTTTTCATTTAATTTGTCCCCCCCACACCCAAGGCTGTAGCATTGTCCTGGACCAGACCTTTTCGTGGAATCTTTGCTCTGTTTTTCTGGCTTTATGCAAATTCCAAATATTTGCCGCTTCAAAAGTTAACAAACTTTTATTTTGGGTTTGGGTTTGGGCTTGGGTTTGGGTTTGCGTCTTTTTTTCGCCTTGATTCGCTTTGTATTTGCATTAATTAAGCAATATTTATAAATAAATTGATTGTGTGGCTCGTGCTACAGCAAACAGCAACAACCGAAAACAACAAAGTTGTAAAACAACAGCAACAAAAAGGCACAAATACGAGTATTGCGTTATATTTTGTTCAATTAATGGACTTTAATTCCAGTTGCGGATCAGTTAACGCTTAAAGCATTTTTAATTTGGCAAACGAAAAGAAAAAGAGACAACTTTTTGGCATAAAATAAAAAGGTTTCAACAAAGACGAATATACATATGTATATGTAAGTATGTATGTACGAGTATCTGTTGCAAGGTTTATCCCTAAGCCAAAAGTTTGTATCTTTTGGGATAATTAAATTGAAATTTAAATCGATTGGAAAAAGATGATAGACCATAAAAAAAAAGGTTTTTTTTAAATTAGCTTATGCCAAAAAGGGATGCAAATTTAAGTAGGGTTAAAGGTCAGAGATATTTTAAATTACGGCTGGATATATGGAGTCTCTACTGTATCGGCCTGCCGTGGCTAACTGTGTTTAAATGTCATTCCAACTCGTTTCGCTCGGCTGTTGGAGTGAAATTTCCAAATAAATACCAGATTCATATTGGAATAATGCATGAAACACTCGTCATACCATAAACTATAAGCCAAAAAATCATTCTCTTTGGTTATGGGCACATTCCAAGCACATTTCCAGCCAGATTCTCCTCCAATCTGATGGAGGCATTAACATTCCATTCCATTCCATTCCATTTAGGATTCCCATTCAAATGTACTCGAAGCAGTTCCCACCACCGGCCGCAGCGGTAATCCCCGTCGTAAAACCATTTTGATGCCACCATTCCAAGACGCTCTCATATGCATGCCACAATCTGTGGAGGGCTGGGGAGACCACCCACCTGCATTTAAGTACTCCATGGAGTAGATAGAAGTGAGAGAGAGAGAGGAGTGACCCAATTGGGGCCTATTACTCCATTATTTAATTACTTTAGAGATGGGAAGGGAGCTAAAGAAACAGAAACAGAGGAAGCTGCAGGTAAAGATACCTGCTGCGAGATGAAGATGCAGAATGGTGGATGGAGAATTTCTCACGCTTTGACAGATTGAAATGTGTGGCTCTGTGGCGATTCTGCGGTTCTGTGGTTCTGTTCTATGCCACTTTTGGTTTCGAGCGTGATGATTGCTTTTAGCCGTGATTGTTGTTCTCTTGTTATTACCATTTTCCAGCCACGTCTCACAATCAAATTGGAGTGCATGAGAGGAGCCACCAGACAGAGAGTGTGGCGGGGGTAAAGGGGTGCAGTAGAAGTAGAAAGCATTGACTGGCCATAAATAAAATTTCTAAAATTCTTGGCAGCGAAACGTGACAAGTACGGAATCCGAATACACATGTGAGCGAGAGTTGCAATTGGGGGGGGATTTCGAGAGTCAAGAGGGAAAACCTTTCCCCTCAAACTCAAGCTCTCTTCTTCAGCATTTTAAATTGCCTTTCAACTCTTTCCATTTCTGTTCGTTTTTTCCCCCAACTTTTTCCTTAATTAATACCGAGTTACGGTTTTCTTTAGCCCATTTCTGGATGCTGGTAGTACCAGTAAAGTACCCACAATTGACAGCGGCTCGCTGGAGTTTCCTTTTTGCAGCGGAAAACTCTCTCGAAACAAAACAAAACAAAACAAAAATCTGCATTGTCTGAGAGCAGTACGAAACTTTCTATTGTTCAAAAAAATGAATGCATGTTCAGGCATTTAATTACGCAAATATTAAACAAAAGCGAAAACCAAATGGAAGCGAGTCAGCTTTTGTGATGCTTGTAAATTTGTAATTTATTATGCGGTTTTATTGTTGTAGTTTTTGGTTTGCTGATTCACTTTTTGCTGCTGTCTGAGGATTCTCATACAGACGAAATAAGCTTCAATTGAGATGGGGATCGATCTCTTGTGGTTTTGCTAATTTTACACTGCACAGTGGGACCTTATACGAGGGTTCCTCTGCAGATGCCACTGTAGATTATCCACTTGTGATGTTGCCACAATCTGATGTTTGAGTTACACATTTTTCGGATTTTGCCACTTTATGTTTGAGCTTGAGTTTGAAGATTGTACTCGTATGATGATGATGATGATGATGCTGCTGCCTCTGAGATGCTGAACAGGCTAAATTTTTGCCAATATTTTCCAAGCCCTCCCCCCACTCAAAAGTTAATTAGAAGATTTTCCCGAATAGCGTAGGAGCATGCATATATGTATGTATGTATGTATGTGTGTGTGCGTACTTTGCCCTTTACCAGTATGTATGTGTGCTAATGGTAAGCTTTTCAATTTTATATTGGCTTAAGGCCCCCAGCAGCAGCCTCCCTCCCTCTCAGTGGTGCGCGCTCTGAAGAGCTTTCCCCATTCAGCCAGAACGGTAATTAAAGCTTCGAGCCTTAGCTGCTGCTGGTGCTGAGATGCTGCTACATACATAAGTGAATAGATTGGAGGTACAAGTTGAAAGCATCTGTGGCTATCCGATGAGATTCGATGGGGATTTAAGGGAGCAAGAGGGGGAAATCCGTTGAGTAAATATTTGATGTGAATAAATAGATTTTAAAAGTGAGAGAATGCCAGGTAAACAGACTATTGATATAATGATAAATGATGAATGATAAAGTAAAGCGCAAATATTTTCGGTATGTTCAAACGTATATTTTTCTTCGATTGCACTTTTTAAACTATTAATTTTTGATTAATTAATTGATTAATGAATCAATTTTTGTATCATCTAAATTCAGATGTAGCCCAAATATATTTCTTTCAATGTAATATTAAAAAAATTCGCGGCTCATAGAATACATTGTAAATGATATCTGAGGTCTGAAATCCGAAATCTCTCACTTTCTCTGCAATATTTTGATTATAATGTGAAAGCAATATTTCTCTGCCTTGACTTGATCTTTCACTTACTTATGATATAATCATTAGTCTTGTGGGAACTAAGATTTAGCTAAATATTTCGTATAAAGTTAACCACCTTTATTTCCACTGTTCCCTAACTAATCTGTTGACCAACTTAATGTTGGATATTGCAAAATCTGCATAAAGTCGAGTGTACAATAGCTTCGACAGGTTCGACATATCCCATATTTGAAATTCAGTGTCAGAGCCATTATGCAGCAAAGCAATCATCATGCACATCCGTTTAGAAAACGCTTACGACGAGTAAAGTACTTTTGCTATCAGCAGGAACATTTCAAGTAAATTAAAGCTGGAACTTCGCGTCGTCGAAATGTCTAAAACAATGGGAAAAGCAATTAAAAATTTGTTGATAAACTCTTTGTTTGGTTGGAAAAGTGGAGAGGGATGTGGTAGGGACAGTGAAAATTGTTGGTAGAGGGGAGTGAGGCAGCGACAATCGCGAAAGTTCGACTTATGTACCTCTGTAGAGTATGTAGGAAAGCTCTTTTCATACATATGTACCTTATGCACTTATGCTTATGCCTATCTGTGTGTGTGCGTACACAATTACATTTCTGGCAAAACATCATTAGTGCTGGTGCAGGGTAAGGACGAAGGTAAATAATGGCCGCTTTTACCGTGCCTCAAAGAGAACACGCAACAAAAAACACATGAGGTATGGCTGCTAGCATCCAGGGTCCAAGGTTTTGATACCCTTGCAGATGCATCGTCCCTGCAGTAGCTGTAGAATATGTACATAGGTCATCAAATTTTGATCAACTTTATTAATTTCTGTCTCGAGTTTTTGTTACTGAATGCTGTTAAGAGAAGGTGCAAAAAGCTGCGCTACTCAAAATGATTCAACCCTCTCTGCCAGGGTATCTAAAAAAGGAGAAGAGAATTGGCACAAAATGCTGGCAAGGAAAATGTTTGCCCGCCGCGACTTGGCAACAGCATCAAAACAGGCAACAGCAAAAGACACGAGGGGCGGGGGCAGAGGCAGACACGGAGAAGAGGTAGAACCAGAGCAGAGGCTGGGCTGCGCAGAGCCAGTGCCAGAGTCAGAGCCGCGACATAGCCACAATCAGAGCCGCTACAGAGGCAGAGGCAGCGGCAGAGCCCGGGCAGAGTGTTCTACTTTTCCAAACTTCAATAGCTCGTGACATTGTTTGTGTAGATGTCTGTATGTCTGTATGTATGTACGAATGTATATTTACCAAAATAACACACACACACAGAGGAGACACACTTTTACGCTGAATGCAGAGCAGAGCTTGAAGCAGAGAAGCAACAACAACAACAGTTAAAGCCAGCTACCAACAGCGACAGTGGCAGAGGCAGAGGCAGAGTCAAAAGCAGAGTCAAAAGCAGTGGGCAGAGGTATCAGCAGAATCATCTGAAAAGAAAAGTGCTCAGAGAGTGAGAAAATGGTGGGAGAGAGAGGGAACAAATGAGAGCTGCTAATGAGAAAGTTCGCTTGGAGCAAGCAGTGCAGAACTAGCATTGGCATCGGAATCGGGAGTGGTAATGGAAGTAGGAGAGGGACGAGGAATCAGAGAGAGAGAGAGATTAGGTATTCAATTGAAAGATTACCCCCTCCTGACTCAATGACCGAATGACTGACTGAATGAATGAATGAATTAACGAGCCTGTAATTTTGTCGAGCAATTTTCAGCTCTGCTTTGCCCGCCTCTGCATGTCAGCTAGAAATTAAATATTGTATCTTGTTAGTTAATTATTATGGCAATTTATTATTATGACACGGGAATACGGGGAATGCGGATGAGTAAAAGTCACTCACCAGTGACTGGAGGCAGTGTTCTTTTGGTTGAAGAAGTAAATTAAATTCCTACTGAGCCCAAATCAAATACCCAGCTAAAAAATAACTTTTAATATTAATAAGTATGTACATATGTATGCATATGTAAGTACTATTCATGGTATATGGTATGCCCTTACTAAAACCCCTCTCCAACTCCATTTAGGGTATTTCGCAGTCACTGCCTCGATGGCATTGCCGCCTTGGCCATTTCCTGTTTTGGAGTCATTCACTAATTTTCAACGGCCGTTTCACATGTTAATTTGTTAGGCACGGGGCACGTACATACATACATACATACATATGTATATATGTATATTTACATTCTTCATACATGGCCGATAACGAATGCAACATGCCTTGAAGTAATTTTCCTGTGTATTTACATTTCTGAGTATTCTTTTGGGTTTTTCGTGTGGTCTGGCTGTGGGTTTTTCTGACACTTTCTCCGTGTCACACTTGAAACTTAATTAACTAAAATTGCTTTTAATTCAATTAGAAACTATGCCTTTAACTATGGAATTTCTCTTGTTGTCATTGCAGTCGAGAGCTCGAGTGAGGAAACAGCCGCAAGATTTCGAAAACATCGAAAATGGTCTTTGACTGCGTGGTCTGGTGTGCAAAGTATTTGCTTTGCATATTCAATTTCATATTTTTCGTAAGTATTAACCGATTTACAGGTTAAATTGCAATGGCAATTGCAATTTGTACGCCTCGTAGACAGGTGCGTCCCCCCTCCTCATAACTCATCGAATAGCATCGAATATACCATCCCATAGCCAGCCAATGGCTGGAGCAACTCAATCAAACAAATCTCTGGTGCGCGCATGCGCTGGTGCTTTTTTCCAGCAGAGTCAATGGACTCTCTGACATCGTCGTTGTCAGCGTCAGCATTTTCAAATGCAATCAACATCATAATAATCATAATCGTTCACCACTGAGTTTGCATGTTTCCTTTGCCTATGTGTTTTATGTTTTTCAAACACACACACACACACACACACCACATACTATCATGTATCTTATATCTACATTGCCGATGTTTTTTGTTGCAGGTGCTAGGCACAATTATATTCGGAGTCGGACTATGGCTGGCCGTGGACAAGCACTCGCTGATTGCTCTCCTCAAGCTGGTCGAGAGCGAGCACATCGAGGTAAGACCTACCCCCCCCGTCCCTCTACTCCTATTCCCCTCCCAGATCCGAGTGAAAGTGTTGCCTCGGAAGCCAACCCCCCGTCCATCCAATTATAACGCCATTTATACTCGTACATAACCCACACATCGATACAAGTTATTCGAATGTCAAGAGCAGGAACAATCCACCCCAAATATATAGATCAACCTCACGTGCAAGACTTACCACAAAAACGAACGTTCGTTGATTATTAAAAAGCATTATAATTATAGAATAAACATGGGGATCATGGAGGGGGAACCAGTGCCCCCTGGTTAGAGTAAATAAGGACAGCAACCACTAATCAAAGTGCACGGATGCACTGCGCGATGACAAACCGACAAAGGGGGCGGTTTTTGTACTGACTGTAATTGGAGCGACATTCAACTTGTTGGGGAACTTGCCCGCGATTAAGCTACTGAAATAAAAGTAGGAGAAAAATGTGAAAAAAAAGAAGAAAAATTTGGTTCAAGAAGGTAAAAAGGAGAAGTAACCAAAAACAATTAGGTAAGAATAAAATAAAAAGTGTTTAAAGTTTGTGAAACTTTTCTCCCTTCAGTAAAGCTACTTCCATATGTTTCTGAGACTCAAATATTCGATCTAATTCGTTTGGATTGTGAAATTGTCAGTTCAATACAACAGTAAAACTCTTCCCTTATTATAAGTGCAGCTCTAGTATCAAACTCCGCCCATAGCTCTGACTAGTATGAATAATTCTATGCACAAAAAAGTGGCATGTTCAGAGTTAACTAAAAATTTGTTTTATCTGACTCGGACACAAAGGGCTTTGCGCTTTGACAAACGAAAATTGCATGTCCCTGCACACGGAGACTAATTGCGGGGTCATCTAGGATAAAAAATGGAGAAAATAATGGTTAAACTTTGGCAGGAAATGAGTTTGAGTTTGGTCAATGAACCTTCTTTTTGTTGGTGGTGTTCCTGTCCCTGTCCGAGCATTCTTCTGGTGGCTGGCCATGAGACAATTGGCGGAAATGTTCTTATAATTCAATTATACTCGTACGAATGGGGAAAAGACAAACATTTTTGGACAGTTCATAGGCTAATTACGTATACGCAGTGTGGTGGGGAGCATCTGCAATTATTTCCCCATCTATTTATGGCTTTATTTTTCGTTTATCTTTTGTAGCAATTTACACAGACGCAGGTCATAGAGCAGCTGGCCTATGTGCTGATCGTCATCGGAGCCATAATGTTCTTCATGAGCTTCTTGGGCTATCTGGGGGCCATGCGCGAGTCTCGCTGTCTGCTGTCAACGGTAAGTGATCGAATAGTTATTGAATATTTCAACATCTATACAGTGCGTTTCATAGATTTTAAGATAAGTCCAAGGGGTAAAGGTTCCATTTGATGATATTTTTTATTCCGATTCTTAAAATTTCTACCATCATTGATATGATTTTAATAATGCCAAACTTGGGTTTACTTGGATCCAAAGTTATTAAAGACTCAAATTTAATATGCGTCTTTGTATATACTCTTATTATACGCACTGTACATGTGTGTACACTTAATGTATGCATTTTCCCCCGCCACCACATCCAATCAATGAGTCCAATCAGAGTTTTACGGGCTTGCATCATCGACTCTACCGGAATACTCGCACACTGTACAGTGAGTGAGGCAAGCAACGACTGTGGCTGCGGGAGGAATATTCGTACAGATATTGTAATGACAGACGCCAACAGATGCTACAGCTCCCAGAGAGATAGAGAGAGAGAGGGAGAGATTCAAGATTGTTTGCATATTTCGCAGATATTTTCCATTTATTGTGCAGTGCAGTGGGGGATTTTCATGGAAACCCATGATGTTTGTTAAGAGAAAGTTGCGCACATGCCATATATGTATGTAGCTGGATATTTCTACAATATACTCGTATATATTTATTACATGACGGAGGGATATACATACCTGTATGTGCAAGCTTCGTGAGGCTAAACATGTTTGAACGATTGGTTAAGTATCGTGAGGCGACCCTCATTACAACTGTGTGTATCTGTGTGTCTGCGCGAGCAGTGACAAGCCCTTCACTTGGCCCCGTCTGTGGATGGAATTGTAATTTCTCTGTGGCTTAGAAGATAATTTACATTTTTCCCAGTGGCCAGGCTGACTGAGGGCCAGCCACAGCCACAGCCACTTTCTATGACCGAGAGTACTCCACTCGATTGCTGTCATTAATAAACTGTTTTATCACATTCAGCTGCATTATTTACACTCCCCATCAGCGCGCCGGACCGGGCCGGGCCCACATTGCGGGGCTTGGCCAGCGCTTAATTGCAGCGACAGCGCCAGACAGACAGGTGAATCCAATTTACCTTTGAGAGGGAGATACTCGTACAGAATCGAAAGAGGCGGGGGGAGAGATGAGAGAGAGAGGTTAAGAGCCATGTGATTTGCGCATGCGCACCGATGCCGAACACGCGACCTGCATGCGACGCCCCCCCTCCCTTTGGGCTCTCGGGCCCTGAGCACCATTTTGCAGTCAATTTAAAGACAAGGCCGCTCGCACAACGCATCCCAAGGCCGGGCCCCAGCTCTTGGCATGGCTAACATGTCTTAGCATTGATTTTTGTTGGCCTAAAAGGTTGCAAATAGTTTAGATACTCATGCTTTCGAATTGGTAGGCAAAGCAAAGCGTTTAAATTAGCCCTCTCTGTAGGCCATTATTCATTCAGCGGCAGCTTGCATGTGTTGCTTTATCTGTATCTGACAGATACATTTGCTACCAGCCAGCCAGCCAGCCAGCCAGCAGCTGCCAACACCCACGCTGCGCTCAACTCAACATAAATGAAATGCTGCGAGGCGTAACAGCCGCAACAACTAAAACAGCTAAAACCATGCATACACTCGTACACGTATCAGGCCGACGCATCAGGCTCACTCACGACCACAGCAACAGAACCAGCAGCAGCGACAATGAGAGCGACTACATTGGCCAAGAGCCTGGCCAGAAAAGAAGGAGAAACGGAAAGCCGCAAAAGCTTTTTAAAACATGCAACAAAGCATTGGGGTGGGCCTAAATGACCTTCAGCATTTCAGTTGGATGCTGTATGCTGTGTGCTGTGTGCTGGTTGGGGATGGGGGGGCCTGATGCATGCAGCACATTAAGCTCAGGGTCAAATGCCTAGATTTTTCTGCAGCCCAACAAATTGGGTCAACCGAGGCGTACATTCTACATGAATAAAGCATTTCCACTTACCACACTCTCTCCCTTTCCCTCCCTCTTTCAGTATGCAACCTTTTTGATTCTCCTGCTGGTGGCTGAAATCGTGGCCGGAGGTCTGGCTGCCTTCTACAAGGATAAAGTGAGGGCCGAGAGCAAAAACTTCTTGCAGACGACCATAACCAGCTACACGCTGGGCGAGAATGTGGACGCCAGTTCTCTGATGTGGAATCAGCTGATGAGCAACTTTGGCTGCTGCGGAATCACCGACTACCACGACTTTGATGCCTCGCAGGCGTGGCAGAACAGCAAGGGAAATCGCACCATACCGGAGGCCTGCTGCGTCCTCAAGGATGTGTCCGCGCTGGTGCCGCGCGACGAGGACTGTGTGACCAATCCCAGCGACAGCAACAGTTTCTACAAAAAGGTAAGGCACTCCTCAGGAGACAGTATTCGAGAGATCTAATGCGTATCTCTCTACCCTGCAGGGCTGCTATGAGGCGTTCACCGAGTGGCTGATTGGACAGCGCGAACTGATCATCGTCGTGATTGGTGTGGGCATAGTGCATCTGGTTCTGATCATCCTGGCCTTCTCCCTCTGCAAGGCCTTCGCCAAGTACAACGACATGCGCCTGTAAGTCGGTCGTGGGCGGATGATGTGATGTGAGAGTTTTCAGTAGCCAAGTAGCCAAGTAGCCACGAAGCTAGCCCAGAAAAGCTAAATAACCATAGGAACCAGAGAAAAGAGCCAAAACAACAGCCAGACAGTGAGGAGCGATCCCTAACAACACCAACCAATACCCTACCGAACTCCGAACAGCGAACACCACGACGTGCTCAAGGGGAAACCACAAACCACAAAAGATTCTGCATTTGCCGCATATGGAACGGGACAACACACACACGAAAACAGAAAACAGAAGACAGAATACAGAATACACAGATTATTCCAGCTCTAATCTAACGTTAAGCTAAGATCGTAACCAGCATAATCCATTTACAGATACTATTCAAGAATATCTTAGAGAAATGTTGCTCAAAATGTTGCTACCCGAGAGACAGACAGACAGACAGACAGACAGACGGACAGACAGACAGCGAGACGGGTGGGCAGCAGGAGAAGAGCCGCAGGTTTTACAATACGCAAGACACTTACATGGAATACATGGAATATTTATTTGTAAATCTGTTTTGATAGCAGCCTTAGTTCTTAAGTAGTTGTCTATAATATACATATACATATATTGTAACGTAACTGATTTGCCGTAGTCTTTTAACATTTTGTTATGTTATTGAAAAACCACTCAAAAACATCACAGGTTCGTACCGTACCGTACCACACACAAAAATGTTTGAGATCGAACGAAGTACGATAAGGAATCAATTTTGAAATGTAATTTTTAACGGAGAAGCAAAAAGCCACCCAAAAAGAAGCATTAAATACTTGCATATAATAAATATTGATTGACATTGTACTAGTATGTGTATTAGTTGGTAAGTCTCTAACGTTAAGTTGTAATTTTAGTTGTTTTTGCTATGGCTATCTTCGAGTTTTTAACTACATCTGCGGGGAACACGGCGGCGTCGTGTTCCTTCCGGGCCCCTTTTGTTAAAAATGAATGTTGTACATTTCTGAATTCTATATATACATACATACATACATATACTATATCTATTATTAATGCATATTATACACACGTATGTCTGTAATTTACTTAATGTACTTTTTGGAAACCAGCGCAATGAAAACCAGAAAAACGAAAACGTAACAAAAACCAATGATAAATCTCCCATAAAACACGCAAAACAAAAACAAAACAAAAACAAAACAAAAACCATTTAAAAATGTACATTTCTGAACGTGAAAAAGTAATTCAAAATAAATAAAGAAATTTAAAACCACATTAAATTTGAATTCCATGAAATGATAAACTTTATAGAAAATTAAACACTTATGACTTGGTTCGTGATAAGAACTCCATCAGGGGTACTCTCCTGATCACGAGGAGACATGGTACGCCCAGATTGGACTGGAAATGACGAAGTTATCGGCATTTTAGTACAAATCTATTACAAAACAGGGTAAAAAAGTCAGTCCTTGACTGCAACAGCTTCCTGTCATCGGAGCAACATTCTTGACCAAATGGAGTCCTTATCAAGGACAAGGGTGCCGATCGACAGTCTAAATTCTCACTATTTTATTAGAAAATTTGAAAATATAACGAACTCTAACAGGGATTTCTCATTTTTGCGCGAGCGTCTAGTCTCATTGTACCAGTGTGACTGACCCCTAAAAATATACCGAAATATACCTTCAATATTTCGCCTAGTGCAAAAGCCGCCCTGAAGCAATCATAAAGTTGCTGCCACACTAATAATGTATGTAAACAATCAAAAAAAGTTAAAAATCGCGTTTATTCTTCCTATTCACAGCAGTTCCCTCAATTGAATTGCCCGCCAGGGAGCCCAAAAATGAATGGACAGAAACTACTGCAACCTGTGAGGGCAACAAATCCTATTGTCTTCATGGACATTGATATTGGGCAGGAGGAAGGTGAGTCGAGTGGATACGGCGCTGCAGATTCAGGACATTTTCTTTCCATGTCACAGCGGGACGCATGGTAATTGAACTGCGCAAGGATGTTGTGCCAAAGACAGCGGAAAATTTCCGAGCCCTGTGTACGGGAGAGTGCGGCATCGGGCAGCTTGGACAGCCGCTGCACTACAAGGGCAACCGATTTCACAGAATCAAGCGGGTGTTCGCTGCGCAAAGCGGAGATGTGGTGAAGAACGATGGCACCAGCGGCGAGAGCATCTATGGGCCCGTATTCGAGGACGAAAACTTTCAGCTGACGGTGGGTGGTAATAAGTAAATGTTAAGCACACTAATGATTACGAGGAATCTCCCGCCACAGCACAGCGAGGAGGGGGTGGTGAGCATGGCCAACTATGGTTCGCCGAACACCAACAACTCACAGTTCTTCGTGACGGCCGTGGGTTGCGAGAATCTGAACGGCATCAATGTGGTTGTGGGCCGCGTTCTGCGCGGCCTGGGAATCGTAGCCGAAATGGAACTGAACTGCACAGACGAGGGAGACCCCACGGCGGAGATTGTGATAAGGAACTGCGGGGAGCTGGCGCCAGGGGAGGACTGGGGCATTGAGTGCAGTGACGAGACTCCAGACAAGCTCCCGCCCTACCCAATGGACTGGACGGGCAAGTCCGACAAACGCACAGTAAGTAAGGCAAATAGCTGTAGTGATAATTGGATTGATGCCTCGCCTTGCAGTCGGAAGAAGCGGTGGATCTGCTCACGGGCGTTCGCCAATCGGGCAATCACTTTTATCAGCTGGGCCGTTATCACGAAGCTCGTGCCAAATACCGCAAGGCCAATCGTTACTATCATTACCTGAGCAACCAGTTCGGCTGGCAGCCACTGAGAAACGTTAAGAAGAACTCGGACGATGCGAGTATGAGGAAACTGGAAGCCTTCTTCACGGTCAACAGCATCAACTCGGCCGCTGTCGATCTTAAGTTGGGAAACTATGCGGGTGCCAAATACGACTGCTCCGAGGCGATTCGACTGGATCCCAGATGCAGCAAAGCCTTCTACAGACGGGGCCAGGCACATCGCGCCTTGCGCAACTACGAGGAGGCCATCAACGATCTGAAGAGTGCCCACGCCCTCCTGCCGGACAACAAGCAGATCCTAAATGAACTGAACCTCGCCAAGCAGCTCCTGGCTGAGTACAACCGACAGCAGCGAAACGCGCTCAAAAATCTATTTGCATAGTTGCGGGAGTGGGAATAGGAGTGGGAATTTGTTGTATGTAAATACTTACTTGTTAATAAATGTTTTTGGGTTGAGAGCAACAACAGTAGTCAGTGGAAGAGGACTTCCACAAGCAAAGATTAAATGAAATGTTCTTGTTTGGGGAGAGTAAATGATGGATTGCGCTCTGTAATTGATAAATATTTAGATCGTACCTAAAACACATTTGATCGCACACAATAATAATGATCGCTTACCCACATTGTAGTGTCTACAATGCTGCTTACGTTATGGGCTAATTGGTTACATATAAAAAAGTAGCTTAGATATGCTATCAGCTTATTAACTACGTGTAGTCGTAATTAAAGATTTGTCACAATGTCCTGTTCGCTGCGATGCAGATTGCCGGAGGCGCTGCTTGCCGAGTAGCTCTTCATGCTGATCTCCATGTTGGTCAGGGCGCTGGATACGTGATACAAGTTCTCCGAGAGAATAGCGTACACCTCGAACAGCTCCGAGTCCGATTTGGATACGATGAAGGCTTCTGCTGAAGGGGCAGGAGAGAGGGAATGTAAGGGTGGATCATGGAGTTGGGTTTTTCTTGTTGTTATTTCTGGGCATACCTGTGCGGTCCTTCATGATGCCATGCGCATATGCATTCAATATTACGGACATCTCATCGCCTTTCATTCGACTGTCCAGGTTGCTGTAGCTACACAGAGTCAGGTTCTGATCTCCGGCAGCCACCAGCGTCGACACCCGTCGATACTGGCGCACATGGGCAAGGGCGCTGGGCCAGCGCTGCAGATCGATGTGCTCGTGCAGAGAGGACTCGAACTCCTCCTGAGTCATGGGCAAGCCGGGCGACGGAGTCGGCGTGTGCTCCCCCTCCGTGGATGTTGAAGATTCCAGGCAATCCAGTTCGGCTTCGCTGGTGCAACGCACCAAAGCATCGCGAACCAGAGCATAGAGATCGGATATGTCATGCATCTGCAATGGTTGATGGATTATGTTAGACTGTTGCGTTAGACTCGTCTCTTGGTTCGTTTCTTACGTCTTCGTTGATGCGGAAATGGTTAACCACATTCGAGGATATCTTGTGATTCGATTCAATAAGCAGAAGCAGCTGGAACATTAGCTTGTACAACGAGCGTCCCAGGTCCAGGACCACCTCGGTGGAGGCTGGGTCAAACGGCATGTACGCTATGCTGGAGCAGCTGGGTAGCTCCAAGCCGGAAGCAGCCACATCGGACTCGTTGAAGAGCGACAACTTGCAGCTGGTCTTCACCGCGTCCAGGCACTGGGATATACAATTACCAATGAAAATTTCTCAAATGGCAAACATGCGATAACTTTACCTCCAAGACCTGGTCCTTGCGGTCGAAGAATGTCTCCAAATGCTCTTGCACTTCCAGCACATTGAAGCGCAGCGTCTCGAACAGCTTTGGGGTAGTCGCTTGCAACTCGCTGCACCACACCTGTGGCGGATCAGCCCGAGAGCTCAGCAGGTCGGTGAATAGGGAGATCCGATTGCCCAGCTGGGAGCCAATGCCAGTGAAGAACTTCTTTGCCTCCTTCGAAATGCTAACCGTCTTGAAGGTGATCTCCGTGACCAGCCTGTACAGCTGCTGCAGCAGCTCCGAGGTGTGAGCCGAGGGCTGGTTCACCAGCATGGCCTGCAGCTGTCGCCGCCAGTTCTCCTCCGCCTCATCCCGAATGGCGGCACCGAATCTTATGATGCCCGGCAAGTGCGGCGAGGCGTTGCATGGCGTAATATCGCCCAGATCCCCGGCACTGGAGCCGCTGGTGTCACTCCGCGAGACCGAGTTGCGACGCCGCCTCTCACGCAGACTGAGGGATGTGGGCGGCACAGCACTGTAGCCGGACTTCAGGAACGACTGGCGATGATCCTCATCCAGGGGGGACTCGGATTCGGCTTCCTCATCGGAGGAATCGTCCGCAGTCTGTCGTTTGCGCTTGCTCAGTATCGGCGTCTTGTCACTGAAGCTGTCCTCCAGGGCCGAGGAATGGCCTCCCTTGATGGAGCCGCCGATGCCACTGCCGCAATTCAGACGATCCTCATCGCCCTCGAACAACTGGTGACGACGCACGCCCCAGTTAAAGTTGTCCGTGGACTCGCCGGCAATGCTGTCCTCGTACTCGAGGAAGTCAAAGTCCTTGAAGACGGTGAAGTCGGGCTGGCCATCGTCGCGACGTGAGCCGCTGCTCAGGTCGCCCTGGGGCCCCGAGGTCTCCTCGGTGGAAGAGGCGGCCGACGACTGCCGTTCCATCAGATCCGACGACTGGCTGAATATGACCTGTGGGGACAGTGGTGGTGGTTAAGAGAGAGATTAGTACGACTCTGGGCAGTGCAGGAGGTCTCAACATTCAGGGATTATAATATAAATAGTAGAGTTGTACGAGTATAGAGATAATATAAGTTAAGATAAGATAAAGCTTACGCTTTGTCTGGTCGCAATCGATCCGGTTAGTAGTGACGTGCTTAACGACTAAATGTGTTCCCAGATAAACGATAAACAGAGTAAACGAAACGAAACGAAACGAATCGAAAGGTAAAAGTTTGAAACAAAACACACATGCACAACATGGAAGTGGGAAATGGGATGGCGGTTCGGTTCGGTTCGTGTTGGAATGTATGGCAATGAAACAAAAACAGACAGGCAGGCGGCAGGCAGAAAGAAAGATATGAAATGAAATGAATGATTGCTTGCGAGATGCGATCTACGGACATGCAATTTTATCGTACATAGATAATACACAGAACAGAACAGAAAAGCAAAACAAAACAAGTCGCGGCACAGAGAAACGTGTCCTTTACCTTTGAGCAAATTGAGTTTATGAAATCGTCCTAGGATTGAGTACGAGTATGTTTGTTCGATTTGGTATCGATTTGGATTGATTTGTTAATGATGATAATGGCGTGTTAATTGGTTTTGTTTTTTTGTTTTTTGTTTGGTTTTTGGTTTTTGATTTTTTGTTTGTTTTTTGTTTTTTGTTTTTGTTTTACATGAAAGAAAAAGAGTTAGAAATAAATAATCGCATATGCATGAAGGCCACATCAGAGAGTTGAGTCGAGTTAAGTTGAGTAGAGTAGAGAGGGGGGATTAGGATAGCTCTAGGGGAGCCTAAGGCATGCACCTGGCTATGTACAAGCAGCAGCCGAATGCTGAAGCAGCTCCAGCTCCCGTCAAAGCAATCACTTACCGATGGCGACTTGGGCAGGCCGACACGCTGGCCACAGGTGGTCAGCAGATTGACCAGACACTCACGCACGCGACACTGCGACATCCAGGGACGTTTCCATCCACTCAGGGGCACGGTATCCGCCGGCGATAGGCTCGCACTGCGCCGTGGCGAGTTTGGTGTGCCCACGAGGCTGCTGCCTGCTCCGATCGCATGCTGCTGCTGATGCTGGGCAGCTGCCGCCGCGGCAATGGCCGCCACATTTGATTGGGCGCGCTGCTGCTGCAGCTGTGCATTGGCCTGCTGCTGGGCACTGGGCGCCACCGTCACCGTTGTGGCATTGGTCAGGGTGGAGTTCAGCGAGGAGCTGCCGGTGGTGGAGGCAGCTCCGGCCGGTGCGGACTCCTCGTTCTTGAGCAAGATGCGGCGACCGATGAGCGGCGTTTGCGATACGTCGAAGGTGAACTCCATGGTGCGACCGGCCAGTTCCTTTTTACAGAACATATCCGAGTCCGGATATGCGCCGTAGAAGGAGAACGATAAGCCGGCGCTGCTGCCGTCGCTGGGCGGCGCCACCTGCAGCGACGAGCTGCGCGTCACGATCAGCTTGAGGATCTTCAGCGAGTCCTTCCAGTTGACCGTCTGGGATAAAACATGCAACAAAAACAGTGAATTAATCTCCAGCTCGTGGGTGAATAGTTTTCGCCAGGTTGGACTTACATCCAAGTACTTTCCAATGGCGCGCAAGAGATCCGCATTGATGGTCTGGGCCTGCGGGGCCGACAGGTCGACGTAGTGCAGCATGCAGTGGATGACATTCAGGACGGGCACCTGCACCTGCTGCGGCCCCTTCTCCAGCACCTCGATGAGGAAGGCCACCATGTGGAGACCCATGTGGGCGTACGTGTCGTGCAGATACTTCACCACGCACTTCGTCCACTGGAAGGACTCCTTGCAGAAGGTCTTGCGGCTGTAGAGCAGCATCACGGTGCCTAGGTTCTCGAGCTTGGCCCCCAGCTCCGTGGACACCTGGGCAATGTTCTCCGCGCTGCGTATGCAGATCTCGTTGGCGTCCTCGTAGTGCAACAGCATGTAGGGCAGCAGCGCAATGACGTTCATGGGGAAGGCGCAACTCTGGGTCGGATCGCACACGGGCAGCGTAAGCAGCGGTGCGAACTGGGACAAGAGCGTGATGGTCGGCTCGTAGGTGGCACTGTGAGTGCAGCCCTACAAGAGAAATCGATGAATGATCTTCCGGTTCGAGCCTTATCCGTCTGAGTACTCACCTTCAGGAGCAGCGCATGCACACCCGGATAGGCCGTCCACTTGAGCTGCTGCTGCAGCTTCTCCACCTTGTCCCTCGCATCTGGACGATCCAGCGGCAGGCGGTGCAGCACTCTGGTCAGCAGGCGCAGAGCCAGCATGAACTCGTGCTCGTAGTCCGACTCCAGCAGCGACACCGATAGCCAGAAGAGCTGTGCCAAAATCGTCATCTTGTCGTCCTGCGTGGCCGTGTCGCCCAACATTTTCAGGCTCTGGGCGCTACGGGACCGCGACAGGGCCGAGCCAGCGCCCATTCCCACTCCGCCGACACCGAACTTGCAGACAACGCTGCGCTCGAGGTCGATGCCGGAGGCGCGGTTCCGTAGCTCCACCTGCTTGTCGCAGGGCGAGTTGTTGGCCTTGCGGCCGCAGTAGGAGACCGAGTAGCTGGTGCTGCGGCCATGGCTGGGTATCGAGTAGTTGGACGACTGAGGCGTCATGCCCGAGGGCGACTTCTTGCCGGGCAGAATGGAGTTGGGGCCGCCGTCCTTGTTGTTCAGATTGGGTGTGCTCTTGAAGATGTCCTTCATCACGTCCAGCGGCCGGAAGTCCGAGTCGAGGCTGTCCACGGCCGCCTCCAGGGTGAGCAATAGCTCCGTCACATAGCCCTGCATGTCCTCGCCCTGCTCGGCCACCGTCTCCACCAGCCTGGACAGGATGTCCGACAGCATGCGCGAGTTGATGGGCACATTCAGGGCCCGGAAGATCTGCAGGCAGCGTCCGGCATAGTGGCGCGAGGAGCACGAGAGTCCCAGCTGCAGGGCGGTCTGGGCCCAGCGCTCGGCGATGCGCGCCTGGGGATAGCTGTCCGCGAACACCTTCACCATGTGCTTGAGGAAGCAGCTCAGCTGCTCCGCTGACTTCACGGCCCACACCTTGGCGGTGATGTCCTCGTAGTTCCACAGCGGCTGGCACGTGTCCTGGGCGAGGAACTTCAGCAGGCTCTTGATGACGTGCGCAATGGGCATGCTGGGGCCGGGCTGGGGCGGTGCATGCTCGTCCGCGTGGATGAGCGGCACCTCCGAGTTCTCCGAATTGTTCGGATTGATTTGCAGGGCGGCGGGCGTCGCTGCCAGACCCGGGGGCGTGGCACTGGCGTTTGTCTGGCAGCCAGATGCCTGCTGCAGGTTATGCGGCTGCTGATTGGCGCTGGAGTGGGCCGCAATGATCGTGGAGCTGGACAGATTGTGCTGCAGGGCATAGGCCGCTGCCTGGGGGCTCACGTGCAGCAGATAGCTGTCGAACTGCTGATGCAGCTCCGTGAAATTGTTGTCGATCACGGGCAGGGCGGGCACGGTCAGGCCCAGGTCCAGTTTGCTCGTCTCGCTGTTCAGCAGGATGCGGGCCACGGTCAGGTGATCGTTGTGCTCGGCCAGCACGATCAGCAGGTTGACGCACAGCTGCTTGCAGTGCTCCCGCACAATGATGCGCGTGTGGTCCAGTCCCAGGAACAGAATGTGCAGCATCAGGGGCAGATGCAGCGTCCAGTCAATGCCCGGAATCCCATCCACCACAATGTCTGTGAGCAGCATCACGGCCACGTTGCATCTGTAAATGAGAGCAAGATGGCAAATCAAACTGCGGCTCTCTAGAGAGTTTCTTCCACTAATTACAGTTACAGAAAGTCAAAACTAATGTCCGTTAGGAGCCATTAGGTGGTCTCAGCGATATCTTACGGATTCTATCGCTAATTACCCCCCAGCCGAAGCAATTCCCAATACCACAATAGACCCTCAGCCAGTGGCTCGTATGTATATAAGTGGCTGCAGCCCATCCAGTGGATAAACAAGTTCCTGTGTAACCATGAAACTCCTCGTACTGTGGGCAATTCTGTTTTTGGCTTCTGCTTTTGCACTACCCAATGGCAACAGTACCGAAGATCCGACCCCGGACAATGTGATCGTCAATGGCTATCCAGCCTACGAAGGCAAGGCTCCCTACCTCGTTGGCCTGTTCCTGTTCACGGACGGCAGCAACAGCGCAGCCGTTGGGGCTGGCAGCGTAATAGCCCATACTTGGGTCCTGACCGCAGCCCACTGCCTCACCACGGACTCGGCGGACATCCACTACGGATCGAATCGGGGCTTGAACGGCCTGTACAAGCACCACGTCCGGAAGGAGAACTTCTACCGTCATCCAGGCTTTGGCAACTCGGCTGGCCACGACATCGGCTTGATCCGCACTCCGTACGTGGAGTTCACCAACGTTGTGAAGAAGATCCCGCTGCCGACGTTTGGCCAAAGGGGAGAACGCTTCGAGAACTGGTGGACCGTCATCTGCGGCTGGGGCGGCATGGCCAATGGCAAACGCCCTGACTGGATGCAGTGCGCCGACGTGCAGGTCATCAGTAACCAGGAATGTGCCAGGACCTATGGCTCTGTGGCCAGCAGCGACATGTGCACCAGGCAGTCGGACGGCAAGGGTGTCTGCGGTGGTGACTCTGGTGGCGCTCTGGTCACACACGACAATGCCATGCAGGTGGGCGTTATAGCCTATGCCTCCTATGACTGCAAGAACGGTCCTTCCGGCTACACCCGTGTCACCGATCACTTGGACTGGATACGCGAAAAGTCGGGAGTGGCCTATTAGTAATATTGAACCTGGGCTGGGGCCACTGTTTTGACAACAAATAAATATTTTATCGGTGTAACACTGACACCGCGTGCATCCCAAAAGAAAAGCTATCGCCATGCTGGAGAGATCTGCCGGAGTTGATCCGGTGAAGTTCACTGCTCAGACGGTTATCTGTGCGCGGTTGAGTGGTTCGATTTGCAATATCAAAATATTAATTCAATTCGTCAGAAAACTTTCGATTCATTTCCATTTCCATGGGGGACCGCACCGGAGGAGCTCAGCAAATCAATTCTATGGTGCAGATTGTCTATGGTACTTATCTCTACTTATGGCGGTACTTATGGCCTATCAACAAAATGCTAAGTACCTTCTGGTCACTAACTTGTAGAGTTAGTAACTTCCTGTACGGGTCATAATAAAAAACCAAAAAAATATTAATTAAAATAACATAAAAAAGAAACAAAACGAAACGAAACGAAACGGAACGCTATCTCCACAGATAAGATGCAAAGTATCAACTCGAGTAGCGGCCAAATGGTATATAACCCGACGCCCCACTCAGTGGGGATGGAGAGCACAGTTCCAGCATAACTATGAAGATATCGTGTGCCATTCTACTGTTGGCTTCTGCCTTGGCATTGGCCAGCGCCAACCCCGCGCTCAATCGTACTGAGCCATCGGGCAGAATCGTCAATGGCTATTCAGCCCCCGAAGGCAAGGCCCCCTACATTGTCGGCCTGTTCCTGCTTACGGACGGCAGCAACAGCGGAGCCGTTGGCGCTGGCAGCATCATTGCCAACAATTGGGTGCTGACAGCGGCCCATTGCCTCACCACGGACTCGGTCGACATCAACTACGGCTCAAACTGGGGCTGGAACGGTCAGTTCAGGCACAACGTCCGACGTGATAACTTCATCCTGCACCCTGGCTTCGGCAACTCGGCTGGCCACGACATCGGCTTGATCCGCACTCCGCACGTGGACTTCACCAATCTGGTCAACAGGATCCCTCTGCCGACGTTCAACCAACAGGGAGACCGCTTCGAGGGCTGGTGGTGCGTCGCCTGCGGCTGGGGAGGCATGGACAATGGCAATCTCGCTGACTGGCTCCAGTGCATCGATGTGCAGATCATCGGCAACAACGAGTGCGCCCAGTCGTACGGCTCTGTGGCCAGCACCGACATGTGCACCAGGCAATCGGACGGACGTTCAGTCTGCGGTGGTGACTCCGGTGGCCCCCTGGTCACACAAGACGATCCCAAGCTGGTCGGCGTGATCACCTTTGCCTCCGTCTCCTGCAAGAATGGTCCCTCCGGCTACACCCGTGTCAGCGATCACTTGGAATGGATCCGCGACCACTCAGGAGTGGCCTACTACTAAAAGAATTCCAAAGGTCTGCCCAATCGCTACCTTTGATTCTCGTTGAACGGAACATAATAAAAGTTTTTTTTCAATGCTCTGCATAAATACTCGCCTACTCCTACTTAATAGAGCTGCCCTGCCCTGCCCTTCCCTTCGTACTCTGATACTCTGACCTGTCCTGACTGAGACTCACCTATGGAATCCGCTGATGGGCAAACTGACATCCGGCAGGAATTCGGTCAGTGGTGCAAAGTATCCCCCATATTCGGGCATGGGCAGCGGATGTGGATGGGCATTTGGTTGCGACTCCGAAGTGCCGCGCAGCTCAACATTTTCCTCCTGTCGCAGCTCCGGGTCGTTGATCAGAATGTCCTCCGGTCGGGGCAGTATAGACGGACCAGAGGCGGCCCGTATCTTGTCTGCGCCGCGGGGCGGGCGACTTCCGCCAGAGCCGGGCGTGACAGCAGCGGCGGCTGCGGCAGCTGCAGCTTGGGTATAGGCCCGAATGCCGCTATCCGACTTGCAGGTTCTGCGGTTGGGATCAACGTTAGTTAGAGAGGGTAGGGTAGGGTAGACGAAATTTCTGATAGACTTGCCCAATTTTAATGGGATCCTCGCCGCTGTGGCGCTTGGTGTGTATGGTGCCCTTTTCGACGGCCAAATCTTGAATCCTGGAGTCATTAATGCCGCCCACAGCTTGGCCTGCCCAAAGAGAATTGAATTAAGTTTGTAATTTCAAGAGAAAGGATCTGAAGCTACCATCAGCACTGTGACTGGAGGCCTTCCGCATGCTGGTCAGCCGATAGAAGGGAGGCGTCTCCGTGCGCTCAATCAGACAGTTCAGAGTCTCCACAGTCTGCAGCTCGGCCATCAGCTCATCCAGCAGTCGATCCGGACAGCTGCGAGCCAGATAGAGAGCCACCCGCTTGGCCTGGCAATAGAAGACGAGGATTAGCTGCTTCTCTTTGTCAGAGTCAATTTTACAGGTATTCTTACATAGGGCAGCAGCTCGGTGGGGGCCATGCCGCTCATGATGACCAGATAGCGCAGGATGACCTTCAGATTGTTGGGCCAGAACTGGCACAAGGTGCCCCACAGCTCCTCGATGTCGCGCGGATGGCCATCCGAGAACTGCAACGCCGCCGCCAAAGATTAAAACCGATTAAAGATTGAACGTGACAAAGACAACGACAACGACTTCCTTACCTTGGAGGTGATGTAAAATAGATTATTCAGAATCATTTCCGTTGCCTCTGTGGACCCGGTGCCCTCGCGGCGTCCTCGTGTACCCGAATCCGGAAAGTACTGGCGGAGGAGAGCAGGAAACGAGCGTTAGAATCGAGTCAGTGAGCACGGAAGGCAATTTCATGCTTCCTTTCGCTTCGCTTACCATAATGTAGGAGAGGGGCGTGGCTGGTGGCACACTCGTGGCCACCAGCTCCATATTCTGCAGCCAGGGCAGCAGACACTGCAGCAGCAGGGCGCGCACATCCTCGCGGGCACTCTGAAAGCGATGGGTTATTTCTGCAAAGAGCAAGCAAATAAAAATGATTCAAGTCTCTGCAGAAGTACAGGAGGAGGGCATCCATCCATCCATCCACTCACCCGACAAGATGGACATGGTGAGCTCTGGCCGGAGCTGGGCCAGCTGCTTGGAGAGGAATCGCTGCGAGCGGCAGTAGGCGCTGCTCAGGAGCACATCCAGAGTTCCTACCTTGTCGTCCTCTGCAATAAAACAGGAGACGAGAAAAGTTAGATGGGCGAATTGGGTTCACAGCAGAACGATTGGAAGAAGAAGCCCAACCCAACATGGCGAAGCACTGGACACGACCAACGACGACAGGCGACTGTGGCCGGCTCCCAGCTTTTTCCCCACTTGGCGGCAACTGGTCTTGGCCGCATTCCAGTGCCGTTCCGCGAAAGCTTTCCTCATTAACCAAAGCCGGCAACTGGAATGGCGGCTTGTTATTGTTTGGATTCTGCCGCCCGGCAAGGAGCCCCACAAGAAGCTCATTGAGGTGCTGGGCTCATTGTCTTGCCGCCACGATGGCATTCGCATTCTCCTGCTAACAATGCTGCTGGGCTAATCCCCGAGCGTGGTGACCAGCCACTTGTTGGCGTTCCTGCCAGCCCTGACCTTGTAACCTGTTGAATTTATGAATGAAATTCCACCCTGCCACCCAGCCAGTGCGTCGGCGCCGACGCAGCAGCAGCAGCAGCAGCACGAGGAAAAGAGCTTTCGTTTGGCGCCTTCCAACGGGGCGAACCGTCCGACAGGAGTCGTTTAAAAGGACGCCGTGGCCATTGTCTCGGCTTAGTTGCGCGCTCATTGTCCTGCTGGCTGGTCGAATTGGCCAAAAAGGAAACCCAAGCCATAGCCAGAGCCGAAGACATCAGTCGAAGCAGAATTCGAGTCCATTGAGAACTCTAATTAAATGGAGTGAAGCCCTGCGCCCACACTTAATTCCACGAATTTATAGTTTATCAGAGATAATATTCAGCAACCAGCGAAAACCTCAATCAAAAAAGTTGTTGGCATTCGCACAAGAAAAATTAAAAATAAAACTAAAGCGCCAAGGAGGCAGCCGGCGGGCCAGCAGACCAGCACCGCAAGAAGTTTTCCGGGAAAAACTTTGAATTTGTGGCAAAAGTTTTTAAATCCACCTGAAAATATACTTTGCTGTGCTTTTGTTTACTTCATGGCGGAACTCGCGCGAAAGATTTCCCGCTGATAATGAACTTGGGCGCAAAATACTAAGTGAACGGCAATCGAAAGTTGCAATAACTTTTGCAGAGTGTAAGAGTGTACAAATAATACAAATAATACAAATAATTCGAAGCAAAAGAGTACGAAAGTACGTACTTGGTGTGTAGTCTGAACTTTTAATTGTTTGACTTGACAAGTGCTTGTCTGAAGACTTTCCCCAAGTGAAAACCAAGTGAAACCCAAGTGAAAAGAAATGTGGAAAAGCGGAAAGGCGTAAGTGAAAACCAATTACCTCTTGCCAGAGAGACAAATTGCTTAAGTTTGGCGAAAAGTGTTGGTGAGAAATGCAATTAACTAGTTGTATGGCCCTCGATTGAAACCTCCTACTACTAGTTCAAGTTCTCTAAGCAAACAGCAAGAGAGCACTCGCTCAAAGACCAAAAACAGTGTGCGAAATGGTTTAAAGTGTAGGAAGAAATAATGGCAGATATGGATTATATGGAGGCAATAGCCGGCAGCAGCAGCAGCAGCAGCAGCAGTGGCAGCAACATATCAGCCACAGAAGCAACAACAAGCTCCAGCGATGGCAACGCAACCGCGGGAAACAGCGGCAACTCAAGCATGGCCATCGGCACGAATGCCGACTCCACGGATTACATGTCCGGCGATGATGAGGAGATGCTGCGCATCGCCTTCTTCATCGGGGACTTTGTCCATCAGTACTACATTCCGATGCTCTGCTGCACGGGCAGCATCGGCAACATCCTCTCCGTGTTCGTCTTCTTCAAGACGAAGCTACGAAAGCTATCGTCGAGCTTCTACTTGGCGGCGTTGGCCGTCAGCGACACCTGCTTTCTGGGCGGACTCTTTGCCCAGTGGCTGAACTTCCTCAATGTGGACATCTACAACAGAAACTACTTTTGCCAATTCTTCACGTTCTTCAGCTACCTGGCCAGCTTCTGCTCCGTGTGGTTTGTGGTTGCCTTCACCGTGGAGCGCTTTATAGCTGTCATCTATCCACTGAAGCGCCAGACCATGTGCACCGTGCGCCGGGCTAAGATAGTGCTCTCGTGCCTGACTCTGGCCGGATGCCTGCACTGTCTGCCCTACATCCTGATTGCCAAGCCCGTCTTTATGCCCAAGTTGAATGCCACCATTTGTGATCTCAATACGGAATATAAAGTAAGTAAATCCCACATCCACATCCACATCCACATCCGTATCCCCGCACAGCACATGTGTTTTCTTATGTTTGATGTAGTATGTTCTGATTGATCCCTGTCACATATCAAAATCCAACTTCATCAAACGCATTCTTCCGGTGCGTAGAATTTTTCATTTGGGCTGCCATTGGTAACCGCACTCTTTTGGGCGTTAAATGTGAGAAGAGGTGCGGATGGGGGTGCGGGTCTCCCATATGTATCTACAAACGATGAATCCACAGATGATTCCTGGTATTTGTGAATTTTTGTCTGCCATTAGCATTGTTATTGGAATTTGCAATGCTTTGTGCAAATAAATGGCCGACCAAATGTTGAAAAATATCTCAAAATTACAATCAAAGCATTTATGTACACAGAACCCTTCTCTGTCATCGCCATCTACAGATGGCTGCCTTTGAAACGCTTATATCCATCGGATCCTTCGTTACTTTCGCTTCACATGGCATTGACACTCTCGTCAATTAACCCGCGCCCGCACCCCAATAAATGTCGTTAAGATATGCGGCGCACGCTTCCTTCCCATCGGAAAGGGGCACAGCACAAGGAGGCGATATAATTTGGCCAGAACGAGAGCAATTAGTCAATTAGTTGGTGGAGCGCATACCGCTGCGTGGGTTCTGTGTGAACAAATTAACCATTTATTGGCGGAAGAAAAGGCTGCCACAAATTATCGCCCCAATATGTTTCACACAGACAGCGGCAAGCCAAAAAAAAATGGCAAAAGGCCAGCAATAAATATATTTGCGACTAATAAAGTACCCTCTTTTCGAAAAGATCTCCAACCTAAAAGTCTCAGAGCAAAACAGAGCAAAGAACAAAATCTTTATATCTGGGCAAGTACTTTTTGTATATTTTGGATGTAATTACGAAGCGCTCGGTTATATTTATGAGTTGTTTGTAGATCTCTAAATAATGTATATAATAGTATGTGGGATTTTCTGAATCCTATGAATGCTATGTGTGGATTTGAATGAAGCAAAGAGAGAGGGCATTGCATTAGCTTTTATTTATCCAATAAGTCTTTGTTCTGCCTGATCTACACGAATCCAAAATACCCTTAGGCATTATAGTAAAGGCAAAGGGAGAAACGAAGGAACGTTTGTAATTCGTAAAGCATGGCAAATATTATCCTGGACACAAGAAACAGGAAAGCAAGGACTGAGACTGGGTCTGGGTCTGTGACTGGCACTGAGACTGAGACTGTAAATGACAGGTTGGCTTGTACCTGCAGCCGCAGCGCGTGTTCTAGGTCTGGGTGGGGCTTGCCCTGTCCGTGGCACATCCGCTGGTTATGGGGCTACAGAAGGCCATAGGTTCAGTTCGGGGACAATTTCAATGCTCATGCCCCGATAAATCTTGAATTTCATTCCATTTCACCGCTGTTTGCTGTTCATTCGGTTCTCTCCGTTCGGTTTCGTTCACGGTTGAAGTCACGCTTTTTAGACCTGAATGAAATTCAATGCTAATTTCGGTGTGTGTACCCAGACACAGTGCAAGTCAAACATAGAGTAGGGTGTAGACCAGGTGTATTACGCTGGGGAAACATAAGACGGGGCACAGCGGCCTATTAGCCAAATTGGCCACACAATGAAGCGTAAAGAGTCGCGCCTTCTTACGACTTGGCGAAGACAACAGACACCAGCCCATGGATGATGGATGATAGACATACATATGTACATACATACTGGATATAGGGCTATTCAAATTCAATCAGCAGCGTTTATAGAACTGACAACTCCGCCTGCCCGACGACTGCCTCCTGCCGCCCCGCCCGACTGACAACAGATGGCGCTTCACTTGTCTGCAGACCACGAAATTATGCGCAGTTCCTCCTTTGACTGCTGGCAATATGCCAGGATGGATGGATCACAATCGAGTGGCTGGAGAATGGAGTAGCCTCCTCCGTCTTGCGGTGTAGAATATTGGAAACAGTCGCCGTGTCCTAGGGAGCCCATCAATTTTCAAACAGACATCGGTTCTAAGCTTTAAATAGATGTACCGCACTTGCCGGTTGGCATATTGAAAGAAACAAATCATTGGGTAATGGCATCAAAGAGGAAGAGCAGGAGCAGGAGCAGGAGCAGGAGCAGGGTGCTCCTCTGCTTCACATTCTCCCTTTGCGAAGAGAGGCCGCAGCTACCTCCGTGGAGCAAGAAGCACTCCAAGTAGACACTCTCGCGGTTACTGCTCCCCCGCTGAATGGGATTCTAATGAATAGACAGACACATCATGGCACTCTACCGGTCTGGAATTATTGTTTAAGTTGACAAAAGGTATTTTTGGGATTCGTGGAAACTGAAACCACAGCCTGCCAGGTGCAGAAATTTAAGAAAATTGCCCAAAATTATATATCACTTAAAGCAGCAGCAACCCGCTCACTTTTAGCCTCTGGCAATCTCTGGCCATCTCTGATGGGGGTCAGCAGCAACAGCAGCAAGCTTTATCCCTTTGAAGTGTAACTGGGAGCAGATGCAAAGCCAAATTGAAATTGACTGGACCAAGAACAGAAGAACAGAAGGCTAAAAGGGCACAGGAAGTGTCTAAGAAGTCTTATGGGCTAATGTCAGGCCCCGCCCCTGCCACGGGCAGCAATGGATGCCAACTCACATGTGTGGACTGGAATAGACAAAAACATTTCTGCAATTTTGTGCAGATTTTTAATGGCTCAATGCATACAACAACAACTTGATAAAGGGACAGATAGAGGGGCTGTCAGCATCGTACTCATCCCATGAAGAAGACCATTGGTCGGCGGGCTCAAAGGCAGGAGCCAATAAGAATTAAGTTTCAATTGGAATTAGTTATACGGCCATAACAATTCCGTGTACGGGTATCGAGAGCATCGAATAGCAGCTACATCAACGTCTGTTGATTGAAAATTTACGAGCTATTACACTTTGATCCACTCGACACACACACACAATAATATCGTACCCCACACGAGCCGTGCAATATTGACGAAAAAGACGAGGAATGGGCTTGGTCCGGCACCCAACAATAGCCAAAAGCCAACAATAAATGGCAGAAGTAAATAAATTTAATGCTTTTGGTCATGTCCTTGGCTTTTGCCTGTTATGGCAGGCCCTTGCGAGGTGTTTACCCATCCAGAGGGAGTGACCCGAAGAACTCCTGCCCCCATTGTGAAAATAAAATGTCCAATCAATAGATCATTCATTCTCCCGATGCGATGCTGAGCAAAACACTCGCATACGCAATATCTAATTCATACGAGTATAATAATTATACACCTTTTCGGGGTCTTACTTTTTGGCCATTTGGCTGCCCAAAAGAAAAATCGAAAAGGTTCGCTGCAGGCAACGCTCTGGAAATTTATGCCCAATACAAAATAAATTGTAGCTGGAGTTCTAGGATGGATGGTTGGCTGGATGGCTGGATACTTGTTAAACAATTTTGATTTCATTCCTCTGGTGATTAACATATTCTGAATGGGTACGAAACATGCTTGCCAACACTTCAAATTATGTAAATGGAATTACAACAAGCCCCATCTGATGATGATGATGGTGGTTATGATGATTGCGAGTGCAGACAACGCTTTGGAGTGGTTCTTACACTTGTTCTTTAAAGTGGCTTGGCTTAAATTTAACCTGAGACCAGACACCAGCTTGTTTAATTAGACAGAAGGCTCCTAATGAACGATACTGCGCTTAGGCTCTTCTCCATTTTTGGTTAATTGTGATTGAAGCAAATGGTGTTGTTTGCTCGGACATTAGCCAGAACCACAATGGAATAGAAGCGGCACTCGAAGGCCGGAATAGCCATTCGCCCGCCCACATCTGTCCAATGGATAAATCCCAATGTCCTGGAACATTACAGATTGAACATTTCAGACATGAAAATATGCAGGCAGCCAGGAATTTATCAGGCTAAACCCTGAACCAAAGCCAAGAGGTCGGCTATCGCATGCCATATCGCAGTGGAATGAATCGACTATTGGATGCTCATTGATTGAATGTAAGCAATATGTATGATTAATAATGTATACGAGAATTGGCACTTACTTATCTCTGTATCTCTACTACACGAAGCACACACTACGATTAGATTAATTCCAAGTTTTTGTTGCCTATTAACTGTGCAATATACCCCCTTGGCTCACCGGGTATAATAAATGCGCAGTACGCGGGGCAAATAGTTTGCCGACAAAAGCATTCAAGCCAAAGGCTTTCCCTTTCTCTTCTTCCACTTCATCAAGCTGAAAATGCTGACGAAAAGTATGCCAAGACTAAAGAAGCGAAGCGAGATAGAGAGAGAGAGAGAGTTGGTTTTTGCGTGGAATGTGGAAGAACTTTACAACTTATCAGTGGAACTAAGAAATAATTCCATCAAATATCTCGCCTCCAAGCGTATGCAAATTAATAAAGCATAAAGCCTTTCAACGCACAAAGAGTGAAGGGAAACTTCGAGTATTAAATAGTACAAAGGTTTAAAGTTACAGCATTTTGTGTGGATTGGCTTCGTTAAAGCGAATGTTTCTGAAATTTAAGTTTAATTTTATTTGCCACTCCCCAGGGGAAACCCCTGTGTTTTTGTTTTGTTTGCAATCGAATTATTTGCAGCTTTTAGTGTGGCAAACTAGATTAGAGTTGGTCAAGAGAGTGGTCGGCACCCTCCCACCTCTATGGATTCTATGGAGGAGTGCAGCTAAATTACGTATACGCCGTGTTGATTAGACCACAAAGCAAATCGAATTATCACCCTGAATAAAAAAAAACTTTCCGGTTTCTGTTTTGCAGGAGCAGCTGGCCCTGTTCAACTACTGGGACTCGATTGTCGTCTATGCGGTGCCCTTCACCACCATTGCCGTGCTGAACACCTGCACGGGCTGCACAGTGTGGAAGTTTGCCACCGTCCGACGGACCCTCACCATGCACAAGATGTGAGTGTAGATGGTTGGCCTAAGTCTCATTCGATTTCGCATTTGCATTTGCATATGCCCCTGAAAACGAGTACACCACCGAATGGCCGAAAGGATTCACTTTGAATTATTCATACAGAGATTACAGGAGAAATAAGAAAATAATGTGTACATATTTTGTATCCAACAGGAAGCCACAGACGACAACCAGCATGCCATCGAATTCAACGAGCCCCTCGGCAGTTGCCTCGTATCGTATTTCGGCATCGTTGAAGCGCCAGAAGTCCACTGGCACACATCCGAGTGGACAGCATAGTGTGGCCAGGCAACAGCAGCAGCAGCAGCAGGAGGAGCACCAGCAGGAGCACCAGCAGCACCAACAGCAGCAGCACCAACAGCATCATATAAACAGTTGTCAGCACCATTGCGAGATTACAAAGAAGTCAGGTGAGCGAGCAAGCAAGCGATACGATGACTTCTCATTCGGAAAAAATTACTATGACATTCGCGACACTTTGGAACGAGATTTTCTTCCCAGAAATAGGAGAAAAAGTTTCCAAGGAATGGGGGATGGCACATGGCATGGCATGGCATGGCATGGCATGGCATGGCAGGGAAGGAGGAAATAGCCAAAGTTTCTTTTAAGCCATTTAAGTTTTACTCGGAATTTGTTTTGAACCAATTAACAGAGCAGAGAGGGCACACCGACTCAGCATGTGACATTTAAGAATCTCGCTAAACAAAAGATGAGAAACTCATCCGAGAGACACATCCTGCCTCGCCTCGCCTCGCCACGCCTTGCCTTGACAACTTTAGCTGACACTGACACAAATGTGTCTAACAATCCAGCAACTATCATATAATTCGCAACTAATTACAAAGTCCCCCCCACCCATCGCTGTCAACTCCTTAACTCAAGTGCTTTTCCCTCTCTTTAAAGATCGTCGTCACAAGGTGCAGAACTCCTCGCAGCTGAAGGTAACCAAAATGCTGCTCATTGTCTCGACGGTTTTCGTGTGCTTGAATTTGCCAAGCTGCCTGCTGCGTATCGAGGCCTACTGGGAGGTAAGTGGTGTGGAAATTTGATAGCTGAAATCTCATTTCTCTGAGTGAGCAGAGAAAGAAGAGGCTGGCAGACTGACTGTCTGACTGACTGACCTGATGCACTTCCACTGCAGTTGAAGAGCAGTTCTTGTTCTTCTTTTGTAGGCAAACAATCCATGCTTAGCCTTTACCAATTGTGTGACAGGACAATGGACCTGCTACCGTCTCTGCTTGACCCAAATAATTAGATCAACATGAAAAGGAGCATAGCAGCAGGGGCAGGGGCAGAGGCAGCTCTTTATTCAGGCATCCATAATGCCTCGAATACAAAAGTTGTGTTCTCCGCGTCGGCAGCTGTCGTTCGTTAATTATCTGGCCTCGAATGCCCAGGCCCAATGCCCAATGCCCAATCTGGTGGACAGACAGAAACAACAGTCCAGTCGTAACGAGCTTATGGCCACGACAAACTATTCTCACAGCCAATGGATGCGTAATGTTCTTCCCGCTACAGATACAGCTCCTTGCCTTTCCTTTCCTTTCCTTTCATTTCCATTCCTTCCTTTTGCTACTCCCCTTCGTTTGGCAATCAAATGCCTTGTTTAATGCATGAATTACATCAAAAGGCAAAACATACATACACTCGTATTAATGCCTTCGCCAGAGACACAGCCTGTGACTGCTGGCATGGCAAAGGACTCCGCTGCTCATAGGTCTTAATTAGGCTTTAATTAGTTTGTGCACTTCGGAGGCACTCGCAAACCGCAAACCGTAAAAATAAAATCAGTTTCGTGTATAAATAATGCCTAAACAGTGGATGGCAGGGAGTATGAGAGAGTGTACCCTTTCAACGTGTGAAAAACAAAAAACATACTACATACGTAATTATAAGGGATTATTGCATTGGGGCATAATAACAATATAGTTTAATTGTACGTTGTATAAAATTATTACGAATGCAATTTAAATGGAAATAATTGGACCACAATTTTACATTCACTAGAGAAATATTGTTTCTATATTGGTATTCCCTGCAGACGGCTGCCTGCTGCTGATACTGCTGTTTCATGGCCCCTGCCAGCAACGAATTTCTCACGCATTTAATTCCACTTACAACTGCCATTCCATTCCATTCCATTCCTCTCGTAATTTTCACATTCAACCTTCGTTCGGACAAGGCTTTGGTTTAGCAAATCCTTCTGCTACTTCTGCACTAAATCTCTCACTCCACAAAAGCTGAGTCGTGCTGATGGGCCATTCGGCCATTGGCCAGAACTTCTCAAATACATGGGCCATACATGCCTCAAGCTGTCACCGCTCTGGCAGATTTTTCGTATGCAAAACACAGTCCACTTCCCATGCTGCTGGACAGTCGGTTAGATGAATAAATTTTGGTTGAGAGAACACAGGATGAAGAAAAAACAGTGCACAACTAAAGTTTCAATCGCCACAAACCAAAAACAAAAAGGAGAGAAATGAGAGAAAGGAATCATTTAAAGTGTGTTTGCTTTTCTGATTACAAATGAGTCAGTGATGGTGAGGAGTGTACAGAGATGTTACTCCCAGAAATCAAACTAATGCTTATCCAATATCCTCTTTTCCTCAGCAACAAACACATATCCTGAATATTTGTTGCATAGAAAATGAATATACTCTTCCGGAAGAGTATTCGTTCAAATTGCTTTTCACACCCAAGTTCACATGCCAACTTAAAAATGGACCTGAACTCAGACATTGATTGCGACACAAAGTTAATTGAGTGGAAGGAAAGAGAGGCTCTTCGACAGTTCGAATTTTTTTTTTCTGCCCCTGCTCCTGCCCCTGTCACGCACACACACACACGCACGTTCACTGTGTGTGTGACTGTGCTCCCCACTTGTGGTTCAACAGGTCAACGAGAAGCATGAAAAGTGACACGTGTCTAGTTCATACAATGAAGGGAAGGACAGCGGAGCGGCGAAGAGTGAAGAATTTTCCTGTAAAGCTTTGTACCGGTAACTAATGGCACAAAGCATACATTCGCATAGGCCATTATCATAGGCAATTAGTAAATTATTCACCTCCAATAGCCTCCAACCTCGAAATCCGCTCAGAGCCCAAAGCGGCAAAGTTTGTTGTCAGGTGGGAAGTGGACGTGGGCCGATTCATAAATAGAATGGTATCCAAGGCAACCGGGAAGCACGCAACAGCCAGCCAGCAACCAGCAGGCTCTAATTGGCGCATGAGCTTCATTCTAATATTAATTTCCTTTGTAATATCTCTCCCAATTGCACCCAATCGCTTGGCAGACCGAATCAGCCAAAAATGAGAACTCAACAATTGCTTTGCAATATATATTTCACGCTTTCTTCATCACCAATTTCGGCATCAATTTTGTGCTCTACTGCGTCAGCGGACAGAATTTTCGGTAAGTTAATCCGCCGCAAATTATCGCAAATAAGTATTTTAGCATTTTCCCATTATTTCCACAGCAAAGCAGTGCTGAGCATTTTCCGGCGAGTATCCGCCGCCCAACGTGAGGCGGGCAACACTCAGGTGACAGGTGAGTCAGTAATTTCGGACACATTTTAATCAAAGGACCCAAAATGCATACACTCCACACACGGCAATGAAGTGCAAATTCAATACTCAACAAATACGATTTTCGAAAGCCTTGGAATTTAATTGGTTTGAAGCCGTTTGTCGAATGTCTCAGTTTGTCCTCAAACTTACGAGGAATATGTAGCTAGTCAGAGACGAGAATTAATTTAAGTGAATTTTTGATATCTTTTTGCGCATCCAATTGATTCAAAGAAAGAAAACTCATTTGGCAAGCATGATAATAATAATTCAGAGAATTTTCTGAATTATCTATGAATATTTATTGGAAATATAACTCAATTGGCTTAAACGAATTATGATAACTCTTAAGGAATGCCCGAATCAATGTTCAATTAGAATACAAATCCAGCAAATCGGAAAGGATGGCCAACCGACCTCTCGTCCAATCGAATTTGAATGCTAAAATACACCGCAATTCAAGTCTTTCCTCGGAAAGCAATTGCAAATTTCTTCTCTTCTTTGCTCTGTCAATAAATTTTCTCAAGGAAAAGCCCTCGAGTCAAACGACTTAGCGGAAAAGAAAACTTTTCGCAATTCCTTCTTTACTTTTAAGCTTATCTTAAATCTGACGGACCAAGTCCCGCCTGACTGAATCTCCAACGGGACTGCGTCCGACAGCTGCAGCTTAGCCGAAAAAAACTAAATGATGTCCTGCAGAGAATGAACAGGAATGTAGCTGGTGGGTGGTCCCTTTTTTATACTATAAATATATGGATGATGGTTGCCATCAACTCATAATTTCTACGCCTTTGCTTATTAGTGCTGCATGCCACATGCCACAAACTATGCAACCCACGGGCACGGGGAATTAACTCTGCAACTGCTACAATAAATAATTTAAATAAATATCAGAGCAGATGCTCCGCTCTGCTGCACTGTAGCAGCCACTGCTGGTCCGACAAAATTTCAGATATAACTCAACAAAACCAAACAAAGCTCAAATGAGAGAAAAATAAACAAAAACAAATGTCACCAGCAGCAGAGCAGCAGAGCGAAAGTGAGGTAACGGATTAAAGAGACCACTCAACTTTCTCCGCATCATTTTCAGTGTCAGCAGCCGGAAAATAAAACCCAGCAATGCAATTTGCCAGGAGTTGGGCTCAAAAAGGAGCAACGAGAAGCTGGCAACAAAGAGGAGTATCAGAATGAGGGATCCATGAGGGAAGCTAGAAGCTGGGGTCCGAGAGCTGGACACCCAGTTGCAGCGTCACTAATTGCTGTCGTTTTTCTGTTAGCTCGGGCGAAACTTTTCCAATAAACGCACGGCCAGGGTATTCCAGCTCCAGCTGGAGGCAATGGAGGCAAGCAAAACAGCATCCGCCACTACACTTTTCCCTAGTTTTGTTAATGAAATGTGCTCGGGAAATGACAAGGAAAATTACAAGGGAAGTGTAACTTGTGCCAAAGAGCTTTCCATACCACCCCATTTAATCCAACCCAAATCGTTCTTGGGAAAAGTAGTAGAGGGAAATATTATTTCTCAATGTGTATCAAATTTTGATGCACTAAAGTCTGCCCCAGCTCAGACGCTATTGCATAGTTTGGTGTGGCCCGATATGGATTCAATATTAATTCAAATTCAAATTTATTCTTTTATAGCTTTGGTCGGGGTGGAGAGGTCGTGAGCCACTTGGAGGCACTTGATCCCCGAGCAGACAGTGTTGTTCTCTCAGTCTTTTCTCTGTGTAGTCGTTAAATTTAGTTTTACGATACCCGGGGCAGAACCTTTTGCGAGAGGCATCAATTTTTAATTTCTTACTAAAGGCAGGCAGTGCCCATCTCTTAGGCTCTCTTCCGTCTCCCTCCCCACTCACCACTTACATATATTGGAAGCCATCAAAATGCTTTTTATGTTTATTCAACAATATGGTTTTTTGTCGGCTGTTAATTAAAAGTGTTTGTCGATTCATTAAAGGCGAACGAACAAAGGCCACGGTGAGCAACGAGAGCGGCAAAAGTGCAGGCAATGCTGCAGAGGGAGGGGGGGGGGGGGGGGCGGCTGCCTCAAGGAAAGAACTGCTGCCAGAAGGTGTTGACAGATGTGGCAAAAGAGAATGTGAAAAGAAAATGAAATTAAACGAAATTTACAACCGGCGGCAGGCTTCACATGCACCAGTCTTTTGCGCTTCTTTGCTTCTGCCTTCTGGCTCACAAAAAGGATCAAACGGGATGGAGTCGTCCGTGTGCTCCAAGCAAATATTTACATCGTTCATATATGGATATGTATACCCAAGGTGTCACTGTGTGTGTTTGAGGGGAGTGGAGCCGTTGCAGTTCACCAAATGAAATTAGATTCCACACACGTTGACACACGGCAGGAGACTTATTAAAATGATGACTATTTGTTGTTTGTCGAACTGGTTGTTTTGATCCTTTGCCATTTTGTTTGCTCTTTTGTTGCCTGAATTCCAAGGAAACTCCGCCCTTGGCTCTTTGCGAATGCCTTCAAGTTGCTACTTGAGGAAAATCAGTGAAATTTTATTAGAAAATAGTCTCGCTCAACGTGCGCTTTAAATGGGGAAATCGTTTCGCTGGAAGTGCCACATTGGCTACCTATTCATGGCCAATCTGCACCTAATCACGGCCTGAGGCGGCGCTCGTATCCTGAGTCCTTCAAATACATTTACTTCTTGGCATTTTTCGCCAAGCATTACTCATACGCCGCGTGCTACGTGCGCTGAATGCAATAGCCCCAATAGGAGAGCTCTGCGCCACCACTCTCGCGGGTCGCACTCGTCCGTCCGCTCTTTCGCTCTCATTACGGTGTTGCTTATTTGCCATAAATTACCGAAGCCTCCTGTTACGCCCCCACCTTGGAGCGGAGCATCTTTCTCTCTATGCGTGTATGGCCCCAGCCACCAAGTCAATCAGTGCACGTCTCTGGAGTGCGAGTGCCACTCGCTTCCGTCTCTCGCTCCATCTGCTCAATGTCTCAATGTTCAAGCATGGCACAGCCAATACGAGTGGATGTGATGCAGTTGGGAGTGCTGGCCGAGGCTGTTACCTCGATATACAGTCTACGGATGTGAAGATGTTTTCTGAACAAAATTCCAGTCTGGTTATGAAATTTTAAGTTTATTTCCCGAATCACAGGCGCTAAGAATTTTTCTAAAGGGATTGACTAATAATGGTGGATTTTTGTTGTAATGAAGATACAATTTATGGCACTGTGGACCCTCTCATCCTCCCCCTTACCCACACCCATTGATTGGAATGCCTAGAGCGACACTGAAATGAGCTTATAAATTACGGCAAAGTCCACTTATGAGTGTCCTGGGAGAGGCGGCTATGGCTATTCATTCACAAGCCAAACAGAACGAAACACAACATTTCACTTAAGTTTTCGACGATGTCTTCACAGTTCTTCAGAGCAGAAGTTAAACTTGTGATGACGCGAGAAGTCGTTGCCTTTTGTGTTGCTGACTGTATAATTTATATAATAATTCAGTGAATAAAAAGCTGACACACAAAAGCAAATACGTCAAGGACAGCCCGAGGAACGTCATCATTAATCTTGCCAGCCCACAAATTTCCACACATGGCAATCATCTTAACAACAACAAAAAATGGTAAAGAAAACGACACAAAAGCTTGGCATTTGATGAAAGTAGGAGGACAGTAGGACACAGCACCCCCTCGAGATGCTAAAGTGTCGAAAGGCTATTTATATTCGACGGTTGCGTAGGATACATTTAAAATAATTAAAAAAGGAAGTCAAGAGTCTGTAAAGTGTGAAGCATATAATTTCTGGTTTAATTTGGGATATTTATGAGTGTTGCGAGTAGAGGTACTAAAGATAGGCCGAAAATAGCTGCTACCAAGGATAATCATGATGGCCCCGCGGCAGAGATCAGATCATCAATAAACAAACGCAAATACGACACACACTCAAAAAAAAAAATAAAATAAAAGAAGAAGAAAAGCAAACAAAAATTCGGGCAGAGCGGAGCATTCAATGGAAATTGCCGCTGGCTAAAATATATTGGCACTTTGATGCGAGTATTTTATGGGATGCGCTGTACGGTATTCGGATGATTGATTAGCTCAGATTGCCGTGAAATACAATACAATATTCCAGTGTAAAAGGCAACACAAAAGAGGGGACACTGAGATATTCTTTTGAATGGGCTCATTTGGAATATTCCAAGTAAAACGATTGCCGAACTTAGCTTTCAATTGGATATCCCAAAAAAAAAACACATACATACATATATGTATGTATGTATATCGAGTGTAAAAACGTGTTTCGTACCCATCAGCAGTCAGCAGGTGAAATCCCCCACAAATGAGCCCTGGGAGTGGCAGTAAGCTCCTCATTGAAACCTAATAACGGGACCAGGACTGCACCCCAAAATACCGAATTTATAGTCTGCTTGTGTGCCATTACACAACTGCTGTAATATTGTCGTAAATCGCAGCTTTGTGTATTTGAATGTCCAACAACCAAATAAACGACACCTAAATATGCAAAAGGCCAAACAGGATGACCTTGCCCAAGCGATTAATAAATATCCTGTTTGATGGTCCATTTCCATTCCTAACGCTTCATAAAATACGTGATGAGTGCTGCACCGATATCAAGGGAGGGATTTAAGCTCTAAATTTGAAAAGGATTTTAATTAAGTGTGAATGTGAACAAAAATAAAGGGAAAAAGGCGGCTTTCGTTCCGAAAAGGTTCGAATCCCTACACCAATAATCCTTTCGACTAATTAGGATTTATTTGGAATTGCGCAGAATTCCCTTTGCCGCAAATCTAATAATTGAAGGTAACTTTGTAGCACTGTCATACAATTGAATGTGAGTATGCGGCTTATTTTTAGATCTTTCATCGCTGATGTTTTTCGCAATGTGTGAAGCTAACAAGAAAGCTCTCTTACAATTTTCACATATTTTGTAGCTGTACTTTCGTCTGAGATCTGCACTCTGAAGCCAGAGCACACGAAAAGAGCATAAAAGAGTGCATAAGCACTTCCCTTTGCGGAAGTTCCGCTCTCAAAGACTCTCTTCAACGGTTCTTTGTTCATTGCTGATTTCACTCTATGTGCATTCATATCTACACTTTCGTCTGAGATCTCTCGTAATCGGTGTCTCTCCCCCCTCTGTCTCTCTCTCTCACTGTAACCACTATGTATATGAGTGCATAAGTACTTCCTAAACGAAACAGCATCTGCATTGCATTGCATTGTGTGCCGCTCGCAATAAGTTTGGAGCAAGTCTGAAGCGTAACTTTACCCCTAAACATTAAAAAACCAACAAACATAACTGCAATCGCAGGAACATAATTATTTTCAGAATCAGTAGAACTGCAAGCTGGCTGGAATAAATCTCGGAATGTCTGATTATTAACCATTATTCAACTTTGACATAACGCGTACACCTGCCATCCTCCCTCCATCACTCGTACACGCACACGTACACCCATTAGGTGAATGCCAAATGCAGAAAAAAAAAACTCATTTGCCAGGCATTTAATGAATTTTTGCTGTGGCAATTTGAATTGTAGTTAATGGAATAGAAAGAAACTAATATGCTACACGGGGGTTTATATCACTCATATATCAAAGAGCTCTCTCTCTCTCTCTCTCCCCCCATCTTTCCCTGATTTAAACTAATTTTCAGTCATTTTCTTTCTTTTTTACAGTGTCGGAATATTGCCGTAATACAGGCACCTCCACCCGTCGGCGGATGATGACGCAGCATTGCTGGAACGAAATGCACGAGTTGCATCCACTCAAGTGAGGCAAGTAAGGTGGATGTTATAAAGCGGCTGCCGTGGCACTACACCTACATCGACGGGGCCACCACTCTTGAAAAGCGAATGGCAAATGGAGGAGAAACAGCGCCTGGGGATAAGCGGGAATTTCGATTTTAATTAGATTGCAGCAAACAAACACACACAAAAAATATACGAAAAAAAAGCTAAGACAAAGCACACAGAAAACGAAAAGTCCAAGAAAAAATTAGTATTCAGAGGGATACAAAAAAAAAAACAAAAATAAAAAGGTGCAGGGAAAAATTTGTTTGTGATGTTTGCCAAGGCCAAGTAAAAGGAAATTGCACAGAAAATAAAAAGCAAAAAAAAATATAAAAACAGACAAACAGCTACATTTTGAAGTGTTTAAATAGCCGCCGCGTAGAATTTAAAATGAATCGACTCTTTTTGTTTCGCTTAATTAAACCAAAACTTGGAATCTAATTGAAAATGTCAATATCGAAAGCCAAACCAAAAACCAAAAACCATCAAAACCACAAACCAATGATATCAATGTATGGCAGTTTAATCGAGCGATGTATAAATGTAATAAATGTTAATTACGTTAAATTGAAAGCCGACAAAAGTGTTTTAATTGAATCTGCCAATGGCCATAACTGCCATTTAAATCATTTTCATTTTCCAATTGATTTAACTTGATTATTCCCCTACGCCTGCCGCAGCATCCACTACCATTTTGAATGGGGGGCTCAATGGGGCTTTTCATTTGGTAATTCGGCAACTTACGGACAATTGAATTTGCGAAATAAGATCTCATCCTACCCAATGGTACTCATTCCTCGCGAGCTTATTCCCCACACAGAGCTTGTCCGTCCGATGGCCCAAAGGCAGAATCATGGCGGCTTATTATTAACATTTTACCTTTTCAGTTGGAGATACGCTTACTACGAGTTACAGGTTCAGTAGCATGGAGCATGGAGAATGCATCATTATTATCAACAACAGCAACAGTGGCAGTAACAGCAGGAACAAAAAGGAGGAAACGTCATCAGCTTAGTGCAAATACCGAAAAAGGTCAAAAGAGGATCACATTTTTTGTACAGTTTCGGGTGTGTGGGGGGGGGCGGTGCCTGGGTAATGTTTTTGGGTAAACAGCTTAGAATCCCAAGACAAGCAACTTGCCAAGTTTTTGTTTTCCACAAATAACACAAGCAATACTCGAGTGCAAACCGAAGCAACAGCCGTGTAATCTGTCTAATTATAGAATCGCCCCCGTTTATTGGTCCAATCTGGGGAGGCACAAAAAGTCCCTTATCCCGCTCAAGGATCTGGATTAAAATATACGAGTACACCCCCAAGTACATAGAAATCGAAAATCGAAGGTAGGAGCGAAATGTAAACAAGCTTCAATCCAATCAAAGAAAAACGAAGGTGGCTACAATTTACGCATCCGTTGGAGCAGCATCTTGTCTTTCGCAAAGCTTCTTACGTAATGCAATAAAACACACACACACAAAATCCCCACACGCAGAGAAAACAGCACCAATAAGGTGTATGAAATTAAAATGCAAAATACAAACAGCAGCAAGAAAAATAAACAACACTTGACGCTTGACGCACTGGGATGTGTTGCCACGGGGAAATGCCATGAGGTGCAGGAACATCTTCGGCTGCCGCAGACAGTGAGCCCATCGCAAACTCGGATTTGAGTCCAGAGATGGGGCCCCAAGGGCGAACTCAAACACAAAACACATTGTGAACACATTAAGGATTACGGAGCAGCGGAAAGCGAAAGAAACCTAATTTCAGGGGCATGGCTATGGCCACCTCCCACAGAATTCCAGCGGATGTGGTCGGTTACCTGATAACATATTCTGCCAAAAGAACCCATAAAAAGGCAAGCAAAGTTGACTCCAAACTACTTTGAATTCACTTTAGTTAAAGCTTTGACTTCCTAAGTTGATTGAGACATAAACGAACGTAGTTTCAATTTGATTCTTATTAGCTTGAGTCATTTTTGCTTCTGTTGCTCAATTGTGGGTGCAAACTAGGGTATTGCCTTAGACAGACCTTTAAGCCTAAAATTCGACTTTAAATACATCTTAATTTGATGTTACCTTCCTAGTTTCTACTTAACCCTTACACAGTTGACTCAAGTTTCTTTCATTTACAGCTTTTGCACTCGTTCCAGACCCGAAACAAAAGCCATCATTATTTCGCGCCACCCTCTGTCTTACAGTTACGTTCCCCCCCACCCACGCAGAGCATCACGGGACTAAAGTTTTCCTTCAAGTATAAGCCAGAAGTTTAATTTTATTCCAGCACCATTACTAGTCAATAGGAAGTGCTCATACCTTTCTCGTTGTCGCTGTGCAGCGTCCCAACGACACTGCCGAAGAAGCGCTTGTCCAGGATCTGCAGCAGTTGCAGGGCGGTGGCATGCACCTCCACGCGCGGACAGCCCGTCATCAGTAGCGTCACGGTTATCACCGATGTGTAATGGTCGCACGGATATTCTCTGAAATAAAAACTCAAGTTAATAAATAGCTTTAATAAAATTAAAGTGTAGGGCCGCCAGTTGAGAGGTTCTTAATGACTTGTTGACTTGTGGTTTTGCGTTCGTCTTCAGTTCGCCACAGAGCGTGCAGAGTCAACCGTTTTCCGGTGAATGTACGAAAACCCATTAAAATGTCGAAGCTTACTACTTCCTACTTATTGTTTGCATCTATGCACATTTCACCCGGAGACAACAGCATTTGCAGGACAACACGACGACTAACCCAACGCCCATGCAAACATATTTCACGCCCCACATTCAAGTGAATATTTTATGCATATCGATTTTTGCTTTACAGTCCCATACACGATACACGTTGAGGCAGGCAACAAAGTACCGGATTTTAGTACCTGCAACGAGTATTATTCCTTGTGTTTACGGTTCGTTTGACCATCCAAAAGATGCATCTCTCTGTTCTCTAAACAAATCTGATTAGCAGACACTGCGTAGTCGATCTGCTGCTCCACAATATTGGTGCCACTTAAGGAGATGATAAATGGTGTGCGAAAAAGGCAAACCCTTTAAGTTCACAAAACTTATTGGCATTTTCAGCGCATGTGTAAAATGTTCCAGGGCATATCCGAGGGGCTAAATTGCCGGCCATTTAAATAATGCGAATTTTGCAGACGCAAATTGCCCTTCGATAAGCCTGGCCACCACCACCATAGGACACACCACCCCAGGACACAATATTCCGATAAAATCAATCCATTTCTGCCTCGAGTTCCATGGCACTTCCGTTTCCTTTCGTTCTGTCAAGGATACTTAAAGTCTTTTTCAACAATTTAAAGTTATCCGGCCAGCATTTCCACGCTCTGTCCAATAAAATGTGAAATGTGAACACATATTCCTTTTTATGTGGCAGCCATATATGTACACTCTGTTGCAGCTTGAGAATCCGCCAATCAAATGCCTCGAAAAATGTGAAAACAAAAAATAAACCAGCAAACTTGCATGAGTGTGCAGCATCCAGCGGCCACAAAAAACTCTCTCCCATTTCGCACACGGGACGTCCAGTACAGCCGACAAAGACGTCGGCACCACACACACACACACGTGCGCTGCCTTGATTGAGGTTTGATTTTAGAAAATCAATTTAATCACATCCTCAATTCGGACTAACCACAAAGAGGGAAGAGTTCTATGAACCATGAACCCTCAACAAATGTCAACACATGGCAAATGGAAGCCCTAAATTGCGGCGAGACAGAGGCTCAGATTAATGTGGCAGATGTGCAAATTAGTTGCCATTGAAACGACATGCAAGCCAATTATCAAACTCGGTTGTTCGCCAACATGCTATTGCTGACGGAAACTTGTGGTGTGCTTGCGCGGCGACATCTTGCAAAACTAAACAAACATCAAAAGCAAAATGGTACGAGTATTACTTTGGCATAACTTTTAAAACTACACGAAACTCGAGCTTAAGTTTTCGTCAGCGCGGAAAGTTTTTAGCAAGGAGTTAATTATTTCTCATAAACTTTCAAGTAATGTTTTCTATTCTATTTGGCACTTCTTGTCAAGGCAAAGCCTCTAAAGAATTCTGTAGATCTTTGGATACGATGGCATTGTTATTTTTTGGTATTTATTGCATTCGCAGTTGAAACATTTGCCGCCTGTGCCATGGCATGCATTAAATGCAATGAGCCATGCCATGCATGCGGCTTTCATATTAATGTTTATCTACGAAATGCTCCTGTTCTAGCCGACATAATTGGGGAAAGTGAAAAATAAGAAGCGGAAATAAAAATCGTGCATGGCCTGAACAAATAGGCTGTCAGACAGTCGTTCCCCCTCCTCATTCAGTGTTGTGGTGTGCTATGTCTGCGTGTGTGTGTGTGTAGACTTAAAGCGATTGCATTGTCGGCAGACACGTGAAACGATACTTAAGTGTGTGAGCCCCCAGTGCGGTAATGGGTGAGGAAGCTGGATGTATGGCAAAATAAGCTTATGAATGATGGGGCACGCAGGCAATGGAGGATAACAGGCTGGAACAAATTAAAAGGGGGCACGGGCAAGGGAAAGCGCACGTAAGGCGCTTAAACATTAAGCGCTGCTACCTTCGGCCTCCATGTGCGTCTCCCCCTCACTCACACTCACACTCCAACTCCCACTTCCACTTACTTGGCGCTGAAGATCGAGGCCAGGGCCAGGAAGCAAGCATCCGCTTCGCGTGGAGTCGATGTATAGCAACGATCGATGACCCACTCAAGGAGCTGGCCCATGTCCGGATTGGATTCCAGCAGCAGCACCACCGTATCCCGAGCCAATTGATAGATCTGTTGTGGCATAAGAATATATAAGCATGTGTGTTTGGTCCTCTATGTGTGTGCGGGAAGGGTACCTTCTCATCCTTGGAGGTTAGCAGCAGATCCAGCCACTTGTATATGATGCCATCGTCTTGCAGGTGCGGCGCATAAAAGATGTGGCCGCAGCAGAGCAGAGCGGACATGGCCTGTCGCGCAAACAAGAAAGCATAAGAAACTTGCTTAAGTCTTTTTGAAATCGTGTTCGCTGTGGATTATACTTGCCTGCAAAGCGCTGAACTGCAGCTTCTCCTCCTCGAGGGTCTGGCCAATCTGCGAGGTAATGCTCAGTGGCTTGGAGAAGCTGCCGCACCACGTGGCAAACAAATTGAATAGATTACGCTTCAGGTCGCGCGAAAGCAGCGTGGCACAGGACTCCACTAGCAGAAGGAGAAGGAGAACAAATAAACGGGTGGCAATCAGTCTTGAACATATGGATATAAATATACATATATTCGTTTGAGGGCTTACATGAGAAGTTCTTAATCATTTTGCGTATGAAATTGCAAAAGTGCGCCTTCACCTCGCGTATGCTGAGATTGTCCTTGTCCGTTTCTGCCATCAAATAGGCCATGGCCCCCTCGATGTACTCCACAAAGGTCGGATGCAGCGACATAGTGTCACGTTCCAGTACACAGGTGCTGCAAAGTGACGCTTGACGAAAACATTCTAATGAGCAGCAATCATGGGTACGCACCTCACACCAAAGGTTCCATTCTCGGCAATCTTCTCCAGGACCCTTACCACCTGCAGGCGCAGGGCATCGCGGCGACGTCTCCGCCGCATGTTCTCCTGCTTGCGATCGACTGCCTCTCGTATGTACAGCACCAGCTCCTCCATCAGATCCCTGCCAGAGCCACCAAAGTGTTGAATAAATGCTCAAATTTAGCTGCTAACCATTTTGGTGCTTACTTGAGCGCATCGTGGTTTATCAGGCCCAGCGCATTGACGGCGGCATCCCGCACGTCCACGACCTCGCACCGCAGGAGGGGCACCACCAGCTTGTAGAGGGCATGGGGCGAGGCGCTGCCCATGGCAGACTTGTCACTGCGATCGGCGTTCAGGGAGTCCGGCGATGAGCTGTAAAACAAATTTATAGCCAGGGATTTTTATTGTCAAACAGTGATGACAGGGAAAAAGAAAAGCTCTCCCCGGAGGGCCAGCACTCGTAATCTCTGTTAATGTGGTTCTTGTTCGACTTTGTCGTGTCGTCTGTTTCGTCTTTGGCGCCTTGGCAGGGTCGAGGTCGGGCCACCCATCATTAACAAGAGGTCCATAAATTTTATTTAGATTTAAAATGATGCACGGGCCTTGCTCTTAAATTCATTTGCCAACAGACTGACAGAATGGTTTATATATACTCATATATGTATATATATGTATATATATATATTGTGTATAAAGGGAAAAACACAATCCTTTTTCTCCTGAATTCCAACGATAAACATTATGAATATTACATTTGAAATCTGTTTTTCAATTAAAAGGCAATGCAAAAAAAATCCACATAGGGGTTCCTCCTCCCCTCTCTTTGTTTGGTTCGGTGAACATTTGAAACTTTACACAGAAACAGAGGGGCAGGCAAAAGTAGCAGCAGAGGGGCTACGAATAATAATAATAAATGACAGCAAGCAAACAATCTTTTTTTGTTTTTTTTCATTTTATCTCTATAATTGTTCTTCTTGTTTTTTCTCTGGTGCACCAACAAGAGAAACACGAAGCCAAAGCCCTTGCGGAGGATGTTTTTGTTGGGTGGTGGGAGGGGGTAGAGAGAGGAGGCCTGGCGCTATTTGAAAAATAAATAAACTTGTCTTAAAATTATTTGTCAGCACACAGCAAACAAGGGGGCGTGACCGGTTTGGGTGTGTGGGTTGGTCGTCGTGCGGCAAAGCGGCAAAGAAACGAGCAAATTGTTTGGCAAATTATATGGCAACAACTCGACAAAAAATCAGTCCAATAGAAACGTGAGAACTCTCATTCTTGGCCAAAGAAAAATACATAAATTCAAATGGAAAACGAGCAGGAAATTAAGGAGTCAAAACATAGACGAAAATAGACACGCCAAGGTTCCATTCAATACGCTGGAGGAAGGCAAGCCTCGTATGTGATTTAATAAAAACATACGGAAAATCAGACTAAACTAAAAGATTCAGCCACTAAAAAATTTAAAGATCTAAGTTTACATTTCTACTTAAATGTAGCCATATGAATTTTGATAATTTAACAATTTCATCATATTCAGGTAGAGTCTAGAAGAAGACTTTAAAGTTTAAACAACAAAAGTTGCATTATTTTCATCTGGTTAAAGTTTTCAAAATCATATAACATACGGACAAGCAGACAAAAAGAGTTTCAAATGCCTCTTCTACTGCCAGACCCAACAGACATTTGATGCAACAAAATCCCTATAAAACCATAAACTCCTAAAAAATATTACATTTCAAAAAGTAAGAAAATTAAGAATGCAAATTACTGGCCCGTTCCGAGCATCAGAGCAGATGTGAATTTCAAGCGAAAAATTCAATTACATGCCAAAAGCTACGCACAAGAACACGGGACACAAACAAAGTATTTTACACACACGGAAAAACTATCAGATAATTAAATATAAATATATAATATATAATATTGGTGTATACATATTTTTGTTGTTTATACAGGGCATGGAAATTGGTATTTCGGTTTTTGATTTTTTTTGTTTTTGTTATTTGCTTTACCCAATTCGCTTCTGGCGCGCCTCTTTGCGTCCATAGGATAGCGGCAGCGTAAAACGCGTGACAATTCCCTCGGGCCCAAACACATTGGATGGTATATTGTCCAGGGAATCGGACAGCGAACGCGAGTCCGACTGATCTTGCAAACTATAAATTACAATTCCATATAGATATCGATAACAAACATCAAAGTACGAATATGCGGACAGTGTTTCATGGACATGGACATGGACATGAAAGGGGTGTTCATGGTTTCATGGGATTGCATGATCGACATTTGATTAACTCATCTCTTGGCAAATAATACATAGTTCTCCAATCTGTTTGCTCTTCTCTGCAATGGGGATGGATGGATGGTGCTGGTTTCCAAACGAATATGTGTGTGTATGTGGACCATGAGAGTGGGCATGGACGTGTGGGTGGACATGGGCATTGGCATTGGCATTGGCATACAGCAAGAGTACATACAATGTGTGGTGGGTTTTTCAGTGTGGCTTTTCGGGGTTTTTTTTTGCTTTTCGGTGGAATCCCATTTACGTTATTGACATTTACCCTTTGGGTCAACATTTGTGCACGGATACGGAAGGAAATAGTTTTTATGAGTGCATTTTTTTGCAGATTATAATTCAGTAATATTCAATTATAAAACGCACAACTCGCTAAGATGGGAAAAGCCGAGACTAAAGTACAGTCCATATATATATTAAATCAATGAAATTCGCTTAATGAATTTATTCATAAGTGACCTAATTAAATGGGAAGCTGTATTTGATTCGCATTAATCCTCATTCTCGCAGCTAATCCGATTTATCATTCAACGTGACTGGCAGACTGTTTAGTCCTTGAATTTGAGTAAGAAGCCCGTGTCTATCTTGAGTGAATAGATATATGGAACTATAGATATAATTATCAATGAATAGCTCTTAAGATAAAAATAAACTAAATATGAATTTATGCAATACTTTGTCAATCATTCAACACGTGACTGAAAACCTTTAAATCCTTAAAACACAGTAGAAAAGGTAATCCTGATATATTCATCGCTGCCTAAAGTGAGTTGAAAGCACTAAATATTATATAAAACGGCTCCCCTATTCCCATTTACTTTTTACACATACAAGAAGTTCCTTTAGTTTGATTTAAGGGGTAACGCCACTGTAACTCAACTTTTTTCGGCGTTTTTTTGAGTGTTTTTTTTTCATGGAAGGGATGGACAGAAATGAACAATTTTTGGATATGTTATTAATAATATATTTAACTACAACAAAATATTTTTGTTTTTTTTTTAAACCATCGTTGAAGGTGGATACAGCGATATAAGTTGCTATATCCAAGAAATGTCTATTTAGCACGTGTTAACAAGTCACAAACACGTAAACTAACGTATTTTCCTTAAAAAATGCTTCTAAAGGATCAGAAATACTCACTAACTATATCTTTTAATGCCTAAGTGAAGTAAGAAGCCCAAAATCTAAGTTATCGAGAGCAGGTATCGGCTCGACCCAGGTAGTCCTTCCGAGGCGGCCAAAGGCGCTCGGTACAAAAACTTGAAAAACTTGGGGAAAAAATATAGTTTCAGGGATAAAAGTTTTTCTATCGTATTCTAGAGGGTTCAAAGTATTTTTTAAGCCAAAAAAAAAAATTTACATTTTTACATAAATTTACAGTGGCGTTACCCCTTAATTAGTTCAATTAACTAATAAACACTATTATATGCTAAACCCTTTTTCACCCGAAACAAAAGCTTAATTTGGATGCTGGCTTCCCTTAATTTATTCATACATGCGAGTTTCACATTATTGCAGTTTGTTTGCTGTTTGTTATTTTTGGAGTGCAATCCGCAGGGTATGGAAATAACTTGCTGGCATTTGTATTTTTAACCCCCTTTATGCGCTTTAAATTTTCACTGCTGTTTATAGTTCAACCTTTAGCAACGCCATCCTATCTACGAGTATCATATTACCCTTCCCCCACAACCGTTTCGAATAATAATTTCTAGAACAAATATTGATGAAGGGACGTTACTGAGGTGCTCTGTGTTTGCTTATCCTGCGAAACAGGACAATGCAATAACATTGCAATATGCTAATTCCATGGACGGACGAGTGCACCCACTATGCAGCATCTAAAACATGTAAAACATTACAACTAAATCGACAAAACAACAATGAAAAATTACATTAAATATACATAATTAACGAGTACTCTACACAACATACGGGGTTTAGGGTTTAGAGTTTATGGATTAGTATGCCAATGGACACGGGTTGAGAAAAGTTTAATTAATTTAAAAATCTCATACGAGTATAACCCCAGAAAAAAACAAAAACTAATGTTTATGTGTGATTTACAGTGGAAAATTGAATGCAGATTAATAGATAATTGTGTGAGTGTGTGCTCGATTGTAGGTGGATGTGACAAGTGGGGACTACTATATTTATGCTTGACAAATGAACAGACACCACCACTCCACAATCGCAATGAATGCAGGAGTGAAATTAGCGAGAGACAGACAAATAATACAGGGACACAGGAGATCAAATGACACTTAAATGTGATATATCATATGCAATCCGAGATGCTTTCGTACAACATACACAATGCACATAAAAAAGAATGTAAATCGAGTAATTGAATGCCAAACATACATAAATGTAAATCAAACACAAATAAAATGGAACTTCTGCGTTATGGATCTGTTGCTGGTGTTGAATTTCATGTGAGAAGGTTTAATGCTTTTGTGGGGGCGGGGGCGGTGTGCGAATGCTTGAAGGCCATACACATACCTCAAACTCAGGTCGGGGGAGGCACAGCGCACCGCTACGCTGGGAATTTGCGGCACCAGGCGCATTGCACAGGCCACCTGATTACGCCACAAGCGAAGATAGAAATCCTTTTGGCTCTCGGTGGGCACTTTCTTGGTGGGCGCTGAGCTGCGCAGCAATGAGGCACGATTGTCGCTAACGGGGCTGCAAAGTAGTTCAGGATTAAAGGATTTTCGAGAGTTCAAGTCATGCCGTAACTCACGTGGGATCTATGACACTGTAGAGGGCATTCAGCCGCGTAAAGCAAATGGGCCAGGCCTGGGCCACGGCCGATGGGCACTGCTGCAGGATGCGCTGACGTTCCAGCAGGCCAAACAGGCAGGTGGCCCAGGGGTCGAATGGCGGCTGTGCGGTGCTGGCAGCCGCCGCAATGGCTGCAGCGCCAGCTGCCGTTGAGCTGGCCTGAGACAAGTTGAGCGTAGATGTTGAAGACTTCGAGTTGTCTGTAAGAATGTTAGAGTGGATTACAAAGAACTGCCATTAACGCTCCCATCCGCTTACCATCTGTGAGTCCTGCCAGCCAGACGCCAGTCGAGCGCTCGGCTATCCACTGCAGGTCAATGCAGTTGGCGTTAAGTATGGCCGTCTTCTCCGTTTGGGGCAGCAGTGGCAGGCACTTCTCCACAATCGGAGGCACACACCGGTCCATGACATCGATGAGTGGCGGCTCTGTTTCGGGCAAGCCCAGGGCACGCATCAGGTTCTTGACCTCCTTCAGAATCATGGCGGCCAGCTTTCGCAAATACGGACGATAGTTGCAGAGCAGCACCAGGGCAAAGCCCTCGACAAAATGGAGCGTGGTGGCCAAGGGTATCTCGTTCTTCTTGTTCGCATCGCTGGCCATATTCAGCACCGTGTGCTGAGTGATGCTGGACATGCCACTAGATGTGGTGATGCTGCTGGCAGCACTGCTGGCCGTATTTAGATGCTGCTGCTTCGACAGCTGACTGCTGGTGGTGTCCTTGCTGGCCACGGTCGCAGTTGCTGCTGCCACAGCACTCACAGCCGGAGCTGTCGACGCTCCCACTGTCACTGCCACTACCACTGCTGTCGCTTTTGGTTGTGCCCCGCTGGCCGCATTGGCTGTGCCACCGCTGGGTGCACTACCCGCACTGGTCGTGTTGTTGCCATTCACATTGATCGCACAGCGCCAAATGTTGAGGAAAACGAACAAGAGTCGTGTGCAGTTCTCCAACAGCTGCGGATAGGTGTCGGTGACGTCGCGCACCAGAAACTGTGTGTAACCGTGCACGACATCCTGACGCCAATCCGGGAAGTCAATGACCAGCGTCTGCAGCGACTGGTGCGTCAGTAGGCGCAGCTCCTCGTCCATGTGAACGGTCAGGCGGGACAGCAGATCGACCAGTTCGTGGGCGGTCATCGTGTCGGGTATCAGGCGAGGAACAGCGGCCACACACGTTCGAAAAAGATCAATGCGCGGCTTTCGCTCCCCCGACAACATCTCGTCCGGCTCCTTGTTCTGGTTCTGTGTGTTGGTCATCATCAGCGGACGGCCGTAATGCACGTCCAGCGCCCGCAGGATGTCCACAAACACTCTACGCACGTGCGGAAAGTACGTGGACATGCCAATGCTGCGTGCCGTGTCATCAGTCAGCATCTTGTTGATGTAGGTCCTCTTCACCCGCAACGTGTTGCCCGATGGCAGCACCGGCACAGTCCGCGGCATCGGCGGTTCGCCGTCCTTCTGCTGCAGCGAGTCGGCAACGACCAGAAAGGCTCGCAGGCCGATGCTCATCCGCTCTGGATTGAGTATCAGCTTGATGGATCGCCCCACACACAGCAGATCGTAGACAATCTCACGCATGGCAAAGTCCAGACGCTCCTGGGCAATGAATTGGATGATCTTCACGAAGATATTGAGCGGTGTGTCGCGTGGCACAACGCCCTTGGAGCCCCTTTTTTTTGGGAACACAAACAATTAGAAAAGGAACTGACTTCCGGCCGGGGGTGAAAAGGGTGAAAACTCACTTGGGAAAGAGCGAATTCACAATGCTCTGAAGGCGGGAATGCGTCGCCGAGTTGGATTCGCACTTGATGCGGATCATGTAGACCCACAGCAGGCGGTAGAGCGACTCCAGAGCCACGCGGCTCATTTTGGCATCGCGATTCTTCAGATTGCTGAGGCACATGGCCAGGAAGTAGTGCCAATTCGTCAAGAAGAAGGTCTTCTGCGAGACGCAGAGCAGGCAGGTGACCAGCGGAAAGAGTGCCAGTCGATGTTTGGACTTTGTGGAGGCATCCAACGTCTGTACGTACAACAGCTCCACAAAGTTCTTCACACATGGGACATTCACCTCGTTTTTGACAGCCTGCAAAGCAGAGAAAGGATTAAGTTTTGCGGTCGGTATGAACATTTCCAATCATGTTTACTTACCGCCGCCACCGGCACCAAAATCTCCACAAAGAGCCCGGCTAGGGCATGCTTGATATCCTTGTCCTTCACCTCCTGGAAGTACTGGCCGCACTCGTGCATGAACTGAAACGATGCTTCGAATTCCTCGATGGGCACCATCTTGACGCGAAAGAACTTCATGCCCATCAGCAGGCTGATGATGCTCTGGGTGGTCGTCGGTGAGGCCTCCTTGCCCCGCAGCTCCTTCAGTTCGCTCATGAAACGCTTGCGCACCGACGCAAAGCGACTTTGGGCCAGGACGCCAATCACTTCCGCATAGAGATCGGCGATCATGTGTATGTTGTGGGCGTTCGGATTGTTCTGCAGGCCATCCTTGTACTTGAAGTGCTTGAAGGCGAGATTCTCGATGCTGCGCACCAGATCCTCGTGGCCCGGATGGAACGGCAGCTGCTTGAGTATCTCAATCAGGGCCAAACAGAAAATAAACTCCACTGCCGCCTCGCGTCGCTGCAGCTGAAAGTCCAGATCTGCGGGCTTGTTGTTGTTGGCAGTCGCCTGGGCGCTGGTGGGCGGCGGCTTCTTGAGGTCATTCTTAATCTCCATGTCGGACAGCTGGCGGCGGTGCCAGGCGAGGAGCGTGTGCAGCAGCGAGGGCAAACAATGCTCCGCGACCGATCCCAGAGCCGAGAGCAGCTGATCAAACTGCTGATCCTCGCCGCGCTGCAGCAGCTTCGAGAGGTTCTTGTCCGCACTCTCCAGCATCACCAGCTCGATCTTCTTCTCCGCCTGTGCCGTGAAATCGCTAAAGAGATTCCGCATCACAATTTCGCCCGGACGCGGAGCACCAGACAGCTCCACGCCGGCCACACTCGCCGCCAGAGCGTGCATCTCCGCCTGCGAGTAGCTGGGCAGGACGTTGATGATAGAGCTCCTCGAGTGGGCACCCCACGGCAAAAGCGACTGCCGCTGTGGTATGACCAGGGCCGGTGGAGACGCGTAACTCTGTCGATTGGCCGGCACGCTCTGGTAGACAATAGCAGCTGGCGATGGCGATGCCGATGCCGATGCAGATACGGAGGCGGACACGGATGACGATGATATTAGCTCTAGACTGCTCACTGGCAGCTGCTGCTGCTGGTGGTACTCCAGTTGTTGCTGTGATTCATATTCGATACCATAGGGATACTCATCGCCAGGCAGTTGGTAATTAATGGGCGATGTGGTTCCGCCGCTGCCTGTTCTGCTCGGACCATTCCGACTGGTCTTTGGCGTTGAGGTATACTCGGCCGAGTTTATGGAATGACGCTGCTGTCCCCCGTTGCCTGGTGATCCCGCGTTTGCGCTAATGCTGCTGTCCAACAGCTGCTGCTGCGTTGGTTCGCTGTTATCGACGGTATCGCCACCGCCGCCGCTGCTGTTGCTGCTGACGACAGGCAGGGCCGCCTGATAAGCATCTTCCTGGAAAGCAGCATTACGCTGTGGGCTCTTTGTGGGTGTCCCTCCGCCTACTCCTCCTCCTGTTGTGTTGGGACTGGCACTAGTGGAGGGTGAACCGCCAACAGCAGAGTCATTCAGGTGTTGCTCATTTGGGTTTTGATTTGTGCCTAAAAATGGGGAGGGGGGAAAGTTTGTTGTAATTTCAAATCGGTTTTCTTTATCAGTAGGTTCTAGGTGGATTTGCTAAAAATGATTCATTCTACGCACAAATCATACAATAATAAATTACGCCTAGCGCTCATGTGTATAAGAAATTATGAATTTTAGTTGATTTGTGGCTTTGTTTGTTTACCCAAAGAAAAACTCTGGTTCTAGGACACGCCTATAAAATGTAATCTGTAAATAGAAATTATCATCATCATCATCATCATCAACATCATCATTATCATCATCGTCACGAGAGTGTGGGGGAGTGTCTGCAACACGCCCCAAAAATGAAAGAATAACACTCCCTTCTTACGCGTCCGATTCTGGACTTTGGTTCTAAATTTAGTTCGCTTGAGGTGGTTATCATCCAATGTATAACCTGGGGATCCGATATCTTAATTGGCACGACTGTAACTGTTTGCCTGATATCGCCATATGGTCTGATTGATGGCATACTCATTCTCTGCAGCCCAGCCAAAAAAAAACACTCTTCAAAATCAAAATATGCAAAATAATAATTACATTCCATATCTCTGATCGTTATATATGTGGGGCCGATAAGGGTGCAAAACAAAATCAAATTCCAACTAAATGGGGATGGGGAATATGGTATTAGTGAAGGGGGCGGGCGGTGGTGTTTATTTCAAGGAAAAACCAATAACAAGGGACAGAATTTCTTAGAAATGTTATCATGACATCGTTGCTTCGATGAAGATTCCAAGGAACTTTATGGCACTGTTACACTATTGTACATTTATTTTATGATGCTGCGAATGACGTTGATTCGCTGTAGAAATTTCCTATTTGATCACCGAAAATCAGCTGTTTTTTTATGCAAATGAACAGTGAAAATTGCCATATAATCGTACTCGTGGGATCATTGTTGTTCTTTTTCGCTTTATGCGTAAACAACATTTATATTCTCAAATGTGTACATTTCATCGATAATATTCATCATATTTTCTTGTCAATCAATGGCATTCTTGTCGCTAGTTTTCTTGCAGTTGAAGATAAGGAAACACAAATTGGAAACGCAATGAAATAATTAACGACTTTCATAGTAATAAAATTAATAGACACGCTGATAGATACTACACATTGTTATACGTATAGGAAAGCAAAAAAATACACGTCAATATTTTCTTCTGTAAAAGGTCAACATTCAATTTCCATAGAACCCCAAAAATCATCGATGAATTATTTGTGGGCCACTCATACATATCTTATTCTTAGACAACATTCAAATTTCTCTCTTCTTTATTATACCCTTTTAAAATCGAAGTCAATCAATAGATTGTCCTCTGTGGCAGCGGCTCAGAGTCAAGTACAATTGTCAGTGGTGCCCCAGTGGATAAATAATGGATGCCCAAACGATATGCCATGTGTCATGCGGCAAATAAGAGCCGTTGCCGTGACGTAGTTTCAGCTGTTTAGAAGTTCGGGGCCCAAAAGCCCGAACAAAACGAAGGTCTCTTAAAGTTCAGGGTAAAGGTTTTTCGTTCCGTTCTTGCTTTCGGTGAATAATTGATAAAGTTGGAACTACAAGGACATTTGCAGGGAAGGTTTAGGCGTTTATCCTCAAGTGTCGGTATAAATAAACATTGTAAAATGCTCTAAAGAAATAACCAAAATGGAAAATGTATATGCCTTGAATGTTGTGTCTTCAATCAATGGCAGGTTAAATACAATAATGGGTGGGATGTGAAAACAACTGATAAATTTTTGACATATGGGAAAGAAAATGGGAAAATTCTGACGGCCCACACACACCAATTCAATTTCAAACAAAAAATACTAAAAACATTCATATGTACATACATATGTATGTCAAAACCGATATGAATATGTACATACATATGTACATATGTATTCCCCTGCGTTTGTATTCACATTCGTATCGTATATTAATAACGTATTAGCACGCTCGCTCCCAAATCTTCCGTCTTCCCAACTGTTCAGAATCGTTCTTATAAAAGCTCTTTGGATGTGTCATATAACAACAGCAAAAACAACAGCAACGACGACAGTCCGTCCCCCGAACAGCACAGCACACCCACTTCCAAGGGGGGCGTGCGACGAACACGAAAAACATATACGAATGAATGTATTTCTCGCTCTCGCTAACCGATTCATTAGATACATCGCACTGGGCCAAGTTAAAACCGAAACAAAGCGGAAAAAAATAAATTGCAACAGCGTCAGAAAAACAATCAAAAGTCTCGAAGAAAAGATACCCATTACTTGTGATTACATTAATGATTCAAACTCTTGAAATCATTTAGATGAAAGTATTTATAGATTGTTGGATGGGCAGACTCCATTCAGAAATCCACCCGTATCCAATATACCTCTCTTCCACACTCCATACAGCAGGGTATCAAAAACATACGAAGGAATATCTTACGTATTTCTTTTTCAAAACTGATTGGAAAATATTTTTAGTTGTTTTTTTAATGTCGCTGTTGAAAATTTCAAGTATGCCATAGATTTTCGCTTTGTTTTTCCAAGAGATATTTCATTCATTACTTATGAAGAAATAATGAAAAGTTCAAGGGTTCAAGTGTTTTTTATTGCACGTTCTTAGAGGGAATTATAGACACACAAAAAAGTTATATTTCTTTATCAAACGGATATAGCGGATAAAAAATAAATAAACTATGTGCTAATCATTGTACATGATTCGAGAAACTGACGAAAAATTAAATAATAAATTAATTCAAAGATTTATAGAGAGGTAGAAGTTCATAAAGTTTATTACTATGGGATTTTAGAAGGTCAGTGTAATATTTATAGGAAAAAGATGCATAGATAGATAGGAAATAGATAAACTATGTTTGCTTCCCAAAAGGAACTAACTTTCAGAATAGAGCTTTATTTTGGAGCTTGATTAAGCCAAACCAATGAAAATTATAAATCAAATCACAATATTATCGTTATCTAATCGAAACAACCGTTAATCCATCAAACTGCCTCCCTCTTTTACCCTACATTTAACAGCTTTCTGGGGACTCGATTATCTACGTTCTATGGTGACAGCAAAATCCATTTATTTTATATGGTATTTTGAAATCATTCCGATAAGATATCAACATTCAATGGCGAAATAACATGTAAAGTAATATTCTTTTGTCTACATCCCGCATCGAATTGAACTTCATGCATATAGTATATCGTATCTACAAATATATATCAACATTAACTTGAACTTCAACAGACAGTCGATGTAAAACCTTCGAATTGTTTATCACATTTTTTCCTTATCATCATTTAACCCCAACACTTATTAATTTTTTTTTTTTATCACTTTCCGTGTAAACACTTATGGGATATGTACATTGTACATATTTATATGGAAGTACAAACCACAAACCTTTTAGTTTTTTTGGTGTCCATTGAAAGTTCCTTAACATGAAAGTGGAGCATAAATTTGTGAAGGAATCACAGCTGGGAAAATGATATTCGGGCAGATTTACAACGAAATGTGATCCGCGCGAGATGAAAGTATAGTGTAGTGTAGTGCGTAACCACTAATTAACACAGAATTGTTTTGCTTTGGAAAACTACTTGCAATTAGAGGCACGTGATTTGCGATTACATTTATTAATTGTAATGACGATACTCTGGATTGGGGGATTAGATTGTCTTTGGGGTTAATCGTACTGCTGATAAGGCAGCATTCAATTGTGTCACTGGGTCAGTCACCACTCGGAAAGGTTTACTTGGAATTTAATTAGTGATAAGCCGAAATTTGTTTACTTTTTTTTTTATATGATTCTGTTTGTAATACTTTTTTGCCTGCTTATAGTTTTTATGCTAATCAGACAGAGAAAAAATGAGCTCAGCGTTTTCAAAAATCTAAAACGAAACGTTTTTGTTTACGAGTATATGTATGTATGTGTGGTTGGGGCTCTGCTGTGATGTCAAATTACGGAATGAGGCAATTTGAATTTAATTATTTGCCTTTAAGACCGATTTCTATATAGAAACACGCACACACAAATCTGTCCAACAGATAGATGGATTTTATATATAGTTGTATATATGTACGTATAGCATAGTACAGTACATGGGGGAGACGGGATGGGCGCACGTTAAATCCAAAATAAAAGTTCTTTAATACCGAGAACCGTAGAATGCAAAAATGCGGACCGAACGCTACGGCGACGACGACGACGAATTTCGACTGCGGCGAAACCGAAAACGAATCGAAAAAGCAACGGGCGAACGGTCGGCGAAAAAGTGAGCAAGCAACTCGCGCAAGCTCGAAATCAAAACAAACGATTATTTGTCTATTTAAAATTATGATTAACAATTGCGAGAGTTGGAGACAGTGGCCAGGAGAGTGGTAGAGCAGGAGAGTAATAAAGAAGCTAGCCAGACAGACAGAGCCAGCAAGCTAGAAGAGAGTAAGCGCTTGCCAGAGAGAGAGGGAAAAGCTAGCAGGAGAGAGAGATTAAGTAGCGGTGCCGAAACAGCTGTTGTTTTTGCGGCGAACCAAAAACTGCTCATACGACGCGCTGTACGATATGAGAAATGATTAAGCTAAATGCTGCTCATTTGTTTGCTTATTTGTTTGTTGCTTACGGATTCTCGTTCTAACTGATTAGCATTGTTAGTGCTTATGGCATTCGCATTAGCTTCAATTAGGGGGAGGGACAGACAGAGAACGCAGCATGTGCTGAATGGAAAACTTTCCGCCCTTCTTCTGTCCCGCAGAGCGGAAGCAAGGCTAACACTTCCAGGGGAAGCTAGAGCGCCCTTAACCCAAACAGTGTGGAAAGAAATTTCAAGGAGAGATTAGGGATCTGCATATGTTAGTACACTTTGTAACGCTTTGGATGGGTAACTTGTGTGAAAAACATTTGAAGGAGAGATTAGGAATCTGAGAGCGTAAGGTTGCAACGCATTGCATTAGTTACAGCTCTCAAGGAGAGATTTAATATTCAAATTTTGTATGGCGTTGTGCTCCTTCTAGCACAACAAGAGTCGGTTGAGAGCAGTAGAAAGACAAGTCGCTGTCTGTTATAATTCACTAATTTTAAGTAATTTAAAAATATTCATTGTGGATTTTCTAAGCAAATTTCTTTCTCAAACACCAAAAGTAAAACAAAAACAACAAAAAATAATAATACCCTGCACCTTTTGTAACAGTAAACAACTAAATTGATTATGTACAACCCCAGATGGGGGTCTAAATACAGATGTTTGTGTGGGAAATTAGCACTTGGCCGACCACTGGCACTTTCCAGCCTTTCCATCTAAACAATATTGGTTTGTGAAATTAGTTAACTGCTTTTATTGCAAATTACATCACGCCCACCGCCATAAGCAATGGGAGAAGGTGTGGGTGGTGTTGATGGAAACTAACGTCAAACACGCGATTCGAGAAGGCAAACCACACGCGACCGGAACGCACTTTACACCCGCTATATAAGCACTTGAAAATAACGCACTTGATGATGGTTTTGGTTTGGGTTTAGATTTGTTTTGTCAGGCGAATGCGAGGCATTGGTTGTACTTGGCAGCTCGACGGCGGGCAAACAAATGAGCTGAGGGCCCGAGCCCGGCGGCACAGCTTTTGGAGCTCTCAAACTTATGCAATTTTGCACAGGTGATGGTAACGACGCCTCGACATTTGACTGTGCCAGGCGGACAGGCAGGCGGAATTTTCTAATTTTGCCACACTGCGCTACAAAGTCCGTTGGATAACTGCCAGGTTGTGGCCCCAGACCGAACCCCGAGCACAACCCATTGACGCCAGACGTTTGCTGCTGCTGCTGCTGCTGCTGCTGCTGGTCTTTCCTCTGTTTCTGCTGAATGTCATTATCAAGGTTTATTTGATATATTTTCCCTCCCGCCTTTTTGTTTCGTCTTGTTTTTGCGTGTGAATGAAATGTGCAACAGAGATGGCAGTATAGGGAGAGAGAAAGAGACAGAGCGAGGAGGAACGTGAGTGAGGCACGCGCCAAATGGTTCGTGTCTGGGCTTAACACAACGGTAAATCAATCTGAACGGGATAATGAAAAATTGCGTGGCGCACAAAATTTTGAGTCAATAAATTGGATAGCCCACACCAAGAACACTCCAGACGTGCGGACAGTGGTACGAGAGTTATTTGTTCTATTGGGTAACTGGAAACAGATCTAAAATCCTTCAGCTTCCAATAAAAACACTTTTCTATAAACTTCATCAGTGAATACAAAACCATAAATTTTTGTATTTGATTATGTGCTCATGTGGCCATATGGCCATGTGTGTGTGAGTTCGAGTGTCGCACGACCGCATGTGTGCGTGTGCAATCAAAGTGAATCATCACTTAAAGCAATGAGGAAGACGGAGCAAACAAACAAACGGATAAACAGATGCAAAAGCGCCGACGCAGACAGCTAAAAGTGAACGGATGAGGAGAGAGAGAGAGAGACGAACAAAAACTGTGCGCAGCTAACTGTAAATGCGATATCACACACCAGAACACAAACACACTGACAGACAGGGGCAGAACGATTGTGGGCTGGTAGGTGGGCGTAAACAATTATCAGCGACTGCAGCAAAAAAGAAACGCGGCTAATTACAAAAAGCTGCACCCAGGCGGCAGACCAGAAAAAAAACACACACACTTAAGTGCCTCTTGGCCAGAAATAGAACATTTACAACCCAACCCGACCGACACTCACCTGCAACGCCGCCTCCTACTCCTCCATTACCCCCGTCAAAGGAAAGTAAATCCTCCTGCAGCTCCAGCTGCTCCTCCATTTGCAGTAATTTCGGGAGGGCCTGGGAAACGAACACGGCTCGGACAATCAATTGGCAATGTTACAATTGGTTTTTTCGCAAAAAACATGAGTCTGGGAGAGTTGCAGCCGCGGCCATTTTTTCTGCCTGCTAATGTCGAGGCATGCAGATTGTTTTCCTGAATGCTGTGCACTCCACCTGCACTCACTTGCTGTTGGAACACTCTCACACTGTGGTATAACTATTTTCTTATGCTTTTATGCTATTAGGGGTCACTTTTTGTTTAATTCTTAAATGAAAATTTTACAAATACAAATACGCATAGTAGCAAGAAGCAGAACGACACCGACCAGCTGTTTTTTGTTTATGCAGCGCTGCCACCTGGTTGGACATAAAAGCGATGAATATCGTAATTACTATCAGCTGGTACGACGTCACGCATGTAGGATTCTCTCCCCTTTCGAAAGGACATTTTTTTGAAACAATGTCCTTACATTCCCACTTACGTTGCCTACGTTAAATTCCACTTACGTCTTTAACCAACTTATCGGAAAATGATGAACAGCATGATGCAATAATCTGAGGATACTATAAATTTAAAGCAGTCTCTTTTTTAAAGCTATTTTCGACGAAACTTTGCAGCTTACAGATCGAGAGCGAGAACAATTAATATGTCAACAAACATGACAATCAACATGTCGTCAAGGAAAACTCACTATTAATGTTTTAAAGCAGCTTGGAAAACTGAATTTTAACATTCATTAAAGGAAAAGGGTATACAAAATCACATTAAAGCATGACAAGCAACAAGTGGTCAGATGACGTAACATTTCATTCCCACTTACGTTACATTTAATTCCCCCTCACGTGTTATGATCTTCTATTTTGTTGTTAACCTATTTGCAAACAATCAAATTAAAAAAATCCTTAAAACTAACCAATCTTGTAGAAAATTAATTAATCAATCGGATAAAATTATATTGTAACTGCTGAGACTCCTAGCTAGCTAGTAATATTAAACGGAATCTCAAAATCGAGGAAAATGATTTCCAACCATGGAGAGAGAACGCTTAACCCATTGTCGACCAGGGGGGCTTTAAGTACAAACACTTAAATTGTTAAACTTTAAATATGTTGGCGCAGTTCAGCTGAAAGATATCGTGGTAAATATCAGTACAGAGGAATGATAGGAATTAGATGGATCTACAAAACGAATTTAAAACAGTATTATTTTTTGCGATTTAACTCAAGTTTTTTACCTATTTAAATAGAGGGGGGTTAAGTGGGTTAGTTAGTATGTATATATGTATATATTAATATATTTTAACGATAAATCCGCGGAATACATGGACTACATATAATTCTTGACCAAACTTAAATAAATGCCACCTAATCAGCGTTCAGCGATGGGCTGCTGGCGATTGCACTGACTTGCCAGAACAGTGCAGTACAAAGAAGTTGTGAGTACCCTGCAATCCCCCCATTTCCCGATGCTAATTCCGCGCGCCCTACCCTTGCAGAAAAACAATGGAAATGCCGAAAGTGCCCGTTCATCCGCTGAGCAGCGATCCAACTGCTGCGTGGAAGGATATCAGCAAGACGCAGCGCGTCATCAAGGTGACCATGAAACCGCCGACGAACGCGGTGGCGGCCAACAAGGCGCGCGTAGTCTGCATGTCTGACACGCACTCGCTGACCCCGTACATCAAATTCGATGTGCCCGACGGTGACATCTTCATCCACGCGGGAGACTTCACCAAATGCGGCCAGCTGGAGGAAGTGGAGGAGTTCAACACGTGGATCGGGGCCTTGCCGCATCGGCACAAGATCGTGATTGCCGGCAATCACGAGCTCAGCTTTGACCGAACGTTCACGCATCCGTTTCAAAACAAGGCCAAGGGACACTCAAGCACCAAGCACACAGGCATGTCCATTCTGGACGATTTGCCGACCCTGGGCAATGCGAAGGAGAGCATGGAGAGCGCCGTGCAGACGCAGAATATCCGCGAGGTGCTCACCAATTGCACGTACTTGGAGGACGAGCTGCTGGAGTTGTGGGGGGTTCGCATCTACGGTTCGCCCTGGCAGCCGGAGTTCTGTCGCTGGGCCTTTAATGTGCCGCGCGGCGCCGCCTGTCTAGAGAAGTGGAACCAAGTGCCTGCGGGCGTCGATATACTCGTCACCCACACTCCACCCGTGGGCCATGGTGATCTGTGCTGCTCCGGCGTGCGGGCTGGCTGCGTGGAGCTCCTCTCGACGGTCCAGCAGCGTGTGAGGCCCAAGTACCATGTGTTCGGCCACGTCCACGAGGGCTATGGCATCACCAGCGACGGGCGGATCATCTATGTGAATGCATCTACATGCGACATCAATTATTTACCCAACAATCCTCCCATTGTGTTCGATGTGACGCTCCCACCTGGCATTAGCAAGGATTAGTGCCCAGTCCCAGTACCAGCCATGATATTATTTACATCTATTTTTAAGTTTTTAAACTTGATTTCGAAACCGATAAACGTTCATTTAAAACCGATTGCACCGATCGCAACTGGATGGCAGCCCTTACCCTGATTGCACTCTGGATGGATGGCAGCACTGTTTTGCTGCAGTTTGACATTCCTCTTTGCGCGCGCTCCGTAACGGTGCTCTTCCAAGTTTTTTTCCCGAGTGGCGTGGACGGACGAGCAGAAGGAGGATAAGAAGATATCCAAAAGACGTAGAGAAGTCGTCCGTGTCCCGTGGCCCCTTGAAAATTGATTTTAAATTGTATTTCCATATTTTAGCTGTGCAAAGAGTAGAAAACACATAAAATGGTGAGATTTATATACGAATCTGTCGAATAAAGCGCACAAAGTAGCATAATTGTTAAAAGAAATCATTAATCAAAAAAAAAATATGGTGAAAGTCGCTTTTATGTGAATTTTCCAGCACACCAGAGATATTCCTGATGGAATATCGAATGGGGTTGTAAAGCTCCAACAAAGTTTACGTCGGGAAATCTCCAGATGATCTGCCAAAGAGTTTTCCTGTACCGATTCATTTTCCTAACCTCCAACAATGGCGGCGTCTTCTCTGTTTCTCCTTCTCTACCTTTCGTTTCGCTCTCCTTTTTTAGCGCGAAGTCATCTCCATCCAGATTGGGCAGTGCGGCATCCAGATAGGGAATTCCTGCTGGGAGCTGTATCTCCTCGAGCACGGCATCAATTTGGATGGCAGTCCCAAACCAAGGAGGAGCTGCTGGCCAGCGGCAGCAGCGCCAGTGTGGGGCACGACACCACGGCCAATGATGCGCGGACCTTCTTCACGGAGACGGGCAACGGAAAGCAAGTTCCACGCTCCATATTCGTCGACCTGGAGCCGACGGTCATCGATGATGTGCGGAACGGACCCATGCGGGATCTCTACCATCCGGAGCAGCTGATCTCGGGGAAGGAGGACGCGGCCAACAACTATGCCCGCGGCCGCTACTCCATTGGCAAGGAGGTGATCGACAAGGTGACGTCCCGGCTGCAGAAGATCGCCGAGCAGTGCGACAGCCTGCAGGGCTTCCTCATCTTCCATTCGCTGGGCGGCGGCACTGGATCCGGGTTCACCTCGCTGCTGGTGGAGCGCCTCTCGACCGACTACAGCAAGAAATGTAAGCTGGACTTTGCCGTCTACCCCTCGCCCAAGGTCTCCACGGCCGTGGTGGAGCCCTACAACGCCCTGCTGACCACCCACTCGACCATCGAGCACTCGGACTGCGTCTTCATGGTGGACAACGAGGCCATCTACGATATCTGCAACAACAGCCTGGGTGTGGACCGGCCGGCCTACCTAAATCTGAATCGGCTGATCGCCCAGATTGTCAGCTCCACGACGGCCTCCCTGCGATTCAATGGCTCCATGAATGTGGATCTCAATGAGTTCCAAACGAATCTGGTACCCTTTCCGCGCATCCACTTCCCCCTGGTGGCCTACGCTCCGCTGATGTCCGCCTCGCGGGCTGCCCACGAGCAGCACGCCATCACGACGCTGACCAACGCCTGCTTCGAGTCGTCCAACATGATGGTCAAGTGCGATCCGCGAGCCGGGAAATTCATGGCCTGCTGCATGCTATACCGCGGCGATGTGGTGCCCAAGGATGTCAATGCCGCCGTCTCGGCCATCAAGTCGAAGCGGCATATCCAGTTCGTCGACTGGTGTCCCACCGGCTTCAAGATCGGCATCAACTACGAGAAGCCAGCCTTCGTCCCCGACGGAGATCTGGCCCCCACGTCCCGAGCCTGCTGCATGCTCTCCAACACCACGGCCATCTCGGTGGCCTTCTCCAATCTGTCGTACAAGTTCGATCTGATGTTCAGGAAGCGTGCCTTCGTCCACTGGTACGTCGGCGAGGGCATGGAGGAGGGAGAGTTCACCGAGGCACGCGAGAACATTGCCGTGCTGGAGCGCGACTTCGAGGAGGTCGGCCTGGACAACGCGGACGATGCCGCAGGCGATGACGAAGAGTTCGATGAGTACTGAGACCAGATCAAATCCACTAAATATTTCGTCTTAATTTTGTAAATAAATTAATATCGTCTGGAAACGAATCAAATGTATTTGTAGATGGATTTATCAAGGGTTTGGGCTTGCAATAGCAATCCACACATAACTCAATAAAAGAATAGTTCGTAATTAGAATTATTGGAGTGTTATCAGGAGACGAGAGCATGTAATGCACGAAGATCCCATCTGGAAGTTTCAAAAGGATCAGCAACAAATAAGTGATACGTCACGCTCTTGGCGTATATTATTGTTGAATCAAAATCATCTAGTGTTCATTGAGCATACAAATATCATTTAAAACAATTTAGAAAGACGAAAACTCTCAGATCGTTACAGAAAATAAATTTTGTTAAATATCGAAATTTCAACAAAATGTCGCACATACGTCATCTTGATCTGGATGAATACAGAAATCTAAATCTGTGGCTAAAGGAGCAACGCATCGATCTGAATGCGAAAAAAAGACGCGAACTCTCTGATGTCCTGCCAGTGGCCGCAATTGTCAAGAGGGTTTACACTCGTCTGGTGGACCTGAATACCTATACACCCTCACGGCACAGTGTGGCTCTCAAGTTAAAGAATTGGGAGATTTTTAATCAGAAGGTTCTTAAGAGGCTGCACATCAAATTGTCCGAATCAGATATAAAGGAACTCGCCCAAGGAAGAACAGGAGCGATAGAGTCGCTGTTCTACGAGCTTTTCGTGGCTGACACCAGCGCCAAGACACCCAGTGAGTCAAAGACACCCAGCGAGCCGTTAAAGAAACTGAGAGAGACGACTAAGAAACCCAGCAAGTCGTTGAAGGAGTGCAAAGAATCGTTGCAGAGACGCAACGAATCGTTGCAAATACCAAATGATTCGCTGAAGGATACCAGCGAGTGGTTGAAGTCGAGGGCACTGACCTTCAACCACATCTCACGGCCTGCCCCAGTCCTGGCATTGTCGGAGATGTTAATCGTCGATGCTGGGCAAACGATCAACGGGAAGGAACTGGAATTGCCATTCAACGTTGTGCCTTACAATATTTACGAGAAAGACATGCGCAAAAGCTTAGCAAAGGACTCCTTTATTAGCAGACTAGAGGAGAAATCAAAATATATGGAAAGTGTTATAAAGTCAAAAGAGCACCGCATTAACGTTCTGATGAGCCAGATGTGTAAACTCTCGGACAAATATTTATACATTCATTCAAATTTTAGCAAAAATGTGGACGACCTTAGTTGCACTCCAGGAATATAAATCGAATCAAACCACCTTTCCGATCTGGATATTCATATATTGATCCAAGATGCCACAATCTGGGTAAGCTTAGTTCGCAGAGATCCATTAAATGATATTTAAATACTTTTTCAATTTTTTCAATTAGATGTTTGGAATTCCTGGATGTGTTTATACCCACATACATATATATTTTTTTATGTTCATTTTGGTTTTTAAGAAATTTGATTTGGTTTTTGACGGAAATTAAATTATTTATGAATTTACTTACTGATTTGATTATGTTTTATAGATGTTTGTAGATCTATAATTAGAATTACAATTTTATCTTTCACAATTCCTCATACGATACCGAATCGCTCGTTGCCGATCGCTGATGCAAATTTATTCAGCAAATCAATGTCACATATGGAACAGTATCTTCATTGCTGGAGCACAGTTTGGGCGTAAATCTATTGTAGATCACCATCGATGTCTTCGAGTAAAATTATTTTTGATTAGTTTTCTGTAATATTTTTTTTTTATATTTTCTTAAGGTTTTTTTTGTTGTAGTTTGGTTTTATCTTAACTTTTGTTTTGCTTAATTTTACTAGAATTCTGTTGTTGTTTTACTTTGAACTTGCAAGTACTTTTGCGTTTTTTTTTCTGTTTTCTTTTCTTGTTTCTCTTCTCAAGAACTTAGATTAAAGAATCATCAAAAATTTGTTGCACAGTGTAAAGATACAATATGTTGTGTGTGGGTGTTTGTGTGTGTGTATATATGTATGTATATCTTCTACAGTGTGTGTGTGTTTATTTTTTAAATCTATATATCTAAATTTCTCTCTAAGAGCAGGCCAATGTGTATGGGGATTAAAAATGGTAATTCTCTTGAGAATCGGAAAAAAAGGGGATTGAACAAAACTCTTAATATACAAAAGGAAAGCAATGGAAATTAGTGTACTTTAGTGTGTATGTGTGTGTGTGTGTGTGTTTTATATTAAGGCTCTATTCAGTATATAATTACATAATGACATTTTAATCCCCCTTCCCCCGGATCTACGCTGAGTGGCATTTTGCTTTTGCTTTAATTACAATAGTTAATCCATAAAATATATATATAACGATGATGATGGCAAAATATGTATGTTTCAAGTGTTTTGTTTTTTATGTTCTTGGTGTGGCTGCAATAAACTGCATTTTAAATTTGTATTAAAGTTTCTATGGGTGTTGTTGTTGTTGTTGTTGTGGTTGTTCTATTTTGTTAGCTGCTGCTCTAAATTGGTGCTCTAGTCGTGGATTTAGTATGGAACATTTGAGAAGAGATAAGACACGCTCTCGCCATTGTGTGTCCGTCTGACGGCCTCAGCGAACATCATCGATACATCAATGCACTGTAATGAGAGAAGAGTACGATTAGCGAGGGAAGCAATAGACGGCTTAGATGAGGACTAACCTGGATCTTGGGACAATCGCGCATATGTCCATCCTGTGGTATGGTATTGGTCACAACGACCGCCTCGAAACAGGCATTGTTGATCCGCGAGATCGCCGGACCAGAGAAAATGCCATGCGTCAGTATGGCATACACCTGAAATCGGAATTCGGGAACAGTTTTTAGAATAAGAAGAGAACTACTACATATAGAATGGTTATAAATAGTCCATACCTTCGTGGCTCCAGCCTCGACCAGACGATCGGCAGCATGGACAATGGTGCCGCATGTATCGGCCATATCATCGACCAGAATAGCAATCTTGTCCTTCACATCGCCCACCAGCACCATAGAGGCCACCTCATTGGCCTTTTTGCGCTCCTTGTGTATCAGAGCGAACTCCACGTTCAAGCGATCGGCAATCGAAGTGACACTGGAGCGGAAATATTGGTATTACCAATTATAAAAGGATAAGGAAACCATATATCTATATTTGACTTACCGCTTGGCACCGCCAGCATCGGGCGAGACAATGATCGAGTTCTTCCATTCGGGAATGTTCTCTTTGATCCACTTGAGTACCGCTGGCTCGGCATAGAGATTATCAACTGGTATATCGAAGAAGCCCTGGTGAAACAAAAGAAAAAAAAACCAAATGATCGAGTATGCATTGGGAAACCTTTGGCAACGGAATATCATTTTAAATCAGTTTGCAAACCGAACCCTTTCAAATCACTACAGAAAAAAGTTGTTACTGAAAAGAAAACATTTCCATAAAATTTTAATTCGAACAAAATGTCACACATTCGTCCCCTTCATTCCGATGAATGCAGCTATCTGAATCTGTGGCTCGAGAAGCATCGTATCGACATAAATGCCAAAAAACGACGCGAACTCTCCGATGTCCTTCCGGTGGCCACAATTGTCAAGAGGGTCTACACCCGTCTGGTGGACCTGAATCCCTACGCACAATCACGAAACAGTGTGGCTAACAAGTTGCAGAACTGGAAGGTTTTTAATTTTACGGTCCTCAAGAAACTGAACTTAAATCTGTCCGAATCGGACATGAAGGAGCTCGCTGAAGGCAAGGTGGGAGCAATAGAATGGCTGTTCTATGAGCTCTTCGTTCGCCCGGAGCGACTTCAAGGCGAGGATGACCCAGTCATTCGTACAGCAATTTAGATGCAATGAAACCATTTTCTGTTCTTGATACGGATCCAAGAATCACTAAGATTGGGTGAGCTTGGTTCGCAGAGACCACTCAAATGGTATTTTTAATGCTTTTCTATCCTGTCTCTTAGATATTGTTAATTATTGGGTTTTCAAACATTTTGTTTGGGTTTTTGTAAAAAACAAAATTATTTTATCTGTGCATATTGGAAATCAAATAAAAGCAAATTACCTTATCGCAAATAAGTTTGTGACAAATCAGATATCGATGTGGTATAGACCTCGAATGGTACGATAACAAGAAGCTTCAACTGACATTCATATACATATATACATATATGTATGTATGTATGTATACACATATGTACATATATGTACATTTTTAAATAAAAGCTTTCTTAATTTAAATTTAAATTTCTCTTTTAGCTCTGACTTCCCCCCTACAGAAATATTTCTGAGTGCTCCCAGTCTTTCCATACTCATTTGGTTTATTTATTTTGAGTCGACTTACCTGAATCTGTGAGGCATGTAGATCCATGGTTATAATGTGATCGGCACCGGCAACGGACAGCATGTTGGCCACCAATTTGGCCGAGATGGGCGCACGACTCTGTGCATTGACCAGCGTAGGAAAAAGAGAGGCAATGGAAAGTTAACATTAGCGCAGCTAGTAAGGTGGGGACTGTCTCCTATGCGGAGGGGTGTGTGTTGGGGCTTAGGGCTAGAGGCATTATGAGTAAAGTAAACCATGAAAATCAAAATCGAACATGGACACACATACATATATAGTATAGGATATACACATAAAAACCAACAAAGAGGCTGAACGTTCCAATATATAATATGATTCATAGACAAAAGAGACTTTCGCTTGCGACAACACAAAGGACAACAAAATATGTGCAGTGGTGCACCCCAAAAGATGAGCTGAGAGCGAAGACCATTGATGAGCAGCCCTCTCCTCCCCTCCCCCCACATACATATGATGAGAGTGCAACTTCAGTTAGAGATACATTTATTTATTGATCGGTTAATATACGGAAACGGAAGTGCTTTTCTGTTTATTTATCCCAATTTGTTTTTGTTGTTGGCATGCAAAAATACGATTACTATTTGTGTTTGGAATTGTGTTTGGTTTGGTTTGGTTTGGGGTTTTGGGATGTACTTCTATTGGAGGGATAAAATCATCATCTGGGTGGGGGATCAACACAAAGGAATCAAAACATAATACGAACGCAACAAAGCAAAAGTCTGAAGCAATTTTATTTCTTTTCCGCGCGCTGCAGCAGCACTGTGAATAATGCCAGCGGGGGAGGGCGTGGGATAATGAACCCATTTATCCAAACACTTTGGCAGCAGCGGCACTGGCACGGCACTCACGACTACTCACAGTATATTGTTTGGCTGAAAACTCCTAAGTTTACGAGGATTTTTATCGAAATTTTGTTTGGTATTTTGGGTAATTTTTTGTTTGTTTTGTTTTGTTTTTTTTGATGAGAGACAGATACAGAGAGACGGAGATTATAAAAAGAAAAAGAAAAAAAGAAGAGAACATAAAAATGTCAGAATAATTAAAAAATTTAAGAATTATAGAACTAAAAAAAAATTAGCTTTTGGAAAACGGATGGGACGGACGGGTTGTGTCGTCGGGTGGGGGAGTGTATTCTATTAGGTTTAGGATTAGTTAACAAAGATTGAAGCAAAAATTAAGGGGAAAGGCATCTTCAATTAATCTCAGTTCCATTCTATGGGCAGACCTCAGTACAATATTCAGCTGAATGTCAGGAACCTCCCTCCTGTGCTGTTTTTCTACAGATTATTTTAGATTGTTGTATCAGTTACAGCAATGAAAAATATTTGTGCAATTCGCGAATGTAACCCCACGGGTTCACAGCCACCCTCCATTGACGTCAAAAATATGGATTATCTGTAGTACCGATTGGAGTGGAAAAACTCAATCAAATCGAAAACAAGTAGAACCAAAAGACGAGCCTCTTGCCAGGCACCGATAGGAGTGGTGGATCCCATTCCAAAAGTGCAAGATCAGAACAATCAACAGATCACATCACCAGTCAACACATCAGTGAACACAGCACGACACAAAAATATATATTTATGTATGTGGATTAATTATGTACATTTTCATATTTGTTTAATTTATTCAATTTCTTTGTTGCAATGCAGCGTTTGCCAAATACGAGACAAAAGCCAAAAACAAACATACAAAACGGTGACGGGGGAAAATGTGGAAAATTTTTAGTTATTTTTCTTGCCAATTTAAAGATTAATTTTTTTACGGGGTAGGAATAGGTCTTTACGGGGTGGGGGTTTCTTGGATATTACATGCAGGCGGAAGACAAAAGCGATTTATCTCTAGAGAAACTTGTTGTTGTTAACCGAGAGACGGCGACGCAGGTGAGAGATTCGATTCGATTTGATTCCTTTTTATTTTTTGTTTGGTTGGGTGAGAGAAATGAGAGATATCTGAGAGGATGAGAGTTATTGCCATGTATATTCCTTTTAGAGTTAAACTTTTTTGTTGTTGTTGTTGTTTGTTTAATTAGCAAATCAAGTTTCAGTTCCCATTATTGTAGTATTGTATACAGAACATAAAAATGTGAGATATAAGTAGGTGAGAGTTGGTTTTGTTTTGTTTTGTTTTGCTAGATAAAAGAAGGAAAGGTAAATACCCTAAATTTCCAATCGTAGTTTTTCTTGGCTAGTTTTTGTTCTCCTCTTTATCCTCACCGCCAGCCAACTTTGCGAAGAATCAGAAGGATAGTACATCAGGAGAGAAACGGAGAAACAAAGAGAGAGAGAGAGAACAGAGAGAGGAGATGCACACACACAAACACACGCAGGGTGGGAAGAGAGAGTGAGAGAGCGTGGGGTAGGTAGCAGGAGATAGATAGGCAGAGAGAGACAGAGAGAGAGCGAGCGTGGCACGGAAATATATAAAAATATATATAAATTAAATATTAATTACTAAATGGAGGAGAAAATTATATAAAATATTCATCAAAAATTCACATAAAATGAATGTCAAAAATTTTCCACATTTTCCAATTGCGTGCTTTTGGGTTTTTTTAGCTTTAGCTTTTGCTTTTGGTTTTGCCTTTTGTTTTTCCAGCTTAGCTTTCTTGTAAATATATTTCTAATTGTTTAACAAAATGCATTAGCAACATACACACACACAGATAGTACAGAGAGAGATAGATATACATATGTAGAAATATAGTATCCATATACGAGTATAGATATAGGATATTATACGGATTTATATAGATATATTTGTATGTAAACAATCGAGCTGAACGCTGGAAAACATTCGAAGGGAGAAGCAAACTCTTTCGTAGCTTTTCCCTTTCGTTATGCATAGATCGAAAACAATACAATATCGAAAACAATACAATAAAGTTTCATCTGTTTTGCTTTGTGTGTGCTTTGATTTTAGAAGATATATCAGATCTATACTTTGGTTTTTCATTGCACGTACTGTTACATTAAGTGAGATTTTTGTTTACTGGGGAAAAAGCACACAGATCATGTTGAGGCAAACCTACCTTATCTTTTTTGTCTTGGCGGGCATATGGAAAGCAAGGAATCACAGCTGTTACACGAGAGGCTGAGGCGATCTTGCACGCATTGATCATGGATCAGCAGTTCCATCAAATTGTCGTTGATCTCCCCGGAGCCAGACTGCACGATGTACACATCCTCGCCGCGCACCGATTCCCCAATTTCCACACTGCAAAAGACAAAGACAAATACATGTTCAGAGATACATGCTCGATACAGACATTAACATAAACAGTTATTCATTTCTCAATTATTATACCCGTACTCAAAAAGAGTTAAGGGGTATACTGTATTTGTGGTAAAAGTGGATGTGTGTAACGCAGAGAAGGAAAATTTTCCGACCCCATAAAGTATATATATTCTTGAAAAATACAGTATCAATAGCCGAGTCGACAGAGCCATGTCTGTCTGTCCGTCCGTCTGTCTGTCTGTCTGTCTGTCTGTCTGTCTGTCTGTCTGTCTGTCTGTCTGTCCGTCTTGATGAGCGCCTAGATCTCAGAGACTATAAAAGCTAGAGCAACGAAATTTTGTTTCAGACTCATGTGATATCACACTGTTACAAGTGTATTTCAGAATTTCGCCCCCTTGTCCGCCTTCACAAAAGACGAAAATCTGTGGCAGCCACAATTTTGAAGATACGATAAAACTAAAAACGCAGTATCGTAGAGAATGACCATATCTATTAGATTTCCGAATCTGAATCAGATCGGATCATTATTATAGCCAGAATAAAGAAATTAATTTTCAGTTGCTTCCCCCACCTCCTCTGGCGCTGCTGACGATATTCATTCTTCTGTCTCGCTCGCACACACTCTGCCCTGTGCAATGCGCGAGCAACCTAGCGGAGGAGATGTAGAATCTAAATGGTATATGTAGAATATTTGTTCTAGATGTATAATTCTTTTACATAGTTTACATGTAGATGTAGAACAAAATGTAGCAAAAAAATGTAAAATGTAAAATTAAAAATTTTTTTTTTTAATTTCAATCATAAGCTCATAAATTTATATACTGACTGAGTACGGGTATAAAAGTAGAGTCGCGACTAGAAGCGACTCACGTTCCTTCTCGTTTTTTGTTTATGTGATTCGATATGTCCATTGTTTGGAATGGCCCTCGCGCTTCTTTTCAAGCAATCCTTTCCCCCTACTCGTTATTGTAATTTATGGATAATCTAAATAAGGCACTCCTCGGTGAAACCCAATACCGTACGAAACCGTAATTATTTTGCCAGACGCCAACGCTGCATTTTCTGATTGGTTTATGATTTTGTATACATTTGTTTTTAGATCTACAGTATTTCTTTAGAGTTCTATAGATTTGATACATTTTTAATGCAATTATCACATATACGAGCAATGTGTTAAATTGCTAAATTCCTACACTTCGCTCTAGAGTCCAGAGACAATGGGAAAGGGTAAACATCTAGGAAATAGCTTAGTTCGCCTCTATACATACTCTGTATAGTAGCATCTGTTTACTAATTAAACAAATTATGACAGCTGTCACAAACAAAGACAAATAAAGAGATTCTGTTCTAGTATTCTATTCTATTATATTGCATATTTTAGTTGTCTTTTATATGTCTGTGTAAAATAGTATACGAATAGAATGAGAAAATCATTTTTTGTTAGTAACTAAATATCAAAAATATACTACGCATCAAGTTATCTATAAATGCTCAAAAGGCAATCAGCAATCAGGAATTCAATTTCTTTCAATAAAACAATTTTCGACAAATTGTCTTTAAAAGTTTTTTTTCAGTTCGCTTGCTTATAGTTGTTTGTCTTTTGTTTTCCATTCCAAGGTTAATTGAATTACATGATGGAAGAATTTCAACGTACCCCATTACCCCCATCCCCTCTGCCAGTGCCATTTCGAAACCCACTCCCAAACTATCGATTGAACGACCTGTGAAAATGTTTGGGTTTATTGTTACCGTATAAAACAAACATTAAAAGCTCCCTGGATGGATCTCAATGCATATTTCAGTCCTAGCCAATGTTTTCATACCCTTGCGAACAGGTATAATGAAAAACTTCATAAAAAGATGAATATGAATTACATACAACAATTAAATATCAACTTTCCTACACCGAATAGTTCTAGTTTTGTTTCATTCTGCAATTTTTCAGCCGAACAAAATCACTGTAACAACTGTTCGCTTAAGTAAATAATCACTGTAGTCCCATATCTATGCCAAATTCTAGACGCCAGCCAGAGTAATCGTGCACCACTCACTCGTAGTACAAGCTTATCAGAACACAGAAAATTCTATTGACCGGCTTTTTTTTTTTTGGGAATTTTCTTATCAACCGGCTGTGAGACCCTGAGGCTCGGTCAGCAGATATTTTCTGGCTGCTAAATGCAGCGATTTCATCACCCCCTGTCCGGATGCAATTCGGCGTAAAATTAATGCATTTTTGAAGAGATTGCTCGGACGTGACTCTGTCCTGGGTCTCTGTGGCCATGCCTGTGGCAGAGGCAAACACTTTCACCGCCATGACATTGCTGGCGTGCCGGCAACATGGCCCATATGAGCACTGGGGAGGTATTCGCAATTGGCGGTAGGCCAAAAACTGTCGCATTGTCCGCGTAACAGAAGCAGAAGAACCAACACAGTGAACAGCAAACAGCGAACAGCAACATAAGCATCAATACCATCCATCCATCCATCCGCAGCAGCTGTTTTTTTGGCCGACCGTCAAATAGAATTTGCTATAATTCATTTCGTTTTCTTTTGTTTTTTATGTCTGTACATACATTTGTATGTATGTATTTTTATCTGTTTCTTTGCCGGACGGTTGGATCAGTCAGCTAGTCTCAGGTCTGTCTGCCTGCCCGTGTGATAATGTAAGCCAAAAAGTTAAGCCAATGAATCTATGGACAACCTGCTTTAGGTGAGAAATGTGTTTAAAATGCGTACAATTAACGGAATATAGAATGATTATGGTGATTTTCGGGGTTGCAAGCAACTGGTATAATACTCTCTGAAAAGTAGGGAAGGAAACGCAAAACGAAAAGAATGGAAAAACTGGTTGCCACACGAAACCCCAACTGTCCCTGGCCCTCTCCTCTCTCTCTCTCTCTCTTTAACCCACTAAGCTTATCTCAGTCCAACGAAATCTAAATCGCTTTCGCTTAGTTTGTGTTATCAGCTGGCTCTAAAAAAACCTCCCTCCCTCCATGCTACTCGAGATACCCAACGACCTCAAAAGACAAACACGCAAATTCCTTATCGATCAAATTTTACAGTAAAAAACGGGGTAGAAAATATGTAGAACCAATACTAAAAATTGCTTTGTAATTGACATTTTGAGGGGGCGTTTACGGAAGAAGTTTGGAAAAGTTTTGGATTGCGTGCTCTAAGGAACCTTGAAATTGACGAACCACTTTGGGTTTCTGGAAATTGGTCATTTCCATTGGCTTTGCCTTTACCAAAGGTCATTTGTGGGGTGTTCTTTTATGGGAAGGGTATAGAGAAGTATGGGTCGCCTTGGCTTCCAGTAATCACCAGATAAACTTTTAATGCCTGAAATATTAATAGCTTTATTGGATCACGTGACACAAAAAAGATAAAAAGAACGGGAATAAAATTGGAAGAAAAATTTCCTCTTGAATTATAATGATTTTTTGATAATTTGTAAATATGTAATGCATAGCTCCATGAAGTGGCACCCACATATGTACATATCAACACGTGTTTCAGGATTTCCTACATCACAGACATACATACATATGTATCATATAGAATGAAAACAGAATGGTAAAATTAACCTTAACTATAATTTCTTTCCGCTCTTTTCAATTTGAATAATAGCTTGAGCGGTGTTCCGTTTTTCTAGGTTGTTATACTCCATTATCATGGCCTGACCAAAAAAAGAAGCCAATTTGTGTCAGTCACAATATAATAATCGTAATATTTCTCTTATGTACATATATATGTACATACATATGTACATATAATACACCATGTCAGAATTGAATATAATCTTGACTATAGCTTGATCTCTAGATCCCAGACCAGACGAAACCACATCATCAGCATCAGCTTCATAGGCATCATCATATTTTGCTATCAGGAATCGTAATCAAGACAAAAGCTAAGTTTGACCCGTTACAACTAACAGCTAGAAGTGGAGCAAGAAGAGCACACATAACTGTCTCCTGGTGAGAGGAGAACGTGCCAGAACATGGACGAGAAGAGAGACGACGAAAACAAAGCCGACAAGTGCAAAACAACAGCAGCAACAACCACTTTGCACACACGTGGGGGTCTGACGTTTGGTGAGAGCGAGCCCCAAGCCGAGAAGGACCCAAAGAGAACAGTAGCAGCAGCAGCGCCAATATAAAACATGCGGGGGCGGCGCTGTCGATGTCGACGTCTGCTGACTGCTGTCAGTGTGGCGCTCTTCTGTCGCCTTTTTGGGCTCTCTTTGCCAGTCTCTCACTCTCCCACTCTCAGTCAGCAAACGAAAAACGTGACAGAGACGTGGTGTTGTGGTTTTCTGCTCGTAGGCTTTTAATACCCTCGAAAAGGTGTTTGGGTTTAACCAACAATGTGCTACTCTATAGGAAGACAGGGTTTCATCGCCGTTTTCAATGAGTGCTAGCTCTCGCATTACTCGGAACTCGTTTTTACACCTGAAAGCGATACGGTAGATGGATAGAAATTTGTACATATGTAACTGTGGAAGATGATTCTAAACGCTGAAATAAAGGGTATGCAACGGTTCGAGCCCCCGCCAGGTGTGATGCCCTTTCTTGCTCTTTCCTTTCTGGCCCACCTTTGTGTGCGTGAGTGTGTGTGCGAGTGCGAGCATAACAAAAACACGCACACTGTCAAGCGCGTATCATGTCAAAAAGCTTAGCGCGTAATATAACCTCTATTTTCGTTTTTTTCTCGTTCTTCTTCTATCGTTTGCCACTTATTGTTTGCTAATGTTTCCATTTTGTCATTTTCATAAAATCTTTTTCTACGGCTCGTGTTGATAAGGAAACGTTGAAAACTCTCTCGATTTTATTTATTGTTTGTTGCACAGCTGACTGGCAGAATGTTGGTGTGTGTGTGTGTGTGAGATAGAGAGAGCAAAAAGCAGAGAGGGAAGAAACCGAAAGCGTGCAAGCCGCAAGTCTAGACACACACACTCGCTCACTGAAAGCAACACATACACAGCTGCTAATTTAATTAAAAATATAAAATAAATACATTTTCCTTTTTAGATCTTTTGTGGTCGGGCTACACTTTGCACTTTTTTATTTAATTTTTGACGTAAATTGCACGCGACATTGGCAATGTTGCCGTGCCAGCGGAAGAGAAGGAGAGAGAGAGCGAGAGCTTCTCACACACACTCGAAAAGGCACACTTACGCTGCACACACGCGGCAGGGCCAGGCAGCGACAACGACAAAGACGGTGTACAGTCCACTTGTTAAATCAATAAAAATAAAAAGAAATCAAGAAAAAAGATTGCCACAAACTTTAAGAAAAACAATCAAGGCTCCCCACTCAAGTCGGGATCGAACCCGAGGCTCATAAATGGCCCCTGGGGAAGGGCCCCGCTGTTGAGGCGGGCAACCTTCAGCGAATGTCAAGGACCACTGGGCACTGGATAGCCTCTAGCACATGTCTCACACGAGACATCATTTTTCTAAGCATCCAATTAGCACTTGGTGTACGTTCGAAGGACTTTTTCACCGCGGATCAGTTCACTTTGGTCTTTTATATATTTCACTTTTTGGGAGTTCAATTTTTATTTTTTGCGTTGAATAGTTGAGTCTTACCATGTTTCCAAATTGCTGAACTTCTTGGTGACCACCTTGCCGAGATCGATGCCCAGGCGATCGACGATGCGCTGGGCCAGGTCCGGATGCGAGGTGCCCGAAAACACTTTAATGTTCGGCATTCTGGAGTGGATTAAATTTAGACTACCAGCCTGTTTCTCCAAATTGTCTCGGATCAAACTTCTAGCGCGTATCGGATTAGCAGAACGTACTGGCATCACACAATCTACGAGTAGAAGTTTTTATTATAAATTTTTTTGCAAAAGCAGAGCGCCATCGGGCAGCGACGTCGCCGTCCCATCCGTGAAGGTGCATGCTTGTGTTTGTGTGGAGCAGAGAGTGAGAAATAGTGCCAAAGGCGCTTGTAAGAGAACGGCGGCGCATGTAAAGCATCAGAAGCTAAAACACGCTCTCTCACACTTACGACAGTTTTTCATTCATATGCAGCAGCGTAAAAGCTTAGCGCGTGAGTGTATGTGTGAGAGCGACAAAACTTGAAAGCCATGTGATTTTTCGACCGTTCTCTTCCCGCGTTAGAGCTGGAAAAGAACCGATGTCTGTTTGGATCGAATCGATTGGGTCGGAATCGATGTTTTTTTTTACTTTGGGAAATTATTTTATAAATCCTACAGTTTATTTTTAAAAATAATAAATTAATTCGACCTAAAGTTAGTATCGATCGTATGATCATTTGTGTCGGTGTACATCTGTCGGAAATATTTCTGCGGCTTTTAACACTGTATCATCTCTTATTTCAAACAAACCAAATGCTTGGAGGACCTTCGACCCTCTCTTTCTTTCTGACTGTTTGAGCATACAAAACAGGCGCGCGCCAAAAAGATCCACTGACGCCTAACGAACAGCTGCTCGTTGCATGTTCACGAAGTACACATACACACGCTCACACACGGTATATTTTCAGGATATTGGATAGATTTTTACGCACCATTTGGCTGGGGCTCGAAGCATTTCTTGTCTGGCATACTGTACCCAGGAATCGAATTGCTGCTCGTGTCTCGTCAGGTAGGCGGCGACTGAAACACCGTTTTGTTGTGCCAGTCCTACGCAGGTCTCTCACTCCTCTCTCTCTCTGCCGGATAGACAGCTGTTTTTCTAGTGTTAATGCAATATTTCTAAGAATCTTGGAGATTGGGGCCGCAGCAGATACAGCACATGAGCGCAGTAGCGGCAGCGAGCGAGCAAATGAAACTGAGAGCTGTACAACATGGCGTATGCGTCCATCACACATACACAATGCCCAGCACCAGCACGCACCCACCCACATAAAGCACGGGGATGAAGAGAGTCAAAGAGAGTGAGTGACAAAGGATGATATGCGCAGTTGAATGCCGAAGGGAAGCAAGCTTTCTTTATATTTTTCATAACACAACTTTTGTGTGCTTTCACACTCTTTCTCTTGCTTACGCTCAGCTGTTTTTGCACTAAACGAAGGACAGAGAATCTGTTGTTTTGAGTTTTATATGTACACAGGTACCTCATGTTGCACTTGAGATTGAAAGAAATGGGAAATTGAAAACAAAAATCTAACAAAAATTTGCGCATATTCTGGGCACAATCCAACCCACTAAAGCTATATGGGCTAATCTTTTTTTTTGCAATCAATCATACACCCCCATCTCCTCTACCCGACACTGTCGCGCTGGGCCGTGTACAGTCCATCCATCGATGGGGGCTCGTCTGGCTGTTGTTGTACAACTGTACTTGAGATGCTGTACGTGAACAGAGGAATGCCAGATCTGCGATTTGTCAAATGCTTTGCGCGTCTAAATATAAATGAACTAATGCTAAATGCTGACGCACTCTCCACGGTATTGTATTATCCATGCGGCTGACGCAAATGGCGTTGCAAATGCTAAACAAAGCGCAGCGCCGCAGAGAGTAAAAAAACCACGTTCCGCATTCTGAGACGCACGTTTTTCCACGGACACAAACAAAACTCAACACTCGCGCACAAACAAACAGAAAAAGATACAGATATAGAGACATTACTTACTTGAACCATGTGCAGAGGCAAGAGTGTTGCAATTACTGGGTTCACAAATAGTTATACTTAGTTATATTGTTCTATGGTTAATAAACACACTACTGAGATGGCCCCTGGGGAGGTTCTATGTTCTCAGCTGCCACAAAATGCAGCCGATTCAACGAAAATGCAAAAGCTGAATGAATCAGAGATGACATGACGATGGATGTCAGCAGAAAGAGCCAGGGAGCGAAGTTTTGAAGTTGTGGTGTGGAAAAAGAGAGACAGAGAGAGAGAGAGAGAGCACGGAACCAGATAACGCTGAAGGGGAGAGAGAGAGAAACCACAGGAAAGAGGGCCGGCATATATTGTTTGTATCGGTCATTCCAACACGTGTGTCCCCAACAAACAATTTCGGTCGGAGAGTGCTGGGTTGTTCTCGATCCGAATGGTTGCTCCGTTGGCGCCCCAACTCGCCAACACACACGCATTTTGGACACGTTTTGGGGCTTTGTTTGGGACCGGGCCCGGGAAAAACGTGAACCTGAACCAAAAGTGAATTTATCAATTGAAGGTTACTCGTACCGGATACCCTGTATGTAGGTCGACTAGATATTCATAATCTCACTGATTATACACCGATCAAACAGCGACTCCTGACCCCAACATCGGACAAACGGAAGATAAGAGCGAAACGACCGTTGAACGTTATATACCCCAAATATCTAGCAAGAACTCATCTAGCTTGTGTAGCATAATTATTGATATTTCTATTCTTTTGGGACTGTTGCCAAGGGAGTATTACGTCTGAGAAGTACGTACAAAACTTAGATTTGTTTATAAGAGGCCAAACGGGTTTCGTATTTCAGACCACATACAAGTAATGAAACCATCTTGCTAAGGTCAGAATAAGTTGTGTTCTGTGCTGTCAAGATCAGAGACGCCATGGAAAATAACCTTAGCTCTGTACCAATGAAAGGCTGCGGCTGATTGAATTGAAGGTACATACATACATATTTTTGTGGAGTGGAGGTTTTTCGCCCCGAACACGAAACAAGTTTGATAAGAAAACTATTTTTGAGTGGGTTGCGAAAATACCTGTAAGCCGAAATCAAATTGCAAAGCTACTTGACTTTCTAAAGCTTTAATATTCCTTTAATATTAATGCTTCATATGTACTATATTACTGCTACATAATATTATTTTCTAGAGTTCATTATTTTGCATTGTGCGTATATGCATTCATATGTCATGTCTTGGGTTCTATATTTTCCCTTAACCTGGAATTGGGTATCTAAAGCCTTAACTATTGTTCAAATCTAAAAAGTACCAATATATTTGATTTTGGTATTCAAAATGGGTAAAAAGTCACTAATAATCGTTTCAAAGCTTAGAATTGCTTTAGAAAAGAAAGGGTACAAAGGCAAACAACCAGAATCAGGCAAACAAATAGCAAATGGAACAGAATAGTTGATCGACACTGTTGTTGATGTTAAAAAATCACTAATTCGTTAGCGCCAGTGCAAGTTCTGCTTATCGCACAAAAATACCGATATACGGTATACCATAGTTGGCCATCTCTAGATGAATTCTACATACCGAATATATATACCGTGTCCGTCAGTAAATTAAAGGTATATTTTAAAACTGATAAGGTAATTTTCGGTATGTTTCTGATGGTTTTTCGATAAATTCGCAGTCACACTGATATATATGTCAGAATTATAATCAAAGTTGAAGAAAAAAGTCGTTGCGATCATCCGGTATTCTTTTACTGCTGGACACGCTCGCCGCCCACGTCGCGGAGCTGATGGATGCCAGGGACGGCGCCAATCTTGTCGACTTCGTCGAGGAACACAATGCCTGTTTGGGCACGATCCACATTGTAGTTGGCATCCTGAAGCAGCTTGGAACGGAGTTTAATATTAATCCCTGAACGGTCTACAACTGAACTGTATAAACGATGAGTTGATCAGTATCTGCTGCTGATCCTGGGAGCAATCCTCGGGATAAACGGCATTGGGCATCAGTTTTTGCTGGTTGAATGCGCGTCTCTGCTCCTTGTTTGCCATTTTGGAGGGAAGCGTATCGCTTCACTTGGTCTCTCATATGTTGAGGATCGCGGCCGACAGTGCTGGTGCAGGTCTCAAGTATGTGTTGTAAAGCTCCAAATGAAAATGTATGAAATTATAAATTAATTAAATTGTATTATATTATATTAAAGACAATTGTTTAAGTAAAGAATAATTAATAAATCCATAGAGCTGTTAATTTCAATGACTGGTGTTTTATTTTATTAGAAAATATAAGATTTGAATCAAAATCAGTACTGGAAAGCGTTTTTTTTTTTTTAATTTCAACGGTTCCAATATTGCGGGTTTTTACAACACACACTACACACACGCAACAGCCATGGATTGGCAAAGAATATTTGAATTTTTAATGGCATCCGCAATGCCCCAGTCCGTGCTGGTGGCGCGGGAGAGGCTCCGCGGAGTGGTAGCGTCGGCGGAGGTCGTGGCGCATAGCCAGGACGCGGAGTCTGTGGCCATGTCGAGTCTTTTTGTGCGCGAGGCAGAAGCTCATCTGAGCTTCTGCGAATCTTCCGCGGGCGCAGGCCGTAAGCCTCCTTCCGCTACTTCGGAGCAGGGGCACCCGCGGCAGGAGTTTACGCCAGTGGAAGCTGTTCGGCAGGAGCAGCCGCCAGTGGAAGCTGTGCGGCAGGATCAGCTGGAGGAGGAACACGAGTACGTCCTGGAGGAGATCCTCCAGCAGGTGGCGGCGGTGCAGACGCCGAGGAGGCGGCTGGCGAATATTGACACTCGCAGATTTTGACAGGTGACAGTGTTGTGTAATCGCAAATCAGTGATCTGTACTCCGGTGTTAAAAAGTACAACCATGGAGCAAAAGAATAGCCGCAAAATTTTTTTCCAAACTTATTCAAATTTTAATCAGATCGAAATAGCTGATGCTCTTAGATTTGTAAACGAACAAGAGCACCGGATTTGTGCGAATTACATGAAGGATCACAAATCGCTGGGCTCTTTCCAAAGCCCATTCTGCTTAATTATAGACGAGTGGCATCTGGCTGACATGGAGGAAACGGTAAATATTGCAATGCACTCAAGGGGGAAAAATGGGAGCGGAGCAAAAATATTATGAAATTTTCATAATCTATCTCTATCTAACTCTTTGCAGGAATGTTCAATACAAAAATTTAAAATGTTAGTTGTCGCTGCGCGCTGCATTGATGGCAGTTCATACAAAACAATATATTTACGTTTGGTAAGACAATTCAAAAAAAAAAACTTTAATATATTTAAATTTTAATTTAATTTGAAACAGGTTTCTAATGAAGAAGAGCGGGAAGACGACGAAACCATAGGCTCGGATGAGATTTACAACGCCCTCGCCGGTACTTGGCTGTACATTAAAGAGGAAATACCGGCAGTGGCCAAATGGTGCATCGGAATCATATCCGATTATAACCCGGCCAACGATTTGGCCATGAAGTATGCGGTGTCGCAGGGCTACCCCTGCCTTTGGGACATTACGCACCTGCGTGCCAATATGGGACGTCTGGGTTATCTGGCGACGGTAATATTTCCAATATAAATTAAATTAAAGTCAATATAAAATATTTTTTTTCTCTTCCTTTCAGCCGCTCTATAACTTATATGAGCACCACGAATTTACGGCCAGCAACTTCCAGCATAAAATAGGTGCGTTCGTGTGGATCCTAAATATGAACCCACACCATTCTGTCCTAAAACAGGAGCTCGGGCAGTTGGAGAAGCTGCTCGATAGATATTTTCTTCACTTTCCCTTGGGTAGCTTCGCCTGAACGGGCTTAAGAGCGACGATTTGGAGAGTCGTGGGAAGCTTCTCAAGGCGGAAGTGAAAAAATTAGCTACAAAATGTAGCTCGCCACAGTGTGGCTACAACCTCTGCAGCCCCAACTTCTACGATATAAAATACGATTTGACTAGTCTTGTCGTCACATATGTGCGTCTCATGGAGTCGAGGTAATTTTGAATTTGAATTTGAATTTTTGCGCCTTACTGTTGCACAGTTAACATTATTTCGTCTTCCGTACAACATTCACGTGTTAACATTATTTCGTCTTCTCTTTAATTTAATTTTTAATTTTCTCTTTAAATCAAATTAATTCTTCTCTTTATTTCAGATCGAATGAGGAAGCGGACGCAATATTGGATTAAAATTTGTATTCTTTATTTTGAGTTAAAATGAAATATTATTATTATTATTATTAAACCTAATCATCTCCTAACGGCGCTCATGTGCTGTATCCTGCGTTCTGCGGCCCCAATGGCCATGGAATTACGTACAAAACTTAGATTTGTTTATAAGAGGCCAAACGGGTTTCGTATTTCAGACCACATACAAGTAAAGAAACCATCTTGCTAAGGTCAGAATAAGTTGTGTTCTGTGCTGTCAAGATCAGAGACGCCATGCAAAATAACCTTAGCTCTGTACCAGAGAACTGAAAGAATCCACCGGAACTTAAGGTGCACCGGGTAAATGTAGTGTGATTTTGACACCCGGTGTTTCTAACCACCGGACAACTGAGTGTACAATACAATTCTGCATGAGTGTTTGCACACACAAGTAACAAAATTGAGTAGGTAGCTGTGTGCATGAGTGTGTGTGGCATACATTGGCGCATCGGAGTCAAAAGAAGGGTGGGTGAAAAGGGAAGCACAAAATGTATAGAGTGTCTTGGGTGTTAAGATTTCTTTTGTTCAAGGCTTAGCTTTTGTTGCTTTTTTAGTACTTGCTGCTGAAAATGCGTCGCTTAGTCGCAATATGAAAATTTCAACAAGCACGAAGAATTAACTTTATTTTTACAGCCGAAAAATACTCATGAGTACAGACACAGGCACAATGGTGTGTACAAAACACCTGGGTGCTACGCATTGCTTGAGTTCGACCGGAACTCCGTTGCCTAAAAACATCTGGGTGCGTGCAGAAAAAGAACGGGTGATTGTGTGAGTGAGTGCGAGACATTTCCGGCACTCGCAGCACACACACAACTTTTGATGAGTGAGTGTCTTTGATTTGCTTAGCCGGTGGCGAGTGGCACCGGTACACACTATTCGTAGGGTGTGAGTAGGGTGGCAAAAACTGACACCCTTTCAGTTCTCTGGTACAGAGGCAACGCAACACAACCAGAATCAGACAAACAAATAGTAAATGGAACAGACTAGTTGATCGACACTGTTGTTGATGTTAAAAAATCACTAGAGCGCCACCTGTAATTCGTTAGCGCAAGTTCAAGTTCTGCTTATCGCACAAAAATACCGATATACGAATATATATACCGTGTCCGCGGTATATTTTGATATATATATATCAGGGTGACCGTTTTCGGAAATTATATACTTTACGGGATATTTTGACGTCGAAATCGAGTTCAATGTATAATTACGGTACATCGGTATATAAAAGTATATTTAATCAAGTTCCAATATATTTTTTAGAGTAAATTAAAGTACTTTTCAAAATGACCGCCAAACTCCACAGAAAATATCGACATTTTTCGCTCTCAAATCGTGGTGCGGGACCGGGATAAATATATATATAAAACAGCAATTTTATGCATTAATGGTTAAATAACTTGTCAATCTAATACAAATTCATTATTAATGTTTCATGGCAGCTTGGAACAACAAATTTAACATTAATTGAAGGAAGTAAGGTATACAAATGTCCATACGCATGCAGAAACTTGGTTGACCAGCAACAATGACGTCACATTCCGGTACACACTTTCGTTTAATGCTTTTGGCCGTTTTTGTTTGCACCTTATTATGTAAACAATCCAATGAAAAGGAGTGGAGTTCTGAAAACTAGCCAATGTTATACAAAATTTATTGATGAATCGGATAAAATTATTTGTTTGGGGCTGAGAGCAATAACATGCTATTAATATTAAACCGAATATCAAAATCATGGAATATCAACGCATCTTGTCGTGTCCGTCAGTATATTAAAGGTATATTTTAAAACTGATAAGGTATTTTTCGGTATATTTCTGATGGTTGTTTGGTATATTTTTTCGATAAATGTCAGAATATATATGTCAGAACAAATAAGAAAAACATTAAAAACAGCACACATTTTGTTTTGTCGTGTGTGTTGCTAGTACGCATATTATCAAAATTCGCAACTAAACGGCCAACAGTCGGCGAGCTGAGCCAGGCGTGTTTTACGCAACAAAACTTGGAGCGGAGCGGGGCAATTGCAGGTATTGCAGCAACAACAAGAACTACAGAACCACACAAGCATCATGGCGAATATGGCTGTATCACGCATAAAGCGCGAATTCAAGGAAGTTATGCGCAGCGAGGAGGTAAGTTGAGGCGATCAGAGCGAGAGTCCATCCCGTGCTATGGATAGGGGCTTACCCGTTTGGCCAGGGATACCATCGCCAGCGGCAGTGGTGGTGGCGGCAGCAGCAGCGGACTTTGGTTCCATTTTTGGCGCGCGACAGTGCTATGCGTCCTTGGGGCTTCTGCTTCTTTAGCCAGTACTTGGGGACGTGCGACGACACTGTGGAGAAGCAATACTACTAATGCTGCCCCACTAATTCTCCGTAATGTAATTTTCTCTGACAGATCGTGCAGTGTTCTATCAAAATCGAACTGGTCAATGACAGTTGGACAGAGCTACGGGGCGAAATAGCAGGCCCCCCCGACACACCATACGAAGGGGGAAAGTTTATACTGGAAATTAAAGTGCCCGAGACATATCCGTTTAATCCGCCAAAGGTGGGTATCCCTAAAGAAGCACTAAAGCACAGGTAGATGGCTAAAACAAACTGCATCTTGTCGACAGGTTCGTTTTATCACGCGCATCTGGCACCCAAACATCTCATCTGTGACTGGCGCCATTTGCCTGGACATACTCAAGGACAACTGGGCAGCGGCGATGACCCTGCGCACGGTGTTGCTATCCCTGCAGGCCCTGCTGGCCGCTGCCGAACCCGATGACCCGCAGGACGCTGTGGTAGCTTACCAGTTCAAGGACAAGTACGATCTGTTTCTGCTTACTGCGAAGCACTGGACAAACGCTTACGCAGGAGGTCCGCACACCTTCCCAGATTGTGATTCAAAAATTCAACGCCTTAGGGACATGGGCGTTGACGAGCATGATGCGCGCGGCGTCCTCTCTAAGGAGAACTGGAATTTGGAAAAGGCCACTGAGTGCCTGTTCAGTTAGCTTGCTAAGACCACAGTAGTAACACACCTACAATAGCCACAGCTCCCGAAAAAGAACACCACTAAATTAAAGCCGTCGCGATTCGATTACCATTTATGCAAAAATTTAGATTGTCAGTCAGATATTGAACAGAAACAGGCAGCAGATGATACTGATACTGGTGCAGGAGGATCCACGAGACCCGATTTTCAATTATTTTTTTTTAAAATGCTTTTCTCCAGTTACTCCCCTGCCCCCACTCGCACATCAAAATGCTGTAAGTGCTTTATTTGGTTTTAAACTAGTTCGTTCCTTAATACACCAGATTCAACGCATAAACCTTTAATGTTTCTGTTTTGTTTGTTTGAATTGTACATTTGGTCGCTGGGTCTCCTGCAACAGGTTGAGCCTTAGGCACTGCCCGCGATCCTCTTAATCAATCAATCAATCATGTGTTATATTTCTGTGCTTGTCCAGGTCCAGCCTGGGGGGGCATGCCTCCGTTTATATTTGTTTTTTACATGTGCCGTCGCATTTATTTTAATAGTCTGTTCTCCAACTCTTTTCTTTCAACCCCAAAACAATGATTTTAAAATTAAAAAAGTTTAGAAATGTATAACAAAAGAAAGTCTTTGTAAATTGCGTTAAGTTAAATAAATAAAAAAAATATTAAGAAGTGCAGAATAATTTGCATCATCTATGTATGTTCCACATTCCCCACCCATACCCCCACCTAGAAGGACCTTGATTTATGATTTATTACAATTTGCGCTAAACATTTGACTAGAACATTGCTGACTAAACATTTTGTCTACGATATTTGCTAGAAATTTGTATGGTATGTGTGCATAACGATTTCTACGTAATATCTGGATGGATTGGATTCCTACTTGTGCTTCTGCTTGGACATGCCCGAAGCCATGGACCCACCGCCCACGGCCGAACCCAGGCATATGCTGCTGCCACTGTTCTGGGCCAGACCAGTCGCATTGGTGCCGCCCTGTGTATTGTGGTTGGTGTGACGCTGCTTGATCATCTCCTTCCACTCGCACTCGAGCCGGACATAGGTGCCACCCAAGGGCTGGGCATTTTGCACCAAACTCTGATCGTTGCCGGTTTTCTTGGTCACGTAGGTGGCCACCTGCTTCATGATCTTCTCCTCAAAGTCGCGCTGATGATCCTGGTTACTGCGTGCAGACAGCTCGCCGGACCAGAAGCGACCCGACACCTCGGTGGGTCTGGGGAGAGTGTTAAGCACATGTAAGTTGGATCTTAAATGAGATATGCTGGACATACCGTTTGCGTTTCTTTTTTCCGCGTGCCTTCCTGGGCGGTGGACGGTGCTCCGACTCGCAGCCATCGCTGCTGGAGCTGTAGTCCTCATCGTCATGGAAATTGCGCATCTTGGGGCGCAGACAGCGACCGTCCTCCTCACTGGTGGATGTCGTCTCCGAGTCAGTGCTGGTGTCCATTTGGTAGCGCGAGGCACGCATCCGCCGGCTCACCCGATGATTGGTCACTGTGGAGCACAGATTGAGAGAGCGGTTATCAGCGGGCTGCCGGACCTCACCCACCCTTCTTCAACACACTGTCCATGCAGAGTTGCGGCAGCAGACCCTGGCGGCAGCGCTGTGGCGTCAGCGAGATGCCCTGCCAGCTGGGGCTTATCTCGCCGGCGGCGGCCATCTCCTGTACCCTTAACGGCGGCATCTCACACAGGGCATAGTTCTCGCCCACCAGCTGGGCAATCGCTAGAATGGCACGCTCGCGATCAGTCTCCACCAGGACGCTGTGCTCCCGGAACTGGCAGCCCTAAGAAGGAGGAGGACAGACAAGCAGATTAGAGCGGAAGCCAGGTCGGCGACTGACACATACGTTGGGTCCTGGCAGGGTCTCATAGCGAAAGGCCTGCTGGCCACAGCAAGCGAAGCGTCCAGATGGTCCCGCATAGTCAACTGGTCCCAGGAAGTTGGCTGCCCCCGGATGGAAGCGGCACCAGTTCATCTGGTAGACGGGAAAGTGCGCCTCGCAGGTGCAGCAGTAGAGATAGTGGCAGCTGCCCCACAGCTTCCAGTAGACCTTGCGCCAGGACTTCAGCTCCTTGAAGAGCTGCATGATGTAGATGTTGAGGTCCCAGTTGGTATCCCGCACATGGTAGCTCATCAGCTGGCCCCAGCGGTTCAGGCGGATGTTGCTGGGCACACAGCTGACGTAGGACTTCATGGTGTTGGTCACGCAATTGAAGCAGCGAGCGCAACGGAAGAGGCCGGACATGCTGTAGAAGTGGCCGCGCAAGGCCTCCGGGTCCGGCTCACACAGCGACTGGATCAGTTTGGTCCAGAGGCGCGGCGTCACGCGCTCCTTCTTGTCCCGCACCATCTCCAGCTCGAGGTTTGTGAACATGGCGGCCAGACGGGTGACGAGGGCGTCGTTGAGGCACGACAGATTGGTGGAGGTGCGCACCACCTCGCTGAGATGGGCATGGCAGAAGGCCAGGCACTCGAGAAGCAGTGGCTCCATTTGCAGAAAGCTGGCAGAGACCAGAATGGGCACCACATTGTTTCCATCCAGCTGGGGCCCAGAAGCGGCGGCGCTGCTCTGTCCCGGGCCGGACATGTCCTGGCTCTGGGCACTGTGCTTGATCCACTTCATCAGCCAGTCGAATATTAAAATGTCGCAGTGAACGGATATGTCCATCTCCTCCAGGCGCTGGCCGGCAGTCACGTCGGCGAAGTACCCCATCTTGCTGACCAACAAATGCTGGGGGCAGCTGAAGTCCCGGGATGTGTTCTTCACCTCGTCGCAGACATGAATCACGACCTCGGGCCTGAAGGAATGGGAAAGGATTAGACATGTCCTAGAGAACAATTTAAGTCTACCGACTCCTTCTTCTCCTGCCTCGAATGTTTGCTGTCCTTTAGCAGCATCACGGACTTGCGCCTCACAGTGGGATTCACGACAGCCTTGGGAGTCGGCTCCTTGACCAGAGCTCGCACTATGCTGTTGGAGGTTGAAGGCTCCGGATCGTTGGCTGTCTGCTGCAGGGACGGGGCCGAAGCAGTCGACGATATGGATGCATGCACATGGGCAATCTCTGTCATGGACTTGACTGCCCCCATCGGCAGTGCGGACGTCGCGGTGGGCGTCGGTGTCGGCAGTGTAAAAGCGTCCTTGGGGAACAGCTGCTGTTTGGTCTTCGCCCGTCCGCTGGCTGTGAGCGCTGTGGGCACAGGAACTGGACACACAAAGGACAGCACCGAGTCCAGAACACCCTCATTGATGACGGAGTCCAGTTGCTCGGTGAGCTTTGGGTGGAGGCCGTGGTAGGTGGCGTCAGTCCTCTTGTGGACATGGCCAGAACGGAGGCTGGATTTTTGCTCGCCCAGCACACTGCCACGGCTGTCATCCCGAGTGTTTGAGTGGCGATGACAGCACTTGAGCCCCAGGAGCTCGTTTACCAGATGATTGTCGGCCAAATTGTCAAAGTCGAACTCGTCCTTTTTAGAATTTCGCTTGGAGGTCCCTGGTGCACCCTCCATGGGCGGCACTGGCTCCCTAGTGTGTGGTTTTGACATATCTGCTTTCGCTATCATATCGTTTACATGACAGGAAAGCTTTAAAAACTCCAGAAATTCGTTCAAACTGATTTGAAACTCGGCGCCAGCATCGACAGATTTATGCGACTGTTGTGACGGCGGCTCCTCCGGCTGGACGGAACCTGCCCCAGCAGCTGCCTCGTCGGAGTTTCCTTTTTGCATCCTCGCAAATGCACAAATCGATTTGCATATTGATTGTGCATTGAGTTGATTGGTCGGTTGCTGTAACAACCAAGAAGTTTGAAATTTTCCCGCTCTCCGTATGGAATATACCAAAAAAAATACCAAGTACAAAATAATATTGGCAAATTAACCCACATAACCCCTCTCTATTTAAAAATGTGAACAGCCCGGCAACGTGCAACCCTGCGGTTTCACCCAATCAAAAGCTGACTGCTGTGGCTGTCACTTTGACAGCTCTGCTCTTTTCTCCTGCTGTTCTTTTCCGGTAGAAACGTAAATCAAAATGGTTGGTTTCATCTATAATTATCCCGAATATTATATGCAATCCTGACACCAAACAAGCAAATATGTGAATAAAAACGCTGCTGAATTCGTGCAGCTGAGATGCACGGTGAAATTTCATTGTTTGCTGTCGGCGAACTGCCCAAAAATTGATTGTTTATGTGCGAGCCAGTGTCTAATCTGTGTGTTTTCCCCTTCTACCGCTGTCTAGGGTCGCGTCAGAACCAAGACGATCAAGAAGGCCGCTAAGGTCATCATCGAGAAGTACTACACTCGCTTGACGATGGACTTCCACACCAACAAGCGTATCTGCGAGGAGGTCGCTATCATTCCCACCAAGCCCCTCCGCAACAAGATTGCCGGGTGAGTTCTTACATGCAGTGCAGCCGGAGATTGAAAGAGCACCCACTGACCATTGATGTTTTTCCTACAGTTACGTTACCCACTTGATGGGCCGTCTGCGTCACTCCCAGGTGCGTGGTATTTCCATCAAGCTGCAGGAGGAGGAGCGTGAGCGTCGCGACAACTACGTCCCAGCCGTGTCCGCCCTGGAGCAAGACATCATTGAGGTCGATCCCGACACCAAGGAGATGTTGAAGCTGTTGGACTTCCACAATATCCGTGGCCTTCAGCTCACCCAGCCCAACACCAACAACTTTGGTCGTCGTAATTAACTTTATGTGTAGATGATGCTGATGTTCTGATCCGTTTGCATGGGTCACAATAAACGATTTGTGTAAAGTGCAGATTTCAAGTCTTTTGTGTTCCTTCCCTCCCCCACAGCCACAGGAAATGCTCTAAAATGTTGGTTTTTGGTGTGATTTATTCTCGTCTGATGGGAAAATACTGTACTGCTCATATAAAGATGTTTGTTTGTGTATATTTAATCCATAAATAAATGGGTTCGTTCTTAAACAATGATGCCGACGATATATAAAAGATATTCTCTACGAGTGCACATATGTAAATCTAAGCGTGTAAACGGAAACAAGTATATATGTATAAGTATTATGTATGTATGGATATTTATGTGAAGACTCGCAACGCAAGTATATATTTGTGCTCTCAGTGGCCAAACAGGATGCAGCTATGCTATGGGGGCTCCTGCACCGGCCACCGCCGCCTGATCCTGTGCGGGCCGGCGCACGGGATTACGCAAGACCAGCTCCGAATCCTCGGATATGATGGGGAGAGCATGGGCCCAGTGGTAATTTATCAAATGGCTAATGCTATCGAAAATGCGATCTTTGGTGCGAACCACGCCCTCGGGATCGATGAGCAGCAGATGCTTGGGCGTCTTGCCCTCCAGTCCAGTCAGCACATACTGTCCACGCTTTCCCTGAGATTCGCGCACCAGGAAGTCCCCATCCTGCTGTAGCAGACGTTCGGAAATCGGCCTGGAGATGGCAGCGTGGAACCAGACCTCGGCAGTGAGCGGGCACTGGGGTCCGTCGAAGACATCGCGCACCTGGCCGGCCGTAAGTGTGGAGGAGGAGGTAGCGGACGCCGACGAATGCCCGAGGGCTAGCTTGTTGGTAGTCTGATCGGGAGGCGGGGAATTGAGGTCGATGAGGTTGCTGCTAAGGCGATCGCGCGGCTTCTTCAGATTAAGTTGAGCCACACGCGGGGCATGAGGATGCAGTGGGAGTTGGGCCGGTTGGAGCTGCTGCTGCTGCTGGGAGCGGCTATCGTCGCTCGGGAGCTCTGGGGGCAGCTTGTTGGGCAAATCGTTGTAATACTCCTTGACGTTCTCCTTGTAGCTCTGATTGATGTTGTCGGCAGTGGGATCGTTGAGCCTACTCAGGGCGTTAAATCGCAGCGCAAAGGCCTTGCCAATGGTGACGATCAGGTCCTCGCTCTGACCACCAGCGCACTCCAGCACGTAACAGGCACGCCACTCGTCCTCGTTCTTGGCAATGTAGGCCAGGAAGTCCAGGGTATCGTTGTCGCCCCCCGAGGCGAAGGAGATGCGCGGCATATTGTGATTGGCTATCACCTCGCCCGATTCCACGTTGCTTAGGGTGAGGGCGCGGCTGGACACATTGATGATGATGTTGGTGCCGGCATGCTGCATGCTGGGCCGGTCCGAGATGAAGGAGCACAGACGTCGCTTGCCGGCCGACTTTAAGCCTGCAGCCTCGCAGACGCGGTTGATGCACTCCCTGGGGGGAAGGGAAAGCATGGGTAAAAATGTATTACTCAGCCATGAGAGATAAGATGTGGCTTCCGCTTACCGCGCCAGCTGCGTGCGAGTCTCAAAGTCGAGAGATTTCATCGAGGTCTTGACCTCAACGCAGCCCGTATAGCGAACATTGAATGCAACTCCCACGCCCATTATGACGTCGTCTGGATAAATACACCCGTCGCTGGTGCCGCCGGTACCAGATCTTGGGGCGCCGTTGCCGGCATCGCCATTTCTCGGCATTTCGCTGTGCGTGTGCGTACTGGGCGTCCTTGGTATCCTTTTTTTCTTCCTTCCTTATTACTCAAAGTTAGAGCTGGTATTTCAGCATTTTCAGCATCGATATTTATATCGATATATTTTATCGATAACATAACGTAATTTAATTTCTCCAACATAATTTGAGATGGGCGATATTCATCGTATAGGACTAAACTTTCTCCGTACTTTCTCCTGGAGATGGGCGATTCATCGTAATTCTCGGCGCGCGCGCCCGCCAGATTTGAAATCTGCAAGGAAGGGCAGAATATTCAAAAAAAGGTAAGAATATTACAAAAATCTCGAAATAAAATGATTTTTTTAGATTAACGTAAACTTTGGTTTTATTAAAGTTTAGTAAAGGTATGGTATCCTTTTCGGCTTTGCTGAGTTTGGCATATCGGTTCATAAAGCTAATATATAGAACACAGCCGGCCTAAGTCATTTGCGCCGAGATTTAAATCTAATTTAAGTAAAAAGTACGATTCGATTCGACAATCAAGTGCCAGTTTAATTAAATCTAAAAAGTGCCAATTCCAAATTACCAAAAGAAGTTGCAAGCCAAGCGAAGCCGAGGCAAATTGCCAAATTGCTAAATTGCTAAATTTGGCTATTAAGAGGAAGAAACAAGGCCCTGCCCTGGCCTATAATAATAAAATCAAAAAGAGATAAAAAGAATATAATACAGGTGAAAATCTAATTAATATCTAATCTAAGGAAATCAATATAATTAGTATAAGCCGCGCGCGCCGCGCAGCACACACACAACCGACCAACTCATATTATATTATATATGTCCGATGATCCTATTGGGCTTTGAGGTGGCTCAGAAGGGGCCTAGCTGAGGCCACCGGACGGGTCGCGGGTTGCGGATAGCGAACGGCCTACCCTGGGGGTAGGTCAACTGCGAATAAGCGGGCATCCCAAAGAGACCCAACTAAGTTGACTCTGAAGGAGAGTACCGAAATAAGCAGTCCCGGACAGCCAGCGGGTGTTCGCGAAGCAGCAACACCGACGATGCGCTTGTGGTGCCGCCTCTCATTAAGTAGCTCACACACTCCCTATCCCCACACAATACCTACCCACATCCCAACCCCAACACTCACCTCACACCGGGCCGGACTAAGGTGTCAATCGACCCGTGCCAAGAGTCAGCCTGGCTGGGGGCCCGGTATAAAAACTAGCCCAGTCGCAAACGGAGAGCTCAGGGACTTGGCAGCCCCCTGTTCTAATGATGCCTTACCCGGGTAATGTGGAGCTCTGCCGGGGTGGACCGTTCCCCTTCTCTGCAGCTCGTGGGAACTTCATGGAAAATACAACAAATATAACTACACACAAAAACACAAAGGAGGAAGGCACTCCCCAAATGCCGACTGGGAGAAATCCCAAGCTGGAGAAGGCAGCGGCCCAAAGGCCTGGCCTGATCCGCTCCAAAGCAGGAAAGACCTGCAAGGCGGAGAATACTGGCGTGAACCCGGTGGGGTCCCATCCCGAATCGGGGGTGGGCGGCACGTCAAAACCCAAAACTGACACCTTGGGGAGGCAGCTAAGCAACACTGCGGCTGCCCGACCTTCTGGTAAAGTGGAGGGTGACGATCTGCCGTCAGCCAGTAAAGCCAGGTACACGTATGCCGAAAAGAGGAGTGCAGGGCACATACTCCGTCGGCAGGAAACAAGTACTGAGACCAGCCCATCAGCCGAATGGCTGAAGAAGGTGGAGTGGGCCACGGCGGTACTCCCGGACTTCAGCATGAAGCCACCGAGGGAGGCCGCCCAAACCAAGCGACAACGCTCGCAAGAGACGCCAGGACCCACTGCGAAGCGCTCAAGGGTCCAGGCAAACATTTCTTTCGCGCAGATCGCCAAAGAAAGGACATTAATTGGTGTCCTGGACAGAGGCAGAGCCGATGAAAGAATCCCCCGAAACCAGTGGAAGTGGGTGGAAGCGGCACTGGCCGACCGCTGCTTCGAACTACTGGAGCAAGAACGTGGACCACCCCCAGTCTGCAAGGACATGGGATGGTTCCAGGGGAATACGAAGATCGTAGCCTGCGAAGACGAGCGCTCCGTGCAGCTCTACAAAGCAGCGGTAGCGCAAGTCGGTGAAGTCTACCCCGGGGCAAAGCTTGTCGCGGTGGACTGGAGCGAAGTGCCCAGCAGACCCAGGGCCCGCATTTGGGTGCCCGCCTCCATGAAGGAGCCGGAGCGCATCCTTAAGATGTTGCAGAGATGCAACCCCCACCTTCCAACAGAGGACTGGAAGGTGGTCAAAGTTGAGGCGACGCAAGGCCCCACAAACCAGGCGGTAGTCGTCCTCAACAAGGAATCGCTGGCCCCGATTGAGGCAGCTAAGGGAGAGCTGAACTTCGGCTTCAGCTCAGTCACCATCAAGGTGTACAAGTCGGACGCAGCGACCGGGGCGCGTTCTGTCGACAACCCAGTCGAGCAGGACGTAGCCTCGGAGATCGAGGCACCCGACAACGAGCTGGAGCCGGAGCAAGACGGCTACTCGACAGACTCGACGCTCATGCGAGACTTCGAGGCCATGTGTCACGGCGAGGTGAGCGACGACTCAGACGCGGACACAACAGTGGTGGAGGTTGGTCTTAAAGATGTCACTAAGACTTCTACAGATCAATCTCCACCACTGTAAAGCAGCATCGGCTGCCCTCATACTCCGCTTGGACGCGAGCGGAGCGGAGATAGCGCTGATCCAAGAGCCTTGGCTCTATGCCATGCCCCATGCGTCCTATGCAAATGCCAATTGTTCTGGTTATAGGCAGCATCACATTCGAGGGTATCCTATCCTATCCACATGCCACATCCCAGTCCCAGCAATGATCAGTTTTTCGGTTGGGTTGCAAGTCTCTCTCTCTGTGGCTTTGGCAATGTAATTTATGGCATGCCCCACTTTTAATTGCAGGAACAGGAAAAGTCAAAGGGTAGATAAGATACATGCCACACCACACCACACACAAAAACCCTTAGATTATATTTAGATTCAACAAAATACTTGTCCAGAATGAGATTGATTGTAAATAACCGCATTATTCATTCCACAGTGTTTCCTGCTTCGTCCTGTCCTGGTCTACATATATAGCCCGGCCCCATCATGAGTAACCATACCCCCAATTATATAGCTATGTTCTCATTATTTCGTGGGTTTGTTAAAATCCCATTCCCAAGGGATAAAATAAAGAGAGCCATTCGTCGAGTAGATCAACCGGACAAAAATACAGACTTAAAGAATGGCATACTAAATATGCTGTCGAATTTAAGACATTTTAATGAAGAATATGTCATACATATATATGGATGAATACCATTTGAAAAAAATGCGACACTTTGATTACAAACACTGGAAAGTTTTGGCCATAGCGGCCTTCAATATAGATGGAACAAATTTCCATTACTTATATCTTCGGGTGGTTCCCGTAATTAATCATCAATCGAAACTAGGTAAAGTGATTATCGATGATACACTAAAGTTAGTGTTACAAACTATTGTAAATTTCGGACTTTCCAGAAAACTGGTGGCGGTAATTTCGGGCCATTGTCCGGCAAATTGGTTTGGCATATCAAATGCCGCCACCCAGTACCCAGTCTTATGGGACATTTTTCACATGAGAGGCCGAATGAATAGAAATCACAATCACTCAGACGTGTTATTAGAAGAGCTCTACAACCATGAATTTACAACCAGTAATTGGCAATGTAAATTCGCAGAAATACCGAGCAGACTGGAATCAATGCCAGAGCACTTAATGCCAGAAAGTTTAAAAACACGTTATTACATACAGGCTTGTAACCTAAAGGCAATGGTTAATCGACACTTTTCCCAATCGGAAGATCCATTAAAATTGGATAAAATAAATTGTCTGAAATTCGAATTTCAAGGGGAAGGTTTGGCCAAAAATGTAGCAGATATTGTTAAATTTGCCCATTTAACACATAAAAATGATATACGCCCGGATAATCTAATGTATTTTTTGACCTGCGTATACGGGATAATGGTTACATTAAAAACCACATAGTAAAATACTTGGAAATCTTTAAAAAATTAATTTTATTTACTTATAAGATTACTCATCTGTCCCCAAGCATATCCTGCTTGGAGTTTGTACCTACATATATGGCTACCTAGCTCTCATAAAGCTCAATAATTTGGAAGGGACCCTCTTTTGGCTCTTTTTTTGTCCTTTGAAAAATAACGAAATAACTGACAACATGGTTGCTATAGTTGGGTGCGGGTGTTCCTGTCACGCGTAATGGATCGGATCGGATGGGAACGGATAAGATCGTTTGTACCGTAAGTAGTATCTTTTATCTTTGTTTCCCATACACTCTACTCACTCACTCTCTTCTTCCACAGAAATCCGATCAAATACTGTACTGGCTTGTCTTGTGGATATCTGCGGGACGGGACTGGTAGCTGGCTTAGTTTGAATATAATGCTTCAGAAAACAACGCTATCAGAGGAAAGGTCGCCATTAACATCGGAAGACTGATGCAAAAAGTCTGCCAAGCTGGACGAAATTAGTGGTGTGGCTGGCAATGGAATCCAACGCTTCGATCTGAGATGGGACACACAGTATGTGGCTCCAGTGCACACCAACCGATGGATCGCGCAGTCTCCCATCTGTACCGCTTCGTGGCTGCTGTTCGAGCCGTTGCTCAGGTCGTAGTATCTACAGAAACATTCGGCAGCAACGAGTGCGTTCAAATTAAAACCAATGCCATGGATGACATGGCAGGCCCGGCCCAAACACATCCCAAATCGAAAAGCAGTACAACCAGAAATAATAGTACAATTTTAGTTAGATAAATCCATTTAATATATTAATTGTATAATTTAATTATTTCGACAACGAATTTGTAATTTATAATATAATTTAAAATTATATCCCGATTGTAAAATACAATATTGTAAAACTAGAATCTAATCCATTTAATACAATATATTAAATTAAATTATATTAAAATTAAATATCTCGGTAAGGGTTTAAGTCTGTGGGTTACGCTGCAGGTTCGAGTTTGGATTTTGCTGGTGCTGCTGCTACAGCTGGAATTTCCGTTCGCGGCTCATCTGCTTCGCTGGCGCTGCTGCTGGAATAGCTTTCGTCCAACACCTCTGGCATCTTCTTAGCTGTGCGATTGCGATTGAGCTGTCCATAGCCACTGCTCTGGCCCCGTGTCGGCACACTGCCACTGCTCTGGCGGCGGCTCATTTTCAAACAATTGGCTGAGATGAATCTGTGGGAAGCAGCTAAAAAGAAAAAGAATTGATTAATTTCTATGAAAGCTTTACTTTCATTTATATACAGTTGTTCTCGCGTGAAGCTTTGATCAGCTCCTGCTCCAGGCGCTTGTTCTCCTTGCCCAGCAGCTCAATCTCATCGCGATAGAAACGTTGCTCCTTCTCGCCGGCCCGCAGCTGGGCTCTGAGGCGTGCCTGGGCCGAGACATGGGTCTGTTCCTTTTGTTTGAGCTGCAGCTGCAGCGATTCCCACCTCATGCTTGAGCGCTGCAATTTCCTTCTTCTCTTTTCTGTTGGCATTGCTCTTTTGCAGACGCATCTGCTGATCAAACTTGCGGCGTTCCTCTTCGATCTTCATGCGCTCGTCATGCAGGTAGATCTCCGCCTGGATTTTCTCATTGTGCACACGATCCATGGCCTCCAGATGGTCTTGAGCGCACTTGGCCTTTTCCAGTTCATGCTTTTGTTTGAGGCGTAGCAGTTCCATATTTTGTTTTTTGAATGTGGCAATCTCCGTTTCGAGTTTCGAGTCGGGTGCGCACCAGATTTACCTTCTCTTGGAGTTCTTTGCTGAAGGGCTCGGGTTCGTCTGCGGATTTCGTTGGACTCGATGACTTTTTCTTCTGCTCCAAGGCCTGGAAGAGGGCGGACTTGAACTGCTCGAAGAGCTGCACGTTGGAGTCATCGCCAAGGGTTGTGTCACGCGTGTCATTGGAGTCGGAGAAGCGTACACGCACTTGATTTTTTCCCACCTGGATGGGCGTCATTGTCAGGTCGCTCGTCTGACCCCCGCCGCCTCCTCGTCGTCATCGTCGTCGTCATCTTTCTCCGTGATCTGGCCACCTCTGGCTGCAAATGCATTTTCCTCACCTGCTGGGTGACCACAATCTGATCGGTGTCGTCTGCCGACTGACTACGCTGCTCCTTTCGCGCCATGAATGTGCGTATGCAACTGGAGTTCATGTCAAAGTTGCCCTCCTGTGCCTTTTGCTCCAACAATTCGAATATGCTCACATGTCGTCTTGCAGCCGGATCTGGGCCGTGCGTCGTTGGATCAGGGGCACTGGCTTGCTCAGAGTAGGTGGCAACGCCAGAAATAATTAAAATGGCCAGAAATAGCCAGAAAAAAGGCTCAAAATTTCCAAAAAAAAATTGCTAAATCAATAAAATGTTCCTTTTCTACAGATATATCCATGTCATGTATTTAAGAAAAATAATCTAATAATACTTATATTTAAAAAGGAACAAATTTATTATTAATCAAAAATAAATTAAAAATGAACTTGGTTTCAACTTAAAACAAAAATCAAAAATTAAAATTAAAAATCAAAATGAACACGGTTTCATATTTCAGATTATACTTATTATTCGATCTAGTTCATCAGCTTCATCCACATCTGAGTATTTATCGTTTCCAGCAATTTGCGTTAAATACTTATAAGGAAGAGCATAATTGTGGCAGCATTTTTCATATCTGTTAAAAATTTTTAGGTTTATTATATCAATTTGTATTTCTATTAAATGTATTATATTTTAAACTAATCTTATAAACAAAATCGCATTTAATTTAATTTAATCTGAAATAGTTCACATACGCGAACCCCTCAGTTAAATACCAGAAAATCAAAAAAATGGCTAGTAATGGCTAAGAAAAAAAAAAAGAAAATGCTAGAAAATTGCCAGACATCTGCTCCTACAAATAAATATTAATTAAAGTCATAGACAAAACTGAGTTAAAACCAAAGTAAGTACCACTAACGTCTACTTGAGCTGGCAGTTTCCACCTCCGTAAAGGCGGCCGGGCAAGTAGTCGCCTCCCACGCTAATCTACACTTCCAATGGTGGCGAGGCGGTGTCTGTCAATGATATTTCCACGATGTGGCAACTCTGAACACTTCACCCCCAAATCGCTACCTGCACTTGAGTTTGTACTTTCCGTGCAAGTTTTTATCAGACTTTCGGGCAATATACACGTAGCACCGCTGTCCGGCGACCACAGCAACTCGTGAAAGAAGCAGCGCCAGCAGCCAAACCAAATAGAAGCCAACGAATTATGTGTTAAATTGAATGAAATAAAACATAAACAAAATCTTTCGCACTATTTCGGCAAGAAAAGTACAATTTTCTAATCAATAAAACTGTGTGTGTGCACGCCCGCACCTAACGCGCAGCATCCGTCCACCAGCCCCAAATCTGCAGCAGAGCAGAGGTCGCATTGCATTGCATCTGGAAACTGGAACGCGGCACACGCAGGCCAATCCCAGATACCTTCCCGTCCGTATTGTTGAATATTGCTGCGGTAAGTTTTGTGTTTCTTGGGGCTTTGTGTCTCTTGTTTTCGGCCATTCCTTGTCCACCGTCTTCGCGCTTTCGTGCCGCGGCCGTGTGGCTCAGTGAACACATAAATAAGGCATTCATTTTACGTCATGCACGTTGGCATCATTACCGCTACATGGATGGCCCCAGAGCTTGTGCGTTAGTCATTTGCATGAAAAAGATACATACATACATATGTATCTTTCGGACTCGATGCGTCACAAGTGCCACAAGGCGTCCCCCGTTTAAGCCTCGCTTGTTATGGCTGGTGATCTCATCTGTTCTGGCTTCCGCTTTGCAGCTGGCACTCTTCCAGCTGCCTCTGAGGCTGAGCTGGGTTGGGTCTCGTGTAGGCTCTGCCCTACAATTGCATGGATGGCCTTAATTTACGCCTCTGTGCTTGGTCTCTAAGCCAAACGGCAGCAGCGTCGCACCTAATATGGTCTACTATCCAATTAAACACGATGACGTTGACCCTCAAACTACTGACGACAGGTACGGCTCGGCTCCATTCATGGCACACCGTTTGGCGTTTAGGACACCCACGCCTCTACCTTGCTATTGTTTTTGCTCGCCAAGTGTCGATTACAACTTTGTTTAATTGCCTTAGAAGGCCTACAGTTGGTAAACTATTACCGTTTTAATAGGTTTTGTTAATGCAACCTTCGGAAAAACATTAAAAATCGAAAGGCAAACTGGCTGTTGGTTACATGGATGGTTTGTTTTTTCATAACTAACTAAAAATCGACTACGAAATGCAGTCAACTATAAACTTTCATTTTGAACGCACTAATAAACGCACAGCCACAAAGAAATCTTCCGCGTTTCATTCACATGGAACCGCCGTAATGCATTTCCACATTTCCACATACATGTTTCATTTATGATTTTATGTTCCGTCATAAACAGTTTTGGGCTTTTTACTTCGCATTTTATATGCCTTCGAAGCACTGCATCCAACCTGTATATTTTAACATCTCGTAATCGCTTCGTTCTGCTTTTAATTTTCCATAATTTTATTATCGCTTTTATTGTTTTAGCAATTGACTACAAACTAGTAGATATCGTAGTTAGCATGCATACACACTTAGACACAGACACAGACCTGGACAACAACATTCACTATGAACTATAACACGTTGATTTTTTGAAATACTAAATTCGCCACCCCGCTGCCCGCCCGCTCCAAAATGCCATTGCTCCATCATCACTGGCCGCACATCAGCTGTTCAAAGTCGGTTACGTAATACTGGGCACGTCTGTAGACCTCGGGTCGCACCACGTTGCCTCCAAATCCGATAAAGTAGTTGGCAGGAGGCACTGCCTCCAGATCGGTGGCGCCATCGCCGAGCATCGTGATGAGGGCGTCGGCGGCATTCTGCTGCTTGATCATGGCAACGGCCTCCGCCTTTCCGCCGGAGCGTGAGGTGGGCTGTGTGATGTCGAAGCTGTCGTAGGCGCCCTGGTAGTCGAACAGCATTTTGTTAGCATACACGTGCGCGAGGGGGATGCCCAGCTCGGTGGCCACCGGAGCAATCAGGCAGTCGAATCCTCCGGATATGAGGTACACCTGCTTGCCATCCGCCTTCAACTGTGCCACAAACCGCTTTACGTTCTTGCTGAGGGTGCTGGGCCGCTCACGGATAAAGTCCACCACCTGCTGCTGGCTGGGTCGGATGATGTTGAGCCGTATCTTGAGGGCATCCTGGAAGGTCATGGCACCGCCCATGGCCTCCTTGGTGACTCGTGCCACCTCGGTGCCCTTGCCACAGTATTCGGCCAGCTCGTCGATTCCCTCCTCGCAGATGACGGTGGAGTCGACGTCGAAGCAGACGATCTGTGACTGCTGTATGACCTTGGCGGCCAGCTGTGGCTGCTTGGGCGGCACTATGGCTGGTGTAACCGTGGTCTTGGCCCCTCCATTGCTGGTGATGCTCAGTTGCTTGGACAGCAGAGCTGCATTGCCTCCGCAGCCGTTGGTGGTGGCGGCCGGACGCGCCATGCTTAACACTGAACCGCTCATCTTAAGGAATGCAAATGAATTGGACACAATTTTTTGTTTCCGAACAGATTTTGACGTAAAAGCTTTACGGTATGCGCTTTGTTCGGTCTCCAAAATTTTCCGTTGCTTCTTTTTGTGTATCTCTTGTGCTTTTGTGTTGCTTTTTTTGCACACGCGCTTTACTCTCTTCTTCGGCTGCTTTGCTCAGCTGTTTTTTGTTTCTGTTTGATAAGGTTTGTCCACAGACAGACAGTCCCAGAGTAATGCAATAATTCAATAGTTTTCGAGGCACTCGAACTGCTCGCTTTGACTAAAATTTTACAAGTGACTACTGCTGTCGATCGCCCTTTTAAGAAAACTCGCTTGATACAAACACAGGCATAACATTTCTACATGCATAGCATGGCCTGCCTCTCCTCTCTGTGCCTCTCACCAATTTTCAGTCGCTGACCAGCGGGCGATCGTACGATAACAGCCAATTACAAGTCAAGTGCCTCTCTCTGTCTCGTTTACTGAGCAGGAGTGTGTGTGTGTGTGTGTGCTAGTGAGAGAGAGAGACTCCGTCTGCCCCGTTACATTCACAATTGTTTTTCCTTGCACTCTTATCCGATGGCAATGCTACACCGACTGCGCAGTCACCTGCCATTGAGTTTTCACTGGAAAGTGTGTTGAAACAGCGACGTTTCCTTAAAAGAGTGAAACTTTGCCCCCACCACGTGCTGGCTCCATGCGAGTGGAAGCGGGATGGCCATGTCTGGTTATCAGCAAACATAAACAAAAGAAATAATTATGTATTCGGAACTGTCATTAAACCCTCGGCGGCCCCCGATTGCTTAGGAGAACCGACTGGAACTGGTTTTAGAGCACGCTTATCATTTAGCACCATTACCATTTAGCACTGGGCTGATTACGGGCGGTGGATAGAGTGGTTGAGTCGGGCGACTGGTCAAGCATCGAAAGAGCACCTTAATCACTTGTTTTTCCCCGCTACTCTGCGTATCAGGCTGCAGCATATTCGAGTGTCTACTCGATCTGATCAGAATTCAATACTTTCTTTTTTGCATCAATCATTGATGTGGAAAATAACCGAAATCCACACGGATTATCGCTTACGCAAGCGTCGGGTATTTATAAACCTGAGGGGGACTTATATTTAAGCTAGAGCTTATAGTCTGATCTGTTTCTGATGAAATTCTGGTCTGGCGTTGCATTGCCTTACGTTACAATAAGACGTAAGCCGAGCTTCCTCTCTTTCTGGACCGCTCTCGTTCTGTCGCAGCCAGCCTTTGGCTCCCCAACAATTAGATAAAAGGCCAGCAACAAATGCAATTGCAGTTGCTGCGGTTGCAGCTTTTTGTTGCTGTGTTTTGCTATTGTAGAATAACAAGTTGTTTTGACTGTTGGGCCGCTTGATCGTGTGGTAAACAACAAAACAACAGGCTGTCGGACCGCAAAAAGTATTTCATTGCCAAACGCTTTAAAGAGGCATGGCCAATCGCCCACCGTTAACTATTCATTGCTTGTGCTGCGTGCATCTGCAGCTGCTGTCTCATGCATGTTTCAAGCGCGCCCCGGCCATCGGCTTCCATTGAACCGAGCCATAAACACATGATGATTATAAGTATACCCTTGCAGAAGACATTTTGAATTTGGCCAGATGGCTGCAAGCAGAGAAAGAAGCATTGCTCTAACAACAACGTCCATGGAGATGTAGCCACCATGCCCATAGGCTTGTCTGTTTCTAGGAAAAATAGTCTTTTAATAGGCAGGGCACTTGTCAGAACCGCCATGATCCGATCGTATGTACATATACCTGTAGCTGTAGCTATCGATTAGCGTAGAAACGATTGGTCGAAATAACAAGTCTTTGTTAGAAAAACTTCTTTATTCTGGAGGATAGACCAAACCAGACTAAGAAGTTGTACTTAACCAATGAAGATAAAAGTCGGATGACTATGATATGTCAGGTTCTATAAAACTTAGGGCCCCGAATATAGCATAGCCTTCGTTTCCTGAGTTTTAATTGCCGTTGCCTTGAGCAACAGAGAACAAGGTAAACCATAGCCTAGGCAGTACCTGTGCCGTTTGGAAACAGCACCTGACATTTTTGTTGTTGGGCGTTTTTCGAGTTTTCCCTTGCCTTGGCAACTTGTTTGACGGTTTTTCTTTTGGGCGCTGCGGTGCCTTTGGTTTACAATTATCGATTGACCTTGTTGCTGCATACATTTCGAGCCTAGTCCATTTCTATTTTATTATTTGCCTTCCCGGGTACTTAGAGGACATACGCCTGTGTACATAAAGGTAGGCTCGAGACTGGGACAGTCTAATTTATTATGCCCATTGACCAATGGCCGACACACACGGAGCGTTTGACGTGATAATAGCCGCCAATTTAACGAAATTTCTATTTCCATTTTGAGGCAGGACTATTTTAGTAAGGCAGTTGACATGTAGCTGCCTGTAACTGGTCCCCCAACCATACTAATGTATGCAGGTGTGTGTGTGTGTGTGTGGGTGTGGGTGTGCCCACCTTGCCAGAACCTTGCATAATTACAATTTGTGGGAATATTTTTTCGCAAACAGCTGATGGACAGGGGAATCTATGCCCCCAGACTGAGGGCTGGGCCGGGAATGTGCTCGTAATTGAAGTATTAGTTTTCATCACCAACTGAGCTAATCGGAAATGTCTTTATAGTATTTATATTATTATTATTGGCGTAGAAATATGATCGTCTGGCCCCTTACTCGATTGATTTGTTTTGCTGTTTTGCAGTTGGCAACGATTTTTGTTTCCAACGGTGGTTTTTGTTGTTGTTTGCTGTTTGGGTTCCTCCTGTCGTTGTCTGCTGATTAACTGTTAAATTGAATGAACCCTCCTCCCCATGCATGCGCTTGGCTTGCTGTCTCCCGCTCACTCTTTCCCCCTGGTGCGTTCTTCTAACTAGCATGTTGTTTACAGCTGCACGCGATTTTAATTCTCTTGATTGCTCTCTCACGCTCGCTTACACACACGCATACTGCAGCGCTCGTATGTGTGAGAGAGACAAGCTCACTTGACACATTTACAAGTGGATCAAAAGGGGGAGCAAAAAGTGCAGTTTCGCTCCTTTTGTGATGCGTGGTTTTCTTTCTTTTTGCATTTGCTGCTTCTTTGCTGCTTTGTTTTGCATCGTTTGGCGTATAAACAGTTACAAAGCAAGCTTTCTGTATGGCAACGTCAACGGTTGTGCACTGGGCAAGTAAACAACAATTACAACTGAAGAGAGTGGTGAAGCAATCGTCAAAGGCCGAAGCGTATGATACCCTTGCAGATGTACATTTGTATGTATATATTGCAGTTATATGATATAGTCATCTGGTTTTAATAATATTTGGCTGGACTAAGCAGAAAAAATAATACTTTGGAAACTGAAAACAAAATTTTGTTGATACAATAAACAGTCAACTCGGATATGGATTATGATGATAAGCCTGTAAATAAATACATAGCACATTGAATATGTGATTTGCAAGTTTCTTCAAAATAACTATACCCTCTGCAAGGGTATCGAGAGTAGTCCCCTTTGCTGGGGGCCAAGCACATGTGCATACAACCTTACATTTGCATTAATGTGGTCGTATGCTTATGTGTGTGCGAAGAGGAAAACACGTCATTTGCTGCTATCGCACTTTGTATTTCGAGCAGCGCTGCCATAAAGTTGCATCGACGTCAGCGGCAACTGCGACAGCGACAAAACGACTCTCAGAGCTCTCTCTCTCTTCCGTTCCGACTCCCATACAAAAAGTAACCATTAACAATGGAAAAAGTTTTGTGCCCCGCCCCCATCAAATGTAATTACAAAAGCTCCGTTATTGTTGCTCTGCTCTCCGCGCGCGTCGACGGCAGCAGTTCGTTGCACTCGCAAGTTGTCCTGTCAGACGCCACACCCTCCTCTGGTAAGCGTATCCCGCCCAGGGGATACGATACGATACCCTAACGCAACAGTTTCGATTGTAATCCCAGTCGAAGGCCCCGATTTGGGTCAACCGCCAGTTGGCAGCGCAACAAAATGCAGAAGGTAAATAAAAGGAAAGGGAGTACATCATGGCTCACACAAAAAATTAAAGTAATAGGAATCCCATTAGGATTTGCCCAACCTGCAATCTGTAACTTACACGTGTGGGGTGCTGCTGTCTCATCTGGTGAATCATTTTAATAAGAGCAACAACACTGATTGGATGAATCGCATGTCCAACGACTAATTCCCACATTGTCCGCACCCAGCCCCAGTAATAGACAATGCCGAACCCAAACTGATAATCAAATTGATTGCGAATTGCTCTTGCAACGCTCCATTAAATCCAAATTTCTCGATTGCCATTGCAGGAGAAGGCACTCCGACAGACGCCCCAAAAAACAGAACAGCCCGAGCCGAGCCACATTTGTAGGCCAGAGTTATCAGGAGAAGCAACAGCTACAGCAACAGCAACAGCTACAGAATGGTGGATTTCCGATTCGATATTAGGCCACTGTTTCCGGAGGCGATTGTCAGGGTGACGTCAAACCTCCTGCCGCACACCTTTCGCGGCGATCGGCGCCAGTGCCTGTAAGTATTGAAACTGAACGCGGAGTAGGATATCGGATCGCATCTCACACAGAAACTGGACACTAACCTTTACATTTCCCAGAGATGCCACCTCGAAGATGTCGGAGATAATCGACCGTCTGGGCCAGCTCTCGGCTACGTCGCAGGGTCTGTCTAAGCCGGTGACTACGGCCCAGCGTCTGCGGATGTCCGAGAACCAGACCATCTATCTGCTGGCGGATCCCGAGGCAGGACACAAGTAAGACACCAGCAGCATGTGCTCCCGGTACGATTCTCAATGAATGTGCATTTTTTTAGTGGAGTTGTGATTGGGCTGCTCAAGGTGGGCAAAAAGGATCTGTATCTGTTTGACGAGACCGGTCAGACGCGCAAGGTGGAGCGAGCTCCATCCATTCTGGATTTTTATGTGCACGAGTCCCGCCAGCGCGCTGGCTTGGGCAAGCGGTTGTTCGAGACCATGCTGAGGGAGGAGAACTGGACCCCGCTCAAGTGCTCGGTGGACAAGCCCTCGGAGAAGCTGTTGGCCTTCTTCGGCAAGCACTACGGCCTAGTGCGAACCATTCCGCAGTCCAATAACTTTGTGCTGTACGAGGGATACTTCAATGATGCCAACTCCTCGAATGGTCATGCCCACGCCCAGTCTCCGCAGGAGGCCAAGAACGGGCTGCACATTACAAACAGGTGAGTACCTGGGGGCGTGACCGGGACCGGGACCGCGACCGGTATCGGTGCCAGGTCTAGGCCTGGCCTGGTGCAGTTCGTGGCAATTAAGGCGTTGCTTTCGCTGCAGGAAACATTTCACTTTCAGTTGGCCATTTCTTTGGCCCCATTTGCATATCGTATGCAAATCGGACCGCTGTCGTGGCCAACATTGTTTCTTTCTTTGATTGTTTGCTTGGCCAAAGGAAGCCCCGTCCCGATCTGAACGACATCCGAACGAAATCCAACAAAATTAGTTCCTAGATAAGAACTGTCGGTGGCTTGTTGCTTTATGCTTTTTCTTTCTGTGCCTTAAATTAACTTATGGATCTTAACCTTTCTCTCTCTCTCTCGCCATCCACATGTTGCGCTAACCAATGATAACCAACCATGAACATCATCATCAACCAACAAACAAACAGTCCTAACACACAACTCTTTGGTGCTACTTACTTGGGCGAAGCCGTCAACCACAGGCGACGCAGCTCCCAGCAGCAGAAGCAGAACTCATCAAATGTTCTGCTGAACCAAAAAACACAGATCTCACCAAACGGACGGTATGGCGCCCGGCACCCCGCCTGCACCATGGGAGAGGTACTAACAGAAAAGAGCATGTGGGGTTTCTAAAAAATGATACTATGTAGTTTAGTGTATTGTGATGCAAATTATTTGTTAAATAGAAGGCCACGGTCCTTCGAGTATTTTGTAACCTTAGTAGGCCTTTTCCCCGGTTCGAATTTCATCATTTCATGTGTGTCATTCGGAGAGCTCTCGAAAAAGTTCAGTTCAAATTTATACTCGAAACCAAACGGATCTCCTTTCCAATTCCCAGTGTAGAAAATACTTTTTACTAGTAATATTTTTATTTTTTTGTTTGTGCTACATTTTTAATACTTACAACTCGAAATCCAAAGCCGAGTCTCCTCGCGATTTGTGTCAAGTGTTTCGTGCGAATTGGTCGTTTCTAGTGTTGAAAATTATGGACGCGAAACGCGGTAATAATGCCCCGGCCACACGCCATGCCGTTCACGCATCCCGGACTAGTGTTGCCGTAAGTTGAACGTAGCTCAACTTTAACCATCTTCCACTGATGAGTGTTACCTGGCCTTAGCAGTCACGCCATGGCCAGCAGGCAGGAGCGACAGGAGGACAAGTAGTCACCATGTCACGCAAGCATGCCAGCGAAGCCAGCCTGACGCCTAGCCAAGCCAAGCGGGATACCGAGAATGTAAGCCTACATCTACTCGTAAGCCTACCGCGTGCTGACTCCCCCTCTTGCAGCCTCGCAAGAGTCCGTTGGATGCTCTGAGCCGTGCCGGCACAGCTCGGCAGCAGGATCCCTTCGCTCGTCGCTCGGGTCTACAGGATGTGGACGATGCCTTCCTGGCCACGAACGCCTTTGCCCGACCATCGCGCGTTCGTCACTCTGGACTAGATGGTTGGACTGATGGTGGCGCTGCCGCTTCACCAGCAGGAACTGCTGCCGTGGCCCCCATTCGCATGTCTGGCGGACAGGAGCAGTCTCAGGTGCTGTTTCAACAGCCGCAACAGGGAATGCCTTCGCAAGCATCCGCTCCTACACAGGAGCAGCAACAGATGCCACCGCCACAGCAACAGTCGCCGCCGGTGGCTGCTGTGCCCTCTCAGCAGCAGTTCATGCAACAGCCAGCCGCTGGCCAGCCCACTCGCCACGAGCCCTATCCCACTGGACGGGCCCACGTCCACCATAATCAGCAACAGCAGCAGCAGCAGGTTGCCTATGATCAGCAGCAACAGCAAATTGCTCAGCAGGAGACCCAGTCCATGAGCCAATCCCATCCACAGGGACAACTGTCACCACGCAAATATCAACAGCAGCCGCAGCAGCAGCCGCAGCAGCAGCCGCAGCAGCAGCCGAAGCAGCAGTCGCAGGGCTTCGTAAATATCACAAAGTTCCTCGCTAGCTTGCGCAGAGATTAAAGAGCTGTTCCTCTGCCTCCCACAGCCTAGTCAGCCCAATGCCGGTGCAGGAGAACGCGCTGCAGCTGGCGGATCCGGCAACGGAGGTCAGCAGCAGCAGGTTGGCGGCGGGGCCGCTCCGCCTCCCGAAGCCGAGCTGTGCACCACGTGCCCCAACTGCCAGACCACCATCTACTTGGTGCGCTCCGCCGAAATGGGACATGGCGACAATGCCGCGCCCACTCAGTAGATAGATGCGAAGCATCAAAAGACTAAATTTCCAGTAAACCCAAAATTCACATATATAGTCAATCTAGAAGTTTCGAAAGAAAATTTATTCCAGTAGCCTTGCGACGGAGTAAACCAGACCATATCGGACCACATCCTCTGGACAAATTCTTTGTAATCTAAATTTTCCTTGCAAGTGTTTTTTTTTTTGTGGCTCGTTAGTGTCCTGAGAATGTTTATACTTTTTGTTTGTGGTTCTTAAATTCAAACCAACCCCGAGGGGTGGATGTGTGTGTGTGCCATGTGTCGCGACTTTCACTGCCCCACACAGCGGGTCAATTCCACCCTTAAGGAGAAGTGGTGGTTGGATGACACGGAAAGTGGTGTGTTGGCTGCTTGCCAAGGCGCTGTTTTGGGGGCGACATTTGGCCCACTAAAGCACCAAAATTACGTTTTGCAGCCTGGATTTATATTAAGTTGTATGCTAAGCAATTAATAAAGCAATTCCCTCATTCTTACTGAAATGGGTCTTAATTAATACAAATCGTTAGATCTTATCCCTAGAAAATACTTGTAATATTTTCTTCATAAAAATGTAGTTAATTTTTCCCCCCGTTTTCCATTCCATAGATAATTTCTGGAATCTCGAAGTGCAGCACCAAAGGCGGGGGCGCAGGCAGTGGAGAGTCGAGCAGGTGAGGAGGCACTTTCCTTCCATCCAGATCATACAGAGCATTATCTCCCAGTCCATTATCATTTTCGTTGTACTGTCGTCATTTGGGTTTGATTTGTTTCTTTTCGTTTTTGTCTTTCAGAATCAAATAGATAAAGCAAATCCACAAAAATTGCACACACGGCTACAAAAGAAATGCATAATAGAAATTTTAAAAGAGAAAAACATTTACGAACTAAAACAGGAATTGTACAAAGCTTTGATTTTAGCCAATTATTTATACTTTCGCTTAGTTAATTTATATAAAGAATTTACTTAATGTACCAGCAGAAGACGCTGCCTGCACTTTCCGCACCATCCCAAAGCCACAGCCACCACCATCCAAACATATAAAAGATAATCCCACACTATCGGAACCGTCACACCACAAACAAACAAATACCTGACAATTGTGATCACAACATACATATATGTATCTATTTCTTAACATTTAACGACATTTACATTATTTTGTGGTAATTTATTCGTTCTTTTTTTTTACTTGACGAGCAATAAAACCAGAATATTCTCGAACATGCTTCGAGTAACCCAATGTCCAGCCATGAATCACTTAGAGAATCTTTGGAGTGCAAATCAGTTTCTTTAACTCCCTTGTAACCCTCTCTTGACAGCGGCAATGGGGATGGCAACCACATTGCAGAGATGATGACCGCTCAGATGGATTTGCATCACCTGGAGGACGAGCAACAGGCACACGCGCACATGAATACCAAACGAATGGACATGCAGGAGGAGGCGGACCAGGAGGAGGCGGACCAGGAGGAGGCACACTTAATCCGGTTTGGGCTGCAGCCACAGATGGAGGAGGCACAAGCCGAGTTCGGTTCGCCAGAGGTGGCCGTGAGTATCATTGGCGACAACCGCAGGCCAGCGGCCTTTCAGCTGAGCAAGCAGCACACTGGAATGAAGAATCGCTCCTTTGGCGTGGGTACGGCTGTGATGCCCAGCAGCAAGATGGAGTTCGACCAGGAGGAGCGTGAGGAATTTGGTGTGGTCAAGATAAATCGTCCGCCGGGACACGATGCCCACTCGCCGGGTCACGACAACACAGACGCCGTGTCCACTGTGTCCTCCGGCGGCGGCGGTGGCGGTCACCTCACCAACGAGGGTTACAACGATCTCAAGTTCTATCACAACAGGTTGTGGTAAGAGATTGGACATTGCATCTTTTGTACGTGGCATAATAAGCATAATCAAGCAGATTAAACCAACAATTTAGAGACTAAGCATGTACTACTTAACCAGGCCTAGGCAGACACAACCTACTACACAAACAAAACCACATCCAGACGGTTCCTGTACTTCAGTTTAATAATTTTGTTGTGAGCTTCTTCAAAGTTTTGTGGATTCGTTCATCTGTTACAAGCCTCGCACCCGGAACGGCAACGTCTCCGTAATTTATAGCTTCACAATGCAACGTTAACAATAGCGAAATGTACTGTATGTAGAATAATTCCCGTCAGCACTGATCAGCATTAATTTAGAAAATAATTCACTATATGTTTAACACTCTTGATTCGGAGTAGCAGTCATGATCCTGAACCATCGATTTAAGTGGTGTCCAGTAACATAATCCAACCCAATGTGTGTATCTTCCAATTACAGCAAACGCGAATATTTCGAGCAAATCTATGGCGACTATATGCTATAACCAACCCCAAAGAACATATAAACTTTAATCAACATTCCCGAATGAATATTTGTCTAACATTTTTAGTTGATAGCGCCCCGCCCTCCCTATGCAATTGATACTTAGATTAAAGACGAACAAACATATACAAATAAAGCACAATTTTGTCGATTCTATTTGCCAAGTAGAGGGCCAAGGCTTTCCATTTTATCTGCAAGACAATTATGTACGGATTACACACACGCATGAAATGGAAATCCACGGGCAGATCAGAGGTGCTGAAATCTTTAAAGTAGAGCTATCGTTGGTGTTGCTGGTGATGCTGCTAATCTAGTATCGGACATAGAATCCATCCGCCCTTACATGTAGATGAAGTTGAACCTGGAAATGAAGAGATATGCGATTAATGGAAAGGAAGGTCTATGATTTATTCAAAATTATTCTTACCGGCATAGGGCCTGCGGCAGCGATGAGATGATCGGTCCGTAGCCTTGCGAGTTGTCGTATAGCTCGAAGAGGGGCGCCGCAACAAGCTTATAATTTTTGGGCACAGCAAAAAGTGCTAGATTACAGAAAACGATAGAGACAGAATTCATGTATGTAGAGATATCATGGAGCATTGTAAATAACATTGTGTAAATGTACGTATTAGCTAGATCGTTACAATCGGGTTACAAAAATTTACATAGTATAAAGAATCTATTGCGCTGCCACATGATATAAAAGCTGATATTTAAAAGAGTCGTATGTATTATGTTTTACATTCATGGTTGGATTCGTTACGCTCTAATTACTAGGATCCATCCGTTGGTCGGTCAGTGCTCTTGCTCTCGCCCAACGATGATCTACTACTCTGATATGAACATAATTATACATGGTCTAAGCGAATTTAGTGGTGTCTTGTGCGCTGAAGCGGCAGCTGCCCGTTGTTCAGTGCACAAGCTATGAGCCGCAAGAAGTATAACAGAGTATTTCATTCATTTGGTTATGGTTACATATAAACGAGTGCTTATATTAAGGAGCGACTGGACTGGACTGGCCTGGCCTTGCCTGGTCCTGGCTGCGCAGCGTTGCGCTGCATGCGCACAAATCCGCACAACATGCCGGATTTGTGCGCACGTTACAATGCTCTGCTGCTGCTGCCCTGCCTGCCCGTGACTGCCGACTATTCGTACACAACCTTAAGACAAGAAGAACACATGACAATGACAGTTGACAATAGTAAGAATACTCGTAGAAGTAAAGAAATAATATCGTATGTATCGTAAGTATTGGGGTGGATGGAGGGTAGGGTAAATACAGCTTGCGCTCAGTCTCACATGGATGTCGACATATTTACAAAATTAAGAATACAAGAACAATCATTGAATTTCGGATTTTCAGTGGGAACCAACAAAATATGCCAACACGCTGTTCTGAGCAACAAATACAAAATTCGAGATAGAGATACAATGTTGTACAATGGATTCTAGAATCAAAACTAAGCCCGGAGGAATTCTGTTTTTTTTTCTGATCTGTTTTTGTTTGCTCGTTTTGTCGATCTATGGGTATGGCACATGGCACTCTTGATAGTAGAGTTGGGTGGCACGACACACCAGCACGGCGCTAATGGAACGGCTCAGGGTACATCGTAACTGGCGTTCCTGTCCGTATCTAAACAGCATTGAAAAGATATGACATGAGGTTTGTTAGCGTATTCGGTTTTGGCAAACAGAAAAAAAACGATACAAGGATTATATATAGAACATATAGAGCTGGTTATTTTCAATGCATTTGTGCTTCTGGTGCATTTATCACGCCACTCAATATACCTACGCTGGGAGCTTTTGCTTTTGGCACAGCCAGAGCCAGTCAATTGGATATTTACCCTTTTCGTGGAGCTGAACGAGGAACAGCCGCTTGTGCTCCTTGGGCTTGGTGATGTGCGGCGGAATGTACGGATATTGTGGTGGCTCGAAATTGGGACGCCACCAATTGCCAATGGTGTCCTCGACAATCCACTCCTGTTTGACGCCGTCCTGACGACCCAGCGTCTAATAAAGATAAGGGCCACCATAAGCATTAATTAGTCTGGGATACATTTCCCGATGCTTCCGTACCTCGGAGAGAAGTCGCTTCAGCCCATCGACCTCGTCCTCGCCAGCATTAAGTTCCCCGCCAGGCAATTTAAAGAATGTCGTGCCCAGCTGCAGCAGCAGCACATGCGGCAGCCCATGCTCGTGGACGAGCAGCACTCCCTCCACAGAGCGGCGCATGCCGATGCGATCGAATTCCTCGCGCATACGCTGAAACCGTGATGGCACCGACGGATCCTTCTCAAAGAGCGGCTCCTTCGTGCCGAATGTGTAGTTAGTCAGGGGATATCTGTGCAGGGGATATGTCAATATCGGTATATTAAGGCACGGCCACATTCGCTACTTACAGGTTGACGGTGCGATTTATGGTTAGTGCCTGATTGGGGGCAAACTTCTGCGTGCCATTATTATTGCTGCTACTTCCGCGGAGCGGCCAGCCGGAGCCCGATTTGTTTGAGACTTGCGAGGACGCCATTTTGTTATACACACAACCGCCCGCCAAGGAATTGGTGAAAAGTACGATGCGAGCACCGAAAACGAGGCTTCAAGCTTGGGAAATAGTTTCCCCAACAATTACACTATAGTTTAGTTGCTACTGTCTGCTTCAATTGTAAAGTTTGACGCGGTATTTAATGATTCTAGCACTTTTTTTTATGTTTTGCAAAAATTCACGCCGGCCGCGACCAGTGTGACCTCAGATTTGTCGATACAAAATATACCGAAATATACCTTGTCTTATCAAAATATACCGTAAATATACTGACGGCCACGACAAGATGCGTTGATATTCCTCGATTTTGATATTCGGGCTAATATTATTAGCTAGGTAGGCCACTAGCTCTAAAAAACTTATTTTATCCGATTTATCAATCAATTTTGTACAAGATTGGCTAGTTTTTAGAACTCCCTCTTATTGGATTGCTTAAATAATATTTACATAAGACGGCCAAAGCATAAAACGTAAGTGTGAACTCCGGTCACATTTAGCAACATTTAGAAAAGTTGAGCAACATTCTTCATGGCCGTGTTTGTATGGAAGTGTGATAAGACTATCGACGCACTCGAAAACATCGGTTCGTTTAATTTGAACGGTTCCTTTGAACTGGTTGTTGTCTTTTCATCCCTGGTTTCCTAATCGCTGTATCTCTGGCCACACTGCTGCATTCGGTTTTTTGTTTATGTTGGGACGTTGTCGGAAAAGTCGGCTGTTTTCGTCTGCCATGAAAAGCTGCTAAATAGCTAAATATAAAAATCAGCGCAGCGCGGCCAGACGTTCGGTGCATTGTTTTTTTAGTCGATGGAAAATCTGTGATTCGAGACAAGAACGGAACGCAGCAGAAACGCATCTTGTGTATGTGTATATGTTTATGTACAACGGTGCGCCTGTGTTTTGTATCTGTGTGCGAGTGCCTGGTGCAAGGGAAAATCGTTATTATAAATGAAAACTGGTGAAATGTGTAAGTGCAGCATTGAAAACGCAACAGCAAGTTGCCGACGCTTTGAACTTTTCCATTTTCATGTTATTTTTTCATCTTCTTTTCTCCCCCCCGACCGCGGTGGCCAGACGACAACCAACTCTCACTTGTACGTGTGCGGGGTGCGCAGTGAAGAAGGGTGTTTACCTCTGTCCGATTTCCTGTGTGTATGAGTGCATGAGTGTGTGTGTGTGCGTGCCAGATAAAGACTTGAATTTCTGTTGGTTTTTTCCGTCCGTTGGAGGATATTAGTTTCGGACGGCAGGAGCCGCAAAAGCGTAATATGCTTGCATATCCATTAATTGCGCAAAAGGTCAAAAGTTAGGCACTACGCAATGTGGTAGGGACTATTTGGTCTGTGGGTCGGACGGGAGCCAGAGGCTGCTGGTGTGAAGAACAAAGAGGACGAAAAACATTGCTGGGTGAATTCGCCGCACGGCGAATCCGGGTGGAAACGAGAGCGGACATAGGCGCCCCTCCACTCAAAAGCAGAAGAGGAGCAAAGGACATCGCCGAAGTGAATTAAACTGAAGACGGTCGCCAGCCAACGAATTGATAATTATGTCAGCGGCGGAACTTGAAGCGGAAGCTGCCGCCCACGACCAGCAGCCAGAGCAGCAGCAGCAACCCCACAGCGAACAAGCAAACACTGCCATCGAGGAGACTTTAAGCACCACAAACAGCTACAATGATAATGTGGATATTGACCAACAGCTGCAGCAGCACGCCCAGATGCAGCAGCAACAGGAGGGAGACAACGGCCTGGCCGGCCTGGGACTAAGCCTGATGCAGAACTCGCCACCGCCACACAGCTATCGCCATTCACGAGCCTATCGCCACTTTAAGAACCCGCCGCAGCCGCACATGTGCATCCGCACCACCACGGAGACGGGCGAGGAGCTGTTCATCAACGTCCTTAGCTGGACGCGCATTGTGATACCGCAGGAGCCCAGTGATCCCATTCCCCTATACGGAGGCATGCGCGTGAGTTAACATTCTGGCAGCAAGTTCCTCTTTGTAGACCAAATATTCTTTCAATTTAAGGTGCCGCCTGGCAGCCCGCGTAGCCCGCCCATTGTCTTTGCGGTGATGGCCAACCCCGAGGTCCTCAAGGACTCCGGACGGCATAGCAAAGATCCAGAGGAGCGACGCGCAATGGTTGAGCTAATGTGCGACTTTGTGGAGGCTATGAATCCCGGCGTGAAACTAGTCAGGTGCTGTCTAAGGATATCAAGGCGTATACCATATGCTAACTGAACCAACTCTTAAACCCATAGAAACGCCGTCATACTCAAAGATCGGGACATTTCCGGCGAACTGAAAGATGTGTGGAATGCCGTACAGGCCCAGCGGGATCGCGAACGGGAGGAGCAAATGCTGCAGCAGCGACAGCAACAGCACTACCAGAACATCACCACACAGCAAATGTTTCCCAAATCACCGGATGCGGCACGAGCTGCCAGTGCCGGCGCCGGGTTGAACGAAGCCAGCTCTCCCCCGGCTCACATTGGTGAGCCGCTGATGGCAGAGCATGGAAATGGCAATGGTAATGCCAATGGCATCACATTGGCAGTGTTTGCCCAGCAGCTGGACAACAAGGTGGCCAGCGAGCAGACGGAACAGCAGAAGCACGTGGAGTCGCTGGCAACCATCGAGGATGCCTGTGTGGATCAGACGGATGCTGGAGGCAGCTCAGTGGCCAATACGAATGGCTCAACGACTGCCGGAGATAGTCAGCAAGCGGCGGATTCCGAAACAGAGAGTAAGATCGCCACACCCGTGGCCACCAACGGAGCCGGCACTCCCACAACAAGCGCTTCAACGCACATGCCAGCTGCCACGCCACCGGTTTCAGCCGCACCCACACCCACTCCCGTAGCAGCTGCTCCAGCCAAAAAGGAGAAACTTGGAGGCTTCCTGCCCAATGGCTGCATCTTCCCGCGCTTCAAGAACAACAAGCACAAGGACAAGGACAGCAGTCACAAAGAGGGCAAGAGCAAAGAGAAGACCCTTCTGAATGCCCTCAAGAAGAGCAAGGAGAAAAAGGTGGCTCCCAGCGAGCAAGCGGCTGGCGAGAAGGCAGCCGCCTCGTCGGACAATGGCACCACGCAATACGAGAAGAACTGCATCAACAATCTGGAGTGCGAGGTGCAGAAGCTGGATCTGAACGGCACCAACAACGACACCAATATGTTTATCAAGCTGAAAGTGTCATCGGCCAGTGCCACAGCAGCCGCCGCGGCCAAGTAGGAGGAGGGGTACAGATGATTTATACTCAACATTTTGTAGGTAAGTTGGAGTGGAAAAGGAGGGACACCCAAGCCCAGGCAGGCACTCACTAGCAAAGTGGTGGCTCCACAGCGTAGGGATCAGCCTCTGGAGGGAGAGACGGAGGGATCGAGATTCAGGGTCTGTAGGAGTCACTGTTGTAGCACGTAGGGTTAGAGTCGTGTAGCATATACAAGATTTATACATACAGAATACGTTTATATATAATATATACAACACATATATACACGTTGAATCGGTCAATTTTTGGATACCAAATCCAGCCGCAGACTCGAAAAGAACCAGAACTACTCGTAGAACAGTTGTGCCATGCTCCCCATGCTCATAGAAATATATAGACGATGACATTCACTCGCAGAATCTTCCCAGAATCGGCATTTAACTGAGAAATGATAAACGTACATATTTATATAGTTCGATATACAGGTGTTTGCCTTATATACAAGATGTCCCCACAGAGAGAGAGAGAGATAGAGAGCGACAAAGCCCTAAAACCCCAACAAATACAACATCAAGAACAAAGAATCAATGTATTTAACACTTAGGGATTGCTGCCACGGCAATCGTCAAATGTAACTCATGCGCCAAACGAATATCAATCGCACTCACTCCACCAACCGATCACATCTTAGACTAAAAGGTATATCTACATATATGCTAAGCCCATTCCCCTTATTTGTCAAATCCCATCTGGAATTCCCACTGTGCATCCATCATGTGAAAGTATTACGAATCTTCATTGATCTCCGCGCTTTGAAGTTGAGGGGGAGAACGCGTCCTGCGACCTACGATCTACGACCTGTGGAGGCTTACGCGCTGCTGCTGCTGCTGCTGCTGCTGCTACTGCTACTGCTGCTGGCTCTATGAGAAACAACTAACTTATGTACCTTACGTGTATACCCGAACACACAGAAGTATACCAATACGCAGAGTCGCTAATATGTTTTACATAACTTTTGTTAAAGTTTAACTTTTAATTTTTTTGGTACTACTTATAACTTTCTTTATCTTGTTTAAGTTTTTCGCATGCTCTGTCGTATAACTTTTTAGCTGTATTTTTTGTTGGTTTGTTTTTGTCGGTACCCTCAACAAAAATATCCAATCCCTCAACTTCAAAGGAAGCCACTCATGCACCCCATCATCGCATCCGAAATATAATGTAACAAAAAAAAAAAACAAAAATTCGAATAAATATTCGGTAAACTCAACTGAAAGGAAAAAGTTAATGTTTCAACTGCAATATCGGACTGAACAATGCTGCCATATAAAAATATATACTTATATATGCAACCAAAACAAATATTTCCAAAAATTAAAAAAAAAAGATCCAATCGAAAATCAAATTTTGTTTCCACATCGAACAATTTTATTGAAAGAAATACACCATGTATACCGAATAAAATATAATTTTGTTTGCTACGAAAAACACTCAAACGAAGAATCTTCAGCAGGAAACAATTTTCTCCTTTTTGTGTGTTTGTTTGACAGTTTAAAGTCTCTTTTTTTTGTTGTCATTAAGGTGCCATACAGTGAAATTGTATGAGAACTAATCAAAATCGATTGCTTTCAATTGGTACTATAATTAGAACTAGAGTTTCCTGACTTCCGCGGGAGTCTTCTGAAGATGGAGATGATGGAGAACGAACCCTAAAGTATATGCTAGTTTTTAACTGGTTGTAAATGAGAAATGCTCGTGGAAAATTAGTATTAAATCATGGCATGACCTTGCAGCAACAGAACACCACAACATCACACTATAATTACAAATTAAAAAGTAGTCTAAGTCTAAAAAAGCAATAATTTTACTTGAAAAGCGGTAAACGAAACGAAATGGCAAGAAAATTATGGGGTGTGAAGAAAGTGAGTGTAAAATGTTTGATAACAATTACTTCTACAACAACAAAAAGTAACACCAACACCCCAAAAAGATAAAAGATACACACACACAAACACGAGCGAGGAAAAACCCCCACACATTTTTATATGTATATGTATGTAATAATAAAAGATCGTATTTGACAAAAGTGTAGTTTAATCTGCGATTTATTTCAAAGGAGGTAATAAATATTTAATATCTGAGATATGCGATATGCTGATGAAAATGCTGCTACTTTCTACAGAACTTCCTATACAAGGCGACCAAAGGTCCTACTCTTCCTTGTTGTTGACGGCCCTCAGGCGCTCCAGTTCGGCGCGCTCCTCCTTGTTACGCAGCAGCGGCACATTGTAGTCGAAGGCATAGAAGAAGCCCTTGGGCTCGCCGGTCTCCTCGGGTCCAGGCACATAGGCGGGCTCCTCGTGCACATATTCGCGGGTCTCGTCCTCCGTGGGCTGGTAGCGACCCTCCTGCTGGTACTCGGCGGCATATGGATCGGGATTGTGACCAGCGGCGGCGGCCAACTCTCCCCACAGCCTGAAGTGCTCCTCCTCGGCCTTCAGAACGGCTGGGGTCTTGGTGGCTGGCAACTTCAGATGGGCGGGACGATTGTCCTCGACATGGAAACCAGACTTGTCCGCATAGTAGTTGGCGATAAAGTCGCGCCCATGGGGCTGGACATACTTGTAGGATCCGGTGACTTTTCCGGTCTCGTCACGCTTCTCGTTCTTGCCCTGATTCCAGTCTCTGTAGCCGTACGCAAACTGTCCCAGACCATCCTGTCCATGGTACTGATGGGCGTCGTAATGCTCCTCCACATACTCCTCGGGATGCTCGATCACACGACCCATGTACACGAACTGTCCCTGCTCATTCCTTGCCTCGGGCAGGGGATTCTCCCCAGTCTTTGGGGCAAACTCGATATCTCCGATGCCACGCAACTGGGCGCTGTTCAGAAACTGTTGTGCCTCCTCGGGCGTGATGTTGATTTTGAAGATGTTCTCGCCACTGGCGGCGCTAGCCTGAAAGAAGATTTCGATTTATTGGATTAAGTGTGAAATCAATTTGCCAGAGATGATGGCCAAAAATGATAGTTGGGTATTATTATAAAAGTTCAAGGGGCCTTTATGACACGCTACACGATTCTATAGATCACGATGACCATATACGCGAGTATCATCTCCACCGATGATGTCATTTCTTGGCTTTAGTAACTGATTAAATACTTGTCTCTGTAACTTTAAGTTCATTTGATGTTTGCACATTGTATAACTAATATTTGCACTGACATTCGCGGACGGCGGACACACATGCGGTTGACATTTATGGAGTCGCAACCCGGATTTTAATTGAATAGATCCCATCCACATTCAGCAGAGATCGTTTAATCGCGTGTCGTAAATTTTATCTTAATTATGCAAATTCTCTAGTCTTTTTCTTTGGTTTGGGGGCTACTAACCAGCAACAGGGCAGCCAAAATGAAGCACTTCATTGTGTGTTGTGTTGTGTAAGTGTGTGTGTGATTTAAAGATCAAAATCAATATATCCAGGTATCGGTTGGTTACGTTTTCGCTGTTCTGCAGTTAGCGCGCTACTAATATCCGAGTTACCCAAGCCACTGCTTATATACTAACTTTCAACTCGGATTTATTTTGTTGTTGTTTTGCTTTATTCGTTTTGCATAAATCCCAACGTTCCGTTCCGATATTTGAATGAAGATGTGCCTGAGTGTGTGCTGTGCTGGGACCAGCATCACCTGTCCGGTTTCTTACTCAGCGGCAGAAGCAGCGGTCGTCGGATCGCCACTAACAACAATTTGAAGTTCATTATCAACGTCGCTCAAATTCGCACTTCTCACACTCCCACATTTACAATACACTGCTCACACAGATACGATACTGCTCGTACAGCACAGCACAGCACAGCAACGAAAACATCATTAATTTTGTACAATTCAATATGTATGCGGTATGCTCAATTAGTTATCTAATATTTGTAGTTCCATGGACTACCCATCTTTTGTTTCTATTGCCATTGCTGAAGCCCTTTGGGGGGACCGCCTCGAGTGCACGCTGAGTGGCATTCTGTACGCTCATTGGCTGTCAGTTTCGAGTATCTCAAAGATGGTTTTGTGGGAACACTTAAAATCCCCATCCATGAGTATTTCAGGCGTATTAGACAATGAGAGCTAGAGGTTTAAGAATATATTTTTACAATAATGAAGCTGAAAAAATTATCCCATGGCTTATAGACTTTCTTTGAATTTATCTTTTAACCTAACTAAATCAAAAATTGAAAGCTCTCTAATACTGAAACACAGCATATATGTATATTTCCATAGCAGGATACTGCATAGTCGACCCTTCGAATATTTCACCCACTATTTCTGTTACCGGGCTATGATTTATTTACAATTAAGCATCTTTGAGCGCCTCAATCACTTTTTACTTTTAATTAATGCAAAATTTACAGCTTTGGGTTTCCTGTAGATCGGCGGAAGTTTTCTGTTTAGACATGCGCCAACCTCTTGATGTCCGCCTCACTTGTGCATAATTAGATATAGTACTGGACGGAACGTATTTATATTGTGTACACGATGGTAATCACATCACTCAGAGCGCTATCAAATGTCAGTTCAATAAGCACACAGCTGAAGTGTAATTAGAGCCTCTCAACCTCTTTGTTTGCCAACGTTTTTCGGATCGTTTTGCCTTTGGAATCGAATCGTGATGGCAGAACGATTGAAAGGCGCTTATTAGGGGGCTTACAAGGGCCGTTGCTGTGGCCGTGGCATTCAAGGGAGCAGCGAAAACTGCGCAGTTTCTCAATTACAAAATGATTTAGCTATTTAAATAATAAACACACTTCACGTTCCAGGCTGGGCCCATAAAAATCGTCCATCTTTGAACTGCGACTAATGCAACAGGCTATTTTGAAAGCCAAACAATTGCCACATCACCCTTTTCCGTAGTATCTCATCATCCGCATAGGGAGTAGTAGTATCATCATCAATTCCTCAATGACTTCGGTCTTTCGGCTATTTTTATCACAGTTTTTTTTTTGTTTTTCTGCCAGACAATGGCGAGCCGAACCTGAGACTTTCGGGATTCTATCCATCGACTTAAGCTGGTTTCAATAACTAAAAATGTTTAGATACAACGTTTCTGGGTTATTTATGATTCACCAACAGGTTAACCAAATATCCGTGGCAACAACATAACCCACTGACGTCCAACTTCTTAAGATTGTTGTTGTTTTTTTTTGTTATTTAACTTATTTGTTTTGTCATTCTAGCAATTTCTGGAATGGAATAGGAATCCACTTTACAAACAAATAAACAAATTAAAGTATGCAGCATCTTGTTATTTGGAAAATTCATTGAATCACTTTTTGATTTTGTTATTTTGTTCTTAGTCGCTAACTGAGAGTTGATGATGCAAAAGTCTAAATAAAAACGAAGACCTAATTTTCAAAATCAGGTTTGAAGGCCCCTCCATCTTACACGTTTTTTGTATTTTTTGATAATTATAATATATTTTTATTCGTTTTACTGACTTTATTAAATATACAAAGTATAATAATTGCGTATGATAAATGTTAGGATGGGATGGGTGGAATTTCCATGGAAGCGGCGTGGTTTAATTAAGCTAGAGACTGTCTATTCTATAGATATGTACATATACTTAGTTGAAACTGAAGTGTTCTTGCAATCCCAGTCAAAAATGCTCTAGATGTACGACCACATGCCGGCTATTATCATTGAATTGATAGTTTTAAAAGAAGATAGCTTATTTTTTTGGTTGCCTAGCCGAAAAAGTTACGCGGGAAAATTTGAATTAAACGCATCGTTTTTTCAGCGTGTGAGCGCATGTATCTAAAGGGAATGTGTAAAATGAATGGACAGCATTGTTCTGCAACTTTGGCACGGAATGAGCACAATTTGTATAACTTGGGAAAAAGGATATTATCGAATAGAGGTAATGTTTGTAATCTCAGGTTCCAATGAGCGCAGAAACTACTCAGTCTCTGTTTCAAAATTATTAACAAAATTTTGCTAATCTTGTACAAAATTTATTGATGAATCGGATAAAATAATTTTTTTTAAGGCTAAGGAGGCTAACTAGCTGGTAATATTGAACCGAATATCAAAGAATCTTGTCGTGTCCGTCACTTTATTTACGGTATATTTTGATAAAGTACTTTTCAAAATGACCGCCAACAAAAAATACGGTATATTTCTGGCGTATTTTTGGGCTCATATTTTCAACGCAGAAACGAGTCGGGAGAGCGTTTTTAGTGATCTCTTTTAACTGGGTCATTGCAAGGTAAGCTTTTTTTTGGAGCCTCGTAAGGACCTCATCCTGCCCCCGTAGGACTAAACATGAAGTGGGTGCGCGAAAAAAACCATACCTTGATTTTATATACCTTGAAGGTTGAATTTTAACAGGGTGTTGTTCGATGGGGTGGTGGGGTTTTACGTTGAATTTTGTGATCCCCCCCACGGTGAGTTATGTGGTGGTTTTATCCTTGTAAGATTTGGATTTTGTCACGTTTTTCCATTTGGCCAAATATACATTCACTTTCTCAGCACTTAAAAGTTTCCTTGAGTTTCCTTTCCTTAAGCTGTTGTCAGAACTTTTCTCCTGTTCTTCCTTCGCTCCTGGGTCTTGTGTTACAGTCACAGGCTCCTGCAGTGGATCCTCTGCACCGTCTGCACCTTCCTCGAGCGGTTCCTCTTTTACCTCCTTCTTGAAGTAGCTGGCAATGGAGGTCTGCGTTCTGTTCTCATGTTTGAAGTCTTTTCTCTCCTTCAGAGCTTTGGGTGTCTCCTTGAAACTTTTCGGCTTTTGCTCCTCCAGTTTTTTCAGTTTCCGCTCACTAGTAGGCCACACTTCCGCCCGTCTAGTCACCCTTTGCGCTGGTCTGAGGCTTGGGCACATAGTCAGCCAGCAGGGGCACCAGTCAGCTGCTTAATGACGGATATCTGTAGGTCAATAAACGCAGGTATTAAGTATTTACAGGGGAATAGTAAGAGCGAGACGCCAAACCTGCTTCACCAAAGCATGCCGATACATGTTCGCCACCTTCTGCTGCCGGAACACCTCGTACTCCATTTCCACGGCTATGGCCTCATAGTCGTTGTACCGGAGGGCGCTTCGGGGCTGCTGTTCCTCGATCCTCCTGGCACTTCTCCACATTCGCCTTGAGGGCCTCGATGATGGCCGTGACATACTGCTCACTTTGGATGTGCTGGAGGCCAGCAATCTTCTTTTCCGTGGCCTCAGCCTGATGCACGCGAGAACGTTGGGCTCACTTCTCCTGCTCCAGCTGTAGGGCGGCGCCGTTTCCTTCTTGGCCCGCTTGGCCATCGACAGTGGCTCTGGCCGGAATCGTCATCGGAGCCGGACTCACCTGGGCTGCACGCTTGACACCCGCACGGCCCCCTGGACAGACACAATGAGAAGGAGAGAGCTTGGAATAAAAGGTGCTCAGGCAATAAAGTGGTCGGCTTACCTTCATATAGATCCGCACTGTCTGTTGCAGTCCGCAAACAGTTTGTGCCTGCAGCTTGTGTGCTCGCAGTACGCTCTGCGGTCTTCAGGCCAGCATGATAAGCCACGGTGCCAATGCCCTGCTTAGAGACGCTGTGGTTGATTGATTATATTTTTTTGTATATAATCGCTAAAGCGAATTGAGTGGTCGCACGACGATAAATCAATGCACGTTATTGCATTGGTCGATATATAATTTATCTTTAGGTGTAATAATTTTAAAAGGATGCGTAAAGTTGAGGTTATTATACAATATAAAGTGTGTTCGTGTACGTGAGTTTAATAATAATTAGTCAATTATACAATGTAAGGGTGTATGTTTCAATATTTAAGTTTCTGTTTGTACTCTAAGTTTAAAATGATGTGTTTTTAATGAGATTAGTTTGTATATAAAGTATCACAGAAAAATAGGCACCAGAAGGATGCCTCAGAGAGTAGGAACAACGGAAGGCTGCTCCTCAAGATGACTTCGAATGGCACCGAGTTGCCCGACCTGGATTGATCCCATGTGGTTTGATTTAAAACTCCAAATTGGCTTCATCTATATATTTCGCCAATTCTCTAAAGAAAAGAGGCTCTTTTGTGAGTAATAACGCTTTGATGTTGTTAAATCTCTTAAAAATTCTGTACTTTTTCCTAATACTGACATATCTTTGGCAGAAGAAAATTTCGTGTTCCGCGTTATCAAGAACGTTGCAAACTTCACAAATATTGGTATTTCTAGCTTTGATCCTATGTAGAAAGACGTGATCATAGGTACGTCCAATAAGTAGTCTGTTTATGACCTTTATATTTTTGGCGCTCCAGTCAAGAGCCCAGTGCCACGGTTTAACTGGAATTTCGCTATAAATTGAAGCAAAGTAAGTCCCTTTAGTTTTTGATATTTCTTTATACTCATTATTCCAGTCCATCTGGACTCTAATCTTAACTGTTCTTATTACTTCATCGAAGCTCAGAGGTAAGTTAAATATTCTACCCACACTAGTGGCTGATTTGGCTAGTACGTCAGTCTTTTCGTTAATAGCAATGTTCTTGTGACCGGGTATCCAGTGCACAATGAAGTTGCTAGTGAAGGAATTATCTATGTTTCGGTGTATTTCGTCTGTTAAATATGAATTTGATTCATTGCTTTTCAGAGCCTTTAAGGCCCCTTGGCTATCACATAGAATGACAGTTTTATTATAACTTTTCGTACTTGATATTTTTACTGCTGTTAGTATTCCTACAAGTTCTGCAAAAACAGAAGAGGAATTATTTTCCATCTTGAATTTATAGCTATTATTGCTTGGGTAATCTAAGATACCTATGCCTGTCCTATCACCGATGATGGAGGCATCAGTTGAAAGAATGTTCCACCCATCTAATACCCACTCTTCAAGCTTGGCTTGATATATCGCATTAAATTCTTCATTGGAGATGTCTTGTTTTTTCCTGTCAACGACTGAGAGACAAATGTCAGCTTTGGGACTGTGTTTATATTTCTGATTTTCGCTATAATTGTCGAAGAGGTCCCTAAATTCTTGATACACTGCTGTGTAAGCAGTCTTTGCATTAGACAGAGTGATCATGTCATAAAGAAAAGGGTTTTGTACTTTAACTTTCAGTAGTTCTCTGACTGTAAGAATCTTAGCTCTGTGTTTAGGCGGTAAGATGCCTGCCAGAGCAAAAATCAGGTGCGTAGATGTTTTCGGAGGGACACCCACACAACGGCGAAGGCAGTCCGTCTGTGCGGTATTAAGAGATTTGCTGTTGCCAATGTTTAGATTTGAAAAACTGGTAATGGCGTGCTCCTGCTGAGATCTGATCTACAGCATGTAGTAGAAGCTCACTTTTGTCTGTCTTGTGCCTGATTTTTGCTTTGTGGAATTTGTCTGACATATTGGCACTAAGGACTCTGCCTAGAAATGTGATAGATTCCTTAATCGGAAAAGTGCTATTATTGCATGTTACTGAGATGTTATTACGTCTTCCTCTCCCAACAGCCATGACTGCTGATTTGCTGGGGTTGAAATTAAGATCTAGATCCTGACATAGCAAATGGAAGTTATCGATCTTTACCTGTATATTGTTCCTAGCCTCAGCTATATTGTTACCTGATGAGATGATGGCGAAATCGTCAGCAAACTGAATTACAGTTGTATTGCAATCATTAATTTGATGCAACCGATTTTCCCTGTTTTTTCTCATAGGCCATGGTATTGATAAGATCATTTATACACATAGCTGCTGATTTGCCTTTTTAATAGGCGTAAGTCCGCCTAGGCATAGTGTTTTGTTCTAGAAACATATCAAGTCGATTCTTTATCATAAGGTTAAAAGTTTTGGCTAACACAGAGATGAGCGAGATAGGGCGATAGTTTGAATAACTGCTGAGATCCTTACCCCTTTTTGGGATTGGAATGACTTTAATAAAGCGCCATTGATCTGGGACTGTACACTCTGTAAAAAGATTGTTGTATTCTTGTAGAAGATTGTTCTGTGCTGGTGTCCTAAGAGCTTTAACCATGTCATAAGTTATTCCGTCTATACCTCCCGCAGTGGTTCTGCCTCTGTTGAGAACAGTAGACAGGTCACTCAAGACAAAGGAATTAATGTTATGAGAAGTTTTTCTAGGAAATGATGTTTGTAAATTCGCTGATACATAGACTTGACTTCTAAGAAGCTTGAACTAAAGCTTGATTTTAAAGGATCATTGAAAGACTTAATGTTCCTCAAGAAAAGCCAGGCTTTCCTTGAGTTAGGCTGTTGATTGAGTAGATCAATTTTGTTAGCATATGTTTAGATTGCATGTTTTAGCGATAAGAATATCATGATCTGAGTTGTAGACCTCTTTTTGTTAAAAGTTAATGAAATGCACTTCTTCGGCTGGGGTCGCTCTTCCCCAGGCATATCCTGGGCTCCCCAATATATTATTGGCAAGGTAGTTTGTCTGACTATCAGCAGCAGCAGATAGCGACACCGCCCGTGCCGACCACCGTGAGGACAACATGTTTGAAAACCATATTTGATTTATATTCATGAAAATTAATAAAAATAATATATTATAATATCCATATAATTGTCCTTCATATAGTGCTGCACTAATTAGTTTCTATTTGTGTTCATTATTTCAATATCTCATTTTGTTTTTTGCTCTCATATTGCAGTGGTTGCTTCGAACTTGCTAGCAAATTATATGCAATTTATATAACTTTACAGGGGGTAGAAAGATACCAGCAATTCCGGCAAATACTTTCTGATACTTTTCTAGTATATACCGACCCTGTTTTTCTCTGGAACTGAGTACTGGCCTTCCGTACAGAGCCTAGAAAACAGTTTTCGACCAAAAAAATTTCTTATCGGTTTCATACGAATATCAACCCTGATTCTGTTCGCGAGGTGTTTTTTCGGAACTGAGTACTAGGCTTTATACATGTTTTGCATGTCGACAGAGACATGTCACGTCATGTCGATGTCATTTCCATGTCGATGTTCCATGTTCCGAAACTTAGTATTAATATTAAATCCTCAGTATATTTACGGTATATTTCAATATATTTATGAGGGTCAGGCGGTATTTTCGATCGAAAAATCCACGGTCACACTGCACTGCATAGCGAAATGAAGCCAGATAAAACGTAGAAATTCAATAGAAAAGCTTAATAAATGTTAAGTTAAAAGTGTAAAAACCTGAGACTAAGGTAAGCAACTCCTACAACATAAGTTTATCCCAATATTTACGTAGTTGGGGGGGCATCTTCGCTGGCTGTGTTCGGCGACACCCGCGCCACCACACGATAAAAAATGGAGTACAGCCACGAAATTTGCGGCCGTAGCTGCGACTGCCACTTGCCGCTTCTGCACAAAATCAATAATCCAGAGTGGGCTTTGGATTTTCAAATGCATTTTTGTTATGATCTGTTTGCAGTTAAAGGATGTCGAAACGCAGCGCTGAGGATGCTACTGGCGGCAGCGGTAGCAGCTGCTTGGTGGCGGCAGCAGCGGCTGCCAGCCACCCATTAAGAAGGTGCACTTCGAGCCGCACCTCATTGGGCCAGTTTCCACACTCGAGGAGATGGACATCAAGGTGCTCGAGTTCCAAAACAAGAAGCTTGCCCAGCGCATCGAGCAGCGGATGCGCACCGAGGCAGAACTGAGACACCGCATTGAACAGCTGGAAAAGCGGCAAACGCAAGACGATGCCGTGCTGAACGTGGTGAATCGGTATTGGAATCAACTGAACGAGGACATCAGAGTCCTGCTGCAGCGATTCGATGCAGAGACGGCCGATGAGCTGGAGAACAAGAATGAGAACGAGGTAACCACCTCGTTTCTGACGCAACTCTCCACCTGGGACAAGGAGGAGCTGGACGAGAAGCTGGCCAACCGTGTCCAGGTGTCGAAGCGTGCAGTAGCCAAGATCGTACAGGTTATTGATAGGTTAATGCAGCGTAATGAGAAGATAACTCACGTATTGAGAGGCGATAGCCTGCCGGGTGCAGCAGGGTCGGGGGCTGCAGGGACTGGTGGTGGAGATGACGAGCAAAAGTCCAGTGGCGATGCGGAAGCAGCCACACTTCGTGTCCAGGCGCTTGAGGAGACGCTAAAGAAGACGCACATCGAGATCATGACCGAGAACCGCAGCCTGCAGAATCTGAACACGTCGCTGCACGAGAAATTCCACACAATGTCGCTGAAGATGAAGGAATACCAGGACGCCCTCACCGCCAAGGAGACGGAGAATGCCGAGCTCAAGAACCAAATCGACGAGCTGCAATATGACCTGGAGAAAATTCATTGCCGCAACGACAAGCTCGAGAACCATCTGGCCGAGGCCATTGAGAAACTGAAGGCCTATCACCAGATCTACGGCGATCCTAACAAGAGCAGCAACAGTGCCAAGACTCCCAGCACAGGCTCTGCCACAACCACGACCAGTGTGAACAGCCAGCTCCTGGAGGATTTGCAAAAGGAGCTGGAAGAGTATCGGGAATTGGCCAACAATCGATTGCAGGAGCTGGACAAGCTGCATGCAACGCATCGGGAGACCCTCAAAGAAGTGGAGAAGCTGAAGATGGATGTAAGTACATATACTCCTTTCGTACATACATACATATATGCTTATTTGTATACTCTGTTCTCGATTTCGGTAGATACGGCAATTGCCCGAGTCGGTGATTGTGGAGACAACAGAGTACAAGTGTCTGCAATCTCAGTTCTCCGTTCTCTACAACGAGTCCATGCAGATTAAGACGATGCTTGACGAGACGCGGAACCTATTGCAGAATAGCAAGAATCAACATCTCCGCCAAATCGAGTTGATGGAGAGCGAAGAGCTGATTGCCCAGAAGAAGGTGCGCAGCGACATGATCCAGATGGAGGACGTCCTAGCCGCCATACGCAAGGAGTACGAAGTTTTGCGCATTGAATTCGAGCAGAATATGGCTGCCAACGAGCAGACGGCGCCCATCAACCGCGAAATGAGGCATCTCATCACCTCGCTGCAGAATCACAATGGCCAGCTCAAAGGCGAGGTGCAGAGGTACAAGAGAAAGTATAAGGATACGTCCACGGAAATTGTCAAGATGCGGAAGGAGCTGGACGAGGCTGTGGCCAAGCTGGAGGGCAACAAACTTCAAGCAGCAACAAATGCTGCAGGCGAGGATATCAAGCAAGAATCTGCGGCGAATATCAAGGAGGAGAATGCCAACCACTCATCCTCCTCTGGGCAGACAAATAATACCAACGCCGGCAGCGACACCAACTTAGCCAACATTAAAGAGGAGAACACTACCACGGCAGATGATGAAATGGATGAAGAAGCCACTGGTAAGGATATCAAGGACGGTATTAAACAGGAAAAGCTTAGCACAGCAGAGACCGCGGCAGCAGAGAAGAAGGACTCGCCTGGGCCGCAGAACTCCACGACAGCAGCCTCAAATGCTGGTTCAGGAAACGCCGTCAAAACCGAAAAGGATTCCAAGGATGGGGTTAAGGCCAAGGACGTGAAGACCGTGGAAAGCGAAACGGTACGCGATCTCAAGGCCCAGCTAAAGTAGGTTCCATTCCATCTGAGATAGCCATTGCACTCACTGTTTTTGTCTTGTTTTACAGGAAAGCGTTGAATGATCAGAAGGAGATGAAACTGCTGCTGGACATGTACAAGGGCGTCTCGAAGGATCAGCGCGACAAGGTACAACTGATGGCCACCGAAAAGAAGCTCCGCTCCGAGATCGAGGAGCTGAGGCAACAGCTCAAGAAGCTGCAGGAGAGCAAGCGCGAAGAACGGAAAAAGCTCGCCGACGAAGAGGCACTGCGGAAAATCAAGCAGCTCGAGGAGCAAAAGTACGAGCTCCAGAAGCAAATGGCGAACCACAAACCCTCGGAAAATTCGTGGGTGGGCGCACCTGGCCCTGCGGGCAACTATACTCGGCCGTTTGTGGGCTCCCACGAGGAAGAGGCGCTGCTGAACGAGATGGAGGTAACGGGACAAGCTTTTGAGGACATGCAGGAGCAGAACTCGAGGCTCATTCAGCAGCTGCGCGAGAAAGACGATGCCAACTTCAAGCTCATGTCGGAACGCATCAAGGCCAATCAGCTGCACAAGCTGCTGAGGGAAGAGAAGACAGTGCTGGAGGACCAGATGGCCACGGCAACCAGTCAGATCGAAGCCATGCACGTAGTGCTGCGAAAGCTGGAGGAGAAGGAGCGCAGCCTACAGGCAACAGTGGCCTCGATGGAGAAGGAACTGATGCTGCGGCAACAGGCCATGGAGATGCACAAGCGCAAGGCCATCGAGTCGGCCCAATCGGCAGCCGACTTGAAGCTCCATCTGGAGAAGTACCATGCACAGATGAAGGAGGCCCAGCAGGTGGTGGCCGAAAAGACGAGCTCCCTGGAGGCGGAGGCGTATAAGACGAAGCGGCTACATGAGGAGCTGGCACAGTTCAAGCGCAAGGCGGAGCGCATGAAGAAGATGGAAATGTCTGGCACAACCATCGACGAGGTGATGATCGAGGAGATCCGCGAGTACAAGGAGACGCTCACGTGTCCATCGTGCAAGGTAAAGCGAAAGGATGCAGTCTTGTCAAAGTGTTTCCATGTGTTCTGCTACGACTGCCTGCGCACGCGGTACGAGACAAGGCAGCGAAAGTGTCCCAAATGCAACTGCGCCTTCGGCGCCAACGATTATCATAGGTTATATCTGCAGTAAATAAGCGATAGACCCCTTTAAAGGTAATTTAGGTACGTTTCGGCATGTCCTATTCACAGACACACACACACACACAAACACACACGCATTCAGAGACAGACATTCATGCCGAATTATCCATTATGAGCATATAATACGAGTATCTAATCTATGTATGCATATATGTACTAATCTTTCGTTTAAGTAGCCTCCGAATAACTCCCCCGATTCCCACTGTGGGCACTTATTTGAATTTGTTCATATGGCGCCAAGCATCTCACTATGAGTTCCGCGAGACTTCGTCGCGGCTTTTTTTATGTAGCTTCTAGTTTTTGTAAATCAAACTATTTTTAAATGATTTAATTTGAAACTAAATGTACGAACTCTAATAAATGGCTAAAAACTTTACTTTTATATGCTAGAGTTCATAAATTTAATTTTGAATTAACCATGGCTATCGCAAAAACAGCGCTGCTAACGATACGAATATCGCACAAAAACATCGGCCTATAAAACTACACAAACATCGATATATCGATTTACCAATGTTTTGACATCTCTAGCTACAAATGGCGGAAATAAAATCAAAACAATTCTGCTAGCTTTTCAAACAAATTGCTGTAATTCTCGTTTAGCTGCAATACGCATTTCTCTGCTTGATGGATTTCACGAAGGAATTGGAGGACAACCTGTTCATGCTCATTGAAAACACGAAATTCTTTAAGCTAATGGCCGACGGTAATGTACACATTTCCATGTCTTTTATTCAACTCCATGTACATGACTCTCAATTCACACAGCGCTTGGCGACTGTGATGAGAAGGGCGAAATACAAAGTTTCCTGGAAGACAGCGCCAATAAGCGGCTGAAGATAGGCGAAAATGTGATCAAGATGGAACAGGAGCATAAAAACATCTGCAAGGCTATCGATCAGGCCAAAGGGGAGAGTGCCACCACGGAGGAGCTCGCGCGAAAATTCGAGGAACTGAAGCAGGATGCCGCTAAAAAGTCCTCCAATGTAAAGAACAAAGCCAAATACAAATGCTTTAAGCAAGAAATCGAATCTCAAGCTGGTCTGGCCGTCGGCAATGCTCCTGCTCCCGATGATAATTGCAGTATGTCCGAAGTTGTGCAAACCGGCGGCGATGTGTTCTCCCTACACGACCCATGGTCGATGAGGCTAATGACGGAGCCCGTGCGTAACAAGATGTGTGGTCATATCTACGACCGTGGATCGGTTAACGCCATGATCAAGAATAATCTCAGCATCCGATGTCCTGTATCGGGCTGTGCCAATAAACACTACATTCAACCCTCGCATTTGGTGGAGGACCTCGAGGTTTCAGAGAAGCTGCGTCGTCATCTTTCTGAGCAGATTTTAGAGATAGACACTGACTCGGACGATTCGGATTAGTAGCTCAGTGTGTTTGTTGTAATATTAAGATATGATATGTAAAGATAAAGCCATCTCGACAGATCTGCGAATTTTCTTTTTGCGTGCATTTTTACGGCTTAAAAACTAGAAATATTAAAATAGCTCCGAACGGAATTTGTGCTGTCGGCTACTTGAGCTTGAGCTTGTACTATTTGTGGCCTCCTCCTTTAAGACTCCTTTCTGGGTGATGGTTTTGTACAACAAGCCAGTTTTGTTTTCTCCCGATCGGAGGGGAACAGAACACACTTGATACAATCGAGTCATTATCAAGGAGCAAAATCCTTCCCAGTCAATAATTTGTATTTTTTCGCTCCGTGCGTTTTACGACTTGCTGTGGTCGGAAACATGTCTGTGATTTGATAGTCCTTTCAAGGATCAAGGCTCTTTTCCCCGTCCATTTGGCTTTCTACACTATTGCTGTGACATGTAGCTTACTGTGTTTGGAAAAATATCTTAATTTGATTGAGTTTCATTATCATTATCCAGGATCAAAAAGCTTCCTCCTGGCGTACATATATAGCTTTATAATGTCCCTCCATTATACTCATCTTAGCCTGTAATCGCGAATCTCTGTTATGATGTCTATCCCTATCATGCTGCGTCATCGCCTAAAACTCGTTTAAAATCTGGAAATCAACGACTCGTTTACATATACATAATTTTGTTTAATGTATGTACTATCTTGCAAATACATAAATCATTCCATTTCATTTATAATGCACTGTTAGTGTGCATGCTTCTTCTTTTTTGCATTTCGCATAGAGTTAATTACAACTATTATTTTCATAAGTGGTTTTGCATTTTTTTTGTTTCGTTTCGTTTGTGTTTAAGATTTTGGCAAAACTAAATAAAAAAATATTGAAGTGGGATAGAACATGACAGTAAGAGCAAAAACTAAAAATATATTTATCCTTCGTTTATATATATAGGTAATAGTAATTAATTTGTATAATTCAGAATTGTTATTTAATTGCTAAGACGTATAAATACTTTTTATTTCCCCCGCAATCGGTCTCTGTTCGTTATTAGATCAGCTTCAGCGCAGCCGAACAGAATTGTTAAGGTGGTTCGTGGAGAAGGAAAGGGGAGAGTTATGTTTCTGAGTTATGTACTTTGCTCATCTTTTTGTTGTGTAGAAGTCTGTCCTGTCTGGGAGTTTTTGAAACACCCTTGGAGCGTTTTCTTTCCTGTATATATGTAGTTGTAATCCTTTGAATTTTTCTTCGTTTTTCTAACAGCTATTTTTTTTTGTATTAATACGTAAATAAATCGTAATTAAGGGAAAGAATTATACATGGTGTTGAAAAATGCGCAAGATTCTGATTCCTCAATTGCTTTTGAGTTGCTGCTGCTGCCGCCGTTTTCCCTGCCCCTAATTGTGATTTGCTCTAGACGAATGTGTTAATTTTCATATTTTGTTGTTTGGAGTCTAACGTCGTAATAGTAATTGTACGTCTACGTTGCCTTTGCTTGCATGTGGAGGATGATCTGTGTTCGTTATCTGTGTGTTTGTGTTTCTGTATGATTTGCATGAAGTTTTCCTTTTTGTTTATTGTTAATACGTATTGTTTGCTCAGTTTTTGTTCTCCAATCCAATTGGCATGCGCTGTGGCTGGGTCTGGGTCTGGCGTGGATTTATGTAGCCACCGCGCTCACCACCTGCACCCTGGCCACCCGCTCCGCCACGACCACGGTCGCCTAAGGGCCTGCCACCGCCAAACGCTCCGTTGCCGTTCCTCTGCTGGTTTCCACCACGCTGGCCGCGATAGCTTCCACCGCCTCCTGAAGAGTCATAGCGCGACTCCTTGTTGTAGACACCACCGCCATTCTGGTAATAGTTGTTGCCTCCGTTTCCAGACTCATTGTTGCGGAAGTAGACGCCACTGTTGCCACCAGGATTGCGTCCGTTTGTCGAGTTTCCGTACTGACGCGAGCGATAGCTTCCCCTTTCGCCACCATTGCGACGCTCATCGCCACGTCCACCCTGGTCGCGGTCACGATCCCGATCGCGTCTGTCGTCACCTCCAGCACTGCGGCGCTGATAGTTTCCGGAATTGCGTCGTCCATCTTGCTGAGAGCTGTTCCAATGGTTGTTGCCTTCGTTCTCCGGATATCCGCTACCGCTGCTATTGTCGCGTGGAGTGGCCCACTCTTGCTTATGGCTGTTATTGCTGCTGCCGTTTGAGGCGGCGCTACTCATTGCATTCATTTCAGAACTCCATTTGTTGGGCGGTGCAGGCGGTGTGGACTCTGCTATCGACGAGGACTGGGCTTTTAAGACATTCGTAAGCGCAGCGGTGGCTGCAGCGTTGGTGTCGTTATTACGGGCATTCCAATCGTTGTTCTCTACATCGCCCCCAGCTCCTACAGACGATGCGTTCACTACAGTGGTCTCTTCTAACTGCTGTTGTTCCTTCAGCTGCTGCTGGATTTGTTGCTCGTAGGTCACAACAGCACTGTCATAAGAAAAAACTGAGGTCACGTCTCCTGGCTGCATGCCGATGCCTTGCGGAGCTTGCTGTGGAGGCAGCTGTGGTTGTGGTTGAGGCTGTGGCTGCTGCTGGGGCGGTATACGCGCCATAATTAACATAGGTTGCTGCTGCTGGCGCTGCTCGTGGATTAAAACTGGCGAGAAGAGTTGCTGCTGCGGTGGAGGGGCCTGCGGCTGGGGCTTCGGCTGTGGCGGTTGCGAGGGGAAGGATTGATTGGTAAAGGTCAGGGTTTGTATGGCCTGTGGAGGCTCTTCAATGTAGTGTGGGCGAGCATCAAAGATCAATCCCTGATTGGATGGGGGCGGAGGAGCCAAGACCTCAGGATTGTCCAGTTCGCTGTCCTGCAGAAAATGGAAGGTTCCTGTGCCCAAAACCTCCGCCAACGGACGCAGTTGTTGTATAAACTGTTGCTGCTGCTGCGGTGTGGGAGCCTGCTGCAAGCCTGCTGCCTGGGGATGCGGCGGCTGCTTGAAGTAATTCTGTTCCACGGCCCGAACAGTGGGAGCGAAATGAGGAGGAGGCGGCTGCTGCTGTTGCTGCTGAGGGGTAGGAGGAGCTGCTCCCGTCTGCAAGGCCTGGAGATTCACGGGGCTGCTCAGCAGCTTGTGTGGGTGAGGCGGTGGTGGCTGTTGTTGCTGAGGAGGTAGCGGCGAAGCATACACAACATGCACAGGCGTGGTCGTTGGTTGAGAAATAGGAGGCTGTTGCACCGCCATGTTTTGGGGCGGCTGCGGCTGCTCCACTGGAGCGCGCTGGTGATGAGGCTCAAGCAGAATGTGATTTGGGCGTTCGTGTTGCAGCTGCTGCTGCTGCTGCTCCATTTCAGGATTGCCACCCAAGTGGACTTTATCAAGACCCTCCTCAAGAGAGTTGCGAGCTGACGGCTCGGAAGGCAACTCCGTATCCAACTCTCCGGAGCCATCATTCGGCAATATCTCCCCAACATCACCCTCGCCGCTTGCAGTGCCACTGTCCGTGCTGTTTGCCACCGCGGTCTCCACCGGCACTTGATAGTACTTATCCAGATACCCACTGTCCTGGATCTGTTGGAAGAGAGCACGCACCTTTTCGAAGGTGGTTTCGCCGTAGGCCTTGGGCTTGGCATTGATTGTCAGGGAAAACAGCTCGGCCGCCTTCTGGGCAGTGGCCAAGAAGCTTACGTCTTCTGCAGTTTCTGGACGACGGGTTTGAGTCTCGTTGCAGCTAAGGGGAAGATTAGAATTAGTTTCAAGATCTCTTGGTATGGCTCCACTTACAATTTCTCCAGCACCTCCAGTTCGCTGCTCTCCAACTTTTGCGCTCCGTTCTCGCCCGCCAGGAAATCGCTTCGAACTTGTTCGTCATTGAAGCAGTTGAGCACATTTTGAATGATTAAAACCTCCCGAATCTTGGCTGTCTCAGCCAGCGCCTTGGCCTGGTTGTCCTTCGATTAGAGAGATTTGTCAAAGAATCGTTTCATTTTCTAAGTATGCACGTGGCTTACCTTGCGTGCCTGTTTCTTCTGCTCCTTTTCGGCCTCTTTGGATTGCTGCTGCATTTGCTTGGCCATCTCGCGGGCAAACTCCAGATTGGCCAGGACCGCATCGTATTTGGCCACAGCAGACGCCTGGTCAGCGCTCAGTTCCTTGCCGCCTGTTTGTATGGCGCGATAAGATTCCAGCTTTGTCTGTTTATCAGAAAATGCAATGAATCAGTTTATTGGTGCACATTACTCATGTCTTTGAATATAAACAATAGGAAAATAGGGCAAACATTGTAGATTGTCCACCGTCTATGGCGTTGCCAGACTGCCGGCAGATGTGCTCAGCTGTTTGATGTGCGAATAAACGAATAAGAACAAAGTAATGCAACAACTAAAATTGTACACGCATATATGTAATTGTTGTTGTACAAATTCTGAAAAGTTTACAAAACTCCACATACTTTTAAATTTTCTGTTTATGGGACATGCCGGTCAGAACGTTGAGGCTCACCAGAGCTGGCAACTCTGTGCGACAGAAAACATGGCGTCGCGAAAAATCGCAAATGCACGAGAGGGGGGAAAGGCGAAATGAAACAAAGCAACACAAGAGAATGAAAATAAAAATGGAGGGCCATGCAAAAAACAAATTGTAAATCCTTTGTTCCACATGTTTTGGGCAGGTGGCCCTTATGCAATGTATACAGACCTTGCGCTTCTCCAGGTTCCGAATTTTGTGCTCAATGGTGACCAGCATTTGCTTCAGGGGATTGTACGGTTCGGCAGCAGCAACAACGGCAGTGGCAGATGCGGCCGTCTTCAGTGCCTTGGCGCTCGCATTGTTGTTGGTCAAGTCGGTTTGGCTGCCATCAGCTGCCGGTGCCGTCGACTTTTCGGTCAAGCTGGGGCTGCTGCTGCGCTGCCCATTGGTCGAGCTACTACCGATTCCGATCACGCCGACACCGCCGATGGAGCTGACCGAGGCGCGTTTCTCCTTGCTGTTGTTGTTGTTGGTAATTGTGGTAGCAGCCGAAGGCATGGTGTGCCGTTGTGTTCTTCTAGTTGCTTACTACTTTTTCTTGAAAATAGGAAATGATCTTTGAAAAGTTCCTGTTCTTTTTTATGCAGATAAAAAAAACAGCAAACACACTCCGCAAAACTGGCAAGCAAACAGTGTGACAGCGGACTTGTCGAGCAAAGATACCCGTCTGCCCCTCAAAAATATACCAAAATGTACCTTCTCATTTTCATAATACACAGTAAATATACCATAAACTTACCGAGGAAAATAGAATTCCTTAATTTTGATATTCCATTTAATAATACAAGCTATTTAGAACTCTCATCACTAAACATATAATTTTATGCGATTGATGCATCAGATTCCTTAAAGATTGGTGAGCATTAAGGACTTACTTTTGTGGATTACTTGTAAAATGGGGTTTAAGCAAAAAAGGTCAACATAGGTTACATAGTAACTACACGGTAACTACACATTTGCTACATATTAAATACTTAATTCATATACAAAAAAATATACACTGGCCTGGATGCGCGGGAAATGGCTGATGAAAAAGAGGGTATGAACGGCACAGAAAATTAAAGGCATGCATGGTTAAATCCACCCCATTGCTAAACATACCATGAGGTTGGCAGAATATACTGAAAGTATTTTAGTGTGACCAGCTAAAAATACAATTATCATACGGAAAATGGCAGCGAATTTACGTAAAGGCCACAGTGTGAGTATATAAATTTAATAATTATTTAATTAAGCTTTACACACGTCGTGTTTGTTAGCTTGTGGGTCCCCTGCAGAAATGTTTCGCCACGGCGGCCACGGTAAAAAAATCGGAGCCCGTGAAAGGCAAGACACTTGCAGCTGTTGGGGAGTCAATTGCCTCAAAGGGGTAAATATTTTCGGAATGTTATGCACTCTTTTGTACCAATTATTATACTTTATTATATAGGTTTCTGCGGCCTCACAAGCCCTATACTCCACCCAGCAATGCAGCGGAACGTGTGCGCTCTGTGGCCGGCTCGCTGCAGTTGACCAGTGACAATCGAAAGCTGGACAATCTTTCCGAGAAGTTTAAATTCCTGTCAGCATGCTTTCAGGAACTGCAGCACGGAGTTCCAAACTCCCAGGTGCATGAACTCAGCACCGTTGCCGATGTGATTGCATTTTACAAGACTCCTGTGGATACGACTGCGCCCTTGGACGCTCTCAAGCGCACAGACCTTCCAGAGAATTTGCACATACAGTACGAGTATTTGCGTTTCAATCCCGAGACCGATACCAAGTTCAATGGAAAGACAGCGTTCCCGAAGAGCTCCACGCTGGTGACGGGTCTGAAGTACCGTGGAAAGTACGAGGGGCATGAAGCCAAGCGGTCTTGGCCGTAGTGGATCTTTTGTTAGAGCTCGTTAGTCCGTGTATATTTTATTAATAAAATTTGAGAACCTATAAAAACTCGGCTACAGCGTCCAATAAAGTGTCGCTGTTGAAAATAGTCTCCATTGCTGCCATTACACGCTCGTCCCGCAGTAGCTCCATGAGTCGTTTGTCCTCCTTGACCGCCTCCAGGTTGGGATACATTAGCTCTACGCTCGTTTCGGTCACCGCAGGTCTGTTCATAATACTAAGAATTTTCTTCTGCAGCTCAATTTCTGGATCGGGCTCCTGAAGCTTGGCGGCGGCGTTGGCATCGCCCACCTCCCTCTTCAGCTGTTCCTGCCGCTCCCCTTCCAGATATTTGATTATGCATTCGTATTGCAAGGCTGTCATCGGCCGATTGTCTGCAAGCATGTCGATCAGTTGCTGCATCTGGTCAGGATGTCGTCTTTGGCGGTGGGGCATCGAAACTGGCATGGATGTGGTGCTCGCGGCATCACGCTGAGCCTTAAGCCTAAAGTCTGTGGCGATTAGTGTGACGGCATCCTCGAGCGGCATGTTGCGATGCTCGGCAGGGACCCCATACAATATGTTAACTGTAATGCTATTCAGAGATTCGTGCTGGGGCGTCACTAGCACGGCGTAAAGGCAGCCGCGAGATGAAATGTTGGCCAACACCTTGCCCAACATAACATCCTCATTGGGAAATAGAACATCCACTCGCATGCCCATATTCCTCAGCCGGTGCTCTACATATTCCGCATATTTTCTTTAAAAATAATAAGATTGAATTAATTGTTGCTTAGTTCTTGGCCAAGTGGCTGACAACTCACGTATTATCCCGATTTACCACTATGATCTCACAATCATTTATGACTGGTTCTCCGGCTGCTGCAGCAGCTGCCGACATTACAATGCCTCCTTGAACTGTCACAGGAATATGGGGCATCATCTTTGCATTTCCATTTGCATTTACCCCTTTGCGCCCCGATTGTTTGCGTTGCGTACTCTTAATATTTTCGTCTTGAATGTGGACTTGTTCAGAGCTGTTGCACATTTGTTGGCCACCTCCTCTGATTCCAACTGCACGAATCCAAAATTTTTCTGTACCACCGAACCCAGAACTTCGCCGTAGGGAAGGCAAATGCTGGCCAGCTCCTCGCGCGTGCATACCGGCAGATTTCCGACAAATATACGATTTTTCACTAATGCTGGATCTGTTATAATATTATAATTATCCGCTTCATTCATTTTTATTTTTATTTTTCTATTTTTATTATTATATTGGGACCAGCCGGGATTTTGTTTATTAGAGATGACCGACACTAAATCGATACAGAGCTGCCACATTTTTAGCAGAAAAAAGCTATTTTTGGGATAACATCAAAATCTCCTGGATTTAAGGTATAAAAATTAATCAAGAAAAAAATAGCTTTGTATACATGATAAACACCAGAGACAAATATAAATTTTTAAATTCAATTTTCAATCAAACCTTAAAAATAGCCAGAACTATATAAAAAAATAGCTGAATTGGCATCACTTCTTCGATAGGGCAGTAAAGGAACGATATCAATCGAAAGAAGCGCTACCATAAACGTAACGGAAGATGAAGGATACATTTCCATAGTATATTTAAGTAATATTTTAAAATATGGATCAAATATCACCATCGCCTGGTCGGGCTGTAACAGCTTACGCATCTCAGCTTCTCTCCGAATCGCAAGTAGAGCTGCGCAGATCGCAACGATTGATGGAAAAGGAGAGCCGCTTGACAAAAAAGCAGGATCTTTAAGAAAAGCTGGTTCCCCGCAACTGTTCGAGGAAACAGATGAGGAATGGAGTCAACCGCTTTGTCAGCAGAAGTCGCTGCCTCAAATTGTGCACCAGGAAAAACGAGGGGCAGTCAAAAGGCGATTGAGTTCCATGTTTGTGAAGAAGGCTGTTCCCCTAAAGCGTCGCAGGGGCCATCGACCATCGTCGCAAGGAACAAGGAAAAAGGCTGAGAATAGCATTAGCTTCTACCATGAACTACAGAGGAGCCAATCAGAAGTGATGAAGTCAGCTTCACATCGGGAGCTAAGAGAGCATCCAGAGCAGCATCCTGCCACTTCAGAGCAAAGCTCACTCCAGCTGTTTGAAGAAATAGATGCAGAGTGTAGCCAGCTACATTCCACTCAAGTTGAGCACTTAGAGCCACCAATCCGATCTTTGCATTCTTCGATCAACAACGAGAACGACATCCCTTTAAAGCAGCTGAAGGCCCAGACTGCAACTCAAGGCAAGACAGAACAAGATACTCATTTTTTCGAACAGGATCAGCGTCCTTGCACTTCACAGCGCTCTGGAGAAACAGCTGAAGAACCACTTAGAACTGGAGCTAAACGGCCATTGCATTTTTCCAATGTGGATCAGGTTGTTCCCATAAAGAGACGCAAGGGTCGAGCACAAGCCAGAAGCCAGCAACCAGAAGTGATGCAGGAACAGTGTCCCTCCACTGCATCACCAATTGAAGATAATGGTTCGTCGAATAGTCAACTGCACCTGCTGGGAAGAGCATACAAGGATTATAGTCCACGAGCAATGATTTGCGAGCAGCAGGAAGACTCTTCCAATGTCCCACAAAAAGATCTCCCTTTAAAGCCATCTAAGGGTCCGTCCTCAACCCAAGGCATAAATAAGAAATCATCCACATTTGAACGATACGAGACAGCGCATCAGAAGCAGTCTCCCTCAAAGCTGCCGCCCAAGTATCCAGCACATTTTGTACACCAGCTGCCCCCTCTGAGAGCGGGAGGGGGTGACAGGAGCTACATGCACATGCGACCCAGAGCAGCTCCAGCTGTCCAGCTGCGTGAAATGTGCCCCACACCAGAGCTCACTCCCGTGGCAGGGCTGCAGAAAGCAATCGTCGCCGACCGCTCCCTCTCGCCATCCAATCCAAGCTCGGAGAGCTCTGGCACGCTCTCCCTGACCGACTCCATTGGCGAGATATTTGGCACCAAGAACATCAGCTACATTCTGAACGTCGAGTGCCCTCGTCAGTATATACTCATCGAGGATCACCTGCCGGCCATGGCCATGATGTTGAATGTCGAGTTGGTGCGCCTCCGAGCAGTCCTCGACCTGACACAGCGACTCACGCACGAGCAGATACTGAATTGGCCACTGAAACTGGAGAAGCCAACGAAAGATTGAATTTTAATTTATTTTCAAATGTTTAGTTTTTCGATAATTCAGTATATTCTCTGCTTTAGTGGAGGCACAGGAGTGGGGACAGGACAGGACAGGACAGGTCCAAGTCAGCAATGGAGGGAGCGCCATTGGGCCACAAAGAAGAATCGGGAAGCTTATGTAGCAATTTCTTTCTGTATTCTTTTAATTGGTATTTAATATGTATAGTTTTTCTGTTTGTTTTTGTTTTTTTTTTTAATTTATGTTATTTTTGCCTTAGACTTTCAGAGTGCACAATTTTGTTTAAACCTTTTACGTTTGTTTTGTTTGTTGTATATTTTAAATTACTAATTACTAAACGTTATCTAGACTTTAATATACTTCAATAATTGGTTTGCCTCCCCATTCTTCTACTTCTACGACAATCGACAGCAGCAATCGTGGCTTTACTTTGTTTTGTTTCAACGTAAATGTATATACAACCGCATCAGCATCGCAACAGGAGTCAAAGACCCATTTAATAGTCACTGTCGTAGCTGACATCCTGCTGAGCCTGCGTCGAGTCATCGGATCGCTCGGATGTTGGCTCGAGATCGACATCGAGGGCAGTCGTGTTGGCCGTACAGCAGCTGGGGTGGGCCATCGAGTCGAAGGCATCTTTGATTTGATTATTGGCCCCCTTGGGATCGAGATCGGTGGCCCAGCTGAAGTGCATTAGGGCCAGATCCATGTTGCCGAGAGTCTTGTGTATTTTGCCAATGAGATAGAACACCACAGATTCCTTTGGCACAATCTCCTTGAGCTCCTCCAGCTCGCGCAGAGCCTCCTGGTACTTGCCCAGCGAGTGGTATATCGAGCCGCGATGGAATCGCGCCAGCGGATTCTTTGGATCCAGCGTGGCAGCCGTGTTAAGGGTCTGCAGCGACAGGTCCTTCTTCTTCATGTAAAACTGAATCGTCCCGATGTGCACCAGGATCACAGAATTCTGTGGATTAATCTTCAAGGCCTTCATGTAATGGATTTCGGCCAGCTCGTACTTCTCCTGCTTGGAGTAGATGGTGCCAATGCCGAACCAGGCATTGTAATGCCTGGGATCTCGAACGACGGCCGCTCGGAAGTAGTCCATAGCCTTGTCAAACTCCTCGGTGAGAACCAGTTCGTGGCCCAGCAGGGTGTAGCTATAGACAAAGTCAGGATCCACCTGGACGGCGCGCTTAAAGAACTTGATGGCCGTCTCATGCTCCTTGTGCAGGGAGAAACAGTTGCCAGACACACACCAGGTCACTGGACTGCTCTTGTTCTGGCTGATCAGGTCCTGGGCCAGCGAGGACAGCTCCACCTCCTTTTGTAAATGCCATAGGGAAGTCGAGTAGATCTCCATGTAGTCCAGCCGACACGGCTCCGCCTTGTGTATGCCCTCGAAGAGCACGACCGCCGCCTCGTAGTCCCTCATTTCGTATCTGCACACGCCAATCAGGGACTGCACCCAACTGGAATTCAAATGATGCTTTGGTATCGTTGTCTCTAGCTGCTTGATGGCCGCCTTGCACTGAAACGTGGAGAGTTGCTTGTAGGCCTCGGCAAGGTCACGCAGTAGCGACATAAGACCGTCGGCGGACTGCTTCTTCAGACTCAGCAGTTGATGGGCCATGGTCTGGGCATTGTTTAGGCTGTTGTTGAGCAGCACCTTGGCCTCCTCTGCGGCACTGCGGTTATTGTTGTTGTTGCCCGCCGACGTAATGGTCTCGACCTTCTCCTTGCGCGCCTGCTTCTCGCTCAACTTGTCCGACAAGTGGCTGGTCTTCTCCTCAATCAGCTCGTTGTTCAAACAAATCTTCGTCATGCGGGACTTGGTTTTCCTGGGCGGCGACCGTGGCTGCACAAACTTATTGTTGGCTATGTTCGGCGACTTGTTGTTCTCCTTCACAGAGTAGGCAGAGTTGCTGAACAGGCGCGAGCTGCGGCGCACAGCGGCGTTGGGATTGGGTGGCACATTAAGATTATTGCCATTGCCCACATTATTGTTGGGCGTTCGCGGCGTTATATTGCCGGCTTGGGTGAAAACGGCAGGCTTGTTGCTGCTGCTGTCCTTGCGGCTTATCAGTCCCCCCACATGCGTCTTTAGCTTCTTGCCCATCATTTTAGGCTCCTGGTTGACCTCCACCAGCATTTGGGGCATGGGGGAATACGTGATATTCATGACTGGAGTGTGGGTGCCATTGCCGCTGACACCGCCACCGCCTCCGATGACGGATCCATCGCTCCCAGTACAGGGACTAGTCAAGGGCCAAACGCCAAAGCTGGGAGTGGTGGGCGAGATGGTAGATAGGTATTTGAATTGTTTACGGAACGGAGTGCCACTGCTGACATCGTACAATTGACTCTGCTGCTGCTGCTGCGGCTGACCCGTCTCTTGGGGACAGCCCATGGGCGTATCCTCCAGCATCGCCAGCATGCTGGAGTTTTGGGGAGCTCCTCCGCCACGGAGCATGCTCATGGAGCTGTTGAGATTGTTATTGATGTTGTTATTGTTGATGGGCGTCATTAGGTTGCTGCTGTTGTTGTTTATTCCAAGCTGATGTTGATTCTGATTCTGTGGTTGCTGCTGTGACTGCTGCTGGTGATGATCCACCGGTGTGGTCCAAACGTAATTGGAGCTATTGCTTATGTTCGTGAGTAGATTATCCGTTTGCTGTACCTGCTGCTGTTGCTGCTCGTGGCCGAATAGCACCATGGAAGTTGCATTGGCGCTGCTGCCTTGGCAGGTGTTGAACACATCCGTGCTGTGGATTTGGAATATTGACGCAGTGTCCATGTCCTGGCCCAGCAGGCACAGATCCGCGAAGGCGTGCCACAAAAAGGGGTTCAGCTTCAGGGCCCGTCTCAGGGCAGTTACGGCCAGCTTGTTGCGCTCGGTCTTTATGCAAATTTGGGCTATCAGCTGGTAGGCAAAGCAGGCCAGTTCCCCAAAGTCACGCTGCAGCTCGTCGAAGTTTTTCGCGTCCGCAAAGCCAGTGGTTATCAGAGCGCTCTCGGCCTCGGCAAACTTCTTCAGCTCGTAGGCGCACTTGGCCTGCAGGAAGCGGCACTGGGCCGAGCGGCGTGCCTTCTCCTTGAGCAGCCAATAGGCCTGGTGCACGAGATTGGAGCGAAAGTAGCTGGTGGCCAGGAGAAATATCGTCTCGTCGCATTCCACTACAATTAAAATAGAGCGAATAAAGCATTGGATACACAGCCACACGAAGAGCCTTGACACACACGCCAAGGCCGCCAGCGCCAGTCAGCAACAACATTACATACCTTCCGAGCACAGGCGCTCCGCCAAAAAGACAGCATCTTTGTGGTCGTAGTAGTTCATGCAATGCCATATGGCTGCCTGCATGATTGGCGGAAAGGGGCAGGTAAAGAGGTAACGAGGGGGATAAAGAGAGAGAGAGTTTAAAATCAATGGTTTTCTGCCTTTCTTTTCTGCATATGTTTTATGCTATTGATTTACCTGAACAGGCTCCTGAATCATCATGTTTGGTTTTGTTTGGGGAAAACTTATTTGTATTATGAAAAGGGTCGCGTTAATTCTAGGAATCCGGTTTGCTTTGCAGCTCTAATCTTGTTCTTCAATAACCCAGTTCAGACATGCAGTGTATAAATCCAACAAATTATCATGTCGCCACTTGCACACGCGCTGCAAATTTTCCAACAATATAAGGGAAAAGAAAATGTGTTGTGTGTGTAACTTGAATGCAGTGGTGGCTCCGCTCCCTGACCACTTTAGTAAATTGCAATTGGTTTGAGTTTTGAGTCGCCTCTGCTGCTTCTTCGTACTCGGGGCACACAATTTTCGACAATCTTTTCAAGGCCTTTGTGTTGGGTATACACACGCACGAGTTAAATTAGCTATATGCACCAACATTAAACTACACCTTCGCCGCATTTTAGTTAGATAAAACACGCTGCACCTCCATTTTAAAAGCAAAAAAAAGTCAAGCCTCAAGTAAAAGTGCAAAAAACGCCAAAAAACGGCAAACGCGTGAACTGCAGTGTGACCGCGCATTTATAGATAAAATATACCGTCAGACCCTCATATACATACCAAAATATACCTTATCATTTTTAAAATATACCGTAAATATACACTTGATATTCCTCGATTTTGATATTCGATTTCATATTACTATCTAGCTAGAACCCTCAGAACTACACACATAATTTTATCCGAATGATGAATCAATTTCCCACGGGATTAATTTACTTGAAGGACTTATTTTATTGACTTCTTTACAGTTTAGGATTCAAGCGAAACAAGTAAAATCATAAAACGTCAGTGTGTACGGAATGTGACGTCATTGTTGCTGGTCAACCAAGTTGCTGCTATGAGTATGGACATTTGTACACCCTATTGTACCCTCTAACTTATGTTAAATTTGTTTTCTAAGCTGCTTTAAAACATTAATACTAAACTTTTCTTCTCTGCGGCAGAAATCGCGATGTCGACCCTGGCAGAATAGGTCAAATAAAGAGTGTATATAATCTAATTTAAAATATATATGTTAACGCCTACCAGTGCATCCTAAGGGAATGGCACCTGCTGTAGGCTACCCTCACCGTTCAGATGGAAATATAATAATGGAAATTATATAAAATCCACATGTTCGCCATTGGGACGTGGAGAGTGAGTGGGATTCCTGAAAGGCATTCGTACAGAAAAGAAAGATAATTCATTAAATGGAATTTAGATTGGTAGCTTCAGCTTGGACACGACACGCTGACCAAATCCAGCACGCTGAACATAATGATCTGGGCGGGGGTCTCGACCACAATTCCCGCCACACCGTATTTGCATCCGATATGGAGTTGGTCACAATGAAGCCACTGGCCAGGGACATTGCCTCGAGGCTGTGGTGGCTCTCATTGCTGCAGGTTCGAGACCCGCCACAATCCTTCGCACTCCGCCGAGTAAACCGTCTGGCCCACACCACACCTCTTGAATCCATCCATATCCTTTTCTAGAACCGATGATCCTTATTGGTTTTATTGGATACCTACGAACTATTTTTACGCTATATAATAATAAGAAATACTAATAAGTTATTTGCTGCCTTTTCTTCCATCTTATTGTGAGTCACTCGAGCTTGAGCTGGAACTGTCGGTGGACATTACTTCCACATCATCTTGAGCACGTGTCTCCAGCGCTACCGAGTTGCCAGAAGCACCCATTGTCATGTGCAGTTCCCCAAGATTCCAATTGAATTGGTTTTGGAAGGCATTCGGCACTTCACCAGCTCCTCCGGTGCCGGCTCCACCAGGGCCAGATAATCCGCGCTGAACATCTGGTGTGAGCCCGCTATTCTGATGTGGCACCGGACCGCCATTAAGGTTTTGATCCGACTTGCCCAGCAAACCATTCCGCATCTCAATATCCGTAGGATACGGGCGACGCAGGTCACCTATGCACCACGTGAGGGGAGCGCTGACTGCGTTCGCTGAGCTGATGCGGTGGGCGTATTTATGAGCTCCTCTGAGGACACCGGTCGCTTGTTGGCCTGGTTAATGCTGGCCAGTTTCTGACGAGCTTGGAAAATAGCGGTGGAGAGTATAAGTTCGGCATCCTTAAGCGACTTTTGTAGCTTTTGTATTTCCCGGTCCTGTTCAGCGGAATGCAGGAACAAAATCAGGCACGGCACTAGTAAGCTTTGAATAACAATTGTACTTACGTGCACCTCGACCTTGGCACGCAGCTTGTCCATGGCATCCTCCACTTTGGCCTGCTCCTCGGCCAGCTCCAGCATTTTGCGAAACTCTTCATCTTTGGCCACCAACAAGTCGAGCAGGTCGCCGAGATCTGTGCTGGATATCTTTTGGTGCGCCTGCTCGATTAGTTCCTTTGCAATCATTTCAATGTCGTCGATTAGCAGGAGCAGACGCTCCTTGGTACTTAAGTGAAACGACATATTAAGCCCGCTTTTTAATTTTAGCAATTTTGCAATTTTGTTTGTTTCCCACAGGCTAGGGATGGTATTAACATCGCGAATTTATCGAAAAAATTGACCAAACAACCATCAGAAATATACCGAAAATTACCATATCAGTTTTAAAATATACCTTTAATATACTGACGGACACGACAAGATGCGTTGATATTCCATGATTTTGATATTCGGTTTAATATTACTAGCATGTTATTGCTCTCAGCCCCAAACAAATAATTTAATCCAATTCCTCAATCAATTTTGTACAAGATTGGCTAGTTTTTAGAATTCTTTTTATTGGATTGCTTACATGACAAGGTTCAAACAAAAGCGGGCAAAGCATTAAACAAACGTGTGTACCGGAATGTGATGTCACTGTTACTGGTCAACCTATTTCCTTTAATTAGTGTAACATATGGTTTTCCAAGCTGCTATGAAACATAATAATGAGTTGGCGAAAATTTTCCCATACGAATCAAATGTATCTAACGGGACATTTTTTGGAAAACCACCCCAATTTTTTACAGCAAATTTCGAACGATTTGATTGGTTGAAAGTTGAAAACGCGGTTAATTTTTTAACGAAATACTATTTTGTGGGTACAAAAACAAAATATATATGTATTATTGTTGAATAGGCCGTCGGGCGTAGATTTATATAGCCATATATCTTCATTTCAAATAAGTCCGTATTTTTTAATAATAGTTTTAAATTTCGACGATAATAATTTGTATCAGACTCGCCGTTTTACCCACTGTATTGCGACTCCCGAAAAAACAAAGTTTTCTACCAGCGTGGCCGAGCACTACAAATGTCCTAACAACCCGTCGGAAAATGTCGCGTGCGTCGAAAATTGGCCCAGATGATACCGTTCAGCTTAGAGCATGTCAACAGCTACAAGCTGAAGAGATTCGGAGAATTTCATCCCTCCAGGGACTGATCCTGACTTATTTATCTACTATTACTATTTTACTGTTAGTTTATTTTTACTGTTATTTTAAGCCACTGGCTTACGATTAACATGTATTTGATATAAAATAATAAATATTTTCTTTTTGTAGCCAAAAAATACTATTCGACATAAAATCCGTTAAAAAAGTAACGGTTTGTCTTACGCGTTTGCAACTTTCAACCAATCAAATCGTTCGAAATTTTCTGTAAAAAATTGGGGTGGTTTTCGGGCAACGTAAAAAAAAATGTTCCCGCGACCATGAAAAACAAAATTGCCGAATATATTTCTTCACAAGTCCGCTGAGTACCACAAAAATGTCCATTAATAATTTTTAAAATCATATTAATTCAAACGATGAAGTAGATTCATTGCTGCTTACGCGTTCCCGTTAAATACATGTTGGTCACACCACGAAAATTTTGAAAACCCACCACGATTTGAGAGCGAAAAATGTCGATATTTTCTGTGCGCTAATGGAGTTTGGCGGTCATTTTGAAGAGTACTTTAATTTACTCTAAAAAATATATTGGAACTTGATTAAATATACTTTTATATACCGATATACCGTAATTATACTTTGAACTCGATTTCGACGTCAAAATATTCCGTAAAGTATATAATATACCGTAAACGGTCACCCAGATCACTAACCATACTGTATGGTTAGTGCCCAGATCAACATACCACTGTGATTCAGTGATGCCACCAGATCGACCAAAAAATAGGGCGTAAAGTGATGCAATACATCGATTGCAAATATCGAATGATGTACTCAATACCATCGAAATATCTCTCTTTTACAGCTGATCTTCTAGGGTAAGTTAGCGCACAAATACTTGTCGTTATATATTGACGTCAAAACTGAGTGTCGGTATATAATGGAAAGAACGTTGGGTGTCTCATGCTCAAGTCAATGCAGAAACTAGACCTTCCAAAGTAGCCAAGAAAAGAGAATTTTATCATTAATTAAAAGTCCAGTTGTTCACCTGTTTAAATGGAGGGGGCTTAAGTGTGTTAAGTTCATACGCAAACATATGATTTATGGTATGTCGGTATATGATATAGTATGTTTAATACAATTTTTGGTACATTTCGGTATATTCCCGCATCATGTTTGATAAATAAATAAATTTCATAAATAAACATATAACCGTACCACCACTCCACTTAAAAACTCTGGCTTATTGAGGCACTATGGTTGTTGAGCCATAAGCATGATGCTTCGTCTGCTTATGATCTGCTTTTCTATTTTTGTCGTGGTCTATTGGTAAGTGCAGCGTCGCGCCACCTACTCTGACCGACCCGACCCATTTATTACTCACTTTTCTGTTGATTAGGATTGTGCCAGCGGGCATTAGCTGGTATTTGGTGAAGCGCTTTCGGGTCAGAGTAAGCATCGGGCGCCTTTCGCTGCCCTACTTGTCGCTCAAGAATGTTAACATCCAGAAGAATGGATTCGGTGTGGTAAGTCGATTTCGATCAATGATATCAATACGTATGATTATATTATGATATTGTGTCAATAGCAAATCGAGGAGGTATGCCTGCGCAGCAGTTTCTTCACAACCGAGGTGACCAAGCTGCTCTCCATCTACATCCGTGACATACGCATCAACAAGGACATACCGAGACGCAACAATGAGAACGGCGACGATGGCGTGACCTCCAAGGCGAATAGGGTCAAGGAGGGCGCGGCCAAGGGCGTGCCTGATTTTCGAGAGTCCAAGGTTCCAGCGAGTATCATAACCTTTGCCCAGTTCATGGCCGTGCACGTAAACAACATTTCGGTGCTGCTGATGAACAATGATTTCGAACCGGGCTGGTTCATTCATGCCACAGCAAAGGAGTTGCATCTGGATGGAAGCATTGTGCAGAATGCCCGCGTTCTGCTTGTCAATGCGGCCCTGAGTGAGGCCCAAGCCAAAATGCTAAGGCATTGCAGTTCCCGTCGCCAGTCGCTCGAGAATCTCAACAATATTCGGCCGTGTCTGGGCGAGGTGAGCTTTGACGTGACCCTGGATGCGTCGCTCTTTGCCCAGGGACCTCTGTCCATGGATGTAAGTAGACCGTAGACCTTTGATTACTTATTATCTATAGTCTATACGAGAAATTCTCTCGACAGACGCTGAGTCTGGTCATCAACAATGCCAAGTCCGTGATACATGGAGGATTGTATGACTTCCTCAGTGAAGACAAGGAAAAGACAACGCCTGGCCAGCCGTCGAAGCGCCTGCAGGTCGCCTTCAAGCCACCCAATAGCTCCGCCTACGACAATGACAACTACGAGAAGCTGGCACCCATTATACCAAAGAACTTTAATTTTAGCATCAAGGCAGCCACATTTTCGGCCGTCAAGGAGAACTCGCAAAATGATTTCAGCGCCAAGCTGCAGTTGTTTAACGTAAGCAGAGCAAACCCAACATTTTCAAGTGCACTATACGTATACTTCATAATTATTACAGATTACGGGGAAGTTCAATTCTAATGTGAGGGACGAAAAGACTTTGCTGCCATCAATGCTGGCCAAGCTGGTGTTCAAGCATTTGGACATTGATACCAAATACGAGAAGCTTCTGTTCGTCGAGCAGTTTACCATAGACTCTGTGGCAAGTCCGCTGTGGCAACTTGAGAGTGCAAAGCTCTGTAAATGAACCAAATCTATTTTCGTTTTAGCTGGAGGAAGACATCTTCAATCTGTATGTGAAGCTAAAGACATTCCAAATCATCTACAACCACAGCGAGATCTATGACTTTGTCAACAACAATTTCCTGGCCCGCCAGCGGTCCAGCAATCAGCAGCAGCTGCATGCCCTCCAGCTAATGCACAAACAAAAGTCCCTGCCCGATCATCTGTACCCGGACAAGGCAGCGAAGCAGCGCCGCGAGGGCGAGAGCAGTGGCGTTCTCGAATGGATTATGCAGCGCATTGTGGTCAAAGGCTGTGCGGAGCTGTTCAATGTGTCGCTGCTAATGAAGCTGGAGGACGAGCACATAGCCATGAGCGTCAGCCACACGCGGTTCCTGCTGGAACAGATCGAGGAGAAGCGCAGCTCTTTCTATGGCAACAAGTTTCTGAATCTGCTCCTGAACCAACGTCAATGGAGCATGGAGCTGATGGTGGAGACGCTCTGGTCAAATCTGGGCAACTCCATCAACGACACGAACAACTTGAAGAAGACTCACTCGCCGGGCTCCCCGTTCTTTCTCGGCGTGAGCCTCGTGAAGCTCTGCTCGTATGCGAACACCACCAAACTGGACATTTCAGTACACACCTTCCGTACGGAGTACAGCATGCAGTTGGCGGAGTTTGTGGTCAAGTCCGTGGAATGCCTGCGTCAGTACAGGGGAATGGAGCCAAGAAGATCTCCCGAGCAGCAACCCCAGCAAATAGGCATGCATCCGTCCCCGTCCGAGCCGTCATCTACCTCGCTGCGCGTCTCTGTTAAGGTCAAGGACATTACGGCCTATTTTGTGAACCATCACAATGTCTACGTGCTGCTCAGTTTCTCGGAAATCAACCTGACGCGGTCGCAGCTCTTCACCACGCTCAAGCTGGAGGAATTCCAGATGGCCATAATGCGTTCCATGACCGCCTCTTCCTTGTGCCTCACCGACTTCTCGGACGTGTTTGCCACCTGCAAGATGATCCGTCTGGAGCATGAACAAGTGGCGGGCACGCTGGGCAATCTGTCTATTTATATACCCGGCAACACGGAGGCCATGTGGAACTCGAATCTGCACATGCACTTGCTCACCTTGGTGCGGGATATGAAGGATCTAAAGGCGGAGCTAGCCTTGCCAACGACTGCCGCACAGACTCCGGCGACTCCCGCGACTCCGAAGGTACCCCGGGGCGGACTTGTGATAGAGTTATCCGCAGAACGTAGCACTATCTGCGAGCTGAAGCTGTCGGAGCGTCATTCGGTGCAGTTCTTTGTGGAGGGCCTCTTCTTTAGCCACAAGGAGCGGCACATCATCTATGCGGAGAATGTGTTTGTCAAGATTGACGATCAGCACATCTTCACAGTGAAGGAACTGGACATGCAGTCGTTGCCGCGCGTCGACGCCTTAACCCACGAGCGCCTCAACTTTCCTGGCTTTCAGCTGGCCTCCAACAGGGTCTGGGTCACGACCATTGGCTCGATTAAGGCCATATTTCCGTACGACCACGACTTCTACAATGCCATCAACAGCGAGTGCGTGTCCCACTTCAAGTGGCTCAAACTGGTGCACAACTACAAGAAGAAACCATTCACCGTGGACTCGCCGCTGCCGAGTGATTTGGTGATCAAGATCAAGGAGTTCCTGCTGGAGATCAGCGACGATCCATTCGAGGTGAAGCTGCGCGACAACTATGTGCTGCTGGTCGACGAGTACCTGGAGAGCCTCAAGCGCAAGGCTCTGTTCGATAAAAAGATTGCCGAGCTATGCTCTGAGCGGCTCCTTGTGCCCGCCGGCACCATCGAAAGCCTCTATGCGAACCTGGTGAAGAAGAACTCGGAGATCTATGTACAGCGCTCGAAGAAGATTCGGGAAAGTGGTCCCGTGCGCACCCGCCTACTGGCCTGGATAATGACTGACGTGGAGATCATGGCCATGGCAGACACCTCCATACACGGCTATGACAATGTGACGCGAACCATGCGAGAAATCGACCACGAGAGCCCCTGGCCAGAGGAGGGACTGGAGTTCAGCACGCTCTGGTGTCGGGGCGTCAACATAAGCTGCTCAGAGTGGAAGTTCATGCTGAGGTAGGTCTCAACCTAGGCTTTTCATTCATATTTCCTCTGGTATTGATATGCTCTTTGCAGAGACTTTCCGCAGCCAATGTTCTGTGTGAAGAGCATGCGTCTGTACGGAAATCTGTGTGGAGCCGAGCAAATGGGCTCGAAGCGGGCTAAGCGCGATGTCCATATTGAGGTGGGGGATCCCTTTGGGACGAATGTGATACAGCGCAGCATGCCCTCGCTGAAGTTCTACCACGACTTTGACTGCGAGCTGGAGAGCTGTAGCTATGCCTTCGGGGCCTGCTGGGAGCCCGTGATGGCGCAGTGCAATCTGAGCTTTGAGAAGATATCGGCTCCCTCGAAGGACCCCTCTCCGCCGCTGCCGTTCTGGGATAAGCTGCGCCTGCTGCTGCACGGTCGTTTAACGCTGATTGCCAAGCAATTTACCATTCTCCTGCATGCCTCGCTGGACCCCTACAACACCACGGAGGAAATGGAGTTGACGTGGAACAATTGCGGCATTGTCTTGACGAATGCAAAGATTATGTTCAAGGGAGAACTGAATGTGAGTGGCAGAGCGAGTGACTGCTCCCTCTCTCTAGTTTCTCTAGTTTACTGATTCCAATGTGGATTACAGGTCACGGTTCGAACAGCCTCCCGCTATGACGATTGCCGCCTACTCCACTTCCCCAATCTGAAGCTGACGGTGAAGCTGAATTGGGTCTGCCTGGCCAATCCGAATGACCATCATGCTGTGATGCCCTGTGCCCCGAACAAGTTGCCCGAGTACTCGAGCAACCAGGTGCACGACTCGTTCCGTGCCTTCCGCTCGCTTAATCTCAACATCTGGATATCGTTCGAGACCAAGCAAAAGGCCGGCGATGATGTGGAGATCGATATTCCCAGTCTGGTGCTATACGGCAGCACCTTGCGTTGGTTCGAAAGCCTCCAGCAGATACTTTCGGGCGTTACGCGGCCCACGCGACGCGGTCCCGTCTTCAACAATGTCAGACCGAAGAAGAAGCCACTGAGTCGCCACTACAAGAAGGCCAATCTGCAGATGTGTCTGCACAAGTTTCAGGTGCTCTACTGGATGTCCCATGCCCTGCACAAGGGCTTCCAGTTGAACGGCAGACGGGTCTCATTCAGCTCTGAATACTGTCTGACACTCAATCCCATTGACGACGGGCTGATCCACAGACCGCGTGCGGACTGGTCCACGGTCTACATGAACTGCGAAGTGAATGATGCCGAGATCTGGCTGAAGAGCATTGTGACCGAGAAGATGGACAGCAGCTCGGAGAATCTGGCGACTGCTGCGGACGCCTTCAAAATAGTTCGCTTCTACTTCCTGAGCGTTGCTAAAGTGTCCTATGGACGGGAGGCCCTGATGCCCATCACGGCCACCACTTCGGAGGACGATGTAAAGGCAAAGTCCACGACGCCCACCCACAAGCTGGTGGTGTACGACCTGAAGGGCGCTTGGACCAAGAGCAATCGGGACGTGGCCTTTGCCCTGTTCGACTCCTTCATGAAGTCGCAGAAGCTGAAGAACAATCTCTCCACCGAAGCGGTGAAGAGCTACCGGAAGGAGGGCGGAAATTCGGCTGTAATGAAGCACAAGCGGAGCGACAGCACCATAACGCTGTCCAACACAAGCACCGAGGTCCTGCCAAGTGAGTAGTAGTCCGATTAGATATTGCAGCCAGCTGACCGATCTGCTTTTCAGTTGCCAATGCAAATACATCGCTGAAGAAGCCACCAGCCCAGATCCATGCCACGGCTATGCTGCAGCAACTCATTGCGGAGGCGGACCACAAGTTCAACGTGTACAGCGACGACCACAGCACGCAGTCCAGAGAGCTGCAGCTGCAGGGGCTGCAGGCGTGCGCCTCCCAGGACGTCATACACGAGAACTGGTCCATTAGCTTGGTCAACTCCCAGGTGCTGCTCAAGGGGTGTGAGACCTCAGGCTATGTGATCATCAGTGCCGCCAAGGCGGAGATACTTCAGCGGGAGCATCGGCCTGTCTGGCGCGATCGCTCGCTGATCTCGAAGACCACGTGGAAGGGCCTGCTGGAGTGCATGCAGTACTATGCGACAGTCAGTGCGGGGGACAACAACTCCCCGCTGGAGAAGGAGATCATGTGGCTGACGGTGGACAACATACAGGACAAGGACGAGACCGTGATCAACAATCTTCCGGAGGACATCTCCCATTTGGTGGGCAGTGGCCGCAGTGTGGGCGGAGTGGTCTCTGAAACGGTCGGTGCCTTCCTGAGCGACAATTCCGGGGAGGCTCAGCCCGTGCAGCTGCAAAGGATCGTGTCCAAGTGCAAGTGCGAGTTCTTCTACGTGAGCTATGGCGATGCCATCGACCCCAACAGCATCACAGAGGTGCCGCCTCCCCCCTCGGAGGAGCTGTTGTCGCCCTGGGAGAAGCAGGACGATCCTGTGGACGCGTTCACCCTGATGCACCACGACCTGGATGTCTGCACCAACTCGCTGCAGTACGCCATGATCCTGGACATTGTCAACAATCTGCTGCTGTACGTGGAGCCGCAGCGCAAGCAGGCGGCCGAGAAGCTGACCAGGATGCGCTTCCAGCTGCAGCTGCACTCCACGGAGGATCAGAAGCGGCCCATTCAGCAGAAGCAGACGGTGATCAGGAGCCTGCTGATGAAGATCCGCTCGCTGGAGAAGGACATACACATGATCAGCAAGGAGCGCATCGAGGAGGGCGACACCCTGGAGCTTCGACTGGACTTTGACCGCGTCCAGCAGCAGATTCGTGAGAGCAAGGAGGAGCTCAACACGTACAGCGAGGACCTCGACATGATGCTGCTGTGCTACAAGGAGACGCAGCTGTCGCAGCTCAGCAAGATCTCGAACGTGCGGGCCGACGAGTCCGTGACCATGGTGCGGGCCAACGAGATCTGCTTCAAGCGCGCCCAGTGGCGGCTCACAGAGACCGATGGCCAGATTGGCATAGCCGATCTGGTACTGAGTGCATTTCTCTACACGAAGAAGTCGAAGAGCGACGATTCGGTGGAGCACCTGCTGGAGCTGGGGAACATACGCATGGAGAACCTCTTGCCCCGTGAGATTTATCGCGATGTTCTGCTTGCCACTGAGATCCAGAAGGACATGCCCGTGGACACCCACAAGCGGGTGTTGCGCATCTTCTGCCGGGAGAAGGCTCCCGTCGGGGGCATCTCTGTAAAGGAGCACTTTGAGATCAACGTGGCGCCAATTACCATAGCCATCACCAAGAAGTTCTACAGCACGATGCTAAAGTTCTGTTTCCCAGATCGCGACGCATCCGAAACGGAGGTCATTGATGAGCTGGACGACAACGCGTCCACCAGTTCGGCATCCACAACGAGCCTACAGGCAAAGTCTTCGTCGTCGTCTGCGTCGACGAAGCGGTCGGGGAAGAGCAAGAAGAGCGTCAAGGATTCCGAGTTCTATGTGAAAATCGAAAAGGACGACGTGGAGAAGATGAAGGAGCGCGCCGAGAAGAACAAACTGTTCATCTACATCAAGATACCCGAGGTGCCCGTGCGTGTCAGCTACAAGGGCAACAAGGAGAAGAATCTGGAGGACATCACAGACTATTCCCTGGTGATCCCCACTCTCGAGTATCATAATGTGACCTGGACGTGGCTGGACCTCTTGTTGGCCATGAAATCCGTCAGCAGGCGCGTGATCTTCTCGCAGGCCATCAAACAGAAGCTGCACATCCATCAACGTCAGCCCATTCTATCGGCCGGAGAGCGGGCCACCCCGCAGGAGGCTGAGGACAAGGCCAAAATGCTGTTTGGCAATCGCCTGCTGGTAAGTCCATCTAATCCTCCTTATCGAATAAAAACACGATCCAGCGATTTAACTGATTTCCCTATCCATTCATCTCTATCCAGAACGAGAACCGAAATCAGAAGAAGAGCGGCGGCGTCTTTAAATTTTCATCAAGCGGAAAGTGATCCCAAGGAATTTGCCCCTCGGTGATGTTCCTATATCATTGGAATATAGTTTAAATTTATTATACTGTACGTTCAAAGGATGTACGAAAATACATATGTGCAACTCGGTACTGACCCAGACCCAGTCCCAGGCCCTGGACCTGGACTTAACCAATTAACAAGAATGTCGAGTGCGTCTTGGCCCATTAACAGATTAACAGATACATTTATATACTACAATCACGCACTCAGACATACACAGACACTCAAGTATTATGCTATGTAAATCTATAAATCTATTAATATTTGTAGCTATTTATGTTTTTATGTGTGTGGGTAACCATTTAAACCATCGTCCTCTGGCAAACCTTAAACCTTTGACTCATTTTTTTGGACTGAGTATCTGGGATCGTTAGCGTAGAGTCGTTATTCCGAATGTACAATTATTTTAACCAACGCCACAATTCTCAAAACATTATCGCAATAGACGGCGCTCTCTATACCCCGAGTACATTCATTGGGAAATCTGTCATATCTGTTATGTGGGCTCACGAAAGGAGGAAATTTTCGGGAAATGGGTTAAACACTGGATGGACAGTCAAGGTCGAAGATATGCCAAGCATTTTATCTTCGGCATAATTGTAGAATTACCCAAGTTCAACATAAAGTCGAAGCCTTGTCGCCATTAATGTCTGATCTCTCTACAGTAACCAAATTTGGTGTAATATTTTCAGATCCAGCTGCTATTTCAATATTCAGCTTCCATGGTGTAAAGGAAATTTAGGAATTTGTTTTGTTTAGCTGCCTAATTGATCTGTCAGTGTAATTCGTTATTGTAGTTTAAGTTGTAGCTCGCCATCTGCTGTAGAAATCTGAAAACATATGCAATATTTTTAGAGCTTCTATCCCTGTAGAGGCCGAAGATGTACATAAATGGTCCACTCAATAAGGGATTAACTGTAGTTGAATTTTATAGATACTCGTAGCAGTGATATTTTAAACTTTAAAACTTAAAACTAACTGCATCGCTCGTCAGCTTATCACTGTGCCTCTACTTGGTGGTCTGTTGCTTCAGTGGTGGCTGTGGGAGATTGCAGAAGCGACAGGCAGGCATTAGAGCAGAATAAGGCAATCGAGCAAGTGCTGACCACTTACCAGCACAAAGACTCGCTTGGGCAGCGCCCGCAGCACCAGTTCGTCGAGCAAGGCATTGTGAATGTCGTTCTTTTGGGGATCTGCCTTGCTGTTATACTCCAGGCTGAGGACGGGCAGCTCTTGCCATCCCACCTGAAGCGGATACAGATTGTAGACCAGTTCCTTCTCATCATAGGCCATTATGGAGATGTCCAGCTGAGGAAGAGGTTGAAGAAATTTAGGAACATTCCAGACACTTTTTGTAGATGGTCCCTCACCTGCTTGTGACCGGAACATATAAAGTTGTCCGCCTTGCTGATGCTCAGCGTGGCGATGAGATGGAGCACATGAGTCGTGGGATTCTTGATCACCACCTTGAAGGCCATTGGCATCTTCACGAACATCTTCTCCTCGATGGTGCAGTAGATGTTCAGTGGCGGCTCTGCAATGTCGAGACCACTGATAATGAACTTTGACTCGTTCTCCTCCTTGGCATTGGCCCTGCGCCATCGTATGCAAAATACCCCAAAAACGGGCGCCGGTGACGGGTTCTCCTCCAGCGTATAGATGCCTTTGATAAAGCCCCGGCAATGGCCAGTTCCCTGCACTGCTTCCAGCGCTTTGTTGTACACAACGCGAGTGGTTTTGGCACCCTCCAGGGGAGGGCCTGCAGACGCACCATCCTCGCCCAGCTTGGCGTCTTCCGAATTCAGAGAGCTGCTCATTACGCCCGCGTTGGCCACTTGCAGAGCATTGGACACGGCCGAGTTGCTATTGATGATGGTCATGGTTGTGGGAATCTTGGCCACCAGGCTCTTGCTCATGTAGGCGCTCATGCCGGCAGGCGGCGTGGGCGCAGAGGTTTCCTCGCTGGGGCTCTTCGGAGGGCGCCTAATGAACTTGCTGGACGCCGGCTTGCCCTCCAACTTGCCGCGTTGATCCAGGTCCCGGGCAGTCGTCCAGTCCTGCCCTGTGGCGTTTGTGCGCAGCACTATCACACTCTCCAGCTGGTCCCCGGCGCTGTACTTGTTGGTGAACTTCTTCCGCTTAAAGCTGTAGTTCGATTGCACTAGGTTGTGATCCTGCATGGAGAGTGCGAGTGAGAGTGATTGAGCAAGAACATCAATTAAAGACTAGACTAGGCTTCTATCTGGGCGTACAAGGATGTACTTACACATATAAGGAAGCTATCCAGTATCTCCACATCGTCCACGGCCAGTACCTCTGTGTTGGCTCGCAGCAGAAAGTTCTCCCCACGATAGACCTGGTTCAGTGGCTTCCGGTTGAGTGTGTAGAAGCGGGCACTGAACTTGAAGTCGCTGTAGCATCTCACGGTCACCGTGTCGTCGCGCGACTTTCGCAGCCGCGTCTCGTCCAGGTACTCGATCTGTACTGGCGAGATGGCCGCCAGGCTAAGGGCTATGCTCTTGACATCGTGATCGGGAGTCGACTCCGAGCTGTTGGGCGCCGTGCTGGCTCTGGCTCCAGCCAACCCGCTGCTCCCTGTCCCTCCATTGTCCACATCCAGCGTGTAGCTGAGCCTTTGCTGCAGCTTGATCTCCGTCTCCGCCAGGCTGAAGATGTAGTACGTGGCCGTGTTGCTGCTCTGGCCGGACAGCTCTCCCACATCTATTTGGATTTGGGTGTGCAGCTTCTGACGACCCGGAGAGATGTCCGTGGTGAGGAATACTAAGAAAAAAGGAATAAAAATGTATTCAAATAGATGTTCTTGCCGGCATACAGAGTTGTTACATAATGTATTGGTCGGATCACACTGCCCGATAATGTTAATATAAATCTATAATTCAGAGCTAGTGGCGTTGCTCATTGCAATGTCCACTGTACCCAACATTATTTAATAAACACGCAGCAGCCCCATGCGCTGTATCGCGCTCTGCTTTTATACATTTTTCGTCCCTCTCTCCAGCTGCTGCCTTACCTCACCTGCGCCGATTTGAGATATATGTACATATTAAGAGCTTTCGGTGATTGGTGAAGTGTGAAAAACTGCGCTTTCCCAGCAATTATGTATGTAAAAATATGTACACATGTTTGTATTCTTATATGCCATGTATGTGCATATGTACATACATACGCATTTATTCTTCAGCTGACATCTCGAATCGATATATGTATGTATGTAATTCATGAACTGACTTGTCGTGAACAGTAAGGTAAGTAAAAAGCTCTCTCTTTAAGCCTGATCATAATGAACATGCATACATAACTCGACTTCTTAACTAAACATTTCGCTTACTAGTTTAACAGAATGTACTCTTATACTATTACAGACAGACAGAACGCACTTTAATGGAGTGGCATTCACACGTGTTACACACTGTGGCTGGAAGTGAAGCAAACAGAAATCAAGACCCATCGACGACGGTTCACTTCCTCCCCGACCCAAGTTCAATGCTGTGTGCAAACAGGTGTTTTTCGTAAGGTGGATACGAGATACGGCTGTTGGTGGCTGCGGTTGGGGAAGGTCAGTGCCGCTCCGCTCTATAAATAATTGTAGAGTGGTGCTGGGTGCGCCAGTCGAGTGCAGTTCACATTACAAGCAACACAGACAGACAGACAGATCGAGATGCGAGCTGGTTTCCCGCTGCTGCTTCTGCTGATCTGTGGCACGGGTGTCACGGGAGAACTGTCGTTCGAGGCAATCGACCTGCATCGGAGTCCGCGTGTTGTAGGCGGCCACCGCAGCGAGGTGCGGCATCAGCCGCACATGGTGAACATCCGAAGAAATGGAAACTTCGAGTGTGGCGGCTCTCTGGTGTCCCCGCAGTGTGTGTTGACGGCCGCCCACTGCCTGGTGGACGGGCAGCCGGAGGAGTTTGTGGTGCGCGGTGGAGTCACGTTTCTCAGCGACATGCGCCATGCGCGCCACGTGAAGCACATCCTGCTGCCTGCGTCCTACAGCCACTCCACGCTGGATCACGATGTGGCGCTGCTTCAGCTGCAGCAGCCCCTCAAGGCGCCAATCGCCATGCCCATCCGCCTGGCCATCAGGTCGCCACGGCCCGGATCGTTTGTGCGCGTCTCCGGCTGGGGCCTGACGGACGAGGGTTCCACGCAGCTGCCGAATCAGCTGCACAGCGTCCACGTGCGCGTTATGCCGCGACATGAGTGCCAGAAGCTGTACGGCGGGTATCGGAACATCACCGAGAGCATGTACTGTGCTTCGGTGCCGGGCCATAAGGATGCCTGCGCCGCCGACTCCGGGGGACCTGTGGTCAATGCCAATGGCCATCTGGTGGGTGTTGTCTCCTGGGGCAAGGCAAATCGCTGCGCCGACGAGGACAGCCCCGGGGTGTACTCCGATGTGAGCTACTTATCCGACTGGATCACGGAAACTATGCGGCGATACTGCTAGCAGGGGATTATCCCGAGCCAATGCCGCTCAAGCCCATCATTAAATAGTTTTTCGCAGCCCTGAATGGTCTTGGCGCATCGACGTCACCTTCCTTCAAACACCATCTCAAGAACAAGAACTATTGGTACCCTCCCTCCCATTGGGCGAGCAGTATTTGCACAGGTGTCGTGCCGCAGCTTGTTTTTCGGCGAAATGCGACGAGATAAAAGCCGTGGCAAGGTCACCGCCACAACAGTTCACATCGAGATGCGTTGCCGCTGGGAGTACCTGATCTTGGCTGCTGTGCTGCTGGCCGTGCTCGTCGAGATGGGCCAGGCGGCCAGACAGGCCATGCAGGCAAGAAGCAGAGTGAGGAACGCAAACGTCCGCAGACTGCCGGCGAAGAGGAGTCAAGCGGTGGCCAGGAATACCAAAAGCAGAGCAGCTGTAAGAAAGGGCACCTCTGGTGCAAAGAAGAGCACCCCGGGCAAGGTATCAACGAAAGCGACACCGGCCAAGATTCAGTCAAAGATTATCGGTGGCACCACGACGACCATCGGCACGGCGCCGTACCTGGTGCAGGTGCGTCGCGGAACTAGCCTGTGTGGTGGCTCCTTGATATCAACCCTTTGGGTTCTCTGCGCCGGACACTGTGTGAAGGGACACAGTGCCTCGCAGTTTCTGGTGCGAGCAGGAACCACCACTCTAGACGGCAGCGATGGCGTGGTGCGGTCCGTGGTCTTTACGGCCATTGCACCACAATTCACGTCCGCAAAGATGAACATGGATGCCTCCCTGCTGAAGCTGAACGAAACCATGACGGGCACCAACATTGCCACCATCCCGATGGGGTCCTACGTGCCCAAGGCGGGCTCCAAGGTGCGCATCGCGGGCTGGGGACTGACCAGTGAGGGCGGCAGCACTTCCCGTACGCTGCGGGCCACGCAGATCACAGTGGTGAGGCAGCGTGTTTGCAGCCAGAACTACGGCAGATTGGCCACCATCACCAAGTACATGTTCTGCGCCCGCGGCAGGAACAAGGATTCATGCAGCGGCGACTCCGGCGGTGCAGTCACGCGAGATTCAACGCTGCTGGGCGTTGTATCTTTTGGCTATGGCTGCGCCAGGTCCGGATATCCCGGCGTGTACACAGCTGTGGCCCGCATCCGACCGTGGGCTAACCGCATAATGTCGAACAATTAGGATCTGAAATCTTGAGAGTCAGTGACTCTACCTGCAACCTTCAATAACAATAAGCCCACCAGCCAAGGCTGTTGCTTAACCCATAAATAAGTCCAGTCAAAAGACGTCACATATCACATGACTAATAACAGCCTAGAACAAATAACTGGCTGGCAATAAACAACGACTTCCCGCCTTGAGTTTCTACTGAAATCCAACTAAAAATAGGTACTTTTTCTTTGTAGATAACTTTGCGAGTTGAAGGTCTAGCGAACTCCGTGCTAAAATAGCTTGAAGCGAGCGATTCTACATCAATATTTGTATATGGCACGTGTACCAAGACTCGCTTGAGATCTCCTGATATGCAGGTCATTCCTGGCCCTATCTTTGAGAAAGTATGATTAAGTTGTAGTTTATAGTTTTTAGTCTGCAGTATTATCATCGCCGTATATCTAGGAGTGCAGTACAGTGCACTTTTTTATACTCTAAGTCGATTTTCTTCTAATGAAAATATTTTAAAATTTCACACACACAAGTTGGTGGTTTAGAATCAGCAGTTCAAGTTGGCTGAATGAATGCAAGCTCGAATAAGCAATCGGAAATTACCCGCGAGTACTCGCATTGAAAAACTTTGCAATTCTGTGATGTTTAAATATGAAAATTACTGTATTAGAGCATGCATGCATAATATGTGTTAAGTATCTTCTAATTCTCTATGTTTTGTTGTGTCTGACCAATTCACAGTCCTCTTTTTACGAATAAAACCTAACAAATTGAATCTTCTTTGTTGTCTGTGTAGATGCGTATAGAATAAAGTGTTATTACACTCTTCTACAATGTATTGTTCCATCCTTACAACCCTAAATAAGCTGCATGGATGGGACAGATGTCCCCCATAATTATAAGTTTCGAACAAAAATTGCCATTCGACTTTATGGCAAACACTTTTTGTTTTTCCTTTTTATAACCGTACTCGAAGAGTTAAGGGGTATATTAGATGTTTGGTAGAAGTGGCAGTGTGCAATGCAGAGAAGCAACAATAGCCGAGTCGATATAGCCACTGACATGTCCGTCCGTGTGTCCGTCTCAATGAGCGCCTAGTTCTCAGAGACTATAAGATCTAGAGCAAACAAATACTTCTGTGATATCACACTATAACAAGTGCATTTACAAATTTCGGCCCGCCATCACAAAGGACGAAAATATGTGGCATCCACAATTTTTAAGATACGAGAAAAGTATTTTAGAGAATGACCATATCTTTCAGATTGCCAAATCTGGAATCTCCACATAAATCATGAGCTCACATATGTATATACTGACTGAGTACGGGTATAAAAGTAGAGTCGCGGCCATACATCTCACAACGTTCCCTCTCGTTTTATAAAATTATTGCCTTTAGGGTTTTGCGTCATCATTCATCATTCATCATTCGTCTTTTGGTCATTCTGGCTGTAATAAAATATCCTTTGTATCCCATTGTGCATGGCACAGTGTTTCCTTAACTTAACTAAGCTTAACTTCCCACCCAAACGTGATATTATTATACTTGAAATGATAGCAAACGACTTGCAAAATATATTGTTTCTACACCTCTGAATATCTGCAAAATACTTTGGCTAATTTGGTTAGACAGACACTCGAACATGGCTAAATCTCTGACGGTGCTGATTCACTCAACCCAAAATGAGTTTCTGCATCTGTATCGCATTTTTATAAATGTGTGTTAAATAATTCCATTCCAAGTGCTTCCTTCTTTGCATTTCATAATTCTGTCGAATGATATTTATGGGCCACAAATATTTAAAGTAGATTAATCAATCAGATCCATATCTCTGAGAAATTTGTAGTGACTTCCGCTCCACACGCTTCCGAATCGATAAATACTCGCAGTTGCTTGAACAATTGTGCAAATGTTGATCCCTCGATTCGTCAGATTTGTTTTGGTTATTGTGATATAAAAGCCGAGTGTCCAGCATCCGCAGTTGTCAGTTAGTTGGCTATCCACAATGTTTGTCCGCGGCCGGGTTTCAATGATGCTTCTGATGCTACCCATCCTGGGTGTCCTTAGATTACAGGGGGTTTCCGCTGATAGTGAAGAGAGTATGCAGATCCAACCCCGCATCATTGGGGGCCAGGTATCGAGCATTAAGAAAGAAAAATACCTGGTGCAGGTCACAACGTCCACAGAAATGTGCGGGGGTCGCTGATTCAACCCAGGTGGGTCATCACGGCGGCCCACTGCGTGTACAGAAAGAACAAGGACGAGCTGAAGATCTACGGTGGGGCGTCGAACCAGGGGGTCCCTATGCCACCATCCGTCTGGTGGACTTTGTGGCCATTCGTCCGGACTTCAGCATGAAGACCCTCAACATGGACGTTGCCGCCCTGCGGCTGCAATCGGAGATGGTGGGCGGCAATATCGAAACCATTCCCCTGGCCTCACAGCCCGTGCCGCCCCGAGCGATAGTGAAGGTGTCCGGCTGGGGTTCCACAAGTGCCACCTCCTCGAACACAGCTCGACGGGTGCACAGTGTTCTGCTGCCCGTGTGGTCGAGGTCCTCCTGTCTGTCCGCCTTCGAAGGCATCCATGGCATCACCCGCTCCATGATGTGCGCCTCGAAGCCTTATAAGCGGGACTCGTGCGATGGCGACTCCGGCGGTCCGCTCGTCTACAAGGGCCAACTGGCGGGCATAGTGTCGTTCGGCTACGGCTGCGCCTCGGCGCTGCCCGGCGTCTACACCAGTGTGCCCGAGATCCGGGATTGGTTCCTGTACATCGTGAAGCTGCATTCCTGAGCGCTTCCATGCCCGTAGTATTCCTAATAGCCAATAAACTTCGTTAGCTTTTATCAAACTCCATCGACGTTCAATTTACTGCGGAATGCGGCTGCCGAACGCTGGCCCCGCATAAAAGCTGCGACTCGACGATCCGCAAATGAAAATGTTCAGACTACTGGCCCTGATCTGTTGGGCCCTTCTCGGACATGGACTCCATGGTCTCTCCTTGCCGCAGCTGGTCAAAATCTTTGGAGGCAACGATGCTCCCATCGAGGGGTATCCTCTCCTGGTGAGCCTGCGGCGGGGCGGTCGCTTCATTTGCGGCGGTTTTCTGGCTACGCCCAGTTGTGTGATCACGGCAGCCCATTGCCTGCAGGGGCGTCACAGCCAGCTCTACGACCTGACTGTGCACGCCCATCAGCAGTGCCTGGGCGATAAGTCGACGTCTGAAGATGTGCGCCACGGCTGGTACTCCTTGGCGCCGCCCAGCTACTACCCTCCTAACGGAGTGGACTCGGATGTGGCTGTGATCAGGCTGCGCCAACCGTTCAGCACTTCCAACGAAAGTCTGCCGCAGATTGACTTCAGCGAACTGCCAGCGGCAGCGAACCTCACAGTCACAGGCTGGGGCATGACAAACGACTATGGACACCACTGGAACCAATGTCTGCAGGCGGCACACGTGGGGCTGGTGCCACAGAACGTGTGCCGTCGCGCCATGAAGCACACCATCACCAGCAACATGTTTTGCGCCATTGGAGAGAATGGCAAGGACGCCTGCCAGGGCGACTCGGGCGGACCTATCCTACAGGCAGGCCGTCCCGTGGGCGTTGTTTCCTGGGGCTATAGCTGCGGAAGTGGTTATCCGGGCGTGTACACCCGACTCAGTAGCCCTACCATTAAGCACTGGCTCCAAAACATCCTCGACTGCCATTGCAGGGTGTAATCTAGTGGAATCTCCGTCGAAATAAATTAGAGTTAATCTCTTTGGTGCACCTATTGTATGGCAGCCGACTAATGCGATAATGATCATTTGAAAAATTGATTGATTGTGGGTTGGGATGGGTCAGACGATCAGACGTGTTTCGCAGTCCGAGCACGTCATGGAGTGGCTGTGGCTGTGGTTTCTCTGCACCGTTCAAACCGCGATGGCTGTCACCCGCAGTGGACCACGCGTTGTGGGTGGCACGGAGACGAGCATCGCCCAGGTGCCGTATCTGGTGTATATTCGGCAGGGAGGCTCCTTCCTCTGCGGCGGCTCCCTGCTGTCGCCCACCGTCGTGCTGAGTGCGGCGCACTGCGTGTATGGGGCACAGCCCGAAGACTACACGGTCCACGCCGGAGCCAGTCGGCTGGACGAAGCATCGCCCGTGGTGCGCGGCGTGGCCAGTTTCCGCCTCTCGCCCAGCTACTCTCCAACCAATTTCGACATGGACGTGGCCCTGCTGCAACTGAGGGAGGCCGTTCCCCTCTCCGCTGGCAGAGTGGCCACCATTGCTGCATGCCGCAACCCACCGGACCGCAATGCCTATGCCAGGATCAGCGGCTGGGGAGTGACGCGCGAAAACAACCGGGAGCCCGCCGTCCAGGTCCGCACGGCCTTGGTGCGGATGCTGCCCGCCGCAGAGTGCCGACTGTCCTACGCTGGAGTGGCCAAGCTCAGTGATTCGATGATATGCGCAGCGGTGCGCGGCCTCAGGGACTCGTGCTCAGGCGACTCGGGCGGTCCGCTCGTGTATCGCGGCCAGGTGTGCGGCATTGTCTCCTGGGGATTTGGTTGCGCCCGCCTGGCCTACCCGGGAGTGTACACCAGTGTGGCCAGTGCCCGTGTGCGCTCCTTTATCGAGAGAACGTTGCAGGAGACTGGATAGGCATAGCTTTGGGCGACTCTCCTCTCCCCCCGGTATGGTCAGTAAAGATGTGGAGCCATGAGAGGGAGTCAGTTCTAGCCGGGCTTCAATTTCAATTCGAATTCCATTTGGCTGATGAACTCGTCGCGATAATGCAGACAAAACGCTTTGATTAAAGTAATTATTATTTGCGCAATGGAATAATATGTGTCTGTGTGTGTGCTCTGTAATGATTACTTCCTAAAAGACCCCACTCCGGCTCGCCCACCCCCACGCAAATATAAACGAAAGCTAACAGACGCGCGCCCCGAGTCGGAACTGGAAGCTGTTTGCACAAGTGGGCAGCTGCTTCTCGGAAACACAGCCGCAAACCTCAACTCGCATTTTCTGTATGCAAGCGCTGGGCGGGAACGCTTCTCCGATGCCTACAGATGCCAGTGGCGCTGTGGCACCTCCTGCTCCTGCTCTGCCTGCTACCAATTTTTGTGGCGACCAACGAGGCCAACAACGGACGTATTGTGGGCGGCATTCCGGTGGACATTGGTACCGTTCCCTATCTGATAAACCTTCGCATTGGCGGACACTTCATTTGTGGCGGCTCGCTGGTCACACCCACGCACGTGGTCACGGCGGCGCACTGCGTGAAGGGAGTTGGAGCAGCCAGGATTCAGGTGGTGGCTGGCACCACGCGACTCACGGAGCCTGGCGTGAGGAGTGACGTAGCCAAGGTGTACACTCCCAAGGCGTACAGCAGCCGCACCCTGCACACAGACGTGGCTGTGCTGAAGCTGAAGACACCTCTGACCGGGCCCAAGATAGCCACCATCGAGCTGTGCAACTCCAGCTGGAACGCCGGTGACCTTATCAAGGTCTCCGGCTGGGGATTAGTCTCGGAGCGCAGCAAAAGTGTCTCCATGCAGGTGCGCAGCGTGGACGTGGCCCTAATCCCTCGCAAGAGCTGCATTAGCCAGTACAAGCTACGGGGCACCATCACCAACACCATGTTCTGCGCCTCTGTGCCGGGCGTAAAGGATGCATGCGAGGGAGACTCGGGCGGACCAGCCGCCTACCAGGGCCAACTGTGCGGCATCGTCTCGTGGGGCATAGGCTGTGGCCGCCGCAACTCCCCCGGCGTCTATACGAGTGTCAAGACTGTTAGGAGTTTCATCGATAAGGCCTTGAGTATGTGAACGAACCCAATAAACTGCCTAAGCGAGCACGCGCATTCTAAAACAGATTCAAGGTCTAACAGATACCACAATCCACCCTTTAAGCCTACTCATAGCATGGATGGTCTTGCAGTCTGGATGCACTCACCGCTATTCCTTAGGCCGCCAGGCACACTGATGTGTACACCCACGTTCATGAGGTAGACATTGTAGGGATTGCATATGTTTATCACAACTGGATAGTACTCGTTGACCAGCATTCTTGTGGCGGCCGCCGGCTCCCCGTCCGTGTCATTGGCATGCCCATGGCCGAGGTTTGTTTGCGTGACCAAATGGAAACTGAAACAAAAATAAATGTTGTTCGGTGGAGCATTAAATGCTGAATTGTGGCATGCAATCGTCCGGAAATCAATTTCAGCTTCCGGTACGAATCGGTTTGACCTACGTGGGCGCAATATAGCAAATGGGATTGATCGTCACGTTGTCATCAAGATCGCGACTGCGCGTGTGGTGTCGAAACGGCTGGCGTGTGTAATTGGAGCTGCACGTGAGCAGGGCGCCAATTTGATCGGTTCCCATGAGAGCCTCCACGCGGACAATGCGCAGCTGGGTGTTCTCGTGGAATTGCTGCGCTTCGGTGCTGCAGAAGAACTGATAGTAAGAGCTTGGCTCCAATATCATGTTCTTCTCGAAAGACTTGGTCTGCTCCACAGATCCACGCTGAGTACGCAGCTGCAGGAGATTGGCAAAGCAGAAGTACTTGAGCGCCTCCAGTTTGTAATTGTTCTGGCTGTTTCCGGCATCGGCAAGCACCACATGGAAGCTCCGTAGCCTCAAAGGCACGTCTGTGAGCACACTAGAGAGCAGATCGATCAGTCAAGGGAATCCCCTTGTTTAGAAAATTATTTCCATTGGAATTGCAGACAGCACTCACCGAACTATGAGTTGCAGCTGCAGCACATCGTCGTTGTTCAATTGCACTCGCTCGAATGTTGCGCACATCTCCACGACGTCGCTAACCTTATCGAAATCGATTGGAATGGGAGATTTCACGCTGGCCAATGCACTGGTCCACAGAGCCAGAGCGTCTTCGGTTAATTGAGTTCTGGGCATGGGCGGCACACCCTGGTAGACCTGCCAGAGGTTATCCAGCAGCAGAATCCGATCTTTCTGCTCGCTTTGGTGGCGTAGGGACAACGCTTCGATGCTGCACGCTATGTAGTCCGCCACGGAGGCCGAGAGCAGGGCACACCGCAGGGTCTTCAGCAGGACGTCGGTGAAAATAGTCGACCACTTCTCTTGGCGATAGTCGGGCAGCATAAGCGAATACAGACTGCAATAAACAGCAATCAAATGTAGGGAGTCGGGTCCGAATGCTTTTGGGATGTCAAAACTCACGTCAAAGCCTTGGCATGATCGCCACTTTGTAGGTACTCCTCGGCCATATCAATAGCTAGTTTCTTGCGAAACCTGAGACACTTGTAGATCTTGAACTGCGCCATGGCCTGGCTGAGTAGAGCTATAATGCCCGCCGAATGGTTATAGCCGCGTTCTTGTTCACATAGCTGCACATTGGCCTGCTGTTCGGCCACAAGATCACCCGTTTTCACGGCCCGTATGCCAAAGAACTCGGTGTACAGCGACAAAGGGCTGGGATTGTTCGTTGCAAGCGCTGCATCGCCCGGGTCGAGCAACGCGGCAAAGGCTTGCTGGGCGGCATTGCGTCGTTTCATCACATACTCGGCTGCCTTGTGGTAATATATGCCAGGATGCTGAGTCTGTAGGGCGGGCAGTCCATTTTTGATGGCCTCACAAAACAGTTCGGCGAACACAGAGTGTCTGTAAAGAATATTTGCATTTACACGTACTCGTATATGTAGAATGGGAACAATTATCTGTCTTACTGCGTGCTTAGCCAGGCATAGTGCTCAAAGGCCAAATCCTTGAACCCAACGCGGGGCTTGTACTTATCGACATGAATGATGAACTGGTTGATGGCATCCCGCGGAGTCTTCAGCTTGAACATGAGCCGACAGATTTTGTAGTTGAGAAACCCGGCCAGGGTTTTGATCTCTACGCAATTGCTGTCGTTGATGCGTATCTCGTCCAGATTCGCATAGGCTTGGAAGTAGTGTCTGCGGAGGGATGGATTTGATTGGATGGCTGCAAAGGCCAAGAGCAAAGCAAACTTACTTCTGGGCGGTGCTAAAGTCTTGCCTCATCTCCGCCACAAAGCCGAGCTTGAACTGGTGCCGTATCTTGAGGGTAGTATGCGCGGCCGACAGCTGGTCTCGATGATTGCGAATCCTCTTTGACATCAAAGCGTAGTAGGACTGGGCCATGTCCAGGAACGCAGACTCCAGGCGCAGCGTGTAGCCCATGAGGTGCTCCGTGTGGGGTAGTATAAATAACATTTTGCTCGTTATTCCACAGGCTGAGGTCAAACTGGCAGCGCGCTCGGCGGCCAGCAAATCCTCGCCTGGAGGTAGCGGCGCCGCCTTCTGCAGAAGCACCAGGCACAGTCGAGTATTTCGCTCTTGGAGAGCGTTCTTTAGAGCCTGCACAGTGGCCGCACACTGCACCTGTTTCTCCGTCCACTGCAGATCGTTCCACTCCATGTCCTGGAACAGTACGACCACAGAGGGCAGCACATGCAGGTGCTTCAGCATCCAGTTCCTCTTCAGTATGCCCTTGGGGTGGTACCACTCGTAGGAGGCCCGCTTGGGCTTGGCCACTGGAAACTCATAGTTCGCAGGCAGCAACTTGTATTGGACCGCAGCGCGATCCGCCGCCTTCCGTTGCAGACTCCCGCTAAACGCATCCCAGATGGCCTTGTGCACGCCCTGCCGCGCGGTGTCCAGGCCGCAGAAGCCAATTAGTGGCTGAGGGGTCACGAGCAACTCCGACGGCAGAGCGGTGGCATCAATCGTCATAGTTTTGTGTTTGGGTAAATGTAGTTTACTGCCCTGCCTGCCCAAGGCTGCTAGCGAATTACAGTTATTGGGAGCTCGCGTGTCGCACCGACTTATGACACTGCTAACATGTACTTTCAGGACACCTTGCTACGTCCGGCCTCAGGACTCCAATTTGTTTCACGATTTTATGCAAAAAAGTGTAAATAATAGCCGCACCAGAAAACAGCTGGACGTCGATTGTCGATAGCCAACCACCAACCACCGAGATGATGACATCCAACCCTGGCAGCTGTCAGTGTTCGGCTGTCAGTGGTTTTGCTGTCAAACATCGATGACATCGAGTTAACGACGCTTCTCCGCTCTAATTTCATACGTGTCGGTTTTTTTGTAAAGGTAGGCTGGGCTGTGGGAAATTGTAGAAAAATCAGGAAAGCTTTAAACCTGTAGTCTAACGAGTGAAGAAAGGAATTTTAGGTGCGACAGAAGGAATCCCACTCAAGTTTCTTAAATCAAGTTGAATGGAAAATAAATATATAATGCAACTCTCCATATCTTTTGCAGTCACAACAACACAAAATGGCTCCTCCACAGAGAATGCGCGTCGCCAACGAGAAGGCTAGCAAATATGTGACGATGCGTGGCAATGTACCCAAATCCTCGGTAAGTTTTGGTTCAAAGTGTTATTAGCTCGAATCAAAAATGCATGCATCTCGCACGAGCTTGGCCTGATACATTCAATCACAAAAAGTGCCACGCCGTCATTGATTTTATTATTGCTTGCTGCGCTGCTGTGTGCGTGCGTCAGTGTGCGTGAGCGTGGAGGGAGCTGGTGTATGGGTGGCGAATGTTATCGCTTCTTCGGGCGAGCATGATTAGCTGTTGCGTTCGTCAGCTCATGGCCCTGCAATTAATGTGCATATATGTGATGCCTTGGCTAATTCTTATGTATTATTGTCTTTTTCAGAAAGCGAAAGAGGGACAGTACCCCGTGGGACCCTGGCTCTTGGCGCTGTTCATCTTTGTTGTCTGCGGATCGGCTATTTTCCAGATCATTCAGTCGATTCGCGCTGCGTAAACCGTTCCCTGTGACAGACAGTAGCAATAAAAACAAAAACTGAAGATACTTCTTTCTGGAACTCCGGATCTAAATTCTATTTCCCTTCCACAACTCCTTTCATAGCTGAATTAGAACTATCCCCGGCAATATGTGCAACGTCCGCTGAGGATGACCCCCAAAAACTTGGCTTTCCAGTTCATTTTATGTTTGTAGACACAGGCAAAATTCAAATCCATTCACGCATTTTGTATTAATTTTAAGCTCAAAAAACTGAACATTATGTGCATTCCTGCAATTCTCTCTGTACACTTATGAATTAACTAAACTATTGCTGATTGTGTGCCACCAGCAGGTGGCGGTCACAATTTTATTGACGATTGAATGCATTTCTAAGATGCTTCTCAATGCAGTCTTAAATAGTGCAAAGTGTTTAAGCGTTGTTTTCTAAAGCGAAGACGAATAGAGAAGTAACTAAGAGTACATACATAATAATGATGAATAATATATGATAATTTTTTACCTAATAACTATGACTATTATGGAAGGGAAAGAAACTCAACCTTGTTCGATTCGGTTCAGAATTGGGAGAGAAGAGAGTTGGAGTAGAAATTGCATTCTATTCTAGAACCTGATATGGATTCCAACCTCGAATCTTCATCCCTTGTCCAGGTATGAAAACGCGCTCCACGCGTATTTTTTATTAATATAATTTTAAAAATCATCTATAAGTCACCAAAAACAGTATGGAACATTTAAAAATACTTGTGAAGAAGTCACAGTTTTGTAGAAATTGCCCATCTCCAAATAGAAACGTAAACAGCTGTCGGCGATGGGCAAATTTTTGAAAAAATGTATTTAAAATTATTTATTGTGCGAAAAACCGATTGAAAAGCCAATGCGGCGTTTTTTTACATCAGTTAATGCTCAAATAATGTCGAAGAACAAGGGAAAAGCAAAGTCCGCCGTTGCAAGTGCAAGTGCAAGCACAAAGCCGGCGCCAGCGAGCGACAGTCCAGTCACCGTGGATAAAAGTGGAAATATATGCGTCAAAATACTTGCAAAACCGGGAGCCAAGCACAATGGCATTACGAACATTGACCTTGAAGGTGTTGGCGTCCAAATAGCAGCACCGCCCAGTGAAGGCGAAGCTAATGCGGAACTGGTGAAATTTCTGTCCAAAGTTCTGGGGCTGCGCAAGAGCGACGTCTGCCTGGATAAGGGATCGCGGTCCCGCAACAAGATCATACTGATCAGCAAGGGTGCATCGACAGTGGAGTCCATTGAGGAGCTGCTGCGCAAGGAATGTGAATCGTAATGCCAATCCAATAAAAATATTCATATATATGCATTTTAAAACACAATTTGTTTGTTTGTTTATTTGGTTTTATCATCGATCGATCTGGTCATCAAACCTTAAGATATAAATTTCAATTCTAGAAACTAGAGCGTGTAGTGTAGTCTTTAGTTTATTTTTACATAAATTATGTGGACTCTAAATTAGAAATTCTTAAAACGACAACTGCTTCTGAAGTTAGTTTCCGGGAACCTGGAGGATTCTATTCTGTATGTGAGTGATGAATAAGCGTATAATTGTCGCATATAACGCGACAAAAATGTTAATGAAAAAATAAAAGTTAACTCCTGTGTCAACGTAAGCTACAAACAGTAGAAACTTAGAAAATTGTTTTTGTGTTGTGTGTTGTGTTTGAATGTGTGTTTTGTTTGAGAAAGCGAATGGTTTAATCGACCTCCTCCATGTGGGAAGCATCCTCGGTGTCCTCGACCAGATTGGGGGCATCACCACCACTGTGGGCCTCCTCTGTGGTCATGGGCTCATCCTCGTCGATGCCAAGACCCAGCTTGATCATGCGGTAAATGCGGCTGGCATGAACCTGAGGGCTGTCCAGCGAGAATCCGGAAGACAGCAGCGAGGTCTCGAACAGAAGGATGACCAGATCCTTGACAGCCTTATCGTTCTTGTCGGCATCGGCCTTCTGGCGCAGCGCCTCGACAATGGGATGGTCGGGATTGATTTCCAACTGCTTCTTGCCGGCCATGTAACCCATGGTGGCGGTGTCGCGCAGAGCCTGGGCCTTCATGATACGCTCCATGTTGGCGGACCAGCCGAACTGCGAGGTGACGATGCAGCAGGGCGAGTCCACAAGACGGTTCGAAACGACCACCTTCTCCACTTTGCTGTCCAGGATGGACTTCATCAGCTTGCAGAGACCCTCGAACTTGGCCTTATCTTCCTCACGCTTCTTCTTTTCGGCATCATCCTCGGGCAGCTCCAGACCCTCCTTGGTGACGGACACCAGCTGCTTACCCTTGTACTCCTTCAAGTGCTGGATGACATACTCATCAATGGGCTCAGTCATGTAGACAACCTCGAAGCCGCGAGCCTTGACACGCTCAACGAAGGCAGAGTTGCTGACCTGGTCCTTGGACTCGCCAGTGATGAAGTAGACGTGCTTCTGGTTCTCCTTCATACGGGACACGTAGTCCGACAGGGAGCAGAAATCATCGCCAGAGGCAGAGGTGTGGAAGCGCAGGAAATCGGCGAGCTTGGCGCGGTTGTTGCTGTCCTCGTGGACACCCAGTTTCAAATTCTTGCTGAACTGGTCGTAGAACTTCTTGTAGTTCTCCTTGTCCTCGGTGAGCTCCTCGATCAGCTCCATGGTCTTCTTTACCAGATTCTTGCGAATCACCTTCAGCACCTTGTTTTGCTGCAACATCTCACGGGAGATGTTCAAGGGCAGATCCTCAGAGTCGACCACTCCCTTGATGAAGTTCAAGTACTCGGGAATGAGATCCTCGCAGTTGTCCATGATGAACACGCGGCGCACGTACAGCTTGATGTTGTTGCGCTTCTTCTGGTTCTCAAAGAGATCGAAGGGAGTGCGACGGGGGATGAAGAGGAGGGCGCGGAACTCCAGCTGACCCTCGACCGAGAAGTGCTTCACACACAGATGATCCTCCCAGTCGTTGGTCAGGGACTTGTAGAACTCGCCGTACTCCTCCTGGGAGATATCATCGGGGTTGCGGGTCCAGATTGGCTTGGTCTTGTTCAGCTCCTCGTCTTCGGTGTACTTCTCCTTGATGGTCTTTTTCTTCTTGCCATCCTTGTCCTTCTTGTCGGCATCCTCATCCTCGCCGACATCTTCGATCTTGGGCTCATCGGTGTCCATGTCCTTCTTGGCCTCCTCATCCTTTTTCTCATCATCAGCCTCGTCGTCGCTGACCTCCTTCTCGCGCTCCTTCTCCACCAGCAGTTTAATGGGATACCCAATGAACTGGGAGTGCTTGTTAACGATCTCCTTGATCTTGCTCTCTTCAAGGTAATCGGTCTGATCCTCCTTGATGAAGAGCACGATCTTTGTGCCGCGACCCAGGGGCTCTGAGTTGTCGGCCCTCACAGTGAACGAACCGCCGGCGGACGACTCCCAGACGTACTGCTCATCATCGTTGTTCTTCGAGGTGACAGTCACACGGTCGGCAATCAGGTAGGCCGAGTAGAAGCCCACGCCGAACTGCCCAATCATGGAAATGTCAGCGCCAGCCTGCAACGCCTCCATGAAAGCCTTGGTGCCGGACTTGGCGATGGTTCCCAAGTTGTTAACCAAGTCGGACTTGGTCATGCCGATACCGGTATCAATGATGGTCAGAGTACCAGCCGTCTTGTTGGGAATCAGCTTGATGTACAGCTCCTTGCCCGAGTCGAGCTTGGTGGGATCCGTCAGCGACTCATAGCGGATCTTGTCGAGGGCATCAGATGCGTTCGAAATCAATTCACGCAAGAAGATCTCCTTGTTCGAGTAGAATGTGTTGATGATCAACGACATAAGCTGAGCAATCTCAGCCTGGAATGCGAAAGTCTCAGCTTCTTCCGGCATCTGGAAGAGCAAGAAAATACCACACCAGAATTAGTCACAATTCATTAAAAATGCAGCTGCATTGTCCAGCTGACCATTTTCGATAATCATTCCCCCATGCTAAAATTTGTTTATTTCAAAATGGCCAGACGCCTCTTCCTTTGTTCTGTTCTCTTTCGCACACGCACACACACATACTTTACAGTTGGCAAGCACGCATACACACGCACGCTAGGGATGTACCCATTGTACATCCATTAACATTTTTGGAAGTTTCTAGAACGCATAGGGTTGTCCAATGTGTACATCATCCCCAGAAAAATTATCCTTGACGACGAGTTTGATGTACGGCTTAAGTATTTTGAACATTTTTCTGTGGTCAGCGTGTGCATACATATGTAAGTCTATGTATGTGAGTTACATGTGCATAGGGCATCTAAGAACGCAAATGGAAACTTCTAGAACCAGATGGAAACAAAGCCTTTCTGATGACACCTCTCGGAAATTCGATTCATGTCTAGTTTGATTCACGTTTTTCGAATTTTCTAGATGGCCATCCATGACTGTATGCATGAGTTGCACATTCACATGTGTTTGTGTGTGTGTGTGTGGCATGTGCAAAAGACCGAAATGTAAATGAGAAAAAATAAGCACGTGCCAAGAAAATCTAGTTTTGTGAATTGTTAATTGAACAGCATTTGATGGGCATGGAAAGAATGAGGTTCTAAACACCGGTCTTCTAGAAAATTCGCGCAGAGCACAAATTACTGCCGGCATAATTTTTCACTGTATGTGTGTAGGTGTGCGAGGCGTGAAGTTACGTTTTTACAGCTCGTGCTTATAGTTGGGCGCAAGAAAATGCGTTTTTCTCTGACTCTCAGATCTTGCAAGGAATTTCAAAGATTCTATTGATTTTTTGCATTTGGGTCAAGAACTTTTCAACACTCGCGCCGCTGCACTGCCACACCGCGCCTTTTTACATGTTGTTAAATAAATGCACTTTCATCGGGACAACTTACCTTGTGTGTGTTTTAATTTCACAGCAAAGAGATAAAAATATATTTATTTTCACTTCGATTTGTGTAGAATAAATTCACTTTTCACTACGCTCCAAGCAAACGCCCTTGTTCACTGAACGAAATTTTTTCAAGACTCGAGCCGGCAACACTCTGACCGCCTGCTTTTATAGAAAAACAACCCCAAGCGTATAATGTTCTAGACGTTTCTAGACGTTTCTAGAGGCTTCGAGACTCCCGGGCTGCTATTTCCGGTGCTCGCACAGGGTTGCTCCAAGCAAACGCCCTTGTTCTAGGGTTGTCAAAATATATCAAAATATCAATATATCGATATTTTCACAAAAAAAAATATATTTATATCGGGATATTTTTTTGGCAAAATATCAATATATATTTTTATTTTTGATATATTTTGATATGTTCGACATGTCTTCTGCAGGGAATTATTTTTCAGATTTTACTGAAAAAACTGGAAAGTTCGCAAACTAAATCTGAAATCTGAATTTTGGAGCACATACACCTAAAACACACACACACAGAAATACAATGCTACCTACATTTTCAAAAACAAATACAAAGTTTCGCGTGGTGAAATAAATGTGCAGGCGGTCTGCTGTGATCTGCAAACACACTTTTGCTAAAATTTTGAGCCATTTTGTTATAGTCGTATTCCTCTACAAACTGTAGTGTAGAAAAGCATTACGTCCGAGCGTGAGAGAAATGTGATGTAGCAGGTTTTCATACTTTTAACAAGCCTGTGTTTTTAACCAAAATAACCACAAACACTTACACAAATGTATCGTTGTGTGTGTGTTTGAGTCTAGGTGTATGTGCCCCGGTCGAAGAATTCTCGCGAAAGCTTAGTTTTTTTATTGAGTTATATGTATCTGTATGAAGACCAGCTCCTTGGATGCTTCCTTGAATATGTTTTAGTTTATTAGAATTTAATACCTATGTATATGAAAACGAAGAAATATAAATAAGATATGGGATATGAAAAATTGTTGTCTTTTCTGTATGGGAATTCAATTTCAGGATTGCTGTTATGTTAAAAAACAAAAAAATATCAAAAATATCGAATATATCGATATTTTTTTGGTGATATATTTCATATCGTTATGATATTTTTCAAATATTTGACAACCCTATCCGGCGACCAAAAGAGACTTAACCCACTGAACACTTCTCTATTTAAAAAGTTGAGCACACTTTGTTAAACCGCGGAAAATAATACTGTTTGTAAAGGATCCTTGTAGATCCATACTTTTCTTTACTTACAAAACAAAAATAACCACCGATATCTTTGACCTGTACTTCGTAAAATATGTTAAAGTTACATAAATTTCGTGGATATATTAAATACCCCCTGGTCGACAATGGGATAACGTTATAATTTATTGATTGAAATCGTATTCCATGATTTTTATATTCGGTTTAATATTACTAGCAAGTTAGCCCTTTCAAACCTAATAAAACAGTTTTATCCAATTCCTCAACCAATTTTGTACAAGATTGGTTAGTTTTTAGAAATCCTGTTTAGTGGATTACTTACATAATAAGGTTCAAACAAAAACGGCCAAATCAAAAATGAAAGTGTGAACCGGATTGTGACGTCAATGTTGCTGGTCAATTAAGAGTCTGCATGCGTATGGACATTTGTACACCCTATTTCCTTCAATTGGTGTAACATTTGTTTTTCCAAGCTGCTTTCTTTCATATCCTTAAAACAGAGACTGAGTTGTTAATGCATTAATTAGAGCCTGAAACTACAAACAATATCTCAATTCGATACTATCCATTTTCCCAAGCGTAGCAGATTGTTGCACATTCTGTGCCAAAGTTGCAGAACAATGATGCCTATTCATTTTCCCATGCTGCTGAAATTTTTCCCATTCAAATCAAATGTTCCTAACGGCAACAATGAATCTTCATTCCCGTTAGATAAATGCGGCTCACACCACAAAATTTTGAAACACCACCACGATTTAAGAGTTCTTTAATATATACCGTAAGTATATCGAAGAAAAAACAGGACTTATGGCCGACGTAACCCCGCTATTTAAACAGTAAAAACCTCCTATAAAGCCGCTGAAAATAATGCTGTTTGTATATTATTCTTATAGATTAATACTTCCAAATACCCAAGTTGAGTAAAAAATGTTGGATTTTGTTGCAATATTATAATTCAATTTTTTCGCGCGATACTATCGATGTTGGACAGAAACAGTCGTTGTACTATAGCACTATCGATATATTAACAACGCTTCTTACCAACACTAGTCGCAGGAAATCAAGAAATAGACAAGAAATATTATTAATTTGTATTTAAAGCCATATTAAATGTACAATGGGCGGCACTCGTTGCACTTTTCGAGATTGCAAAGTCTCTTCAAACCGCAATCCATCCATGCATTTCTTCAAGTTTCCCGTACGCGATCCGCGACAATTGGAAAAATGGATACAAATTTGCGCCAATGAAGAGATTTTAAAAGTATCCCATGGTAAGCTGGCCAACCGGGCTGTGTGTGCTCGTCATTTTCGCCTTGAATGCTTCATGAACTACAAAATGGACCGGCTAATTGCCAAGCAGACGCCGACGTTGATGCGAGTGAACAAGGATCTCGCGTGGGACTTTGAATCTATCGACGAGAACGGTGAGGCAATGCTTGTAAAACTGCCTTCTCCCATCTCCGCACACCTGAAACCACCAGAGGGATTTGAGTGTCCTCTTGGATTTGATACCGATGCCATTGGAGACGTGATTAGCTTGGATCGTTTGGTTAATAAGCCATCTGCTACAAGATTGCCAGAGAGGGCAATTAAAAGGCGGATGGTGAATTTTACAAAGGCAAAGCAGGAGCAGGAGCACCAAATCAGTACTAAAATGTCAACAAGAATGATTGACTTGCGTCGAAAGGGATTGCACACGCAAACAGAGGAGATTTACAAGCCAATTATTAGTAAAATCAGTTCACGCCCAAGTCAGGACATGCCTGTGGGTGAAGAAGAAGAAACTGCCGTTCCTGAATCAGATATGCAAACGCTTTCAACTGCAGAGGAATGCCAACTCCAGCTGGAATATAACAAACTAAAATTGGAGGTGGAAAAGCTTTCAGAAGAGAATGCGCACTTGAAGCAGGCGTCCATACCATCCACCAGTAGAGCTCCACCGTCCAGCTCCTCGACAAACATGACCAAGCCGCAGCTATATAACGGCATAAAGAAGTATCTGGGACACACTGTGGCCGCTCTGGTGCGCATGGAAATGTTTGGTGGTGCCGAAGATCGTAATTGGAAAGATGACGAGCGGCGCTTTGCTGTAGAACTGCTGCAGCTGGGCGAAAATATCTACGAGCATTGCTGCGAGGAGTGGCGCTTTCGATTGCCCCCGCTGAGGATTGCCCGCTCCTGGCTGGACAGCAAAGAATCGGAAGATGTCGATGATTCAATTGATTTGTAGCCTTATTTAGCGTTTTATTCGTTTACTTCACCATTCATAATTATAAAACTGCATGTAAATACATTAAATTAACTTCTAAAGTACAATGGGTTTGTCCAAATGGCATATGATCGAGTCAACTGTAGTCTTCAAGACGCAAATCTCCTGGGTAGAGGAATCGCAGAAGTAGCCTGTGGGGCAGCTGCCGGTAACGTTTGTAGGCTGAGTGGCGCCAAAGCAGAAGGCGAACGTAGAACGGGAGGTGCAAGCGAAAGTGTAGTTGGGTGCACACTGGCCACAGCTATCGGTGTCGCCGCAGCTGGCCGGAGTCTCGCTGCGCTGGAAGCATATAATTGGCTGATCTGTGCAGACCAGGCCATCCGTGCATGTGAAGGTCTGTCCGGTATTGGGCTTGCTGCCGCCAAAGCACAGGTTGTATGAGGTCTGATTAATGCAAGCGGCCCCATTAGACTGACACACATCGCAGGCAGACCAGATCAAACTCCCCTGCAGCGCCACAAGGACCATCTAAACGTTGAGACACAACAAGTCAAAGAATCTCCCTCATCAGGACCACAATGGAAGCACTCACCAGAACGACGAACTTGTACATCTTTTCGTCGTAACTAATCTTTTACGAATGGTCCGTGATCTCGGAAGACATCACATTTTTAGCACTTTCGTCAGCACTGCCGAATATGGTTTATGGCGCCCCGATTAATTTGGTTTTGGTCCAGAACTGAACCTTGAGCGTGTATCTTTCTTATCTTTATGTAAGCAAACCACACCCACATCTGCTAAGCCTAGACTCCTATAAAACGGATTGGCAGAAGATCTACCCGACTTCACAAGAAACTAGACCTCCGCGCTAAACAGACATGCGTGCAAATATTATTTTAAAAGTGAGTAAAGCTAATAGTTAACGTCAATTTCACACATTTCTTTTCCATTCCAGCTCGTTCTGCTCCTCCCGTTTCTTCAAACGGCCCGCAGTCAATCCGCCGGCTGCTCAAATTGTGCACTCACAAATAATCGGTATGTGTGCGTAGACGAGACAAGCTATGGATTCTGCTTTGGCCAGGAAACGGTCGACGAAAGCACAATCACTTCGTGTCCCGACGGAAATTTTTGCACCCTGGACCAAATTTGTTCTCCCCAAGAGACCTCCTCAGTGAGTGATTTGATTTCATCGATTAGGTTTATTGACAATTTCGCATTGCGTTTCAATACTTGCAGCCTTCCTGTTTACCTGATACGACATCTACAACATCGGATGTAGCAACAGGTTTGCAGATCCTCGAAAATCGAATTTCTTATTTATGCATTTCTTCTTGGCAGATTCATCCACCGAATCTTCCACTTTAACGACAGATAAATCCACCGAATCTTCAACATTACCTACAGATACATCCACAAAATCTTCAACTTTAACGACAGATACATCCACAGAATCTTCAACTTTAACGTCAGATACATCCACAGAATCTTCAACATTACCTACAGATACATCCACAGAATCTTCCACTTTAACGACAGATACATCCACAGAATCTTCAACTTTAACGTCAGATACATCCACAGAATCTTCAACATTACCTACAGATACATCCACAGAATCTTCAACATTACCTACAGATACATCCACAGAATCTTCAACATTACCTACAGATACATCCACAAAATCTTCAACTTTAACGACAGATACATCCACTGAATCTTCCACTTTAACGACAGATACATCCACAGAATCTTCAACATTACCTACAGATACATCCACAGAATCTTCAACTTTAACGACAGATACATCCACAGAATTTTCAACTTTAACGACAGATACATCCACAGAATCTTCAACTTTAACGACAGATACATCCACCGAATCTTCAACATTACCTACAGATACATCCACAGAATCTTCAACTTTAACGACAGATACATCCACAGAATTTTCAACTTTAACGACAGATACATCCACAGAATCTTCAACTTTAACGACAGATACATCCACCGAATCTTCAACATTACCTACAGATACATCCACAGAATCTTCAACTTTAACGACAGATACATCCACAGAATCTTCAACTTTAACGACAGATACATCCACAGAATCTTCAACTTTAACGACAGATACATCCACCGAATCTTCAACATTACCTACAGATACATCCACAGAATCTTCAACTTTAACGTCAGATACATCCACAGAATCTTCAACATTACCTACAGATACATCCACCGAATCTTCAACATTACCTACAGATACATCCACAGAATCTTCAACATTACCTACAGATACATCCACAGAATCTTCAACTTTAAAGACAGATACATCCACAGAATCTTCAACTTTAACGTCAGATACATCCACAGAATCTTCAACATTACCTACAGATACATCCACAGAATCTTCAACTTTAACGACAGATACATCCACAGAATCTTCAACTTTAACGACAGATACATCCACCGAATCTTCAACTTTAACGTCAGATACATCCACAGAATCTTCAACTTTAACGACAGATACATCCACAGAATCTTCCTCTTTAACACCAGATAGATCCACAGAATCTTCAACTTTAACGTCAGATACATCCACAGAATCTTCAACTTTAACGACAGATACATCCACAGAATCTTCCTCTTTAACACCAGATAGATCCACAGAATCTTCAACTTTAACGACAGATACGTCAACTGAATCTTCGAGTGCATCTACAGAAACATCCACAGAAACGTCACCTCCAACCACATCCTCACCTTCAAGCACAGATTCATCTACTGAATCAACCACAGGATCACCGCTAAATGCTGATGTTTATTGTTCAACGTTACGTCAAAAAGGATACTTTCGGGTTGAGACTGATTCAACCTGCAGACAGTGAGTCTAGATAGTTGATTTTGCGTTAAATGGGAATTATTAAAGTACGAAATTTTTCAATTTCAGGTACGTGTACTGCTACAAACTGAGCTTAGATTACCTGGGTTGGCTATACTATTGCAACACGAATGAATTTTACAACTCTGATACAGAATCATGCCAGGCCGAACGCCCCGCAAGTTGTTGAAAAACGAAAAAATTAAAGATACATTTGTTTTTGTTAAATTTTCAATGTGTTTATTGCACAGGAATATTATTTAATGGATAGGCATATTTCTTCCTTCCATATTGTTGAATTAAATGGTGAGGCGTACCAAAAATATAATTGAAACCCTATTATTATGTACAACTGTCTGGTTTCGTGGCACTGCAAGTCTTTAAAGTCGAATCATAGTATGGCCCTTTTGCTGAACAGAATTTGATCAGCGGCGTAGCTACTCCATTTGAAACATAACATAAGACGTAACTGCAAGTGAAATACGAGTCTAGTTTCATATGTTGCAAAAGGTACAGAAAATATCACTGCTTACCTGCCGCAAGTGGGATCGTTGTGATTTTCAAAAAATTCGGATTTAGTCACATCCAGGCAGGTCTTTTCGGCACTCCGTTCCTGTGAAGTTAAGTCGTCTAATTCGAATGCTGGGTGTGCAGACAAGCATTGCACCAGAAACTGCAATATTCAATATCTAAAATGTTTAAGATATACGTCCCCAGGCGTATCCTTGATAGTCACCAGTGATAAAATAAGCTTCGCCCACATGATGATCTTTTTCCTACCGCTTCACTTTGTAAAATGGAAACAATGAAGGCCACAGAGTGGTCTTAAAAACTCGAAAATTCTTAATCTATATAGTCTTTTATATCTCTTCCCACCATGGTACAGTGATAAAGTTTTATGGCGGACCATTTAGGTTTCACATTTAATGATATCATGCTATGCGTAATGCGAGCACTTGCACGGGGCAAAATTAGTATTTTCGCTAAATTGACCCAGATAAGTTAGCCTTTCCAAGAAACTCGGTAATTACATACTTCAATACCCAAACGGGTTACAAAAATATAATTGAAACCCTATTATTATGTACAACTGTCTGGTTTCGTGGCACTGCAAGTCTTTAAAGTCGAATCATAGTATGGCCCTTTTGCTGAACAGAATTTGATCAGCGGCGTAGCTACTCCATTTGAAACATAACATAAGACGTAACTGCAAGTGAAATACGAGTCTAGTTTCATATGTTGCAAAAGGTACAGAAAATATCACTGCTTACCTGCCGCAAGTGGGATCGTTGTGATTTTCAAAAAATTCGGATTTAGTCACATCCAGGCAGGTCTTTTCGGCACTCCGTTCCTGTGAAGTTAAGTCGTTTAATTCGAATGCTGGGTGTGCAGACAAGCATTGCACCAGAAACTGCAATATTCAATATCTAAAATGTTTAAGATATACGTCCCCAGGCGTATCCTTGATAGTCACCAGTGATAAAATAAGCTTCGCCCACATGATGATCTTTTTCCTACCGCTTCACTTTGTAAAATGGAAACAATGAAGGCCACAGAGTGGTCTTAAAAACTCGAAAATTCTTAATCTATATAGTCTTTTATATCTCTTCCCACCATGGTACAGTGATAAAGTTTTATGGCGGACCATTTAGGTTTCACATTTAATGATATCATGCTATGCGTAATGCGAGCACTTGCACGGGGCAAAATTAGTATTTTCGCTAAATTGACCCAGATAAGTTAGCCTTTCCAAGAAATTCGGTAATTACATACTTCAATACCCAAACGGGTTACAAAAATATAATTGAAACCCTATTCTTATGTACAATTGTCTGGTTTCGTGGCAGTGCAAGAACTTAAAGTCGAATCATAGTATGGCTTTTGTGCTCCACAGGGTTTGATCAGCGGCGTAGCTACTCCATTTGAAACATAACAGAAGAGGTAGCTGTTAGAAAATATGCAGTTTAGTTTAGAGCTGTTGACGAACTTCTAAAAATATAGTCTTACGAAGCGCATGTGGGATCATCTTCGTTCACAAAAGATGTAGATTTTGTCACTGTCAGGCAGGTTTCCGCAGCGCTCCAAGGTTTTTGAGTGGTCGTTGTTATCTGAACTGTCGTTGGTTCGGTTGCCACTGCAGTACACCCATCGGGTTTTATGGCCGTACATCCATTTAAGGACGCAACAAAGTATTGGTTAGTTTTGCAATTTTTGATTGAGGCGCTTTCCAAAGTGCCATCCTCTGCGACTGAGCAAACTAGGTAACTGTGAATAGGTTGGAATCTTAGTTTTCTTTCGGCGGTAACTCTTCCAGAATATGTACTTACGTGGTGCATGTGGGATCATTTTTGTTGGTTTGAAAGCCCGATTTTGTGGCTTGCTGGCAGCCTTCCTCGGCAGTCCAAGGCTGCACTGTTGTGGTTGCTTCATCCGCTTTGCATACCGGGTCAGCATTTTCATAGCAAGTGTACTCACCATCGGTGCAAAAGGAATTGGTCGGGCAGTTAATTATATTCTTCAATGGGACTCCTGGAAGTCAAATAATTCTTTTAGTTGCGATTCCTCTTATATCTGTATGTAAGATTGTGTACACTTACCTGACATGCATGCGGAAAAGGTATTTTCGCTATGGCATGCCGTTTGGCTGACCGTCTGACACACACCGCAAGTGGACCACGCGTATTGGGCGAAGATCTTGAATTATGGAAAATATGTAGCAACAAATTGAAGCTTAGAATCTGCACCAGGAGTTGGCTTGACCAGGATAGTTACCAGTGGAACTAGAATTACCGCCTTCAACCACATGTTTTTTGTCTTTAATCGTTATTCATACTAAAATGCTGTGAGCAGAAGATTTATCTTATATGTAGCTCGACAACATCATCGTAATTCTTATCTTAAAAGGCTGCCCAAAACACACAAACACTACGAGATATACATATATATATATATATATAGGAATATTTATGCATGTTTTTATTGCGCTATCATTCAGGCTCTGCTGCATTAATAAATAGTCGTACGAACGAACAAGGCTACACGTAATTTATATAAAAATATATTCACAAATTGAAGGCGCATTTGTTAGCTGAGCTGTTTAGCAGGGTACGAGCATAGTAGTATACAATTTATAGGAATATATAGATTCGAGTACGCTAAATTGATACATATGTGTACATATTGCTAGTAAATAGTTCTTATCAACGAAAGTGGGCATCGTATAAGGTATAGCTAATGGTTTCTTGTGTGTATAAAGGTGTATACTGGGTATTACTTATTAATTCGGAAAGTTGCCGCGTAGTCTTGCTGGTTTCAGAGTTTCTCAGTTACATAAATAGATACATATAGTACATAAGTCTAATTGTAAAACATTTCTTAAGGCGAAACATAGCTGTTTAAGAAGCACTTTATACTCGTTCCACTTAATTAAGGTAAAGGCAACATCGATGTTCTAATATTAGTAAATTAGTAAAAATAAATTCGTAATGTCTAAAACGAAATAATACTTCGTCAGCAAATGCATTCAATTTAAATTCAAGTTAAAGTTGTGGACGTGTGTATACTGATTATATATTTTTATTTCTAGACGCAGCCGTATTCATACCAGATGCTATTGCTCTTGTCCTCGCTTCGTTTTCGGCCAGACTTATCATCTTGAGTGGGGGTGCCAGAGACACTCCCCCCTCCACTGCCACTGGCCGCCGTTGGTGGCAGCGGACTTTGGTCTGTAGTCGTGGATGCTCCCCCAATCGTGGTGTTGATGCGATTGTACATGAGGAACGTGGCTGGGCCTGGACTGCTGCTGTTGCAGTTGCTGTCATTATTCTTTTGTGGAGTCTGAGGTTCTGCGTTGGGCGTTGGTGTTCCGGCATTGCTAGCTCCACTGGCGCTGGCCGACTGCTGTTGTTTGTCTTTAGATCCAGGGCTGGAGCCGTCGGGTAACTTTTGGTGCTCGTCAATAAGATACACAGTGCGCCGGGAGCCGGCTGTGCCTAGGGTTAGGCTGCTGCCAGTCACGTCTGGCGCTTCAAGGCTTCTGCAAATCCAAAACGTAATGTTAGCTTTTCATCTAAATTATGAGGTGACCGAATAACAGCGACAGAGACAAAGACGACGGGGCAGTGTTGGGGTATGGGAAATGGAAAATGGGGGTACAGTAAGAGTAGTAGTAGTAGTAGTAAGAGGTACGAGAGATTGTTACACATGTAAAAGCGCATACCCGTGCACGCTATTTCTACGTGAGTTATTCAAATCCGTACGTTTCTGTGCCTGTAAGCTACTGCGCACGGCGCCGCCACGTTGGATCGAGTTATCCAGCAAATCCCTACTCGACGAGTGTTCGATTTTTATATTGTGCGTGTGGTGGTGCGTTGTTGGTGGTGTGCGTGTCGTTGTGTATATATGTACATGTAAATAGAATAAGATCCACATCCCCAACATTATATTATCCAATAAACCTTATATGTACATATGTACTCGATTCGAATCGTATCGGGTGGGCGTGCTTACCGCTGCAGGCTCTGACGTAGTGGTATGTTTCGCTGCAGCAAATGCGTATCGGAGGCAATGGACAGGGGCTCTTCGTTGCTGTTGTCCGATTCATTGCCACCCGACTCGGACCCAATAACAAATTGCGAATTGGTACGAGCATCATCTACCCAGGAACGACGGTTCTGCAAAACGAAACATATGAGAATTCTTCATTGTTCAGCGTCTTTCTGGGACTACTCTCTGCTCAAACCTACTCGACTGGGCACTTTGTTCATTAGATCGGAGCTAGCCTTCTTCACGCGGCGTACCAGACTGATGGCAAAGGGTTTTCTTGGGGAGGGGTGGTGGAAACCATTAGAAATTTCGAATTTTAAGTGTATTTGGCTTTTGGCTGTGTGGTACTCACTTCTTATGCACCGTCGTCTCGGACTTTTTATAGTGCTCCATGATTTTCTCCTCAAGCTTCTCCTTTTGCCGCTTCAGACTGTGCACCCGCTCGGTGTAGTTCTTCTCTTCCTCATGAAAATGCTTCTTGTCCTCCAGTGAAATGGCCAATAGCTCTTGATACTGCGAGAGCAACTGCGAAACATTGTCCATCAGGGCCTTGCGCTCAGAGTCCAGATCGCCGTTGTTTTGTATGAGCATCTAAAATTGATTGCCATGATACCATTTGATAATGCATAGCATAGGAAAATACATATGTAGCTGATCGGTGGATACTTACCTCACAGCGCTGCTGAACCTTGCTGTACTCCATTTGCAGCAGACGCACTTGATCACTTTTTGTGTTGAGCTCTCCCGTAAGCTCCGTGTTCTGGAGCTTGAGGCTGCTGTGCTCCATGCGTACCATTTTGTACTGCTCCTGTATGTTCTTGTACTCGTTCTTAAAGCGGTCGCTGGTGGCAAAAAGATTGCGGAAATCATCGGTGAGTTTCGAGTGCTCGGTGCGCAAGATAGAGAGATCCTCGCTGCAGGTCTTCATGCTGCCATTTTGAGTTGTAAGCTCCTCAATACGCTGCTCCAAAGCCGCTTGCTGTTCCCGGGTGTCGCGCAACTCCTGGCGCAGATCTCGAACCGCTGCCTTCAGCTGCTCCTTGTCCTTGTTCAGAGATTCGTATTCGGCGGAGAGCTGGTCGTGCAGACACTGAAGTGTCACCTGGTCTTGGAGCGCATTTTTGTGCACCTGCTGCAGGGAGTCGATGTCTTTGAGCAGCGTGTCCTTCTCCGCGGCCAGCTGAGAGTTGGCCAGCTGCAGTGCCACGTGCTGGGTATTCAGGGAAGTGATCTGTGAGCCCAAAGCAGCCACATCCACACTCAGACGGGCGTTTTCGGTCTGCAGCTGCGTGTTGCAATCCTTGACACGGACCAGCTCGGCGGATTCCCGGACAGGACTCGGCCTAGGCTTGTGCTCGAAGCGCAGTTCCTGGGAAGAGCTGGACGGGGCCAGCTCAATGTTCTTCTCCACTGTGAAGATCTCTTGGCGATGGCATAGAACACACATGTCCGATTTTAGGCCACCCTCACCCTCCTCCTCACCATCATCGCGTTCCCCCTGCTGTTCGCGTGTTACGTTCAACATAATCTCACGCACCGTTTTAAAGGTCTCTGGATTGCGCACCAATTTCTCAACAACATGCTCCACATTCAGTTCAGCGGGCTCGCTGTCGGTGAGGCCGAGCTTCTCCAGATTGTGTCGCACCTTCTTTGTGACCAGCGTGCCAGTGACCAGGTCCTCGCGTAGCGTGTTAATCATTTCCTGATCGATGTTTCGTTGCGATGCCAGCTCTTGGTTTTGTTTCTCCAGCTCGATAAGCTTCTGCTGTACCTGCTCCGTCTCCTCGAGCACTTTGCTGAGCCTCATAATCTCTTTGGTCTGCGTGTCCAGTCGATTGATGCTTTGGTCGAGCTGAACGGACTTCTCCTCGCTGCCCTCCTTCAGTTTGGATACCTCTTTGAGCAGACTGGCATTCTCCCGCTCGTAGGCAGACACTTTGGCCTCGATGTCGTAGAGTCTTTGTTTGGTCTGCTCGTACTGCGTTGTCTTCTCGGAATGCTGCTCCAGCTCCTTACTCTTGCTTTCCGCCAGCCGCTCCAGGTCATCCGCTCGCCGCTGAATGCTTTCATTGAGCGTTTGTATGCGTTGCTTCTCCTTGTTTAGGGTCTCGGCGTGCTGTTCGGCATCTGCCAGCCTCTGGCGATCCACCTCGCGCTCTAGGCTCTGGCGATCGTAGCTCTTCTGGCGACTGTCCACGGCATCTTGCAGCTTCTTGTTCTCCTCCAGGGCATTCTTGAACACGCTCTCCAGCTCCACATTCTGCTGGGTTAGCCTCTGAATGTTCTCCTGCATCTGATCGGTCTTCAGCGAAAGCTTCTTCTTCTCCTTCTCCAGCTCCAGCATTTTGTTGGTAGACTCGTGAAAGCTGCTCTCCTTCAGCTGCTCTAAGGCGGCAGTTAGCCGCCGATTCTCCAGCTCCAGCTTTAGGGCACGCGTCTGAGCATTGTTGGTAAGCTGCTCGGACAGACTGTTGTCCCCCGAGTTGCAATCATCCTCGTTCTCTGAAAAGGATTTGTCGCCCTCGTGCGTCGAGTTCAGATTCCTGGCCACCAGCTGCAGCTGGGCATTTTCCTCCAGCAGCTCCTCCAGCTTCGAGCGATCCACATCCCGTTCCAGGGCCATGTCATTTAGTTTTTGCTTGTATTTTATGATCTCAGACTCCAGGGAGATGGCATGCTCCGAACGCTTGCGGTAGCGTTGCAACTGCTCCTCTAGCATTTCCCTAAGGGACATAGATTTGGTTAGTAAAAATCATTTCTGATTTCTGATTCTGATTGCTTATACTTTGATTCCAGCAGCACACGGTTGTCTTCGCGCAGCTCCTCCACGCGAGACTTGTAGAAATCAGAGTCGCCGAGCTTCTCACGATACTTTTGTACTTCGACCTCCAGCCGATCGGCTCGCTCAGCTCGCTCGCGTAAGATGTCCACCTCGTCCCGATAGGCAGATGCCCGTTTAGCCTCTGAAAACCAATCCTGACTCTCCTGCCGCAGCCTGTCAAAACGTACTTTCTTGTCGTCCAGCTCCTCCCGCAGCTCCAGCAGGTTCTCCGACTTTTCCTCCCTGTAAAAGTAATCTTATTAGCAAATCAATCCGGAGGGAAGTCAAGCGAAACGTTTGAACATACAGCTCCTGGCGAAGTTTGCGATTCTTCGATCTGAGGTCTGCACACTCCACTGCCAGGTGGTTGCTCTCCGAGTTTGATGACGATGTGGGTGTTGAGGTGGCCGTTCCGTTCGAGGGCGAACGCGACACACTGACACCCCCTTGGCCGCACTCCGCCAGATTTTCGCCGGCCGTCATCTCGGGCTCCATGCACACCAGGTCAATCCATTTCAAATACATGACATCTCGCTCCTTGGTCAGGCGAAGGATGTGCGTGTACATGTTCTGCGGAGACAGCCGCTCCAGCGAGTCTTCGGTGAGGACTAGACTATGGCTGTCCGTCACCTGTTTGATGAGAGCCACAATGGCGTGCTGCGTCTCCAGATCTAGCTCCTTGATGCGCGCTATAAACAGCTCCTTGTTGGGGCATTGCACTGCCGCACCCAGGAGCAGAGTGAGCAGCGTTTTCATTTGCTCCAGTCCGCTCCTACTCTCCGGATGGTAGCCCAGCGTGACAGCGTCGGGCAGGGCCAGTATGGTCTGACCCAGCTCTTCCTCAAACAAGGATTTCAGATTCCGAACAATGCACTCAAAGTTCTTGGCCCTGGCCACACTCAAAGATTTTCCACTCAGTTCGTTCAGTTCGCTGGGATTGTTTTGCGGCTCCGGGTCGATTTGGAGCCAAACGCTGTGTATGATATGGCCATCTAGCAGCGAGGTGTAACCGGCAAGCAGCTCGGCACGTGGCAGGCATGACTCCAGCTGGGGTGAGCAGAAAAAGAGAAGTTAACCATTACAGTTGGAGAACAGATCAGAGCAGAGCAGAGCCATGAGCGGACACGAACATGCAAACAAAGCACACTGCGAATATAACAGCATTAAAGTTCTACCGTAAGCTGTCGTAAGCCAGTTACAATGACCTTGCTACCAGCTACCAGGTGAGTGCTGTGCTCTGCTGCTACGGAAGCCTATGCGAGCGAGCGAGCAGTTTGGTTGTTCTCTTTGTTGCTACTGTTCGCTTGTGTGCTGTGCCCATGGGAATTACTTGGCTTGGGAACAGAACACTTGAATTACTTATGCCAAGCACATAGGCCCACTTTCAAAGTAGATATTGAGCATGTTTATTCACTCTACTCACCCAAGAAACGAGTGCTCCATTTATGAATTCATCAATTTCCATTGGCGTCGCCGCGGCCGTACCAGCCATTGTTGTTGCTGTTTCTTGTAGATTTTCTCAACACAGTGATGGGAATAGCTGTGTGTGTGTGTGCGTGTGTGAATATGTCGCGTGCCGTGCCGCAGACGTTGCTGCACCTGTCACAATTGGGCAGCTGCACCGCTGCGGCTTTCCGAAATACAATGATTGTTTTTATAATCATGAGTACCCTTACACAGGATTCCAAACATTCCAAGGGTGGCAGGGCATATCTATGCCGTGGGGACACGCATGTACACAGAAATATGGTAAACACAACACAGATTGGATTGATTTGATTCAGCACAAGCAACAAATTTCAATTATATTGAACGAAAAACTAACACTTGGCACTGACCACAACAAAAATAAATAGAGAAAAAAGACATGAAAAAGTTTAAGCAGAACAGTGGACAGTGTGGCCGCGGGTTTATTGACGCGGGTATATTGACTGACCCTCAGAAATATACCAAAATATACCTTATTATTTTCTGAATATATACTGTAAATATACCGAGGAAAAAAACGAACATCTCTGGGCCAAGTACGACTGGCAGAAAATTCATGTGGCCCATGAGTAGAATGGAGAACGCGCGACCGCCGCGCATAGTCTGTGGATTGCCAAAAATTTAGTTACTTTCCTCGTCATCAGGCACTGATGTGTGCCTGATGACGAGCTATTCTCAGCTATTCTCAAGATGTAAAAACCTGCGTCTGCCAGTGTGAGCGCCGATTCTGCGTCCATTCCGATATCGATAGCGACAGTGTAAAACGGCTAGAATAACTTTTCGGCTCTGTTCAAATAGCAGAGGAGCTTTTCGAATCTGTTAAAAAAAGAAGGTTTGACTAACGAACGGATTATTTAACGCGCCGCGCCGTAAAAATGGCAACGCTTGCAAACAACAAATTCTTGTTACGAAAATTACATTATTAGAATTTACAATCGACTTTCGAAAAATATTCAATTAAAGCGACCGGATCCGCGAGTGGAGTGTCTTCATTTAAGTTCGACTGTCTATATATAGAAACTTCTATATATGCACAAATAATAGCAAATAGGTTAAATATTTAGCAGCTCGAGATGGGAAATCAGCCGGGAAAGCTGCACGCCCATGCACAGAGCGGTCGACCCAAGAAGAATGTCCACTGGAAATCTGCAGGCAAGTTTCAGCATAACTGCAAAAACAAATCCAAAAGTATTCCCAATCCCAGTCCGTATTGTCCGATAGAAAGCATATTCGGATGGGCTATAATCAGAGCAGACGGAGCCCACATAGCTGGTGGGAGCGCTAGAAATTAGTCTATTTTTAGCGACTCGCACACTCAAGTGGTTGCCGTGGTCTGGTCCGTGATTGTGTGAATGTTTGGCCTAAAATTTCAAAACGAGAAAGTAATGTTTTCGAAACTACGTCTACGGCTACGGCTACGGCTAGATACGGAGATAGAGAGAGAGAGAGAGAGAGAAAGAGAGGGCCTAGTTTTCTGTGCATCATTTATGCTTGCTTATGCTTTCAGAACGACCCTCTCCGCCTGGTCGGCCCATACTGACGCCGCTGTCGCTTTCGGAGCAGCAGCCCGATGTTGTCAATCTGCGATGGGATCGTCCGCTGCTCGACGGAGGGTCCCCAATCACTGGCTACACGGTAGAACATCGTCGCATGGGCTCGCCGCATTGGGTGCGTGCAACACCCACGCCTGTCTCCCGGTGCGATGTGTGCATCAGTGGCCTGGAGCCAGGCTGGCGTTACCAGTTTCGCTGCTTTGCCGAGAACATCGTGGGACGATCCGACGCCAGCGAACTTTCTGATCCCCTGACAGTCACACTGCAGCGCAACGCAATAACCGTGCCACGCTTTATAGACGAGCTGTTGGACACTGATGCGGTGGAGGACGAGCGGATCGAGTTCCGGGTGCGCATTCTCGGCGAGCCGCCGCCGGAGATCAACTGGTTCAAGGATGGCTACGAGATCTTCAGCAGTCGACGCACCAAGATCGTCAACGACAACGACGCCAGTGTTCTGATCATCCACCAAGTGGCACTGACGGACGAGGGCGAAATCAAGTGCACTGCAACGAACCGAGCTGGCCACGTGGTGACCAAGGCCAGCCTCATGGTGCAGGCGCCACCCAAGATTCGTTTGCCGCGCACCTACGAGGACGGACTCATTGTGGAGGCGGACGAGGTGCTGCGTCTGAAGGTCGGCATTGCCGGACAGCCGCCGCCGGCCATCACCTGGCTCCACGAGGGTGAAGTGATTTCTCCTGGTGGACGATTCGAGGTATTTGAGTATTTTCAACATTCTACGTCTGCTCGTATCTGCATTGTGCTCAACCGTATTCTGTTCGCTTCTCTGCAGGTTACCAACACGGAGAAAAACTCGCTGCTCAAGATAGACAACGTGCATCGCGAGGATCGCGGTGAGTACATGGTGCGTGCCTGGAACAAGCTGGGGGAGGACAACACATCCTTTCTGGTCACGGTCACGGCACGGCCGAATGCTCCGGGTGCTCCCCGTTTGAACATGTCGTTCGGCAAGTCCGCAACGCTCTCCTGGACGGAACCGCTGGACGATGGCGGCTGCAAGATCGGCAACTACATTGTGGAGTACTTCCGGATTGGCTGGAACGTCTGGCTGAAGGCCGCCACCACGCGTGCCCTGACGACCACTCTTCACGATCTGATCGAGGGTTCGGAGTACAAGTTTCGCGTCAAGGCTGAGAACCCCTATGGCCTGAGTGAGCCATCCGAGGAGTCGGAGCTGCTCTTCATACCCGATCCCAAGCGTGGTATCACCAAGCCCAAGTCTGCCACCAAAATCGCCGGCGAGGAGAAGGATAAGCCCAAGTCGGACGCCGTTCAAGTGCCGCCACGTCGCAAGACTCTCTCTCCACCGCGTCCCCATGCAGATGCTGCGACGGGCATGTCGCCCAAACAGTCGCCAAATGCCAAACGCAAGCCAAAGCCTCAGCTCATCGACAACGAGCAGCTGCACCACGAAATGTCGTACGGCACCTCGGACCAGGCTTTGAAAATGGATGTGCGCAAGAGCCCCTCCCAGAGCAGTGCCGACTCCTCGGCAAAGCCGGCGGCTGGATCCAATAATAAGCTCAACCTCACGCTGATCACCACCACCGCTCTGGTGGACAAGACAGAGCCCCCGGCTAGGCCCCAGAAGTCGCCAGTGGGCTCACCCCTCAAGCTGTTCCATGCCAAGCCCACGATCGTGGCCAAAGAGAGGTCGTCCCCACTGCAGGCCCGGCCGCAGCCCCTGCCCACTGCACCGGCGGAAAAGACGGCCAAATCGGTTCTCCACAGAAAACGAAGTCTGAGTCCTCCAACGAAGCGGCAGAACTCTGAGACGCAACCAACACCCCCACCAGAGGTCATCAAGTCAACGCCAGCCCTGCAGCGCAGTGCAGAGCCAGTCCAACTGGGAGTTAACCAGACTGTGAGACGATTCTCGGCCCAGGCCCTGAGTCCGGCTAGAAACGTACCCACCCTGGCATTGGCAGTGGCTGTCAGTGCTGGTGCGGTGATTGGCGAAAAGCTGACCACGCCCACCATTGAGATCAGTGCACCACCACCAAGCACAGCCACAGCCACAACGACAGCGGAAGCCACAGCTCCGTATCAGATTCAGATTCCGGAAGAGTCGCCCAAACCCAAAGCCAAACAGAGGCGAGACGATTCCCCAGTTTCGAGACGTACCTTCAGGTCAGCGGACAAGCACGACGAGGTGCACACCAGTAACGAGTTCATGCTCGTCGTCTTCGACAAGAACAGCAGGGTCAAGGATAAGGACAGTATGTATACCCAGAGTCCAAGCCAGCAGTCCAAGTCATTGCCATTTGCATTTCTTCTCCCCACAGAGCAAGATTCCTTCGAGCTTGACCTGGAGGACGCCATACAGCCACCGCCCATTTCCATCTCCGCACCAGATCTGGCGTTTCTGGAGTTCAACAATCTGCACACCACCTTCCCGCTGCGTCGCTCCGTGAGCTCCACCGAGCTGCTGTATGAGCGCGCAATGGCGAGATTCTACGAGGCGGTAGAGCTGGAGCAAGCCGCCAAGTCAAGAAAGGCCTCTCAGGACAGAATAGCAAGCAGCACTCAGGCGCCTGTCCCGCCGGCTAATCTCCGCAAGCGGCTGGGCTCCATTACAGAGGCGGAGCGTGTCTCGTTCGAGCGGAGGAGCGAGCTGCGCCGGCAATCAGCGGACGTGGTTAGCATGGGCCGAAAGTGGGACTCAAGGGAGAACGTCAACGATCTGAGCAGCCTCTCACGCCACACCCACACCACGGGACAGATTGTGGCTGAGCAGGAACAGCAGCACATCCGGGAACAGGAAGAGCTTGACGACGAAGAGCGGACCGAGAGCACGGCAGAGGACAGCGAAGACATGAACATGGAACTGGATGAGGACTATCCAGAGCAGGGAAAACAGCAGTCTAGCTACGACCTGGGATCCGACTACACGGAGAGCACCGCCTCCTCGGAACAGGACTCCATTGAGAAATTCAAGATGGAACTGTTGGCTCGGACCCGTTCGCCCAGCCCCCGCGATCTGGAGACGTACCATCCTCGCAACATGGGCGCTGGCACCTTCACACCCTATCGTGCCCCCACACCGGAGCAGGCGGCTGTTGTGCTCACCCGCCCAATGCCACTGCCCAGTCCAGACTTTGTGCCCAAGCCAATCCTCAAGCGGTCGTCCAACGAGCACGTGGAGCAGCCGTCGAGCCCACCAGTCAGTCCATCTTTGCCGGGTAACGGCAATGGAGCCACAGCCACAACAGCAGTGACAGTCGCAGCCAGCCCTCAACCCATACCAAGCACTGCCCCCCCAATCCCAGTACTAGCAGTCTAAAGATGGACCTGGCCAAGGGCATAAAGTCGTTCTTTAGTCGCGACAAGCGATCCGCCACAGAAAAGAACACTGAGGCCAACGAGGAGATATCGAATCCCCTGGAGAAAACCAATGCCGCTGCCATTGCGGCCGATTTGGAGGTCAAACGCAGGGCCAAGGAGGAGGAGGAGCAGCGTCGCCAAGAGGCTGAACGCCTCATGCAGGAGGAGGCCCATGCCGCCGTCGATCACTACAGCGACCTAGTCCGGGAGGTCGGCAGCTCCCACAAATACCACACGCCCATCTACCTAGACCGCGAAGAGTTGAAGCGGGCCGCCGCCAAGGCAGCAGCCGAAACCGACGAGGATGAGGCATCCATGTCCAACACGGAGGAGCACAGGAGGAGGCTGGCCAGCAAGACTAACGACGACATGCTATTGGCCCCGCCAGTGGTCAGTCGGGAGCGGCGTCTCTCCATATCGGAGAGGGAGCAGCTGGTGCATGTGCGGGATGCGTCCAGTAATCTGGCGTACCACAAATCACGGGACAAAGACGCGTTAGAGCGAGAGGCGGAGCAGCAGACCCAAAGGCAGGCGGAGGACGAGGAGGAGCCGGAGTATCCGACCGTTCTAGTGGTGCCCCCACCCAAGACAAAGAACAAGAGCGAGGCGGAGAGTGAGAGCGTCATGAGCGAGACCGTCGAGGCACGTCCCGATGCCCGGGGACGAACGCGTCTCGTTAAGGTCAAACGGGTGATTAAGCGCCGAGTTCCATCCAGCACGCGGTCTCGTGACACTTCACTCAGTAGACCCCCAGCACCAGCTGTGGGAAGCCTGTCTCTGGCTGTGGATAGGACCTCGCAGACGGCCCTGGTTCTGTCCAGCGCCGAACGGGATCTTCTGGAGAGAGCGTCCGCACTGGCGGTTCTCCATTCAGAGGAGCATACGCACGAGAAGGTTCGCTCGGCTCTCAGCTACTGTACGGACTTGGTTCTCTTCCTGGTTGCCTGTTATGTGTACTTGTTCAAGGACGCGCGACTTGTCCTGCCCATTCTGGGGCTGATCATTTACCGCCAACTGGGCGAGGCCGTTAGGGGCTATATACCCAGCTGGTTGCGTCGCAAGGGCAACGACGGGACCTGATCCTCAGGTCGGTCATCCTCACACGCGTTTACTCGTATCGGTTAAGGTAGTTTTTATTAAAGTCGACTTATAAACGTATCTTAAGCTAAAGTTCTGTTACGGATCGGACTGTCAAAGAATCCTCAAATTTCTGTATACGTCAAGTCCTTGCTAATTCCCAATTTCCGAATCGAATCCCACCCAAAGTAGGTCGGAAAAGCTAGATAAAACATTGCAATGATTCACTGTTGACTTTCCCAGTGGAGAGCCTTGAATATAGGTTTACCATTTCACTAGGTCCGTCCATGTCTATCCGCTTATTTTCGTGTCAGGATTTGTACAAGCAAAAAATCGTTTGAGTTTCTTTAACCAATTAGTGACAATCTGCAGACCTGCAGAGTCCACAGACCAATAGGCATAACAATTTTCCATTTGCAAGGATATCTCATTCTTCGGCCACCGAAGCTGGACTTATCTCCTTTTTCGTTTGGAAATGATTGGTGTTTTAGGGTTGTTCATTGCAGACCATTAATCCTACACATAAGTAGTATATGTATATGTTTCATTTAGTGCCTCCTCATGTTGTGAAGTGAAGTGTTCGTTTGCGGTTCTTTGTCATCTGTCTGAATTGTTGGTGATCTTGGAAATAAAGTTTAGCCCAAAATAGAATTCGCGTGCGAGTATGGAGATGCGTATAGAGGGTTAAGCTATTCTATTCCGAATTTGGTCTTTGTTTTGGTACTCGTGTTGTCTTGTTTGCTTCCCCTGTTTATCCCGGACGCAGACTTCCTCGGGCGGATTACGAACCGAGTAATACTATAAACAGATCGAATCCGGGGGCCTTATCAGATGACGACAACTGTCAGCAAAGATGCTGCGACAAATTGCGTGGGGCCGGCTATCAGCAGATAAGTGGGAAATGAATATACGAGTTTGTATAAAAGGTAGCCACTATCGGTTGACTGGCATCCAGTCATAACTAAACAGCCATGGCTACTACCCTGGGGCTGCTCTTCTTGTTCGGCCTTGGCACCGGATCACTTGCCCAGTGGGCGCCTCCCAATGGAGGACAATACCTGCAGCCATTCCCTGGGGCTCTACCACCGCCGCCGCCGCCGCCAACCCTTGCCCGGGATCTGGACGAGATTACACGTCTAATTCAGACCAAGCCTCTGAATCAGCTGCTGGTGCGTTACCTGATCAACGATGCTCAGTTCCAGGCCTTTGTGAGGATTATCAACAGCAACGCTGGCTTCACGGCCCGCTGGCGTTTGCTGTCGCAGCCCGAGCTCATCCTATTCCTACAGTGGGTCGATCAGCAGCTAGTGGCATCTGGCGGCGCCTTTGAAATGGAGGAGCAGGAGCTAGCCGTCACTTTGTTCAACCGCTTCCCCTACTGGTCGGGCACCGTCTTCGGCTGGCAGGGATTCGTCAACGAGGCGCAGCTCTACTTGCCCACATATGCGATTCGCGCCCATATCGACGCCAAACTTATGCAGCCGGGCATCTTTTCCCAGTTCTGGTCAAGACTGCAGGCTCTGCGCGTGGTCTACGAACGCTGGTTGGCTTTGCCGGCGACTGTGCAGGTTGTGGCTGAGCTGCAGCAGGCCGGCATCGACACGGCTCAGTTGGATGGAATTATTCGCAATCTGTTTGGCTGGAATGTTGTTGTCAATGCACCAACCACTGCAGCAATTGCAACAACTGCATCAACGGCACCAGCCTCGACGCCAGCCCCTCCCACCAGAAGTCCAGCTGCTGTGATCCCTCCGGGAAACGGAGCTCCACTGGTACCACTGCCAGTTGCGCCAGTTGTCTAGAGTGGTCAATATATCTATTGTATATTTGTATGATATTTGCACTAGCAACATTCGGCCGAGGCCTCTAACAATGAATGGGAACTAACTACAACTAAATCATTGGGCGGGGCGTGACGGTCCTTAGAACTTAAGTTTTCCCAAAGTGTCGGACACCTTCTCGGTGTTGGCAGCTGGCTTCCGTTTGTTCTTGATGGGGGAAACGGCTGGCTTCGGCTTCTTGACCACCATATCCTTATGCAATGTCTTGAGAGTGGCATCCACCTTCTCCTGCTTGGCCTTGACAGATTCTTTGATCTGGAAAATTGGCATTGGTTGAAGATGCTTCCTTCCCATTGCAATGGGAATTCGCTGTGCTGGCGAATCCTCGACTCACCTGCTTCAGCTTGCCCTGCACTTCTTTGGGCTTCTTGCCCTTGCCCTTCCTGTTGTCGGCCACTTTGAATACGTTCTTGGCCTTCTTTGATTTGTTCAGCGGTGTCTTCGGCTTCGCTGCAGGAGCCACCTTCTTGTTATTGGCCTTGTTGCGACCCATCTGCAAGTAGTCAAAGGAAGAGACGCTGTTCGTTTACTTTGCTTGTTTACGGGCAACTTTATTGTAAAAACACAGGCTCTGCTCTCAAACACATTTCACTTTTGCTGCCGCCACCTCAGGCTCAACTTTCTCCTCATCCTCCGCGCACCGCTTGCGTGCGTTATTTGCTTCGGCTTCCTTCGGCGTGGTTAGCAAATGCCGCGTAAGCTTAAACGATACCCTGTACATGTCCTTATTTGGCGCTACATTCCGCACAAAGCTTATGCCCTGCAGCTGGCTCTCGTCCAGCGTGGCGCCCAGATTCTGTTCCACCTGCTCTCTCACTAATGCTTTGGTATTCTCGCCCTTGGCAAACGAATAGACGTGCACAGTGGGAAAGTCCACAGTATCGGAGAGATCAGCCAGCTCTTTGTCAGTGTAGAGGCCGCGGAACGCATCCAGGAATTCCACAGCCATGGCTGGAAGATTCATTGTTATGTGAGTGGCATACGACGATGTGTTCGTCGAGCGCAGCCGCTGCAGCAGGTCCTCCCGCAGCTCTTCCAAAATGAACTGCCTACCATCTTTGTTGAACATTTGGATGTAAGAAAGGCACTTGTTTCGTTTAGCGTTGTGCTGCAGCCAGTGGAAGCTGACGGGATTCAGATCGTTGGCCAGGACATGGCAGCGTTTCTTCGCCGCCGGCACGCTGAACGGGCCCACGCCGGCAAACACATCGTAGAGAACGTCTCCGGGCTGGAGCAGTTTCACGATGCGCTCGTGCTCGGTAGAGAGCCGCGGGTTCCAGTACACCTTGGAGAAATCAAATTCGAAGGGAATGCCATTCTCCTTAGTCTCCACTTGGTACTCTGCTTCCCCGCATATCAGCTCCAGCTGGAAGTTGCGGTACGTATTGTCTATGGTAGACGCTTTATTGACCACCGTCCGGCAGTTCGGCAGTTTGTCGCGCAGCACTTCTCCAATGAGCTGTTTGTACGGCAGCAGGTGATCCCGCAGGTTCAGGTGCGCGATGTGTCCGATTCGCGAGTAGGATGACATTCCCTCCTCCTCCTCAGGGAGCACACTCTTTAGAATTTCGTTGGCGCTCCAGTTCTCGTAGTTTAACTCGAGTTCAGCAAAGCAAAAGTGCTCCTGCGTGACGTTCTGTTTCTTCAGATCTTCTGTGGGCAGCGATTCCCAGCCTTTTATGGGCATCGGGTGCAAAAGTATCTCGCGCGACTTGTCCACAGCGCGCACCGGATGCAGGTGCTCCATTTTGAGCAGGAATCTCTTAACCAGCGGGATTACACGTTGCACCTGTGACTCGGGCACTCGCAGTCTGGGAATTTGCACTCGCTTTTGGAACTCGGCCCGCTGCAGCTCCCGCATCCCCCGCACCGAGGAGGGCGGGAGCAGCTCGGAACAGTTCATGTTTCGAAAGTAGTGACGTAAACGGGTGGATATAATCGTTATTCGGGGCACTTCCAGCCGAGACACAAAAATCATCTAGCACGTGTGCCGTGCCCTCTCTGTTTTGGAATCTGTGTGTTTAGTATCAGGGCGTGTTTTTATGGTGTTTATTCAGGGCAGGCAACACTGTAGTCTACTACACTACACTTGCCACACCTTTAAAGTGCGCAAATAATTTAAAAATACCTTTTAATTTTTGTAATTAGTTAATATTTCCAAACAAACAGTGTGACCGCGAATTTATCGAAAAAATATACCAAACAACCATCAGAAATATACCGAAAATTACCTTATCAGTTTTAAAATATACCTTTAACATACTGACGGACTCGACAAGATGCGTTGATATTCCATGATTTTCATATTCGGTTTAATATTACTAGCATGTTATTGCTTTCAGCCCCAAACAAATAATTTTATCCGATTCATCAATAAATTTTGTATAAGATTGACTAGTTTTCAGAACTCCTTTATGGGATTGGTTATAAAATAGGTGCAAACAAAAACGGCCAAAGAATAAAACGAAAGTGTAAGCGAAAGTGGTCACACTCCGTCATTTTTTCTAGTCAACCAAGTTTCAGTATGCATATGGATATTTTTATACCTTATTTCCTTTAATTCATGTTAAATTTGTTGTTCCAAACTGCTTTAAAATTGCGTGACTGATTCGATTCGAGTGGAGCCGGAGCCTTCCAATTAAGCGAGCGGTTCTAACGAACTGAAAGCGATAAAAATCCTAATACCAATAGATAGCGACGTATATAATTAAATGTTCGGTGATTTTAATTGAAATACATTCATTATAAGCTTTGAAGTATGTTGCTATGAATGTTTTGCAAGTTACAAATTATTATCCGCCCGTGGTCCCTGCCAGGTAGATATCCATTGCAGTCTTATTCAGATGCACCACCTGGCGTCGTTTGGGTATCGGCTGGATGTGTGGTAGGCGCGTCCCATTCACCGCATTCAGACTCAGATTCGAATTGGGATCATCGTCATCGCTCACATATGAGCTTTGCGATGACTGTGGGACTCGCTCTGCCGGCTGGATTCGACGAGCGCTTGCGTTTTTCCGCCGCCGCCGCGCTTGTTGTGGGCATGTTATCCGTCTTATTCAGGGGCACCACCTGTCGTCCTTTGGGTATCGGCTGGATGTGTGGCAGACGCGTCCCATTCACCGCGTTCAGGCTCACATTCGAATTGGGATCATCGTCATCGCTCACATTTGAGCTTTGCGATGACTGTGGGATATGCTCTGCCGCTGGCGTTGGATTCGACGAGCGCTTGCGTTTTTCCGCCGCCACCGCTCTGGTTTGCATGTTATCCACGCTGGAATTGACATGGACGGGTGCGGGAGTTGGTCGCTTAAATGCTCCCGCGTTGGCGAGTGCCACTTTTTGTCTTTCGGAGCTTGACGACGTGGAGCTGGGGTCCGAGGAGGAGGTCACGTCCTGTCGCTGACTGGAACTCACGTCCGAGATGCTCTCGGCCGCCTGCTGCTTCCTCTTGCGATGCTCCAGCGCATTTCTCGCCTTAAACCTGTAGATTTTTCCCAAGGTATCGTGGCAATCCTTGCAGAGTGGCACATCGGGCCGCAGTTCTGGGTTTATGGTGTGTGCAAAGTGGAACATATGTGGATCCCTGATCCTGGTGTTGGGCGTCTTGAGCAAATGTTGGCCGATGCCGCAGTATTGGCGCGCGGTTACGCTTCTTTCGGCTGCCATCTTCTATTCAAAATACTATAATTATTATTATGTTTTAAGGCTATTTTCCTAAGACTTGCTATGCTGTTTGGTGTGTACCTTTTCTCGCAGATTTCGGCGCGTGTAGCGGGCGTTAAATCAAGTTAAATTAATTATTATGTTGCTTAGTTTTATTTTCCCGCCGAGTTAGACGCCAGCTGCTAAGTGTGACCTCGGATTTGTCGATCAAATATACCGCCTGATCCTCAGAAATATACTGAAATATACCTAGTCACTATCAAAATATTTCGTAAATATACCAACGAACACGACAAGATGCGTTGATATTCCTCGATTTTGATATTCGATTCAATATTACTAGCTAGTTGGCCTACTTAGTCCTAAACATATAATTTTATCCGATTCATCAATAAATTTTGTATAAGATTGACTAGTTTTCAGAACTCCTTTATGGGAGTGTGCAAACAAAAACGACCAAAGAATAAAACGAAAGTGTAAGCGAAAGTGGTCACACTCCGTCATTTTTTCTAGTCAACCAAGTTTCAGTATGCGTATGGACATTTTTATACCTTACTACCTTCAATTAATGTTGAATTTGTTGTTCCAAGCTGCTTTCAAACATTAATAACGCATTTTTATTAGATTGACATGTTATTTACCCATTAATGCATATAATTGGTGTCTTATATATATATTTATCCCGGTCCCGATACCTATTATTGGTGCCCATATGCTTTGAAATTTCGTTCATATCCTTAAAACAGAGACTGATTATTTTCTGCATTAATTGAAGCCTGAAATTACAAACAATATCTTAACTCTATAATATCCTTTCTCCCAAGGGTAGCAGATTGTTGCGCATTCCGTGCCAAAGTTGCAGAACAATGCTGCTAACTCATGTTGCCGAAAATTTTCCCATACGAATCAAATGTATCTAACGGGACATTTTTTGGAAAACAACCCCAATTTTTTACAGCAAATTTCGAAGGATTTGATTGGTTGAAAGTTGCAAACGCGTAAGGCAAACCGTTACTTTTTTAACGGATTTTATGTCGAATAGTATTTTTTGGGTACAAAAAGAAAATATTTATTATTGTATATCAAATACATGTAAATCTTAGGCCAGTAGCTTGAAATAATAGTAAAATTGTTACAGTAAAATATTAAATAATAAATTCCTAGCCAGGATCAGTCCCTGGGGTCTATCAAGCTCACCATAGTGCCCAGCATCCAGGTGAAGACGGTTATAGCTGGAAACGATTCCGTCATAACTTCTGGACAGAATGCGTTTATCATCAAGAATAATTTCCGCATATTGGCGCAAAGATTTAATAGACTTTTGGGGGGATAAAATTTAAGATTTGCGTGGGTTGCAAATGCAAGCTCCATAAACAATCGGGTGCTCGTAGTGAAGCTCCCAAATGCACCGTTTTCCACATTTAGTAATAAATCGCTCATTAATTTGGTAATTTCTTGAACTTTCAATAGAAATTCTTTTGCTCTCTTCTTCTTGCTCACCGAGTTTGTTTACATTAGTAGTCCGAACAGCTGACAAATGATGCGAAAAATTATGCGGCTTTGGTGTTAACGCCTCGCATAATTTTTCCGCACCTTCGACAATGATGCGGCAGTGTAAAAAGGCTATAAGCGAGAAAAATACATGAGTAATATTATATTTGTATTCGGGATCCAACATTGTTTGATAGTGAGTAGTGGAATACCACCATTTGTCGCTATCGATAGATGCTGTATAGATGTGTAGCCATCACTAGGTGCGGAAATGTCAAACTCCAGCAACATCGTGCGCTCTACAGTACTTTGGGGGCCGGGCCCCACTGTTAACAGTTATATTATTGGCGCTCTGTTAAGTTGTTATTCTTGTCGATCGCGTCGCTGCTTTGGTTCCCAAAGTTTCGGATCCACTGATCTGATGTGTGTCTGGAGAATGGAAAATCATTCGCGTGTGAGCAGCCAACTGTTGCTGTTGTGTTGCCTTGGGAAACCCACCTGCCCCAGAGACGGAGACCCGCTAAATAGTGTCCAGTTCTTAGAGTCCACTTGATCCAATTAATATTTCCACCACATTCACAATGATGAACAGCCTGAAGAAACTGCCTATGCGCATGGTAATAGCCACGCCTACAACCAATACCCAAACTATTTGGCTAATTTAAATGATATTTATTTCTATCAATTCCAGCTAGCTAATGCCGCAGCACGTCAGCAAAATGCTGCCATGTCCTCGTCGACTGGTTTGCCCCCACCTCTGACTTTCCTCACCGATGATGAGAAGATGATGAAGGAGACTGGTGAGTGGTTTCACTGTACACAGATCAATAGCTCTAGTGCTCTGCCCTGCCCACCTCAGTAAATGTAACTGTAACCCAGCGTGTTCTTTCTTTTAATTTTTCCATACTTTTCGCTAGGGAATTTAAAGATTTTTTTTATTGTGTTTTGGAATTGTGTGCCGCTTGTTACGTAACTCCAAGCATCGCATATGGAGGCTGTATTTTGTTGTATTTATTATTGTTGGAGTTGAAAGTCTTGCTGCAGCCGAGCTGCTCTCATAGTTTGATTTTTTCCCTTTTTTCTCGTTTTTTCTTTTTTCTTTTTATTTTTTGCTGATAAAGCTGTTTAGTTAGGGGGTCCGGTCCGGTCGCACTGCCAGATAAGCACATTTTTATTTTGATAGTGTGGAAAAAATATCATTTAATATCAGTTTGTGTGTTTGCAGAATTTTCAATATGATATTTTGTATTTGATTTAATTTTTGGAGGATTTTCTCCATTTCTCAATCTTGTTCCATACATGGAATTTTTTAATTTACTCTGCTGAGGCATTGAATATTATGTAATTTCTGAAAAGTAAAGACAGACAAAAGGATAATGTGACTCCGTCCTGAAAATTAGAATTTTCCAATGAACATCATGTACTATACCATTCTGTATGAATCCTTCAAAGTGATCCCGCAACCAAAAAGGACATCTGTCGTAAAGCTTTTGAATTGCAATCAAAAGATGGGCAAAGTTTCACCCTGCCCATCCACACACAACCGGTCTATATATATGTAGCTTTCGGTCGCTTGAGTTCCAGCTTTAGCCGCCGTCTATGTCTGGTTGTCGTTGGTGCTGTTCGTTAAGGGGAGCACAGACAGTGTTGTTTCTTGTTGTCCACAATGCGAGTTTTCTCTTTCACCGAAACGCGTGTTCGAAGCGTGGGTGGGTTCAAGATTTTCTTTATCTTTCTCTCTCCTATTTCTCCCACTCCCTATGCACATACACTGGTCCTTTCTTACTTGTTCACGAGTCAGTCAGCTGTTCGGTTCTGGTTTAACGTCAACCAAATAGCGTTACACTTGTGATAGATCAATAAATGCGACTGTGCCACGCCCCCGCTCAACTTTAGTCACTGTTCTAGTGTCTACGCCGGGCAATGGGTGTGTGTGGCATGTCGGCGCACTTCCCTAGAGAGTTGAGTCAGTTGAAGGTGTCCCCTCCTGGGAGAGTCACCACTATCCCACCTGATTCTTAGTTGGGGAGCAGACACTTCTTTGCTTATATTACTTAAAAATTTCGCCTTGCTTGGCTTATCAATCATTCAATTGGTCTCAATCTATATGGTTCTCTACACCTATTTATATTTGTATATACAGTATATGGTCTGATGGTTGCGTAATCTGAGCTGCATGCAAAATAGCCTAGTGCATAATTTCAAACTGGTTTTCTAAACAAACAGACAAGCTAGGTACAGTAGGCACAGATATTTGTACATATACAGTTAATTGATCTTAGTTAGTTTTTATCTTCCTTTTAAATTGTTCAAATACGCAATAGAATTCGATGTGTTGGATGCGAAGACGCAGTACAGTCTCCACCAAAACATACAAGGAACGAATACAGTTGACTCAGAATCAAATTTGCTCTGCCAGCAATATATATAGCACTCAAATAAATAGAGCTTAGGACGTAGTATAGCTTCCTGTTAGATAAGACTGCCCTAAATGCAGGGGCCCTTAAGCCCGTGGGGCCACGTCACAGCTGTTAGAAAATAGCCCCAGGCGCACATATGGCTCGAGTAACTAAATAAATATATTATTTAAGTGAATTATTAAAACTTTTCCCATGATAGGTAAAACATGACTGCAAAATGGACTGAACGCAGAAATAAGCCTGTGGGAACTTGGTGGGTGTGTGCCAGTTGTTAGCCTTTCTAACAGCAGGAAAAAATGTAGTTCTTAAAAAAGATCAATAATAAATACGAAGAGAGAAGCAGAAGTAGAGACCAAAGAATTCAGATACGGAGAGACACGAGCAGAGAGTAAAAAAAAACAGATTGAGAGAGCCGCACGCGAGCGATTCGAGAACACAGAGAAAATCTGCTGATAAAAAAGACACACACGCACTACCTACATTCATACATACATATGTACATATATAACCACATATATATATGTATGTATGTATATGGAATACCTCAACTTATACAAACAGAACCCAAACAGCAAACATACCAGGCCCCTCTGTGAAAAGAGGAAGAAACAGCCGACCAGTTTGATTAATTTAATGTGTTTTTTTTGTTTGAAAAAAACGTGCAGTTGAAAGTTTATGAAAGCTTTATAAAGAGCTTACAACAAACTAATTTATATTGCATAATGCCAATTTTATTTCAACTAATTCAATATGGACTGAATTTAAATTTCAGTTGCCAAGTTGGCCCAGGATCAAATCCTGCCCCTGGTCAAGAAAATGGACCAAGAGCACAAGTTCGATCCGTCTGTAGTCAAGGCCGTCTTCGACAATGGCCTGATGGGCATTGAAATCGACACGGAGCTGGGCGGCAGCGGCTGCAACTTCATGACTAACATAATCGTTGTCGAGGAGCTGTCGAAAGTCGATCCCGCCGTGGCCGCTTTCGTAGATATCCACAATACCCTAGTCAACTCCCTGATGATTAAGTTTGGTAACGCCGAACAGAAAGCGAAATATCTGCCGAAACTGGCTCAGGAATACGCTGGCAGCTTTGCCCTCACCGAGCCCGGAGCAGGCTCCGATGCCTTCTCTCTAAAGACTGTGGCCAAGAAGGATGGCTCTCACTATGTGATCAACGGCACCAAGATGTGGATCTCCAACTCTGATGTGGCTGGAGTCTTCTTGGTCTTTGCCAATGCCAAGCCAGAGGATGTAAGTGCTCATTAATAATTTATAATCGTTTTGAACTTTGGTCTTCAATCAAATGATCGGAAGAAAGATCTTTTGCGGATCGTTCCATTAAACATTAACTATTATATACTATAGTAACGCTCTCACCTCAAATCACTTTTCAAATTGATCATTAACCGATCGCTCGAAAGATTTCACATGCAATATTTTCAAGAAAGAATTTATGAGCGATTGGCAGCGCAGCTTATCTCTTAAGATCAAAGTTCATCTAAACGAAAATCAAATAATCAGAATATGAAGAATCTCAGCTCTTACTAATCAGCGTTCGTTGTCTTTCTACACCAGGGCTATCGTGGCATTACCACCTTCATTGTGGATCGCGAGACACCTGGACTAATTGTGAACAAGCCGGAGGACAAACTGGGCATCCGTGCCTCTGGCACCTGCATGCTCACCTTCGACAATGTGCGCGTGCCCGAGGAGAACATCCTGGGTACCTTCGGACACGGCTATAAGTATGCCGCCGGCTTCCTGAACGAGGGCCGCATCGGCATCGGCGCTCAAATGGTGGGCCTGGCCCAGGGCACCTTCGATGCCACCATTCCGTATCTGCTGGAGCGCAAGCAGTTCGGCGAGTCTATCTACAACTTCCAGTCCATGCAGCACCAGATCGCCACCATTGCCACCGAGATCGAGGCGGCTCGCCTGATGACCTACAATGCAGCTCGTCTGCAGGAGCAGGGCGTGCCCTTCCTCAAGGAGGCGGCCATGGCCAAGTTCTATGCTTCGGAGGTCGCCCAGCGTGCGGCCATCAAGTGCATTGACTGGATGGGCGGTGTGGGATTCACCCGCGACTTCCCCCAGGAGAAGTTCTACCGCGATGTGAAGATCGGCGCCATCTACGAGGGCACCTCCAACATGCAGTTGACCACCATTGCCAAGTGCGTCAAGAAGGAGTATTCGGGCTAAATGATCCTAAGTCGTCCCCATACCATACACAAGCTGAGATATCGTACGTCAGATACGTCAAGTGCATTTATGTGAAGGAACTGCTGGAAGCCTCATCGGTTATCGGTTCCTTCCATGTTACCATAGCATTTAATACATAGTTTTCCCTTGTTATATTGTATCAAATACAACTAAATATATGTCTAAAAGTATATTTCAAAACCATTCTCTTCTAATGCGTATTTCCGTCTGTTGTGGTGAAGGCTGCCAGCAGGATATTGATCACAGTGATCATGAATACTCCCATTACCAGTAGCTCATTGGTCCTTGCATAGCGCCGATGCTGACAGCGCTTGAGACGTCTCTATGGGTTGGTATTATGTGGCTGAACAGGGGTGTGATATGCGGTAGACATTAACTTACTTTAAATATCAGCATAAGGCCCACGAGCAGCTGCAGACTCAGTGAGAGTGCCACCAGAATCAGGCTGTATATGTAGGTGGAGGCTTTGTCGTTGTAGGTGATTAGGAAACGCAGCTGATTGGCATTCGCGGAGAGAAGAGCTATATCCATGAGTCCTTAGTTGGGTGGGGTGGAGAGAGGAGGGAATATATTTGTGTATAATTCGTTAGCTTCAATCTGTGCAATACTTTCAATTACCTTCAGCCACATTTTTGTTTGTGGCATAGCTATTACCACCCGATAGATCGCTGCCTGATTTCCTTGGCTTTCCTTGCGCTGCTTCCATCTCATTCACATTTCTTGGGTCAGCCACGTCCTCTGCCTTTTCCAAATTCCTGCCTGAGCTGCAGCACTGCCCGGTTGCAGTGCTTGAGAAACTTCCCTCCGAACTGGGTGATTCCTCCAGGGATAGTCCCACATCGTTTCTGTCCATACTGAGACCCCGTTTAGTTCCAATGCTAATCCAATATTAAATACCCGAGTCTTCTGCGAAAAGCTTTTGGCGAACAGCCACTAGTAAACAGTTGAGGTCTGCGGTTCACTCTGACTGATAAAATAAAAGGGAACGACACTGACCCGGCTGGTCAAGCAACAGGCGGCGAAATCTGGGGCACAACTACAACAATTACAAGCTGACCCCATAAGCCGAAAAGTATCTCATGAGTTTGGGTGCTCCTTAAAGTATGCAACGTGAAATTAAATTACGTTGAAAATTAAAGCAGAACAAGAAGCTGAAAGGGATATCCATGTTCAAACAAAACCCTTCCCTCATATTACTGCATAACCCTTTAGAGGGTTCGTAACGAGAAGTCATCAAAATGTCACCATAATATCCACCAAGGACCTGAATAAACAAAGCCCAAACAAACTCAAGTATCTATAGGATACAAACATTACAGCTAGCACAACTTACACAGATCCAACGCTCATTCTACATTTATAGGATCGAATTTTAAAATTGACGGGTAAATCGGGTGAGGTTAGCCCTTAAGCCCCAATTATAGATTGTATGACAAACTTTTGAAATGCACAGACAGCTGTCGCAATGGACACAAGTATGGAGGACTTTCCTTGCCAGATGTGAGGGCGGATATTAAAGTATTAACTACACTGATAGAAAAAAAACAAACTAAAATTAACTACAATCATATTTGCATTTAAAATGCGATTTTTAAATACAAAAATAGTAAAATTAAATAGAATTCACTTTGATTCAAATATAAATGTATTACATTGGCTTTTTTAATACGTTCATATTTAATCTTAATTCAGAACGCTTTAAAATAAATATAATATATTAAATTTAAACACAAAATACTTTAAAATAAAAAAAATATTTAATTTAAATTTGAAATATATTTAAATTATATATATAAACTATATTATATTTAAATATATTCATATTAATATCAAAATGTAAGTGAAGAATATTCAATATTAATACAACCACTCTTGGATGAAAATCAATGGCATAAATGAGTGAAAATATTAGTAATATAATAATAATAATAATATAATAATAATAATATTTCAGGTCTTTTTTCTATCGGTGTAACTGTACGTTTATTACTTCAGATGTGGAATCAAATGGAAAGAATGCCAAAAGAGAGCGTTCATAATGTCCAATTAAAACCGTTTTGTATAGGATATCCCTTTGATAACATTATAACCTCCCCTCGCTGTTCGTGTCGCATTGCAGGACCTACAAGGAACATGTGCGTCACGCGAGGTAAACAACTGTTCAGGACTTCTCCGCTCTATTCCATTCCATTCCACTCTCCTCTCATCGGCAAGCCACTGAATCACACGCCAGACATAATGGTTACACTACCAAATGCCGGGTCCGGCTCTCTCAACCGTTCGTTCTCTCGTAGCATTCTTCATTCCCCTTTCCCGCTCGCCCTCCCGCTCTCTTTGTGCTTTCCAGCACGTGCACTTTGTTTGCCATTTTGGCTGCCATGCTTGACACCCCCAATCCTCCGCCCACCCGCAAATGTTTGTTATGACGTGGAGCTGGCTCCCCGCTTACAACGCTCTCTCCAGCGTTTCTCTCTCTTTGTGGTGGCTCAAAGTGTATGAATATCGGGGTGAGGCATTACCAGAGGGCGCTCTCACGCACTCACTGCTTGTGTGGTGTGTGTGTGTTTGCGACCGGTATAAATACCTCACCTTTTGTATAAATACACTTTTCGGCTGGCTCTCCTCTTGCGGCTTCATTCATGCAGCAGCGGCAGCACCGGTGTTTTATAATATAAACCGATAACGTTGCACGCATGCTCAAAACTCAAGTTACAAACAGGCTTTGTTTGCCTCCGTTGGTCTTGGTCTGGTCTGGTCCGGTTCGGTCTGGGGTCTAGCCCGGGGTTCTGGCTCAGTTCTGTTCCGTCGGCCGAAGCGTTTAGCAGTAATTTTTTCAGTTCGGCATTTGGCATCCGTGTTCTTGGTTCTAAGACTTTCTCTCTTCTCACTCTCGGCCGTTCTTGCGCTCGCTTTACCCGGCTAAAAACAACACAACTGTGAATGCCGAAACGTAAACTTTTCATTGATTTTCCCTCAGTGATAATTTCAGTTTTTGTGGATATATGTATATTTAACACCTAAATATAAATAAACCCCAACAAATGTGTTTCATCTACAAGTAGTCCTGCATTCCGAGGTAAGTTTCTGCCCACACAGAAATGCCCACTCACCCGTAACCCGTAGCCGGATCCGTAGCCTCATACAAACTGCCAAAAAATCAATGACCAAAAATGGCATGTGCGTCCCGCCTTGACCTCCCTCTGCAAAGCCGCCTAAAAAGAAGGCTCCATTTTGTTTCTCTCTCTCCCTGTTTTTCTTTCTTTCTGTCTGTCTCTTTCTGAACTGAACCTGATTTGACCCGGCAAAAGAAAACTGTCTATAAAATCAATAACAAGGCCCACATAAACCTACACTGCATACGATATTGCATAACATCCGCACCACTTATTTTAAGAAGCATCCAAATCTTCCTTTGGGTTCAGAGATTTTTTGGGTCATTGTCCGGTCGGGTCTGCATTGTCCATAGTATATATATGTACATACGTGTAATCGCCTTAGGAACGCTACTGTCTGGGGTGCAAAGTTTCACTCCATGGCTGATAAAGGTTTCTGCACTGCTGCTGCTGCCTCCGGCTTTATCAGCCAGTCAGTAAGTCAGTCAGTCGCTTTTGGGGGTGCACTTTGTCTGCCTCTGCCTCTGCCTCCTAGGGGATGTGGATGGAGTTCGATCGGCTAGTGGCATTAGTGCTGGAGTATCCAACATAGTTGAAGTTTTCCCAGTAGCCAAGAATAGTTCCTACTCTGGCACTGGATTTCCTCAAGTTGCATCTATCATTGAGCGATCGAACGAGATTATCCAATGTTTGTTGCATTATTCTACAAATGATTTCCTATTGATTTGCAATTGAAAACCAGTTTACAGGTACTTGCATTTATAATTGGGAAATTCAGAAGTGTAGTATTCCATATTGTATTTAGTTGATAAACCCGTTTTTCACCCACAAAAACTTGAAAATGCAGTTGATATTGGTTTTCACATAAGGTCAAGTTATGTTAGGAATTATCATCAGGAAATAGCAATTGAAATGTAGTCTCAAGGGAGTTATAGTTAATTGTTAAATACGAAAGGAACGTAACAAAAACTTCACTTAAAACAATTTCCTAGCAGATGTGTCTTTAATGTTTTATTTTATTATCTTATCTTTTCTTTTTTGATTTTTCTCTTATCATATCATTTTGTTAAGTTTTTGTCGTACATCTTTATAAGTGAAAAAGAGTATTCAAGCCTCATCGTTGCTTACTTTAATCGTTCTTAGTTTTATTGCTTGCATTTTGTTTTGCCACTGCCTGATAAGATGCTTTCCATTCAAAACATTACAGATAAAGCCTTAATATAATGGTTCGGCTGTTGAACAAGTGTATCTCTTGCCGGAATATACATATGCGCAAGCATATATGTATGCACATCTGGTATATAATATACAAGCATTTGCACTTGCTCCGCAGTATGTGTTCGGCAATTGATCAGTGGACTTTGACAAATGATTTTTGTTGTACATACATATGTACCTACATATGTACATACATATGTAGAAATTAGTCGTAGTTCTCATATCTCAACAACAAAATCTTTACTCTTCAGAGCTGATGTACCCATAGCCCATTTGCATAATCATCCTCAACTGAACGCATTCGAATTGTTGCCACTTGACTGGGCCAATGGCAATTGTGTATACATATATTAAATTACACGTGTATATTTATGTAGATAAACCTCTAATTAGGCAGAAAATGGATGGGTACTCTATGGCTTGGCTTGGCCTCTGGTTCGGCTTGATTGAATTCTGTTAATGTGGGAATTCCGATTGACCCTATAATTACATTGCAGAACCTTTTTATAATAATTCTACTCATTACTGATGCATGCACTTTTTATTGATTATTTTTCAGGCTATCTATTGTGGGCAATCATTAAGCTAAACACGTAACATTCACTCAGGAAGCTAAGAATAGCAAAAAAAAAACAAAAAAAAACTAAAACATCAACAATAAATAACTAAACCAAAATAATGACGCCAGAGAAATCGGTTATAGCCTATATCAATCATTTGATAGTCAGCAACTTTTCATATTTCTGTAAGTATTATTTCGAAATACAAATAAGCAATATAAGCGAAACATTATGTTCATGAATGTCTGAAATATATAGAAATGTGTTGGACTCTGGTCTACTTTCCCTTGATTGCATTTTGTCTATGTCTATGTGATAAAAACTCAATCTAAGGATTTACTTATTGAGAATATTATTTATTGGTAAGTTTTCAAAATTAGAAAAATGGGGGAAAAAAGGGTATGTGAGTCTGTATGTCGGTATGTACCCTCAGACCAAACCCCCACCGACATCTATCAATATAAACAGCAACGATTTAAACTTGTTAATGTATGGAAATGATACAACTGAAAAATTAAACAGAATACTATTTGACAGGAGTGTTTTTTTTGTTTGTAATTAATTTTTAAAGAGTATACTGGGCAGGCTGTATTAACTAAGTACACTCTGTCTTTCACAGGGGACGAAATCGATGGATATCTGTATTATTTGGGCGGAACTCTGGGCACCCTCACTCTCAGTAGTTTGGCGGCCAGTGTTGCGTATTATTTTGCAACACGACCAGTACCGGAACAACCATTAGTGCCTCTGGAAAACCAATCCCCATTGTTAGAGGTAAGCCAGAAGTGATTTCGATTCGATTCGATTTGATTTCATTCGCTTAGCCATGCCATCCATCCCATATCCCATCAATTACATCATCGATTGCTCGATTACGAATTGTTTGTCTTGGGTTCGGTTTGCTGTTTTTTCTCAGCATAGTTTCTGTTGCTGTTGTTGCCTTGCTTTACTTGAGGTAAAACAGGCGAATCCCATGATGGCATGGCCAAGAAAAACCTTTGATGTGCCAGCAGCAACCATGTGCACATGTCCACAGTCACGTTGAGTGTGATTCCGATTTGGATTCAGATAGTGATTCTGTTTCGTTGTTGTCGTCACATGATTTTCACACTCTTTCTTCACCACTCTTTCACTCTTTCACCATTTTGATTTTGATTTTCGCCTTGTTGGCCTTTGTTCTGTGGCCACAGCAGCACAGGCAATGAATGACGTGTTCGCCACAGTGGTGCAAATGAGGATCAAAAATAGCCAGAGGCCCCCACGCTCTGATTGAGAGGCCTCCCAAAAGAACTCGCCTGCAAAAATGTGCAACACTCTGAGACGATAATTTATCAAACGACAGCGGCACGACGACCACAATAAATCTTGTCATGGCTCAATTGGCATTTTATCCTAATTAGTCGCAGAGCCTACCCAATTTCCATCAGCCAGCACAGAGCCTTGCCATAAACATTTCCTTTCCTCCTTCTGACACCCGTCGGCATTTCATTTGTTCACATTTTTCGGCCTGTAGGATGGTAATACGAACTCTTCCCTTCTGTATGGATGCGACGCCATGTAAATAAACAAATATTGACACAATACCATATTTCTTGCGATATTTGGCATTGCCAAGAAGGCAAACAAGATTCCCAGGAACAGGCTGTCACAGTTTGTTAATTGAAAGGAGGGGTGAATGGAATGGGAACAAAACATAATTTCATTATAGAAATATTTCAAAACACACTATAATTTTGGTGTTCCAAGGGATAGATTCTATAGGAATTCAGAGGTACATCCTGAAGGATGTATGCAGGGAATCTTCCTATACTCGCTTAATTAGCCGTGACCCACTCTGAACCGGCTAAATTAAAAAAGATTCACTGAATACTATTCCTATCAATTTCATTCGATAACCATCCCTAATACTTAATCCCCATAAAATGGCAAACCAACTGCTTCACCTTTTCATCCTAAGAATGCTCAGAAATAACAAACAGTGAGATGAGACGATAACACAACAAAACAATAAGGAAATGTCAAAAGTTTGACGAGACAGGGCCAACCTGTCTGCATCTGAACACACTCGTATGTAAATCTATAGAATAGATTGTACATACATATGTACATGTCATTCTGTGTGTTTGTATGCAGGGGGAAATGTGCAAACAAGTTTTTGGCACACAGTCGGGCATTTTCACTTGCATTGAGCGTTTTCCAATACGAGAAAGAACATTAAAAATTCAAAAGAGTGCAAATTGAGGTGTAAATGAGGTGTGCGTGTGAGCAAACTGAATTTGGGGAGAGTAAATGCAATGCAGTTCAATTAGTATTTATCCATAACTGTGTGTGTGTCCCAATGGAAATTAAAACCGAAATCACATGTGCATATTTAAAGGCTGTGGAGGATAGATAGGCAATGGAACGAAGAAAGTATCTCTCACACTTTTTGCTCCATTTATTGCCTAGAATGGTCCGTGTTATGGACCATAAATCATCGCCTCCACCTTTGCCCCATTAGCGACGCGACTGACCACGTCACATGCCGCCTTAGATCGCGTGCACCAACAACAGGCAGGGGAAACAGGCAGGAAGACACAGGCGGACAACTTGATCAACGAATCAGCAACAGGAACAAACAGAAAATACACGAAAAACTACAAGACAACTACACAGCAACAGCAACAAATACAACGAAGAGACTATGAAAAACCGTTTACGAGTAAAATCCAAATCAAAATCAAGTGAATATAAACGAATAAAATTCCTAGGCAAACGCTGCATTCTTCTTCATAGTCCCCCCCCCTGCAGATTCTCCTTCTCTGTTCGTCATTTCTCTCTCTTTCTTTCGGGTTGATACCAAATTGAAGAAGATTCTGCGGGCGGGCCAAAATAATTTTTAGCCGCGGCCAATATTTCTGCCTTTCAGTTCGAAATTAAGCATCGTGTCGCGCAGATCGTGGCGGATAAACGCAGCATACATATATTTGAAAATATATTTAAAAACAAAAAACAGAATAAAACGAAACGGAAAACAACTAAAGCATATAGTATATATATCTGTGAAATAAACGTATTTTTTATAAATAATTGCTCGCATATACTTAACAAAAGGAAAAAATTAAGAAGAGAGAGGGAGAGAAAAACGCACGATAATTTGCAACAAATTGACAAAAATACAAGCGTTTAATCTCATTACGTAAAGCGCCAGAAACCTAAGAAATAATATTTAAATAAAATTTTAACGAAAATATCAAAGAAGAAACTTAAAAGAAATCGATTTGCCAAAGTGTCCAAGTGCCGTCGCCGTAGTCGTAGTCGTTGTCGTCGTCTTCTGAACCCGGGCCCTCAAGTTCAAGTTCATTCTGGTCCTACATACATATGTTCATATATACATATTTCCCCCCAGACGGGCCACATCCCACCTAAAAAACATAAAACAGATTGTATAAAAATACATTAAACATTATTTCTGTTCCAACTTGATGTGATATATGTATAGAGATATGCTTGCGGTTCCAGTGAACTTTGCTGCCAATTGAGAACACCTTAATTTGAATGGATTTACGATATTTAAGCAACGTGTTCCATCAACTTTTACGATTGTTTACAGTGGTAGCGACTTTGGGATTGCAATTCGAAATGGTTTTGAGCCATGTGGGAACGAAAATATTCGATAATTATCCAAATTGTTTTGAAGTGGGTTTTTGAGATTAATATTTAAAGTAGCGAAAGGAATTCCAGCAGTACGATTTCATACTTAAAATTTTGTAAACTTTCCTTGGCCCATCTTTCTGTAGATCTTCTGCATATCTGTATGTCTGTCGTAGGCGTATTCAATCAATCGAAATGTCATGAAGCTTAGCTACTAGACAACTATCCAAGTATCCATGTGTCTACCTACAGTAGTGATATAAACAAAAGGCATGTGGCACCAAGAATTTTCAATTCTTTTTGCAAAATCTTTAGCCAGAACAAAAGACCTGTTTGTGGGTTAATTTAGAATCATAATAAATGTCAAGCTGAATCAGAATTTGGGTATATAATTGAGTTATGGTTGATCTATATATACACATACGTATATATGTACTTATGTGGACTAAATTTTTAGTGTAGAAGAATAATAATAATAAACAAGGCAATAAATATTTCGATTAATAAAGGATTAGGAAATGGGTGAAATTATAGGAATTTCACAGTTGAAACTACCACAGCAACCAGTGATTCCAGTTATCAATCCATTCTTTTGTAAATCGGATTTACTAAATCCACTTTTAAACATATACAGCCTTGAAATTCCCGCATATTTGCCCGGTTTTTAGTTTATTTTTTCAACAAATATGTTGGCTGAACCATTGATATGTTGCAGATTTTAGCTGAAATTGAAACGAAGCGAAGCTCTTTATTCATTCATATTCTGTGTACGTATTCTGCGTGTGGCATAACTCATGAATAACTGAGGAAAATGTTGGCAATTGGCAGCCTCGAGGCATCGCCATCGGCATCGGCAACGGCAACCCAATTGGGTCCAAAAAGCCTTCCCCCATGACTCAGGTTCTGATCGTAGCTGCTAAAGAAATTCTCATTTCTTGTTGTATTTTGCAAAATATCTTTTGTTTTTCCTCTGGCTCTTGCTCTTTGTGTGTTATGCGGCCACACACACCGCCTCTCATAGATAACAGCCGAGTGGAAGCGTTCTTGCCCCCAAACGAACTATTTATAAATTAATTTGGGGCAGGCCACGCCAAAGCAACAGACGACGACGCCTTGTCGATATGTATATGAGTGTATGTAGCAGTGTTCTCCCTCTCTTTTTCTGCCCCAGTATAGCCCTCTCTTTCTGGTCCGCAGCTGACAATATTGAATAATTATAAACAAAATTGAATTTGCCAAACTTGTCAGAAGACAAAAATTAAGCGGACAGGGCGGCGTCATAATTATGCTTTGGTTCGTGATTAATTTTCCCATGAAATTGACTTAGATGAGAACCATGACAAAGGGTTTAATGAAAAATGAAAATCATCTTAGGGAATTTCGGATAAGATAGGAATTTTTGTACTATAGTAGTCTTATTTATAGAATAAGCAGAACAGTGCAAAAAGATATTTAAGTTGATTTGTTTCATTAAATGGAAATGGACAAATCGGGCACTTTTCTCATATTAATTTGGTCAGAAAAATTACAGCCCATCGCATCAGAAATCAGAAATCTATTTTTACGCGCAATAATTAGCATTTAAATGGTTCTGCGATTATGAAAGACTTCAAATAGGAAAATTGAAAATAAAAATTAACCAGCCTGCAAATCGAACAGATGACGCGACGGCCCCGGCAACGACAAGTTGGGCTAATTGTGTGAAAAGTGAAAAAAATATCGTGGGTGTGTGTGCTGATTCTTTTTGCAGTTTCTCGTAAAATGTGCATATTAAAGCCTGATCCATAAGAGCCAGAAAAGTGGTGCCTGAAAAGCAAGCAAAAGTCAAATCAGCGTAAGACAATAAAGTGAGCCCGTGAGATTCAGACAACCGTGAGATTCGAAACATGTCTTGTTGCGGTCAAATCACCAGCATACGGGTGCCCATCGAGCTAAGCAATCAGAGCGATGTGCTCAAGGTAATCCTCAATCCTCCACGTGGCCCCCCTCCCCAAAAGGAACCAATTCAAAAAGAATATTAAATCTAACCACCAGCTTGACTATGCAATATCCACTAATAAATACTTTATTTTTTGCTTCTTTTTTTTGCTCATTATTCTCCTTCATTTTGTGAACATTTATTGGCTAGATCATATACGATCATCGTCAAGATATCCATCACAGGGTGGGTAGGCTAGCCTCATTGCCCCGTGGGGTATGCTCTGAAAGTGCTCATGTTCCATTTCGTGCCGCGTGCGTCATCAATAAAATCTAAACAAAATCGAATCGGAAAGCACTTTAATCTATGAAAAAGCATTTATTTTTGAAAAATATTTGCATTTTACTCATTAAAATCAGCCAGCACAAACAAACCAACTTTTTGAACCTCCTCCCCTCCCAGCACCCAAAAGATACTTGCCTCCCATTCCACCCATTCCCCTCCCATTCGGGACTGTACAATATTATGATATTCGTTCTCATACATCAACACTTTGGGCCATTGCGGGAATTTCTCTCACATCTGTGGGTCATAAAGGAAGTGCTGTTTGCTCTTTGGCCATATCGAATCGATGCCACTTTGCTCGAGTATCTACTGCCCGACATTATGGCCAAGGCGAGGCGCCCAAATGAAAGTCCGCTGAGTGATGGGTTTATGTCTATCCGCAAAAACAAACCATATATCATAGCGCAGATTGAAAGCGCAGATATTTATTGATTCGAATCTAACAATTGGGTGTGATTTATTTTTCGGGTGGCATAAAATAAACACAGCAATGAGATTGAATCAATTGAGGACTGGACTGGTCAGAACTGAAGGTTGGGTGGCAAAGGAAAAACTTAAGGAAAATCCAAAGGTTCATAGCTGTTTGTATCTAGATCTTTGAGGGACGGCTTAGATATGCCAAGGGAACTTTCAAGACATACAAATCATGAATCAGAAGTATACTTGTGTGTGATCCCGATCCCCCAACCATAGCTGCTCCCAATAAAACACCTTTCTCTGATTGAATCGCGCTCATACTGCTCTTCGATGTATTCTCATTACAAGATCTCTCCACTCATTGCATGAACACGATTTCTCTCTCTCTCTCTCTCCCTCTCTCTGTTTCTTTTGGGGTCAATTCAATCCCATTGCAGGGTCCAGAACAAATTCACGTCTCCAAGTTCTACAAGGAGTCGAAAAATGGAAAATTTGTATCCTATATCACAGAGAACGTCCGCACCCTATATCAGACGTTCCGCGAGGGAGCCTATGCGTCCAACAACGGCCCGTGTCTGGGCTGGCGAGAGACCCTAACGTCGCCCTATCAGGTGAGTCGAGGGAGCACCGTGCCACGAATCAGTCTCTCGTATAACTTCGCATATCCTCCATCCCACAGTGGATCAACTATGATGAGGCGCTGCTGCGTGCCAAGAACTTTGGCTCAGGCATGCTGGCACTCGGTGCTCGGCCCAAACAGTTGATTGGCATCTACTCGCAGAACCGTCCGGAGTGGATACTGTACGAGCAGGGCTGCTACTCGTTCTCGCTGGTGGTGGTGCCGCTGTACGACACCCTGGGCCCCGATGCCTGCGCCTTCATCATCCGCCAGACAGAAATGTCGATTGTGATCGTCGAGGATGATGGCAAAGCGGCCATGCTCCTGGAGAAGGCGCCGCGCAGCCTGAAGATCATCGTGGCCATCAAGCCTATACGCCAAACGACCCTGGAGCGGGCGCGCAGTCGCGGCATACAGATCTTCTCGTTCATCGACGTGGAGAAGCTGGGCGCCAAGGGCAATCACCCGGAAATTGCGCCAGCTGCGGAGGATCTGTGCACGGTCTGCTACACATCGGGCACCACCGGCAATCCCAAGGGCGTTATGCTCACCCACGCCAACGTGGTGGCTGGCGTCTGTTCTGTGATCCTGCAGATGGGCGATCATCGCATACGGGCCGGGGATGTGATGGTTTCCTTCCTGCCACTGGCCCACATGTTCGAGCGGTGCTGCGAGAACGGCATGTACTATGTGGGCGGCTGTGTCGGCTTCTACTCGGGCGACATTAAGGAGCTGACCAACGACCTGAAGATGCTGAAGCCCACGGTTATGCCGGCTGTGCCTCGCCTCCTGAATCGCGTCTATGACAAGATCCAGAATGATATTTCCGCATCGGGTCTCAAGCGTGGGCTCTTCAACATGGCGATGCGTGCCAAGGAGAAGGAGATTGCCCGCGGTGTCCTGCGGCGCAACGGCTGCTGGGACAAGCTCGTGTTCAAGAAGGTGCACCAGGCCTTCGGTGGCAACCTGCGCCTCATGGTCGTGGGCTCGGCGCCTTTGGCAGGCAACGTTCTCACCTTCATGCGCTGTGCCCTGGGATGTCTGGTGCTGGAGGGCTATGGCCAGACAGAGTGCACTGGCGCCATCACACTCACGGTTCAGGGTGATCATGTGCCCAACCATGTGGGTCCGCCCGTCTCCTGCAATGCTGTGAAGCTTGTCGATGTGCCCGAGATGGAGTACTTCTCCAACCAAAACACGGGCGAGGTCTGTGTGCGCGGCTCGAATGTGTTCCATGGGTGAGTGAAGTCCGCGACTTTCCAGAGAGCGGTCTGATTCCATCGATAATCCATTTCAGTTACTACAAGGATCCGGAGAAGACGGCGGAGGCGATCGACTCGGAGGGCTGGCATCACACGGGCGATGTGGGCATGTGGCTGCCCAATGGCACCCTGCGGATCATCGATCGTCGCAAGCACATCTTCAAGCTCAGCCAGGGCGAGTACATAGTGCCCGAGAAGATCGAGAATATATATACGCTCAGTCAATATGTAAATCAAGTCTATGTCTATGGCGAGAGCTTAAAGGTACAAGTCAAATGCGAATGCCTCAAACTTATAGAAAGTATTTATGACACATCTTAACATCATTTTAGAGCTGCATAATTGCTGTCGTTGTACCTGATACCGATGTACTGAAACAATGGGCCACGGAGAACAATGTACGCGGCACACTCTCCGTCCTGTGCAATAATAAGAATGTCAAGGAACTGATCATGAACGACATGCACAACTGGGGCAAACAGAGTGGACTGAAGTCATTCGAACAGGTGAGAGACATCGTGAGCCCCCATAACGAACCGTTTACTTATTAAGTGTGATTGAATTGCAGGTCAAGGATGTCTATCTGCATCCGGATCCCTTCTCCGTACAGAACGGACTGCTTACGCCCACATTCAAGGCCAAGAGACCACAACTTAAGAGCTACTTCAAGCCGCAACTGGAGGATATGTATAAGCACTTGGATTAAAGCAATAACTACTATATATTTTACAAGAGAAACACACACCAAAACAAAAGCAAAACAACGAACCGAACTAAAGATAATGGAACTAATGACGATGATGATGATAATAATGAGCAAAATCATTCAAGTGGATTAAAACATGCCTAATGCCTAAACTAAACCATATTAAACTGATGATAACTAAGACTACAGACGCAGATACTTGAAGGCCCCCGAATGGGAGAAGAGTCGAATTTTTTAGTTTCGTCAATTGTTAGCAACTAAGAGAAGCGCAAGATACACCAGATAAAAATACAGATACAAATACAGATAAAATATAGGAGGAGAGAAGGAGTGGAGAACCTTTTGACAGTCGCATTTTTATATTATTTAATCGAGAAACGAACTATTAACTAAACTATGTTAAATATATTTCCCCTAACCGCCCCCCCCTTATGGTCTAGTTCAAAGTGAATAGAGCACACGATTGCGTAGTCTGAACCACAAAAACACACATACATATACGATAACTAACTAACACATATTGAGCCAGTTTAAATAAAAGGAAAGCTTTAATTAACTATCTGCGAGTGCAAGCTGCACTCAGCGTTAGTTTTAAAACTTTTAAAATTTATATTACGTAATTCTAGACTCTACGCAAGTGCTGTGCTACAATCGGAGCTAATCGGAGAAGCAGATCAAATTAAATACAATTAATATATTTATGATAAAAAAAAAGGATCCACTTCTTTGGACTGCACTATCTGCCTTACAAAAACAAACAAAAAACCAAAATAAAACGCAAAATATGAATTAAAAAAATTGCAATAAATCTCTCTTAATAAGTACAGTAAATATGAAATGCTGGAAACAACAAAGCAAAGCAGCATGATAATAATATTAAATAAATAACTTCTTTATGTAGATACATGAGCAAATAATTCAAATATTGATTTGAAATAAAAATAAAAAATGTAGAGCTAATTTAATACGAACGAATGAAATGTTGAACAGTGGGCCAGTCGTTCAGTGCTGCTGCTTGGACATTGTCCGCCCGCCCAAGAAGTTGCATTTCTCTGGATTTCATTCATCATTTAATACCTTGGCAAAACTTTCATACCTATAGGCGCATTCTGCGTGGTTTACATGCATTGACATTCATGATTCAAATTTAACTTAGTTCGAAAGTGGGGTGTGGTGTGGTGTGGCAAAAGCTCTGGAAATGGAATGCAAGACAAGAAGCAAATTTCGAATTTTTTCAGCTGAGCCATTTGCTTTTCGTATCTCTGTTTGCATTTCTAATTAAAATGTACAAATTACTCCTGGGACTGGCCCTAATCTAGATAGTATAGTAGTTAAGCATGCATCGATGACACTCGACTTAAATTCACTAAAGACGAAGTTTTGGGGGAACTTTAGCTATGTGGGAATCACAGTTCGCCGTGCTTGGGCTCAGGCGGTGGCGGCATGGTGGTGACCACCACATGATCATCGACCGGATCGTCGTCAATGTCCCGGCTGTGTGAGTTCTCATGATCCTCGATGCGGGCTAGCAGCGTCTTGAGTTCTGCATCGTAGTCCTTCCACTCGGGCACAATACGTTGGGCTGCAGTAAGCTTGGCCTCCTTTGTTTGCGGATTGTTGCACAAGTCGATGACTTTGGCACTGCTGAATTTGGTGTCGCTGCACCAGGTCTGACACCACAGCCAGTCGTCGGGCAGCGATTTAATGGCCACTTGATGTATCATGTTGTTGGGCAAGTCCTGATCCAGATTGGACAAACTGTTGGGGTCCTGGCTGAGGGCCTGGTACTGGCCGCGCAACCTGTCGCCAGCCGCAATCTTGCGGAAGCGCTTCAAGTCCACAACGTACAAGGCGGAAATGTGGTAGCGCCTGCCCATCAGATGACTGCGCCAGTAGCCCTGCTTCCAGAAGCGGAACCCTTCCATTTCCTTGCGCGAGTCACAGAACGGGGTGTAAGCATAGGGAGCTCCGCCCAGATCCAGGTCGTACAGCTCCTTGATGTCCGTCCTCACAATGGCATCGGCATCCACGAAAATGATCTTCCTCACATTGAGCGGGAACAGGACATCCAGGAAGAGGATCTTATAGCCCCAAATGGTGCGCTGCTTCTCCGTTTGCTGGTGCAGCCAGCGTGGCCACTTGTACTGGACAAGCTCGTATTGGAAATTGTATTCGCTGGCCATGTGGGGCAGGAAATCGGTGAACTGTGGCGACAGGTAGTTCTTCAGGAACCAAAACTTCACCGGCGACTTCGTGTGCTTGAGCAGAGAAATCATCATAATCCTCAGCAGGCGCTCGTACAGGTGTCCCGAGGCCACCGAGAATATGTTGATGGTCTCCGTGTCCTCGTCGGTCGCTGCCAGATTCCCATTGCTGCCACCGAAGCTGCTCGCAATGCTGTTCCAAATGCCCGACTGTGCCGCCTGGTCAGTTTCATCAGCGAGCAGCTCGGCCTGCTGCATTCCCGGCTTCTTTGACACGCGCAGCTTGATGACGTGCGAACGCAGAGAGGTGATCAGTACCTGCACTACCGAGGAACCGGCATCGTAATTGGTATTGTCGCCATCGATGTGACTTATTCCATATATATCCGTTGATTTCCCCTCGCGTAGCCGCAGCGACCAGGCTCCGGGATTGGCCTTCAGCTGGAAATAGCCCAGATTGGCCATCACAATGGTGTCCACGAGGGTGGTCTCGCTCTTGGTGCCCAGCACCAGTTGCAGGCCTCTGGGCGGCGTTCCGCTGGACGCGTCGAAGCAGTGCCCCTCCAGCAGAAGATACTCCAAGTCGAATTCACTGTGCACGGGTCCTCCGATCTCCGACAGCTTGATGTTATCCAAATCGTAGACAGCGCGCACAGCCTCCACCAGCCAGTTCTCGGGAACCTGGATCTGCTGGGTCAGCAGAGGATTGGCCGGCAGGCCGCTAAACTTGGCCAGCGGCCCGTCCGACCTGACGCCGTTTGCTTCAAACTGGATCTCCGGCTCCACCACGTAGCGGTAGAAGTTCTTCACTGGCATATCACTGTGCTGGGGCACGGGAATCATGTATAGGCTCAGCTGGCAGTTGAGCACCTGGCGCAACAGGATCAGCATGGGCGCCATCTTCTGCGCCCCCCTCGAGGCAGGGTCCAGGACAGCGACAAGATCAAAGTGAGGTAACTTTTCTTGTTTGGGGGGCAGCAGCACCACCGAATGGTCAGTCTTCAGATCGGTTGGCATCTTGAAGCGATTCTTTGTCTGTCTGGGCAGGAGGCTGGCGTAGAGCTTGAGCAGTGTGTCGCTGGTGAAATCCGCACCGACATCTTGGGCAGATTCCCTAAGTACTTGACGCACCTTATCGCCGTATTGCAGTGAGCTGAACCGCGCCAATAGGGCAAAGTCCGCACTGTCGAAGCTCTCGTCGGCGGAAAGCGGACCATACAGTCGACCGTTGCCAATGACCAATCGCTGGGACTTGTTCAGGCCCAAGACACGCTGGGCATACACTCGTAGCATCTTCAGATGCAGCTCCGTGGAGCCGAGTATGTCCTGCACCTTGGACGGTGTCTCAAGCTTCTCCTTGGGCTTCTTCAGCCACTTGAGCACCTGCTCTGTGGCCTGAGTCGATGGCAGGGTTTGCATAGCGGCCCAAGCCAAGCGATTTAGGTTCTTCGAATCCCCTGCCGGAACGTTTTCAGTGTTGGGTATGAATGCCAGGCGCACGCTCTCGCCCCCCTGGACATATTCCAGGGCATGGGTGAGCAGAGTGCGTCCCTCCTCCGTGTCCAGGTCCGCAAACACCCAAATGGTAAGGAACTGCAGGGAGGCTCGGCCAATCTTCTCTGTGGACTTTTTGCCGCTAAAGAACTTGAGGTTCTCCATCATCGTTGCCGTCATGTCCCGGTTGGAGAGCCGGTTCAGAGCGGCCACATTGCCCAGCTGCTTGTAGGCCACGCCATTAATGTCCAGGTACTTGACATCCTCCTGGCTGAGAATGCGCTGATTAAGTCTCGGCATGACATGGGGCTGGTTCATGAGGTAGTCTATGGCCACGTCATTGTCCGTCATCTCGCCCTTGTAGACGGCCTTCTGCAGAGTGCTCGTGTGCGTCATTATCTCGGTGAAGATGGCCTCCTCGAACTCGCTGTCCGCCGTGACAATGTTGCTGGGCATCGGCACACCGTTGAGCAGGGCCTGCGGCTGTCCCTTGTCGGAGAAGCCCAGGCGTTGGACAAACTCTGCCGCCAGCTCGCGGCCATAGTCGTAGGTGGAGTCCTCGTCAATGAATTCTTCGGCCTTCGCGCGGGTTAGAGTGCTGAACTCTTTGGTCAGCTGCTTCACGATGTGCTCCTTTTTGACCACCTTCGTCTCGCCCACGGCCGCGTAGATGTCAGTGAGGAAACTCAGGGCAGCTCGGGCATCCTTCTTCTGGCTCACATAGTTGAAGGCGCACGTGATGGCTATGTAATCCTCGGCATTGTCCTTGCCGGCCTCCCGCGCATCGAACACCAAACCGAGTCGAATGGGAGCCTGGTGTATGACAAAGGACTCGGATAGCTTGATCACACTTCGGGCCGTCAGCTGGAGAGCATCCACAACCAGGACGAGGTTGAACACATTCTTCCTGATGTTCCTCAGCATGCCGGGAAAGGTCGGACGCAACAGATCCATTATCGAGGACGGCCAGCGTCTGTACTGAGCATCAGTTTCAATATCGTTGATCCACTGCACGGCCGTGTCTCGGATATCAATGGCAAACTCCTTCTTGCTCGAGGCCGTCAGATCCAGGGCCAGCAGGGAGCTGGCCAGGCCACCCCTCACATTGTTGCTGTGAAGACTCTCCAGCACACGCATCTCCGAGCGCAAGGTCTCCACCATCGAGTACAGGTCCATGGTGTCCGCATCGAAGAACAAGCCGTTGATGAATAGCGCTCCGTCCGGAGGGGCCACGTTCAAGCTGCGCCCGAATGTCTCAGAGTTGTGCTTGACCTCTGCCCTCAGCGCATCCGTCACCTTGTGGGCCAGCAGAGTCCTTGCCAGCATGGGGAAATTGTGGGCAGTGTATTGAAGAATCTGCAGGGTCTCATCTCCTTGAATCTCCGCAATGGCAGCAGTGGCCTGCAAGCCCAGATCCTGGAATTCCCAGGCCTTCAGCTGAGCGATCTCGTCGTTGCCCTGCAGCAGACGTTGGCGCAGTTGGTCCAGGGCTCGCTTGAGAGTGGGATGCTTCTTCTTCAGCGCCTTAAAGTCGAAGCCCTGCACGTCCGATTCATTGTCCAGGTCCTCATCCAAAGTGGAGCCTGCTTCGGGCTTGGGAGCATCGTCTTGACTCTTGTACTCTGTGCTCTTCAAGTGCAGCTCCACGCCATAGCCAGAGAGGCGCACCGGCTGCTTCTCCTTTTTGGCCAAATGATGGCGCAGGATGTATCGAATCTTGCCATTGTTGGCCTCCTTCTCCAGGAGCTTGTGATACGTCCGAAACTGAGAGCTGCCCAGGTCGCCATACAAGACAACCGTGCGTGTATTATTCTCACTGCCCGGATAGATGTGATCAAAGCTGTAGGCATCCACCGGCGCATCCAAGCTGTCCTTGGCCCGCCCCAGTTGCAGTTTCTTCTCCAACTCCGCGTAGCTGCAGGCCAACTCAGTGCCGACTTGGGCGAAAGTAGAGCCCTGGCAGGCGCCACCGCCACGCAGTTCGTCGGACAGCTGGAAGTGTGTCTGGATGCGCGGCGTCAAGCTGTGCATGGACACCACCAGCTTGAGCAGAGGCAGCTCCGGTGAACTTACATGGGTTTTGACCAGCTCTAGGGCGGCATTGTACATCTGCGACTCCGTATCTAGACGAGAATACTAATCAATCAAGCAATACAGCACCTCAACCATCGAGTCTAGTACAAACCATATTCGTTCAGAGCCGTGTCCAGCTTTGCCACCCCTCGGACGTAGTCCCAGAAGAGGCCAGCCTGCTCGTCAGCCAAATACTCTGCTATTTCCAGATACAATGGCGTCTGCGTCCATTTGGCATTGATTAGTGTGGTTATGGGATAGCTCTGGCTGGATTCTGCGCTGGCCAAGATCGGGGCCGCCGACTGCAGCAGCACAAGCACACACAAGAGACGTAACATTGCTTGCTTGCTTGTTTGCCGCTTTTGGGCAAACAAGGGTGTGCTTTTCGGAGTTGCACTTGTGTCTATTTACTTTTTCAACAATTTCAAACTGGGACTTTTGCTATTTTGCTACCAATTTTCTATTAATTAAATTTTAGAACAGAACTGATGTGGCGTTCGACCGGCTGCATTACAATGTGGCTGCATATTTCGGAAAAAGTGTGACCAGATATATATCATTCGTGCCCAATTACCAAGTCTCCCCTAAACTGTGCCCTATGCAGTCTCCTCTAAACTGTACAGGTCAAGCTTGAATGTACTTTGTCTTTTACTTTTTACACTTTTAAGGCTTGCTATAAGCGATGACAGTGCAATCACACATACTGCCCTTTCCTTCTCAGTTTTGGCCAAGGCTGTGCAGTCGCTGTACAATCGTTCATTAGATTGAGGGGGACTACAAATGAGGGTCATGTCGGCTATAGGCAACATATTCTTCAGAAGGTACTTTATTTTAAGATATCATGAAGTTCCACGCAAGGAACGAACCAGCAAAAACAGGCAGTTTGTTGGCCACTACATCGAAGGCGCGGGGGAATTTATGTACATTTATGTGAACGCAGCTCAACGAATTCGACCATTATCAGGTGACCAAGGAGACGGTCGTTTCGTTTAGCATCAAGGAGTTTCGGGACTTTCTGATCTTTGCCGAGTGCTTGAATGCCTCGCTGTCGCTGAAGCTCCATGATGCCCATCCTTCCACGATGCTTTCAAAGTACACACATTCCACGCGAGCCCTCGCCCAGCAGTCTGGCGTAGTCTCCCAACTCCGATACAGGGAATTGGCGTATATTGGTTCGTCTATTAATGATTCTGTGTGCTAGTAGTAAATTCTCAGGCATTCCTAATATTTATATGCGGTAGAAAGTTGCCGCCAGCCATGACGGCCGCCGTGCGGGACTGCAGCTCACTGACATGGCGCTGGGCCTGCTGCAGGGACGTGTGTGCCGACTGCATGGATAGCTGGGACTTGATGAGCATTTGATCAGTGGTAAGCAACTGTTTGGAGGCGTTTACCACCAGGTTGCGGGTCAGAGCTGTTAGATCCCTCCAAATGGCAATGTTGTTCTCAACTGAAATATTAGACTTTTAATGGACTGGACTCCAGGAACAGAATATATCTTTTGAGTGGTTTATGTACTTAGTTTGCGCTGCAGCAGGTTGTTACGATAGATCGAGGCTGTGCTGGACGACACATGGGGGCTCCTCCTCTGCTCATAAATGTTTTCATCGTCGGTATCCTCCTCAGTTGCCTCGCCAGGCACCTCTGCTGCAAAAACCTATCATCGCAGGCTGTAGACTAGCAACCTCCTTTTCTGACCAAATATTCACCTTGTGCTTGTCCTGCATTTCCTCGTCGGATTCGGATGCTTCTCCTCTCACCAGATCGGCCATTGCCTCATCGGATTTAAACTGGGACTTTTGCTATTTTTCTATCAATTAAATTTAGAACTGATGTGGCGTTCGACCGGCTGCATTACAATGTGGCTGCATATCCATATACCAAAATCCCTTACAAAAATCTCGAAATAAATTGAATTTTTTAGATTAAACTTTGGTTTTATTAAAGTTTATGATTTTTATGCTCAAGTTTTTTGGTGTTGAATCACAGGATATAGCAGGAAGTGCAGCTGCATATTCTCAGAATTAAATAAAAGCGATTAGGCTGGTTCCGCTAGCATTCAATCTTTATAAAATGTTGTTCCATTGAAGAACAATTAGTCACCTCTTTATAATCTTTCATTTGAATATTCTGTAATCTTTCATTGGTGCTGTGCTTCGGTGACACAATTTCCTCCATAGAGCAGACCAAAAATAGTTCCCTCCATGAGAAATGACTCATAGATTGGATCGATATTAGCTAGAATTGTGTAAATGCATTGATTCAAGTGACTTTAATCATGATTATAACTTTTGTACATGAAAACGAGCTTAACACCAGGTAGGCGTATAGACCAGGTATATATATATAGTATTGCACCACCGATTAGGCAAAATATTTTTGTAGAGCACCCGTATCGTACATCCGTTTAATGTCCGTGCCGCCGCCGATGAATTTGCCATCAATGAAGACTCGTGGCACCTGCATATTTACCAAAAAGAGGATACAAATAAAACTACTTTAATTATGAAATCTAACATACCGTCCTGGCACCTGTAATCGTACCCAGCACGGACTGGATCTCATCGCCGTCTGGATTGCCGTCCAGCTCAATTATCTTCACGTTCTGCACGTTGATCTTCTGGAATGGCTACAAGACAGAAAATTGTGTTGTTTTATGGCGTGGTGCGACAGTCGAAGATGTTTCCACTTACCTCCTTCGCCATTTGGCAGTAGGGACAATAGGTTTTGCTGAATATGACCACTTTGTTGCTGGCAATTGTGTTCTCTACAAATTTTGCACACTTGGAAGACATGTCGATGTTTTGTGGTCGCAGACCAATGGCGCCCATAAGATCAAACTACAGAAGGGGGAAGTGGAAATTTCACGGGCCGGGCTGTGTGGATTTGATAAGCAAGCTGGTATAAATTTATATTATTTAGTGATGTGTTTTAGGTGACCTCGCCACCCTTGGAAGTGTAGATTAGCGTGGGAGGCGACTACTTGCCCGGCCGCCTTTACGGAGGTGGAAACTGCCAACTCAAGTAGACGTTAGTGGTACTTACTTTAGTTTTAGCTCAATTTTGTCTATGACTTTAATTAATATTTATTTGTAGGAGCAGATGTCTGGCAATTTTCTAGCATTTTTTTTTTTTTTGTATCTAAAATTAGAGATGATGCCAGGTTAGCCATTTAGTGGCTATTTCTGGACACTTTTAAAAAAATTTGCCACTTTTTTTAAAATTTGCTATTAGCCAAAAATTATAGCAACTTTTTTTTTTTCTAACAAATTGTAGAACCCACACACAAGCACAGTATGTGTGAATACGTGGCACACACACATTTATGTACGTAACCTCCAAAAAATTCAAAAAATCAAAACCGACCTCGGTTTCGAAGCGTAAACATTGGAAAAATCTTGTCGTGTCTGTGTACACACACACATACATGCCGAATTCCCCCCCCCAACCCGAAAAATGCTCCATAAATATTTTCAACCCTAATATCTCGCCACCAGAGACAAGCACGCGCTGGAAGAGATAGCAAGTGTTTACTTCTCCGCTGACAGGCGAGAACATTTTTTCGCAAATAAATAAATAAAAATGAATAATAATAAATCGAAATAATGAAAAACAAATACTGACATTTAATTCGTAATTCAGAAAAATGTTTAAAAAAATAAAAAAAAATATTTATAGTAATAGAAAGAATTTTATTTGTGAGGAAGAAGAAGACAGAAAAGTGTTTTACTTCTCCCCGCTGGCAGGCGAGAACATTTTTTCTCTAATAAATAAATATAAATAATAATAAATCGAAATAATGAAAATCAAATACTGACATTTAATTCATAATTCTGAAAAATGTATAAGAAAATACAAAAAAAAATTTAAAAAATATTTATAGTAATAGAAAGAATTTATTTTGTGAGGAAGAAGAAGACAGAAAAGACAGAAAAAAAATCGTGCGCTACACAACCTCTTTCGATGCCGTTTGACAAACGACTGGCATTGCACCATGGCCGTGCTCTCTCTTACTCTCTCAGGTCCCCTGAGAGCATAGTCTTACTCTCTCAGGTCCCCGAGAGCACAGTCAATGAGAGCGGGGGACCTGGACCTGCAAATTTTTCTGTAACACATTCGTTGTATGAACTGGCACATCTATATACTGTATGGTTAGTGGTTAAAGTATAGTTTGTAGGCTGGGAAAAAATCGATTTTCGCAGAATCGATTTTTTTCGATCTTTTAGGCAAAAACATCGATTTTAATCGATTAAATCGAATAAAAACACATATTTTTTTTTATAGCCATATGACATTAGACTTTGCTAATAGCAATATGACGTTAGACTTTTCTAACTGACTAGCTAGAAAAATAGAGATGGCCTTATGGGAAATGCCTGCAGTCAGGGCGAGAGATCTATATGTGTCAAGCTGGCCGTACAGTTGAGCTGGGAGCAGCGCTGCGCCAGATTTGACTTTGCGGATACAATTTTGCTGGCTTGGTGGCTGTCTTTTGCTGGAAAACATCATTTTGTATCAAGTAGCGTCTCAGTAGTTCGACTGAAAGTCATTAGACGTGTCTAGAGATGGCTACCAACAAAAATGTTGCATTTTGTCTATAATGCTATCCCTCTCTACGCACCAAAATTGGCTAAGTCTAATGTCATATGGCTAATAGAGATCCATTGTTTGCTTTTATTGGTCCAGAATCAGAAATTGTGGTAAATTGGTGACGGAATGTTGTTCAACTGGTCGCAAAAAAACATCGATTTCCAAACAAAATAATCGATGTTTACCCAAAAAACAAAGAATCGATTATATCGATGTTTGAATCGATTTTTTCCCAGCTCTAATAGTTTGTACAAGGTCGCTGCAAGAGGGTTAATGCGCTTAAGACCGTCCAGATTTGTGTGTTTTATTTTTTCAAAAAGATAAAGGTCACTTTTTATATTTTTATTTTCAAAAATCTGGCTGCGTTTAGTTGCCAAAAGTACACTGGCTTCTCCTTTAAAGGAGAGCTCATACAGGTTAATATCATGCTGTTTAATGTTAATGTCATTTGCACAGACGCTTCCTGGATCACATATTTTCTCACTATTCTTACTTGTATTATTATTTTCACGATTGACTTCTTGCTTCGCCTCTATTATAAATTTTTTAATGTCAGTATTCTTGTTTGCAACGCTCTCACAAGAACGCTTTACTCCTGACGCCACATGTGTGGCGTCAGCCATCTTCGCTGGTGGTTTCACCAGCCTGCCGCAGACTTACCAGCTTCCTTAAAAGAAAAGCACTAATCAAATCAACAAAATCTAGTTAATAGCTAAAGCTCTTTGTTTAACACGTAGTTTTGGTCCTAAAATCAGACAAAAAAATTCAAAGATTGCCATATAAAACCAAGATTAAAAAAGGAGTTTAAACCAAATCACCGGGAAAAAAACACGTCAGTCACACACGGATGCCGAAACGGAAGTGTAGGAATATATTCAATGTTCATAACCAAAATGTTTGCTTCTCTCCTTATATACGATTAGTGCCGCTTTGTCGCGTACCCGTTCCAGCTTGACAATGATGATGGGGTCAACAACGGAATGGGGAAGATTTTTTTTCGGCCTCATACGTTAAATATCCCTAATAGTAGGCGCAGGGGTGTGATTTAGGATGAGGCACAAGGTGTTAAAGATATGCTTCAGCTTTTCACCTTCGACGAACGGAACCCCATGGATCCTCAGGTCGCAAGCGATGTTTGGCTTTGCCTGTGCATAACGTAAACTGAGCTTCTAGATCCTCTACCTTTTTTGTAAGGCTTTGAGTCTCACCCAGCCTAGTTTCTAGAAAGTGGACTGTGTGTGTTAGATTCTTCATCTCACCAGCCATACTATTTAGCTTGCCTGTTAGCAAACTTAACAGCCGCTCTTCTGCCTCATTCCTCTTCGTTGAAATGAGACTGGCTTGCTACTCAAATCGTTAGGTCAGAAGCTGAACCAATTCCGGGGCAGGCGTTTCTGATGTACGCGGTCCCTTCAGATTTGTTCCAGTGTTTTCACGCAAACGTTTTGAGACAGGCTGCATTGTTTTGATTATTAGCTTTAACAGAGGCTATACAGAATGTTGGCGCACTATTGGTGAGCGCCCTCTGGCGCGAGCTTTTGCAATGTGCGTGGCAGAACGATCGCAAACAGCTGTATAGTGCCACCTCTGGCGCTGCTGTTTTCGTTTTTTACGTTTTTACTCACGTTTTGCACTCACTATTAAGTGAAAATTTCGATTCCGCTTTTTCCTTGCCTTCCTTTGCCAAGTTTGAGTTACTTTCGAGTTTGATGACCAGTTTTAAAAGTAATAATAAGCCCACGGGCCAGCCGGTGGTGATCTGCTGACAGTGCTCTGATGTTGGTAAGCACCTTATAATTGCATTGACCAGCAGCTGATGTGTTTTTGGTTGCAGGTTCCACCGAAAAATGCACTTGTTGACGGAGGGTGTAACTTTCTTTCTAATTTCTCTTCTTCCCATTTTTCCTGGGTCTTGGCATCCATCTTCTGCGCTTCTGATGAGCATTGATCTTGTCGCTGAGCTCCCGAAGACTCCTGGCAGGTCCCATCTCAACACCACGTAGCCCAAATATTGCCGTTACGTGTGCCTGGAAATAAAGGAGCTTGTTGTCAAAATGATAACTAAGTAATTGTAAAGCTTTTGCATTGTTCGCATCGGATATTTCGAGGGAACGTAAGGTTTCTAGTGCTACCCCGTGTAGGGGTAGATTTAGATACTGGAATTTTTCCAAACTACTTAGCTGCTGCTCATTGTCCGAGTTGCCGCTGGATAGACTTCGCCTTGGCTCTGTAAAAGTCTAACTCACTAGAGGCAGCAGGCAAAACATGACCAATATTTCTGCCATTTTATTAGCGTCGGAAGAAGTTCACACACAAAACAAAGACACTTCTTAAGTTTTCAAAAGCAAAATGTAACACCCTGTATGCGCGGGACAGCCGAAAATCAAGCGACGAAAAACCAACGGTTCGATTTTAGTGCTTCTTTTGCCTTTGCATCTCAGGGCTTTGCACTGCGCTTGCACTACTAACACACGCGCAACAAAAACCGTTTCTGGACGGGGTGCTTGCACTCAGCTATGAGACCTATGTATGTCCATATATATATATGAATGTATATAAGCTTTTTAAACACGCACCTTTCACTGAACTATAGCCAACTGTCGGTAGTTGCACGATGTAGAAATAACTGATTTGTGTTTGCTTGCGCTTAAATGTGTGAGTTTTGTGTGTTTGGGACTGAATTGTGCAAAAACAGCTGGATCGCGAATAATCAATTGCTTGAACGATTTAGGCAATTTGAATATTATAGACAGTGATACAGGCTCCGATCACGTCGTGGTCACCAAATTGTTTGGAAGAGGATATCAAGGTATATCAGCTTGACAAATATACATATAACAACGAGAAGGAACGTGAGTCGCTTCTAGTCGCGACTCTACTTTTATACCCGTACTCAGTCAGTATATAAATTTGTGAGCTTATAATTGAGATTTAAATAGAAATTTTAAAATTTTACATTTTACATTTTTTTGCTACATTTGTTAACTACATCTACATATAAAATGTAGATTATACATCTAGAACAAATATTCTACATTTACCATTTAGATTCTACATCTCCTCCGCGAGGGGGTGCTCGCGCATTGCACAGGGAGTGTGTGCGAGTGAGAAAAAGAATGAATAGCGTCAGCACCGCCAGAGGAGGTGGGGGAAGCAACTGAAAATTCATTTCTTCATTCTGGCTATAATATTGATCCGATCTGTACCAGATTTGGCAATCTGGTAGATATGGTCATTCTCTACGATAATGTTTCATCATATCTTCAAAATTGTGGACGCCACAGAATTTCGTTCTTTGTGAAGGCGGAAGGGGGTGTGTCAAAATTTAGAAAGAAACTTGATTCAGTGTGATATCACATGAGTCTGGAAACAAAATTTGGTTGCTCTAGCTTTTATAGTCTCTGAGAACGAGGGGTCAAACAAGATGGACAGACGGACGGACTGACGGACGGACAGACATGGCTCTATCGACTCGGCTATTGATGCTGAAAATTTTCCTTCTCTGCGTTACACACATCCACTTTAACCACAAATACAATATACCCCTTAACTCTTTTTGAGTACGGGTATAAAAATACCAAATTTCAAAAATTCTTTAAAATAAAACTAAACCATAAAAAAAAATCTATGTTGTTTAAAAATTTGAAATCTTAAAATCTATCAGGAAAATTATTTTGGGCCACAGCCTAAATAAAAAGTTCAATTTTGTCGAGTAGTGTAATTCATGATTGATTTTTATTTTAATTAAAATTAAATTAAAGAACAAAGAAAGTTAGTGCTATGAATTATCACGCATACAGGCTGCAGATACGGCATAATCAAGACAACGACATATTGAAGTGCACATTCGCGTGATGCCATTAACAACGACGTTAATGCACAAAACGATGGAACTATGATAATATTACCGTCATCGTATGTTGGAATTCCACGTCACGCAAGATGCGATGTCATACGTTCGCCGTTACGGGCGACCAGACGTCTTCATCACCTACTCATGTAATCCGCAATGGGAAAAAATCTCAGAATTATTTTTATCCTGAAATCTATTAGAAAAAGTCATTTTGGTTTACTGTATTTATAACGCAACACCTTGTAGATTTTGTATATCACGACGTTCATTTGCAGTTGTTGTTGCCAGAGAACAGCATCGGGTGATTGCAAATACGCTTACACATAAAAATCACCCTGAGTAAACTCGCTCAGTGTTGAGGATACACACTTGCATGCGCACATATTCCTATGTGATTTTAAATCACAGTAGCTGTGCCTTTTTTTATTCTGGCTGAGTTTATTCATGCTCGTTCGTGTTTCGGGTGTTTCGGGTGTCTGTTACTTCGGCTCAGCAATGATCGTATTGATTCTGAGCAAAGACTCAAATGAGTAAACTCAGCTCGACTTTGCATGTGCGTGTAAACCCTTACTCATACATGTTGCATATGACTGTATTGTATACGAAGATGGGATTTGTGTAATTGAGTAAGAATTGAAGCAAAAGAGGCGTTTGCCAGCACAAACTGAGTTTATTCAACGCTGAGTATTTTTGAGTGATTATATTGAGTAAAGCAAGAAACACCCTAAGCAAGAAAGTGATCCGAACGAAGCGTCTGACAGGGCAAGCTGAGTTTATTCAACGCTGAGTATTTTTGAGCGATTGCATGTGAGTAAGAATTTTAGCTCATGAGTAAATCAAGAAAAATGTGATTTTTGCAGTTCTCTGGTTGTTGCATCCATTTTACGTTGATTTGAACGCTACCTTGCTGTGCATAAACGATTATTTTCATTGCGATAGGTAAATGTGTATGCATGTGTGTAAATAGACTGCCGCGCTTCTTCTCAATTGAAGACACTTGTCTGAGTGGTCAGAAGGCTCTCAAGTGAAACAGAGAAATAGAGAGAATAGCTCAAAGACATTTTCGCGGTTTTTTTTCTTATTCCTTCCACAGGAATTTTCAGTCCACATTTGCGTGTCCCCCTACCCTTCCATAAATATAACGGCTGATTTTAACAGCTGCATGTAAAGGCTAAATAAAAGATCGGCAATATCTTAAATATGTATTTAATATTAATATATTTTATTAAAAACATACATATGTAAAAACAGATGTACATGTACATGTAGTCATACATGCATATCATGTAAATTTATCAAATGGTAAACAAATTGCTTACCAATTTCTTGGGTGGAAGGAGGATCTCTCTTCCCCCTTTCGGTGGTCCCGCTGTTGGCAACAGGGACGGATTGAATTGTCGGTTAGTGCGTGATGGGGTGGGGGGAATCATGCAAATACATGGAAAATAAAACAGACAGCGCCTCGCCCTGGAAGGGAAAGAGTCTTAAGTCATAAGTCTTAAGACATGATTATATTGAGTAAAGCAAGAAACACCCTAAGCAAGAAAGTGATCCGAACGAAGCGTCTGACAGGGCAAGCTGAGTTTATTCAACGCTGAGTATTTTTGAGCGATTGCATGTGAGTAAGAACTTTAGCTCATGAGTAAATCAAGAAAAATGTGTGCTTATGCTTTTAGTATTCAACATACGGAGCTAATTCTGAGTCTGTTATATCTACTGTAATATGTTTATTAATGAAGGCTACAACTGTTGAAATTGACTCAGTACTGGTTAAGTCCACTGCTGGGGCATCTTTCACCTCTTTGTTGGAATTGAACACGCCAATAGAATTTTATTACAAAGTTTTCTCCGAAAATTCCCTCCGCATTCCTCATAACTTTTAAGACCTCGCGATACCTATAATCAAAATACCTAGCACAAGTGACTGAATTTGCATTAATAAGACGCGCCTTTTCGTCCTAAACTAAATCAGTTGCCTCTTCTTCGCTAATTATAACTCTATCTACGTTTTTTTGAGCAAAACAAGCAACTCTGACCACTGCTTTTCAGCAGCAGATGATCCTT